>JACFYU010000024.1:0-2400000 GCA_014058305.1 Pleurotus tuber-regium
TGCCTCATCCTCAAATTGACCTGGGGCACACCCCCCTACGCCCGCCACCCTCATGCCTACAAGTACACCCAAATCCCCTTCCACCACCCCTTCCTCCCTTCTCCCATCCCCCCCTCACCTCCCTCCGACCCTCCGCGTTTTGTCCCCTTTATCCCTTAGTCTCGCTAGCCTCTAGCACCCCTGCGTCCCTCCTCGTTCCACTTCACTTGCTCTCCTTCTTTAACCCCCCTCTTCTTCCCTCCCCTATCTCCCCTTTCCCTCTCCTTTCCTCGCTCCTTCGCCCCCCACCTCCCTCCCCCCTCCCCCGCTTTAATCCCCTCCGTCCGATTCCCCCCTTTCCTCTCGCCACACGCTGCCCCTTGCTCTTTTGAACTCATCTTCCCGCTCACTTCTGCCGTCCCCACACCCTCCCCCCTCACCCCCACTCCCCTCTCGCGGCCCTCTTCTACACGGCAACTCACCCACTCCTTCTCTCCACCGCCTCTTCATTCGTTCCCTCTCATCCTCCTTGCTCTCCCCCCCCCCCCTTCCCTCATCTCTCAGTCACGTCCCCCACACCCCCCATCCTTATAACCTCTCCCCCCCCTCACCCCATTCCTCCCTCTATGCCCCCCCCATGCCGTGGCCTCTACCTCCTCCTTCCCCCTCGGCCCCACTCCTCCCTCCGTCTATCCCCTATCCCACCCAACTCAGCATCCTCTCCTTATGGTTCCTCCTCTCACACGACTATCATCCTTGTATCCTCCCTCCCAGTAGACTTTTACATCCCCCTTCCATCCCCAATTCTACTCCCCACCATGAATTTACCCCCCTCAAACATTATTACTCCACATAGTCATACCTCCCACCCTCCCCTTCCTACATATCCTCCAACCCTCCCCCAATCCCACCCCCCCTCCTCCCCCCCTCTCTCCCTTCTCCCCTCTGTCCCACCCTCCCACACCACCACCCCTACCTCCCTCTTTCTCCTCTATGTTTCCCCATCCCGCCAACTATACGCGCCTGTCTCATCCTGCTTTGAGCTAGGACTCCACCTTCCTATTTCTCCCCCTCCAGCTTCTTTCCTCCCACTTGACCTCTTCTCCAACACTCCCCTCCACCTCACTTCCCTCCTACCCCCCGCCCACTTTTATCTCCTTTCTCTCTTCACCACAGCCTCTCTGTTACCTCTCCCCTTCACCCACTATGCCTGACCATCCACCGTACTTTCTCTCCCTGTTTATCCCCCGCCAATTCCCTCTTTCTCTGAGGACCGCTTTCAAGCCCCTTGCCACCCCGACCCCCCCGCCCTCCCACACCTTCCCTTCCCCCTACCTCCATCTCCCCCCGCCCCCTCCCCTCTTTCTACTCTCATTATCCCTTTACCCTCATTTTTTCCTCTTTCTTCCTTTCACTACCCCCCTTTCTTCTTCCCCCCCCCCGTCTTTTTTTGTCTCTCATCATGAACCAAATTGCAGACCCTAGAATGGATGATACCCAACCGCCGCGCGTGGTCTAGCCCCCCAATCCCACGACCCAACTTTTTGGAGCAACCTACAGCGGGGTCCGCCTTAATCACATTCAAGCTTGGAAAGAACCGATCTGCCAGGCTTTCGTGCCTATTTGAGCCTACACTCCGGCGTGCTGAGACTACAAGTAGACCCGTCTCAATAGACGTGCTACTACCTATGCGCGCTGTCGCCCCCATATGATACACGATCACTCGAGAAGCAGTTCCCACCAGCAAAACGAGGACATTAACCTGTGTGCCCGTCTGGACGGTCAATCCAGTCGTACTAATCCTAGACGCGGCCATCGGGACCTTTAGAACACGATTGCAAACCACGCTGATTATCAACATCCTTCAACGCCTAACCAGCCTCTGGCTCATGCGAGACCACCCCGCCACTTGAGGCCCTAAACCGGGGCAGTTTATTTTTTCCTCCGCAGTAACACCGCTCCATGTAATTGTGCGGGTTCACACCCAAGACGATGGGAACTGCCAATACCCTATATGCAGGGCCCAATGCATCCCGAACAACCAAACCTCCCCGGCGACACCACAGCACGTTCCACGAAGCCTTGCCAAAAGTTAAAACCAGTCATAGGTAAACAGCGCCCATTTTTCACAAAGTTAAGACCTGTCGCAATCGAATCGGAGCCAGAGTAAAAAATTCGGGATACACACAACTCGGCCCGCTCCGCTCCATCACCTCACCATCCGACCTTGTGCCCCCATAAGTGTATCGCCATCGATGATACATAATGCGCACTAAGACCAACAGATACACCACATCACAGTCGGCACACAACCGCACGAAAACGGCTAACAAACCATAACAAACAGCAGTAACTTGAAAAACTAGCCAAGCCACAAATAAAAACCCACCTAAGCACTGCAGTAACTTACTTGTTCATCCACAGGGCGCAGAACCCCACACCCGCAAAACTTCATGGACTGAACCCTCCCACTCTAAGCTCATCAGAGTTCATAATGATAAAACCAAAACACCAGAAACAAGACATAGACCCTGGGTATAAACAACTGAACTCGCTTCACCTCGAAAACGGCGGGAGTCGGAGTTTGCAATTCCGGATAATTGTATTATCTCTGTTTAGCCCTAACTATCCATGGACACGGGAGTGCCCGGGTATGAGTGGGAAACCCTACGCTGTAACGTACGCTTTGGGTGTTTTCGATCCTTACATCGGTAAAATTAGAAACTGTGACACCACCCATTCGCTTCTGCTATAAATGCAAGGCGCTCCAACATTCGCCCCCGGTGGATATAGAGCTCAATACGTTTTGCCAAAGTGGACGATTTCAACCAAGAATATTCGACCTACTTGTTGGGTGGTTGCTAGCTGAACTCGCCGAACACTTAGAATTCTCGTCGGCTGGAACCTCCATCTTTGAATTTAAACTCTTCTTTTTCCTTTAGCGACTGATGGGCAAAAATATTATATTATTTATACCACAACTTTTTTACAATACACAAGAAACAGTCCAGGACGCGTGCAAATGTACTAGGCGCGCTACTACTACTCATAAATGCGCTACACCTCAAACACTCCCGAATTTAGACTCCGCCGTCCCTAGGACACTCCCACACGATATAACCCTAGCTCCGTCAACAGCTAATGTGCCAGCAAAAATCAGTATATTTTTTTAGAGTTTTTAGAGTTTTGTGTAGAAGATTGCCAAGGTACACTTTGACCACTCGTTTGGAGGTGGACAGCATACACGCTCCCCCGCGGACGCCTATGTCCCCTTGAACCGTAAACCTCAGCCGTTCTGCTGGAGGATCGCAGGACATGAGACGTACAGCATAGGCCTTCGCTGGAGTGCTACGACACCGCTAACCCGATGCTGCTGTACGAACACGCCTAACGCATGTCAAAGCGCATGCATAACTTCGATGCAGCGAGAATTTTGACCATGAATGAGGGCCTAGTGCACGCGTCTGAGGGAGCACGCAAGCCAGTCGATTGGCAACACTCTCAGTGTGGTCGCACCTGAAACCGCTCAGAAGTTACTTGCTCGACTCGGCCCCTATCCTCTAGAAGTATCGCACGCAACCAAGCCCTGCAAGGAACAACCACCACGTTTTAGATCAAACGCGTAACACTCTGTGGTCTACCAGCTACTATTGCTCTAACGATCTTGAGGGCCTCGACATAGCAGGTAGTCGGGGGGAGGAGAGCCGAGTATAGTATGTATGCCCACTCACTAACCGATAAAAAGTGCACTGACTTCTTTTTTAAATTTTGCAGGCTTACTTTCGCCATTAGATTTTAACGTACTCAACACCCGTGAAACCTTGGAACCCCGGTTGTAGGCCATTATCGAGACAACCCATCGTGCAAACCCTCCCCTGCAAATCTACTTTCCAAGAATCTCAAAACCCAACTCTTGTTGACTTGTTTCCACCCATTGATTATTCTAACGTGTGCCATGCGACCACGATATCTTTATCCACTCTCGAACGCTCGAGGCGGAATCGCCCAACTGCATCTGATCCTCCTATCGGCCAAATGGTCCAAGCTCAATTATTCACCTACGAAGACCGTGTACTTGCCAACTAACCCCATAACTCGCAGCTAAACCTGTATTCACTGTCCATTCCGCTTAAAACTCAGTTCTCAACCGGTCAACCTCCCCGTCCTCCCTGACCCCCAATAGACCTCCCTCTGAAAAACCACTAACTTCGCAACCTCCAACTAAGTATAACTCTCCAAAAGCACGCGTGACCACTAACTCACGACTCCTCCCACCACGCTACCACTACCCACCACCACTAAACCACTTGCCCCAGCACCCGTCCAACCGGCCGAACCCTTCGCAAGCATCAAACATCTCCCCCCTGCCTCGCCTTTGGAAACCATTAATGCTTATTCAATAAACTACCCGATTGACGCCCGAATTACACCCGCACACCCCCAAGCGGCTTCGATCAAACGTCATTCCCTCGTAACCCGCCACTCAGCTACCTACCACCCTTATCTGAAGGATACACTTAACCTAGTCAATCTTCCAATTGACTCCACAAGCGCCCCCCCTCAGGAACCAACCTAACAAGACCCTGCGGGACCTAAAACTCATCCAACAGCTATCCAATCCATGTATTTTTGTATGGCTACGAAATGTCTAAATGTGCTGCAAATACATCACAATACCAGTTAGCTACGTAGAAATAACCATGGCACCCTGGAACTCATTAATCCCACGGTAAGCACAGAAACACACTGTCGAGTTACCCCTCAGCAAACCCGATTCCATGTGCAACAAGCGCCCCCCCCCACCGGATACGCTTTCCCACAATCACACTCTCAACCTCAAAACTCGCCCACACTCACAACCCAGACTTTCCCAACCAAACGCCGGCCCGAACCTTTCTAAGTCACGATCAAATCGTACCACTTTGCCAGACATACCGTTCACATGTCCCCGCCCCAATACCACACGCCTAACCTAGTCCACACCCAACTACGAACCACAAGCCAACCCATTCGAGATGCTCACCCAGCCTGTGTGCACCTAGTGTTCCGACTCGCTCACGAGCTTAACTCAAAGTAAAACGGCCGCGGATACCTCGACATGGCCCTAATCCACAACCGCCGCATACAACCTTCAATGCTAACCCTTTCTCCAACACGCCTCCACTATACCCGGCCTCCGCTAACCTCGCCAGCCGCCCAACCAGTTCACACCACCGTGCGATACCGAACCACTTAACGCCTAAACCAAGCGTATACACCCTACACCCGCTTGCCCCATCCAGTCGTTTTGTTACCAACACATGACCAGTGCGTCCACTCTGCCCACCCGTGGCCACCTATACGGCTGATCATAGCTAACGCCAGTCCCCCACTCTTCCTAACCGATGGAAAGACAAACACGGAAGCCCAGGAAACCCCCGGCCAGTCCCCGCTGCGTCGACTTGGCCAATACCGAACTCGGGACAGAAAACGCATAGCACACTTTGTGATATAAACAGTCGGATCCAACGCCCGTCGACCCTATACACCAAGCCACACAGCAACTTCCGCGCCGCATCAACACCCTAACGAACAACCTGATATCAAACCCGACCAACCCCCACACGCAACCCCTATATACAAAAACCAATGACGTCCTTCCCCCCCACACGCTTCCCTGTGTCCAAATACCAATTACCCTCTGATTGAAAAAGATCAATTACTACCCTCCAGATAAACCCTTACATACGGTTGAACAACCACTCCCGTGCGCACCTGGCTACGGATAGGTAACTAAAGGTATGAATTGCCAATCTCCGACTGTTTCCAGTCAGCCGCTCTATGAAGCCATGAGTCGTTCGTTACGTTTCTCTCAGAGGTAGGCCCGCGAAGTCGATTAAGATGTAGGTACTCTCGACGGCAGAGCATATTTCGCTCCGATAAGAATCGGAATCGATTACGAACGCATATTTCTGATCAAATTCGAAATAAAGTCCGCAGGCCAAGACTCTTCTAGTGGAGGCTTAGCACGGCGGCAGCTCCAAATGATATCCAGGGTTAAGGGCGAGGAACGAATACTTTACATCCACATGGAATTTCTGTAGGTGGGGTGTAGATTTTATCAAACATACATGGGGGGAGAGCAGCGCGCTCCAATGTGTATTCGCTCAGATTCAGAAGTCTTGTAGGGCTGATTAAAGTTTCTGCCACTGCTTCCTCGAAATACGGGGAGAGGGCTTGTCTGGTTGAGCTTCCTTTTTGTGCACTGACTTTTGCTCACCTCAGGGCCGAACCTGCCCTCATCGCACTGCTCAGACACCCGTTCAGACTATGTGCTTCAGTGTATGTGATGTGACCCTCCACGTTCCGACGCCGTAGATACCTTTGGATCACTGGGATGCTAGTGTTGTAGGAGCAACGTGTTTCGACTGCTTACTTAGTTCACTCACCCTGACTACGCCAGACAGTCGCACAACATCTGTTATACTAGGCAAGCCGTCTTATCACTACCGAAGAGAAAGTGAATAGGTGAACCTGACAGACGACCGTTCCCACGTTGTAACAGGAACATCGCATTGTACCCTAAGTTACAGCATCGCCCGAACCTCTAGCAGGAACCCTTTCGCCTCCTGTGGGGTTGAAATTCAAGCTTCTAGAGGCCATCGACAGTGGGGGGGGTGAGAAAAAACGGTCTGGGGGGGGAGAAGCGGGGGGGCATAGGGCATGTTAACGGTGAGAAAGTAGTGCAGAGTTGGGGAGGGGATTTGAACCGGAGGGTTGCTGAAGTGATTACTGTACGAAAGAGATTTGGTTGCATAACCCTTTATTATGAGAAAAAAAGTGTTTTGAGTATTTGCGGACTCTACAAAAGTCCGCGGGGGGGAGGTCTAACCGGGATACTTCCGAGAGGAGGAGGGTGATACCAAGCCACCGGCGGGGACCAGAGGGAGAGAGGGAGGAGGGTCGGGAGACGGGGAGAAGGAGGAGAGGAGGGAGGAGGAGAAGGGGGGGGAACGGATGGGAGGGAAGAAAGGGAGTGTGGAGGAGAGGAAAAAGAGGGAGGAAGGGAGGAAGAGGAGAGGAGGGGGAGAGAGCATCCGGCGAGAAGGGGGAGGAGGGGAGAGGAGGCAGAGAGTGGAGGAAAGGAGGGAGGAAGGGGAGAGGGAAGAGGAGGGAAAGGGGAGAGAGGCACAGTGGGGGGAAAGAGGGAGAAGAAGAGAAGAGGAGGGGGGAGGGAGGTGGTGGGAAAGCGATATAGGTTGAAATGAGAGGAATAAAGGGAGAGAGGGGGGGTAGGAGAAATGGGAGGGATGAGAGGAGGGGAGTGCACGATCGGTGGAGGTATAGGGTAGGTGAAGTGTAGAGATACGAGCTTTTTGAGAGGAAAGGGGGGCTTTAGTTATTTTATTGATGTTTTAACTGCGGGTTGGGGTGAAGATTTGTCTGTACGCGGTGCTCCGTTTTTACTACCTTTACTGTTCAGCTGTACGTCAATTTCCCAAAACCCTTCCCCATATTGACTAACCCAAACTCTACTCCACCAACCTCTCACAAAAACCACAACCCACTACCCTACCCCTCTATTCCCCCCTCCTATCCCCCCCCCCCCTCCCCCCTCCCCCCTCCCCCCTTCCTCCTTCCTCCCCCCCTCCCCTCCCCCCCCTCCTCCTCCCCCCCTCCTCCCTCTCCTCCCTCCTCCCCCTTTCCCCCCCCTCACCTCCCCCCCATCCCCTCTCCTCCCCCTTTCATCCCCTCCCTCCCCCTCTCCCTCCCTCTTCCCCCACCCCCCCCCCCTCCCCCCTCCCCCCTCCCTCTCCTCCCCTCTCCCCCCCTACCTTCTCCCCACCTCCCCCTCCCCCCCTCCTCCCCCCCCCCCTCTTCCCCCCCTCCTCCCCACCCCCCTCCCTACCCCCCCCTCCCCCTCCTCCCCCCCCCCTCCCCCTCCCCCCCCTCCCCTCCCTCTCCCCCCCCCCTCCCCCCCTCTCCCCCCTCCCCTCTCCCCCTCTCCCCCCCCCTCTCTCTCTCCCCCCCCCCTCCCCCCCTCTCTCCCCCCCTCCCCCCTCCCCCCCCTCCTCCCCCCCTCCCCCCCCCTCTCCCCCCCTCTCCCCCCCCCCTCCCCCCCCTCCCTCCCCTCCCCCCCCCCTCCCCTCCCCCCTCCCCCCCCTCCTCTCCCCCCCCCCTCCCCCCCTCCCTCCCCCCCCCTTCCTTCACCTCTCCCTCGCTAACTCCTATCGTGGTACCTCACCTAACCCTAACCCTAACCCTAACCCTAACCCTAACCCTAACCCTAACCCTAACCCTAACCCTAACCCTAACCCTAACCCTGCGTGCAGGCAAAAACCTACCCAGTCCAGTTCACCGGTCATTGCTCAACTCTAAATGGCCTTACAGGCCATCCTGCTGACGCAGCTACCATCCCGCAATTCACCCTCACCTGCACTGCCTACACTTTTCCTTCATCCAGTTCTGGGCTTCCTGGCAGCCCAATCTCACTCTGTCTCATTTGTTCACTTATGTTTTCCTTCCCTGAGTATTATATATTACAACTAACAACTATATACAATCTAATCTGATCCTATGGTCCATTCTTCAACACATTAGCTCGTGCTATCTTGATTGAAAACTTGCCCGACTTACTGTTGCCTTTTGATCATTATAAATCTATAATTGTGTTAGCAGTGTGATTTCCTCTGCACAATGTTTTCTTACCAAATTCTTGATTTTATTTTTATGTCACCGGATTTAAAATATCATCCACGGTGTCCGCTACACTCAATGTTTAGTATATCATCATAAACTATGACTAAATGACTTACTTTCTTCCTCACTCTCCGATTCAATCCGAAGCAGCTCCTCTAGCAGCCGCTCATCCTCCGGTGCTATGTACACTTTATAATATATCATCAAGCCAATTGCGAAGAATAGGCCGATGGTGGGAAGAAGGATGTTAACAAGTGCCATTGATTTTCCACTTCTACCACTTCCCGTATATATATTCAAAAACATGAGGCTATTAAATTAAGGGTCCTACTCTAATACTTTGTATGATACCGATTATCCCTCAAATTCACTTTCGATCACTACTTCTTCCCCGCACAACCCTCTACTCTTAATTCTATCCGACTTGAGGCCGCACATGTGGTTCACTTCCCCGCTTTCTCTTCTTTCCCACTCCACTGCTTCTTTTTCCCACACTTTAACTTTCTTCTCCCCCACTTTCTCTAGTCTCCCACGCCCCTCCATCTCCCGTCATGGGCTTCCTGGCCGCCCACTTTCACAACCACTCTGCACTTTCTCTGCTCTCACTCTTGGGCTTCCTGGCCGCCCAGCTTGACTGCCGCTACCTCTATTTCGTACCAAGTTCTACTACACATATATTTACAAATTCTCATACAGACCCTAAGTACACTCTGCATTAGACAGTGCGTACTTGGCCAAATAAACCCTAATTTAGGGTTGGGGCGTAAGGTTAAGGTTTCAAAGTGGCCGCCAGATTCCTACCTTTCCTGCACAGTCTTATAACCCTAACCCTATAATGTATTTATATCTGGCAACGAGCCTACATGGGCTGGGACAGCCTGGTGGGGTTCGATATCCACATGGGATGTTCCGTAATGACGACGTCTGGAGGCCTCGAGAGCATATGGATGGAGAGCTGATCACCTTAGACAATGGCATCAGGACCATGTCTCAATTCTTAGACTGTCGAACGATGATCAGGCGGTTTTAGGTCACCTGGGGGTCAATCATGAACCCGTCTAGACTATTGCGCGGTCGTATCTAGGTTACTTAGTGTCGGACGCCGCTATTCAAAGTTGGTCAGCAAGATGCATGGCTTTCCCTTGGCTTCCTCCCCGACGGGCGATTTGAACTGATGGGCGCAGAAGGGAATTTTGATAATGAGGCTCCTCTGTATCGCAAGCTGTCGACGGCGATGCAGCTTTCCCTCGCTAAGTTGACGTTTAGCAATTAACTGCCTCGATTTGCCCATTTCTTTATTGCATTGAAGGTATCTATTAATGCGTAGCTCACAAATGTGTAATGACTCCTTTCAAACCTTTCCCTTGTCTCTTGGTTCATGCGCTTCTGGCTCAAATCTTCACCGGTTACCTTCCAAAGGTAGGCGAGGATGCTTGGTCAGAAACGTATGGTCAAAGTCTCGTAGCGAGCGAATGGTCGCTCGTCCCCTAGGTCTCGATAGTAGTGGCGCGGGCAGTCCTCTGCTGCCCATCTCTTGATTTTATATCTGTGTTATTTTCGTGTTATGTATCCTAAAATTGACTATTGCAGATATGCGTAGCGCACACTAGTCGATCGAGGGATTGCTCGTACAAGGGGGGAGTAGACTCGATATCGGCGTTGAAAGGAAGGAGGGCTGGAGATTTTTGAGCAAGTCAGATATTGAGAACATAGGGAAGAAAGTACGCACCTTATCGTTTAGCCCAAGTTTATAATCCTTCCCGACTCGATTCAAATTCGTCGAACTCGCTCATACCCTCTAAGCATGCGCTCACGACGACTCGGCCTCGCCTCGGATAGAGAGTTCAAGAATTCCAAGGTTTTGAGACGTAACGCAGACCTCTCATCATCGTCGTAGAGGAGCTGGCGAAGACCCATCACTCTTAGCCGGTGGGAATACAAACGAGCCACATCGTCCGCCATTACCGTTATCACCGCCGGTAGAGAAAGTAGGGCTGCAATCTGCTGCGGGTTAAGGAACGCAGGTAAAAAGCGCAGGAGAGCTTGTAGCTGAAGTCGGACAGGGATGGGTGGGAGGTGCATGAGGGTGTGAGGGCCGCGAAGAATTTGTAGCGGTGAGGTAGGCGACGGAGGCTAAGAGAACTACGCACCGGACCTGGAAGCATGAACCATGTTGAAGGATAAAAGCATAAAAAATTTAGAGTCGTACCTCTCCGTTATATGGGTCCTGCTGGAAGATCCTCAATAAGGCATCCGTCTGTAAATTATCGCCATGTTCAAGCAACTGCTGAAAATCTTTCTCTGAGTAATTCTGGTCTTACAGCTCCCGTTGACCTTGTTCGTATTGTAATGCTGATCGACGTTTGCGAGGTCGCAGACGGTATCGACATGGCTGATGGAGGTGCCTGAAATGCAAGCATTACAGTCGCACTGCGTTCAACGTATCCTCTCTTCCCTTTTGACTGTCTTTCAAAACGGAGTCTAGAAGATGATCCTAATTGTCTTTTGCGGAGTATAGTCGTGCCTCGGCATTCGTTGTAGGAAATCAGAACTCGGGAAGGATATGCTAACGGGCACAAGGCTAACCTCTACAAGGCAACTCGTACCATGCGTGGTACCTTCATTTCCCATGAGGACCCTGCCACCTAACCGGCCAGAATTCTTAGATGGGGGGAAGATGATGCCGATATCAACCGTGGAGTTTACTCTTCTCTTTTCCCTCCACCATCCTCTGTCTTGAGTCACATTGACTTGGGTCGAAAGGTCGAGAAGACAATGGTACTACTCTCGTCGACTGGTTCTGCGGTGATGTGGATTGGCGTGATGTTGATGGTGTTGATGGCTACGTTCGTTGACGCCCGACGTAATGTAACTGTGGACGATACGAGTAGCATGATCCTGTACACCGGGAACTGGACCAAGTCGTCCTTCGCTCAGTCTCCGCTCAACTATGGAGGATCTCATATGGTGACTCAGGATAAGAGTGCAAAGGCGACCTTCATTTTCACTGGTGAGCCATTTTATCTTTTTTTTTTATTATACGAGTAGTGGATTCAACGAGGGATTATGATAGGAGTCGGCGTTTACTTTATGGCTCCTTTATGGCCGCACCCCGCTTCGACACTCGTGCTACTCGATAACGAGCCAGCCGTTCTCGTAAACCTGACCGATCCTCTCCAAAGACAAGACACCGACGACGAGTCAGTACAATCACGAGCAGTCTGGGGTCGGAGTGGGTTATCGAACGTTCAACACACACTGGTGATATCCATTGGAGAGGGACAGTCGTCTGCTGTGGTCGATGCGTTAATGTACGTCACTTCCGCTTCATATTCTTTCATTCTATTTAATAGCGCTTATCGTTGACTCTAGTTACACGACCCTGGAAGATTCGGAGCCGTCCAGCTCTGATACCAATCCCTCCTCCAAGCCCCGTACGGTCGCTATCGCCGTTGGCTGCGTCTGCGCAAGCGTCGGTGTAGCTCTCATCCTCGTCTTCTTCCTCTTTTGGCGCCGTCGTCAACGTACACGAAAAGCTGCTCGTGTTGCCAGTTGGGTTTCCGGCGGAAGACCATACAGAGCGTCTCACGCTCCATCCGACTCCAAAGCCAGTTCTACAACGAAATTGGAACCGATGGGTTCATCCCTCCCACCTACCATGCCACAACAACCTGAGATGCCTTACTCTAACGACCCTAACAATCCTTACGCCATGACGAACCTCTACCAATCCCTCGACCCCCAACAAATCGCTTTCCTCCAAGCCCAATACGCTCAATGGGCGATGCATCAATATCCTCATGCTCATCCACGATACACTATCAACACGCTTTCTACGATTACTGAGGCGAGTCAGAGTCCGTTCCAGACTCCTGCTAGTATGTTTGGTGGAAATGCGAGTTTGGGAGCGCATTCGCCGGCTAGTTTGCAGGCTGAGTTTGGACATCAGGCTGGTGGTGCCAGTGGAGAGAAAAGCCCCCACCGCCAGCCCCCTTCGTACGATCTCCAACGTTGAACGAATATTCGATGCGCTCAAGACTTTTATTTCTTCGACGTCAAAACATGTTTTTGTTACCTGAACTTGTATTGGATGGAATTCTGTAACACAAAATGTACATACATTGCTCTGGTCAGCTGTACTTTGCAATTGGAGAGTCATGAGATTCCAAACTCCGATCACCACCCTGAAAATTTCAGTCAACCGATCAATAATCGAAAGTGCCGAGTTCAATCATAGATTATCTCTTTCATTCAAACTTTCATCCTCTCCATCGATTACTATGGCTCCCTCAGCCTCGAAACAAAAACGACTCGCAGAAAAAGCAGCGAAGCAGGCTGCTAAACAGAATGGTTCGTCGACTGGCGATGGGACGTCGTCGACGCCTTCGACTTCGAAGAACGGGAGCGCGATCAATACGCCGATGACCAGTTTGAGTGCTGCGAATAGTACCGACGACCTTTCGGCGATGGCCAAGCTTACACTTGCTACCGACAGGTAAGTCCTCTAGTTTTATTACGCCAATTAAAGGTATTGATTTTGTTGTAGGAGTGCGACGGGTGTCTTGGTTTCAGATCCCAAAGGCCGCGATATCAAAATCGATTCCTATACTCTCTCGTTCCACGGCCGGCTTCTCATTGAGGGAGCTGAGATAGCGCTCAACTATGGGCAGAGGTACGGTTTGCTTGGAGAGAACGGTTCGGGGAAGGTCCAGTCCATCTCATCTTTGTTGAGAGGTTGATTCTCATACGCTTATATTCTACATTAGTCCACCTTCCTACAATCTATGGCGGAACGGGATATCGAGATTCCGGATCATATTGATATCTACCTCGTTCGCGGAGAAGCAGAGCCGTCAGAAGTCAACGCCGTCGATTTCATCGTTGCCTCCGCAAAAGAGAAAGTCGCGAAACTCGAAGCCAGAATCGAAGAACTCTCCGTGGCAGATGATCCAGACGATGCCGCTCTCGAACAAGCGTACGAGGAGCTCGAAGAGCTCGATCCGTCGACTTTCGAGACGAAGGCTTCGTCGATTCTTCATGGTCTTGGGTTTTCGCAGACGATGATGAGTCGACCTACGAAGGATATGAGTGGTGGATGGCGTATGCGTGTCGCGCTTGCCCGAGCTCTCTTTATTAAACCCCATCTCCTTCTCTTGGACGAGCCGACTAATCATCTTGATCTCGGCGCCGTCGTCTGGCTAGAAGCTTATTTGAGCACGTATAATCATATCCTCGTCATCACATCGCATTCACAAGACTTTATGGACTCCGTTTGTACCAACATTATGGACTTGACGATGAAGAAGAAGCTCGTGTACTATACCGGTAATTATACTACCTACGTGCGGACGAAGAAGGAGAACGAGGTGAATCAGATGAAGGCTTATCATAAGCAGCAAGAGGAGATCGCTCACATCAAAAAGTCCGTCCGTCTCCATCTCGTCGATGCCGGTTATCGATTATTAACCCTACCGTTTCCCAGATTCATCGCTTCGGCTGGTACCTACGCCAATCTCGTTAAGCAAGCAAAGTCAAAGCAAAAGATCATCGACAAGATGGAGGCCGCTGGTCTCATTGAAAAGGTCGAGACGCCGAGACCACTTCGGTGAGCCCCCTGCCCTCGCCGTCCTAACATCCCTTTACACGTTGCGCTAACGGGGGTATTTTTAGCTTCAACTTTGAGGACATCCGTAAACTACCACCACCCATCCTCGCTTTCGATAACGTTGCATTCTCTTATTCGGGGAAGAAAGAAGACTATCTCTATCGGGATCTCTCCTTCGGTATCGAGTAAGTCTTCACCTTGCGTGCTATCGAAAACGCTTCAACGCCTGATTCAAACTTTGCTCAGTATGGACTCGCGCATAGCCATCCTTGGCGCCAATGGAGCCGGCAAATCCACTCTTCTTAACCTAATCACTGGGGTGTTACAACCTGTAGAAGGCACCATCTCCAAGCACGTTCAACTAAAGTTGGCAAAGTACTCACAGCATTCGGCGGACCAGCTACCATACGATAAGAGCCCCATCGAGTATTTCCAGTCTTACTTTGGTGAAAAGTACCCAGAGAAGGATGTGATGGTGTGTTTTTTTCCTACGTTCATTATACGCACGTCGACCTGTCTTCCCCCTCCCTCCGTTTCCCCCTATGTCGTTTCATTTTTCCTCTCCCCCTTTCGCTTGTTCGCAAAATTAGTTTTGCCGGCTAGTCATTTAGCGTTCGAATGACTTATGCTACGGTGTTCCATCATTCTCTTACTCGACTTCCCACTTTATGGATTTGTGGCGCTGATATCTTCTCCCCCTTACCGGATAGGCATGGCGAGCACAATTAGGTCGTTTCGGTCTCTCGGGCTCTCATCAAACCTCACCCATCAAGCATCTCTCTGATGGTCTCCGGAACAGGTACGCATAAACTTCACAACAATAAACCCAACACCTCGTGACATACATACGCGCTTTCCGTCTACGTCTTATGTCTTACGTCTGGTGTTGTCATTCAAATGCCGGCGGAACTTACTATGCTTTCCTTTTTAGAGTCGTATTCGCTCAACTCGCGATGGAACACCCGCATGTCTTGCTACTTGGTACGTTGATTAATGTCGTGTTTTGTGTATAGCCTCTTCATTGTCTGAAGAGTCGACTATGCGTGTATGGCTGTTGTTCCTCATTGACCCTCCCCTCTTCTCTAGATGAGCCTACGAATCACTTGGATATGGCTTCGATCGATGCATTGGCGAAGGCTATCAAGGAGTTTGAGGGTGGTGTTGTGATCGTTTCGCACGATTTCCGTAAGTCCTCTCGTTCTTTTCTCTCCGTCTCTCAATTCTTCAATCACACCCCGACGTCCGCGTATCTCCCATCTGCATTTTTCGTTATGGGCGTCATTGAGCTTCATATCATCACCTCGCTCGGACGGACCGTCCCCGTATACTTTCTTCTCTATCAGTTTGGAGATTCGTTTACATACTTTTTGCCCATCTGTCATGGACTTGCCTTTCTCCCACTCTGCCATATATAATGCGTCGTGCACTTGCCGTCACCCGCTTCTATTTTATGGGCGGTCTCCGTTCACCCACTGAATTAACACGTCGAACATACTTCGCTAACCCTCGATTCTTCCATTCTCCTATAGGTCTTATTTCGCAAGTCGCTGAGGAACTCTGGGAAGTAGCCAACAAGACGATTCGTAACCTTACCAAGGAGGATATTAGCATCGTTGACTATAAAAAGAACCTTGCTAAGCAAAGTATGTTGTCGGTCTTCGATGCTAGATAGAGTTTGCTTTATCTTTTATTTAGGTCAAGCAGCTATCGAAAAAGCGAAACTGTTTAGCAAGACGGCGCCCAAGGGAAGGACATGAGTTACTTACGGTGTCTGACCTGCGGAGCTTTGTTCATGAACACACGACTTCATGATTACTTTTACTCATGCATATACTCCATATAACACATCGATGTAGCCCTCTTGCTTGTATCCCCTCGAAGTAATGTTTGTCCTCATTCGCATACCGATCATAGCATGTCTGTACTCATGATGTACTACTTTGCATGTACATTACAAAAAGGACATGATAGAATAGAAACTCTCGTTCTCGTTGCGTTTGGTCCATTTCAATCAACAAATATCTTGTCATTGCCGCGTCAGAGACGTGCGGGAAATAACGGATAGTTCTATGCGGTCGTGTCTTCGTTCAATAAAGTGTGTCCGGTCGAGAGATCCGTTTGAAACAGTATGCGCAGCAGCATTGACATCGGTTAGGCAAAACAGCTGTAGGTGGAGGATCACGAAATGATTGATTGTCTCGTTGGCATTCCACAGTATTCCACCTGAGATTTGGGGACAACGATGAGTCTACAGGCACCGAAACGCGCCTTTTTCTCATACTCAGCGCTGACATCTACATGGCCAACAAAGAAATCAGCGGGTTGGCATTGTCGTGATGCTACTGATAGATACATATTCTTCTCACATCATGTTACAGGCGAGAGTCGCGGGCTATGCTGTATGCGGAAGCGATACGAACTAAACCAATCAAAGGTGAGAAATGGTCGCTCCGTCAGATCAAGGCACGAGAAACGCATCAAACATGGTAGCCAGTAAGAGACGTCCAAAACAAGATTATATATGTAAGTTACACATTAAGGACTTACAAGGCAAACGACGAGAGCAAAGGGGGATATGGTAACGGCTACAAGCAGCAAGGAAGAGTGATAGACTGATATATGAGAAATTCTAAATGTACAACCCAAGATAATACCCGATCCACCACTTTAACTGCGTACATATACCATGCGAAGGAGAGGTTTGAAACGCGGCACCTCAATGGGCGGTGAGGATGCCGATACGACTTCCCCAGCTAGGGCGGCCCCTGCGCCTCCAAACGCCACAAAAACCAGGATCATCAGTGTTCTCCGCCGGCACAGACGAGGACGAGCAAGGGTTGGGAATGTTGTTGAAGATGCGGAATCTTATAAAGGGTGCGATCAATTGAGATGTAAGAGCTTGTCTAGTGCGGCAACGGCGATTGGCACGTGAGATATGATAGGACTTTGCATGAGAAGAGAATTGAACTGAGGGGAATGCAGAATTAAGAGAATTGTACGTACGGTCGAAAACAGGTGGGCCATTAACTGTGGATCGCGATCGTTGAAGCCTTAGAGGAAGTAGTCCGCAGGTGGGCGCTTCGCCGGAATCGACCGTACGTCCTGCATGTCGCAACGAAAGCAAGGTTAACCATGTGAAAAGAACCACGATAATAATGATAATAAATGAGGTAGTAGCGCAGGGGAGCCCATATGTGGTCTATCAACGTCCATCTATCAGCATCTTCTTGCGACGCGCCACCATTGCATAGCCACATTGTGAGCAGGACGTAGGGAAGGGCCCACATTGCAGAATGGATGTGCGCCACCGAAGCATCCATCACAAGGCAAAGAAACCGTTCTCTACTGCTACTCCGATGGAACCATAGAAAGAGAAATTGTACCGATACAGAGTTAACAATTAGAAAGAGAAAAAGAAATATTTAAATGCCTCGTGAAAATGTCAATGGCAACGACTTGCATGGGATATTAGGGGGCGAAAGAGGGGGGGGGGCCAAATCTAGAAGTCAGAACATTCCACTCAGAAGCAAACGACAGGCTGCATG
Organism: Pleurotus tuber-regium; assembly: GCA_014058305.1. Classification (NCBI taxonomy): domain Eukaryota; kingdom Fungi; phylum Basidiomycota; class Agaricomycetes; order Agaricales; family Pleurotaceae; genus Pleurotus; species Pleurotus tuber-regium. The sequence continues at coordinate 17,809 of JACFYU010000024.1, forward strand.
TTAGGACGCCGAATTCAACATGGATAAGCGGCGAGAAGACGGTGGCCACGCCAACTCGTCGTGGGGGAGGGTGCGGGGGGTTCGTAAGGAAGACACAGACGAGGCGGAAGAAACTTACCGAAGGTGCATGCTGGAAAACCTTATACTCTTGGCCAAGGTGTTCATCTAATTCAAGGATTGACGCAACGTTTCCGCATCTGGTTTAGGCCGCCCGATGGGAATCGCAATTTCCGGAAGCGTTTAAAAGAATTAAATGTTGTCAATATATAGACCCCGAAGTCAACGTTGATGTTTATGTAGGTGAATTCGATGAATGGGTTAAGCGTAATTGGAGGGGGGGAAGTGCGATAAAGGAGCACGCGCGTAAACGAGTGATAGTTGGTCGATGTATGGGTGATCCACGCAACACGAAGAAAGAATGATTAGCGGATATATCCGATAAAACGTAATTAAGTCAGAAGAAGGGGACTTTCGCCATGCACACAGAAGAAATCGTATAACAGATGGCATACAGATGAACGAAGGAAGCGTTCGAGAAGTGGAACGCAGAAACGCACGACGTTGCGTGCACACGCTACGCATGGTCCACCGTTTCGTGAGTGGTTGTAAGATAGAAAAAGAAGCGATGGACGGGGGGTTTGTAAGAAAGAAGGATATTGATGCAATTATAGAAAGCGGGGATGCGGCACAGCAAGGGAAAGAGTCATCGAAATGGATGTATGCCGTGCGGCACGAGGTATAGTGGTGGTTGTACAACGGGGGAAAGGAAGTTGAGAAGGAGGGAGAGTGAGAGTATAAAGAAGCGGCGACGAGGCAGCGTCAATCGTCAGCCGTGATAAGATCCCCGTCTCGCCAATAAATCCATTCGGAGAAAACGAACGCAGTCTGATTGGGAGAGAGAACGAGGACTCGGAACAACAGAAAGCTAGCGAATGAAACGAAACGTTCTGTACGGCAGCAAATTACCTTCGAGTGAGGTAAGGTCTAAAACATGAAGTCCAGTAGTCCGTGCAAAGGAGCGCCTCTATATGAAATACCCAGCTCCGAGTCGCTATGCATCTCCCGAAGAACTGGATAGTTTGCAGACCATCCGGAGCAAACCCAGTAGTTGGTCCACACGCGACATCACGTGTATAGATGGTGGCTGGCCCGCTCTGACGACAAAAGATAGAGAAGAACTCGGCAAAGGGAATGAAGTGATTAAGACCTTCTTGAAGAAGCGAATCTTAGGAGTTTAGCGACGTGAAAATGACGGCCGGAGACAGTCCGTTTGCGCAATTATGACGCATCGCGTCTAGCGAACACACTCTCACAAGAACGCAAAAAAGAGGCAAAAGTGATGAACAGCAATCGACAAGATAAACCCTCTCACCTATAACAATAATTCGGTGCGCTCCAGACCGTGACGATTGTCCGGTCGAACATGAGTTTATAGCCCTCCATAGCAAGCTGGTGCGCTCGCGCGATGAGGTCTATAGCATTGGCGTGAGCGAAGGCTTTTGTGATGTCGGCGCCGAAGAGGAAGCCTGCGCCGCGAGGGGAAAGACCCCAACCGTTGATGTCTGCATTGTGGTTAGAAAGTAGTACGGACTAAGGAAACGACAGGAAGAACATACCGTCAGGATCTGACCAAAGAAGATCGCACATGGGTCCGTCGTGCGGGACTTCTTGCTTGCGATCAATCGCTCGTATCTATGAGAGATACCGAATTAGCCGATGCGCGCCTCGTCCTGCTCTAGAGCATTCCAGGTTTTACCTGATCCACTGTTTGCAGACTTGGACTTAACCCGCCATGCACGCAGAACACCCTTCCGTCGACAACAGCCGCCAGCGCCAAATAATCAAAAACCTCACAACACCATCGCCAAACGTTAGCTGAACCATTGAATTTTCGCTGACATTCGTCGTAGAAGCCGTAAACTTGGGTTATTTGACGTGACTCGTGGTTCCCGCGGATGAGAGTAATGCGTTCGGGATAGCGAACTTTGAGGGCGAGGAGCAAGAGGAAGGTTTCGACGGAGTAGAAACCTCGGTCGACGAAATCGCCTGGGTACGAGAAAAAGAGATTAATTATTAGTAAAGAAAGATAGAGGAAGAGAAGGGAGATGTACCCATGAAAAGGTAGTTGGTCTCTGGACAGAAACCGCCGACCTTGAACAGTTCCATCAAATCAAAAAATTGCCCGTGTATGTCCCCACATATCTATTGAATGAGGTATGAGTCATTGTTTCATTAAATCATCAAAGCTGCGCCATGAGGAAAATCGAGATGAAAACAGTGTATATTCTGTTAGACGCCATACGAGGATGGGTGTCTTAGTCAAATGTCTAACAGAGAAAGATTTGGCACGACGAAACAAAGAGTTTCACTCTCGTCATTCGATCGCAGTGATAAGATCACAACCGAGGAACATCTGCCATCTGCAAGACTTGGAAATGGAACCTGACCACTCTCCCCGAGCGTAGATCAACCCCGTATCGTGCATACACCCATCCGCCGTTACTCGGCCGTTAAGTAGACGAATCAAAACATGGATTACAACTCACCGTGACAGGAGAATCGACAGTTTGAACATTACCCTCCTCAATCAAGATCTCGCGAGCTTTAAGGCAAAGACGCTTGACCTGTTCCTCTGAGATGGGTTCGCAGCGAGAAAGCTGTTCTATTTGCCTTTGATCGGTTGATGCGTCGGATTCAGACATGATCATGGCAGTAAAACGGTGTGTAACCCATTCGGATGGAGGAGCGAGCGAGACACGGAATCAACGGAACGGAAGCATCATTGTAATAGTCAGCCAGTCAGAGCGAAATGCGCGGTGATTTCATGAGTCGTGTGTATTCTCAAAAGCATGGAATTGCCTACCTGTCTAAATCACTCGGCATTTGTCAAAAAATAAAAGAAAAGAAATGGGAACGTTGATGATATTGAGCATGACCTCACCAAACAATGACAAATACCGCGCCTGGCTTCCATTCCATCCACAGCGGACTCCCACAGCCATCCCCGAGTGAGCTATCCAGCCACGACTACTCAAAAAAATGAAATAACGAGATTATATACTACCATTCGATAAGAGCCTCATACTGAAAGCAAACAACAGCACGGTGCCTGGGGCGAATTTATAAACAGCTTCTAGCGTATGATGTCAGTCAAGTCAAACTTTCCTGTCACAGAAAAAAAATGAGGCGAATAATAGACAGAACAGCGGCTGTGCTTAGCGTCAAATAGGTCTCACATCCAACCCCCTCTCGTCGCAACTTCCGGTTCTATTTGAATTTCTGATATACAATTTTTTGGGTGTTACGTGGCCGGTACGGCTGTATTTTCATCTAATATGTTATTCCACAATGGTCGGTAGTCCGTTGGATAACCCGTAAACTCACAGAGTCTCATTCGAATTAATCACGCGTTCCTCATACTCTAACTCTTGGTGATCGAAGAGAACCCTGAATCCGAGTATGTATGAGATCATTCACTTCGGCGTATACGATCACTGTCCTCTTCAAGGACCCCTATATACAGGGGGGCAGCAGTCTTCTCGTCGATCACTTCTCCTGATCAGCGCATACGTTCCCCTATCAAACAAAGTCCAGACCACTTGAATTTAACATCGTTACTCACCATCTTATTCACATCCGGGTATAAAAAATTCCTATGCAATATCATATTCTTTTCTCCATACCGTAACGATTTTGTGGGAATGTAAGCACAAGCAAGTAATTGTAAACGAGACACTGGATGTACAAGATGGAAACAAGAGAGATACAAGAGACAATCAAAAAAGAACAAGGTATAGGATAATAGATATGCAGCGTCACGATGCAAGTTATACACCAGGGGTGAGGGAGCGGGAGGGGGACGATGGGGAAGAGGCGAGGGTTAAATATCCAAGAAAGAAGTGATAGATCAAGTTACAGATCCGTCCATCAACTACTCTAGACTTTTTACACCGATGACGATGCAGTCGAACAACGGGAAGAGAAGGGGGAGAATTACTGGATGAGAGCGCCGACACCCTTTCTCGTCATACCACTCTCATTCTTCCAAGCTCCAGGACCCAATCCCAATCCCTGATGCCCGCCATAGCCATGCGTCGCGTACCCATCTAGTTGCTGTGAATGTGGATGGTAAGGGCTCGTCGGCGACGAGTTCCCATTGGCGTTTGACGAAGTCGAGTGTCCGCTTCCCGGTCGTTGATCGTCCATGATGGAACCGCGTCGGGAATCTTGGATAGGTGCCAAGATGGGTGGTGGGCTTTCAAAGCGCGAATGGGCATCAAACCCGCCGTTCACGCCTGGACCGCCGATACCGCCTGCGCTGAGAGGCATGGTGGGGGAGTGGATGGCCATGTTGGGGGAGTAGCTCGCGACGAGATGGCCGGTAGCGGGGCTTACGTGGTGCCCGTTGGATGACATGTGTTGACCTTGCTCGAGCATTGTTGCGTTGGACGGGGTATAAGCTTGAGCTTCATCGTGGAAAGAGTACGTCGTCGTCGGGGTTGGAGGTCCGGAGAGTGAGGGGGAGGTATGCGAGGAGACGCTATGGGAGGAAGCAGGCGAGGGAGGTGAGGCTGATGAATGAGAGTGGTGCGACGGGTGATGGGAGTACGAGGATGAGTTCGATTGATGAGGGTGTGGGTGCGAGATATGACTTATAGAATGGCGGGAGGAGAGGCTCGGGATAGAGGGTGATGCGGGCGACGGAACTACTGAAGAGCTCCCAGTGTTGATCTGAGGAAGTCCCGCGGCATCATAGTGATGGCTCGGAGGAGGATACGTGAACGAAGAAGGATTTCCCTGATGAGGGTGTGAGATGGGTGTGGTGTGCACGTAGGTGAACCCAGCCGTACCCTGGCTCTGTTCTTGGTACGTCGTCGTACCACTACGATACGAATAAGCCGGTGCATGATGAAGCGTGTACGGAGACGGTATCTCTGGTGAGGAAGACCCACGGGAAGACGAGAAGTGGTGGGATTGGTGGTGATGGGGGAGATGCGCAGTCGCCGGGAGGGTGGCTTGCGCGAGGGGAGGTGGGGAATCAGGTGGAGGTGACACGGCGTGATGGTATAGACGCGCTGGTTCGAGAGCCGGCGGTGCAGAAAGGGGAGGAGGGATGTTTGGGTTGGCGTCGAGTCCCGCCTGAGCCGCTTGGGCTTGTTGGAGTGACATAGACGCAGAGCCGCGTTTTCCTCCGTTCATGGCACGGGCGATCGCTGAGCGCGTCGAAGATCTCCGTGAGCCGGGAGAAAGATGGATACGGTAGCTAGAGACGACGGAATTGGTTCAATTATAGTTGTCATAGAGTAGAAACGAGTAACTTACTGTTGTTGCAGGTTATCTTGCCTGGAACATCTTGTTTCACATCCAGGAAAGGGGCATTTGTGGTTGCGTTCGCCGGTATGGACGCGTGAATGGCGAGCTAGGTGGCCACTGGTGGTGAACGCCCGCTCACACGTCGGGCAGACGTGCTTCTTCTTTGGTGCCGGTCCCGACGTTGTGGCTGCGTTTGTCAAAGACGTATTGGTGGTGGTAGGAGCGGGAGTGGCTGCTGTCGGGGTTGCAGAAGTTGATGTGGATGTTGGGGAAGGGATCTGCGGGGAGGTGACTGGAGATGGATCGGATGGTGGAAGATATGAGGAGGAGAACTGTGAATGGTAGAACTGTTGTTTTGAGTCTGCTCGAGGCATTGTGGTGCGAAGGTGGAATAGTAAGGGCCCTCGAGACAGGGATGGGTTTTAAGGAAGGGATGCCGTGACCTTATAATCCGATAGAAATAATAAAATACGTAAAATATTATTTATCGCATGTGAATATTCTAGGTCTGAGTTTAGACTTGCCCAGCATGTTGGCGCTGATGACTTAACCTTTTATGGATCCCTCCGTGCATGATGGAATATCTCCCTTTTTCGGTGCACGTGTTCTGGCCACCGCCATCCTCCCCAACGACGACCACAATGCAACCTGCCCTACAATGCACACCATTATTCTCTCCTTTCTGCTCTTTTTCTTGTTTCTTCTCGTCACAGATCTCTCACGGCGATCTTTATGAAATCTCAGATCTATCATAGACAAAAACAAATCCAAATACGATTATCATCACCTTTTACCGGACTCGAAAGCCGGGACCTGTGTGTCGTGGTTTTTTTCGCCAATCGGAGATCCACGCGAATTTTCTGTGATTGATGAGATGTCGTCTCCTCCAGTGACATTCGGAGCTTACCCCCATTTGGCCCTTCGACCTGAAGATCTCCAGACCGGTCACCGTACTACTACGACCTTAGTCCCCCTACTAGTCGTACTCATCTCCCATCACACGCCTCCCCCTCCTCCTAACTATGAAACAAACAACTCTTTGCATTAATCACTAGTTCTAACATCACTCCTTCGCTTTCTTACAATATAGCGGTTCCGTTTTGATGGTCCATAACTGTAGTTTACATCGCCTTCAACTCGCCCGGTCGCTTTTGCAATGATCACGCCTCCCCCCTGGCCTAGTCCGCAAAACGCGGCCCACACTACTCAACGTCAATATCAATAACATATCATACACCAAGTCTAATTCGCCTCTAATATCTTCCTCCGATTAGAACATTCTATGTAGACGCTCTAAGGTACCTATGACGAACTCGACAATACTCATGAAACACGGTGTCGACTTACTATCTGTACGATGGAGCAATTTTGATTGATACATACAATTGATGGTACCTTGGTGTTTATAAATTACAAACTTTGCGATGTACGGTTACAAACGTGTCTAGAGTGATGGGTATCATGCGACAGAGCACGCCGCTGGGCCAGTCTAAGACACCTCCTACTCTTCGCCTTAGTTAGCAGTTCATCCAACATATCCACCTATTTTCGCTTCGTCTCTGTATCTCCTACGCTTGGACCCACGGTGCTATATTATAATGTACCCGCGAACCGAACAAGGGGAGCTAGCAAGTCTGCTCAAACCCACACTACTGAGCCTCAACCTTGCATGGCTGGATAGTCGTTGACCATACCTACTATGGTGTTTTTCTGCGGGGGTAGCTTTTTGAGTGTTAGATAACGTAAGTGGCGATGTACATCATTTAGTAGCGTCGGGCCTGTCTATGATAGCACTGGTGGTATACACATAGCTAGCCTCCGGCGTCAGATTAGGAACGTCCTACTTAAGGTGATGATTAGCTTGAAGAGATAAAGATGGACTCTCCGAATAACGTTGTCAAGCGTTGGTAAGATTATTTTTGGACGAGCAAACCCCAATACACCGAGTCTACCATCGATCATAGACTCCGTGTCTCCCGCCACAGATATTCGCTATCCAACTCACCATCGAACTGTAGCGAATACGAGCGCTGATGGTTGTATCGCTTCAAGCCGTATCAAACCCCATCAAACATTCAATATATTTCAATCACTACTCTTCGTGTCTCATAACGTACAGCGATAACCGAACTTACCTAATCGTTCGCAACCGTCAAGTAGGGGGCAAGTCGACAGGACCGTCAAACGCGAATCTGCTCGGCCCGAACTTTGAAGTCGAAAAATAACGAATGTGAACTTTGTGAAGTACATCCTCGATTCGATAACGCATTTGCCTGTAGAAGGATCCGGCGCTCGGGAGGGCGGGGAAGGTAGGAAGCCAAACAGCTGTGAGACACGCACGCTGGTGTGTTCAGATCAACGTATAGGGTGGGTGGAGAACACAGGCGCTGAGGCGTTGCTGGGTTCCTGGAGTCAGATCGACAGGCGATGAATAGTTAATGCCAATACGGTGGACGTATAGCATCACCAAGGTGCCGCATGGCCGGTGAACGCGCTGACCAGCCATAATATAGCTCGAAGAAGACGATGGCTGTCTAATAACCTACTCATCGTGACTCGCTCAGAGTGGCTTTACAGGCAGGAGGAAGTCGTGTTGAGACTGACAGGAGCTATCTTGTCAACTAGCAAGCCCGAGGTAGATAAAATGAGAGTGAAAACGGCCAGTCCAGACCGAAAGCTGCGGGAGGTGCCTCCTCTTCGTTATCGCGAACCAAGCCAGTTAGTTAGTTGTACATGTGCGGAGCGGGTACTAACAGGTACTAGCGCTTAAGAAGAGAAGCAGCTATGATCGGTGCCACCAGACATAAGCGACGCCAGCACTGAAGAACCGACGATCTTCTATCGAGGCGGCGGCTCTGGTATTCGTCGTATGTAGCACCCCCGCTTATCGTTTGCTAGACATGAAGGCGCCTCGAATCCCAATCAGTCCAGAAGTCGTCAGTAGGCACCGGCAAGCAGCATGCCCGGGGCCGGGACCTCCCGAGTGGCGTCCGCTACGGTGTTCAAATAAGTCATACGGCGGGTTTGAACTGCCCCCGTGGTGTTTGTTCTCCACAACAGGCTGTATCCTGTCCTTGTCGCTGTGCTTCAGTGTTAGCTGTAACAGCTGGGTACGAAATTTCGTTACTGACAAGTCACGCATCAATTTTGCTCATCAAAAAAAAAAAATAAGAACCCTCGATCACTGCTCACCAATGCAACAACTCAGCGAAGGGTGATGGACTCGATGACTGGGTCTTTGATTGGTGTGGTCATGCTGCGTTCGGATAATCTGCTGTAGTTGGTAAGGCAGCTGCGAGTGGCTCATAAAGAAGCGCTATTTTCAATGAACTCAGCGAGGAAATTCAGGTAGGCTCCTTTGCTACGCTGCGTTCTATTGGTGGAAGAGTTGAGACGATCGATAGTGTTGAAGCATGGTTTGACTGGGACATGATCGCGGGTAGTCAGTGAGGATGTGAAATGAAATTCGTTGCAAGGCGAGGCGAACACACAGTCGTTCAACAATTACCACCTCGTCCTCGTAGTTGGTCGGTTATCGCCGCATTGTTGACGATTTTCATTTATCGCAAAGAAGTGAGGAGTCTAGAACCCCACACATGTCATCTCACCAAGCGATGTTGAAATAATAAATCACCCATATCTGCCAGGGCGAAGCGGCGTAGCAGACTAGCAGAGAAGCGGGGGTGGACTACGATAAAAGATTAAGAGGATAAGGTCGGCTACCGGAACATAGGCGGAGTGCCTTGCTCCGCGTGATCTCATCCATTTGGCGTTGGCGTACCTACCGCCTTGTCACGCGTCCCACCTATGGATACGTGGAACGGAGGCTCCAGTGGTTTTTGATGTGTGCATCCCCATACACGCTTTTCTCCTCATCTCCTGGGTAGTTATGAAATCTGCGAAAGCTGAAATACATTGGGCGGAAATGAAATTTCCGTGAGCGCTAGTAAATGATGATTGATACCGGGGAAAGAAACAACAATACGAACTAGAACTGGAACTTCATTTATCTGCTGGTAGAAGTCCTGCGTTTATGATTTGGTAATATTAATAGGAAGAACTATTCACCTTGTTGATCAAATCATTATCTAGCGACCACTGCCATCAGCCAAGGTCAGAGAGTGACAGAGTGAACGGACCAAGTGCTGCTAGCAGCGGAGACGTGTGCCGGGTTCTTTGCCATCAATGCTGTGTGAAATTGATGCGCCACCAGAAGAAGCGCCCACAAATGGCACCATTCCCAACGTTCCCTGGAAGCGATGCAGCGTGCTACGAATGTTCTCTTCCTGTGTTGCTTATGGTGGTCAATAGGCTGCAATAGGTGCGTGAGGCGGGACCGAGCTCAATTATGTATGGCCCTCGTCGAGCTACGACCCTCAATTAGCGACCCCAAGGCCTTAATGATCGTAGTGCGGGGACACTGTAGGCGTCTTCGAAGCAGGCTTCTTCATCGTCCCCCGCTGAGATGCGCTTTCAAGATCTCAACAGGGTGTAGAAGCGCGACCCCAATAGGGTTCGCCAAGGGTTGATGATAAGCTACGCATCACCGGCAACGGTCCCTACCCAAGCCATTCACACGTACCCCAAACACGACCCTCGAGAAAAGCGGAATCAGATCAAAATGGATAAGGTCACTGGGAGGCGAGTCGTTCAGTCGTCTTGTCGCATGAGTCCAGCGCTGCCTTGTCTTTCCTCATAGGTGTATCATCTGCAATAGAGATTTCCAAAATTTCCACGCATTCTCGTAATCCGCCTCCAGTCTTCTGTATCACTATCCAAGTGTTCAGGTTCGAACAGGATCGGAACCACTCTTGTCAGGCTCACTCTTATGGACCGACGGTACACTCATGAACTCCCTGTGCGGCATCCATTACGGCCCTACCCACCTTGAGTTCCTACCAAGTTTAGAGGCTACCTGAATATCCGTACATTCAGACTCGTTAACCCACCCTCTTGGTGTTCCAAGACCTTCATACTCCCAGCTTCCAACCCCTGACACGTTAATCCCACGCCCGATATAAAAGTGTTTGAACTTGCGTAAAAGCCATTGCTGCCGAGGGTTGCTGATAACACAACCCATATCGAGCTTCCTCCGATAAAACGCAATTACTGCCTTTGTCCTTTACATGGGAAGGGCGGCGGAAACTGACATGGGACGTGGCCATTGCTAGGCACAATTCATATGTACGGTTCCTGGGGATGTCCCCGCCCAAACCTCGTCTCGGAATGGTCATATACGTACGCCTTGATGTTCACGTCTCTCGCCCATAAATTACTACCTTCGTATCCTTCCTCCCTCACACGCCCTTACCACATGATGGTGCGTAATAAAAGATACCGCCGGCTCAGAGGTTTGCTCGTAGCCATCATGTCTTACCAGATTTGGTATATTGTGTCTGCGTATCACAGGTAGAGTTTCCCAGGTATGCTGTCCTCTCTCCATCGTTGATCCCTAAATCATCGGGGGTCACCCCTATATATTCTATTGTCTAAAACGAGACAACCGAAACGGTAGGCTCACAAGGCGTGTCTTCATAGATGAGAATCCCTTGCAATGGTCTAGATGTACGCAATACATTCAACGGATACATGCCGCATGTTGCGAGAGCATTCCCTCCATATCTTTTGGGCGCGGTTCTTGTGCGTTCTATGAGCTATATCGAAGGTCCAATCTATGCACACGCTTCGGCAGATAAATCCTGTTTTGCTATATGTATCCCTTGTAAGGTAGTTTTGCCCGAGGTTTGGTCGAGATATACGCTGGAACGTGCCGGTGTACACTATCATGAGTCCCAAAGGATTCCTGTTCATCTCAAGATGATTATTACGCCGAGATCACATTCGAGAACTCTAACCTGCAAGACATGAACGTTGAACCCTGATGGTCCATAAGGGGTTTCCTAACGCCGGCGGAACAAGTGGAGCCGCATTAGAGTTAGCATGTCTTTCACTTTAGAAGTAGATACCTGCCGCAGGCATATGACATCCGCTACGGCATGATTGAACATAACAATGATAGATGAAGTACAACGGCTATCTTTGAAAAGAAGGAGATGCGTGAAGAGTCGAACGTTCGTTATTTGATGATATATGAAACAACTCTTATGAAGTATGAAGCAACTTCATTCCTGAGTTCTCGCGGGAGGACTCTCATTTCGAACCTGCCAAAGCCCAAACGCGTTCTCCATGTTGCAGCTGCGATACCGTGTAGCCCTTGCCAACTCTCCGGTCCGAAGATATACCAAAGGCTCACACGCTTGGCATCGCCGCTGCTCAAGGTTCAGACATCAGTTGTGCATGGATATTTGGTTTGATGGATGTTACGGTATCTCAATGCAAAGGGACGTACCTACGAGCCCACGTCATCCCAATTTGAGTTAGAGGGGAGAATGACCTCACTATCTTGGGAGGTGATGATGAGAACGAGGCTTACCTTCATGCCGAAGACGCAGGATAGTTATGAAATGCAGGAAGGCACATGTCACCTCCTTCGGTTTTGCTCATTCTTTCATAAAGCTATTTCTCGTTGAGAGAACCTTGTCGAAAGTTGAAAATCATAGCCAGCACATATCAGTTACCCTGACATCATAGCAGTATCTTTCCGAAACGCTCGTAGCTCGTTGAAACCCCTTGACGCTGTAGATAAAGGATATCCGAAACCGTGTTCCTGACCACGAGAGTGGAGCGTCAATCTCAGGGCGCCGGCGGGAAGTCTGAATGCAATCAACCGACTAGTCCCATAGGGTCCTGCCTCCAGATGGCGTGGGTGTGATATCTCGTAGACTGCATTGAGATGGTCGGGTTATGCACTGCCGTCACCATGGATGCCATAGGTAGAAGGGGATCAAGGGGATCAAGCCGACGGAGGTAGGGTGGGCGTATAAGAATAGGACGCAGCACTTGCTTCACACGCGACGACCGCCCTCAGTAACTGCGGGCTCAGGATGAAGATGCAATGACCGATTCTACCATGGAAACTTTGAATGCGGTGATACGATATACCTAACTAGATTGATCGTATGCAGTCGTATGCTTGAGGTATTGTGTAAGCTATAGCCATCAGGTGCTGAATTTCGGAAGCGTCCGGATGACGGTCTATTTTGATGTCTTCGATAAACCAAATTCCCTTACTGCGTTGGAGAGCTTGAAAAGAAATAGGGGGACAACCGCTCACTTCAGCGCTTATTTGCAACGTAGCGGATTTGAAGCCTACTATTGCCATGCTTATTGGATCTCGTGCGGCGCACTGACAGCCTGCAATAAAGAAGCAAGCCTTGAACAAACCACACCTATTACTTGTTTTCACCTAGCGGAATAACACTGTTATACTCGGCTGCTCCCGTGAACGATTGACCAGCGACACTCATTAGCGCACCAACGGTGTAATCAATTAATAAGTAGGTCGGACCGTCCTTTTAGGACCCTGCACAGTAGACTTCGGGCAATGATGAGTCTCCGCGGGGAAGATCGTATCCGAATACGTTGTTACTCCATGATATCATGGGTGCTATCATGCAAAGTCACACCGAGTTGTATTATAGCTCCGCAACCATTTCTGTGCATACTGACACAAGCTGCGTGCCTTTGATGTCACTCGCCGCGTTTGCCACTGGGTAGCAAAAGGTATGCTTGACCGATTGAAACCATCCTTTGAATGATGGTTTCGATTTCTATTTTCAGTCTGTGCACAGAGATGGGGATCCGATTACCTAGCTTGCCGTTATGTGGCAGTCGTTCCGAACCAACCGTGCCGGCGGTATCTGGTGGCTGCCGTCAACATCGACATCATCAGCTTTCCAATTCAAGAAGCAATGCCTGGACCCTGTACTTGCGCTCATCGTTCAGATGTCTAGATTAGCATTACGCTCCGGCTGTAGAGAAGGCATGGACCCTATGACTAAATACATCAATATGATTGCCTGGGAAAGAGCGATATGAGATCTCCAATACCTCTATGATGCAGTTCCTATGGAAGTGTGTCTGACATTTTCTTGTGAGCGCTGCTGGAGCCCTAAGGAAAAAGATAGGCGTAGAGGCCGAATGCCATACGTTGACTTTACTCCTGTATACCGTGCGCGAGCCGCGAAGTAGAGCGCTGTATGACGGGGTAATGCCTTTCGGTGAATGGGAGTTGATAATGTATGATCGCATACTGTGAAAATTCATAGGAATAAAAAGCTACCTTCGGCAATGATTTGAGTACAAGCATTACATCGATCGCCATCCGCACGTGGTGGGATTTCGGAGACTAGATGTTCCAATTTTACTGTCGTTGGAACAGAGGGTCATCGATTTTTTGCGCGAACTTGGGCTGGAAATTTTGAGACTCTATGCGATGTTTCAACCTTCTTTACAATGAACGAATGTGATTACTGTAATTTTAATGAGAAAGATACGTGTAAACAGCCCAGATAGGTCATCCCGCCGGATAGCTAGATCAACAATGGGATCGAATGACTTGCCGCCGCTCGGTGCGTGGGTAACCTCACGACCTTCCAAATGAAGGCATTCGAACTGTAATTCTTTCTTCAAAAACCATACGATATCAAAGGAAAAGTCTCACAGTCTAGACAGGGAAGATTTATCGAGAACAATGCCGAAAGGATATTCCATTCATATCCCGTCGTTCATTCTGGCCGAAGACCGAGCACGTTCAAAATTTTTGGATGCCGCCGGTACTTCTTGTGTGAGTCTACAGTGTTTTTAGCATCCATTGAACGAACACGTGTGGGGCCGTTTTCTATCAACAACCCAGCTTCAACTTTACATCAACAGATGACTGGTGATTAAGCTTCAATCATCACGTTCGAATGAATTGCAAATATAAGATTCCGACATTGGTTTGCATTGAAGCTTCCAGCTCATAGGCGATTGAAAGATGCGTTGAAGATAACGGGGACTGATTACATAACTTACATCGAAGTAATTGAGCGCTTGTCGGTCACGTCAAGTTGTCGTTGAAAACTTATGCGTCATTGAGCTGCGCAAGAAATTCAAAAGTTTCCCCACATTTTCATTGACATTTGAAAGAGGCCGTTCGACGTAAGTCAGGTTGTGGCAGTAACTTCTGTATCTCGGACCGGGAGAAGAGCTGGGAAAGGCGAAGGGGATGGTCGGCTTCAACATGCTCGTCATCTGTCGCTGTCCACTCTAGGACCGCCCAGAAGCGAGGATCACTCGGTCAGAGATAAAGGGCGTTCTGGGACGAGATGAAACCACGCAATAGTCGGACATATTAGGTAATACACAGAGAACCACAGGAGTTCCAGGCATACAAGTCTATAAGTGATGCAGTGATTATATTTGCAATTTAGCGCTAAGTGATAGGGGATCAACTTTGCGATTCACCAGCATCCAATAGGGTCCTTCACCGGAATGCGTGGGAGTGAACGAACACGAAGTAAATAGGGAGCTGTGATGAATGGGCGAGATGGGGAAACTATTACGGAAGTAGGGAGAAAGAGCTGCACACCTTGCCACAATCGTAATTGTCCGTGTGTGCTCCCGTGATACGCAGGTTCGATTTCCCAGTATTTTGCAGGAGCGATTAACATAGGTGAGAAATCAGATTTTGCAGTAGGATCGATCCGACGAAAGGCGGATAACAGAACCCATAGTGATGACCTAACAAGCGTCTGGCGCTAGTCCTTTAATGCGGGAAGAATGGGGCGTAGGAATTATAAAAGTGATATGCCACCGATGAAAGAGATTGACGGAAGTTGTAGGAAAGTGTATCATAGCTTGAACCACTCTACTCAAGATCGGTGTGTCGTCAATCCGACACCAGTTACCGTAAAGACTCACTATCGTACTTCAAGGTCTTATCAAGACAGAGAAAAAAAACAAGGAAAGTTTGAGGAAAGTGGTCATGTTTTATCCACTGAGGACGGACGCCTCGAGGTGCAGTTTCATTGTCGTGTAGTTTCCGATTCATACATGAAGTTTCAGAGTGTTGGATGCGTCATCGAGGGTAGTTTCAGAGCTGTCAATTCGCTGAACCTGTCAATGAATAACAGCAATGTCTCCTCGCGGGAAATGGGCCATGAACATACCCTGATCGGCTAGGGTACCACCAAGTATGATATCATCAAAGTGATCTCGACACAGCATCACACTTTGCTAGGTGTTTGACACCTCCGCAGTTCGAAACTATGGCTGTGGGTGTCGCAACATGGCCAAAACATTGGAGAACCTACTGGATAATCTTGACCTAGATTATTATTTCTCTATCGTCGAAACTCTAAATGCACCTTCTAGGATAATTTGCCGCTAAGGTCCAGACGTGCCGGCGGCAGCAGTAAAGTTATACGCTCACTACGGCGATCACATCTCATCCGTAAGCCCCTTCGAGGAGATCTCCTTGAACCCTTTGCTTCGACTTCTCCATCCATATGACGCCTTGTCTGCACTAAGTAGGCCGGACCCTATGAGCGAGTAATTCACTTTCAGATTCCCAAGATAAGATCTCACGCACCTTGATGAATGCGGACACCAGCAAACTCACATTCACATTGAACTATGGACGCACGAATGGAAACTGGAGGAAGGGTGATCGATTCGCTTCGAAGGGCGTTTACTTTGTGCATTATCGATTAATTGTGAGGAAGAGAAGTTGAGAAAGCCCAGCAATGGTGGGTAAAATGGCTTAACTGATCGGTTCGGATAACCGGATGCCAATGCACCGAAATCCTGGGTGTGATTAGTGTAATGTTGGCCTCAAATTAGTACACTCATTCTAACACACACACAAATCCGTTCCGAAGCCGAGAGGCGACGAGGGTAATTGCTTGCACCATTGCGTAGGAGAGCTACATGACCTATCATTTTGAGCCGCCGGTAGTATCGCGGAAACCTCATGCCTGCCGCGGAAACGGGGTCGACGGCATCAATCAAGCCTGTTCGCTTCTACTCAATAAAAGCGTGAACAGATTCAACACGCCTGGACTTCGTGGGCCCCTATAGAGTGATAATAAACCCCGGGTGACGGACCTGACGCGATATGAATTGGACGGATCCATGATTCATGGGCTTCATTTACGTACCAACCTGGCTGCGCCCTCAAGTGACGATATATCTAGCGCATGGACTCATGTCCGAAGAATCGGCTCAAAAATCATCCTTGAGTAGGCGGTATAAGCCAAACATGTCGTTTAAACCTATGAAATGAATCCGCGAAGCTATTGAACGTCTGTTTTCCCGTCGGTCGATACCTTAGGTTACCTTCCTCGAACTGCGGGTAGTTAGCAGAGGGTCCGTGTCATCTCTATACGAACGTGTGTCGAAGTGTGATAGACTGCATCACGTCGGAAGCACCGGTAACAATTGGCCGTCTATAATGCGGCAGAGTTGGTGAGAATCAATAGAAGAATGTCGAAAAGGTGCATTACTTAACGGACTATAAAAAGGGCTTGGGGTCCATCGATCCAGCATTGATCGGCATTCTCAAGGCACTACCCGCCGGCAGGAATGATGCCCTTTACCTCCCTGCGGGACAATGGAATGGCCGTATAATCCTCACGAGGCGCATCCAGATTTGATTGCTGTGTTCCCTGTAGGTGCATGTTAAGTATAAGAAAGATCGCCTTCGAGGCAGCATCCGTACTGACAAAGCCAGATGGCTGCATGATATTCCGGATAGGATAGCTTGTCAGGGGGGGTCGATTATCGATTGCCCCGCATTTCTTCATTGAACGGGGAGAGGCGCCCAACTAAGCGGATGAACATGTGTTTGGGGAAGTGGAGTTATACGTACCTAGGGTAAGAATCATCGTAGAATTCGGTGAAAAGTAGTCGCCCAAATTTTGACTATCTTCTACCTGTAAGCATGCCTGGGAGAACCGGGTCCTTTCGTTAGCGGCAGTGTAAAGCATGTGCATGAAGTCTAGGGCTTGCGGTCAACTGTTGAACTTGAAATTTGTCTTGAAGACAAATGGGAATTAAGCTTCTCCAAAATAACTGAAAGACTCGATGATGGTCCAATAAGGCTGCCAGAACGTTGAACGGCTGGCAACCTTGGAGATTGAACTTGGTTGATTAATTGACCTTGGGCGCTTGTAGAATAGTACGTAAGCAAGCTACGCCTTTCGCACACTTCGAACTGAGCATTCTTGACATCTTCCCTTGACCTTGATCAAATGAAAAAAACATCGGTCGTCATTGGATCTAGAACTGTTCAACATTGTTGTGCTCAGCTAGCCGTCTCTAATAAACTTTTTTGATTGGGAAATTTGATCTATTTGTGAGCGAGTATACGATGACCGACCACTTCTCATAGGTTGTCGCACTGTCAAATTGTAATGGAATGGAGCCGATTGAAACCGAGTGAGCGTTGCTTTAATCTGAGTTGACTATGAGCTTATAGCTTGGTTACTTTGCAGTGAAGTCTGAATGCGGAGATAGTGTGGTACATTGGATCTGCTCGTCACTATCTTTGCCTGGGACGTGGGTCTATGAGCAAGCTTGCATAAGGTAAGCACGTTGATTCAGGCTGACTAGAGCGTAATTCAGATGCGATGGATAGTCGTCAGGAACTACCAGAAAGTCTCTCCTAAATTTTTTTTCTCGAATCCTATCTTACCTCCTTCGTGGCCTTCTTCGACACCTTCCCCATGCCTACTCTCTTCATCCGGTCATGGCGTTTCGAAATACCCCACACTTTCCGTGCTCTTCTCCTCAACTTCTCCATAAATCCCTGCAAGAGTACTGAGCGACTTTGCTTGTTTGCCCCCTTCTTGCTTAGGCTCGCCGGTAATCCGGCCCGCTCACTGCTACCGTCCTCTGCTGCTCTCTTCGCTTCTCCATCCACGGCCTGTTTCCTGCCACCCGTGCGTGTCCTGGTATCCAGCGTACACACACCTTCAGTTCTAGGTGCTTCTTCCTTGCAGCAGCGTATGCTTCGTCACAATAGTCAAGCAAATAGTATCCTGGTCCTGCCTTCCCGGATTTTAGCGCCATGATTGTGGCCTGATTGTCCACGTATATGGTTGCTTCAGTTACCTGTCGGATGGTCCTACGAATCAGTTCCATCCCCAGGGTTACCGCCGCACACTCGCCGTTATACACTGTAGTCTTCTTGTCTGACCAAAATTCTCTCCTAGCTCGCCTTACCGCCTCTCTCTAGAGACCGGATTGTAATGTATTGATGCGATTTCGTTCCTACCTACGAGCACTTCTGACATTCTATGTACAAGCAAAGTTCTCGATCCCCTGCTTTAAACAAAACTACGAAAATGATTGACGCTTATGAACGTCTTCCCGGCTACCCGATCGATTCAAGCATGATATCCTCACTCGTCAAAGCAGACGTTCCTTCATGAGGACGCCATCGCTCCATTCAACCAATATAGCAGCGAGGCTAATCGGTTAGACGATAATATGTTTAGACGATAATACCCCCCCAGGCCGACAGAAGGAAAGGATCCCGTCCACTCGAGGAGGCCATTGTTTCCTCCCTCTACTTCCGCTTCGAACACATCAGTAGCTTGGTGGCTTGGGACTGCAGGCGCAAGAGTAGGTCTCAGGACAAGTTCAGCTTAGATCAAACAACCCCACCATTCACAATGTGCTGTCGGTGAGTCTCACTGTCGGTGAGTCTCATAACTAAATATTTAGAGTGTGTGTAGATTGAGAATATCCGGTAATCATATTCCCTAGACGAGAGTGCTACGAAGGTTCCAAAAGCAGTATAGCCTTCTCGCACGATAATATCACGACAATACATGACTTTCTCTATACGCAAAGTCGGCGAATGCTGTTGAAACCTTCGACAGGTGGGTTGACAACTTTGTGGGCAACAGATGCTTCCTGACCAGCCTACTTCAGTCATTCATCCATTGTACAGCTACGGATCCTGTATCTATTTCTCCCGCAATCGTTAACAGCTACGTCTGGACGCAGATAGCAATACAGAGGTCGCTATTCATGGAGTAAGCACGTTGTGACACTCGGACAACTGCAAAGGTTGTCCGATACGACATCGTGGGCAGTTGGGACCAACGACGGTCGTATAGCACTCATGGGTATGTTCTCAATTAGACTGATGACTTCCAACCAATTGACGAAGCTAGAAGGTTAACATGGCTCATTTACAGCTTTCGTGCAACTGAATATGTTGCACGCTGCCATAATATTCTGAATTTTTGCCTCTTCAGGTGGTCGCTGATGTCGGTTTAGTTGATCATCGTTGATGTCTTACTGTGGTCCGGTTCTCCACACTATATGTCGACAACGTTTCATGGGCTTAGTAAGTGGCCTCTATAATAACTTCGTGTGCGCTCCGATCTGCTGGCGGCCCAACAGCCTGTGCGCGCGCCCATGGAGGGGAAGAGTAGCTGTGCAGCATTTGTCTGAAATCAGTTCCAAGTCGGTGAGATTTAGTTCTCAAAGCCAGCGGCCAATAATCGAACAATTAACATACGCGGTTCTAACAACCACCCCTCTTTTCGGAGACGTCAAGCCCGCTCATCAAGGTGTACGAAGTTGGCAGCTTCGGTAGCTTCGGTAGCACCGCCTACACCACTCCGCGCGGAAACTCTTCGAAGGACATTAGATCCTTTCGCTAACCAACGACGATCTGAGGGACGCAATCTGCAACGTGCGAGGAAATGGATTCTCAGTTGATGTCACCGTCGCCTTCCATTGTGTTTGATAGTATAATGTGTTGACGGCTTACGAATGACCTACACTCATTCATCACAGCTAGGTGGACAGAACCGGAGAACGTGCTTTGCATACACCTTCAATAAGTATAGTATTCATCGCAGGTGAATTACGTTCCAGAAGCTGACCACAGTTATGTTGGGATTGCAAACCGTACCGAAAGTCCGGAATGCACATCAAGGTGAGACGAGGTCGTCTCATCGTATACCCTAGTTACGTATTTCCTTTTTTGTCTCCTTCTCGCCTTTCTCTCTTTAATCCTTAATCCTTATGATACTTCCTCATATACATATGATATTCTTTTTTACTACCTCGTTACGGCCTTTTACTATTTAGCCTACCTAATTGCATACTCGCGACCTCAGTGTTTGCCCCCGCAAACTCTGAGGTAAGCTCGATACCATATTTTCTCTTACTAGCATCATACTTACTAGTCCTGTAGTTGTTATTCTTACAGGTACTTCCTAATATAGTGTTTTGCCCCCGCAAACTCTGAGTTGTTATTCTTACAAGTTAGATCACGACAAAATGACTCTGTGGTCCTACTTTTGTCTCTAACTTATAGTTTAGCTATCCAAGAACTTTCTCCACAGTCAATATGATCGTAATTGGAAATAATAAATATCAAATGATAGGCGTCTGGTTGGGACCGCATCATCGTCAGGTTCGATCTGCGGATCGCGTAGTAGACATACCCTTTGATTCTCGAACGCTCTATCTCACCTAAACAGCCACAATGGAGTCTACATTCATGGTGATTCCTCTTGCGAGTGGCAGCGACAGTGGTAGTGATAGTTGTCGGAATGGCTGCGAAGAATCAGGTTGGAAGAAATGCAAAGGTGAGCGAGTGAAAAACGGGAAGATAGCACTACGAAATATCAAGCAATCGAAGCATCTGGAAAATGAAGAACCAAGGTGCGAAGTAATTTATGACAGCTACGAAAGGCTAAAACTTTAAAAGGTAGGAGGGTATGGACCAATACGCGTAGAGGCTACAGTCTACGCAGAGATCCACATCCATGTAGTAGGACGTCAAGGGTTGCAGAATTGTGAACCACTGTCGACCCATTATGTGACGAGGCTTTCGTCTGTCCCTACATACAATCGAGTTTGATTATGTATCGGAAACTGTGAACGCGAAACCTCCCCAGACATAGCGCTTGAGTGGTACTTATATGTACGTCTAACTTAACCCTTGGTAAACGGCTCGGGGAATGTGAAAAATGCCGTTTATCTCACCACTGCGATCAGACCATCCTCTGCCCTAACAGATAGAAATACCAGCTGTGCACGTACGCAGTCCAGCGCTTCGTTCTTGAAGTGGTCCTGGGCTTCACCCGGTTCTACAATACTCGTCCGCGGGCAGCGTTCACTACGATTTGTCGCAAAAGCCACTCGGCGTCAAGGAGGGTATCATGTGCGAGCCAGCAACAAGGCCGTCCTTGCCATCTTTATCCCTACTAATACCGGAATTCCCTTGGCCTATTGTCGTGCATGGATCATCTGTAGAGGATGGCAAAAGAGAATCCACTGTTTCTGACGTGTTAGAGGCGATTTACAGCGGACTACAGTTGCCTGCGGAAGGTGGCGGGCAGGAAGGGATATTATCGGCTCAGACGTCGACGGAACACGGTTCTGGTCATCTGTCACGCATTGTTCGACGTCTAGACTATTTTGGGTACTCGTCCAATGTTCTCGGGTTTGTCACCAAGCAGGGAGCATGTTGATGCGTTCGTTGTTCACATTAGGGCTGTCAACCGTTACCGTATATACGGATTCAACGGGTACGTATTACGGTGACCGTATCCGTACCGTTAGGTCTTTGGTTGGAGTTGAGACGGTACGGGATGTATTACGGAAAGCTGCCGTATACGGTGTCTAAACACGGTGCCGTGTACGGCTTTACGGCTTCCATTGATGTAGACTGATTAGATAAGTGACAATGTGATACGCTGTCAGGCGCCGTTGCCCTTAACCACATTCCACGACCACCAGACCAGTTGGCAAACTCCGCGACGTGCCCTGACAAACTAGTTTACTACTTCGGTCAACACTGTCTATGTCACCCATGTGTATATTTCTGCGACAATGCTACAGAAACAAGGCGAGACAATGTGTTCAGCATTCTAGAGAATGGCTAGGAGCCGGATCTTGTGTAGAGAGCAAATGTATGAACACCGTACTCTGGTATTTAAAAGAAAGGAGCTCTGGGTACTGATTCAGCACTCGCATTTCCATTTCCCAACTCCTTACTCATGTCTGACCAGTGTGCTGTTGGTCCTAATGGCGCGCTACTTGATTCTTCAGAGATTTCCTGGCAATATGACCCTGATACACCCGAGTGGCCAGCGTCTACCTCAGAAACTGCTTCGACAACGGCAGGTATGTATCATTATTTCTCGGTCCTGCTCAGGAAGCTTGATGCTGATACTTCAATAATTATGCTACTCAGACCTTCCTCATCACAGCAGTCAGTAACCTCTGATGCCGGCTCTCCGAAGAAGGTAAATTTCCTTGCACGGTATCAACGTCAGAATTCCAAACCTCGAAATGAACTTGAAGAGTTCTGGAAGCTCCCTGTTGAGAGCTTTGACAGTTGTGATCCAATTGCATGGTGGTATAGTCGCCGATCTCAATTTCCCGACCTGCATCGCCTTGCATTAGATATACTATCCATTCCTGGTATGCTTTCTTTTACGTTCTATCATGAATTGCAATGTTAACACTTTATGATAACAGGTTCTGCTGTCGCTGTAGAGAGAATTTTCTCTGGTGGCCATGATACTATCTCGCTCCGCCGAGCAAGCCTGAAGCCTGAGACGATCCGAACACTCATGCTAGTCAAGTACCGCCTTCGCCTGATGCGAAAAGCTGTTGTCACAGCCCTTGAAGAAGATTGATACATATATACCAAATGTACATATATGTGACGGAATACTATACGGCCGTGACGGCCGTGTCTTATCTGTACCGTACCGTTAAGCTTCTGTGAATGGCCGTATACGGTACGGGTATAGATGCCTGAGCGCCGTAAGTACACCGTAAGTTGTACGGCCGTCACCGTATACGGCACGGTTGACAGCCCTAGTTCACATCGAGTAGAAGTTATCTATTGGAACTGACTACGACACACTAACGGAAGATTTCGGCGGACCTTCTTGTCGAAATTATGTATCAATAGAGTCATCTTGTGTAATCGTGATATAGACATACCACTAGCTATTGATTTTGGAATAATAGTCATCGTCATACCCATCAATTACTGTATATGTCCCCATGAAACGGGAGGGGTAGATACGCGGTTGGTCCTAGCAAACAGTGTCAGATGCAAATCCATAGATAGAAAACCGAGACGTGCAGACCTGAAACCTACAACACATATCTGTAACTGTAGGTCGTGAACATACGTACATCTTGACGTCTCAATTGACTGGGATCGCTGAATCCATACGCTCTCCATTTAAACCAAGCATCTAGGGTACGGTTCATAAGCATTCGCAATGACAGTAAGCAAACCGACGTACGATAGAACACTCCAAATCTGGATCCCGCATATTATTTTCATCCAATGGCCTGGACCACGTTTTCGCTGTAATCGTGGCGCAGTAAGTGGTTGGTTGGGCTTTGCGCGCGTGTGTTCAAATAGTATGGGTGACGACTGTTGATCATCCTGCTCAAGGGCCTGGAGAATGAAACTCAGACGCGTAAAATGTTAGGATGCTGGTATACGGGCATGGATGGAATGAATTGCCCGACCAATGGTTGAACGTTGCAGAGAACGAGCCATGGAAAGATTAGTCACAGGGTGGACAGGACTTGTTCGATGAGACTCGGATAATCGACTCACATGCCAACGCAATGTGCCTGAGATGCCTATGCGTACAGAAACGAATGTCGTAGCACCGATCAATTGACGCGTCCTCAGTGAGACCTTGAGGGGGAAAATGACTCGCTCTACTTCACCGACGAAGATCGAATATTGATTATCGAATCCTGAGGTTTGCGGTGAGCACAACACACACGGGGTACGCACCTTGACCTTGGATGAAAGCGAAGATGCACAGGACAGGTTCTCACATACGGACCAGCTATGAGTCCGTACGGCGGTATACCACTAGTGACTTTCGGAGAGATGAGACAAGAGATTGCTTACCAGGTCGCGGAACGCTTGAAATTATAGACGCTAGTGACTGACTAGTTAGTATGACTAAGAGATAGTTGTGCACGTCGCATCTAAGTTGCAGAATTTCTACAGTTTAACAACTGTGACATCACAAGAAGGGTACATGACCCGACAGGAATCCTATTATCTTTGCAACCCAACTCGCTCCGCAAAGCCCATATCGACGCTTCAATTTGCTCACCTCTGGGTTCATAGTCATTCTCTCCACATGCATCAACGACCCCCCGTATCCAACCAACCCCAACTCCCTTCGCGGCTTTCCAGTCCATACGTATTCTCATTCCCCATTACTGAATATATAATATTCACCATCGTCGTCGTCCATATATGAAAGATTCACTGACGGATCTTTGGTAGCAAATCCAAGCGGTTGCAGTCTTATATCATATATCATACCTTACGCATATGCATCCGAGTAACCGTAAACCCAGTAATCACTTCAAAAATAAAATACGAAAACTTACTATCAATCTCGTCCATAGCAGATATACACGTCCGCATACCCCTAGGGTAGTCACTCAAGCGACTAGAGATACTCGGAGAGCTACTCCGCTAAAAAATAGTCAACGACATAACCCCAGGCGTCCGGAATTTTAGGCAAGTATTCGAGTCGACCAGCCTTGCAGCTTGTGAAGCTTGAGCAAAGGAGAAATAGCCTGCGAACGTACAAACTCACTCGCTCTCCGACGATTCGCAGCCACAACGAGCCCCGACTTCAAGCAGCCGAGTCGTAACGGGTCAGGTATCATACAAACTCGATCAGCTATGCTTATACTTTGGCTCGCTGCTCGCTCATTACCACCATTGCGGACCAAATACGATGGCTTCATGATTGTACGCGAAGACGAGTTGTACATTTCACTTCTCTTTGCACAGGAACAAATTAGAGAAACTCAAAGAGATACCATTCAATTCGTATCGTAACATAGTCTGTACACATCTTCCCATAATTTACACAAACTAGTACAAGTCGTAAATCGTAAAAAGGATATTAAAGAACACGAGGTTACATCACCCATCCATCGTGAACAAGAATTAAAGCACATTCATATTCCATTCCACTCGTGGTCGCGCGAGCCCGTGGTATACAAGAAGACGTGCAGGAATTACGCTTTGAAGAATGAAAGTGAAGAGCATTATCCGAATTGTTAGGAAACGAAAACTGGATGGAAGAGGAACAACAGTCCTTTAAACGATCGTAAACCTATGCGCCAGCGCCCATCAGCTAAACGCGAAAAAAAAAACAAGATCAAGACTTACGCCTCGCTCCTCCACTCCTCACCCATAACCGCCTTCTCCTCCCTCTCCGAAGTCCTATTGACCCACCCAGCAGGATGTCCAGCATTCGCCAACACAGAATTCCTCTTGTTCGACACAACCTTGAACTGCGAATTCTTCTCTGAAGACTTGATAGAAGCTTCTTCCTGTTTACGCTTGAACATCTATCATTGTGACCGTCACCGCTGTAATCCATGTGTACAAGAAACGCTATACTCACATCTTGCAACACCTGCGTCCTGGACTCTCCATCATTCACCTTTGCCTCGTTCATGCGATCACGAACGGCAACGAGCTGCCCATCAACATACTCCATACCCGTCGTTATAGCATCCGCAATGGCCTTTTGAATCTGCTTCTTCACGAGACCAGTAGCAAGAGGCTTCAACGTCTTGTACAATAAATCATGCCTCGAGTCCCGAATAGAAAACTTGAGCGTATCGACTTTGACGTGGACGTTCTTGACTTTGAAAACAGAAGACTTGTCCTTCTCGGAAGAAGCGAGGTGAACGGTGGCCTACAGGAATCTCAGCCCTCAATGTCAACCTAGTGTGTTGAACGACCCACCGTCAAACCTTGTCCACCAAGAACGACGTCCGCCAGACCACTATCCATCAACTTGGGAATACCCGACTTTTTACGAAAGTAAAACGCCACATCTCGCATATCAGCCTGAATTTGTCCCAAAGTCAACGTAAACTCGTGATGATGCTCGTCCGAGATGGCGCTGTACGGGCTAAACTTGACATAGTTGTGTGCCTCAAAGGAAACAACGTTGGGGAAGAGGTTGCGTCCTGATAGCGTGAGGTTTTCCACGACGAGGTCCAAGTTCTCATCGGTATACTCGATGCGGGGAATAGGGACATAGCCGACTTTATCGACAAGGGTCGGCACGATGACTTTCCTGATATCGTTCCACAAGTGGGGCTTGAACTTCAAGCTGCCCTCGCTATCGAACAACAAGTCCCTCGTCAAGCGCGCCCAGTCCTCTCCAAACCTATTCACAAAAGGTCAGATTACTATTCATCGAATTGAAGCTAAACACACCTCTTGTTGAGAGGATCCTCGCCCATCGCTCTGAACCAATCCCCGACACTACTGAACAAATTATCAAAGTGGGATTTGTACTTTTCATCGTAGAATCGACGACCAGATTCGCGCAGCTTGTTGGCCTGAGTGTTACAATCCGGCTCGAGGACGTATCCAGGTTCAAGAAGGACCTACAGAGAATACTCGTGAGTCCAGGCAACAGAGACGAGAAGGGATCTTACCTTGCGCATATAGTTATCTACGCTCTTGAACCATTCCCTCAACTCGGGATCACGCTTCGTATCATCGATAAGCGTATTGATAGCATCCGTGATCATATTCGTAGTTTGTCCATTCGCGAAACGTTCAAGGAGTGTACGAAGCTCTGCCATAGATTGATTAAGGGCGGGGTCCTAGAACACGATCAGCAAAAGAGGTCGAGGTGAATAAGCAGACCTTACCGAAAAGAGCTTTTCGTGACTATCCTTTCCGTGCTCGCCAACGGTCCTAGCATGGCCAACATACTCTTCGAGATAGTTAAGCAACCAACGGATAGATTCTTGATAATCATCATGCTTCTGGCACTCAATGATGACCTATATACGCGTCAGTCAGCCGAAAATACGAAGAGCATCAGAACAAACCTTCTTCCCTCTAAAGATAAACTGGTCTCGACGCTCTTCAGGAAAGTATTCTTCCGTCAAGAAGTGCTTCCCGCGTTGGTACTGATCGTCGGCACGGTCTTTGTGCTCTTGTGGGATTTTGTCGGTCAAGCCATCTCGATATCCGCGCATCTTGTCCATAAGGCTCTGCAAGTATTTGGCATCAGCGGGATGAGACATTGATTAATAGAATGAAACGAACTTGTTTTTTAACCTCCGTAGTCTCACCACCTTCTTGAATGCCGTCGGCACGCCTGCATGTATTGGTAAGTGGTATGCAAAAGAAATAAAGAGTCAGAAAGCCAACCTTTGAACATCATCCTTCTCCGCCGAGGCCCTCATCTTTCCTTCCTCCTTCAACTTGTCCCCTTGCGATCTCGCCTCACGCATAGCCTGATCACCAGATTTGACATCCCCATCGGCCGTCTTGACCTACAAGCCGGAATCGACATTAGCGATTACTCGATTTAATAAAGCCAAGATGGGTCACCTTGGCGCCGGTGCCGAGTGGTTCTTTCGGATGCTGAGCGACGCGGTGGTCGGTACCTGGAATCTTGGCTTCGAGGACGGGAGTTTCATTGGGACCTGCAACGCGGCCGCCTTCTGTGATGAATTGGTCATTTGGCGCGCTCTCGTCTACACGGGCGAGACGCTCTTCGTCTGGACGTAGGTTGTCGGCAGCCTATGAAGTGTAAATTGAATTTGGTGATGGGTGAATGTTAGAGACGTACCTTTGCGGCGCCACGAGCAAGTAGGTCACGACCTATGATGGAGAAATCTGAGAGCAGCTTGCGGACTTCGGAATTGGTGAGTATGAGGGATAAGATAGTTCGAAGGTGTTGAACGGCTGGATATATGCGCGTTATAGGTTTAGAAATGAGAAAAGTTGGTCAGACGAACCATGTTCGCCATCTCGTTTCGCCTTTTCCTTATCAACAGGCAACACTTGGTTGGGGTCCTTCTTTGCGCCCTCGACACTAACATCCCTCGTATGCCACAAAAAATACTGAAAAAGCTCATCGGCATTCTTCTCCTGGACCATCAACCTCGCAGTCTCGATGATATCCCGGGTATCAGAGATGAGTTTACGTCCATCGTGTGAGAGCGAGTTGAGGTCGACGGGAGAGTTGTCTAGTACGTATTTGAGGGTTTGGTCGATTTGAGCGTTCGAAGGGACTCTTCCTGCTCTGAAAGCTGAGATGACGCCGTATAAACGAACTTTGCGGTCGACGTCGGCGTCTTTGGCGACTTTGTTGACGGGGTCTGTGACGGAACCCTGCAAGACGAGGTTGGTTACGGAAGAATGAGGTGAACGGTGAAGCTTACTGCTACAGGTTTGTCGCTGATATCTTTTGGTGCAGTTGGAAGAGACATTGTGGGGTGTGAAAGAAAAACAGTTTTCGCCAACTGTATATAAAGGCTTGTAGACCCGCAAGAGTGACGTACACGGCATCGTCATCCACAGACTTTTGGTTTGAAGAGAAGAGGTGATGATGTCATCATTCGTAGACTTGTTCCTTGTATTACCTTTAGATTTAAATACATGTAAATACCAGTTGACAGTTACACAGGACCCCGGAATATCCCTATAGAGGCAGTTATCAGCTGTTGGCGGATTTGTCTGAAAACGTACCTCCAAATTTCGGCTCTGTTTGTCTGAAAAACCCCCAGCCTCCCACGGGTTTCTTCAATTTTGTCCGAAACAAGGGAACTAGCCATTTTTGTCCCAAAATTTGTCTGAACCACAGAATTAGCCTTCAGAGCGTCAGAAATTGTCCGAAAACAGTGTATTTCCGATTTTCTACACTAGGAACTTCTTCTCAACACGCGTTAAAGCGGTAATCTACAGTAGATTGGGTACGGAGTTCAAGCCACGCCCAGAGGCTTCTTCCAGCAGCTGGCGGAAATGTTTGGATGGTATTGGCCGTTCCATCAGGGCGCTCCTTACTAAACCAAGCCTCTGCCTTGGTTAGAATGAGCTCGGATGACTGTTTTGGAAGTTTATGCTGAAGGAACGAGTGAATGGGGAGATTTGGGTCAGGTAGGAGATGGGAAAAGCTATTTGGTATTGCGAAGCTTAGCCCAGTGTATTGCTTGTGGTGGTTCTGATGGGTAGGTTGTATGGGTTGTAATCCATTCTTCAATGCCAATGTCAGATCCATCAGCAATGTTGATGTCGGTGTGCATTAGATATTGAGGATGAAAAAGCGCAAAAAAAGAGTATTCAGTGAATTTGAAATACAGGATCAATTGTAATCAACTGAAATCATGCCTCGAGACGGGATCGAACTTGGGCAAAATAATCAACCAGAAATTCCCTAGACATTCCAGTTACACCATACTTCCGTCTGAAATGGGTACCAGCCTTTACCATCAAACCCGCTCTTGTCTGAAAAGTAGCACAAGCTGTTTGGCCAAAACCTGGTCAAAATGTCTGAATCCGAACTAGCCGATTTCAGTTTTGGGGCCTAATTTTGTCTGGCAGTGATAACTGCCTCTGTAGGGATATTCCGGGGTCCTAGTTACACCAGCACTATGCTCAAAGGAGGCCTAGTAGTGGAGCGCCATCATAACCAGTCGTGTGCTCCCATCTCAGATGCTCGAACCGGCCTCTCGTGTCGATGACTACCTACTGCGCTCCAAGTCTAAGATATTATAACCCTCTACCCATAATCAAGCAACTTTATAAGGCGCCTGTCAGTCTCACCCGGGCGATGACGTTTACTATTAGGACCTGCATATATGCGCGTTTTTATGTGGAGATATCTCGTCTCGAGGTGATGCGTGGGCATAGCCGCCGTGTACTTGTCCTCTCACAACACGGATGCAATAACTTTGTATGCTAATCCTGGAACCGCTCGACGTGGTATCTAAACTCCACTGTAGGCTTTTTTAGGTCAATCAGCCGTGCATAACATGTCAACAATATGATTATAGATATCATCAGAGCCCTGGTAAAATCCATGCTCTCGCCTGCGCCCTCAACGTCCATATCCACACATGGACTACGGTTACTCCATAATCAGCTAGTAATCACTCTCCGAGTCGTCGTCAGAGTCATCATCATCATCGTAATAGTCACGACGAGGTCCCGAATACCCTAACAGTTTCCAAAGTTAAATAAATCATGATATGAATGGTGGTTTACGGAAAGAAGATGGCTTTCCTACCTGGGTTCGTCACCACCTGCGGTGGTTGCGGAGGGTTGGAGCGCGCAACACTCCACGCATTAAGCTGACTTTGCAGACGAAGAAGATCCCTCTGAAACTGCATCCCCTTCTCCGCCCTCTCTTGCTCAATCGTCCTCAACTCCACATCCCTATCATTCATCTCCGCTTGCAACCGACTCGCTTTCACATCCATACTCTCCCGAACATGCCTATATCTCTAATCCATACCCTGTATCCTCCTATCAAGCGTCTGTTTCTGCGCAGCTAGGTGCATCTTGCATCTCTTTATCCTTCTTTGCAGTTAACTCCTCGTAGGCTTTCTGCGTTGCGATCAACCTGCTCTTCAGCTCGTGGAGCTCGTCGAGGACTGCTCGACCAGCATCGGTATCAGCGAAGGCCCCATTGTCGTCCCACCATGTCCCTCCGTTCCATCCGGGACAAAGGGATCGTTTCCGAGGAGGTCGTTCACCGCTTGTCTAATTCTCGAGTGAGTCCCTCGTACGCTACCAATGCAAAGGCGCTCTCATGTCCAAACTTATAGATCGCCTCATATCCATCACTCGTCAATCATAGTCAAGATCGTACACACCCGCCTCAGCGCATCAGTTTCAACACCCTGTACCGATAAACTCAAACCGTCCCTTCTGTACATGCAGCAAAGTCGTGGTCGCTAGGTTCTCAGTGTATTAATTGGACAGCTATCTCCCATGGGAAGTGGGTTTCAAAGACGTTTGTATATGTTCCTGCGCTCCAAGAGTTCTCCGTCTGTACTGGGTAAGGCGAATGGTAAGGTCGGAGATATGATGCCCTTGATATTCTACTGATGTACAGCTAGCATCACGGCCATATGTTTCCAATCCAAGACGTTGAGAAGCACCGTTTTCCACGACCTTGACCTCGCTCAAAGAATCGGTGCTATTGTCCATCCTCGTTATCGGCCATCACAAAACACTGCTCTACACGCATCATCGCTTCAATCCCCCGAGGCGGGAGAAACCGTTTACAGCAGATTCGACCAACTATGTTCACTCCTTATCCCTCTCGGGAACCCAATCAACATGACCGACACCAATTTTTACACGTAGTAATAGCACTGTGGTAATACCGGTCGGCAGACCTGTTGTCCTTGCTGCTTCTTCCGCTGATACTCCTGCACCGCCGAATCATTCCAGTACTCCACCCAAGAAATGTTCATGCGACGGTTATCGGTATATCGATCGTCGTACCTGCGGTTGTCTATATTGTAAGTGGTATTGTTCGTCGTGGACCTTCGGCTATCATGATACTCGTTATGGTATTATGATGGTGATATCGATTGGGTCGCTTGACCCGAGGGGACTCGATCGTACCGGTGAACCAGGGAGGGGTTGATGCGGGCATGGAGGGCGGTTCTGGGCACGTAGTCCCAGGCGGAGGTGGTAGGGAGTCAACGACTTCACCCCATCGAGGAATATACGCATTCACACGAGACTCCATCCTCTGAACCAGCCGAAACACCTCTTCCGCACTACGTTCCTTCCTCAAAATCTCTCCACAATCCTCCGTCATATTCCCTACACATTCCATCAATCTATCAATATTCCTCTCTTCGGGATTGATGCATCTGACGTGTTTCTGTCATCTCTTCTGCAGCGGCACATTGTCTTTCTACAGCGTCAAGCGTACTTTGGTCGTTCGCGAGGTGTTGGGTGGTTTCCCTTGGAGTGGATATCGTGGATTGAAGATCGTTTCGGGAGCTGTTGGAGCTCACGGAGGATCTCTTTGCCTGCGTCCAAGTCCCACCGAAGGCAAGCCCACGATCAACCATGTCCACCGTGGCCGTAGGCACCCATGGATCCTGGCTGACCAAGTCGACGATAATATTAATAATTTTCAAGCCATCTTGAGTGGATTTTCCAGGCATCTGTAAACTCAGAGATATGACTCACACAAGACTTTGAGGGGGATGGATGCCGATTTCTGGGCATGGATATTTGTGATAGAGAGACACGTAAATTTAACTGAAATCAAGAGTCGTATTCCCATTCTTTCGACAGCGCTTCACGTGATCCCCCCTGTGTCGGTAACCCCAAACCGTGGTTATCGCAGCAATGTGTGTTTGCAAACTTGCATACACGTTCCGAGGTGACATGCGCTTTTTGACAAATCAGTATCAAAAGCTGTATTAGCGCTTGATTATGGGTCCGTAATGAAATGAAGGATCCGTTTTTTGGCGGTCCTGGGACCTTCCGGCGCTTATTAGGTGCTTATGTTAAGTCGGAGGATATTGAAGTAACCGGTTGCCGGTTGCTTCTTCGGTGATTAGCACTTCATTTCCGTGATCTAAATCTATATTGGGAAAATTAAGCTCATTTATGTAATCAGCTAATCTATATTCACAGTTGACAAATAAGGAATTAAATTAATTACATACTACTACTGATACAATAACTGGCTATTACTTGATTTTATCTCCCAGAGTTAACATTTTGTATTAAGTATCACATCCCAGTCACATCTGGTCACTGGTCGACCGGTCACCTCGGACCCGTACATGCCATGCTTTGTGCAATGGCCCACATCTGCAAGTGATGATCGATCTTTGCTGTGGGCCGTTAGTGGGGTCTTTTTTTTTTAGAAGTGAGGATGGGTGTATAAGAATGGTGACTAGCTGAGCATGTTACATTTTCCCACATGTTCAAGTGAACATCATATGAACTGGATATGAACTAGGTACCAAATTTTGCCATATAGGAATATTATTTTTGTTCACATTTTGACCACATAGAGTTCACATTTTGTTCACATCTGTATATAATTTGTGTGTATATTGCAGTTTACCACATGTTCATGTAAAGTTCATATGAACTGTCACTGTTCAGGTTTAGTTCACATGTAGTTCACCAAAAATTCACCAAAAATTCACATGGTGTTCACATCTCAAGATCATATCTAGTTCAGGTCAGGTTCTGTTCAGGTTCTGTTCACTTGTAGTTCATATGAAAATCAAAGAAAATCATCATTATGTGAACATCATATAAACAACACATGAACAATAGCTGAACTATATGTGAACAATATATGAATATTATATGAACATCATGTGAACAACATATGAACTCTATGTGAACATACATATTTTGTGAACTATTCATGAACAGTATGTGAACAACATGTGCACAAAACATGAACAGAATATGAACAGTATATAAAAATATACAAATTATATATGGATGTGAACAAAATGTGAACTCTATTTGGTCAAAATGTGAACAAAAATAATATTCCTGTAAGACAAAATTTGGTACCTAGTTCATATCCAGTTCATATGATGTTCACTTGAACATGTGGGAAAATGTAACATGCTTGGTTTTTTGGATAAAATATGAGGCTCAACATTGGTAACCACTTTTCTTTTTGCTGGAGGATTTGTAGGGGAGGAAGTTGTGGATATGGTGCTGGAAGTAGCTTCCCTGGTGGATGTACTTGAAGTCTCACTGCAGGAGGCTGATGGAGTAGATATTTGAGGCATTGATTGTAAGATAATATCTGGTGAGATGGTCTCAGGAGATACCATGGTCTTTAGAATAGAAACACTTTCTCTGAGTTTATCAGGAAGTGTTTCATCTGAGACTACAGAAAAGTACTCCAGAAATGCAGAAATATGCTCCTGAGAAAGCATGGAGTTTTGGAAATTGAATGAACGAGGAAAAGCAATTTTTCGAAGCGTGGGACTTTGCTGTACCCAAGTACGGCAAAGTCCCACGCTTCACAACAGTAGACGCCAGGTCACGAGAAAACCGGTGACCTGGCGTCTATTACTGAACTTGCAACTGGAACCATTAGTACTAGTAGCTGCCTGAACGGTGCCCCGGAATTACCTTGCTTGCAAGGCATTCTCTCGCTGTCCATTTTTTCCGGCTCAGGATACACCATACAACATGTCCACTCCAGGAACATTATCACTTTCTTCGAAGAGGAAAACGATGTCATTGCTAGAGCGTTCAGTAAAAGCAGATACATACAAGCACCAAAAAGTGTATGCAGAGGGTTGCCTTTTTAGGGAAAAACCAGCTGAACAAGATCTTGCAAGCAAGGTAACTGAGTGGCATACTCATAGTTATCAAGACTACTGTTGTATATGAAAGGTATATACAG
Organism: Pleurotus tuber-regium; assembly: GCA_014058305.1. Classification (NCBI taxonomy): domain Eukaryota; kingdom Fungi; phylum Basidiomycota; class Agaricomycetes; order Agaricales; family Pleurotaceae; genus Pleurotus; species Pleurotus tuber-regium. The sequence goes on from JACFYU010000024.1 coordinate 52,239, forward strand.
CAAACACTACAATTACAAAGCATGCATCCAAATTCAAGGTCCATGTATTAGTAATAAGAAAGTACAAGCTGCTTAAAGGTCCATTGAAGAGTCCCTACTAGTACTACTGTCAGTGTCATTCTGTCCACCATGTTCAGTTGTTTCTTCCTCCATTTGCCCATCATCCTGCTGCCCATCTTGCCCTTGATCTTGTTCAGATTCATCTTCAGTGTCTTTATGTTCACGGCCGTCGTTGTCACTGTCAAGTTCTATGTACCTTGTTGAAAATGATATCGTCACAAAATTCAAACCCTTCCACATTTTCAGTGTCCTCCAGTGTAAATTCTTCCCCATCCAACTCCGGGACTAGCATGCAAAGCCTTTCAACTACCATGTCCAATATCTCTTGCTCCTTGTCTTCTCCAGGATTGGACTCTGCAATTTCTTCCCATACACGAATGTGGATGATAGTTGTGGCAACTTGAGTGATGTATTCATGCAGGATATGTGATATGTCCATGCCCTGGATGTAGTATGAGCTCTCCACCAGGGCAAGAACTTCCCTGGCCTTTGTAGCAGCATGAAAGGCTGGCTGGGGAATTTCGGGGTCGAATTGGGACTGGAGGCCAGGCAAGAAAATGCACATGACACAGGCCATGATGCAGACTATGACACCCTCTGAAGTTTCCATATCAGGGATGACTGTCTGGACCTTGCCTGCAAGGGTTTCAGCCAGCATTCACTATGGGAGAACATGGCTTACTTGGAATGGGCTCATTTTGCAAGACATACGAGCATACAGTGACGATCTTGAGGAAAAACAGTGTGATACATCTGAAGTGCTGGGCGTTGGTAATGATGGGATAAAGGCAGGTTAAATAGACTCCGAAAATCGTGTCTTTCAACCATCAGAGTTCAAGGAAGTGCTTTCCAAAGCACACTGCATGTTCTATGGTGCAAACGGCATGCAATGTGTTCGGTCGCATGATACTATACTCTGTGATAGATCATAGAGGAAGATATGATGACTCACAGAGCAGTTCCTTGGCGTAATAAGACATACTCCCAGAGTATGTCAGGGGACTCCAGCAAGTCATTGGGTATTTGGCCTTGTTCCCCCATATAAGAAATGGGCTTTCCTGTGTGCTGGGGGTCAATAAATGTGCCTAGAAGCCACACCCTTTTGCCAACAAGAGGGAGTACAACAGTTCCGAAACCATTCGTATCTGCATGAACTCCATGCAGGCAGCCGGATATCACTATGATGGACCAGTCCATAGTCTCTGTTGGATATCCTTGTATAGGCTTGAGATAGTCCCAAGAAGCAAGCCAACTGATTCTATCCAAGGAGTGGAGGTCGAAGAGGTGGAGGAGCGGTGACTCTGAAAGTATAGGACCTGGAAAAGCTAGGCCATTGAGCGATTTACCGTTTGGATCCTTACTCGCCTCAACAATTTCACTGAGTGTTGCTGCCCTGAATCCTTGGAGTCTGGCAGCTTTGTCGAAGCCCTTGGATTTGGACTCTGTCCTCCCCATTCTCTTTGCCTTGTGCTCCTCTCTATCTTTCGCCCTGGAGTAGTGATCTAACGTTCTTTCAGTGTTTCAAATCCGGTCAAACAAATAGGGCAACCCACCTAAGAATTGGAAAGGTCTGTTCATGGGCCGACCTAAACTTTCAATGGCCTCCTTAAAATCTGATGGAAGGGATTCGGGTATATCGGTGATGAAGATCTGTTTATTGCTGGCACCATTGGATTTTAGCATTTCATCAAGTGTTCTGGCTGAGTATGCTGCCATGAAGTCGGTGTAGCCCAAAACATGGATATTCGACAAGGTCTTATCCTCATGAAGGTACCTTGGTTTCCCATTCATGTATCCCCTTTCTGCAGCACACATCATTCTCACAAATGTGTTATTATGGTCTGTACCATCCTGTATTCAAAGCAGGAATCAGCTAATTTTAAGATAGACAAAAAAAACAAAAGTAGCTTACATCAAACTTGGGAACGAATTCCATCTCTTCACCTAGCTCGTTGTACAATAACACGGGGGCTTCAGTTTTCTGATACTAGTCAGTCAATTGAAAGGGCAATACATTGTTGAAACTACCTTATCAGCACTTATGTCTTCTAGAGGGTCGATCCATGGTGAAGATTCCCAAGGCTCTATGGAAACTTGAGGTTTTCGATTTTGACTTTGTCTTTGACACTTCTTGCGAATCGGGGTAGAATAGGCCACTTTTCCAGCCTGTGACTTGGAGACCTCTTGTGTACCTGATCACAACTAGCTTCACCCAGTATAAGAAAAGAAAATATTTCAATTTCAGCAAATGGATTACTTACCCGCTTCGATGGCCTCTCACCATCCTTGTCAAGATTCCTTTTCCTGGTCTGTAAAGCATCAGTACTTGAATACAGACAGCTTAAGACTATTCCATACTGATCGTCTGGGGGAAGAGTTTACGGAGTCTTGTGGGTCATCGTCATTCTCAGAGCCATGCAGTATGCCAACATTTTTCCTTCTAAGATGAGCAGGCGAGGTTGTGGGACTTGGTTGGTATTGCTGAGATTGCTGAGACTGATCAGGTCGGACTTGCTGTTTGGATGATCCCTGCTCATTGCGATGTTGCTGAGGCTGGCCAGATTGTTGAGATTGATCAGGTTCAGGTTGGCCTTCCTGATTGGATGGACCCTGCTCATTGTGTTGCTGAGACTGACTGGATTGCTGAGCTGTTTGATCATTGGATGTGCCCTGAGACTGGTTGTGAGGTTGGCAAGGCTGGTGACCAGATTGATACTGGTTGGGAGTCGATTGGTGTGTCTCCGTATTGGAGCCGGATTGTATTGGGCGCTTTGATACTAGATTTGTTGTATTAGATGAGGACTCAGCTGCCAGAGCCCCAAACCACTTCTTTGCACTTGCATCAGGTGGATTCATTTGCAACATGAGAGTATCGATTGCCTCCAGAGGAGACTGCCCTTGGGCAATGGCAAACACCACTTTCCAAATGTCAGCCTCCATACGTCGAAGACTGGGAGGCTTAGGTCCACCAATTCGTATCCATGCCTAGATCACACATTGTTATTTGCTTGACACAAAGGGAATACTGGACTTACTCTAACCATCCCTAATCTTGAAGCATTCTTCAGATGATACGACTTGGCATGCAATAAAATCAAAGGGGATATTGTCAGAGCAACATGGAGCCCTATGCTCAACTTCTTTGGTGTTATGGCTCTGTTTAGGTGGAGCTGGCGTATGTGCTTGCCCACACTATCCACCTCATCCGACTGATCCCTACAATAATATTAACAACCATGTAAATATGGAGAAGGAAAGTTTTTCTACAAGGAGGTCAAAATTGGGTCCCAACTGTCAGGAACCTCCCAAAGTCCCTGAATGGACGAATCAGTAGATGCATTGATTAGTTGTGAGAACGAACTGACATTGAGCATCAATTTCAAAGAAAACGCAGCTGTGACAAAATTGGTGATAATTTTATCCATATTATTGCTAGTGCTTCTTGCTAGAATATCTTGCAAGAGGTTGATCAAATGGTCCTCTGATCGATGTACCAAGACCTGGTCTCACTCCCAAAGAGGTCCTTTGCTTCTCAAAGCATTTCTAGCTTGTGTAATAAGCTCATCAAGCTTTCCAAGCGCAGTCACTGCCTGGTGGGAGTCTCAATAAGTGTTACCATGACAAGAAATGAAAGAGATTACCGCTTTCGTTGGATCCCCAAGTTGAATCGGCAATCTCTTCACAGTAGTTTTGGGCTCTGATTCAAATTGAGCCTCATATAAGCCTATTAGGTCTGCACATAAATAAGCCAAAATCGCTTGGGCCTTGGCCTCCCCATCCATATCCTCCAGGATGCTCTTTCCTTCACCTCTTAGCTCCAGGCATTCCGGCAAAAACCACCTGGAACGCAGCCTCTCCTCAAAGTCAAGCATTGCCGAATTCACCTTCTCCTATTAAAATGAGTTGAGTGCCGTCACTTGAGATGCTAGTGTGATGACTGACAGGCAGGGAAACACCTGAATTCAACGAAAGTCATGGGAGTTTTTGGAAATGTTCGTTGGAGATCTGACTGGACATTATAATAGTAGGCTGTAAAATAGCTGAGGAATTATATGATGTAAATATGTATTAGTACTCAACGTGGTTGGATTGAATGTAATCGGCAACAAGTTGTTATGAGAACTTAGCGCAGCGTTGAAAGATTGGTTGAAAAATTCTGAGTTCAAACTCCGATCAGGGGCTAAGATATTTAAGGGCGACACTAGCAAGTATCAAACACAGATGGACTCTTCATCATAATGATTCAATGAAGGAAGGTAAGTAATACTTCCAGCAACAGGTATATATAGACACTCAGATGTTTATCATAGATATCTGATTAAAATATAGTTGATTGCCTGACTGACATCTGATTTATCAGTTGATTCTGTGGCCTGCACAATCCTTGAGATTCTATAGGATAAGCATAATCATGATTACTTGTTGACATCATTGCTGACTAACTGCTTATCAATATGAGTAATACTTCTGACTTCATGTGTTCCAGATGACATCATGAATGATGTTATTGTTCTAGACTGTAGATGGCCCAGGCCAACCTGTTTCCTATAGTACCCAAGTTCCACTCAATCAGAGTAGAGCTAATTGATTTCACTAGCCACACAGTTTGGGAAGTAGCTGGAAATCAAATTTGAGTCATGAAATGATATTGCCACAATAATACCCACATCATCACACTGATGTTTTAGTTTGGCCAAGAGCTCAACTAATTTCATTGCTTACTCTCACCAGTGTTTATATATTATACTAATGCATGGCCTCACTCAAGTGTACATCCCAACTTTAAACCATTACCACACAATATACAAATTTTCTTCTCTTCACTCACAACGCAAAATGCACTTAGTAGTCTATCTTAGTGCCAAACTCCACCCTAGTCCAATAATGTGAACTATCACCCCATCCTTGACAACAAAGAACATATTGGCAAATTAACATGATATGATAACCTCATGATATTAATTCAAAAACTTGCAGAGATTAGAAAAAGGATGCAGGTGAGAAATAAATTGAAAGTGGCCAGAGTAAAGAGTGCTGAGTGCAAGGTCCTGAGTGACAGAAGAAGGTGGTGACTCACTTTTTCCTTGCTAGGCTTGCAATTGAGCTTAACATTGGCATTCTATCTTGCTTGAATGAATATGATTTGAGGACTGGTGACTAATTACAATGAGAATTTTAACCACAGTAGAGACAGGCCTATAACTTAACACAAGTGTATGGGTTCTGGGACCCCCAAGGCTACCACATTCATCCAAATCATCAACGATGAAGCAGTTCGATAGCCTTTACATTGGATCCACAAGGTGACTGAGTACTGCCTCAACAAGAAGGGCTCATAGCAACTTCATCTTCCACAGGAAGCCGAGGGTAAGTGTTTCCTCTGTCGAAGGTCTCGCTAACGTTCGCTACACCATGTCGGCGCCGTATACGGACTTTGATAAATAAGCAACATCAAATATATTAGAATACAGTCTAACGGTGATGATAGAGGCGAGGTAGATACTCAATCCACCTTGCGAGCCCACTTCCTCCCCGCCGAAGGTGGCGGCGTCGACATCCGTTGTACATTCACAGGCGTAGCCGGGGTATACGCTGATACATACGCGACTTCCTCCTTCTCTGGCACATTACTAGTATATTGCGCTGTCGGAAGAGAGGACATGTCCCTTAGCCCTGTCTCTAGCTTCTCCCTGACATCGTCCTTCCCCCAATACATCCACATCTGTAATCCGAGGACACAGTTCAAAGCGAGAGCGAGAGCGAACCCAGCGGTGACGATCAAATCACCGACTTCCGTGGCGGTGGTAAATAGACGTGCGAGGCATCCGGCGATCTGTGATATCACTGCGAAAGCAGAGAGCTGGCCGGTTGATTGCGAACGAGCGTTTTGCCTGATTTGTGGAAGTTTCGAGCCTACGGAGAGTGGAAGGGTGGAGAGTTGGAGGTAGGCTAGCACGTTCATGGGAACGACGTATAGCGCTGCTCCGGCCGCTACTGTCGCAAGCAGGGCAGTCGCAATTTTTGATGATGGACTGGAATTAGCGCGGCGCGGCGCGTAAGCGATTATAAGGAAGGTGATAAGGGTATTTTGGATGGCGAGGAAGAAGTTCTCGCCGTAGGTAGAGAACGGGAAGTTGTTTCTGAAGGAATATGCGAGAGTGATTGCGTATGAGAGTGTTTCGAGGATGTACGCCTCTAGTGAGAGACCTCGTGCTGAGTGTGCGTTCAAAACTAGTCGAAACGAGTAACGCGGTTTAGAGATGCATGAAGAGCTTGGGAAAATGGGAGATACGCACTTAAGAGCAATTGAGGTACTTTCATGATTGATCCACCGACTACAATACCGATTCCGAGCCCTTTTGAAATAGAATATTTGATACATGGGATATCGCCCAAGTCAAGATTTTCGACAAGAGACACGTAACATTTCTATGAAAGAACGAGCGTCAGCGCTGACTTGGTCGCTCATCGAGAAATGCATAATCACCTCCCCAACTATGGCTACGCCGAGGTCTTTGACAAACCAGGGGAGATTTCGAGTAATGGAGGTCATGGTTTAGTAGGTATGAGGTCAACGTGTCGCAAAAACTAATCAAGGACTGTAACCGTGGGAATGATTCATTACACCAACGTGAGCGCCATAAAAGTTAGCGCGCATCAAAACCAACTTCCGTCGTCTATAAAGCTGGTCCCTTGCCTATGATCTCAATACCTTTGCGTTGCTGATTCTCGCTTTGATCTACGTACTCAGCTTCAATTTTAATCACATTCCGGCTGGCCACCGAGTCAAAGGTTGATCGCAGCTGACGAGGCTATATTTTTCGTTTCTATTCTCGCGTTTTTAACCTGGTCCCAGTTACCGTACTCTCCGATTTATCTCTCAACCTACAACAAACTTCACTGGATGTCTACTTTCTCCGACGAGTTGTGATTGCCTCCTACATCTCTGAAGCGAAGGGAGATCGACTCATTGCCGTAAGCCTTCTCCTCTAAGACTGCATAATGGCTAGGCGATATTATGGGCTCTAGTTTACGAACGTAACGCCTGGCTCCTTGTACCATCAAACGGACAATGATGTTACCGTAATTCATTTGCTCCTGTCAGCGACTACCCATTGATTGCACACTGTTTAGGTCCTCACCCGATTATCTATCTATGCTCGAGCGATTTGAACGTGCTCTAATGACGCTTTGAGGTCCTTTGGATTTTCGGCCTGCCTTAGATGCACGGTCTCAACAAATACGCGATGAGCTCGTCGACGCTCTAGATTACTTGAAGGATTTGCATGACGAAAGTCTCCTCGATGTACACTATTCATCTAGCTGTCGCCGATAAACTTATGCTCGACCCGTCAGTTCTGGGGCTTTGTTGATCAACCTTCAGACTGCGAAAATGGTCGGTCACCCTTCCTCAAACGTAGTTAGACGCTATGTTGGCCGAGATTCATGATGACATGGGTTGAAAACGATTTCGATAGCGTTTTTGCAGCCGTTACAATGTTCCGCACCCACACCTTCTATCGTTCTGGGCGAGACGATAGCTCGTCTAGTGCAGTCAGTTGACGCCTCAAGAACGGCATGAATGCTTCTGCATATCCGCCGATACGACAGCTTAGTTCGCCCGAGCTTCCGATCTCTTCTCCGACTCTCTCCAAGCCTGCGACAACGGTCTTACATACCCATCGCTCAATCCCACAGAAGCCAGGGTGATCACCGCCACTAGGCACATGGCTCGCCTCGTCAACATAACGTCGATCAGCCCGTTTGCTCAGGTTCCATAACAATCAGCATCGAGAGGCTCCGTCCATATCCTGCAACTGACTGGCCTGTCAACGCTGACGCTGAGATATCGCCCGAAGATCTGTGGTCGCTTGTCGGTGCGGAAAGATATACCAAACTGATCAAATCCAAGCATGATCAAATTTCCCACTGAAAGATTACCATCTTTGCAACAGCTGCCGGTATGGGGAAAGAAAACTGACCTCACGTACCTTCTTGCGGCTGGCCAGTGGGCTGAAACGCAGATGATAGACTCAGTTCTCACGAATGATTGGGAGAAACCGCTAGGAGAGGTAAATATAACTCGGCTGACTTCCCGATCCAAATCCGAGAATAGTATGCGATCCTAGGTCCGGTGCGTTCACATACTCTCAATCACTCCCCGCCCTGACACTTCGATGCGGCCATGAAGCATAGTTCCCGCCTTACCCATTCGAAATGCTAACGATCCTTGTTCTCAAAACACCCTACTATGCATATTTTACCCGAGTCCTCCGCACAACTAACTCCTGAGGACAGTTTTCTCAGATACGTAGCTTACTGAAGTCAGGATCCTCTAAGCCACGGAGCCAGATCGGTGTGGTAGCATCACTCGCCAGCGTATGAATCACTAGAGCCGCGCTCACACTTTACCACCGTGCATAGAGGGAATTAAGGAGGGATTCTAAGTTGAAGAGATCATACATGTTACGCCGGCTGGTCATTCACCAGCCGCACTCCAAATCCAGCCCGCTCAAAGCCCGCTTACGCAGTGATTCACACTGAAGCGCTCACGATGGATAGTCGGTTGTCAACCCTTCGTCACTTTCCTTTGTTATGATGTCCCCATATCACGATCGCAGCCGTACTGCCACTATGCGCGCATTCTACCTGGGCAGGTTCATAAATCTCTATCGCCTGAGGGTCATTTTATAAATTACAATGAACGAGCCTCGCATCACCCCCTACCCTCAGGCCTCATCGCCCACCATGGACCCAAAACATATCGCTTCCTCTTGGCTCGATAGCTTTGCCGATTGCCTATATAGGAATGACGTTGAAGGGGTCGTCTCTGCCTTCCAGCCTGATGGCTGGTTACGCGACATCCTTGTCTTCACTTGGGATAATCGCTCGCTTGAAGGCCACGACAAGATACGCAAGTACTTAGCGAACACCCTCTCCGTCCCTCGCATTTCGGATATCAAGTTGGACGAACAGCCCGGTCTTGCGCCTTACATTGGACAAGTGACGGCTATCCACTCGGGCGTGGGGGCGGCTTTCACGTTCACCACAGACCGTGCTCACGGTCGTGGTTATATTCGACTTATACGGCAGGAGGGGTCTCAGGAATGGAAGGCATTGACTGTTTTCATGGCGATGGAAGATTTGAAAGGGCACGAAGAAGAGGGTCCTGAACTTGGCATTTATGCAGGCCACACGTTAGATTGGGAGTCAGTAAGGCAATCCCGGGTAGAATACGTTGAGAAGAACGCTCAAGTGCTAATCAGTAAGTTGAACAGCCAAGTGATTCTTCTTGAATTACACCTTGGGTAGTCGGAGCTGGCCAAGCCGGGCTGAATGTCGGGGCTCGCTTCAAGCAAATGAACATACCGGCAATCATAGTCGATCGGACGCCTCGTGTAGGAGATGTGTGGCGGAATAGGTATCCCACTTTGACGTTACACTCACCCCGCAGCTACAATCAAAGTAAGTTGTTTATCATCATGGGGTCATAGTAACGACGATTCACCTGCCACCTATTTTTAGTGTTATACCATGCATATCCGAAGACGTGGCCCAAATTCACTCCGCGAGATAAGCTTGCAGACTGGCTTGAACAGTACGCAATATCTCAAGATCTCGTTGTCTGGACCAACTCGGAACCACTTTCATATCCAATATATGATCCCGTTTCGAAGACTTGGACTGTCCATATTGATCGTAACGGCAAAATCGTAAAAATTCACCCCTCGCATATCGTTGTGGCGGCTGGTACCCTAGGTGCCCCCCAAATACCTTCCATTCCGAGTATGAGCGATTTCAACGGCACTATTCTTCATTCGGTAAATTATAACGGTGCCAAATCTTTTAAGGGGAAGAAGGTGGTTGTAGTTGGTGCAGGAAATACCTCCGCAGACATTTGTCAAGATCTCGTATTTTACGGCGCTGAATCCGTGACAATGATTCAACGCTCATCGACGTGCGTACTCACCTCAAAAAATGTTGTGTCTACCCTCGAGCACGCCTGGCCCGAGGATGAACCAACAGAAATAACCGATTTCAAGAACGCATCGCTGCCGTATGGTTTATTCACGAAGATATTTCAGGCAGGTCTGAGTAAAACATGCGACGACCACAAGGAGATGCACGATGGTCTCAGGAAAGCTGGGCTAAAGTTAAACATGGGTCTTGCTGGTGCAGGATTACTTAGTTTGGTATATGATCGAATGGGAGGTAAGCTTCCAAATATTCTCAATTATCCTTCGTAATGACCTCGAGTTACCAGGCTATTGTACGTTTATACGAACTTCCTTATCCTGGATAAAATGAACTCGACATATAGGGATTGATGTTGGCTGTGCTGAACTCATTATATCAGGAAAGATCAAGGTGAAGCAAGGTGTTGAAGTCGACCACTTCTCAAATGATGCTGTCTTCTTCACCGATGGATCGTCTCTGGACGCTAATGTTGTTATTTTTGCGTATGTGTGACAAAGATTGAATGACGATCCGTGTATGGCTCACACCCCTTTCCTGATAGAACTGGATATCACCCCATCCGAGAAACAATGCGTGATCTCTTCGCTGACGAAGTCATCGACAAGACATCACAGGTCTGGGGCATGGATGAAGAGGGTGAAACTCGAGGGGCCTACCGACCTTCTGGATACCCAGGCGTACGTTGTCTATTCATTAATCGGACATTTGATTGACGATTGATTGTAGTTATGGTTTGCAACTGGGAGTTTTGCGTACTCTAGATTTTACTCGAAAAGGATGGTAAGATCAACACGCCCCTGTTGCTATTATAATTCAACTGAATTTACTGATAGGCATTGGAAATCAAAGCAATCGAACTCGGATTACGTGCCTGAGAGAATTCAGTTGAATAATGAATGTGCACGGCTTATCAGAAGACTTGTACGCTACCTATACTGTTCCCCGCTTGAGCTGTTGTATTACAATTCCTTCTCCTTAAACGACGTAAATCACCCTATACTGTTGTCATCTTCGCCTTCATAGTCTGAGAGCGCGCTGGGTACAGGCCCAAGCAGTATCAAATACTGACATGTTCTCAGGTACAAGTGTGCCACTCGGGCTGTGCTGGTCACGAAAGTCTTTTGATAACGTCGGATGATAGTGGATTCGATGGATTCCAGGGTAAGGGACAGTAGACTTGGTAAGCTTTTCTGGGAAATTTCATGGAGGGCTGACGCTGCAGTTTTGATGTCTAAGAAAAGCTTGTATATGACCCACCCCAGTGTTGACGCACTGAGCGCTCGTCGCCTCTCAAACCTTGTTCTCATCCATACGACGTACATATCTCCCCACCAACGGTCTAGCCGGTGCAAGGGGCATCTTATCGACTGGACGGCGCCCGTGGCGCCAAAAATCACCTTGCTTTCTGCACAGCCTCAGCGAGCGCCGTCTAGTAGAATTAGGTATCAATGATATCTGCATCCTTCATAACCAGTAATCACTGCATTCTATGTACCAGTTCGTGTGGGCCTCGCTGTACTGACAACGTACCCGAGCATGGAGCTACAGAACGAAGACGAAAGGTTGCAAGCACTCAACGGGGGGACGAAACTCAGATACGCAAATATTGCGTAAGTAGGTACATAGTCGGTAAATAGTGAATTCACTTCAATTGTAACAAGGGAGCCATCCGAAAAACACACAAGGAACAGAGCAGGACTTCAAAGGCGAGTCAAACATAGCAGGACCCTGAAATCGCAAGTGGGGTAGATAAGCGCTCACGTAGCGCTCAATTTATTAACATGTATGGAAATAGTTAACATATTGGGAAATCGTGGGGGAGGACGACCCCCGTGTTCCGCCTCTATGAGTCTTGGTTTGCTAAACTACGATAGAGAGCAATGAAACGACAGTAAAGAGGGTTAATGATATTGGTCAAGCAAGGAAACATCAGAAACCTCGTCCCACAGGCTATTTCGTTTAATTTGGGTTCAGTGAAAGATTCCATTCCCTGATTAGTGCTGCTTTGGCTTCGTGCCGAACAGTCGCATTGCATGTGAAAGGTTTAGGGGACAGCTCTATTCCGGGCTGTAAAGGTTTAAGATAGGTGATAAGTGCGTCGTCACGTCAGTACGGGACTTGAACTAGCGATGGACTAAAATGCAATACCTTTCCGTATGAGTTCAAGTCAATATTGCCAGTACCCGATTGGTCTCGTGAAAAATTAAATGCCCAGAGAAGGTTCATCGTATTAATCGCCTAAGGAAGATCTTCAGTTAGAGGTACCGGCAGACGACCTGGGGGCTCTTACAACAGTCTTCGAGGCCATCTCTGCGCCTGGACATATACGCTGGTAACGAAGAATAGTTCAGTATCTTCGGATGATGATGAGCAACATGTCAAAATCCAACGACCCACCCTGCCAGCACCGAAGAACAGATTGTCACGCATACCATCAGTATGAACATCGTCTTCTGTACGAGTTCCGTAACGAGTTTTCAGATATCGCTCGGGCTTGAATGATTCGGCATCCTCAAAGCGTTCTATATCCAGACGAAGCAATTATCAACAACTACCGAAGAGAACACAACGACTGGAAGGACTCACCTGGATCATGAAAGATACCCCCTTAAAAGTGCGGATAACGAGGACTCTTAGTCACGGTGTTATGTTGCTTTTGGTAGAAGACTCACACACGTTGGCAAAGATAATGGTTCCCTTGGGGATCCGATAGTCTTTGTACTGAGGGAGACTACTGAGATTAACTATTAATAATGAAGGAAAGCAAGACATACGATAGCATCTTTAGCAGCAGAATGAGGCAGAAGAATGGGGAGGATGGTTCTAAATCGATGGACCTGACAACGGAGGCCGATCAGTCTAATCAAGGTGCTATTCAGTTGCTTACCTCCTTGATAAGCGCTTGGACATAAGGTAAATGTTCTAGATCTTCCAGAGTCGGCAGACGTTCACTCCCAACGACGCGGTCTATCTCTGATTGAGCTTCCTTCTGGCACAGTGGAAAGTTGATCATGGCAAGGATCATAGATTGCAAGAAGGATGCTGAAGTCTTAGCACCACCGTCCATCATTATTCTTCCTAGTGATCTATCGCGGCTCAACTCCAAGGCAAACAGCAAGCTGACGAGAACTTACTTGATCTCGTCCTGAGTTATGTCCAGCGTCGCTTGTTTCTCGATTACTTGCCCAATGAAGAATTCCGTATGCTTTGCGGATGCTAACCTTTCTTCGCAGTCGGAAAAGATTTCGGAGAAGAGGCTATCACGGACGGCCTTCGTGCGCTTACAGAGTTCTTTCCACGGCGCCCATCTCGAAGGTACATACTTGAGAATAGGAATCAAATCGATCGGCGGATGGGCCACAGGGTCCGCAACCTGATTGAACAGCGTGTTTCCAACATAATATCGCTCTATCTCGCTACCTTCATACTTGGGGTAACGTTTACCGAACACAAGGGTAGCTATGATAGACGCGGTTGTGCGTTTGATATGGGTGTACAGATGCTTTTTGAAGGGGTAAATTCCGGTTTGGAGAATAGAGAAACGATAATATTGACCTGTGGTGAATCAAGAACATCATTCAGAAACTGGGCGAATTCGGCACGTTGAGTAGGCCAGTGGTTTTCCAGCGCCTCAGAAGTGAGGAACATATGTGTGGCCTTGCGACTTGATTTCCACGCGTGATCATCTAGTAGATGAATTAGACCCAGAAATAGAAGCATCATTGGTATTTACTCACCCATATTCCCCAAGACGAAATAGATTCCTTCGACAACATCTACCATATGTGACTGCGGGCGATTCCCAGTAATCAGCCCCTGCTTGTCTAAAACGGCCTTGATCGCAGTGGGACTAGTAAGCACTACCATGGTTTGATTCAAGAGCTTCAGCTGATCGAGTAATGCTTTAGAATGGTCATGCTGTAACGAAAACAAGTAGAAATACACACTGAAAAGATGTCGCCATATTCCTGGGCCCATTGAGAGAATCTGCGTAATGGCTAAATTAACACCACAGGAGTGCGCGGACTGTGGAAAGTGTGCGCACTGCAAATGTGGGAACTCCTTGGGAAATTGTAGTGCGTTACCCAGGATGAAGCTAGTTGGCGGACCGGGAGGCAAATCCTTTTCGCGTCTACCAAAATTCCACAATTTTAAAGCGAAGAAAAGAGGCAACAGTGCTGCCAACCAGACTGAAAGGCCCATGGTTAAACGCAGGAAAAACTTGGGAAGTTGTGAACAAGTACGTTTTTATAGCTCGCCGTGGGTCCTAGATTCACGTAAGACGGCGTGAGACCTAGCTTCGGGCGATTCAACGGCGTCAAGAATTTGATCGGTGACTTATTCCGTGAGAGGCCGGCTCAGATAACTTTAGATACATACCTAGTCAGTGAGAGGAGAGGGCGACTGTGGAGTGTGCATTACTATGAGGAGATGCAGAATTGCCGGCAACAGGGTGAGAGTGGAGACCCTTGGGATCAGATCCTAAGTCTTGCTGCTGCCGAGCATCGATATACAGCGACTCTGGCTATTTACGATGACTGGTATGTACGAGGAGATGTCAGTGTTAACTATGGCCATGAAGAGGCTATTAACTTCGATATATTTCTGCAAATGTGAGGTTAGCTGCTAGGATTTCTATATCTGGTGTCGGCGACTCAGTGAGCAGGCGAATGCTCACAAAAGGATAGCAGAAAGCCAGTGCCACAAACCTCTTTGCACATGTCTGGATGAATATCGGGATTCATCGTGAAGAAGCCTGAGCTGAGAAAAGTGTGTCTGTGCGGGAGACCAAGCTTTCGGAGGTTATCGACCTCACATCCAAACAACACGTACAATCCACTGTCCAATCGATCGCAACTACCTCCACCTCCGTCGTCTGCCCCCGCCAAATTTCAATGCAGACCGGACCTCCTCAGCCATCGGCCACATCAATTCTTTTTGCTCGTGGTGTAATCGCCCGGCTCTCTTTATGGACGGCTCTCCGAGTCGCCGTCTTGGAAGGCTGGGGTGGTCCAGAATCCTCTCAAAAGCGGACCTGGGTAGCTTCCGTTATTGTCGATTCTTTTGAAGACGCATCAACACCATCCGACAAGCCAGACGTTCAGTACATCGAAGAGATGTTGCTGCAAATAATGGCCGATGAATTCGAGACGAACATTGAAGATGGGAGTGCGGAGGAGGTTGCGAAGGATATAGTGCATCTCTGGGATGTAATTCAAAGTGAAAGTGGTGCTTCTAGTGGTAGTGGGAGTAGAGGGATGGATATTGTATCGAAATTGGAGGAACAGGCTGAAAAGGAGAAGGGGAAGAAACCCGCTATCCAACAAAGTGCGGGGAGCGATGATGATTGGGAGGATGATGACGAGGGAGGGTCTGGCTCTGATGAAGAGGAGGGAGATGAGGAGGGAATCGATGGAGATGAGGCGCCTCAGCTGATTGACCATCGAAGCAAATACGAACCAGAAGTCGATGATGAAGGTTTTACTCTAATTAAAGGGAAGGGCAAAAGCCACAGATGACAGTAAGTCTTTAACGTATTCGTACTCTCCCCCACTTTAATCCTGATACCACCACACCTATAGCTATATCTTAAGAACCGACGGGGCCTCACGAACCGTCATGATCTGCTTAGTCGGGACTAGTTGGATTCTGGATTCGCGTCGATAAGCTGCGGTTTAGCGATATCTTGTCTCGAAAAGTTCAACTACGGAACTCAAATCTCTATGGAACGTAGAGTATAGTACATGCCTAGAGGTCACCGCCTAAAGTGACTTGTCCAGCTTCGGGAGCCTGTGAGGATAGCCGCGGCGTGCCTCTTCCGTCAACTACATTAGCCTTCTTGCCTGGAATTGACATTCAGTTGTGAGGAGTGGTTAGCACCTTCTAGCCGTTCGGGGCATATCAGTTTGAGGTACGCCTTTTCATCGAACGCTACTTTCCCCAAGGTCCACATTCTGAATCAATACCATCGTCGATAGTAATCCTGAGAAGTTGCGAGTGCACCTCTCGGCCTATACCTTCAGCTCCTTTTCATTTACTTTTGGTATTCCGACATATAATCACTGAACTCTCGAGATTTTCCTAACACAACGCCCTTGCGGATGTATCGAAAATTCTCCTCGAACGTGTCAAAATAAAACGCCTTGACATAAGGCCTCATTATTCCGAGCCTACGACGGAGCCTCCTCTTTTTCTCTCTCCACCTGCTCAGTGGCTCTCATCCACGTTAAATTAGATAGCAGAGTTGACGACGAGGACGTCTTGTCTTTCCCGAACTCGCCGCGCCTAGAATATTTGAAGGACGTAATCGAGTCGACCATCTCATTATCAGAGTGTGCCTTAGGGTGACGTTCTAGTGATTTTTCGGGTAAGCCCTCGTTATATCTATCTCGAGATGGGAAATCAGCATTCATACGGTGCCTGTAGCAAGGACTCGAGCAAATCTCAAAGATTCATCTACCGTATCTCGAATGGTCCATGCACAAAATCTGATGACATAGCCGATCGTTCTGAACTTGAAATTGTATTCGGCGGAAATGAATCCGCCTACGGAGACGTCCTCCATGACATTTTCTGGAGTCCACCCTAAGAGGCGTCTAAATGCTGAATGACGCGACTCAGACAGGCTGGTCTGTCCCTGGGGAATCGGACAATGTCTCACACGCAACACGATAAAACCATCCCCTCGGATACTGGTTTGTCCCAAAGAAAGGAAGAACCGGGTATCATATACACCTTTAGACTGCCTTCGATGCTCAAGCGCTCATTGCTAATATCCAGTTCCCCGTTCTTTCTTTTCCTGCACGATAGCCCGTTGCCACACCCCCAACATTGTTATGAGCTTTCTGGTGTCGTATTCTCCCTCAAAGACGTCTGGTCCGGGAAAAGATTCCCAAGGGATTGCTTTCGGCCCCGGTGACTTATTTGCCGTCCCTAAAAATGGTAGTGGAAATCAAACGACTGGATGGCTGAACAGATTAACCGGTTCATCCCAAGGATGATGAGCATTCGTATTCATCGCTTCCAGCTCGATTCCCAAGAGACTCCACTAGGGATGGAGTCTTAGCAAACTATTTTCCCAATTCTCGCCACTATTGTCTTCCCGCCCTTCGCCTCACCCCTCATCCTCCTATCTAACCCAAAACCCTATCGTGTAAAATTCTTCATGCGCTTAGCTCCTCTCTTGATTACTGCTTGTACAGCCTCCTTCAGCAATGTACAAGCTGCGACTCCAGGCAATAATGCACTCCGTATCGGCTTGCCTGACGAATTGGAAACGCGGCTCTATGACGAATGTACGTACTACCTCATAGTTTCTCTTCGCTGAAGTCCTTAATGCGGTTTATTGATATATGATGATGTATATAGTCGGACCTGCGGTGTTTGATGGGTTGACTTCGAGCAGTTGCAAAGTGGTGAAATGTATATTGACTGTACCGGCCTTTCCGTGTGTAATGGGATGCGTCGACGAGGGGAACCCTCTGAAACTTCCTTCATGCGCCACTCTCGACAAGGTAAGCACTGTCATAGTCTTTCATTAACGATTTGATCCAATCTAACGCTGTCACGTCCCTTCGTGCTTAGCTTTGTTCCTGTATCGATTGTTTACCCAGTGAAGCTGTAACTTTCTTTCACAACCACCACGTCTGCAATAGCGAACTCAAAGATGAACTTTGATTTGGAGGTAGCGGCCTTTTATTCACCTTATATTTAGTACGACGCTGATTCCGGGATGTAGTTTGGCTATCTTATTGTGTAGACTGTCGCTGCATAGCTGCTGTATAGTGATTAACAACCTATCAGGCGTACTTACACTCGTTTTCTTTGAGGGCTCGATATAATACGCGGCGTCAATTCCTTTCGGCCTTGAGGCCGCTGCCACGGCAGCTTGCCAACGAAAGACCGTCGAAGGACTTAGCCATGAAAAGAACATAACTGCATATCCTATATAGCTTCCTAAAGTCGTATATACATAACAGTAGTCGATTACTAGACGATTCCGGGCATATCCATGTTTGACGATGATGTTAGTAAGTGGAAGATAGTGCTATCGCGCGACGGCAGCCTGCTAACTACTTAAAGCGCAGCCCCTCAAGCGCGATAGGGAATCCGAATCTACCACGGATTTTGAGGACGAGATCGAAGTGGCCAGGCGCATTCTTTGGCCAATCTCCTGTTAGCTTCCTCAACCCAGGAAAGGGCATGGGTCGCGGTCCATTCTCCGCCCGGCCTGGTGGCACTATCAAGTCTTCGAATAACGTGCTGAAAAGCCCTACAACGGAAGGAAGGTTGAGCGATAGTGTATTCAGGTTGGGAAGGTTGGGGTCCAAGGTTCGTAACCACAGCGATTTCGACATGGGACGGAAGAAGTCGCAGGTTACTTTTGGAATATTCTGTAGTGGATTCTTAAGCGACTTGATCCCAGTTGCGATTACGTCTTCCACCACAGCGAAGTCTGTGTCAATGGGAAGAGTGAGGGAGACATTAAGGACCTGCTGACAGTCTTCTTCGAAAGCGGTAAATCCATTGATGTGAATATAATGGTTGCTGAACTCCCAAGTGCTTACTCGGAAGTGATTCAAGGGCTGCACTGCTAGGTATGGCGATAAACGACGAACGCATGCATCGAACAAGGGCTTGCAATCAGCGTCTTCAGGCCTGCCACACACTGACAGCTCCATCGGCTCCATCTTGATGTACCCTAAGAAGTGGGTACAGAGGTCGATGAGGTCGTGCAGCTCAACAACCTTCAAAATCGGTAAAGCCACAACGTCGTTATAGTGTACATCGACTTCTGGCAGGCAATAATTAAGGCACAGCCTCTCCAGTGTTGGCATGTTGCGGAGAACATTAATGAATTCAGCGAATGTCGGGCGATCCTGATTGTACAATTTCATGGTAGTCAGCCGGTCCAAAATAGGAGAATGCCAGTCCAATTTGATACCCTCTACCGAGATGTCTCGTAACCTCGGCGGGCGGCGTCCATAGAAAAAGTTGTCTGGAAGCTTGGGCACGCTCGGACGGATGCCAACAGTCTCGAAATCGACGTCCTCTATGTATATCATGAGTGTCTCTAGTAATGGTGCTTCCGTACAGAAGTGAGGAGCGATGCTTGGCCAATCGCATAAATCAAAATTGTTGCGGAAGACCTTGGTGTGGTGAAGCTCTTGGCAGAGCTTGATAGCATTGATGAGGGGAGTAGATTCCTCTGGATCTTCATCATCCCAAATAACGAGCGGAGCCTGTCCACATCGCGGGAGGATAGCGTCCAGTGAAAATTCGGTACCATTTATCGTTGTCCATAGTGTAGGCGTCCCGTTCACGATCGAGTACCAATTTTTGCACACGAGGGAGATCGAAACGAGGAGTTGATAGTTCGGGACTCGGTATCCGTCCGGGGTGATAAAATCGATAGAGGCCTCTTCTATTATTGCTTTGAAGATTTCCAGAGGAAGGGTATGGATACCAGACCTCGGAAGTTCTAAGGCAGAACGGCAGCAAGCACTGGGTAATGGGAACACCATGAGCAAGGCAAGAAAGAAAAGAGCAACGGAGGGTGCTAACACTTGGTTTAACTTTATATACACGATGAGCAGGCCACAATGTGGAATAATGTGAGTGTGGCATACGATGAGCGTAACCATACCCGGTATTTTTCGTATCCAGCCACCATTTGACCATCTGTGATAAGGCGTCCCTTCGCATTGTGTAGGTTAAAGGGAAAATAGAAGTGCGTACCTGGACGGGCAGCCGTCGGTAAGTAAGGCGAGTGTAGTCGCATAGTGGTGCAGACATCAGATTATGGAATAAATGAACGTTCATCTTTCCGCCCATGAGCATTCTGTTACCCAGCTCGATGCTATCTTGAAATATGCAGCAATTTTTATTTAGATCAGAAAAGCATCGTAGCCAACAAATCCGCTGAAACCCCATGTCTGAGCTGATTCCGTGGACCCACTCACTCCACGAAAGGTTGGGAATGGCGATTATGAAAACTGTCGAATAATGTGCGACTCGACATGATGGCAACATCAGGGATAGGAATAACTGTTTGAAGTTTTAATTATATTGAGTACGAGTGAAGCCGTTATAAACTTAGAGGAACTTACTTCGCGATCACCCTAAATAGTGCAGGTGACACACCCTTTGGCTTTTTCCACTGAATCGAGGCAAGGAAACTTTCAAGGTTCAAATACAATACATATGTAAGACGCCTGTGGATGAATTGAGATAAAGATGATATACCGGGGTGATAGAGTGAAATGACTTTACTTGGGTAGCGATTCGATCTCGTCGCTTGTTGTTTCGGCGCAACTAGGGATTTCGTTCAAGTCCCCTATATGCCCGATCACGTGTTGGTTGACACACAGTCTGATCGTCTCAGACTCTCTCAGTCTGGCCCTCTGCCAGTCCCAATCTGTTCACTCTCCAATAAACCTGGCATGATGCTCTCTCTATGGTCTCAGCTCCACGCTAGGATGTTTCCTTTATGAACAGTCTTTCCAAGCCTTCCACCGCTTGAGCAGTTTTACCCTATGGATGGCATATTATCGTTAATGGTCTATGCAACTTCAAGTCGACGTTCGTGTGGTGATACATCACTATTGGCAGGTGTATTATCACTTGATTTTCGGACTTTGGTAAGCGTAAATTACGCCACATTCTCGTTTACGAGCTCGATGAATAGAGGCTCTTATGACGATGACGCTCTAGTCTCTAGAGCGATTCTACACTAGTTTGAATCATATCAGTAGTACAATGAGCGGATGCCTCGTTGTATAGAGTGGTGTGTGCTTTTCTTCCGACTTCGTTCCGATGACTAACTGTCTTGATGTCGTCAATTTAGCCATTGTCCGATGAACTACGTACTTTACAATATATATATATCAAGCTCAAAAGCACCTTTTAGACAGGCGATAAATCACCTTACTAGTGCTGATCCATATGAGCTCAAGAGATTGTAGGCCACACCATGGAGAGAACGAAACCGAGAACAAGCTACGTTGGATACAAGCGACGATTATTGTATGTCACTGAAATGAAACCAAAGGGCCTTGGACCACAGAGCTGGTAGGCCGAAAGTTAGAGGAAACTATCACAACTGCTGCGCAGGCAGCTTCTTCAACCACAAACGCCAGCGCCATATCGTCGAACGCCTGATTCACATTGCAGTCGTAACTGAGAGCCGTCATTATAATACATGCGCTCAGTTTTCAGGCAATGCAAGTTTATATGCCAGTAAACAAGATTCTCACTGTACGTATGATGTACACTACTTTGACTCACCTCGCTGATTTATTACAGGTTGATCCCCCGCCACCGACGCCGCCAGAACCCAAATCGAAGCTAGAAGATTCCAGTAAGTTCGTCGCTAACCGAAACACGATTGAGACATCATCCTGGAACTCCCTCCTGCATCAGAGATCGTTAGCCTTGTCTCCCAAAACCTGGATCTACCCCGTCGCTTTACGTGAGACCCTGGTGGCGAACTGGGTCTTGATCAATAGGGACTATCCTCCCCTTCTACGATATCGTCTTGGAAGAAGACCTTCAGCACTAGCTACGAGAAGAGTAGATAGCAAGAAGGTGTCATGCCGTTCCACGTATCTTATCGCGCTGACATTACTTAGCCAAAGGTGGGAGTCCAGTTTATTTTAGCTGCTTGACTTCGACCAAGGCTATTCGGCCCATATGTAAGCAAGGACAGAAATAAATAGCCTGTGAGTCATTCCATTTTTAACGATCATGACTCTAGCAACTGCTATTACTGTTACTACTCATAGTGTCAGCTCACAAGGAATGCCCAAAAATCGTAATAGATGACTTTTTATCATCTGTAGTTTAAAGGACAGAAAATCGCTACTTGACCCACTTCAAAAATAGATCAGGTCACATACGTGTGAGTACGGTATTCCCTGCATATTAATAGGTGTTTAAATATAACTCTTGCATTCCATAACGCTAAACCTGGCTCAAAAGCCATGCCCTTTTCTTATACATCCTACGTCAGGTTGCCAGTGATTCGTTGATTCAAACTCGTTAACTCCCCCTCAATCCCATATTAAACGGCTATCGCTAGGAGCTGGCCAGTCGTACGCCATTCACATCTAGACAAGATGCCCTCCAGTTATATCAGGCCTAATAGCAACCAGGGCAAAACTAAGAAGTTCATTGACACCGTTGAAGACGAAAGGCAAGCTTATAGGTACATCACAGGACATGTATATATTTCGCTGAGTGCTGATACAAACCGTCGCCAGTGACCACGCGTCAGACTACACTTTAGGCTCAATCATTGGATTCGGGTCCTCTTCTATAGTATATTCAGCGCTCTATCACATACCCGCAGAACTTAATGCACCGAACCTCCTGCCCACACCCATACCCTGTGCACTCAAAGTCATTGATCTCGACTCCCTCGGCTCACATTCTCTCTCCCTCTTGCAGCGAGAAACCACCGTCATGTCCCTTTTAAAGCACCCCAACGTCATCCGAGTTCGTGGTTCCTGGATGGACGGCCACAAACTCTATATTGCTACGCGTCTCATGAATAGTGGGAGCGTTGCAGACATCATGCGTTATGGTTGGCCAGGAGGAATGGAAGAAGAGGTTATCAAGTGCATCCTCCGGCAGGCATTACAGGGTCTCAAGTGCGTATCATCGATGTACCCGCCTTTCAACCTGGAGGAGTCCAATGAAGATCCCACAGCTATCTGCACATCAACGGCTTCATCCATCGTGATATTAAGGCCGCCAATTTACTAATAGATGATGATGGAACCGTGCTTCTTGGAGACCTTGGGGTTGCGGCTGACCTTGCCGAAGAATCTTCCTTTATTCGCCATGCTGATACCGCAGGATCGAAGCAGAGAAGCATCACCACGGCTTCGGCGGATTTAACATCTACTCATGAACAAAATCCGGCCGGGAAACGTGTTGTTCACATCGATTCACCTATGTCACAAAGACCTAAGATTAGAAAACGAAAATCATTCGTAGGGACGGTGAGTAAACACATATAGTGTCGCAGGTATTTTTAACGTGCCTTGTGATCGTAGCCCTGTTGGATGGCCCCAGAGCTGATTCAAGGCCAGCAGTACGATACCTCTGTTGATATCTGGAGTTTCGGTATCACAGCTGTTGAACTGACAAGAGGTCGACCTCCTAGATCCCGAGAATCAACCCAGAAAGTGTTGACGAAAATGTAGGTTGGGTGGTCGTATCACTTAATTCAATCAAGTAACACGAACTGTGTAGTATTCAGGAAGATCCTGTGAAGCTGGATAGAGAAGGAGGTCGGTTTAGATATTCTAGCGCGTTTAAAGAGATCGTGGACGGTTGCCTCGTCAAGGATCCATCAAAGCGGTGAGTTGATCGCGTTAAGATGCCTAGCTATCATAAGGATATGAACGCTATTGCAGGCCTACTGCCGAGGAGCTCCTTGAGTCCCCTTTCTTTAAGTCTGCGAAGAAGCCGTCATATCTAGTCAGAACTATCTTGAGTATGTTGCGTCCTTTGACTTCATGTTAGTCCTAAACTGTGTTGGATTCAAGAGGACTTACCCCCGCTTGCTCAACGTCAAGAGCGGCGTCCTCTCCCCTTGGCTCGTACCCGCTACACCGTCGATTCCTGGGATTTCGCAACCACCGTACGAAGTCCTATATTCCCTGACGAATCAGAACAATCCTGTCGTCTGGGGTCAGCTGGAGACGTTGACGTACAGGATATAGAACAGCATGATGACCATAGTAGTATATCTAGATGTCGATGCACTGAGGCAGTATCATGGCATGACGACAACGCCTTAGGTGAAAAATCCGAGGAAGATGCAAAACTACTGGCCTCGGCTTCGTCATTACCCTCCGATCCAATCCTCTCAAAAAGCGAGGTGCCTACGAATTCGGATACCTCTACCTTGCCTTCGTCTACCTCAATGCGTAGGAAACAACTCGCAAAACCGTCGTCCAAGACAACACTTATACCAACGTCAACCCGGCCGCCCGCTTCTTTTCCCGCTCCGATGCCGTCACCAAGGCTAAACCTTCGGCCATCAGGGTCTGAAAGTCAGGTCTCGACGTCACTGCAACTCGATCCATCGGCGCCGCCGTCTTCTTCAACAAGGCTCTGGCGTAAGCTAAAGAGTGCCGATAACTATCGTCGACCATCATCTCGTGGAGGCCCGGGACTGTCACTTGCTCCCGGCGAATCCAGCCCGGAGAAGTTGGGGTTGGGTAGCCGCTTTGCAAAGAAGGTAAGTGCAGGGAAGCATGCCCTGGCTGGAGCAACGACGCATACAGCGCAAGCAGTTGGTAAGTCGTCTCGGATGATTCACCTGAGTACCGACTAAGAACTTGCACAAGAAATAATCAAACCGTAACAAATGTAATATTAACCATTTGCATTCATCAATCGCTAGCATAATGTCATGATTGTTGTCTTGGGATTGCGTATTTATCTCTTAGATCTGTTAAATTTTGATGGTATACACTTCATCACAATGCGCAACGATGATGTTTAAATGAAAGCTAGGAAGGAAGCATAACGAATTAATGACGAACCAAATAGGCAACGGATTAGTGCACGCGTTCCCAAATCACCGTAGGTGCTGGTCGACCAGCGCCCCGCCAGCGAAGGCCGCCAAATGTATTTTCCTCGTACGTTGAGTTGCGCACTATATGTCCAAAAACTGAAAGATGATCGAAAAGACAACGGGCCATTCTTAGGATGGAGCTCACATCGTTGGGAGCATTCGCTGACTTCCTCGTATTCCTGTATGACACTGTCAGCAAAGCTAATTTTTGTTCCACGCTAAGATCACTTACATTGTCGAATTCCTTGTGAACGCCTCTGTTCGCTGCTGAAGCGTTCACAGCAGCAAATAAAGAGTGCATCAAGAGGTTAACGAGCGCAGTATTGTGTGATCCTTGACGGCTTGTCCTATCCAAAACCAGGTAATGAAGGATTTACGCCACTAGCAAATTTCCCTATCTCCAATAGTAGTCTATATATAATCGACAAGTAAATCGATGCGAAAAGGTGACGGCGACGGAAGCTATATAGAGCACACAACCAAATATCAGTTCAACGGAAAAAGGGGAGTATAAGTAGGCCAAGATAACACGTCAACGAAGAAAATCTATTTCTTGACTCACCAGAAACAACACAAGGGCTCGTCTTGTTATCGTTCGTCTCTGCGTAAGCACCATTCGAAGGTCTGTTCAAGCATGTTACGACAGGTTCAATACAGAAGGAGTGCCGATGGACGAGATAAATCCCGTGTTCATGAAGGTAACGCTTGCGTAGATATTCTTCTGGTTGGCCAGAACTTGTGACGAAGAAGTCGATCCTCCAACAATAACATTGCTTTCTGCCTATCAAACTGCGAGCTGTTGTATAGAAGGCTCTTATAACCTAATGTCAACGTGCATCAGCATATGGCTACCTTGAACACCGGTGGCCAACTCTGAAAATATTCCTGCATTTGTTAATGCATTTCATCGTCAAAGCACTCATTACATTGAATTCGAGAATTTGTAGAGAGAATGCGTGAGTGGGATCTACAAATTGCTGCAGTTATCATAAGCAGGTGGTATAATTGGTGGCAAGAAGCATACCTCTGGGTCGCACAAACAAGCATCAGAAATAGGCTCAAAGCCAGAGTGTCGCTTCTTCGCTGAAAATCTACGTAGCAGGATCATGTAACACGGCTAATAGATATTTGTCATCTAACATCAAATACCTCTGAAATTGAGCGGCGGAAATATATATGGCTGCAAGTACCTGGCGATATCATAATCTCATGTCTTTTTGTGCGTATACGGAGAAATCGAACATCATCCTATAATATTTCAGCTCAAGATACAATGCTACAATTAAGCAAATAACTCACCCCATCCCCAGAATCCTCAGCCAGATCATCTAGCGAACCTTGCACGCTTTCCATGATCTTCCCTATGGCTGCTGCGTACTTTCGTCCGTGCTCACCATCAAATATAACTCCGGACTGTCGTATAATACTGTAAGGTTGCCCACGGGACATGAGAATGTATCCAAGGACGGTCCGATGAGATGATAGTAGAGATAATGTGTGCTCAAGCTCAGGTGTCATGACGGTTTAAGCGAATGGAGTAAAGGGCGCTTATTTGAATTAAGCGCCTTCCTGTGGACATTCACTGTTCTCACGCACGGAGTTACTGTTAGTACGCCCTTCTCTGGCCCAACGCCGAAGCTGAATTGGTCATGGCCAATGACGACAAGCACTCTCAGGATTTTCAGGGATCTAACTAACCTTTGTAAGTCTAGTAAACACATCGATGTTCCTCCCAGTGTCTCCAGCAAATGACGAGGACAAGCACATGAAATGTCATGGCAAACTCCATCAGGAGTTCAAGTGCTCGCCTATCGCACACTATATTATCGGTGATACCGGGCCACAAGATCTTTTTATTCTCGATAGATAATCTACTGAGTATAGACATATTTTCCTACAACACGATCAGTGATTGGAGCTGTCGGTGTTACAGACATCATGGTATGATGGGAATCGCGACTGCGCTTCCTGTATATACGGTGATGTAAATTTCCAAGTTCAACTGCGCTACCTCGCTTCATATTGCTTTGTGCCATACCCTCTGCTCATCGCCCTCGACAATTCCCACCAAGTAAACGTTAACCTTCCATTGTTGATTGAAGGTTATCTTATGGCTCTCACAAACTCACCGTCATCATCATTAATTTCGATCCGTCTATCGGGCCCACCGATCTTCGTCACAGAAGGCCCGTCTACGTCAATTTTCAATGCCTCCAGCGAAAACTCCCCTACCATACTCATATCCATCCCGGCCGCAACCATTGCCTTCACATCCACCGTGGCCGTCATCCCAGCCATCTCCACTGTTACGTCCGTCACTACGTCTCCAGCATCTGAGGATAGTACCCGTGACCCTCCAACTCCAAGCATGAACCAAGCCCGAGTCCCATCCTCTCACACGCCAACGACAACCTCGGCACCTTCATCATCATTCCCTAGCTCAGTTACATCAATCACTGACTCGCAAGCCGCGTCTTCCCCCAACAATCCTACGAGCCCACTCAGAAACCATAGCATGAATTCAGCTCGTAGTCTGCACCAACAGACGATCGGGCCCTCCAACGTACTGTTCCTTATCATCCTAATTCGATTCCTTGTCAAACTTTATGCTGAATGAAGAATTCCCTTGCTATTGGGCGTCAGGACATAGGCTACCTTATGGCCATATCCTTCAATACGTACGTCTATCTTATACTCTGATATCTCACATTCCATACCAATCGACCACTGATCACTACTGAAATCCAGATAGCCAACCGCGATGATCCACCCAAGACGTTCTTCCAACCATCATATGCCAACAAGCTTGCCATATGCGGAGTCTCCTGGCGGGCAGCGTACGGAATTATCTTGGTCAAGGAGGCGGGTAATATGTATTTCCGTCAACTCCTCCCTATTTCGCTTTCTTTGGCATCGCCGTTCCCTTGACCATGGGGGAACATTAATTACGTGGTACATTCCACTCACTCGACTCTATAATATGGTCATTCGATGGCTACCATCCCAGCAAGAATAAAAGCACTATCCGCGTCGGATTGTACCGATCACCCATGATATCCCAAGACACCAGCGTTGGTCGAGACCGGTAAATGATAGCTGACGCCTGCGGGCTAGCATTGCGAGTCACGGACGGGTTGGACGAGGCGAAGGAAATAGTATACGACGGCGACGGCTGGGGTATCTACTTGACTATCGTCACCGATGTAGCGCTTGAGTATATCTCTAAAATATTGGATTAGACTTGGAGTTTGTAAATCAAGGGCTAGGCGTGACGGAGAGGTCAAGCAGCACTAGACGGTCTGTAATTCCTAGCACTCGGATAAATATGTATCATTGTCATTGGTACATCAATACTGCCAACCGTAAGTGCGCTGAATGAGTATACATCTCCATTACTTTGTACAGCGTAAGACGTAAAATGAGGAGAGCATGTTGAAGCTGAACAAGAAATTACAGACGATGAGCAACAGCGCTGTATAGCAGGATCACAACATCAACAAAGACATCTTGTAACATGCATCGACATGCACTTTTGAAGGATTACCCTTCGCTTTTGATCTCTCGCTTGGTTTCATCATTGAACATCACATACCACCTTTCAGCTAGGGCAACTGCTCGTTGGCGAAACTTGGACTGGTCAGTTCGTGGCAAGTAATTTTCTTGCAAAGCGACGATGCGACGGAGGACACTGATCAAATCTGTTGACTGGGAGAATATTCAGTTATTTCTGAGGGCGAAAAGCTATGATGAAGAGGTAGTTCTCACCTGAAGATCCTTGGTCATCTTTCTCCATCATATCGAACACCTCATTCGCATACGACAAGTTCTGTGCAAATGAGTGGTAATAACTCACGAGTAATGCGTATCACATACCGTATCTACGAACGAGCTATTGCTAAGGAATATATCTGTTAACTTGGTCGTCCAGGACTTGACCCTATTTGCTGAAGCGTTGACTACAGAGATAGTATTAGGCTCCGGCATCTTAAAAGTCGAAGGTGCGACGAACACTTACCATTGGTAGTCACTCGCGAGAACCTCTGAGATGTCCCTTTTGTCGACGGTTGGCTCCCTCTTCGTGGAACGTCGATGCAGTCTAGAACGATCTTATTGGCTGCGTCAGATCCACCCTCTGGTATTCCTAGTTAGTTAGCAACACACAAAGAACCTAATATATGTTGTCACCCTCAAACACATGCTTTGGTTTACTGAGATTAGTCTGAACCACTCTGGCGCATCGAGGGCCCTTTGATATCCCACTAAGAGTTCGTCCGAAGAGTATCGCATTGTCCCCAGAATATTTTCTCTTATGAGACGAGACACCTCGTGCACCTCCAAAAAGCCACTAAATTTGATGATTAGTAGAACGGATACGAAACGGATGTGATATCCTACTAGTTGCCGTCGGGGAAGAACCTCACGAAAAGGTCTTTGAATGCCCGTTCTTAGGGTGTTCCTGCTTGACAGAGGGTGGAAGAGTATTCGGATCTGCAACCTAGATGAAGGAAAATTCATCGCTGCATCAGAGCGATATATTAAATCAGAGCCAGCGTACTATAGCAGGCCAATATGGGAATCCACGATGCTTACCTAGGACAATAGAACATATCCCGTAATCAGGGAAAGACCTATTCGCTTCTTCATTTACCGGAAGTTGTTCCTTCTCACTTGGACAACCTCCTACGACGATCGAAGCAGCGACTGGTTCTGATTTAGGGAGGTCGCTGAGATTATTTTGCGTGAAAGCATATTGGCGAAACGTTGTTAGCTCTTCCTCTACTAGCGCCCGAGAGTACAGTCGTTCTTCCAATCGCCACCCGACAAGAGTTGGGAGAAGGTCGCCAACTTCATTCCACAGCTTGTATACTTGCCTATAGCTACCCTTGGGGTCGTCTCGAGCCCAATCAACATCCTGTCATGGGAGGCCAGCGTCAATTTTGCAGCCAGGAGGGAGGATACGGGGAAGACACAGGGCGGTAGATATGTGGTTGGTGATATGAGAGGTTCCTACATCGAGCCTCTCGAGAGAGCGAAAACATGCATCTTTCGATGTTAATGTAGCAGGAATGGTTGTATCGATGTATAGGCCAAGGTACCGCAGATCTGGACAATGGTGGGCAAATGGAAGAAGGGCCTCGAGGCCAAGTACGTGATAAATACTCTGAACGTATGGCCCATAATTCAGATGGAATGATCGTATACGAGGAAATGCTTTCGCCAGCTCTGTGATTTGATTTATTGTGAGGATGAAAGAGAGCTAGAAGGGCCAGTTTTGATAACGTAAGGATTGGCCGTAGGTAGTCGAAGGACATTCGTCCACAAGTAGAAGTGAGGTGTGGCCAGTGTGCCGCCCACATGTGGGTGAACGAGAAGCTGCTAAAGATCAGGTAGGGAATCAGCAACTGCTTTCAGTAGACTATCGACAGTCGTCGGAGTTTTGCACGAAGCCGAATGCACGAATAATTTGGTCAGACGACGGGGACTAGATAATTGCTTGATGAAAGAAGACGCTTCGGGAAATGGGCTCGAGAATTCGAGTGTTAGTAGTGATTAATAGTGATTTGTATGCCCCTGATTGAAGGGATTTCGGGAGTCTTCCAGCAGTCACAAGTTGCACTAGCCCTGAGAGTGTTTCAATGAATCGTGGCGCCAAATAATCGGGTGGAACGATTAGCCTTTGAAGTTTAGAAAGACTCTTAACAAGATTGATCAAGTCCGTTTCGAGAACTTGCACGGGGATGAGGAAGCCTATGTCTAGGATCTTAATGTGAGGCATGCGTACGGCAACGTTCATCAAGAGCGAGGTGGGTGCACTGTGAGTTCTTACATGTCCAGGAGAAATCCATACTCGGAGGGTTCGAACGCAAGGATGCATGAAAACAACGCAATAGGGGAGTTCCATTCACCATTCCAGCGTATGGAGATTTGGGAAGATATCGACTCGAGGTCGGGTGTATCCAATATCTTTGAAAACATCTTCATGGATTGTACCGCAAAGAGCGAGCTTGTGACGGCATAGGAGACAACGGACCCGGAGAGCCGTTGGTTCAAATCTCAACCAATCGTTGATTTCGATCGGTCGGGTAAGTCGCTTAAGTACAAATTATCCGGACATTCAAAAGCATTGACAATAGGAAAACTCACATATACACCATTTACTTTCTTCAGAGGCGCAAGGATGCCGAGAAGACGCACTAGGTCAACAACATTGTACCAAGCAACATCGAGGGCAGTATTGACCACGACTTTCGTACAAGGGAGCAGGCGATGAGATCATCAATATGTAGATACAATAGGGATTCTTTGAAAAGTTCGGCCGTATTGAAAAACCTATCTCGAGCTCTCATTATGTTCATTCCAAGCTTTGGTTGAAGACCGTATGGGAAATTCGAACTTATGCATTGGTGGCAATGCAGCAGTAATTACGTAACTACTCGGCCCGGACTCGAGGCAAGTGTATGGCGTTGTAATACCCAATGGATCAGTTCTTTCAGTCTCAACATATACGTGTGAATCCTACTGCAGCTCCAAACGGGCCGCTTTCAAGATCTAACCTCAATGTTGCCGCGCTTACAGCAGTGGAAGTGTAACTCTTGATCGAAATGCGAAGCCGAAACGGAACACCCATGTATTTCAAAAGGCGTAAAGACACAAGTATCAAGTTACAATACATAAAAGTGCGCGAGAAACAGCAATCCATCCCACTTTATTCGGATAAACTATCGACGAGCGAGAAATCAGCTACATCGGACGTGGGCATAATTTTAAAAGGCACACTGACCTGAAGACGCGGATATCGCGGACACCCTTCTCAGCTGGAGCAAGTTCCAAATCGTCAACGGTTATATTCTCACGGAATAGGTATCCAAACCAAAAGCGGCCCAATTCGGAATTAATTCCTGCAATGAATGAGTCAGTATGGACCAGAGGGAACTCCAAGGATACCCACCGCTGTACGAGTACGTAGTAGTGCACTCGAAAAACTGTTTGCAGTGATCAAGAACGTACTCAGCCCATGTCTTGGCGTCGTATCTGTTTTCTAATCCCGTATACCCGACGATGACGGCGCGATGGATGAAGTCCAGAGTCGGAACCCTTCCTGGAAGGCTGACTTCTTTAAAGTCACCATCAGCAACGTTAAATTGCTGGACCTCATAGCGGGAGTCATAGCGACCCCCAGAGACGTGGCACCCATCGTTATGGTCCAAATGAAATGGCTTTCCAGTAACACTGCAAGCAGTGGCTAGGGCGGTGAGGACAGTAAAAGATAGTTTCATCTTAGTGGCGAGTCGGTGGATTTGAGACAACTTGGCTGGAATAACCGAAGTGAGGAATTCCCAATGGCTAGTGTTGAACTTTATATCTTTCTGGGGAGGAAAGCGCCAAATGCTGTAATGAACTTGCGGGTGTGAACCGAGGGCGATGCGAGTTGTCGAGAACTTGCGCTGTCAAGGCTGCTCATCAGCCGCCACGGGCAGCGCTGGGGCTGACAGGTTCGAACCGAGGAAGGTGTGAATTGGCACACACTTGTACGCTGGTATCCACTACATACCTCGTAAGGACGGTGGTGGGCAAGTATGAACTGATCCTGCCGAGCTGCTCCAACCCGAGATGCATACCTACTCCTTCGGCTATCGATCGATGTCAATGGAACGACACCGTCCCGGGTTTATACGTTCAAAGTAGCTGAAATCAATTGTACATTGGCAGGAGCGATGGGATTTCTCGTAAATATGTCTGATGGACCGAGTAGCGGGGACCAGCAGTATTAATAGCAGTAAGTTGAATGGTGTTAATACAATTGGAGGCTTGCGCGCTAGACGTTGGACGTGTGCCGGTAGTCCATGAGGTGCTAGAGCTTTCTTGGATTTCCTAGGGTATTCAATCGTTGCTCAAATTAGGGCGGAAAATTGTGTAGTGGCGCGAGGGGCGGGACAGTAGAGCAGATGGCCAGTTAAGTTGATATGTATCAAAGTGGTATAGTAGATAGAGATTCCATCATCAGCGTTTGTACGCCCACTCATTTCTTCCCCTGCCTCCTCCTTAACGCAGCCAATCTCGGCTCAGAATGTCGTTCAGCTCAGCCCAGTAATTTTAGACCACAGCTTGATCAATCGTCGATGATAGACGCGTATGGTGTTGCGATCAAGGGTAGGTTTTCAGCATTCGTGTTTAATCTGGATGAATATCGAGCGTCCATACACAGAGCTACGGTCAACCACGCAATTGGTAGAGCTTCCGAGGCCCCCAATGGTGCAAGAGGCAAGTGAAGGCATTCAGGAGTGAGTAGTAGCCTCAAATTCTGCCGAAAGGGTCTCTGAGTAGGATAAATAGCTAGAGTCTGGGGAAACCTCCATCGAGAAAGGAATAAGAACGTCGAGGATAAATCCGAGAACGCTGGAGAACTGCTGGAGTCTGCAGATCAAGTTGACCGACACGAGCCAACACGCCTCAAGCCAGGCCAAACATTCCAAAACTACGCCTTTGGATCCAAACAACACGAACTCCAAATATTCAAGTTCACAACAGATCACAACTCTTTTGCTCTCTTTTATCGTGCTACACTTCCTACCACCACTTGGCTAGATGCGCAAATCTCTTCATCGCACGAGAAAAAGAGTCGAGATACCCTGCTCTGGAATTGGAGCGCCGTCTTGAAGAGTATACTTTTCGCACTTGTCATCGGGGCGTTGGGCTCGCACTCCATCCAGGTGTTCCGGTTCAATGGGGGTCTGCGTATTGAAATTGAGGTTAAAGGAGATGGGTGAATCAGACCGACGACGCCCAGATCCAGCCAACCGTGTATACGAAGATCCTTAGCTGCCGGTTCTATCGAATACGATTATCCAAATCGCCTGGAACTCTCATTTTCACTCACGATATAGGGTATAGAGCCTAGTATATGAGGCCTAGACTCTTTTCTACAGCCCAGAAAATGGCTTAGGACACGCATCATCTCAGCTGTCGCCGTGCCTTGCTACCGTGCATGCCTTCCGGTTTTCCCATCATCATCTGATACATTAGTCAATATCTCCTTTCTTCTCTACAGCTTTGTTACTCCAATCCTAATGAATAGCGCTTACCGTTTCATACCCATAAATTGATTCCAGAGGGCCTCCAACATCATCATGGCCACCGAGCCATCCCCCGATCCTCGTACCTTCCCCGCAGTTTTCACCGTCAACTCCCAATCGACAGCTCCCTTCGTCTCGGTAGAACAGCTCAAAGGCCACCTCGCCCTTCTTCACGCGTTCAGAGACTTACGAAAACTAGTCGAAGACAGTGATGTGGTAGATTCTTCATTTCATTCGCAAGCTCCGCACGATACGATCGAAGAATTGATCGACAACATTTTCGAAAGAAAATGGGGCTTTTTCGTTCATCTAGCGGTGGAGAGGTTTGAGCGATGGTGCAAGTCATTGACCTCCCAGGATGTCGAAGTAGACGAATTTCTGGAAAAAAATCTCCCTCCTATTGACGTTATGATGGTTAGTTCCCTCAGGGGCTTGAATATTAATAAATTGCGATATTATCTCACAGCGTTCTATACACAGGTATGGCATGCATATCTCCTCAACCCAGCGTAAGCCACGACCCAAGGCTTTGCTTGCAGTCGAGCAAATCCTAAGGCCTGATCATCCCAAAGGTCGTATACCGAAGACTCTTTCCGTCTTCCAGAGATATCCGCTCTGGCAAAGCTAGGCGATGTCCTTTCACAGTCAATAGTAAGCTTCATCTTCCACTGTACCATTGAATTCTAAGTCTCGCCTGTCTGCGTCGTTAATATGACAGCAAAACTTTGCTGAGCTCTGTCCAGTACCCCATGATCGTGACACCCCGCATCCTCTACGAGTGGAGTCATGGGTACGCAGGACAGGTACTTCATTCGATCCCCTCAAAGCGGTTGAAGAGCTCAAAAGCAAGAATATCATTTGCCCCCACTGTTGGGAGATGAAGGAAGCCCGTACGTTTGCTGCCATATATTCGTATCCGAGCGAGTCACAAAATACTCCCTGGTGTGTCCCAATGATTTAGCATTCTTGACAACCGATGGAACTGGATACGCACAACGCTTCTTCAAGTTGTCTTGCGGATCTTTTGTGATAACAAAGGAGAATCTGGCCGCCTTCAAGTTAGTACAGGATGTTGTGCGTATCGGTAGCAATACGACTTTATACTATCTATCGTGAGTATTCGTCCCAGCTTAATTCAGCCTCCCTCTCACTCTACCAGAGGAACGCGCTACTCTCAGCCGTTACACCCTATCAACTCTCCCTCCTTGGATGAGGAATATGTGCGCCGTATAGAATCCATCAATAGGGACGTAATGGCCTCATCTACATTTCACCCTCCTTCGATCAAAGACAAGGTTAAGAACAGCGAGTCCAATAGGTCGGTGATGGATAGCACAAGGGAATGGATAAACTGCATTATGGCGCGAGCAGGCTACGACCTCAACGTGATAAAATCGACAATCTCAAGGGCGTTAACTTCGAAAAGAGGATCCAAACTGTGAGTAGATATAAGCACAGTTGGAAACTTCGCACTCGAGCTAACTTAGATTTGCGCTACTGTGTAGAGCGGCAAGAATTTTGAGCTCTTATACGGATGATAGGATATTTGCGGTTGAACTTGCTGGAGCGGTGAGTAAAGTACCGTTAATCATTCTCCATAAATGTGAACATTCCTCGTTCGCGAATACCATCCAGGTACTCAGGCAAGGCACTTTCGTTCAGAAAATGCATGACATACATTGGACGACTCCTTCGTACTTCAACAATCCTGAAGACGAGCTCGCATTACAGCATGCTATTGCGAGGTATCATGCGTACGTTTATATTACCAGTGCGGAATTGACACCACTGCATATGAGCGGAACTTGATAGCTTTATGGACTTGATATCACAACCAAACACCTTTCTCGTTCCGACTCTTGATATCGACCTGGCATGGCACACTCATCAGCTGATGGCTACAGCTTACGCAAATGACTGCTCCAGAATCATTGGCAAATTCATTGATCAGTAGGTTCTTTCATGGTCTTACAAGTGTGGGCTGACATCCGACTTAATAGCGATGACAAGGTCGAAGAATCGCATTTGGCCACAGCGTTCGACACGACGTGTCGAATTTGGAAGGTAACCGAACAGTATTCCCCTCTGTCGGCATCAAATAATCCTTGAACAGAGCCGATTTGGAATGGATTACATGTACTGCGGGTGTGCACTACCTGGGGAGAGAATAGGTGAAAAACTCGCCCGCCTTGTTGGAACGACGCTTTCACCACCATCTCATCTCATTCCGCCATCTTCTTCCCATTCATTGCTCGCTGGAACGCACCCAAGCGACCACAATGCCGTGTTCTCCTTCCAAAATCTCACCGGAAGCGAGACTGCACGTCGAAAGAGAAGGGAAAAGGTAGCCAAGAGGCAGGACAGGCGGGGGGAGGAATTGGACTTCGGGAAGTGGTATAGGTTCCATTATGAGTATAAAAGCCATCCAGCTGCCTTTCTAATACCTGTACCAATCGAAGGAGTTGCTTGTGTGGCGGTGACGGGCAATGTCACGGGGACTAGGCCTGTATCTAATGGCGGGGATAGTGAACATATCAGGCCGATAGGTAATGCTGGAAGGAGGGGTCAAACGAGCAATAATTTTGGTAGACGCAAAATGGTAAGCTCTTGTCCTTGACTGTTATACCGATGAAGTGAAGTATCGGAATGATCCAAGGTGCCACGAATTGGCGTACCAGGAGGCAGTAAGTATTAGGTGGTACAAATTCAGGCCTATGTTGAACTTACAGCGCTCAGGTGGATGGCATACCAGCAATTTCAGTGGAACAAGTGGATGGGAGGATGGAGGTCATGGTAGCGGAGGCGGTTGTGTAAGCTACGGTGACAATGGAGGACATAGCAGTTGCGGAAGTAGGAGAGGAGGTTGTGGAGGTGGAGGTTGTGGAGGGGGCGGAGGTTGCGGAGGAGGTGGAGGCTGCGGGGGCGGCGGAGGGGGCGGCGATGGAGGGGGCGGCGATGGAGGGGGCGGCGGCGGAGGCTGTGGCGGCGGCGGAGGGGGAGACTAGGTCTGCGATTATCTTCCTGTAATGAATCTTCCAACTCAATAATCCAACGCTTTCTCCGCCCACCCTTCTTCCGCTCGCATCCGAGATTCCAGAACGCTAACAGGTACAATAGCCAACCTGTCACCGGCCCAAGGACCGTGCGCCTTATGACCCCAACACGTTAACCATGGTATCACATCAAGAAAAGGATAACATTTATAATGCTTTGTCCCATATTTAGCATGATCAGCAACGGCTGTCGCTGGAACGTACTCCCGTTTTGTGATATTGATAAGAACCCACATAGAGTCGTTGCGAAGGTAGGTAGACATAGTCCTGAGCCAGAGGTAACGTCGTTCATCTTTAGAGTGCACGCCTATCCTATTGCACCGTTGTTCGATTTCCATCGTATCCCACCGTTGAACGTCCTTGAAGCACGGAAAGCCCCGTACGGCTACGTCATGACAATCCAAGGCTATCACGGATTCGTTGACCTGCTCGTCTGCAGCATTGTCCAAGGCTTCATCCATATCATGTATGAGAGCCGTCCAGAGGTTGAGAAATTTCCTTTTGGTGTTTGTAGCCCAAGACGGCGCGGGGTTAGACATGAAGTCAGGATGACGCGCCCTCCATCGCACTATCTTGAGTTTCTCCTCTTCCGATAAAAATCCCTGTGGGAGATCGACCGCGTTGTCGCCAAGGCAGATAATTCGATCGTAGGCCCAAGTAGTCATCTGTCTGTTTAAGCGCAAAGAGACGAGCTTATAACCAATGGCCATGAGATGTGTGTTTGTCAGTGCAAGCATAATTGCGTCGTCCAAGGTGGATGTGGCCTCAAATATATGGTAGATAACCTCCACCGGTAGTTGACGAAATATGCCTATGGTATTCCCTTCACGTGTACGTTTCTGGCTGTTCAGTGTACACGTTGATAATGCACCCAATGCAAACACGAGAATGTAAGCTTACAAGAGTAGTTCAGGGAAAAGATCTTCCGCTCTGCGAACCTCATAAGCAACAAGATGATCCATAACCTCCTCACCGCTGTCGTTTATCTCCTCGGATAGTATGGATCCCGTTTGTCGTTTGTCAAAGTTGATGCTGGATTTGAGCCACCCATGTGAGGCATTATAGGAACACTCTGCAGAAATACGCACAATAGAAATAATTGAATCATCGCTGATGTCGTGGGCCAGAGTTTGAAGTTCTCACACTCGTTCATCAAGTTCTCTTTCTCAGCCAGGGCATATAAGCCTTGCGTTAGTTCTACATGGAATATTTTCCGTTCATTGACAAGGATATTTCAAAGTAGTATCATTTTTCGGTTTGAACATTGTCAACAGTAACGGACGATTCCTTCTGTACGGAGGATCTTGCGAGTGACCAAGCGCTGTAGTAATTACCCATCCCTCAACCTGCTTTGCATCATGCCGCTGGTCTATTTGAATTCACTAAACTCGACAGGTGTGAGTTTGCATCGGTAGCAAAGTAGTGCCCTATGCGTCATCTCTGTAACGAAAATTCAACGGGGCAATTCGTATCGCGTTGCCGCAATCACCAGCACCAGCTGCCTTTCTTCCTTTCCGCTATGACCTTCATGAATACCCAGTTCTGCCCATCCCAAGGCGCTAAGAACGCTGGTTCACACTGTAACGGCAGGTCTTTCAAATTCAAGGTCGGCGCAATGAAACAAACCATAAGCTATTGTTCCAGCGGCGTTCCTAAACAAGTGGGACGGATTGCGAATCCCAGCACTTTTGGGACATAAGATATAGCCAGAGTTCGAATCATATTTGCGAGATAACACTAGCTTCTCCAGACGGGTAAGTCGTGGTGATCAGTGATAGGTTAAGCTAATTGAATAAAGGGCTAGCGCTTTGTTTCTACGTTCAGGCGTGCGACAGGAAGTGCAGAGAAGATTAGTAAAGCCTCGAATATTAGAGGAACAGAAACGCAGAGTTACTAGTACAAATATTCAGGAGTTCGTGACAAGTGCTCACTGAGCGCCATCGTCACAGAGCACATGATGTTACACCTATACAGCTGTGACATAAGTTTCCCAAGCCTCCCATTGTGATGCCGAACGAAGACCGATAACACCACCGACTACCACCACTCCCGACCAAAATTTTCTAGCATGAGCGGAAGCAAGCTCTCAGTGTCAAGCGTGCGGGGCTCCATCAAGGAACTCCTGGCCGATGCCAACGGCGAGAAGAAACGCAAGTTCGTTGAGACCATCGAACTGCAAATCGGCTTGAAGAACTACGACCCTCAGAGGGATAAGCGTTTCTCTGGTACTGTTAAGTGAGTGCGATTTGGTTTCTGTATGATTTGAAGATATTGACTAGATTACGTTACTAGACTCCCTAACGTTCCACGTCCTCGCATGTCGCTTTGCATTCTCGCCGACGCCAACGATATCGATCGTGCTAAGCAGATCGAACTTGAGTACATGTCCGTCGATGACTTGAAGAAGTTCGTTGTGTTGCAGTTACCCTCTTACGGCAATCTTACTCATTTGCATGTGTGGAATAGGTTGAACAAGAACAAGAAGCTCGTTAAGAAGCTTGCTAAGAAATACGACGCTTTCCTTGCATCGGAAGCCCTCATCAAGCAGATCCCTCGTTTGCTCGGCCCCGGTTTGTCCAAGGGTACGTCTCCTACTATACGCTCGCTCGTGTATACCTACCTACACCCTCTCTCTCCCTAGCCGGCAAATTTCCTACCCCAGTCTCACACTCGGAAGACCTTACCACCAAACTCACCGAAGTACGCTCGACCATCAAATTCCAGCTCAAGAAGGTGTTGTGCTTGGGTGTCGCTGTTGGACATGTACAGATGACCGATGATCAAGTCCTCACGAACGTTATGATGAGTAAGTCGCAGTTCTCCCGCCTACTGTCATTTTTGACTCACATACATTCCTCGTAGGCATCAACTTCCTCGTCTCCCTCCTCAAGAAGAACTGGCAAAACGTCAAATCCCTCCACATCAAGACGACCATGGGCAAGCCCATTCGCCTCTTCTAAACGCCCACGTCTTCAACACTTATGACCTTTATGTTTATGGTGGGAGGTAGTTAACGTTAACCCACGTAGGCATATATGTAGTATGAAACACACACAAGTCTACAGCCGTAATGCACAACATGAAGCCCCGCACGCTTGGACCAACGGTGCCTCGTTTGAGGGGACCGATTGGGAGCTGATGCGGCTTAGATTTGATACTTACGCTTATGCGTTTGTGTGTGTCCTTTTTTGAGTGCGCAAGTAAGGTTTTGAGAAAGGTATGGATATATTGGTATACCTTATCTTTCCAGGTGGAGAATGAACGTTCGAATCGTCGACCTTCCAAACCCCTAAGCTAAATAGGTAGGCACCTTATACTCTTTACGTTAACGTTAATAAGCACTAATTTCCCCTCTTCGCAGTACTTCCGAGAAATGCTTGCCGTCACTACAGCCAAACCAAACCGCTATTGCGCGCTTCCATGCATTCAACTTGAAGATCGCACCATTCGTACACACAGTACGGGTTTATTTAATTGCCGGCCAAGAACGGTATACGGCATACGACGGGCTAGCTCCGCCGACGACGGTATCCGTGTATGTGTATAGATAAACTTACCTCCGACACCAACGCACGACGCTCGATGCACAACGCTCACTACGGCAGTCCAATGCAAGTCATCAAGGCTATACGATACCGTATTACGAAGATTCACCCATCGTTTCAACTTGTTTCACAATTATACTTCGACCGGAGGTGCGGGTGAAGATGAGTTAAAAATACGTATGTTGGAACTTCCTTTTTTCTTTTTTTTCCAGAGGTGTGTAAGTATACGATCAACTTCCATCACAGCAAGTCATCACAGCTATACATATTTCGAAGACCTACCTCTCGTTTCAACCTGATTCACAATCAGACTTGGTCCGGAAGGACCAGTTAAACGGAACTTCTTTTGTTTGCAAAGGTGTGTAAGGAAGGATGCGATCGGTTTCCATTGAAACTGGTCTCAATCCGAAGCTATAAGTAAGCAATAAGCAAAAAGTTCACAGTTATGCGTCTTCTTGATCAATGGTATACGTTTCTCTTGACTCTGCGACGGTTTTTTAGGCAAAAAATGCGGTATGCGACTTTGATCGAGAGGTGTACAGCTTGAGAACCCATTTGCCAGGTAACACGCCTACCGAGGAACAGTTGTCAAATAAGTACTCGTGGTATGGTAATTAACATGTTTAAGTGCGATGATTAAATCTGATTTTCGACTCTAAACTAGCAGGCCTATTGGTGGTTCGGGAAGCTCACCTGGCGTGATCGCAGTGTTCAGACCGGCTCCACTTGCTGGCTGGACTTTGGAAGCAATGTTTAGAAAGTCGTTTACTACTACTCAGAAGCCTATTTTCGGTTGAAGAGCAAGACAGTCATTGAAATCTCGAAAGTTAATCTGACGCGAGGTGCGTCGGTCAGCAGGAAACATATACCAGCCCCTGACCCGACCCTGTCATCTATTGCAGTACACCCCCTTGACAGGTGACAGCTCAAATTCCTAAGCGGTAATGGCAAAGGAGGGAACTGGGGGGATGGGGGGCTATCCAGAGCAGGAGGCAAGCAAAAGTCAGCACCCACTGAAGTGAGTGCCACCTGGAATCGGCGCCAGCAGCTGGGAGATACTGATACTAATAGGGGGTAGGGGCAACGCATGTGACCTTGTTTAGCGGGCGCCTAATGAAGAGTGGAACCAAATATTTTGCGTTGAGTAACCCACGACACCCACGACCTGGGTAGTAGGACACGATCCTGCTTTTTGATCTGGACACTTCCTTGGAGAATATTGAAGCGCATGGGATCCACATCGGATTTACAGTCGAAAGTAGTCTACATGTTGATTTTTGGTTGTTTCGCCTACAATGCAACCAATCGCTTGTGGTCTATCCTATTTTTACACATCGATTCTCTTGTTGATCCTACATTTCAAAGGGCTCAGCTCAAACCGCGCCTAGCAAGCGATAGCGCGCCAAACTGATGCGCTCCTCACTGTGGTGGTTACGGTTTAGCCTATACACGACAGTCAACCTGAATTTCTTCTCCTTGGGTACAAATACTGTCATCGATACGATTCTTGGCCGCGGAGACGATTATATTTCGCACTCGGACGAGTATCTCATTGAAACATGGTGACCCTCGGCCGCCGTCAACGAACAAGCAACGATTTGCTGCGCTCGCTTCGGTAACCAAGGTAGCATTAACATGGCTAGGAAATATCTTTCCAGAGAATAAGCCACTAGAATTGTCCATGAGGTAGCTTGTATTCCAGTTACTAGCACCGCACAAATTGTTGAAACTGACCTGCGGACATCAAGCTGTTCAATACCCTCCGACATAGACATAATCTGTGATCGTTTTCGAATATCCTAGACTACAGTCAGTTCATCATTGAGGCTATAGGCCTCTAATACGATGGTGATGATTGATTTAAATGGGAACGGTCCCTAAAATCCGCCGTACAGGTGTATGGGTCTGAACAGCGTGGCTCATGGTAAAGCTGAGGGGTATTATATCCTTAGAATCCAGATATTCGTTGTTACGAAGAAGTCCTAACGTAGGTGGAACAAAATGGATCTGCGAAGCTTCAACATTGATTATCTTACAGTTGCCGGAGTTATCTACCGCGATGGCATAGATGTAACAGTTGAACACTCTTCCCCTAAACTTCTCGTCCTCCCTTAAGCCCTTTCACTAGAGATACGCTGTAAGTGCGGTTTACTCTGAGTCCGATGACCACGGGAGGAGTCGTGACTTATTCTTCATAGAGCTGCCCAGACTCGCATGCCGCTAATGTTTGTAAGACAGTGTCACATCCTCCGGTCGGGTCACTATCGCGCCATACACATTTCTTCAAGTCCACACCTTGCTGACTCAACATGAGTCCAACAATCATATTTCAATGATCTGACTTCCCCGCGCCGGTTTACCGCCAACCGTTGGACGAGCCAGCGGAATCAGAGTACTAGTAAGACCGTTTCATCCTTTATCATGCTAATGGGGACTGAACTGCGTATCTTTCTAAGTTGCGAGTTACGAGAAAAAATCAAATAGCTGCCAGCGGGCCCTCACTATTTCCACAGTCACAATGACTAGATGTTGTCAGCCTTACAATCTCTGGGTTTTGATTTCGGAGTTCTGTTCATCCCAATGATACGGTCTAATGCGACTTTAAGTAAGTCGAAGATCAGCGAAAGGGATCGTTCACCTTCGGGGATGCGATACATAAATCCAGATAACCGTCTTGTTCCTTCGACCTGAGGCCACAATGTATGAGTTTCCCGCGTTTCTCCCAACATATTAATTGTAAGTGATAGAAGTAGGGATGCAAGCACTACTTTTGTCAGTGAGGGAGCAGGTTGGTCCCGGTATCACCATCGCCCTTTTCCCGCACATGTATCAAATTGATTGATTGGTAATTCTAGGCTGTCTAGCACACGGCGAATATCAACGCAGAAATCACGCTTTACAAAAGAACATCAACTCATATTTGGGGACGTCGACCATCTAATCTGTTGTTGAATGCCTGGGCCAGTCCCGGCTGGGAGGAACTGTTGTTATATGAAATTGCTAGATGTGAAAATTAGGTATGATCATCTATTTTACCGTTTTACAAGCGCAAGGGGAACTGATGTCGATATTGATGTCCTTTTGCTACTTTAAGGGTTCGAGGTGCTAGAGGGAGGGTTGTGTATCGTGTATGTGCAGGGAGGCGTTCCTATTTGCAGCCAGTGATCAGTTTTCTCCCCTTTGAATGGACGCCCGAACCCGTTGGTAACATTAATTGTTGCGAAACGAAAGGTCCGCGTCATAGCCGTCAATGTGATTTTGGTACTCGTTGTAACAGTGAAGGGAGCCTTGACGAGATAGGTATCGTAATTATGAGTAATCAAATACGTCGTAGCAGTATACTCGTGTCTCGCTCGAGGAGCCCGTTCGTTTAGAGTTATTTTGGTCACTGGGTTTATACAACACTCGGGATTCTGCGTTGATCCTATACACCCGTGA
The DNA here is from genome assembly GCA_014058305.1 of Pleurotus tuber-regium. Taxonomy (NCBI): domain Eukaryota; kingdom Fungi; phylum Basidiomycota; class Agaricomycetes; order Agaricales; family Pleurotaceae; genus Pleurotus; species Pleurotus tuber-regium. The sequence goes on from JACFYU010000024.1 coordinate 95,977, forward strand.
GTTCGTCCTAAACTTCCAGGTCTAACAGTCTGCGTGTCCACGCATCGCAGCAAAGCTTGCCAGAGAATGGGCACTGGCGTTAGGATCACCTTCACTCCTCTTGGATTCAGGTTAATCCTCGAAGCGAATATCAGTTCGAGACGCTCGAGGCATTCGAGTTACCCCTGTTGTGTTCCTGCCAAGTTGTGACTCCACGTGGGACATCGAATCAATGAACAGCCACACATGGTATGCTTCCGTGTCCCGTTCGTTGGAGTAATGCCCTCGAAGCTATGTACCGGACTGCGTACCTAGTCACAGTTTTTCAAACTAGTTCAGATTTCGGAATCGAACCACGACTCTTCCTCATGCTCCAACTCTCTCCTTACCGCAACCCGTATTGGAGATCAATCAGCGTCGCGCCTGCTGCGCACGACACCACTCCGCTTGTCCGGTCTAAACCTAATCCACGCGCCAGCTTGAAGCACTTCGGGCTGTCATCAGGCCGAACCCACTATCTTGTCTGCATGTTGATGGCATTACCGTATCTTTAGGGTTGCTTTATGAATATGAGTGTTTCAGCAGACGTCCGAATAGGGGCGTTCACGCATGGACGCCTATCCGTCGAGTTGATCGGCGCTGACGCCACCTACGTCCGAACTATTCTGGACGTCTCCAGACCTGTGTTCTTGCGTTGGGGAGGCAAGATGACAAGCCACGAGGCTCATCGGAGACGATAGTAGCTTTCTATACTGTATCATAGCTGGTATCTCCCATTGCCGCTCTTGCAGTGGGTGATGCTAATTCGAAATTGCCTCGTTTAGCTAATTACAGCAGGTGTCATTGTTACGTTAATCGCTGGTCTTATGCGGTTTGAATGCTTTCATATGGTGTTCGAAGCCCTAGTTAGAATGAACATTATTTAATATCAAATGGCTATCATTTTCTAACGACATTGGAGGTGAATCTACAGCTCCAACGATAAAATCAGTATACAACAGCTCATTCACACCAGCGGTCATAACTGTTGGGATCATTGATGGGGGCGAGCGAAGCTTTACCATTCGGAAAACCCGTAGGGCGTTCTGGAGCGCAGTGAATATTCTTCGGATAGAGTTATTGTATTGATATACTGAATATGCGCTATGGAGCAATTTGGTTGATGGTAGCAGAGTGGTTAGGGTAGATGCGCGCGAAAGGCAGAAATAGATCCAGGTATGGAACGATACTGGGCTGCAAACCCCACTAGATAACCGATCGCATTCAACGTCGGCCGTAACTCAGGCAACAAGATCTTATGAGCGACGCCACAATACAAATGACACTTACTTCCAACACCGCATGGACATCTGCTGTGGAAATTCTCGCTCACCGCCGTTTGAACCTCTTTCGTTGGGCGCTGCGCTGCTGCATGTATTCATGCAAGGACCGGTTATAGCAGTAAATTACGTACGAACTGTACTGTAATAGATGAACATTTATTGGGTACGGTGTTGTTGACATTAGTTGTAACTTGTAGACGGAATAAACGTTTTGATGGAGCAGCCTCGTATTCTATCCATCAGTTCCAATAGCGTAGATACAAGCGAAGGTCGCAAAGTCGTACTAGTACCCATCGTCGTTGTCAACACTTTAAGCACTGTTGCGTTGGTACCTAAGCAAGTGTTTGGCAAGTGTTCAAAAAGCGCCCATCACAAAGAGCGCTCAAAACATTAAGCCAAGACAAATAAAGACAAATAATACACAAAACAACGGTTTTAGCAACACGACTGGTCTTATCAGGACCATGATCACTATCACTGAACGCTGTTACTTCTTGAATGGAAACAATCTGCTGATTCGATGTCTGCGGTGGCTAGTGATTCATGAAAGCCACCTTCATCAACGTCGCTGGTCTTCATCGACTTCTACGTCACATATCTCAGCTCCTGGCTCGAGCACCTAGACCAGGAAAGGCTTCAAAGTGGCAAGCCTCATGGTGGCTTGCAGGCGACGTTCGCGTCATTCACTCTTGAAGATTCCACTGTCCCACCACGGCATGGAATGGCCGAGGGTACGCTGACATTTGCGCACATTGCGTGCAGCAGAACTACTTGATAAGTTAAATCTCAGCAGCCGCTGATTTCGTTCCCGTACGGAGGCATTCGCGAGCATGGAGAAGAACCACGCCAGGACTGGGGGACAAAGAACTGTTATGCCTTGAGGCCAACGAAGCTAACCTTCCCGGTACTGACAGCTGCTTGTTCTGCACGCGGCATGGTGATATAAAGCCATCCCGTGCTACCAATGGATGCTATTGGGTTCTCCTGGTTCGCACCATGCAGATTTTTGTCGCTGCACTCCTCGCTTTGATTTTTGCAACGCGCGCAATAGCAGCGCCAGAAACGAACGCCCAGAGGCTTTCCCGTGGTTTACCACCTCTTCGGCCAAAATTTGGTTCGATCCTTCCAGGCTTTTCACCCACTCGGATTTATGGTTAGTCGTTCTGTACTGATTTATTGACCTTATGACACAACGTATGTAGGAGCGAGACGCAACGCACCATCACCATATCCCCCTACTCCAACTCAGCAAACGTAGTAAACTCATCATATTCGTTCCGTATAAACTGTACTAACATGAACTCGCAGATACACTGGTAGAATACAAGTGCGCAACGGCGAAGGTCGAAGCCTAGGGTACATCAAGAATTGGGCAGGCCTGTCAACGATGTGGGGTTGCTTGTTTCCACAAAACGTTTGAGGGTTCGCTGATGGCAATTCTGCAGAAATGGAATTAATTTCGGCGGTGAAGATGAGGAGCTCCACGTCTCTTTCACACTGCCTGCTGGTAAAAATGGTCCATTCGATATATTCACCACGGTAGGTTTGCTCACTTTACATTGGAACTCGTGTCAGAAAAAACTTACCCTGACCTCGTGTCGATCGTCCATCAAAAAGAACCCCAACTTTGAGAAGCCGTACTATGCTGGAGTTTCGGCAGGATCAACTGCCGCAAGTCTTGCTTCCGGCCAACCGAAGTAATCATCCTGCTTCCGCCCTCAGAAGTATGCACTCATTACTCTGTACCGTATGTAGCGGCATAGCCTTCATCAATGTTCCCCAAAGTAAGCTATATATACTACGAAAGCTTATTCAATGCCCTAACCGGAAGTAGCTCAACCCGGATCACCACCCGTACTCGTCGACTCCGCCTTCGTTGAGTCAGCGATTTGGTTCTTCGACCGCAACACAAAGCAAATCACGCGTGAGTAAATGGACCCTCCCTTCAGTGCATAGCACGCGCTCTTACGCTTCTTTCTCTACAGCTCAATATATTAACCCCGACGGGAGCAGGCCACCAACCATCATCGCGTACAATATCCGCAGCAATCAGTTATTCTTTGTGGGCGATATCGGTGCATGGAATAATCAGCATGTAAATACTCCATCATCTCCTGTGGTATGTCTCCTATCGTCTTCCTTGTATGCGTTCACGATTAACATATTTTCGCGATAGACATTCTACCTCGAAGAACTCTGATTCGCATACCAGAACAGGCTTAACTCCATCGCACTATTAGTGATAGTGCTTGCTCCAAAGAGGTATCAATTACCGGACTATTATTCATGTTTACTACCCATTGGACGTTTCGCGCTTTGTACTATACAAACTTCAAGCTTTGTGATTCCTATAAGGCAGTGTTTTCGGACTCTTCCGTCGTTGCCCTTGTTGATTATTAACTGAACTGTTTCGAACGTCGATTCACTTGTCCAGTGAAGTGTTTATGATTTGAGATCGCGTTATTCATTTCAGTGGTGAAGGAAAACATCGATGTTAAAGGTCAGCGATACTGTCAAGGTGCAACACTGCCGTGAGTCCTTTGTCTTCAGTCGTAATAACCAGCGCAGTTCATCTATTCATTAGCTTGTATCTTCGGCGCAGCTGTTCCAACGGCGAATATTACAGTCTTAGTCAATCATTCCGGAAAATTCTCGGTGTACAAAGCGAATTCCTCATTGGTTTAATCAGCAAGCCCGCTCAACGCCAGGCGATTTGCCTCTACCTTTGCTGAGTTCTCGTATCTTATATTCCATGATACGCACAGCGGCGTCCGAACCATGTGGTGCGCCAACTCAGTATGTTTAGAACCATTCATATATCTCGTTATGAGCTCACGCTAACCGTGCCCACGGGCGTAAACGCCACTCGAATGTATTGCAACTGAAGGCAGCATTTTCTAACGCTCGCATAAGAAGCAATTGCAATATTTCCAGCGCATCAGCCCAAGAAGCCGTCGTATGACAGGTTATTGATGCCCAGAGCCTGAACAGGATCGGCAGATGGACCCTGCATTAGCTTGTATCCCGTTGTGCTCGGAAGGAGAGATGATGAACTTACATCATTATTCTCACATATTAAACAATAGGGGTAACGAGATATGGTATACGAGAGACTAATCGTCCTCTGTCAAATTTGTAAAATAGGAACAAGTTGATGAAGTGCCGGGTTGTGGAGTACCAGGATGAGGCCTCGGGGTTGGGGCGGTCGGGGGCATGGGAAGAGGGGATGTTTTTGGTGTAGATATGGGCGTTGGACCAGGAGTCGGTAGCGGTGTCGGCAAACCGTACCTTATTGAGGACATGGTAGCGTCTGCCGTGAAGAAATCTGTGAGTACTCAAAGACTCCGATGCTCTGCTAGCACTTACAATGGTTATCAGAGGTGGGTGTTATTGAACGTCGTGAAGAATAGGGAGCTTAAATATAGTAGCATTCATCCACAAAGAACAAAGCAATGTGCTATGCTGTGGTTGGTGGCCAAAGATTGTGGTCGAAGCTCTCTGGGTCTGCGCACTGAATTAATCGGCGGGCCACGTTGATAGGAGCATCCAAGCCAAGTACATAGCGATGGTGGCAATGGTGTAAGACAATTACAGCTTGTCTTGTGGATCTTCGACACAGTGATATTAACAATGCAAAGAACAATATAGTCAGTATGGACCACTCGCCCACCACATCATATCGGAGCCTACGCAACAAGACGTATAGGCGCCCGTGCCTGACTGCTCATCGTCTTCTCAGAAGTTGCACTTTTGACAAGCTCTCGGAGAAGAAGAAGCAGGCTAGCAGAGAAACTTCACTCGCATCCGTTGATCCAGGTAGTATCGGCGCCGCTTAGGCCCTGCTTTCGTTATCGCTCGGGTAATCGGAATTGCGAGAATGATGGAATCCGTCATGCAGTCATCATCGATGTAGCCGACGTCGCTTTCCTGATCTGTGTCCACTACGCTGAGCTCGGGGATTCTTGCTACTGCCAAGTTTCCCTTTCGGAGCATGAACGCCATGGTAGCCTGTATGAACCCATAACCGTCCTTATACCTCTCACGGCATTTCTCTCTGATCCTCGGCGCACCCACAATTGATCCAGAGGTTGCCGCCTGGTGCATTCAGTTTCTAGGAGATTTGCCAATGATACGTTTGCTCCATGGCTTCAGCAATGCACGCCGGTGGCTCCATTGTAGCTAAGCTCTTCGGAGACAATTGGATGCCAAGGTGGGGGCAGCGACGGCATAGCTGTGACTCGTAAGTCTGACCACAAGGCATGCGCAGCCACCAAGGTCTGGAACGGACATATATGACGTATCCGTGATACCGATTGTGTTGGTTACTTGTTCCCTGACAGCTGTAAGTCATCCTCGCAAGTAGATCAAGTTGAGAGCTTAAGCGCATCTGATGGCTTCGGTAAACTGAGTATTCTCGAAACGACTGGTGATGAGATGATCAATTGTATAATACACTCTGCAGCATGCCTCTACCGAACATAATTACATGTATGTACCGAGATAATCACTTAGTCTAGGGATGGTCCGACAATCAAATATTACTAGGAAACATAGCGATGTTGAGTAAGATGATACAATTGGAGTTTCGCGCGTAGCCTGCTATCTTTTTTTTTACCTGATATGATAAATTAAGTAAGAAGAAGAGATGTCCGATCACTTCGAGGGATGCTTGGACCGAGGCTTGATCTTATTTCTCTTCAGGGACAATGGCCTATCTTTTCCTCTTAGTCGCGAATAAACCCCGCATGCATTACAAAGCTGCGCCCCTGTCTTGCTTCTTCTCCAAACGGACGTCTGCCGAGTATGGCAATGGCTGCATTCAGGACCTGACATATCACCAGGCGTATCTGGTGGCGTGTCATCGTCATCATCGGCGTCGATGAGCTCCTGAGGTCGCAGTTTATTTCTTTGCTGAAGATAGAGACCGCAGGCGTTACACAGAGGTTTCAGGGTTGTAGGCTCTCTGCGCCAAAGTGGAGTTGAGGTCGCACGACAATGGGAACACTGTTTGACCGGAGGTTGCTTGTTGAGAGGAGAGTTATCGGAACGCCGAGGATCCCTCGATGGGTCGAAAGGGTTGAAATATTCTACGTGATCTGATTTCGGGGAAGCTGAGGGCGAGGGAGAGTTATCGGGAGATGACGAGTCGTAGTAGGGAGGTGAAGGGATGAAAGTGGATAATTCTGCTGGAGGGATAAGTTGAGTCATAGAGGTTATTAACTCGGTGTTCATATCGCTCCAGCTATCCAACTCATCAAAAGGAATATCGCAGACCGATTGGAATTCAGGCATAAAACACGAAGCGTCCTTCGAAACGTGTTTATCCTTCAAAGGCGCTGAATCTATGGAATAACCGAGGTGCTGAGGAGATACGCGGGGATGGGAAACGGCGGTCGGTCCCATTTGCGAGGTAGGGATTGAACCATATTGTGACCGATGAAGATCAAGGCTACCGCCCATGCTAGGTCCAGGATGATGATGATGATGATTTGGGAAATGGACCTGGGGCATCGAACCTCCACACCGGCATGTTGGTCCTGAGGAGACCGGTGATAGTAGTTGCATCATGTCGTAATCAGACCATCCAACAGTTGATGAAGGATTCTGATAGTGCGGACTGCTGGTACTTGTACGAGGCAGTGAAGCTGCGCAGAAGGTTAGACTATTGTAGTACTCAGTAGTTTGAAAGTTGTGCTTACCATATCGCATACTCTCAATGTCATGCAATGAACTGCTCGAGGTAGGCCCAACTGATGTAGGCAAGTATCCAAAGCCATTGTTCGACAGTTGGGGCTGGCGCGGATGATGAGAAGGGTGATGAACAGGCATGTTCAGCATCGCGTCGAGGAAGGGGGCTTGACTTTGCATGATTAAACCAAGTTCTGAACGAGGTACGGCCAATGGGTGATCATGCAGATAATGGATTGAGGTTCGTTTGGCTTTTTATCCTTGGAAAGCAGCTAGCCAACAGTGGAGAAAGATCGACCAATTGTATAGCAAATGGTACGGGCGAGATTGAATTAGATCCCCGACTCAAGCGATTGATGGAAAGGACTTTAAGCTAGTCCCCAAAGCGCGCCTCTCTGCATTGCATCTTGCGGATATCCAAGAGAGCCAATGAACCGGACATCCGTATCGAATCAGGTTGGTTCAGCTGTGTTCGGATGAATCTACCGCAGCTGACCTAAGCGACCAACAACCTCGAACCTACAGCGCCGAGAATGACGGAATTAGGTCATGAGCTGGGAATCCAAGTCTCTTATGAACTATCGGTCTGCACTCACCGGGTTTCACCTCTGTTTGTGTATCCCTGAGGTGTCTTGTCCCAACTATCATTCACTAGATCGCACCTTCACCAGTAACAAAAACCTGTAGAAAGCTAGCCTTGCAATGCACTATCCCCATCAACAAAAACCTTGATCTGATGGGTTCTCGCGGATCGCGTATTGGTCGAATGGTGGGACCGGCAAGGTTGATCCGACCTAATTAGAGAATACCTCCGGGTTCCTAAATGCATCGGCCAAATTGTCGGCGCTAGGCAATTTCATTCCAAGCGCCGTTTAGGGTCCCAACGCGAATTGGAAGGAGGAGCATGAATATGGCTACGTATCATGCTATCGAATAATGATAGTACTAAACATTTGTGTTCTTTAGCAGCGACCTTTCACGAACTATACCCGATACTGTGCTATGGACAAAGGGGCCATCTTCAATTTCTGGGATGGTGCGATCCGTTCATTTCGAGGGTAGAATGAAATCGCCCTCGTTCAAGGCACCATGATAACTAGAACGACTAGTGTATGGCCGGCACATACTTATGTGTTTAGGTGATTTTACCTCCGCAAACAGGCATACTCAACGTGGTCAATTGAAGTAAGAGAATTCGTATGGTAATCAGGGTCGTCCCTCAGCGCATAAGATCATTGTTCAGAGAGAAATTGTAGTAGATCTCGACTTTGGTCTCATCTGTATAGTGACTAATCCTATTGAATGGCTAAAGACGAAAAGAGTCAGCAACCTGTGGTCATTTGAATAAACCAGTGATGGTAAAGAATGTGATAGAACTTGCCTAACTGTCTCAAGTACATGTGTCGCGTGGAAGGTTCTCGTAACGATGATAGATGCTCCTCGAGCCAAGAACTGCCGGTTTCGTTTTGGAGAATTTACAATCAGTGGATAGCTTCACATACAGACGGCACTTGACGGTATCTACGCGACTATGCTGGACTCCCGTGCATAGACAATGAGTGAAGCATCCACTCACACTTGGTTTTAGGAGCGACGCCGGTCGAACCGGTGTTAGACCAGTATGGGTTACGCTCGGTATGATTGCTCCATACGGCGTCTTATGTACTTGATGGATGAAATACAGAGAGGAACCATACACCAACGCTACGGCGAGTGACGACTTCGATAGGAAGATAACGAACCATCTATGATGCAGCTATACGAGGCTCGCATCTGATTATTACCTACAATTGGAAACTCCAAGTTTTCGTGAGACGAGTGCCACCAGATGATGATTGAATTGTCGTCCTTTACAAGCATTGCCACGCGGAATAATAGGGAATTTGACAGAAAACCTGTCATTTGAGCGTCCCGTACAGCGTCTGAGGACATGATACTGGCGGAAATACCAGCCCGTGCCCCCCTGACGATAATTCGTACGAGCTCAAAAAATCAAAAGTAGGAAATGCCTCAATCCTCAGATGGTAAGAAAGTCGGATCAAAACATACCCTGGGATGCCTTACTCGACAAAGCAACGCCGCATCAGAAATGGAACATCAGTTGCCTGGTCTTGAACACTGCACCTGCCACCGTATATGCCTGACAAGTCCACGTCGTTCCGACACTAATCCTCGGCTGTCGACAGAGCAAGGAGGCTTTATTGGTAACTTTTTTTGAGGGTGAAAGCTCCACAGAATAATCCTATCACTGCACTCGCCCGTATAGCGCCAGCCGCATTTGGAAGTTTAGGTGGTGAGCGGCGTTAAAGAACGCGATTTATTTGGTAGTATTTATTCTGACCTTTGATCAGGGTTGTCAATTCGGCTACTCCTTCGTCGCAACAGATTGGCTTCACGCATTGGCCAGATTCTCGCTTGCGAGCATCACTATCAAACCGCGATTCGTCTACGGGTACAAGTGATCCCCCGCATGAACGTTGCAATTTCGAGCGTAAATAAAACTTTGTTCCTGTAGTTATTTATACACTACCAGCATCGTTGTCCACTTTCCAATTGCGTCCTCCGTAGCGCAACTTTTCATCTCTACTTGCTTTCGGTGGGTCGTAGGGGTCCTCCTTTGATACGCTGGAATATACTCCGCTTTCCTCCGTACCCGGCTCTCCTCCTTGACTCCAAACGCCGCTCGCAAATTGTCTGGCATTTTCGTCGACTACAGGTACCCTCTGACCGCCTTGTACGAATTCGTTTCTAGTACGCTTGCCATTATCTTTTACAGAGGTAATGTCGGACGGAGAGCCCGCGACAGGCTTTTGCATACTACCCTCCATTAGCGCCGCTAAGTTTATCTTCAACTCAAGTAACAGAAACTTAATTCTTGCTGCAACGTACATTTCTGCGACATAGCCAGAAACGCAGGATTCATCGGCTCAAACGTTCCTCCTTTGGTCACACCTTCATATAGTTCTCCGTGCTTTCCAAATTCGAAGAAATCTGCCGAAAAGCTCTGGCCGCCGACCTGGTCTACGTATCCAATTTGCTCCTTATTTCCGGAACCCTTGATATATGGTTTGTATTGTGGATGAGGAGAGGCTGCGTCCAGAGGATGGGTATTTGCGTCGCAACGAGCCGACATTCCCGCCTTTTTGGATTGTTCGTGGGGATCTTAAACATAGAGTTAATTAATGATATAGGAGTATATCTTGATTAGAATTCTTACCTTCTGCCCGCTTAATATGATAATGTCTGATATGACTTCCAGTTGTTTTGAAGTTGATAAATCCTTTCACTGCATAGCGCGAGCGTACGTATTGCATGACTGAGGACATGCAAGAACGGATATGTTTTGGCTATGTGCAGAGCGTTCAGTCGACTCGTCGAGAGTGACATCATAGCCCGCCCTCACGTGATATATATCACGCCCCTATTCGGTTCGCTAGTAACCCTACCAATGCATAGTACCCTACCCCACATACGCCATCAAAATCTTGGGATTACGGTGAATCAGATACCAGAATATGGTGAGAATGCTGCGACATCTCACTATTCCCGCTCAGTATACGAAGTTCGGTTCAATTTTGAAGTATCACGATTGCTTAGCCTAGTTCATTTCCTTTCTGTCAACCAGAGCTGACTTCTGAGAATCATTGACCATGAGCATAACAAACTTCCATCCTCGAAAGTACAGTCACCTACGTCAGGTATACCCTGAAACGCTGAGCAGTTGGTCGCTAAACTATCGGCCACGTTCGTGCGGCGAATTTGTATTTGCGAGCACCCTCTTATGCACTTGGTCACTTGTCGAGCTATGTCTTTAGGGGAAAATAGTATGAAATACGGAGGCCCCGCATGCGAAGTACTAGGAATTCTGTTCAGAATGATTATTCTTGTGCAATGCTTCGAAGCCTGATGGTTAATAGGATGAGTCGATGCCGCACTGACCGGCCTCGATAGGAAATAGGCCATTCCCCATTGTATATTCGAGGTGGATTAGAGTTTACTTACGGCATGATAAAATACACGGTTAATTATAATACACAGTGGGTCGTTGACTTGCCTCCGCCGGGAACAACGATCCCACCTAGTCACCATGAGAAATGTCGTCGGATATGTATCACCATATAGCCTTGCGAACGATGTGGAGGAACGGTAAAGAGTGGTGTTGAGTATATAAGCTTATTGATGGACATACTGGCCTTCGGTATTTCCGATGCGTACAAATACCGAATGACAAAGGCTGAGATCTTGAGGCGCCTTTTCCTGTGTTATCTAAGGTTTGCATGTTGCTCTCTTCTCGAAGCTTGATCATCATCTTGAAATGAAAGATTGCGACTATACTGATGTATCCTGTCCGCTTGTCTTCCTGTCGTCCTGTCATCCAAGACACACACTGTGCATTACTGTTGTACTCGGCTACTTAGGAGGTATAAATAACTGCACAGCACATACGTCAAAATGAACACACTCCACGCTGACATTGGCATCGATGTTGATGAAAGACTTCGTTGTCAAAGATACGACGGAGCGGCAGAATTGCGTCATTATCAGGCACCGAACGGTCGACTTCGCACCCCCGGAGACGTACACGCAATCCGCTCATTGAGAATACCCTATTCACTCACGGCGCGAAGAAGATCTTCTGCTTCATCGAGAGCCCCAAAAGTCTTTTCTAAAACCTAAAGAAAAAAGAATTCGGCCGTTAGATAGGTTGAAAGACGCAGAGATAGGGCATGCTGAGAACCTGGCTACAACAGCGAGATTTCTACCAGTAACGTACCTTCGCGTTAGGGATTTACAAAAGCGTCTTGGTTGAAAACCATATAGTTACGGTATACGAGCCAGCTCAGTCTGTTTCTGTTTCAATTACATGAGCGGTGCGCCGTTGACCAGTACCTTTAATCCATATCCATAGACAAAGATGAGTTTTTAGTATCCGCATTATCTTGAGGGGCTGACAATCATCAAAAGTATACTAACACCACGATTTGATATACCAAATATTCTCACTCCCGACAACTCTGCTACAAGTTCGATGCGGCGCGCGCTGTGGGGTTTGATCAACGAGGTGCTTGGCGGAGCGCCTGATTATTGAAAAGCCTCGTGGAAATAGACTGACTGGGGAAAAGGGTTGAGTATTTGTATTCTTGCTTACGGCCGACATCAAGAAATGAATAAGCCGCTATGAAAGTATGGAGTTCTTGATGAGATTGTGCTATAGATATCCTACGACAACCTTAGGAAAGGAAAGGACAGCGATAAGAGATAGCAGCTATATGATGGTGCACTCCACCTTTATTTTCTTGGTGGCTAGCTAACAAACCCACTAACACATAGTTGCATGGGCATTATACCTTGGTTAACCGGTTATCGGGTCGTAGCGTCATGATAACATTCGTCACATATCAATCAATCAGGATGGACTTGCAGAAGGGAAAACCCGAGTTACGTCAGGAGCGTATGTAGATCGCGTCGCGTGGTCCTGAGTCAATAATCCCGGTACCTCGACCGGAAGGAGAAACTGAGGGGAGATAGGGACAATGAACATCCCCGAGCCAATAGAGTACCCTCTGAGCAATTGTGAAGCACGAGTTGTAACCCGAAGTCCTAGCTGATAGTCCTGGGTGAAACATAACATGGGGGATGGCAGAATGGTAACGTACCGGTCATTTCGGCTAATCTTGAAGTACATAGATCATGTCAACAGACCCACCAGCGGAAAACTGAAGAGAATGTTGTCCCGTTACACGTTCGTATGGACCGAGAACCGAGTGTTAAGTATATACTAACGGGCTGACAAGGGTATTACAGGAGATCAGAGAATTTCCTACCGCCAAGTCACCACAGGACTTACCCATATGTCAGGATAACCTACGGTCAAGTCGCACAAGGGTATAGCATGAAGGGCAGACTGGAAAAGCAGACGATCTGCGGAATGGAAAGTTTTAGACTATATATATCCGTCTTAGCCGCGATGGTCTCCTACTGCGTACCAGTGCGAATACAATGATATCGCGTTACCCGTCCTTTGCCAACAGCACAGAAAGTGAGTTATCTTTAAATGGAGTTGATCATGTCGAGAAGAGTAGTAAGGATTTTGATGGAATAGTGAGGTGGTGCCAGGTTGGACCTCAGGCAACAAAGAAGAGTGGGGATAAGAAGGCTAGAATCAGGTATGAAAAATGCAGACGCCGGTGTCATCGAGGCAATGAGGGGGAAAAAAGCCTTGATGTGCCCGACTTCTGCAAACCGACAACAACGCCTGGCAGGAACGACAACCTCCTCGGTGATCGGCGAGAGATAATTGACCCGTTGTGAAGCAGTCAAATGTCGCAAGAGGGCCTGAGCTAAGTACAGGCTGAAAAAAAAAAGAAGACGAGCCAGCTCATTCGGATATTCTGCAGGCCTCAGCAGCCCGCAGGACATGCTACCGTTCTAGTGGACGTGAACATTATGTGAACATCGATACAGATTTGTCGGAAGAGTTGATATCCCGTGCAATACTTGTTCTTCCGAGTACAAGGATACATTGATGTCAGTCGATATGGCCGCACCCACGAGTCCACACAAAGCATATCAACCCCCGCTAAAGTACCACCGATTGGTCACATTTGACCGGACTGTACATAGCTGGTACATTCGGTTCTAGAGTTTTGCGAAAAGATTTTTCTGCAACGCAGCAGTATTATGAGTTGGCAAACATTGGATGAGACGATATGAACGTCGAGGAGTGGTAGCCTGGGAGCCCGCAACTTTATGAACGTTTTGGTTTGAGCGCTCGTTTTATAAGCGCCTATTCGTCCACGTGCGATTGCCGAAAATTCTCAAGGCGTGCCGACCTTCAAGTTCTCGAATCTTCTCAGCTCTCGTAAGGGCAGTGTACTGATCAACTGCAGATAACTTGATAGGAAATACTATGGACTACCAGTACAGCCTTGGACAGCAACGCGTCTTATATTCCTCAACGTTTGCTTCTATCGGCGCATGTTAGTACGTACCTACACAGGCCACTTTAGATCTTTCTTGTTACCACCTAACCGCCGTAGGGATTGAATGTTCTGCAAATCTTCAGCCGTTTCTAGGCTACGTTGGGAGCGTCGAGTAACGAGTGTCAGTTTCCCAGCGCTAATTGGGACCCACACCGATCTGTCAGAAAATACAATGCCTCCGCGGTCTAATGAAGGAATAACCAGTCTTGCACAGCTTCTATTCATCTCTTCGAGCGCTTGAAGACCACGGCTTGTATTCTGCTAAATACAACGAGGCAGAGGTGAGGACATTAGAAGTTGTATCTTCAGCCTTGGCGGTGTCTTCCCTTGGATATAAAGAGGACGGATCCTCCATCATACCTATCGGCACCAGCTTTTAACCACGACGTTCGACTACATCCTCTCCATATTGCAATCCAAGATGCACTTGAACCCGTTTCGAAGTCGAGATAGTTAGTCACGTCATATCCAGCGATAATCTTGCTAATCGATGCATCATGGGAAACCAGATAAACCCCAGCAACCCGTCACACCTCAGGCGCAACCCCCCTTCAACCCTGCCTGGTCGAGCCCCGCTCCACCTTATAATTCATTCAGACAACCTCGTCCTAATACCGTTACACCAATAGTTGGAAGCACAACAAATACTAACACCGGGACTGGAACGTTCAATAACGTCATCGGCGATCAGCTCAACGAGAATGATAACTCTCACTATGGCGATTATTATGAGGGAGATCGATTTGAGGGACCGATACACGGCGGGAACGTAGGGGGACGAGGAAATACGAATACAATCTATAATCGATCGTCTCCCTTTGATAGGCGTATCGAGGGCGGCGGTGATCGTTGTGAGCATGATCTTTTAATGTATCAGAGATTTATGCGGGGGACTCACTGTGCTCGCATCATCTATTTCAGTATTATCTGGCCTCCGAGCTAAGATTGAATATTTGAAAGCTGAAAACCACCGTCTGATGGACGAGCTGCAATTTGACGAGAAACAGAAGCTGGAACAGAGGATTGAGGAGTTGGAGACAACTAACTGGTCTCTCAGAAGGCGTGCTTCTGGTAATTGAAGTAGTCTCATGTCCAGTCTATATTTTCCTTCTCTTGTCCGTCCTTCTATGTACCACTGAATCGCTATCATGTATGTATTGAGTAAAGGACTGGAATCATTCGCCCGTTTCACAAGGTGTACTACTAAAGATTAATACTAGAAAAGAGTGAGCTCAAAACAAGGAATAAGGATATGCATGGTGGGCCACTCGCTTAATCGATTCATCAACCATAAGCACTTGGGTGGGAGCATCTATCACCTTACTTCCAAAAGAAAGGTCTTTCCACATTAAGCCTTTCCTTGATGAAGAAAGGGCGATGGGGGACATAGTGGAATGTACGTATGGCCAGCCTGAGGCTGCTTGTGACCGGCTTAGTGTCCTTGAACGACACGTGGTTGCACCCATACTATTAGCGCCTAGTAGCCAAGCGCCCGTCCCACTCTCCAACCGAGACGCTCCGGACTCGTAACGAAATACAGTGAATTCCGTGACAATCTCTAACGACACGTTTCCGATTGCCTTATGACCTGTGAATGTGAGACTGTTCGATAAATAACGTCTTCAATAACCCTCTCACGCACCTGAGGACGACACGACCTATTTATTATCACTGATGACCATACTGATGAATCAGTGATGATCTACCACATTGCCTTTGACATGCCGAGGAGGTTAACGCCTCATTTCCCCCCTTCGGTGCACTCTGCGGATCTCTCTCATACGAAAATCTTCGAACATGCTCTTTCAATAATCGTACCCCCACACGCTACGTGGCAGGCACAACACAGCTCTCTATTCCCGCTTTTGTATTTGGTCAAACGAATGTTCAGACTGCCAACCAGTGACAATACGACTATTAGCTCTAGGTCTAGCTTGCGTTCATCGTGAAGCCTCCAGCATCAAGAACTTTGTCGGTTCAGAGCATAGACAACCTAGAGCTGCGTGGCTCTGAGCAGCGCGTGCCATTGATGCATGCGTGTGGTGAAGCGCCTATTGAAGCTTCTACGATTAACCCTCTAGCATGGGTAATACACTTATCCACGATATAGACATGATGACATTCAGCGCAATTGGGATTGATCAGCACAGCACTGGGCGGCAACGTAACGTCTTACTTTCTTCTATATTCTGCTCTGCTTCTGAAGTTCTCAAGGCAGTGGGCGCATTTAGAATTCTCTCAAATGTCATTCAAGCACCGTGAAAGCTAAATGCTCTGCGCCTTACCTCGATGGCTTGTGTCAATCTTCGGCGTACAAGATTGTTTTCCAGGCTATCTTCAAATTGTGGACTGATTAGCAGCGAGTACGTTTGTCCAGCGAGTCCCCATCGTTCCCAAGTGACAAGCGCTCGTAAAATTCATTGGACCCACAAGCTATCGGAAAAACGATGCTTCCGCGATTCTGTGTTGAGCCAGGAATAACGTTGAACAAATCATAGCCTCGTACAGCTTCAGGTCGTATCTGCGAGCGCTTGGAGATGACCGTTTGTATTATGCAGAATACAACGAGGTGAAGGTGAGAATGGAACATTGAACTTTATTAGCACTTCTACCTTCCTTGTCCTTGAGGTGTCTGCTCGAGGATATAAAGGTGGGTGAAACCACTGTCATCCATGTCAATTCCAGTTTTCAACTTCAACTTACAACGATATCCCCTGCATATTCAAGTTCAAAATGTCCTACTTTAATCGTGAGACTCGAGCTGGTAAGTTACATCGATTCTGGTGGTAATAATGCTAATTGACGCGAACAATCCAAACCACCTTGCAACACGCCATTGACTTAATGGGCAACACCGATAGTCGGAAACACAACAAATAATAACAACGGGAGGGGGATGTTTAATAACGTCAACGGCGATCAATATAACGACAATGACAATTCCCACTATGGCGATAACTATGAAGGAGATCGCTTTCTGGGACCGATAAACGGCGGGAATGTAGGGGGTCGGAACAACAACAACAACAATGCTATTCACAACCCACCGTCTCGCTCTGGTCGGTCTTCTGACAACGGTGATAATGATATTTATCGTGAGCATGATCTTGTAATGCTTGAGAGATTTATGTAGGAGGACTCACTGTGCTTGTACCGTCTACGTTAGTATTGCCGGGTCTCCAGGATAGGGTTGGCTTCCTGGAGTCTGCTAATGACCATCTAATGGAGGATTTGGGATTCGACGAGATAAAGAAGCTGGAACAGAGGATGCAGGAGTTGGTGACGACTAATCGGCTTCTCAAAAATCTCGCGCGTGCTAATTGAAGTAGTCTCACGTCCCGTCTTCATTCGTCGTCTCTTGCTTGTACCTTTATCACTACCAGAATATCTAACGTGTTGTCTCACAAGTGTGCTATTGGAGGTCGAAGAATAATGAAAACTAGTGAGGGAGCCCTACAACATAGCTTGAGTAGACAGTGATAGAAAAATGGTTGCTTTGTAAACGACGCTGTATCGACTGTTGACGATCTTACTGGCTAGTAGTAGTGCGGCAGCGTTATTGCTATGCTTTACGAAAATATCGACGATCCCCACGACAAAAGGATCGGGTAGAGCCGTAAAGACGTCCACTTAGAAGGCGTTAGCTGCCAGTAGTGTCTATTAATGGATGGTGTGGGAGTGGAAGGCGAGTTTCCGCCACCCGACACCGGATTGCTGTTGTAACGACATCAACCTCTCGGTCTTCCGCGTCAGATTTGGGATTGGCCATCCGAAGAGTACTTGGTAGTGATCATGATGCAGAGCTACCCCTTAGCCTGCTCCTAGGGATCGCGACGGACCACACCGATTAGAATAGATTCAGTCGAAAAGAAGGTCAGCTATACTCGAAGCGTCCGTTATTATTCGAGGATGGCCCTGTTGACAGGATCTCCTCGGCGGGAAGCGATACTATTGCAAACCAAGCAAAGATAGTACATAGCAGACGCGGCAAAAGCTGAGTATCCCGACGAACGGTCATTTTTAGCTACTTCCTAACCAAGCAGAAGTCGTTGACACGTACTTGGGATTGATATAGTGCCTCAGATCCCCATCAGAGATGTTCATGCTGATTTTTGGATCTGGTTTGCATTATGAGAGCCGTATGGACCCGAGTGGTTGTTCTATCCGTCATGCTGAGCGGACTCTGAGTCCGCTCAGATCAGCAATCTTGAGGGACATGTGCTGGTCAGCTATTGGCAGTCTATGTCCCTCACTTACAGACTTTCTGATGCAGTATATAAGTGTGATCAGCTTGTGACCAGTATCGACATTCGCAATGTCCTGGGTGGCGAGGCAACAAAATATCGTCGTCGTGATCGTAGTGTACGGCCCGTAATATCTTGACGCCGCCCGAGTCCGTTATTAACGATCATGTGATGATGAATTCAGGGGTCGCACAATTCCGAACAGGAAAACTTTGTTCTCCGAGCATGGTAGCTATGAAACACTACCTCTAGTCCATGTCGAATAAGGCAATCTCCATCTCACCGGTTGGCTTTCCTAAACTGTGTACGCTGTATCTTTGCGATAGGATTGGATGCTTAGAATAAATTTACAAGGGTCGTATGCCGATAGAAATCATTTCACCTTGGATCAGCAGATGGAGGTTGATAAGTGTGATGGCGAATACCAATCAAGGTCCACGAACAGTAGAAGGACGTACTTATTTAGAAAGTCCACGGAGACCGCATGAACAGATATGGACTCGAGGGGTACAGCGATTTCAGCCTCGATTATGATGGATGAGTGCAAAAAGCCCGGGAATTGGGCCGCTAAGATGTGTCTCGCAACTCCATGGATAGGCGAAAGCCTAACTGAAGTCCATGGGCGTCATAGTCAGAATACAGCACGCCTCCGCTTACCAATCATATTGTGTTCCAGAGCAACGCCACTAAAGACCAATGGGCGAATGGGTGACGTGCGGAAATGCCATAAGTAAGATAATGACACGCGGGTGGAAGCGTTGATTCGAGTGTGCTGATGGAAGACAGTGTGCACTCGATGAATTAGTGTTCGGTCCGGGGGGTATGGTTTCGGTGATTGAGAAGTAGACAAACGTATATGAAGACTGATTTGGGTTGTAACTGCTTATAGTGGAACGCCTAGACTTCGAAAGTACCTGGAAGTGAACCGTGGAGTGGTCCCAGCAAACTGGGTAAAGTAGCATTTGCGTCGAGATATCAATAGTAACAATGATACCGATGAGGGAGGGTTACACGTGGAGTAATCCCATCAAATAAAGTTACACAACAGAACAAGTTAATTTTCGCTTTTGTTCGAACCGAGGTATCGAACGCGGGGAGCGACTTCCGCCAATAAACCACGTAGAATTGGCCTGCATTCCAAGATTAGGACACTATTAAAGAAACAACATAGTGTCACACACGCTGTACTGTTTAATTTTTTGCGGTCGCTAATTCTTCTTCTGATGAAGCGCATCCGTTCTCTGTAACCCTAACCCTAGTAGGAAGCATATCCGCAAGCTAGCGCCTAGATATACGAAGCCAATGCTGCCCCATAGCATCGCGTTCCACTCCCATGCACGCCAAAAAGCCGAAAGGCCCAAAGGTGACATCGTGATAAGATGCCCGAAGTCTGCAATGAGCAAACAGAAAAGAAGACGACGCCATGTCTTGATCGACGATGTAGATGAGAGAACCAAGTGCTCATTCAGAGCAAACAGTAGGTACAAGTTCGCCAATTGCCAGAGCGACATCGTCATTTGAGTACTGGTAGGTGAGGTGATGGTGGGCTGAGTAGATATTGTGAGGTCTCCCAAATATTGTTCGGGTAGAAATGCTGCATAGTAAGCTCCAGCTATCGCTGATAACGGTTCAATATAGATGAAGAAAAGGCGATATGGCAATAGTGGAATAGACATGGCTAAATTTTGAGTACCTTAGCGTTACGGTCAGCGCTGCTGAAGCTGAAGCCTGAGTACTGAATGGTGGGAACCGGCCGCAGGTGGGAACAGTACCTGAACGCCACGTGGCTCCTTGTTGCGCCCCTAGCGCCTTGTTGAACAGCGCCAGTCGCCCGCCCGACAAATTGTTGGTGTGATAAAGCCCGAGTCAACCGACGAGGCATCCAGCGCGAGATTCAAACGTGCCCAGCTGACTCGTTCTAAGCGTCTTATAAAAGCCTGTCTTCTCGCTCTATTCTATATTCAATCAACCGGGAAATATATCGTCTTCAAGGAATTTTGTAGGTGCCTCCTAACATGGCTCAAGACGAACTTGCAGAAATAGACGGTATCAAGCCAAAGGTCTGGCTCGACGATGGCGAAGAGAAGGAAGTCGGCTCGCAGTCCAGGTGAGTAAATCTATGTACAACTGGTTTCTCGGTACCGAAATGCGTTTTGGCTATAGCAAGTCTGTGTACAAATGCAAACGGACATTTGATCACTACTATTGGTGTGTTTGCCAATTTCATTGTTGTTTCAACATGCTGACGACATACTTATATATCAAGCACCTGCCCTGTATGTAGATCGTATTCGCGGATTGTCGTTTCACTGCTAATTGAAGTAATTATATTGATTCCATAGGCTTGGAGAAACCAGGTCAGCCATACTCCCCTGGGCTCGCCTCACAGTCCTTCTTAATTGTATACCCTTATAATAGGCACGTGTACCTGTGAATGCCCGCTCCTGCAAACACCTCAAATCCTTGCTCGGAGAGGAGTACGAGGAAGCACGTATCAAACTGAAAAACCCAGATGCTGCTCCAGCCAAGCCGGCATCCAAGGCAAAGAAACCTCCCTCGAAGTCTACTGCATCCTCAACCTCTAAACCACGTTCTAAGCGTCAGCGTGCAGATGATGACGACGACGACGACCAGAACGCGGATGAAGATGATGTTGTAGATGTCAAACCGGTCCGCCGATCAGGTAGGGCGAAACCGGCATCTGAAAATAAGTCAAAGCCTGCGTCAAAGTCTAATCCTAAGCGCAAACGCGCTGATGATGATGAAGACGACGAAAAAGTGGCTGACGAAGACAACGAAGAACGGCCCGTGAAGAAACGCGTTCGGAAACCTGCTTCGACGGCGTCTAATTCTTCTCGCACGAAAAGTAAATTGAATGAGAAAGAGGAAGACGATACTAAGATGGAAGGTATAGAAGAGGAAGAAGAGAAGGAGGAAGAAGTGGAAGACAGGAAGGATGATGACAATGAGGCACCGGGAGACGAACTTGCCTCGATCAATGGTATCAAGCCAAAGGTTCTTCTGGCAGATGGAGAGGAAAGAGAGATCAGTTCAATGACAAGGTCTGCTCCCAGTCCACCCTCTTACCGCCTTTTACGTTCCACATTCTTATATAACCACGATTATAGCAATTCCAAGTATAAAGTTAAACGAACTTGGGATCATTACTATTGGTATGAGCTCAGCGTCTAATTGAATGCCCGTACTGATGAGTTTGTTCCCCTATAGCTCCTGTCCGGTACGTTTCGATTGCATCTATATCGCTCCACCTAATGCTTAAAATCTATCAGGCATGGAGAAACCAGGTATATAGCTCACTCCATATCGTCAGTGCTTTGCTTGACCTTTCCGTAGGGTGGAGCGCCCGTGAATGCGCGCACATGTAAGCACCTCAAGGAACTCCTAGGAGAAAAATACGAGACGGCGCGTCTCAAGCTCAAGAACCCCAACGGGCCTGCACCGGTGAGCAAAGGCAAACCAAGCTCAAAAGCCAAGCCGGCGAAAGGAAAAAAGCGAGCGACGGGTGACGACAATGATGCGGAAGATAATGAAGACGATGAAGACGGGGAGGACGGAGGCAAGGGTGGAGGCTCGAAAGCTAAGAAAGCCCCCGACTTGCTGCTTGCGGTCAAATGGGACATTGAGACAGGACCAGACCCGACTGGTTGGTGGATTTCGGAAAAATTAGATGGAGTCCGGTAGGCGATCGCTACACATCCTTTCGGTTCCTCGGTCATAACTGCTGATTCATGACGGTGTTCATTCGTCCCTAATTTCCAGCGCTTTCTACGATGGAAAAGGCTTCTTTAGCCGACTCGGCAATCCTTTTACGCCACCAAAATGGTTCTTGGACGGTAAGTCCCATATAGTTGTTTCCTTCCGAACGATACAGTTCATGGTGTTGTCGGCTTTCAGCACTACCGAAGGACGTAACCCTGGACGGCGAGCTGTTTGGTGGGAGAGGTGAATTCCAGTCTACCGTGTCGATCGTCAAGACGGTCAACTCTCCCCATTGGAAGGGGATAACTTTTCAAGTAAGATCAGTTTCCTAACGTGCCACCCCTTTCTCTGACTATCCTCGCAGGTATTCGACGTACCCTCTAAATCCGATCTCCCTTTCGAGGACCGACTTTCCTATCTCCATGCTACATTTGGTCACAGTGGATCCCACGCGTCGAAGCACGTAGTTGTGGTTGACCATGAGGAGGCGAAAGACCGAGTCCACGTGCTGGAGAAGCTCAAGGAGATTGAGTCTTTGGGGGGTGAAGGTTTGATGCTGCGCAAGCCTGGGAGCTTGTACGAGGGGAGGCGGTCGAGTACCTTGCAAAAGATCAAGGTAACTTCGTTTTTCTTTGATGTATTAATGGGTTTTCTGTGACTTTCTCATGTTTGCGTGTTTTCATAGACATTCTATGATGCAGAGGCAGTCGTGATAGGTCACGAGCTAGGGAAGGGTCGGAATAAAGATGTGACTGGGGCCTTGAAGTGCAAGATGGCATCAGGAAAGGTTGGTGTACATCAGATTTGATGATCGCAGTGTGATTCTCATAGTGCAACGTCTAGACCTTTAGTGTAGGTACGGGATTGAGCGACAAGCAACGCAAAAATCCACCGAAGATTGGAGCGATCATCACGTACCGATTCCAGGAGTTGACGAAAGATGGAGTGCCTAGGTTCGTGGTGTCTATGTTTATTGCGACTGGGTCTTAGTTCGGTTTGCAGGTTTCCGTCGTTTGTAGGAGAGGCGGCCGATAAAGATGAACCAAAGGATGCTGAAATACCCGAGCATAGGAAAGCTGGTGCAGCAAAACTTTCGGATGATTGAATCCCGCGAATCTGAATGTTTATGTCTAAGCTTATGCGTATGATATTTCTTACTTCTTTTGGGTTAATGGACATCGCAGATTTACGTACGTTAGTAACCAACTAGACGACATTTCCCATGTTGCAGATTACCATATGACAAACATGAGTGGAATCCCGCGTCCATAAATCCAATCCTAGGCTTAGCCTACACCTCATCCGCCACAACTTCCGCCACCAGCATCGCTTCCCTTACCGCTGAATTCGCCATCATTGTCTTCACGGCAGCATGTCAACACGAGTAGTTTATCTAGAGTTCTGGAGACGACGCCTATCGCCTTCTTCCACCAGATGGTGGCGCTTTATCCATTGAGCATGTGCCTACCGCCGAACATCCGCCAGCGCCAGTATCTGTATACTCGCCAATCACACCCTCTGCAACCACTAGATACGTAAGTAATGCCATCGTAAAAAGGGGAATGTCTAACTTCAGCGAAGGGACTCAGGGGAATGATGCCGTCACCAACATTTCAATATAATAAAGAGAAAAACCCTAAAGCTTGAAGCTGAATTTCTACCTTCATCGATGCGATCAATGCTGGTCACTGTACGCATAAATTTTGAGAAATGTAGTCAAATAGGATTCTGACACTAGCGATTATGTGTAGTGTCAACTTCGAAACGAGAGGTCTTCTGGGCAGCTGCAGGGGCTAGCCTAGCAGAGAATTTGGTCGCCTGTACAAGTTATCAAGTAGAAGATCTACTACCTGAAACCTTTTGGTAAGTACTCCTGTTCAAATTTTCGGTGCGAACCTCGTGTCCACCATTCATTCAAGGCAAGGCTGTAAACTCGCTCGTAGCGCCTTGGTCGGAATTTCTAAACCTGCTAATGAGCTCATCGAGCGCATATTCAAGACCCTCAATAGATAGGATCCCACTATCATGTCAAGACTGACGAACACTCAGCTCCGGAAATATGGCTACGAGGTCGCCTTATCCCTTCTGACCAAGCAGCCATCACATTTGTCGGCTTAGCATACTTACGATCTTCCGGACGGGTTCTTGTTTGTGGATGTGAGTCCACCGGCTCCTCTGTCCTCGCGAACAGGACAAAAGTCACGGAACGCGAATAGCATTCCACAAATCTCAATCAAAAGGTGGTAATATCGAAGGTGGTGTTAGGCCCCAGTTAGGGTGAAGAACAATATGGACCTGGTGTCTTGTAGAAAGATGGGGGAAATCTGGACGGAGAAAGTGCTGGAGGGATATTCCGGTGAACAACCTTACAGCGATCAATAGGAATCCATCTGACATGCATTTTGAAACCACTCTTACTGATGTCAATGATCTCAACACTATCTATCCACTGAGAATTATGTCTATGAGCGCCCGACGATACGGACATATTTTAAGAGAAAAGCCGTTCGCGTGCAGGCGATTCAACGGGATAAAGAGGGACATAAGCTGGGTATATAGAACATGGTCTTAAGATATCTGCCATCTGGTTCATGTGGTCGCTACAGCTCAAGGATTTATTCCCTTTACTAATTTCAACTTGAGTCGGCTACATCTTTCTCAGCCGTAACTACGACCCTCTTTGGGTGCTCCTTCGGGATCGATGCTCAGATAGGGGCTCTTCGGGAGGTCGGTTATTGTGGCGCCGAAGCCGCTTGCTCCGCCACGTTCACTATGAAAAATATAACATACCAGCTCGCCTATCACTAGTGATAGAAGAATGGCGCCAGATCACCACCCGAAGCCAATAAATCTTCTTCAATATCATCGTCCAAGAATTCGTTTCAACCAAGCGAAAATACCACCTCTCAGCCAACTCTCGAAACAGTTGAGTATCCAATTTACAATGTTCAAAGGCTATTATTCCTAAACTCCTTTTAATCATATAGATGTCTACGCAATCTTGTCATGTATCGACTTCCAAAGCCAACCATGGCATACCCTCGATCTCGATGCGCTGCTGTCCTCGTTGCATTGTTCGTTGGTCGACAGGGCGACTTGTATGTCTTGCTGAGTAGGAGGTCATCTACATTGCGCTCGTACGCTGGAGATACGTCGTTGCCTGGGGGCAAAGTTGATCCAGGCGACAAGACGTTTGAAGACACTGCTGTGAGTTCCATGGACTTGTCGTTATATCTTTCCCTCCCTTTTCTTCCCGTTTGGAACACGTAGGGCTCATGTCCATTCATTCGCAATGATATGTTAAATGTATTACCGACGTAGCGACGTGAAGCGTTTGAGGAGGTAGGTACTCCTCCACGACTCATGGCGTATCTGCATTTTGTTTGTGCGTAGATCGGGCTACCTCGTGATCGAGCAAAAGTCCCCCTACTCTGCGTCCTCGAGCCATTTCTGGCTTCTAACCAGCTCGTCGTCACTCCGTGAGCTTAAAACTCTACTATTCATCTCTCGACCATCTATAATTTATCATCTGCCCGCAGTGTAGTCGTTCTCATCCTTGACAACACGCTCAGAGTAAGCTCCCTCCAACTCCGTCCCTCTTCCTACCAATAATCTCTATCAGCCCATCCTCAACAAAGCTGAAGTCGCATCTCTCTTCTCCCACCCCCTCGCTTCCTTCCTCTCATCCACCCCTCCCTTCCCCCACGAACCCGAATCATTCGAGCTCAACTCCCCAGAATCTCCAGACGGCGATGGTGGGTACCACACGTTTTTCGATATCCCGTGGAACGGCAGTGGCGTCGAGGAAGGGTACGCACAGAGGTATGTTCGTATACATAGCTTTTTGACGGGGAGAGAAGCTGGAGGGACAAAACCGGTGTTTGGTCTTACTGCGTAATGTCTTCATTCATCTGTTTTTTTCGCTTATTCTTAGCTCAACTTTTTCATTATTCGGGCTGGACCTGGGTATCGCGCCTATTCTCATAATCGTAGTGCCATTCTCATTCATACTGCCATCATCGGATACAACCGCCTCCCCTCCTTCCCCGTCGATCCACCCTCTGGAGCCCCCAGCACCGAGGCTCGAATTGCATACGCAATGCTCACTGGGCAAGCGTTCCAGGAAGCATGTGAGCGCGAAGGCATTAAAAACGATTCCGCGTATCTGCGCTCAGTTATTAAGAAGAACCGGGTAAAAATGGATGCCGCCAAAGACCCGAAATCGGGTTCGAGCTCGAGTGGTGTGAATGTAGCCAGAGGAGTACGGGAAGGGTTTTTGAGACATGGGTTGGTGAAACATGGATTGATAGGCGGAGTACGACAAGGCGAGAGGGAGAGGGAGGATGCAGGACGTAGAAGGAGGATACAAGGGAAGATAAGGACTAAGCTTTGACATTTGAATTCTCTGGAATATTTTTGCATTGGATGGGCGGTGTATAGCCTATGTCTCCTGTCGTAACGTTATCTCGACAGCGCTCACTCTTCATAATGATATATTGTTAAATGATACTAGAACCAAAACGAACCTATCCAAGCCGGACCACAAAATTCAAATTAAACTCGGCAAGCAAAAGCAAAGCACGGCGTGAGGCATAGTCGAAACCCGTTCGACTCAAGGCGTGTAGACTCTCAGCGAAGCAAAGTCAAAGAATGCGTTATTGAAGCTTCCTGGGTTGTTGTTCACATAGTCTACGAAATATCAGGCTAAGCATAGGTCAAGGACGGTGTGTGTCTGCATGTACTCACCGATGCAACTGGAAGGACATCCTGACGATCCGTAGACTGCGCCAGCCCAATCTCCGCCTATGGATAGTCAACTCGTGAGCGGACTGGTGAAGTCGCAATGCGTATATACTCACAGAAGGTCAGGTTGATAATGATGTTGTGCTCCTTGAAGTGTGAAGCAATGTCACATTGCGTATTTGGGAAGAATGCGGTTGGTGTTCCCTACAATTGGTTTGTATATTCACAATGTTGATTGCGAAAGGAAGGCATGAAATCGCGTACCCATGAATCCGTATTGACTGTTGAAGCACCGTTCTTCACATCTGAGGGAACATTCCCAGCATTCCTCGGCCAGAACCAGACCTTGATGAATGATGTGGTTCGCTCGACTGTGTACCTACGAAGAATCTGGGTGTAAGCGACGTACAATGAAAACAGGCTTAGTACAAATAGTTACCATCCTCCGCCGTTGTTGTTGAACGTAGGTCCATAGCTACGATTATCGTTCACTTTAACGCCACATCCAGCGTTACTGTTCACTGCGACATTGCAATCGTTCTGAGCGGGTGTTCTGGTATCTATCAGTCACTACATCCAGGTCTTGCATATGGCTCGAACTTACCCAGTCTCGGCACGCGAAGCTGGCATCGTGCAACCTGAAGAACAACATCCGGTCTAAATATGGGGCTTACATATTCAACCGCGATTAAAACGTACCAGAGCTAGTATGAAGAGTTATCTGATTGTTGCCTTGGTCATTTACACCCTCGACGATGTCTACTTCACCCTGCGAAGAAAGTCATGGTCTCGATTTCATGGCGCGGATATGGAGTAACGGAGTGACTTACTCCATTGGGCCAGTTCGGTCCGTTTTCCCAAATCTGTCAATGGTAACATAAAATATTCAGAGATCTACGGTCAACGAAGTAGTCAGTGGTGCTCACCGCTGGCCAGGTGCCACAGCCTTGGGGCATATGACGGACATTGAAGCTGCACAGAAAAAAAAGAAAAAAGGGGGGGTTGGAGCGGATCCACACACGCGTCAAGTCGAGACACCAATTACTCACACTGCTACATGGGTGGTGTATGTCTTCTTCGACTGGATGCGCACAGAATTCCTGCCTGGACCACTTCCACTCAATTTCGTCTTGGAGTCCGCTCGTAGTATGAAAGTATCTCCCGAAGCGAATGTGAGGTTCTGTGCCCGAGCGGTGTTGGCATCCACATAGTTCCTGGTGGTGTCATTTAGGGACTGTGTAGCTGAACGTTTTGGAGAATGACTTACACTCTGCCGTGTGTCGGATCTGCGATAGCCTCAAAGTTGAAGGTGTTCAAGAAGGCGGTACCGACGATATTGTCGCTGAGGTGATAACTCGCACCGAACGTGGAGTGAACGAGCAAGGAAACAACAGCGAGACTAGACAGCAGTGAAGATTTCATGGCGAATAACCAGTATCTGAGTGACCGATGTGGCGAGCGAAGAATGCTGAGGAGGTGCAGTATGGCGCCTCCATCTTTTATACTGGCGGACAGTGGGATAAATAAACCGAAAAATGCCGTGAACTATCACTAATATGCGTTCCGAGCACTCGGGGGAAGAGTGTGGAAAGACGAGCGACTCCGTCTCCTTGTGGCATACAACCCATTAAGGTTGGATAGTAGCGATCCCGTGGGTGCTAGAGCATGCGGCTCAGAACATATCTTTCATCCAATGACCTCCGACAATGTTGTGGTAGTAACGCGTAGAACCGCCAACCATCCCAGGAGATATGGCACTTCGGGTTGGAAGGTATGCACGTGGAGAGTTAAAAAACGGCCTATATATAATCCCTTGAATAATGGAAGGCCCCGTGAGACGATGAGGTGTAGTGGATCGGCTATTCGGAACCGTATCAGCAGAGGTCAACCTCAGAATCGCGTAAGGCCGAAGGAAAACAGACGAGGAACGAAGCTTGGATAACTCCTATTCCATGTGGAGTGGTGATGATTGACACCAAAAAGGCCCTGCACATGACACTGGGTGCAGTTCGCGAAGTCGCAAAGGCATCCTCGGCCAGAACTAAACCAAATGTAGGATCCATGTAGTATATCTGGATACATTGTGGCGCTGTTACGAAGGTGTTGCTTCTTTTGTGACCTGGCATTAATAGCATGAAGGAGGATGTAATTGGTATATTCGCCCAACCGGCAGAACATCATAACATGATGATCATATGTTGGATCCGATGAGAGCTTGGCGGTTGCATCCGCAGCAATGGTTGCCAGCAGGCCAGGTGTCCGAGTCGCATCGTGAAACGTTTGAGAGTCGAAAAGGATGGAAAGCGTATAGGCCAATGCAAACTCTGGAAAGACGGGAAATGCATCGGCAAGGACTGACCCGCCCGACAACAATCGTATTCCGAAAAACAGTCTGTCATGACAGGTGCCGAATAGGTTTATTCCTCGGTAAGCCGCATAACAGACACTGCAGTAAATCTGTGCTTACCTTCTTTAACCATTCAGAAGCCGCGACAAATCGAGGGTTTTGACATATCTTGGCAAAACTAGCTTTGTGACGAAGCAAACCTGCCCTTCATCGATCACCAACCCCTACGTATACGTAGAAGCTTTGCGCTTCATTGTCTATCCCAACTCTATCGTGTTCTTCCTTGGCGAGTACCTCGTGTGTCATCCTCCTCATTTATCCGGTTCATCTTTCTGCCAGCTCTCATCCTTCTGTCAACCTTGGTCACCTTGCCACCCACCTGCAACCTACAAATATATCTTCCACCAACAAGCTTCTACTTTTTCCGAATGTTAACCGCCTATTGAAACAAAGGTCTTCAGTGACGTGGATGGTTAGCAACTGTCCCTTGTGCAAGCTGAGACTGTTTTTAACCATGATGAATCGATGAGTAAATCACCGAACTTTGAAAATCTGAGCAAGCAATCGTTGACGAGTGGGTCACGGCCTATTGAGCAATAGCTACCATACTCTCGACATAGATGCTAGTCCCCAGCCTAGCATTTGAAGTAACAGTTCCGAATCGGAAGACGTATACAACCTGATCATGTGATCTGTTGCACGTGTTCAACAGGGGCTCCAACATCTGATAGTAAACGCTGTCCACTGCTCGAAACATTACGGTGATATATACACGCGGATTAAAACTCGCTGATATATTTTACAGGGTAAGTACACTGGCCAGAGATTCTGAAGAAGGAATGTAAATAAGTACAATTTTTTTCAGTATGAATGAGGCTAGAAGCTGCGAGGATGTGAACGTAAAACACGAAAGAACAGATATGGCGATAAATATATATCTTATCTGAGTGACTGATGATGACGGGGTGGGGATTACACGAGGAACAGGAAAAGTAGATAGCGATCAATTCGCGTGAGTGAAGTGAAAGCAAAGAACTGTTGTGTATGTAGGAGAATGTTCTGCGTGACGACGAACAGGTGACTATATTGCAGAAGAGGACAGCAACGTAAATGGATGAGGGGATGGTACGAATGAGTTGCAAATGCGTCCGCTGATGGAATAGAGGTCTAGCAAGTGCAAAGATAATCGAGAAACAAACTAACCCCCAAAAACGCAAGAACCAAGATACACTGTGAACACGGTGGATTAGGATTGTACGTGGAAGGGAGAGATGGTTTATTAGTATTTAGATACGACCCCAGTCAGAACCGGGACTAGCAGACCCACTCCCAATCGAAACAACATCGTCCTCATCAAAGCTACTGGAATTATCCAAGCTTTGGGTGAAAGATATCTCTGACGGCGCAGAAAACGTCGTCTGCGCGTCCGAGAGGAAAGACATCGATGAGGTGGGACGAGAGACGATATCCCCGTCATCCGACTCCTCTGCGTTATGTGCAGTAAATGAGAGGGATTGAATAGCGGGGGAGAACGCCAACCCTGGGGAATTGGGTTCTGGGGAGTTAGGCGCTGGGGAGGTGGATGAGGAGATAGAGATGTTGATTTGTTGTAGCTGAGGGGGCGGCATTGGGGGTGAAGCAATGGTTTGAGGGGAGTTGTTGGCTTGAAAACCAGTAAAATATGGCTGGCTTGACGCTGAGGAAGCGCTGGGTGAGCCAGGAAGGGAAGAGATAGGGGACGGAATTATAGAATCCCCGGACGAAGGAGGTAGCTGGATAGAAGCGGGGGCGCCCAGCGACAACATAGGAGAATTGATAGGCGACAAAATCATAGGAGAAGGTTGGTATATCGCGCTCGCTGCACCGGTCACTTCGTTCAACCTAGGCTGGGCAGACGAATACGAAACATGGGAGAAGGGCGTCGATGAGCGTGACAAATCACCAGCACCGTTGGCATCAGCGCTGGAACTGGCAGTTTCAAAGCGCTTAGCAAGGTCGATCTGCTGCGCAACCCACGGACCTGGTCCGAATGATCGTATTTCGGGTGAGGCGGATCTGTGGGAGTTTAGTCCTGATGAGGAATTGGCAACGGGCGACGACGTGCGCAATGTGGATTGAGAACGTTTGTGAGTATAGGCTGATGATAGACCTGCGCTAGAACCTATGGTAGACGTTGGAGTGGGCGGGTCGGAGGGGTCGAAGATGACATGGGTCGGGGTGATGGGAGAATAAGGGATAGAAGCATTGAACTGCGCAGCATAACATGAGAAGTCAGAACACCCCGATCCACAAGAATGAATGAGACCGGCGCACCTCATCCAATGTATTGAACGATGACACTTTGCTAGAGGCGCTAGTGCTAGTATTCTTCCTGTGCCTGAGATTGCTACCTCCTGCTTCGCTCCTCCACTCACGAAGCTCCTTTGCGACTAAATTCTCCAATTCGATGGACGATCGTCGTCCGCTGGTCTTACTATTCCAAGCGTCATCGTCATCCGATTCGTCGTCGCTGGAGCTATGAGCCTTCTTGGAAGTGCTAGAACTCCCAGGGTTCTGTGGGACGGCGACTAGGCCCTGTTTCTGCAGTCGACGAGCCTTACGGCGAGCGACGAAATCCTCCGCCCATTGCTCGAGCTTCGGTGCAATATGGGGCTCATACACAAACTGTGCCTTGTTCAGCATCACGATAACACTCGTACGATAGAAATGGTGCAAACCTCATAGAAAGCATAGCCAACTGCGACTGTACCGACAACTGCGAGCACGTATACACCCGGACCTGGCATGTTGATACCCTTACGATAGAATATCAGACAGACGAGGTAGGAGATGGGTACAAAGAGAGGGGCGCTATACAG
Source organism: Pleurotus tuber-regium (assembly GCA_014058305.1). Classification (NCBI taxonomy): domain Eukaryota; kingdom Fungi; phylum Basidiomycota; class Agaricomycetes; order Agaricales; family Pleurotaceae; genus Pleurotus; species Pleurotus tuber-regium. Next base: position 127,861 of record JACFYU010000024.1, read on the forward strand.
CAATTGGATTGGGTAATTACAGCACTCGGCAAATATCGAAGCCGCCGTAATGCCGGTCCCCAGGCAATGATCTCCGTCCGCCGAAATTGCTCAATCAGTGATTATCCTCCCTTGAATTTGGAAGGCGAACTTCAGAAGCTAATCTATGATACAAGAGCCTTATGGTAAGAAGTGTAGAGTACAAGTTGTTACGTCCTAACTTTACAAGCGTGCCTCGTCGCATCTTGTATTAAAACAAGGAAGACACAACTCCTCCACCAAAACTAGTCACATCATATTATTAAGTCCCATCAAGTATGTCGGCCTTGTTTCCAAGGTAGAACATTGGAATCTGGGCCAATGGTCCATTTACTGTGAGCGTCGCACCTCCTTGCCCCCCTTTCCTATCTGCCCACCTACGCACCTCGAAAGGATATCAACAGCAGACCAATTACGTAGTTGATAGCGTTACCAATGTGTCTATCTTACCCCTCGCCCACTAGTCTTAGGCAAATGAGACAGATAGACCTCTTTGACAGTAGCGTTTTTAATCCTGACAGGAGCGACTAGAAGACGACATGGAAGCACGACGAAATGCTTCTTATCAGTGCAGTTCCTTGACCACGAAAGAGTCGGGTAAGGCGAAATCATAAATTGGTGGCCTCATAATGGTTCTGCTTGGAACACTGCGAAAGGCCGCTTAAAGTATGATCACAGATGAACAAATGGACATGAGGTCGTCCTATTTTCTTGACTATGACAAAATTGGCGTCACCGCACGACCATGGATGATAATCAAACGAGGATGCGAGGATACACATACATAGTAGTTCGTTCGGACATGGATTGGCGTGGGTTGGAGACGAAGTGCGAGGAATGATACAGCTTGGGGTGCTACGGCTACGTTACAGATAAGCTAAACGATAGGACTTTAGAATAGACTCACCTATATACACATTGTAGTCAGTTCGTTTCATTAAGTCTTCAAAAGCTTCTGAATGGCAAAAATCCACCCATGGATAACCAAGTTCTCGATCCCTGCAACAAAAAGTTATAAGCGAGAGGAACAAGAAATGACAAGATAAAACTCGCGGAATCGGTCTCAATAACTGATAAAATCAATGACCTATCCTTCCTTATTCACGGAGTGATCCTAGCAACATGACTGCTGGCCTACTCAAGAAAGCAGAGGCGAACGAGAATTAGGCTTGAAATGCTTTCCGTTCCGTATATTCCAAAATCGATGATGACATCGTTCTGTATGATTCGACACGGTAGAACGATATGATGCCGTTGAGGACCACTACGAGGAGGTTGGTATTCGGCATCCTAGTAGGAACCAGTCCCTTGTAGGACCCTTTGGGACACGAGCTATCCGCGCTGCTTAAGGTCTAGGCGGATAACGCTTATTGCATCGTATCGATATACCTCCTAAGGCAGTGCAACGATCCATTGACCCCATATAGGCAAGGATCGATGATGAAATTGCTCAGACTACTACGGGAGAGAGCTCACTTGGATGTATATGGTCTTAAACCCGCTTTGGGCCAAAGGCAAGGCATCTCGGGATTTCAGAAGATGATTGGTGCCACCATTCGCAAACTCGATTCCAAGTAAAATCTTTGTGATGGCTCGTATGCTTTAGTGTGACGGATGCCAAAGCTCACTGGGATGAGCGCATCTCATTTTGCCATTACTCGGTACAGACATGCAAGTTGAACTTCCCCTATTGTGATTATGTAATTCAGCCGGGCCGGAATACTGACGCGCCTCGTTGTTCTTAAACTTGCAAAGACTCGGAGAACTCGAAGTTATCATTCGTTTCAGACATTGCGCCAAGATTGTACTCTTGAAATGACCTAGTAAATGTCAATTGTCGCAATCGTCGCTGAAGCGCTGAACCTTGAACCTTGAACCTTGAGGAACGATGGCTATTTAGAGTTACGCCTTCGTGCCACTTTTTGCATTTGTGTCAGCGTATACTACTACTGCTCGCAGATCAGTAGAGAGTTGCACAGGTTTAACCTGCAAGATAAGGTGCGATGATAAAACTCCTTGCCAACTCCATGCTGATTACGATCCGTATGTGGTACTCATAATTCTTCGACACTTACGCGATCATAATCGCCTCGTGTATCACGCACTCTCTGTCTGATAATAACGATATCCATAGTTCTAGAAACGTGGATGAGGTCTGTAACATGCAGGGTAAACTAACCCTCATGTCTCTTCACTGTGACGGCAATTCATCTTAGCATTGACTCGCAGCCATGATGTTTGCCTCGATGAAACCGCCTGGCAAGGTAGATAATAGCCTTCCCTGGCAGCGCAGCTGCCGTCTCACCATTACCGTCGTCCAGACGTTGTAGCTATCCACTTGCGCTCATTTCTCTTGCTTTCTTTCTTCTTGCATCGAAACCAACTTATTCACACTGGTACTCCATTATGAGTAAATCATTCCGTAGCCGTATGGGGACCGCCGTGAGGCGGACATCCTCTATACTCGCGATTTCTCGCCCTACCACCCCCTCTCGCGCGTCCTCCGAGGCGGATGCCAGTTCTTTACACAGGATCGATACCACATCGAGTTCTCCTCCCGCCTCCCAATCAGTCCAGCAAGGCCGTAAATCGACCGACTCGTTGCATGCCCGTTCTGCAGAGCAGTCACATGTGCCGAGTCCTATCGCAGAGAGTCCGGTGAGGGAGGCTGCTGCTACTGAGGAGGATGCTGGCGCGAAGGCGCAACCCCTAGGGCCATCCCCGTTGGCGCAGCAGTCCGTCACTGCGGACACGCCGCCTGCGGCCGAGCCAGTGAAGGACGACTCCGGGTATGTCCCACCACCTATCTTACCATCTTCAGCAGCTACTGGTCCCGGTGCCTTCACCGATGAGCCAGAAGAGCTGTCAACATCAGATCCTGTCCACCTCACGGCTCCTACAGTGTCTGAACAGGCCGCACCTGCAGTCGTACCAGCCCCGGAACCAGTTCCAGAGCCCGCTCCTGCACCCTCTCATGACACCGATCACATAGAAGAAGCTGTTGGAACTGACGAAGTCCCAATCATTGTCCCAGCCCCCGAACCTCCTCTCGCCATCGTCGATGAATCCAGAGTCCCTTCTTCATCATACTTTGATCTTCCCGTCCCTGCTACAGCAGCTCCCCCCTCTAACGCTCCTGTCGCCGTTCCCCTCGACCCCTCTCCCGATCCTGCAAGGGAAATTCATAACATTCATAGCCCTAGTACAGATGAAATAGTCTCGGATATCCACGAGAATCCTTGGGGACCAGCTGGACCCTCCCAACCAACTGTATTTCGTGGCATCGAGAACGCTGGCGGATATGCACCGATGGCTATTCCCCAAGAAGGGAACGGTCGCATCACGAGGCCGTCCAGCCGTTCTTCAATGCGTCCAACCACTCAAGGCCGATTGACCGCCAAGTCAAGCCGAGCGTCGTTGAAAGCCATAAGTACCACTGGAACAACGGATGAGAAGCATGTCAAGATTGTCAACACTCCTATCATAGTCGCTGCTCCCTCTCCCTCTAGCGCCGCGAGCACCAATGGTGATGCACACCCGCCGTTCCAAACTCATGCTGAGAGTTCTGGTAGTGGAGGCAGAAGGAGTCGCGCGGGGAGCGTAAGCTCGAAGTACGTCTGCTTTCTCATCTTGAGGCTTCATCTCATATTGAAGTCAATCATTCTAAGGGCCCCAACCGAAGATGATCCATTTGCCGATCCACCGCATATGCCGGAGCCTGCATCCTTGCCTCAGTACGTTCTCGTTTCCATCCAATAATTAACACCGTCGTCTGACCCGAGGACTCATAGCCCTCACATCTCTGAGCAGCATCAAGCACTTCCAAGGGAATCCCAGAACGACGTATACGGAACCTTAGTGATGCCTCTTCCATCAGTACACGAAGTTATTCCCAACAAGTCAATGCAGAGCTTGGTCACGAGTAACCGGGGGCACTTTGAGCATGAAATGGAGTAGGTCTTTTCCTCTTTTCCAACATGTCTCCTGCTGACAGGAAACAGCGAAACAAGGCCATTGCTTTCCTCCCGAGTCCACACGCCTCAGCCAGCCTCCATTGTTGGGGTATCTCCTATGCCTCAGGCTGATATCACCTCCCAAAATACCTCACAACCTCTTCTCCACCAATTTGGCTGGATCGAATATATATTGCCGGATTCCTCTTTCTACTATGTTCACCCTACTCTTCGTGTTACGACCGATATCGATCTACGAAATATCCAAAATCTCGACGTCGTCAACAAGTATCTCGAGCGAAAAGATGGAAATTCTACCCTTGGTTATGGAACCGTCGGCTCCAACGGTTGGGAGATTTGGCTGAGGGAAAGCGGTGCGAAATCGAAGAAACGAGGGGTGAAAGATAGCTTCGTGAAATGCTGGATTGATCATAAACGGAGGATACTGACATATAATTCACCCGACGGCCGTGACGGCGCTCGTATTGAAGACGAAGATCGTACGTCGTCTTTGTCATAATTAATGACATTGTCTGACACACATATTCAGGATTGGACATGGAATATCGATATTGGTCATTCATGGAGGCACATCCAGCCCACGCGACACTGCCACCCAATTCAAGGAATGAAGCAGTCGAGGTGCTGACATGGTCATATACAGGTAAGGTGGCTTTTATTTATATGCCTCAACTTGGATTGATCATTTGGTATATAGACCGACTTCTTCCTCGTTCTCAAGGCCCACCTCCTCCGTTCTCCCAGGAAGAATGCAACGAGCTAACCAACCTACTTCGCTCCTTCGGAGGTACGCCAAAAAAGAGGATATCCTCACGGCCTCTCTTAAATTCTGTATAGACACTCCTAGCGACCAAGCCCTACAAAACACCGTGCACACTCGCATCGTTTCCCGTATCTTACTCCGAGTCGGTGAGTCTGATGACAGTCTGATGCACCGGCCCCTCTTAGTTCAACCGTTTAGCACAATCGCGCCAAGCTTATTTCCGTCCGAACAAGCCCCTTCCTCAAGACGCTACCAAGGATGGCTTTGCAAAGGCAAGGAGAAAGACGCCCTTCCGACAGGTAGTCGCCGACTTCCTAGTCGGCTGCCTATGCCTAGGCATCCCCTATCTCTTCTTCAACCGCACCCAACACCACCGAGTAGACGAAGAGAGTGGTCTTCGCAGCGCAGCTCCAATCCTCATGGTCGGCGCATGCACATGTCTCGTGGTAAGTCCCCCCCTTACCTAAAGCAAACTCTTTTAAACGCGCATGACCGACATTTTCCCTTGATGCGGAAAGGCTGCGATCGTCTTGAGTGCATCTGTAACCTTCCTTTCTTTACCAGGGTTGGATAGTATTGCGCGGATTGCGGCGCTTGTGGCGATCCTCTGCTCCACGGCTAGTATGGCTTCCTCCGTCGTCGCATTATTCAGATACAAGGCAGATTTGGAGCGGCCAGTATCAATTGCAGTAGGTGGTGAAGGTCTCGTGGCACTCTCCGTATGTTCCATTCCATTTGTGTTGAGTAATTTGGAGCTTATCCACTAACGAACGCATGGCATAAAGAGTCGCAATATCATCATGTCACTACCTCTTATCCTCCTCGTCTACGGCATCATCTCTTTCGTCGTAGGGATTGTACTATACTCCTTCCGCGGACTCAAATTGACAAACACGTCACTCGTCGTGGAACACTTCGATGACTACACGAGATGGACAGTCATCGGTCTAGTAGCAGGACTAGCAGGCATGTTGACCACGGCGGTGCTGATATCAAGGAGATAACGATATAACGCATTTCACCTCCTAACTACGATTATTTATTTTATTCTTTCTCTCACAACGACCTCAACATGTTTTCTCTTGACGTTCTTACATTTATATGAACCGCCTTTTGTTGTGAGAATGGTTGTACAATAACATTCCAAAGTATTATATCATGAACAAGCGTGTGCGTAGGAGCAGTACATGGGGTGAGGTGACCAAAAGTGACCTGATCGAAATGCAAAAAAAAAACAATGTCGACAACTCCGAAATCTAAGCTTCCTCATCACGTCGAGAGGGTGCATTCGTCTCTTTGAATCCATCACGATCTCCCCTTCCGATGGCATTAAGCTGCTCCTCCATACGATCCAATTGTCTGAATCTAAACATCAAATGTTAAAAATTATAGCACAAAGGCAAGCAAATAAAAAAAAAACATCCACGTACGTCAAGAAGAACAGCGTGCCCATAACCCAAGCCGTAACCGCAAACGAACCAAACAACCAAGTAAACTTGGGCTCAACATTAACCGCCGTCAACGCAAAATTAAGCGCAGACGAAAGAGCGGTTTGGAATTGAGAGAAGGCCATGACGACGGATTTCATGCTCTTTGGTGCTTTTGTGAAAGCGTATTCGAGGGAGGTGATGGAAGCGAAGATTTCTGCCATGCCGACGAGGATGTATGGACCTGAGACGACCCAGACGTTGATTGGAGCAGGCCAGGGGTCGCCGTCTGCGTTCACGCATGCAGAGGGTTCGTTATCGTGGCAGGGTGATTTCTCGAAGAGGAATTTCTGAAGGACGGCGGCGTAAAGCATAGCTGGACATCAGACAGTCGGTCAGTACGATAGTGTCATACCAAGCAGAGATTGTGGAGGGAACTAACCAAGACCGGCAACGAGGAAACCAGCGTAGATACGCTTGATGGGAGAGAAGTTGATACCACGGCGGCGCAGGAAAGGATAAATGATCTTATCAAAAATCGGAATCATGATAATAATACTAATCGGATTCAAATTCCTACAAAACACAGTTATAAGCAAAGAGTTCTCGAAACACACACACCAAAAAAAAGATGCTTGTACTTACTGAATAAGATCATTCGGTGTCCCGTTGAGCGTCATACCAGCCGCCATAGTCCCAAGATTTCCGTCGATTTGGGAGTAACAAAGCCAGAAGATGGGGAAGAAGAGGAAGACTTCGCAAGCTTTGAGTGTACGATGGACTTCGCCGACGAATTCGTCGTCCCATGTGATCTTGGCTGGAAGTTTGTCTTTCTCGTATGAACCTAGATTCAAGGGTTGGACGGATATGTAAGGATGTGTATGCAAGGAAATAACGTACTTGGCTTGGCGGTATCCCAGAACCCTTCAGCACGGAAGTTCTTGATGGTTCGTATGGGGTTGAGAGACCAACGAGGTGCCATGCACATGGAAATGACCCTCACAGTCTACACAGAAATCAATCCATACGCTCCGTATCAGAACGCTTTCACTACTTACCTCAAGAAGAACTGAACCACGAGGAGGAGTTCTAACGTATTGGTTCTTCCCAAGGAGCAAGACTACGGGTACCAACGCGAAGATACAAGTAGGTACCAAGAAGGCTTTCCAATATCCGTGATCGCGAGCGAGGAAAGAAGCTGAGATGGCGCCGCACGAGCCGAAGTTGATTGCAGCATAAAACCCTTTTCAAAGCAGAGTTAGGACTTTGATAGTTTCCTTTGTTTTAATGAAAGTGTGTTCGTTTGAAGGACGTACATAGGTAGATACTTTGGATTGTAATGGTGGGAGATTTGATGACGACTTCCCCTGATGGCAACGTTTCTGTTGTGATTACAATGTGAGTAAATCAGAAGAGATCAAAGTCGGTTGTGCGACTCACCCTTTCGCAACTTCCCAGTGTATTGTTCTGCAATCATGGGCGAAACGTTGGCCTTGATAGCACTATACAACTATTTAGCCATAACGACAAAACCGGAGGATGAAGACATACCCTGCACCCAGACCCTATATATCATATCCAAAGTCAACGCTACTCCAACATAGACAGGTGGATTGACCTACCATGACGACTATGGCAAGAACCAAAAGACCGAGTGCTGTATCCGGATGGGCAAGTGAGGATGGAGAAGCGGATCCCACGAGGATGACATGACCAGCCCTTCATGGAAATCATCAAGAGGCGTCATGAACAGATAATCAAAACCTTGACGTACAAGCAAACCAGAGAGAATATCATGATGGTGTTGTATCTACCCCACGTCGTGTCTGCGAGGATACCACCGACAAAGGGTGTGATATATACCCAGAAGCTATTGAACTGTACGGCAATTCAGCATTGATTGAGGCTATATCGTCATGACTATACGTACTATTCCTATAACACCATAAACTAAGGCGTCTTAACCCACGATGATTGAGGGGACTCACGGATAGCAAACGACTTCTGTACACCCTGGCCCAGAGCGCCAGCGATACCATTAGCAACATCAAATACGACATGTCCGTCCTTGGAGCCTCGGGGTAGAGGAGCTCGAATGTAGTTGTTGAAGATATTGGTGGTGCCGTAGTAGGTCCATCTGCGAGCGCGTTCAGACGATAACACCAAGGACAGCAAGGAAATAACACACATACCGTTCAGCGAACTCTACGATAACAACCAACCAAGCCGTGTAAGGTAATGTGTCCGGTACATGTCTCAACGTGTCAAGATCATGTTGGGTAACGCCTTCAGACCCATCGATGTAGCTCGAACCGTCATTTTCGATGTGCTTTTCATCCAAAGAAGATACACGAGCCAAAGCTTGGTCGACGGCTTTGTCGTCCGGGTATACCTTTGCATCTGTGGGAGACGACATGATGCGGACGCAACAGGACGGTCTTCTGAAGAAGGGGAAGAAGCGTACAGAAGGACTGGTGACAAACTTTGACCAAATCCTTATAAGACTTAGTGGCGGCTTAACTGCATGGAGCTTCTTTCGATAAGACTGAGGGGTGACATGGAACCAACCATGTGGTGAGTTAAACTTGGCATTTGGAACCATGGGTTCAGGAGAAATGAAAGATCAAGCACCCCGGATCCAATCATATCGGAAGACAAACGGAGTTACGAGGAATGTATTTGAGCGACAAGAATTAAGCAGCTTTATTGCAAGACTGGTTTCGTCGACTACGAAACATATCGTGAAACATTACTTGCCACGCGGAATAGCAGGATACCAGGACGAAAGTAGAGTAGCATGAAATTTGTGTCAGGCGACAGGCAAACGTAGTGGACGTTGTTCATGGAGGAAGCATATGGTTCCTTCACGTGACTTGCAACATCTAACAACTCCGCCCACTTACTTTCTACTTCCTCATGCAACACAACTGCCAAGCCTGTGTATCTAGATTCAGGGGCAACTCACCTCTCAGAAACTATAGCCACACATTGCAGCACACATATAGATAATTGGAAAATCACCGAGTAACACTTCAAAAATCTTGACAATGACATCCAGAAAAAGCGGCTTGCCGTGAGTCTCGCCTTTACGGCCTTTTATACAACCCACTCTACCTTGCCCGGGCCTGGACAATGTATTCGCCCAGGTACGAATCTCATAGCCCGTCACTAACCGAAAGCCCGTCATCGGCACCATATCCATATCTCACAATGGGCACAGTGCCGCGCGTACCACGGGGAGAACGCGGCACAATAATTAATCCCCATCATTAGCCCATCATTGCATGCTTCAAGGCTATAATAGACCGCTACAATACATATATCCTCGAGCGGTGTTGCAATCAACATTCGCTCCATAGCTATCATCCATACCCCGTTACCACAAAAATCTTTGTCATCAAGCAATCGGATCAGCATGTGGACGCAAGGCACCCCCCCCCCAACTCAGGTTGGTATCCCACATATGACTTTTACGAATTACGACAATAAGCAAAAACCCACATCGACGCATTCAGTGTTTCATACCACAGTTCCCGATAAGTTCTTGGAGCTCAGGCTAGAACATCCGTCGGAAGTATCAGTATACTACTCCTCGACCTCCGGCCAGTGGAGGTCCTTCCATTTACGCCTCGACGCTTCCGGAATCGTATAAGGCCAACCGTCACACGACTTGCTATCCATATGTACCTTGAAATACAGTCAAGATTCAAGATAACATCTCCACGAGAAGCCGAAAAGTAAAATACGCCGTACGTCACACCGATACGATGTATGTACATATCACAATACCCTCGGCTGAGAAGAATTAGAAGCCGTGTATGAATACTCAAGTACTATAAAGTAGATACGGACACGGATACAGGTACGGACGGAGAAGAAGCGGCGAACGATCCCATCGTGAATACATATGCATACGCCGCCCAACCATCATCTTCACTCCGTATGTCTTAGCCAACTAACTTATATATCCTTACGCATCTCCGTCTTATTCCCACCATGAGCGAGCATCCAGAAAACTCCAATTCATACCTAATCATCAATGCGTACCTCAGTTCTCAGCTCATCCGTATCCAGCATCCTGGCAACGCTAAGTATAGTACGATATATGAGGAGGCAACATATCCATATCTACTTCCTATTTATAGCTCAAATCTCACGTTGGTACATGTAACATAGCACCCGTTATCTTTGATCAACGTCATTAATAAACGCTAAACTACAACCATGGTCTCTAAAGATACACGATCGACTTTCCCCTCTAACGCATTCAAAATAGGTCCCTACTGGCCCGGATATACACCCGATCTCAAACACCTGATCGTCTTGTAAGTACCATACTTCACTCACCCAACACATCCTAAACTATAATCTCCCATCCTCTCTCCCCAACACCAAAAACCAACACTAACACCAACACACACTCACTGGACAATACCAGCGGTGCATCCTACTGCGACATCGGCTACTCCCATCACTCCCCCCACCCATCCCCCTCCAACCCTCTCGGAGTTCCTTTCCCTGGAACAACATGGGCAGAACCCGGGCAAGCAAACTGGGTAGGACATCTCATCACCCACTACCCACCTCCTCCTATATCTCCAATCCCAACATCAATATCGAAATCAATATCCCCCCCGAACCACCATCCCATACTCGTATATAACTATGCCGTAGGAGGAGCAATGGTAGATGGCGTCCAATACCAAGTCGACCGGAGATTTATGAGTCCCGGATCAGTAGCCCCATGGTCGTCCAAAGATACCCTATTCAGTGAGTTACGCACCCCTCGTACTTACTACTAGAACCACGCATCTCCGTTTCCCAAAACTCATCACCCCTCCACTACAGCAACATGGATCGGAATAAACGACTGCGGGTACGGAAGAACCCACCTACCTAGTTGAATAGCCTTATCTAACTGAAATGATGACAGTCGGACTAGCAACTTTACTGCGGCCATGGAAAAGCTCTTCGATTCTCAAGAAATGCTATACAACGCGGGTGCGAGGAATTTCCTCTTCATTAATGTTCCTCCAGTGGGTCGCTTTGGAGGTAAGTTGCATAGGGAACGTATACATCGCCTTTGATCTTGCTTCGATACGTAAAGGAAGGAACTCGTCAAACAAAAACCACAAAACATGGAATAGGCACCTTCAGTCCGGCATGGAAGCATTCACCAATGCCCACACCGACGTAACTACAATGGTTTTCTCGGCCTGGGACCTCTTCCATGACGTTATCGACCACCCTACCGAATATGGGTTTACTTCAGAAGACGTGAATGCGAGCGTCGGAGGATTCCTGGTCGATGGGCTACACCCCACATCAAGGATGCATAATATCATTGCACGAGAAGTCTCAACTTTCCTCGCTGCCCAGCAGCCCATCCCCTCCGCGGACTAGCTCATTACGAGTCACTACATGGAGGAGGTAATAAAGCACGTAATGGCTAGACATCGCATGTGTAATAAAGAACCAAGGATGATAAGGCAACATCGGCGCCCTCTGTAGAGTGTTACGAAATGATTATATGAATCAGTATTATAAAACCGTACAAGGCAATCCAGTTTTGACATCCTCGTTGGTAAGAATTACAGTGTCGAAGCATGGATATTATAGAGCTATATAATATGAAACGAATGTGCGCTTAGAAGGATATGTAATGTAGGTGGACGGATCTGATGTATGAATACAAGGACGGAATTGGCCGCCACGAGGGATATTTGAAAGGTGCTTCCTGGAGGATGAAATAGTAAGTATCGTAACGGAGACAGCGAAAAGGAGAATGATGTAATAAGGGGTAACACAACTCGCAAAGGAGCGATGGCACTTGATCCAGTAACCGGATAACAGGATGGAAAGCAAGGTCAATGCAGGTGATAAATAATCGAAAGCTTGTGCAAATGATGGAGGAAGGACATTAGCTGGTAAGAATGGATGGAACCGCAAGATCGACACAGCGTATTGTGATATGCAGGTCCAGGGGATGAGGTTTCGCTATCACTTTCTCGGAATGAATAAAAGTTTACATTCCATTGATGCAGGGAAGATGACCTATGGCACGTCAGCATAACAACGTCAAGCATCTCACAGTACGTACAAAGCTATCTTTCATCTCCATCGTTTTCTCGTTTGTCTCGCTTGGTGCCACAATGTCAAAGTTTCGTGCAACAGCCGCAATTACAATTCTCATCATGACATGTGCAAGGTTCTGCCCACCGCACACACGAGTTCCTGTCCCGAAAGGCATCATGTATTGGGACATCATCGCCAAGTCTTCGGGGGAGGTATTGGATTCGAGCCACCGTTCAGGAAAGAAGGTATCTGGAGATGGGAATATTGATTCATCACGATGCATGGACCAAGCCTGAGTGGCAACGACAGTTCCAGGCGGGAGGGCATAGCCCATGAGGTCGAATGCTTCACAAGACGCTCCATTTTTAGACGTGGACATGGGCACAACCCGCTCAAGCAAACTTGGGGCGGCGCCGTAGAGTCGAAGTCCTGTGGATCTATGATGAGATCGGAAGTCAAGTTAGAGGAAAAGTGCCAACCTTCTTTAATAAAAGCATTGAGATATGGCAGCCTTTGAAGGATTGTGATATCTGGGATGGTTCTGGAATCAGGCATAACTCCATCGAGCTCTTCTTGGAGTCTCTTCATGATATCGGGGCGTCGACTAAGTTCCCAAAGAAAGTAGGAAAGGGAAGTGGATGTCGTGTCAGAACCAGCGATCCTGTGTGGGAAAACCAATTTCGTCAGTGATGTATAACACATATCGATACATTAGCTGAGACTTACAAGTGCCCCATACATTCGGAGATGATATCGTGATCGGGCATAAGTTGGTTAGTAGAGGAATACTTATATTGTAATAAGCGTTGAAGCATGGGTGGTCGCTCGGTCTCCGCGAGTTTTCCAGCAGTCATCTGCGTGCGCATGTCGTATACCCGTTCACTCACAAACTGCAATAAAGATAGCAATGTCGATGTCAGATAGTATATAAATTTAGACTTGTATAGCAACTTACTTCAGCCATAATCTTATCTGATTCACACATCATTTTCCAACGACGATTAGGGATGCGGCGAACTAGGCTCCATGCCCAGGTAGGGACGGCGCTGCGCTGAATTGAACGCATATATGCAACAATGATCACGTCTTGGCATTTGAATTATACTCACCAGGATACCACGCTTGGGAAAATCGTTAACTGCGGTCGAAAGGACGTCTTGGATGCCGGTTGCCCATCTCTTGAAAGCTCCAAGATGGAGACCATATGAGCTCATGACGACAATATCTACCATAAGATGACGGAAGGTGGACAGGCATTCCAACGCGCTTTTACCCTTAATGCCCTCAAGCGCCTTGAAGAATTTAGTTTAGCTAACTACTTTATCGAGCCGGCGATCCAACTTACTTCGATAAGCTCAAGGGTGACATCGTGCATCTCTGGCTGAAATTGAGCGAGGTTGGTCGGGTTATAGTGTGGAGCGTAACCCTTGCGACGAATGGAATGTGAAGAATGGTCGAGAGTGGTCATACTGTCAGAAATGAGCGTTATAGTAGCATATATGCGCGAAATACGTACGCGTGGTCGTTATCATTCCTGTCAAATATGCCATTTAGGGATCCACCATCGATAAGAGGGTAATGGATAGACGTACGTGAGGAGACTCTTGTAATACGGGCTCTTGTCAAACTTGTGGATCGAATACACGCTCCGCATAGTTGAGATATCGCGAAATGCTACCTTGTTGGGTCCAATACGGACAACCGGGCCGTAGCGCTCAAAGAGCGATTGAACCGTCTTGCATTGCTCGAGACGAAGAACGTGGTATGTAATCCAGATATCGGATACCGCAGCATACCAAGGACCAGGAATCACGCTAAGTGGTGAGAAAAAGAGGTTGTAGATCGCACGGAAGATAATGTAGGAGGAGAGGGTGGTGGCGGCGGCGAGGAAGAGGTTGTGGGAGATGGTGAAAAGGATCGCTGAAATCATCGTTTGTTGAATGGAATAGACTTGAAATAACGCTAAAATCTTTAATCAAGAAGGATACCTGCGCGACGCTGCCAGGTATTCGAGGGAGGCCCCGGGAGGAACGAAGGGATGGTGGGGGGAGGGAAGAAGGAAAGATGGGGGTGGTTGACGAACGGTGCTCGGTTTATATATTCTTGAGTCGGATGACAAATCTGAAAGTGCATCTGCGCGACCTGTTGAGACTTGAAATACATATAGGTCGGAACCAAAAACTAGTCAACATGGATTGGGCCAAGAGTTAAACATCGTGGGAGCGTACGATCTCAATTCTGGGAACGTCATCATTGGCTGCCATCTATGGTTATAGGAATGCCTTTTGCGGGTAAAGTCACATGTTGCCACGCGATTAGAGGATTGGGCGTGCTAGACCAGAGCACGTTTGGCCACCTGTTGAAATTTGAAACACCGTCTACTAATCGTGACATACAAAATCCAACCTCCGATTACCCGCGGCCAGCCCCCCCCCCCTTTAGGGGTCCTTCGCGGAGTCTGCCCTCTACCACTAACAAAGCTGGGGAATCGCTACCTCTCGGTCCTCGACTCGGTAACCAGTCACCTGAAGCCAAATCGACTCCTGAATGGCCAATGAAACCTTGTATGAACAGTCAACGCCACAGAAGATCGCCTTCGGTGTCTCTTGAATCTTGACACTCTGTTCAATAATCTTCACCAGTCCCACTGCGCAGATAAACTCTACAAGTCAGGTCTAGATGTCGGATTTCGCCGAAGTTAGCTGGTGGCCGGCATCTTCAACCCGTAACTTTTTGATGCAGAAGCAGAACCTTGCACGGCTCTTACGGGCGTGGCACTATAGAGAAGCATGATAATTAGATAACGTACACTGTATTGATCAAATACCCCCCTCTGCATACGCTTTGTAACGAATTGAAAGCCTTCAGTTCGATTATCTCGACCTCAGTCTAGGATTCAGCGAAACATACACACAGCAAATGTTTCTCCTCACGATGGAGTGGAAGTTAGACATTCCTTCGGAGTCTCAACCACATATCCCAACTCCGACAGCTTCTAAAAGACATACATACACACCTCTTCATCACACACACCGAAACTCTCAAACTCCAAAAAGATCGCCCGGTCACCCACCTCCCCACCTGCCCATTCATTCGTTCACATAAACATAACGGCATACGCGCACAACTTTAAATCCTACAAAGGAAATAAGCTAGGTTTCAAACCCGTTCGTTCATAAACATCTCCATCAAACTTACTCAACAATTCGGATCTCAGCCATGTCAATATTAAACAAGTAAAAATGACACCATGAGCGTAAACCACACCCTCTCCCTCCCCTCTCCATACCCCTACCCCTACCGCCTTCCTCACTACACCTACTCATACATAGTCCTATCGAAGGCTTGATAACTTGATGCGCTGGAGATATGCATCGCACACCTACAACCCGTGAACAGTCTGACGCGGACTCGAGTTGCGAGTTGCATAGCGTATCAATTATATCATCGGAATATCGTACTGCGAGCTCCGGGCATGTTCGACGGTTAGGAGGCCGGTATTAGGGGCAATTTGACGTGGCTTATCTCCTGGGGAACCAATAGTAGGCGTATACGCTTTTGCATAGATCTAGGTACCCAAGATGACTCACCTAGTGAGATATAGACCACTTACACTTATAAAGCGATACATCTGCAGGTGACTAACGCAGCGATGAAAACCGTGGCTCTGAGCGACGTCATCGGTGAGTTACACTGAGGAATGTCCGAATATGAACTGACCGATACCATCTGTATCATCGGCCGAGCAAGATACGGTGACCATAGCTGCATCAATCAACACACGAACAGCATACACCAACACCTTCTCTTCGGAGTCATCGGCATTCCCAATCGCACGAAGCAGCTGCAGTCAAGCCCACTCGCCACTTGTCCGCCGCTCATATATCGCAAGCCTCATGTAAAAACCATGACAGCGGCCTGATTGTCTCCGGTAAGCCACCCTTGGTCTCAAGGCCAAGAATCCATCCATGCCCCCCTCCCTCCCCTGAGAAAACCGCACCTGCGGTTATTGCTTCATCATCCTATCATCCTATCATCCCTTGTAATACTCAAGTTCACATCTACAAAACTCCTTTCTGTCCACCAACCTCTTTTTTGGAATCCGGAGTTGCGTTGCGTTGCGTTGCGTCGCATTGAGAGTGTACGTACGTACGTGTAAACGAGAGAACTCGGATGGGAAGCGTGGTAGACTTTGCGATTTAGGATCTCCGCGGTGTATTAGGGATCACAGCGATGCACCTGTATGAAAGACGACAGACTGGGGTGTTGAAGATGCCCACCTACGACAGTAAGTACTACGCACTGTCTGAATGTCCCGCTGACCGCTAGACCTTCGATTTCACCGATGCTTGTACCACAATACCTATAGATCTATTCGTCACACACAGTGGTGGTATCACTGAATGGATTATCCAACCCAATATACGCATGAAATTATTGAAGGCGCTGCTGATTTGCACCACTCAGCTACACGTAAGAAAATATGATATATGGGAAATACGAACCTATACCCTCCGACACACAGGATGAATAATTCATATCATAATCTTCCTTCAAACCTTCTTAATTGGAATCTTCATATATGCTCCATCTAGTCTCGATCAAGAGAGCACCCACACGGTATCTATGAATGAATGTATGGATGTGGCATTCAGCTTTTGCTAGGTACGCTGCCCTCGGAGAGCCTTATTGACAGACGTAATCCATAACCGGCTAGACTGAGTGAAAGCATTAAGTTGAAACAGCGGTATACAATACATTGATTAACCTATACCGTGTGGGTCGTCGTCTTCTCGCCTCGCAAATCCACCAGACCCGCCACAAATTCAAGTACATACGTACGTCACAGAAAAATCGATTTGAATCGACTTTATCTGTAAACGTTTGGAGCGATAGATAGTCTTGCCTCTTGGACGTTATAGGAGTTATATGATAGCGGAGACCAACG
The DNA here is from genome assembly GCA_014058305.1 of Pleurotus tuber-regium. NCBI lineage: Eukaryota > Fungi > Basidiomycota > Agaricomycetes > Agaricales > Pleurotaceae > Pleurotus > Pleurotus tuber-regium. Next base: position 145,066 of record JACFYU010000024.1, read on the forward strand.
CACGCCGAGCAGTTCGAATTCGCCGAAGACCAAAGAAGAGTTCCCATCTCACAAGAAGCAGAAGTAAGTGACAAGCAGCCCCCCCCCCTGAGTCCGCCCCAAAGATAAGCGGATCAATCCAAACAAAAATCGAAAGAGCCACAGCGGGAAGCATTAGATACCGGCTAGCCTGCCGATCCAATTGAAGATCTAGAACGGGAACAGGAATGTGCGAAGGGAGCGGAAAGTTGCAATGTATGGTAGGATAGGATAGTGCCGTTCAGAGCTCTCATCCAGAGTCCCCTCCCACACAGCAAGAGTCTATCATGATGTAGGACACTTTAGAAGTGGATCAGATCCGGGGTTGTATACACCGTAGTAGTACGTAGAGGCGTTTTGGTCGGCAACTCGAAAAGTGCGAGATCGCACGTTGTGAGTTGCATTTCATAGAGAATCCTTGTGTATACCGAATGAGGTGTGTGTCCGAAGCAATCGTCGACCATCTTGCAACCTGAACGTGAAGCATCTAGGACTGAGGACAACGGTCGCATGGCAGAGGAGTCCAGGCATCCTATCGATTTTTTTTTCCGTTCCGTAGTCGGTCAAGGAAACATATTATAGGACTCGGAGCGCCACAGCTACCCGCGATAATTGTTTCTCAAACTCTGCATGTAAAGGTTACCTACTTCATGCCAGCAAGCTCAGCCGAAAATGAACTTTGAACTTGTTGAAGGTTCACTGTGGCGTGGCGGGTGGTTGAGTTTGGTAAAGTCGGGTGGATCAAATATCTTCGGCGCCACTTCGCCTTCCTCACAATCCGGCAACTTTCGGCTTCCCAACTGTCTCCTCTGAATTTTGAATACCACCTATAGAGTCCTAGAGTAGCAAATAGTACTTGATATCGGCAATCTAGATGCAGCAGTCGTGCGGGTCTGATACTCTGTTAGAAAATATAGTGACTTTGGGGCACTCATCCGCATTGGCACAGGGATCTTGTTTTCGTCGTGCAAGGTGCGTCGAATGGCAGACGTCTATCTGCCTATACAGACATCAAGGTAAGTAGCTCACATCTTATGCCCTTGAGATCCAATGCTCACTGAACCCCAATGTCAGTCAGTGAACTAGTCAATCTCGGGTCCTTGTAACGGTAATGTAGTACGAATGAACCCTTCACGTTCGTTGAAAGCCGCCATAACGAAATTTCCTCCTGGCTACAGGCCAGGTCGACCGAAATTAAACCCCGCAGACCCAAAAGTGAACACCTAGCCCTGTCTATTTACCGTAACGCATAACAGGCCACAGGCCACAAACGCTTGTGGCCCTACGGCTGAGACATACCTTCAGGATACCGAAATAGCGAACAATAGCAAGTCATGTATGTGTTTGAATCTCCGGCCGTGGTGGCTTGACCTTCACCAATGCTATAAGTTCGACCGTTTCTTACTCCCTCTACTTTACGATTCTTGCTGACCTATTTAGCTACTTCACCTGCATAGTCTCCTTTTCTTCAACTTATGCATCATTCACAGGAATGCACGGGAGCCCTGGTGGCCTCATCAACAGCGCACTCACCCTTATGCTCTTTCTACCACCCTCTAGAGAGCAGTGTCAGACCCACTTGCACACGTACTCCTTTTACAACGGAGATCCATCGACTCCCTCCAGAAATCCTTTCCATCATCTTTCGATTTGCAGTAACCAATAAAAACAAATTGGATACCAGCCGGTCTCGCACTCTTTTTACAATTATACATGTCTGCTGTCTCTGGCGAGCCGTGGCGATCGACGACTCGGAGCTATGGTATCGTATCGACACCTACGTGCCTGGTATGATTCCCTTTATGATAGAACGCGCTCGAAGCAAATTACTTCACGTAACGCTCGATATCCCTCATCACTCATCATGGACCAACGGTGTTGCCTACACTCTTACAAAGGGGGAAAGGATGCAAAGCCTGGAAATCAATTCCAATATAGTGACATTGACAGAAATACTCAGGCTGATCCGGATGAGTGACTTCCATGCTCCTCATCTTCGGGAGCTCAGCATTTTCGACAGAGATGGACCCCATTATTACGACCAGTCTCACACTCACGCCTGGTTCCCCAAGATCTCCATGTCGCCACTTGTTAATGTAACACCACAACTAGAGAAGCTATCTTTGAGATTCTGCCGGATAGACTGGTCGTCTTTGGAGCTGTGGGGACTGCGTCATCTTGTCATAGTGAATACGGTCGGAATGACTTCGCTTACCGAGTTACTCGAAGCCCTGTCGAACATGCCGGAACTACGCACGCTCGAGCTTGTAGCTTCCGCATCCTGGGAAGACGAAGATGATATTTCCGACAATGATAATATTGTACGACTCGACAAGCTGGAAATCCTAACCATCGTTGATAAAGTATACGATGCATGTTCCTTCATGGATAGAATCGAGATTCCGCCGACGACGGTGCTTCGTATGTGGATCAGTGTATACAGTTCCGACGATGATGAGAGCAGCTCTATCGTTTCCTGTTGGCGGCACGTACGAGCACGCCCCACAACGCTTTCCATCAACCAGGGCGCCGGGGGATTCTGGTTCACAGTAACTCAGTTCGAAGATAGAGTTAATGGTCGGACGCGACGAGATATCATTGACGTCAAATTATCTGCGGGCAGATCAAAGCCCATTGAATGGGCGGGGTTCGTGGATCCGATCCTTGGTTCGCTGGATTTATCCTCTTTGGAATATTTGATGTGCAATGCTAGTTGTTTTACCTGCCTCCACTGGATGTCGTATTTTGGCAACTTGCCTACCCTACGAGAGGTCGGACTTCGCCGCCTACATCTTGAATCTTTTATACAGGCTCTTCAAAAGGAGATCATAACCTACGGTTTCCAGGCATTGATCTCGTTTTGCAATGTCGATGCCATCCACGTTTATCAAGCATCCGACGACGATAAGGCCAGCATCGACTTCGAAAATATGCTTATTGATATCATGCGGATGCGCAGAGAGAGAAAGAGGATACTGTCTAACGTTGAGGATGATGACGATGACGACGAAAACGACGAAAACGACGACGAAAACGACGACGACAACAACGACAACAACGACGACAACAACGACGACAACGACAACGACAATAACAACGACGACAATAACAACGACAACGACAACGACAACAACGACGACAACGACGACGACCATGATGTCGGTATGTTCCTGGCCAATGTCGGAATGCAGGCAGATCAGCCCAGCCCTCTTAGAATAAAAATATATTCATTGACATAATGAACCTACTTCTTTCATCAACACTGATGTTCGGATTTGTTAATGGGCATCTAGAGCTTCTATATTGTTACTTGTTGTTTCACAGATCACCGTGTATATTTATATCCTAGAATTGATAACGATGTTTTTTATATTCAGCGTAATAATTTACAATGGAAAAATGGTGCTAGGGCTACAATTGTAAAGTCGTGAAGTGAGTGAAGTGCGATTACCAATGTCTAGAGTAAGATGCGACATAAACAAGAGGTATTCAGAGTCTGGTATTCAAGGGAAATCGACGGCCACATCGGCTTGCCATGAATCTTCGTACACATTCCACAGAGAGACGAGCACGAGGCTCTCGTAGCGAAAGCCCGAAGGTCCAAAAGGCCATTCAGAAGAAGACGGGCGTTCATATTGCGCTTTCTGCAATGTTTCTACCGAGTGAGCGACGAGGGACGCAAGATAATCTAATGAACACCAACCTCTATGAATCGTGCGTAATTCATAGCAATCGTAGCTGCCAACTGAGCCCGCGTCATCGGACCAGTTGGAGTAGCTACTTCAATCGAGCGGGTCCAATCGACGTGTGTATAACCAGGCCACTATACATTGCAAAACTATGAGTTACTGCCCATTTTCGCCGAACTCGAAAGCCTTACACAAATTCTGAAGCTTATCCTTTTGATGCCCATCGGCACAAAAATAAGGTCGTTGGCGCCAGCCATCACAGCCCCGAGTGCATGTGAACTCCTTGCGCTGAGTTCGCGCATGGGGATTCCTTGATTCTGGTACCCGATAAGGTCGAAGGTTATCGGTTTGTTACTATTCGTGCGGCCGAGAGACGCGGCCCACTTGGATGATGAAGTGAAGAGGGGTTGAGGAACGCGTCTTCGCTTGTTCGACAAGAATGGAGCAGTAGCCCCTCCGAGAGCTGAGAATGTCGACTGCTGGGAGGCTTTGACGGAGGGGTGGAGAGGGTTAACGTAAGACATTATAGGCTAGGAATTAATGACGACGATAGATATGAATGCTGAAACCTCCAGAGGCTTGAAATGATGCTGATGATGAGAGCCATTGGATTGAGAGACTGAATGATATATATTCGACGACTTGAAAGGTGTCCGGTATCAAAGAGTTTACACTACAACGCCTACGGCCAAGGATGTGGCATTCAAGTGGCCAACAATCATAGAGGCTAGTTGATTCACCAGAGAAAGCGGTCGGGAAGTCAAAGAGCAATGTCGTCAGTCATAATCCGAATCCGTTCCTTTTGCTCCATTGACCTCTGTGCGGATGACCCCGAGAAAGGACCTGTCCGCTTTGTTGATTGAAGAGATTATATGTCGGGACGGAGAGGGATGAGCGTCAAAGAGCAGGGTTGAATGAGATAAACGGAGGGTCATTGAGCGATTGTGATCTTAGAGGAAAATCCACACTTGATGATTGTCACAAAACAAAGCATTGAGGTGATGTCACGGGCCTCATGTCGTTATTAGTCGGAGGCATTTCGTCTTGATTTCGAAAGTCGTCATAGGTTAAAACCAAAATTCTTTAACATGCGCTTTCAGTAGTCCGCAAAGCAAGACGAGTACGTGGCTACTGGAATTCCATGACAGAAGGCAACCGAGTTTTCATTACTTCGACGGCTGAAAGGTAGCGGCCATTCCAGCACTCTTCGTTCGTCTATATTTCGAGCAGATTGTCGTAGAAACAGAAAGACCATGCAGCAGAAAAGTGCACGAGTAAGTACCAATTAGAACGGAAGATGAGGAAAAAAGGAGTTTGCAACTCAGGGCTAACAGGCGCTCGACGAACCCTCGCGCGCCTAATCTACCTCTACGCGTCTGCGCGGTTTAAACGTGAACGCGTGCGCCGTGAACGTTCAGCTCAGCGGTTTGAATCCTGAAGCCGAGCTTACCTGAATGGCATCCACCAAGCGACGCTCACAATCCACCCTTACAAGTTGGCTAGGCACAGCTCAGAAAAAGCCCCGTCTCGATATCGAAGAAACCACTAGCTGTAACGATGAACCACTAGACGCGAGTCGTGCGACGGGGGAAGGTGACGTCCATAGTGCACCTTCCGAGGCCCAGCTGTCCGATCTTTTGGACTTTTCAACCTTTGAGACCAGCGATAGTGCTCTGCTAGCTGCCCGGTTTGATCAGCTTGCCAACGCGCTTCTACACGAGTATAGTCTAGTGGTAACCAGCGGTCCCGAATCCGAGGAGTATCATATTCTGGAACTCGAGTTCTACTTGAGGGCCAGCGGTCACGAAGATCCATTTACACATGGTAGTGAGGAGCAGCGTTTAGCTGGGAACTGGTTCGTCTAATCTGTATCTTTGATTCGCGTGTGAATACCTAATACAATATCCCCAGGTACTTCCACCGTGCGCCCCGACGCTCTGCCGACCCTAACAAAAACGCTACCAGTTCGACAGCCTATAGAAGCGGTAGTCGCAAGGGACTTGATATCACTATTGGGATACCAAGTACAAAGACATCTCACTATGATATTCGCGGAGGAATACTCCTTCGAACCATACAGCGTCGTTCCGACTTCAAGGTCATCTCCGGACCATCCCTACTCGTTGATGAGATCCTTCGTGAAAGCTCAGCAGAGAGTATCACAGAGTTAGTTGACGAGAAATGGGGAAAAGATAGATCCGCATTTCTTTCTTCTACTTCCATCTCGTCATCAAGGACATCTCTGTATCTCAAGCCATCTTCTGCGGATGCTCGCAGACGAGAGACAACCATTTACTCCTCTCCGAGAATTGGCTTAGATCTTTCCCATCCTAATACTACAGCCTCTCCATCCAATTCACGCGTGATCTACGTTTCCAAGCCCTACAGATATTTTGTACACCCCACGCTCCTGACATCAAACGGTCGATGCCAGACTCTTCTCGGCGTCTACAAGCATTGTGGCGAGGGTGCCGCTGGCTCGGAAAAGCTTCACCACAGGCTGTCTACATTAACTGGAATCAAGATACAGACCGTGGCCAAGTACATGAGAGATTTCCAAACTGGATTTTCGGAACGGAGTTTGAAGAAGTTCGTTGGAGCACCGGGGAAGGGCGTTTGTTCGTCTCCGGCGAACTATCTCCAAATGATGGGAACTTTACGTGCTATCCAACAAGAATGACATTTCGATATCTTCCCTTCTACGTTGTATATACTTCACCATCTGTTGTGACGTTTCTCTCAACCCTGACCGGCGAGACGAACCTGCGATGGCTGTACCACATGGATTCCTTTCCCCAGCGGGCTGCAACCGCGTCACGAAACGAGCAGGCGGCGATCGCTGTCATAAAACCAGTCGGAGCCAATCTTGAAGTCGACAAGACAAGTGGACGGCTAGGAATCGAAGTCTGGGTTCACCACCCTAGTTCTGTATATGCACGACAGGAGTTACGATATGAACTGTAGCTCTGGTCGATTCCATACCTATGTAAAGCGAGACTCTGCATTATACGGGCCCGCCCAACAATCCGAATTCGCAAACCTTTACCCTAGACAGCGCTTCCATGCTCGCTAGCACGGATATCATGAAATGGATTAAAGTCCTAAAAATGCCAAAAAAAAATCAGTGCGCAAATAAAGGATTATCTAGCACCCTGATTCGCCAACCATATGTACCTCCTTCGATCCATGCCCCAAGCATCAGATATTTAGACGTTTCTAATCGCCGTCCGCCTATTCAATCTATCGACATTTGCGATCTTTGTTACCTGGAGCGTTCTAGTGTGTGCGGCGCCCAAATGATAGGTAAAGCTAAAGGACTTCCGTGGCCTATACTCGTGGTCGGATTATATTATGCGCTAGAATGAGCGAGCAGGAGCTTCATAATGTGCAGATCCAAATCGTACCCCCCAGTCAAGAAGAGTTCAAAGCACTTAGTGAACTGCTCGTTAATTAAAAAATCATACCCGAATACTGCGACAAGACTCCTGGCGGTCAGGACCTGGCCTGTGATCGGATCGCTGGTGGTTCCCGACGACTGGATCTTGAAAGAGACTACTTCGATTTCATGATATGTCGTTAGATTTGATAAACGCATCCAGGTCATGTGGGAGTTGCAGCGTTCACTCTATAGATCAGATTTTCGGAATCGATACCGGCGTCCGTGACTACACACCGCGATACCAGTAATCAATGGAGAAGGGCAATGGGTGGTCCCGAATGTGCAGGTCTTGCTGCCTGAGCACACACACACACACACACACACATATACGCATAGAGTGGCGATTACGAACCAAGTTAGAGTTGGTATCAGCTGTGTGTACTCGTGCAGTAAAATTAAACGTGTGCGAGACGCTAGATTAGCCGCCGAAGTGGTCGCCCAGCGTACGAGGGTGATCAGGTGCAGTCCTTCCCGTCTCCGCTACATTCCTTGCACATCGACGGTGCACTTGACTGGTCTAATGACCTTCCTCCCCTCACACACCTCCCGTCTCCGAAGCTCCGACATGGAAAGCTGCGAGCTGGGTGCGAAAGTTATAAGAATAGAATGCTGTATAGTGTGGGTGATCAACATCTGATGATGATGTGGGAAATACTTAGTATTGCAGGCTTTGACACGGTAAAATCACCCCAACAGTAGATGAATGATTTGTTCAGGTATACAATTGCCGCCGCGAGAGAGGAGTAATCAGCCGAACGTCGTTGGAGTGAAGTGGGTAAAAAGTGTGTGAAGGATGATGGTAAGTTGTCCAGGCCGTTCTATGATCATTCTATGACATTCCGTTTACATGATATGAAGCAGTTATTAGTAGAACCTGTGGAGAATACTCACCGACCTTTATCAACCAACACTGCTGGATCATGTCAAAAACAACGTTCTTGCTGGTGGAGTGTAAACTATGTCAGCTCGGCGGAGCAAATTGCACCTTTGGCCGAGAAGAATGGAGCAATCAGGAGACTTGATGCACGAACATAGGCGGCCCGGCCTATCATAGCTTTAGAGTTCAACGTTCATCGGTGAGAGAATTGGGGCTTTAAAGCGCAAAGTGAACTTACGGAAGTCTTCAAGCAGCTATTCACCCTGCAGTAGCAAAAGCGTGCAACCTCTATCGCACGGTTTATTTGAGGGTGGAAGTGACAAGAGATAAGGGACGAACGGCGATATTACAGCACGCCGACAATGCTGTTAAGCCGGTCGATCATGCCGTGTGCCTCGTTCGATTGTAATGTCCTTCCATCATGCGAAAAACATGACGCATGGGATCGAAGGGTGAGATGCGAAGGCTATTGCGGGATATTAACTAGCCGAGGCTGCTTCCCATAGACCAGGATTCTCATAAAAGACTCCAATTCGTAGGTGACGACACCACCAGCTCCCGAGAAGTCGCTTCAACTGGAACACCAACAGAAGAAGGTGCAATAGGCAGAGTATTAATGTTTTGAGGAGGCATTGTGTTACACCGTTTGGGAGACCTCATGACAAAGAGCAACTGAGATAACACAGAAGTTATAGGCAATAGGTCTTGTTCTTTACCGAGTAGCTGGTGGTTGAAGACCATTGCAGGAGATATCGGCATAATCAAAGTGGCGTGCACGTGGCTTATGGAATGTTTGTGATAAAGCCGTGTCAAGCGGTTGAGGTGACTTTATAGCTTCGTTTCTCCAACTCAGTAGCCTGGTGCTACCCATAGGTTCTCCTCTGTCTCTACCGTCATGGTTTACAACCCACAGAGCGTAAATGCCATTATCAAGGACCAGCTTTACCTTGGAAAGTGAGTCGTGACATATCCAAAAAAGGCAGTGATGTGTGGTCGAGATACTGAGTGTCTTTTTTCTAACCTAGTTTGTCGGCTGCGCAATCGGTCGATCTGCGCAGAAAGATTGGTATCACCCACATAGTTTCAGTCTGCCCCGAGTATCCATCGACTGGTCCGAACCATCTTACCATCGCAGTACAAGACTCCGAATACGAGAATTTACTCATACATCTCCCGAATGCGTGTCGTTTCATCCAGAACGCGATGGATAATGGTGGCAAAGTGCTAGTGCACTGTGTTATGGGGATCTCTCGAAGCAGCACTGTCGTTTCTGCCTACCGTGAGTTGCTCTTCATATTTTGGCCTTTGTTCTCTGGTAACATACGAAGAATAACAGTCATGAAGACAAGACATATGTCTGCTTCTGCAGCCATTCGTTTTGTGAAACGATGTACGAGCCAATCTAACCCATTCTCTATCCCGTTCACCGAGTTTCTTGTTCAGGGCGTCCATGTGTTCACCCCAATTATGGTTTCATACGACAACTGCACGCTTTTGCTGAGTGCGAGTACGAGCCTTCACCTACGAATAAGGCCTACATGGCCTGGAAGCGCAGCCAAGCACGCAACGTTACCAACTTCTTGAAGACAGTCGTCGACACCACTCCAGTAGTCCCCGATCAGCTATACTTAAGCAGGTAAGCCACCAACCTTGACTTTCTCTCAGTATCTTAATGTGTACTCTTTTCAGCGATTTCCCGAAGGATCCAGAGCAAGCAGAATCTCTACTCCTCGATCTCGGGATCACCCATCTAGTCTCTCTTTCTCCTGCTGAAATCTCTTCATCCGTCATACCCTCTGTGAAGCACCGTCATATCAACATCGGTCACAGCCAGGAATCGCTACTTGTTGCACTTCCTGAGGCCGGCAAGTTTATTGGAGAAGCGATAACGAGGGGTGGAGTGGTCCTGGTGCATTGTTTGATAGAATCGAGGGCTTGTACAGTCGCCTGTGCATATCGTGCGTCCTTCCATCTCAACTTACTGTCTCTATGTATATTCATCTACTGTCATCATGCAGTCATGTCGACGAGGCACATTGCTCCAGACGCTGCTTACGCACTTCTTCAAGATGGTAAACTCATCGTAATTATTTTTTACTATCCCTTTCGACTGACGTTCTTCCTTACAATGCAGCCCTTCCTTTATTCAACCCCACCGCGAACTTCTCCCGACATCTCCAGCTCTTCGAAGCTTGCAACTATCGCCCTTCCGTCGACCATCCACTCGTAAAGGAATGGCTCCATCCCCACAACAGCGCCAAGAACAACAAGACCCAGAGCAGGAGTCCATCCAGGCATCCCCGCAGGCCGACTTCCCCACACAGAGCATACCACCCAGCCTCAGGAGACGCTAGAGATATCAACACCAATTCCTCAGCGCTGACTGCCGCAGCGGCGTCAATGCTAAGCGAGACTGGTTTCGACATGGCTGCGTTTGGCGATGCTCTGGCGAAGATCCAACGACAACACTTGGTCTAGGACCCTCTCTGCGACAGAGATGACATTAAAGCGATATAAGTGACCGGATGGATTGACATTCGATCACTCCGCTAGGCCGAATCCTCATCGAAGTTATGGATATCGTGGTGCGTGTTATGCGACGCTCCGCGTCCCAATATCCAAGTTCCCTTGACAATTATGGATTATCGATCTGGATCTTCTTGTACTCACGACCGCATGTCGCCGAATGACCTTCATGACTTATATATCCCTAATACCTACCTTTTACCCAAGATACTAATCGTTAAGATTTTTGTCGTGCATGTAGTCCTGGTGATATACACATATGTACTTTTGATTATCTTGTACAATATTATTTATGCAATGTTTAGCGCTGGGGCGCTAAAGAGCGATTAAAGTGATGCATGGAAACATTAATGGAGATAGTTCTACAAGGATGTTGAAGGAGTGGTATGGGGAATGATGTGGAAAGAGCGTATGATTTTTGAACAATAACATGATAGCAGCAGCAGGGGATAACAATATTGCACAAACACACAAAGAGACAGATACTTTTAATGCTAAGGGTATACAAATTACGCACGACCCAAGCCAGCTGAGTAGCGTCCAGTTAAAACGGTCCAGTCCCAGTGAGTTCAGAAATCGACAGCGACCTCGGCCTGCCAGGAGTCTTCAGACACGTTCCAGAGTGAGACCAAGACAAGTTGTTCGAGGCGAATCCCAGAAAAGCCAACGACCCAGGCGGGGCTTCCAGATGGTTCATACTGAGCTTTCTATGAGTCATTTTCATCTTGTCAGACGAATGCTCCAAGATAATACATAAGCTCAGTACTGACTTCGATGAAACGAGCAAAGTTCATAGCTATTGCGGCGCCGAGTTGAGCACGCGTCATCGGGCCATGAGGAGTGTATGTTTCGATAGACCTAGTCCAGTTGACTTGTGGGTAGCCTGGCCACTATACAATAGCACATATAAGAGGACGTCAGAGCCCTCAAATATATACAAACGTACGCAGATCCTGAAACTGATCCTTTGTAGTCCAGTAGGGATGAGAACATGATCTTGAGCTCCGACGATTAGCGCAGAAAGAGCATGCAAGCCACGGGCAGTTAGTTCGCGCATTGAGACGCCTTGGCCATGGTATCCAATAAGGTCGAACGTGATAGGCATATGAGTATTGGTACGTCCCATTGATGAGCCCCATTTAGATTTCGGAATGAAAGTCTCTTGTGGTACGCGTTTCCGTTTGGGAGAAAGAAAGGCCGATGCTTGAAGGAGTACCGCGCTTCCGATAGCAGTGAAGTTTGATTGCTGACCACTGGTGATAGTAGGGTGGATCGGGTTCACGTAGCAGTTCATTTCCCAGAAAAAAATTAGCAGAGTGAAGAAGGCACGAAGATGAATAGAAGATGATGGTAAATTCATGGTAAAAAGCGCACCAGTTTTATAGTGGACTGAGGAAGAATGGACCACCGGTCAATGAGAACGAATGCCACACCATTGAGGGCCAAAGAAAGTGACTGCCACATCTATGGCCAGATGTGGCTCGAAACGCACCGAAAAGGAAACCGACAATGCACGTCAAGAGAGTAAGGCCATGGCCAGCAATTGAGTCCGTATAATGCGGTGCATGAAGGAGTTACACAACTTGGGTGATACCGACTCGCAAACGACTAGAGAACATTGAGTTCGCGCTGTGAGTCGTGTCATGGTAGAAACGTACTGGCGCTCGATGTTTATGTCGCACTGAAATACGTTACAAGGATAATTATGTCCCATCATTAACTGCCTATGGTCGCAACGATTTCAATGAGCCCGTAGTGATTGGCGAGGGTCCAGGATAGTTGGAAGCATAGGCTGGATATTGCGCATCCAATACCCGAGCACTCTGCAGTATTCGATCCCATGTAACAATTCCAATGGTGTTTCTGAGGATTATAAGGCTGAACCTTGAAAGCGAGTTGAAAGTTGGCAAAAGAGAATGCAGGTGCAGTGAGAGCGATGGGGAACGTGCCAATCAATGCCAGTTTCGGCGCTTACATAAGTCGTGATTTGCACGAAACCACTCAACCCCTGTAACCCTGCAGAGAAAGACAAGAATTATTAGGGGTCGGTAATGTATCAATGGAATTATCAAATGGAACTATTAGAAGGAATAAATGGAGAATGCAGCGCCCTCAGCGACTCTTTGCAAATGGCTCATCTACCGCGAAATGCCAGGAGAATACTGGTATGCGATGCGTAGGGGTATAAATGTCTTGAAAAGATGCATCAGAAGATCCCCCATGGCACATCTCTCGCCGTCAGGATGCAAATTGGCTGTTTCAGCAGAAGCCTTATGGACCATGGTACATCCAACGAAAGCAACTCTATGCTAGACGCCATTAGTCGGATGTCCAAGCTTCAGTTACGACGCGACAATGGGCCGTCGGCCTCATCAGCAGCTGTGTATACGGTGTATACGCCATGAAGCGACTGTCTTTGGCAACTCCGTCTAATATACTACTTGGATCCCGTATTACCCTCAACTCACCAGCGCACCTCCATGCCCACAGACTCTATCGACTGAAATAAGAGGTTTATCAGGTGGGGGATGCCCAGGAATGCTGTACGAGCCACTCTCCTTTGTTGCAGTCGACTTCGCAGACGGAGAGGATCATAGGTATGCACTTTTGCACCTAATTTTCTTTATAGTATCCTAACTTCTCCAGAGTGCCAAGCGCTTGAATTCACTTTCAGTCTGTCATATTTGGTAATGACTATTTAGATTCATCCGCTGCCTTGCTCCTTGTCTGACGGCCTGAAAATCTACCAATTGGCCTCGAGTCCCGGAATCTCCTCACCTCCCCCCCTCCAAATGATATTTGACCACTTACCCAATCTAGAGCAGTCACATTCAACGATTAGCAAACGCAGGGAGGATGAATTGTAATGGAAGTGACCAAAACCGCTGTCTCTACGGAGAGTGTTGGCAGGCACTTGCCATGGCTTAATCGCGAGGAAGATGTTAGAGACGTTGCATTGTCGACTTGGGGTTCAGTTAGAAAGCTCAAGAGGGCGACTAAGCAGTCAAAGTGCGTCTGCACAGCATGTAGGATATTAAGCGCCATCCCGTTGATGATCGGACATCCTCCGGCTCTACGGAAGGCTCAGTATGTAGCACGACCAGAAATATAGCATGTTTTGTAAGGTGGACCGGACATTACAAAAGGCAGTACAACGCGTAGAATAAGCAAAGAAAGGCTCTAAACACCGAAGTCTAATAGATATCTATATATCATCGCAGTAATCAATCTAAAAACGAGCACTCTATCAGTTTCCGCAATCGCATTACATCCCAAAAAGCGATGTATAGGCTTGTTGAGTCAACTCCGCTTGATAGCCTACGAGTTCAATGGAATGAGTTTTGCCGTGATCGGCAAAAACGACATTGACAAATAGCACTAGGTAATCCTAAGTACTTACGAATGAGCTGAGAACGTTCTGCTAATATGGTCATAACATTTAGACCGGCGTCGAAGATACGTTTCAGGTCTCGTTCAGCCCTTTCGACTTCCTGGTGGCCTACGGTGTTTGTAACTGCACGCCAAGAGTTGACTTCGAAGACGAATACTTGGGATGCGGCTGTCCATACACACTATTGGCCAGAGGAGGGTATATCAGCTTCTAGACTAATAAAAGAGGATAAATGAAACCCACTGCTATTATAGGGTTTACATAAACTAAATCTAAATCCCGGATGGATGCTAGCGCGAGTACGATTGCTTTGGCCGCGGCTAAGCACTTGTTGCGAGAGATAGCATTTGTAGCGGATAATCCAGAGTGAAGGCGGATTGTAGCAGCAGCTGCAATGCAGCGAGATAACATGAGATCCCTTCGGCTTGGGAAGAGAGTTTCGATCGAAGCGGTTAGCTGATCAATCAGCTGATCGAGCTTGCTGAAAGCGTTCGCGTGTGATAAGGTGGCTGGAGCTGGAGAAAAGAGTGAGGTAGTCTACGGATGAAAATTGTATGAACACTAACATGTCCTTAATTGATGTACTAGATTGTTGATGCGTTCCCAGAGAAGGGCGGCCTTAGCCAGGTAAGCAAGTGTCGATGTGCCCGAATCGGCGGTTGGAATATTGTTGAGGAAATTATGCAACGTGTAACTTGTCCTATACGCTGGATGAATCCCATTCTGAGCGAGATCTCATATCATATATGACTTAAAAAAAAGAGCGAATATGCTCACCGCTTCATATTCTTCCATTTCGGCTGGCCATGGCGTATCAAGCTGTTGGCCTGGTGCTTCGGTTGGACAGTGTGCATTGGGAGACGAGTCAAACGCAACTGCCCAACATTTGTCCATGGAAAAAACTGTCCAGCACGCTCGGATTCGCTCGCCCTCTTCAACAGAATCAACAGGGGGTGGAAGTAGCGACACTGGCGATCCAACGGATTCGCTGCTACGAATCTTGTTTAGACGAGCCGCAATCGCGAGACCGACGACTGTGCTTGCATGATATTTTCCTTCTAATAGGCGACCGTTGGAAAGCAAGTAGTGAGTGAGAAGCACCTCGGTCTGAATAGTGTGCATGATCTGTTGGGGATGGTTACTGGATAAAGAGCCAGACAGTTGGCTTAGGGCGCGCGCCGTCACTGCCTCCTCATGTATGGTATATGATGGGTCTCGGGATAGGTGAATTCCCCAGAGATAAGCCGTTGTCAGGAGGGCGGGAAGAGGTCGGCCATGATCCCCGAACGGATAGCCTTGTAATGCGCTATGCCGGAACCTAGACTTATTCAAAAAGAAACCTACCTCAACGGCGTGCTCCAAAAAGGTATCGATCCTGTTGAATTGAATGAGTGTTTCATCTATGGCGATGAGTAGAGGAGTCTCACAGTGTTTGCCTCATTGGTAATAACGGCTCGTCTGAGGGCCACCAGGTCTCTAAAGCGGAGGGAAGGGAAGTGACTAAGGAAATCAATCATTCATTCACGAACAGAATGTAGGTCGAACGTACGCGATAGCGTACTCGATGTGCTGGGGAGGTCTTCGTCAGCAGGTAGTTGAGGAGAACCGGTGGTAGGGTATGGATTGTACAATGTAAGGTTGGGGGATTGATCATTAGCCGGATTCTCGAGCTCACTGATGCGAGCCTCTAGTCGAGCGATAGCATCCTCGAGGCCTTGAGTTCTTGAATAGCCAGAATTACTGGCATATTCACAATCCTCCGGCCTATCGCCTCGTACGCACTGGCCACAAACTGGACGCGCTCCGTCACATTTCTGCGAGAGACGTGAGATAAAAAATCCATGAGGGGAATGCAGTAAACCCACCATTTTGCGACGCCTAGGATTATATAATAAATGTCAGCCATGTCACACAATGATTCTATTGTGTAGTCAGCGTACCTGCAATACATGCAAGCTTCACCTTTGCGCAGCTTGTTTTGTGGTTCAGAAGGAGAGGTACTGAATGAACCTTCCATTGCGGATTGTTGGTCTTAGCATTTGAACAATAATAGCTTATATACTGACCACTAATGCCTGTCTCGTGCCAATGATGACCGAACCCGTGTTCTGCCCGTGATGTCAACTACGACGAAATGATGAGTTCGGCGGAGGGGATAGCATTCGCAAGTTACCATGTTCATCGGTCTGTCATTACACCCTGGCCGACAGATAAAGCTGCGGCAAAGCGCGTACCATGTATACCGGCGCTGCAACTTTCCGTTTTGTCAGCATGTACCATTTCTGTAGCGAGCTTGACGCATCTTATGTCTGGATGAGTTGAGCAGAGATCTATAAAAAGTGGCTTAGCTTACAACGATAGATGTTGATGAACAAACCACAGTGTAACTGTTTCCATTATTAAGATAGACCCTGAAGGCCTGAAGATGCATCCTTCGGTTGCGGGATCTTAGATCCTTTACAGCTCTGTATAGAAAAAAAGATCTAGAGATGTGGTGCCGAGTGTCCTCTGAGCGGTGGGACATGGCAAAAGTATTCGAAGTCATTAGTAATACACAAGATGTGTCATTGCCTTTCAGCCGTCTATATGACTCGCAAGGTATGGCTGAAAGTCATGCTTGCATCATAACTTATGCGAGCTTCCGATGGTGCTCGGTCACCGAACGTAGATAATCGCCAAGTGTCGGTATTCGTGGACGTTCGAGGATTTAGCCTGATTTAGCAGTAAGGAACAGTACAGAATAATCGGACTTCGTCCCCGACTTACCGGTTCTTGGCTTGACCAAATTTACTTAATTCATGCCTGAACTTTAGCTTGAGACTCGTAAATCGAAATTGAGTGGTGGTTGTAAATGTTAGATATATACGTGTTTGAAAGTTGGTACGACGAAAAATTCAAATAGTTATTTGTAAATCATGCTGGCGTTCAACTTCAAGCTTTCAAATGTAGGCATCAATGCATCACACGCCAGTTTACATAATCCCCATCAATCAAGGTTAGCACTTAGCACTCTACGGCTCCGAAAACAAACAAAAAATTGGCACTCTCAAAAGTTGACTCCGCAAACTTCTCAACCGGATGTCAAACATTCAAAGGCCGATTCGATTCGTACCTCACAGTTGAAGATACGGACAAGAACGTACAGAGTAAAAGCAATCATTGAAAATAGTGCTCAACTCCTGCGGGGTCGGAGACCGCGCCCGCTACCGCTTAATTCACTACTGGGTGCATCCGAGTTGTACATCATCGGGCTTCACGCGCTTGGGCAAATGAAAACGTCCAGCGCCCAGGCGATAAAAAGTAAGGACTCCGAAGAAAAAAACCGCAGCCTTCGTAGGCACTTCTATTCAATAGATCTTGTATCGCCCAAAAAATGCAGACTGACTTTTCGGGCCTGGTGCGACGACGGGAATGAATGACCAAGTGACAATGACAGTGTCATGAGACGTACATGTTGTGTTTTTGGAGGGATCCGAATGTACAGCGAAATATTGAAAAGTTTATACGACGCTGCATTCAGGCTGGTGGGAAAAGTAAGTGTCAGCGTGGAACTGATCACAACAAACCGCATTGGAAGCGAAGTAGGAGTGAACTAGACGCTCAATGAGTGCCTGAAGTGTCTACCGTCTCCCGCTCGACATATATACACTTCCACGTATATGACTGTATGGCAAATTAGACAACTCAAATCACAAAACAACCGCGACACACAAGCATAGCGTTGCGGTATTCTCTGTGTCTAATTGGGCGCATGATGCCAGGGGGGAAATAGTGAAGGCGGTGATAGCAACAGCGACGATGTTAGAAAGTACAGCATCACGGATGCTAGTGCTTACGACTAAGCACGTAGTCACGCTAGTCAGGATCTCAGACGTGGCTATCAATTCTAATACTCACTTGGAGTAATCTTTATGATCTGGACAACGCGCGAGTCGACCTTTTGTACCCTAGCTCAGGCCATCACTAGAGAAACAGTGAAGCTTACCTTTGTAAAATCGACTGGCGGTGCATGGCCAGATTCTAGCAGAGCATGACAGCAAAGATGATCGCCTCCATTGAAGGGTGCACGCCGCAAGAACATCAACAGAGGAGAGCTGGTGATATCTACCCGGGTATGTGCGGTATTAAGTTGGAGAGGATAACGTCGAACTAGGACGGCACATCCGGACTAAGTGGCGACCAGCAGTCCGAATGTGGCGACCAGGATAGTTCAATATATTTAGGTGGCGGTTTCAAGAACATTGACACTGAGTTCCCCGATATGGTGTTATTGTAACGGAATATAGGATTTGCCAGTTGAAGTAACCTGAGGGATCGCACGAACAAGCCGTATAGTAAAAAAGTGCTTGAAGCCCGATGATGCCGAAAAGACTAAAAAAGCCAGAGATCACTACGCCAATCTGAGAGGCTGCCATGCTCGATGTGAGACCGAAGACGATTTTCGAAGACTTATCGTCTGTCAGACAATGTGATGGATATGATGCGTTTGTGCTGAACCGAGAAGAGAAGCAAAGCGGATATAAGCTAGCCTCAGGGATGAGCAATCTTCGAAGCATTGAGGATAAGGTGGATTGTGCGAAATGCGTGTACTCATTGCGATTTAAGACACAGTGAAGGAGGCTGCGAGATTCCACTTGTACGTTGAGACCTTTAAGCCTCGTCCTTGGTGACCAGCAACAAGTGATATACGTATCACGACACCAGACATACTTAACTCCGGGTTTAACAGAGGAATTCTGACGGAATTCGAGCAGTAGAAGGAGAAGATAAGGCCTAGTAATACTTACGTATTATTTACCCATGACAACGCCTTTACAGCCAAATAAAGAGCCAAAAGGAGTAACTCGCATAACAGGTGTGTGCAACGTGCGTACCCTCATTTGCCTTCTTCACGCTGGTTTCGTGTAATAGAGTCGATGACTTCCTTCTAATTGACTTCTACCATATGGTCCAAGGTCTTGGACATGGAATAATGCCACACCGGTCATCTGGTCATGATCCCTTCGCTTCAGAGTCCCACAACGGTGGCTATCACGACGAAGAGCTTGACGAAGAGAACGACTCCTCAAGCCCCCTCTTACATCCCAGCAAGTTCATCAGAACATCAAGAAAACAAGAATTGATGTTAGCAGCTCTTTTTGTTTTGGTCTGGCTGGGTTTTACCCTCGCAGTCGGCGTTTCTGGTCCAGGAGCTCAAAAGCAGGACATTCGTACTGCTTCCAGTGATTTTTCGGAAGAGCGAAGATTGTGGGCACAGTATTCGCCTTTTTTTCCTGTGAAAGAGTACAAGCCTCCGTCACGCTTTTGCCAGATCACACAGGTGATTCAACTACGAATTAGGATGCTGCTCGTGACCCTTACATGAGTACGTTTATCTAGGTCAATATTGTAAGTGGCCATCGTTATCTTGCCAGTTTCAGCCAAATGAGCGTAAACTACACAGCTACAAAGGCATGGCGCACGGTTTCCGACAACCAGCGCAGGCGCACGTATCCAAACT
Source organism: Pleurotus tuber-regium (assembly GCA_014058305.1). NCBI lineage: Eukaryota > Fungi > Basidiomycota > Agaricomycetes > Agaricales > Pleurotaceae > Pleurotus > Pleurotus tuber-regium. The sequence goes on from JACFYU010000024.1 coordinate 164,506, forward strand.
GCTATCAAGAAGCTGCAGTCAGCGTCTACATTCGCTGATCCAAGCCTCTCCTTTCTTCGCAATTTCACCTATACCTTAGGAACAGAAGACTTGGTTCCATTCGGCGCGTCAGAGTACGTCCGTTATGCAAAACTTTCTTCAGAATTGACGAATGTTGCTGACGATTTATTAGGTCTTTTTCCGCAGGAGAGACAGCCTTCAAGCGATACTCTCACCTGGTAAAATCTGGAAACCTTCCCTTTGTCCGCGCATCGAGCTCTGAACGAGTAGTTTTGTCGGCAACAAATTGGACAGCGGGATTCGCATCTGCGAGCCATCATGTCTACAATCCGCACCTCTCCGTTATTCTATCCGAAGAAGCGAATGATACACTCGACGACTCCATGTGTCCTTCGGCAGGCTCCTCTGACGCACAAACCACCCAATGGCTCAACATATTTTATTCACCTATCACAGAACACCTGAATCGAGCTGCCCCTGGTGCAAATCTCACAAACACAGACACCTTCAACCTAGTCTCCATGTGCCCATTCGATACCGCAGCTCGTCACGGGATACGAAGTCCATTCTGCGGTATATTCGATATCAACGTCTTCAAAGGGTTCGAGTACTCTGGTGACCTCGACAAATTCTACAACACCGGATACGGACAAGCCCTCGGTCGTGTTCAAGGTGTTGGATACGTTAACGAAATCCTGGCACGCTTGAAACGCGTACCCGTCGTCGATCATACACAAACGAATTCCACTCTAGACTCCGATCCAGCGACGTTTCCTTTGGATCGTGGGATATACGCCGACTTTTCCCATGATAACCAAATGATCGCTATATACGCTGCCATTGGTCTTTTTAAACAGAAGCAGCCATTAGATCCATCGCATATAGATTCGAACCCAAGCAGAACGTGGATAACGTCACAACTCGTTCCCTTCGGTGCAAGGATGGTTGTAGAGAAACTAACGTGTAGCGGTCAAAAGGAGTATGTTCGGATTTTGGTGAACGACGCTGTGCAGACTTTGGGTTTCTGTGGTGGAGGGGAGATGTGTGAATTGGACACGTTTGTGGAGAGTCAGACGTATGCGAGGAATGATGGAGAAGGTGATTTCGAGAAGTGCTTTGAGTGAAAAGGTGATGGAGGCTCAGATCAGGTGCGGCAGGTTATTCACGCTTTTGAAAGTCTGTTCTCATTACTGTTGGTAAGGTTATACCTTAGACTTCGTCATGATGCATGACCTTCAGCATGCACCGGACATTGTTGTCATATTGGTTAGTGAACACCACGTTTGCATGTAAAGGGCAAGTGTCTTCGACAATGTAGTCACGTTCTCAGATGGCGAGACATTAAGGTTTGGTTGGACGTTTGTGGGGCTCGCGGATCATCTGAGAGGCGTTGACTTCTGATTGATTCAAGAAACCTACGGGAGAAGCTGTTGCGAGGACGGGGACCTTGTCGGTGAGAGGTGGGTATGTAACTAAACATCCTATTCATAGAAACGGCCCTGTATAATTTCCCTGCTCGATGAGGATGATCTTTTCAACAGGTGGGCAACGCTATTCTTACATCGCTCACCTAGAATTCCGCTCCAGTCTGCCGTTCGACGACCGTCTCCAAAGGTCATGCGGTGCACGTTCTTGGCGACTCGTATGTCTTCCATACGATGGTAGCCAAGATCCGCCCACAGTATTGCGTGATTCAGCCAAAATTTAACCTTTGCCTCGGAACCATCTTCGACCCTTCCATTCCGTTGCTCCCGAGCTAATAGCCCTGCCTTTTACGAAGGGTCGTCACCTCAAATCCCAGTTCCTATGTAGTCCTCATGATATACCAGGTGCCAAGGTTTCGAGAGGATCTACCAAAGATGGATAGTTGACTACCTTTTTCATTTATTAGCAAGATCCGTAAGAATGACGCTTTACTGCGTCTTTATACCAACAGGTAGGGTTGATGGCGTCAGGAGCATCTCGAAGAACGACTGAACGATGGGATCAAAGCAAACGTAGACTTGGCATAGTATAAATACCCAGGCCATAGACATCCATTCCTTATCCCTTCTCACACGTTCCTCCGTATGATATTCGGTTCCAGCAATCCAAAAAAGAACAGGTATACTCCTAATCTCGAGCCCGAACTATGGTTGCAGATCTTTCGCTTCGCTACTGCTTCACCTATACTCGCCGAGATGTCGGATTACACATATAAACCGTTTACTGCTGTCCTATGGCCTGAGCGTGATTGGTTTGAACACGAAGTCTCGCTGACCACTAAACGTTCCTTGTGTAAGCGTTCCAGCATGTCGCATAGCCCTTGAATTGAAAGCAGATTCCTCTAGCTCTCGTGTGCAAGCGTTGGAATTTGCTTGTCACAGAATTTCTCTTCGAGGATTTACACGTCCGTCGAGGAACCGGCCTGCTCAAAAGGGCGTTGACCCCCTCCGTGCATTACCCGGCTGCAGAAGACAGTAGAGGTCGTTGGGTTAAGAGGGTAGAACTCGCATCCTCCTTGGGAGACTTCGACCCCTTCCGTCCTAATATCCTTGTTGACATTCTTCGTCTTTGTCCACAAACTGAAACGCTCGTTAGGAAATACAGTCCAGGAGGAGGTGATCCACTTTCCCGTTGTAGAGCCTTGCACAGTGGAGACTTTCCGATACTGTACTCCCTGAAACGCATCGATTGGTGGTTTCCATCAGGCCGCAGTCCGGGTGAAAGCTTTGGTTTTCTTGCCGACTTGCTGCATCATTCACCAAAATTACGCTATCTGTCTCTGGGCAACTATGTTTCAAGATATTCAGCAGCACGACAACTACCGACAGAGCAGATAAATCTTCCACAGCTCACTCTTCTTCGTCTCGAATCCACTAATCCCGAACTGTTATCATTCATCCGCTACTGGCGTTTACCCAACCTGACCCATCTCATACTCGATCCATCTGCACTAGCTGGCCGATATAGCGTTCTTCACATACTTGGCCCTCAAGTGATATCACTCGAGCTCATGCGGCACGATGGTTTCTTGGATAGGGACTATCTATCACATATCCTTCACGAATGTCCAAATTTGAAGGAGCTCAATTATCATATCGAGAGCACGCACCCAATGGAGTTTTGTTCAACATCCGCCGTCCCAGGACACCTCTCGTTACGGTGTATTCGTATTCACCTTTCGTCTGCAGGCCAGCAGAAAGCCTCACCACCATCGTCACAGCGTGTACGGAGACGACTTGACGATCGGAGCCTCTGGGATCATATCTACCGCCACCTAGCCACTATTTCGGCGTCTGACTTCCCGCGGCTGAATAGAGTCGTATTGTATGGAGACTGGCCGAACAACTATAGGGAAACTCTGAGCAGGCTAGGCGGAACACTGGCAAAACAAAAGTCTAGAGGCGGGGGAAGCATTCTGACGTTAGGAGATGATTATACCCATTGAGCCCTGCGATAAGCCAAAAATACGATCACTTATTAGCTAGATCTACCTGATTATAATCTGCAAGTCTCCTGGCTGAGCCCCAGGGCGCACCAGTGTAGTACTGCTGGACCAGGTGGACGATCTGGCAGTACTGTATATGCTCCACTAAAAAAAATTATCAGCAAATCGCAATCAGAAGGAAGCTAATTCCTTTCCGGATCAATTCAATGCCTACTAGATTGATTCCCTTTACAAGTATGCCTCTATGCTTGCCGTTCATTGATTACATGTGGACAGTGCCGGCCAACATATACCTCTATACCATATTGCCAACTCCTACAAGGCCAGAATATTGCATCGTCGTAGTCGTGCCGCTCCCAAGAACCCCTCCATCCGAGGGTTATGGTGTGGATGGCAGTAGATACAATCCTGGGGTTTTCGACTTAGAGATAGTCGGGGAGATCAAATTTATGGCAAGAGTCAGGGGAGGGTCGTTTCAAGACAATGTATCGCCGCTACATATACAGGAACTCGTGTGTTGTCTTCGTATTCCGGCGATATCAAAAAATTATGAAAAGTTGTCGGTGTCTTGACAGCATTGAAAAGCTTGAGGGTGACTTTAATCTTGTGCCCCGGTTGCCGCTACCGTTCGTCGAGCTTGAAAAAACTATTTCGAGCGACACTGAAGATACCTTCCCTCGAAAGACGTAACCAACTATATGGTCGAGCTGATGAGCAAGAATGCACGGCGTAGTAAGCGATCAATCGGCATCTTCAGAGCATGAACGTCAACGTTAGCTGCCGCCTATGCAACTTGATCAGCTTCTCAGTCTGGAGTGCTGCCGCGAGATGCCAGGAGAAATCCACACACCAAGTCTCGTAACCGATTTCAATTCAAGTATCGGGCGACGATGTCGGTGCTTGCGAGCGCCGACTGAAAAAAGGTTCGTAATGAATTTGCACCTTCATCAATTCTGACCTCGAGCTGATCTTGAAGTATTTCTATCATTTAGCATCTTATTAGTATGCTACCTTTTTATTTGACTTCGACGGGACCGCTAGTGAAAGATAGCAGTAAAAAGTTTCAGCCAATCTTGCTTATACTTTCGCGAGCGCTTGATCGCCTCCCACGGTTCGTGCTCAACCAGTGCATGAACGTGAACTTGCATGCCGCCAGTAATAGATCCTGTGCAGCCCTGAGCCCATTGAGGTTTTTGATCCCGACACAACAGCCGACAATCCTTGATTCCTATGTCTTCGAAACTAATCGCCTGCAAAGGGATCGCCGACATTTTCGTTGCGTTAGCGCTGACCGTGAAACCATCTATCATCTACGAGTCAGCTATCACACGGGCTATCGCTTCGTTCACTGGCCTCGTGAGTGCTCTTCTGGATGGTTCGATCCGAAGCGCTGATTCATCGAAGCATCTTTCGAGCGCAGAAGTTGCCCCAGGCTTCAATCAAGCCATAGCATGCATGGTGGCTGCAGTCGGGGTTGGTCATGTTGTGTCGTCTAGATATGGGCCTACGGCGAGAATGCCAATATGTAAGTCAGGCTCAGCGATTTACATGATACGATACTCATCTTTCCCCCAAATCCAGTTGTCATGAACCTCACCTGGTCGATCCTCAGTTTTGTCACCTGTGCCACGCCACGCGAATGGGAACTGGGAAGCGCGACTCAGCTGATGTCTGCGCTTAACCATGCGGTGTTTTGCTTGACCTTGTACCTGACGGATTCAGAACTTCGCTCCAAGGCTAAGCAACATTAAGTTTTCTGGCTATTGCGCAATAGCACATTCTATTGCGCTGGACATAATAGCGAATTACGTCCCCCTCTTGATCATGCAATCGGATTGTCAGTACTATGTTATTAATGGCTACGTAACTCTACTGTCTTCCATTCGCTACGTTGGATAGAATCGCCGTCCCCTTGTGCCTCTCCACTCACAACGGTATGTGTCCCGATATCCCCAGCGCCTGGTCGTGACAGGCTTCTCATCAGGCCAACCATGTGTGCTTACCAACATCGGGGTTACTCTTGGACGCTCCAGTGCTCCTCTTATTTGACGTTTTTCGGCTACACAGGTGGAATTCTGGGTCCTGGTGGATTCTATGATACGAGGTAAGTAATTATCATTCATCCCTTTGTTTTCCCAGGTGTTTATGTCCCTTTCAGCAGTCACGTCATATTTCTGTACGCTAGTTACAGCTTGATGCACGAACGCCTTGTAAGGAGCCATACAAGCCCTGTCTCATTTTTCTAGATTTCCATGGGTCGAGACTGATGATACGATTAGCTGATTATCTGTCCGAGCCCATCTGCTAAATCGTGGATCCGGGGTTGTATTAATATCGATATGTCGGAGAAGGTAGCCAACCGATGATGGAGTTACGCGCCTTCTGGTCTGGAGCAATGTCAATGTAGTCGCCTGCGGTGACAGTTTATTTGGTTCAAGCAATGGTATACCACCGGTGCCTGTAGGCATTTTGACCTTTTGAAGCATGAGGTGGGGTATATAATGCCCAAGCAATAGTCGAGAAAACTCAGACATCCAAATAGCTTCATCATGGCGACTGTAGCATACGAATCTGCCTACGATCATTATGCCCACTACGGCAGACATCTCATCGATAACCACATTATCGCGCGTCGAAAGGCGCTCCGGGAAACCAAAGGCACGTTGATTGATCTTCCTCGGGATGGTGTTCTCCTCCCAGAATCCAAGGTCAGGCAGGACGCCGCCGATCCCGGTATGAAAGTGGGTATCCTTGGCGCTGGAGCAGGCGGCTTGTATGCTGCTTTGATTCTCGACTCTCTTGATATCAAATACGAGATCATTGAAGCCTCCGACCGACCAGGAGGGCGTCTTTACACCCACCGCTTCAAGAAACCAGATGGCTCTCCTGGAGACAAATATGATTACTACGTACGTGGTGTATCTATTTGATGTAATCGCATACTTACCCTTTTTCAGGACGTCGGGGCGATGCGCTTCCCAGATACTATGGTTATGAAACGTCTATTTCACCTCTTCAGATACGGGCCCCTCAATACGGGGCCGTTCCAGCTCAATTCCAAACTGAAGCCCTACCATTTCAAGGATGTCAAGGGTAAATCATTGCTTTACTACAACGACGTTCGTCGTAAGCGCGATACTTCGACAAGTGGTGATACCTTCCTATGGTCCCAACTGGGTGTTGGTGAAAAGTATCTCGATGTCGGCGTTGAGCCTATCGTGAAGGATGTAATCACTCCCTTTTCAAACGGGCTCGTTAGGGATTTAGCTACAGGGGGCACGGAAGGCTGGGAGTATCTGATGAAATATGACGCCTACTCTACCCGCGCCTATATGAGCACCGAGTACAAACCAAGCCCCAACCTGGGCCTCCCAGACGACCACCTATCAAATTCGATTGTCAACTGGTGCGAGACGTTCGACAAGTCGACGGGTTGGTATGATCGGTCACTGGCTGAAACTGTCCTTGAAGATATGGCCTTCAGCCTACCCGGAGAATGGAAGTTGATCGAGTAAGGAGTTTTTAGGGTCTCCTTGGAGTGACACAATTAACTCATTTATAGTGGTGGCTCGGAGACTTTAGCAGATATCATGGCTCAATATCTTCAATCCCGATCTAATGGTACCATTGCCTACAACTCGAGAGTAACTGGTGTCGCCGCCGATGCTACCAATAAACTCATGCACGTTTCTATTAACGGCCAAACAGCGGCTAAGAGCTATCAGCACGTTATTTCAACCCTTCCTCTTCCCTGCTTGCGGGCTATCGACCTTTCGAAATGCGAGCTGAACCACCGCCAAACAAACGCCTTACGACAGCTGACTTACGGACCTTCGATCAAGATTGGCATTAAATTCAAGTCGGCATGGTGGTCCACGGCCAAAGACAGGGATGGTAATCCCCTTGATATCATAGGTGGACAGTCCTACACGGATAGACCCGTTCGTACCATCGTCTACCCATCTTACGGCCTGCCTGATACCCCTAGCACCGTCCTCATTGCGAGCTACTGCTGGACGAATGATGCCGAGCGTCTTGGCGCCCTCATTGGGACTGGAAAGGCAACGTACGATGACCAGCTCAAAGAGCTTGTTCTTCGTGACCTTGCCACTGTGCATAATCTCGACATTAGCTTCTTGCAGAAAGAGTACGAGAGCATGTATCCTTGGGACTGGACCCACAATCCCCTTAGCATGGGTAAGTGCGATCTTAGATAATGCAATTCAGCATTGAACTCCATCACTTTAGGTGCATTTGCGTTCTTTGGACCCGGTATGTTCGCTGAGGTGTATAAGAACCTAACCGTGCCTACACCAAATGGTCGCTTCCACTTCGCTGGAGAGGCACTCAGTGTTCGACATGCGTAAGTTGTTGTATCCACAAGGTCCAAGCTGCGACTAACTATCATCTATCATTGGGTTACGTTAGATGGGTAGTAGGCGCTCTCGACAGCGCATGGCGTGCAGTCAAGGAAATCCTCGTCCTGGTTTACGGCACCGATAGCGATAAATACAAACGATTCATCGAGGTCTGGGGCAACAACGAGGAATGGACCACTAGGACGATTACGCCAGATATGAAGGGACCTATCCTTGCGGCGCCCGAATTGAAAGAAGACCTGTTTTTGGATCACCTTAAATTGGATGCGCCACACCTATTCGTTTAATAGACAGGCAATTGTATGAGAAGAGCAGAGCACAGATCTATTCGTAGCGTTTGAAAAACCTATAACCAATGATGTATCTTCAAGCAATTGTATTATAAACGACTCGGATGTCACCATTTTGTCTTGTGAACTTTATTGAGTTCGACTTCTCCCTCTCGTAGGCGGCCCATTCAGCGAACCTGGGTCCACAGGCTTCAATCGGGGCGCTAGAGGCCACCGTGGTAATACTCACCTCTGGAGGGCTTGTCAGCTTCCAGGATTGGAATTTTCGTCCCTCCCAAATTTACTTGGCACGCGACAACTGGCGCCCAACTTGAAAGCTGATCTGAGCATGACTAAGCTACCTTTTTTCCTCAACTACAACTTCAATTGATTTCCATCAAGTAGTACAAACTTGGGAAGGATCATCTAGTGCCCGATCCCAGCGATAGTGCGGTAATGAAGCAAGAAGGCTCAATATGAGCCATGTCGCTTGCGACTCAATCACAGAGGACGATTGGGTCTTACAACTCCCATGATTATCGATACAATTACTTCAATCAGCACTTTGTGTCTTGGCTGCCATTGGTGTTCCTCATGGCTCCCCCACTGCTTTGTACATGATGGCAAGCTCCTGGTGGCGAAACTAGGCGCTCACGTTCGCTACTCGTGACTCAGGCCCATATAACCCCCGAGGTAACATATCTTTCTAGCGATGGCGGACAACTTTCCATTCCGCATTACGTGAACGGCCCTCAAATTCCAGCGATTCAACATCTACTGGGACAATAAGCCGATTGCCATGGTGCCCACCCTTTGGCGCTGGATGTGCTTACTTCCATGTCGTGATGTCCGGATGAACGCAGGATCCGACTGTAAAATTGGCCTGGAACGTGGTTGTATTGGAACCTTCTTGCGGTGACAGTTTATTTGTTACAGGAACCGTTGAAGATGCCTTTTTGGTATGTTCTACATGAAGGTACTATATATTAAAGCATACACGTTTGTCGAAAGTAATCAATCCTACCACCTATCTACATGGCTACTGAAATGTATCAGTCGACCTACGACATTTACGCCCACTACGGTAGGCATCTTTTGGAACGCAAGATTCAAGCGTCTCTTCGAGAAAATGAAAAGTTTGGCATGCATATCAGTCTTCCACGCGATGGTGCTCACCTCCCAGCATCCAAGGTGGCACAGGACGCACGCGACCCCAGTATGACTGTGGGTATTCTTGGTGCTGGTGTTGGCGGCCTCTACGCCGCATTGATCCTCGACTCTCCTGATTCAAATATGAAATCATTGAAGCCTCCGGACGCGTTGGCGGTCGCCTATACACTCATAGGTTCAACAAGTCAGACGGTTCCCCTGGAGACAAGTACGACTACTATGTAAGTGAACTGGCACTGTGACTTGACGTATTGTAACCGACCATATTTCAGGACGTCGGGGCCATGAGATTCCCTGATACCGACGTCATGAGACGCTTATTCCATCTGTTCAAATATCCGCCTCTCAATAAAGCGCCTTACAAGCTCGACTCTAAGCTTCGGGACTACCATTTCAAAGATCTGAAGGGTAATAACCTGCTATATTATACTGACGTCCGCCGTCGTCGCAACACTTTACCAGAGGGCGATACCTTCTTATGGTCACAGCTAGGTGTCGGCGAAAAGTACCTCGAAGTCGGTTATGAACCCATCTTGCAAGATGACGTCTCTCCTTTTGCCGACAAGCTGATGAGAGACCTAGTGACGGGAGGCAAAGAAGGATGAGACTATCTGATGAAATTTGACGCTTATTCTGCCCGGGCCTACATGAGTACCAAATATATTCCAAGCCCCAACTTGGGACTCCCCTCTACCCCACTCTCGAACTCAATTGTTGACTGGTGTGAAACATTCGACAATTCTACAGGGGCGTATGATAGGGCTCTATCAGAATATATTCTCGATGATATGGCTTTCAACCTACCTGGGGATTGGAAATTGATAGAGTGAGAGGATTTCTTATTCTTCTGCTGATATGGGCAGCTAACTATATATCCTTGAAGCGGTGGCTCAGAAACCCTGTCGGATATCATGAAGGATTATCTCCAATCTCGATCAAATGGTTCCTTCCTCTTCAACTCAAGGCTCACCGCGGTCGCTGCGGACCCCAGCGAGAAGCTCATGCATGTTTCTATCAACGGCCAGCCTCCCAGAAGCTATCCGCATGTTATAACAACCCTTCCGCTTTCGTGCCTACGCGCTCTTGACCTTTCCAAATGCGGGCTGACCAATCCACAAGCCAACGCCTTAAGACAGTTGACGTATGGGCCGTCCATAAAGATTGGCGTTAAATTCAAGACCGCTTGGTGGTCAACAGCTAAAGACAAAGATGGCAAGGCCTTCGACATCATTGGCGGACAGTCCTCCACTGATCGACCTGTTCGCACCATCGTCTATCCATCTTACGGACTTCCTGATACGCCTAGCACCGTCCTCATCGCAAGCTATTGCTGGACGAACGATGCTGAACGTCTCGGCGCCCTGACCAGTACCGGAAAGGAGACCTATGATGATCAGCTCAAGGAACTTGTCCTTCGTGATCCTGCTACTGTACACAACCTCGACGTCAGCTTTCTGCAGAAGGAGTTCGTTGATTGGTTCCCTTGGAATTGGAATCATGACCCCATTACCATGGGTAAGATACTCACTGCCCACTTACTACATAGTACCAATCTGATGATGATAAAACATAGGCGCCTTCGCCTACTTTGGACCAGGCATGTTTGCTGAGGTGTACGATCGTCTCACTGTGCCTACACCCAACGGTCGCTTCCACTTTGCTGGAGAGGCGCTTAGCGTCCGACATGCGTAAGCTATATCTTGCTAGCAAGGTACCAATATACTGACAATCAGCGTTATTACCACAGGTGGGTGGTCGGGGCCCTCGATAGTGCTTGGCGTGCGGTAAAAGAAATCGTGATTCTGGTATACGGTGTGGAGAGTGAGCAGTACCGACGCTTTACAGAGCTTTGGGGGCATAATGAAGAGTGGACCTCAACAAAGATCGAGCCGATATTCTCATGGGGCCCTGATGAAAAGCATGATCTATTTTTGGATCATCTCAAGTTGAACGCACCGTATCTCTTCGTAGATGCTGATGCCTAAGTTGGAAGGAGACCATCGAATGCCATGAAGGATGAATATGTAAAGATATAAACTGTAAAGATATGAATTGATGATCTCCTGACATGATATTTTCGAGATTTGCAGGATTTCTCACTTTTGTCACACTGGTGCTCGCTAATGCCGTAAACAGGCAAAGTGGGTATTGGGTATATTTAACAAATACATATGTAGTATGACGTGATTTTAGATTGGCTTGATTCCGTAGACCCTCACGGAACCGATATCGAAGAAGGAATCAGTAAAGGCCGCAGGGTTATTGTTGACAAAATCTTATCGGTAATAAGAGACATGAGTATGATGTAGTACGGTTCGAAAACGAAAACTAACCTTCGCAAGTAGATGGGCAGCCAGAGAACGGGTATACTGCGCCTGCGAAGTCACCACCTACAGCCAGGCAAAGGATGGTCAGTCCAGGTACCAAGGGAACGAATTATCCGGTACTAACAGAAAGTGAGGTTAATGACGATGAAATGCTCATCGAAGTGCTCCTCAATGTCGCAGCTAGTATTCGGGAAGAAAGCAGTAGGGGTGCCCTATGGTGTAAAAATGATTTATCAGTATTCGTTAACGGGTAGTAATTGACCGCTTCGAATGCACCCAGGAGTCAGTGTTCACGGTGAGTCCTCCGTTTATGACATCATTAGGGGCAAGATCAGTCTTCGACCAGAACCAGACTTTGATGAATTCTGGTGTCCTCTCAATAGTGTACCTGGATATGGAACATATTATCAACAGGATATTTGACTGGCAGGTTTCGACTTACCATCCCCCACCGTTTTGGTTGAACGTCGGTCCATAACTGCGAGGGTCGTTAATCCTAACGCCGCAGCCAGAATTGCTATTGGCAAAGGCGTTGCAGTCGAAGGTAACCGCCTCGCTGCCTCAGATAGATGAGTCCGTGTATGTACGCGTTGAGTAGAAAGGAACTGACCCAGTTTCAAAACGGTCAGTTGGCATCGTGCAGCCTGGAGACAGCGAAGTAACGAATCCATCAATAATTGGCTGTCGTCCCGTTGGCAGTTCACCTACCGGCGTTAGTGTGCGCTGATACGACGTTAGGGCCTTGATCGTTCACACCCTCTAAAATATCGATCTCCCCCTGTTACCAGAAGATTGTCAAGAGAAGGTACGGCGGCGCGCGGTTAAGCGGACTTACACCGTCTGGCCATGTGTTCTTCGTAACTTCCCAAACCTAAACAATTAATGAATATGACTGTTCTCATACGTAACCACAAAATACTAACAGCGGGCCATGTTCCACAAGCCTGCGGCATATGGTTTAGGTTGAATCTGGATAGTAGGTATGACGGTTATAAGCAATTAGCCTTTCGGCGAGAAGTTAAAATAGGGACATACACGGCGACGTGGGTAGTGAAGACTTTGTTCGATCGAATCCTCACGGAGTTCCTTCCAGGACCGTTTGGATCGAGGACTGTGGTATGGTCTGCGCGAAGAATCAAGCTTTCGCCTGATACAACAGACAGGTTCAAGTTCCTCGCTGTAGCTTGATCCACGTAATTGCTTCATGATTCGATCAGCATGATGTATAGTAACTCAGATAAATAAAATAACTTACACTCGTCCATGGGTTGGGTCGGGAATATTCTCCCATGTGAACTCGCTGAAGAAAGCCGATCCGGTCCAATTGTCAGTCAGGTTGTACGTAGCAGCATGAGCCGATTTAGCGAGAAGGCAAGCGAGTAGTGCGGTCGAGGAGACGATGCTTTTCATTCTGTATCAACAGAGAAGTGATTTTGAGAGGCAGATAGCTCAAGAGATGGTCCGCGAACCTGACAGGCAGTACAACCGACCTTCATCATTATATAGCAGAGATATGTGTTACGTTCCTTGAAATTCTTGGTGCCCGGACAAGAGCCACCTTGTGCATCGCGAAAATTTGCTGAGAGTACAGGAACGATCGTCGCTTCCGAGACATGTGTCTACGGATTGATACATGTCATGAGAGGGAGGAACCACACGAACGCGGGTGAATGTATGAAGCTCTTTACGCTTACAGTACGTATTTGGGCGAAGTACGTGACGATACCCAGCGTCTACGAAGGTTATTCAACTCTTCGTTTCTGAAAAGATAAGAACGCCACTTGGAAGAAGTCTGCACACCGAATGGTATGCACCGAAGAAAGACTTGGCTTGGACAGAATTGTTCGTTGTCAGCAAAGTAGATTTGCGGAGGAACCAATATCGGCATGATGGTGACTAAACTGAACGGCAAAGTCTTCAATTTTGACGATCCAGACCCAAGAGGGCCTGAATCCCACTTAAATACGCTTCTTGTACCTACTCGGATGGCTGATACGTGGCCCGAGTTAATACGACCGTCGAGGTATAAGTATACTCTGTTTTCTGATGAGAGAATGTGAGAAGCCGAGATTCAAGGCGCTTTAGCAGGTCCCCTCGGCAAGTTTGACATGATAATCAAGTAAATTGCAAGCGTATCGTATCATATATTGCAGCGTCGACATGATTGTGATCCTAGTCGGTGGGAAGACTGATGTAGTTGATGCCAATCCGTATGGCTCCTATTTTGAGTACTGGCCAGACTCTTCTATGTGTAGATTACGTCAGCAAGACCTTTTCAGGCAGCCGGAGTCTGAATCTGCTGAACACTCACCGTGTCATGAGCTTCATAGATTTATTGCAGGCGGAGGGGCGTTATGGTGCGACCAGCGAACAAGCAATCGAAAGTAATACAAATCCTGAGCGCGATTGACAAACTCTAGTCGCGATTTTCGGCGACATAAATAGAAAGAGCTGCTAATGAGTATTGATACATAATGGCCCATAAGTGAAAAAATGACTATAAAGCATAGATGTGCAAGCAGAGCATGGAATACGAAAACGGTATTATCAGCCTATGATATGGTAGATGATAGATGGTAGATTAAGTCCCAGGGAGACTGCATGAACAGCGAGAAAATATCGAGGATGTCGATGATGATCAAAGGCTTGAACGAACAAACGGCCTATGTCGCATCAAAATGACGGACAAGCAAAGGTTAGGAAGAATTCGACGTTAGGGAAATAGCGTAGGCTGGAACACTTTATCCGGTGACCCAGGCTCCGGAACGAGATCCATATCCAAGAACTCGCCATCCGGGTCAAATTCCGCCATCGCAGCATATTGGTCTGGACGTATCGTACTTTGCCGGGATGACTGACTCGAAAGAGGTTGTTCATTGCCATCGTCGTCGATAGGAAGTCTATACGTAACCAAGGCATCCCTCCAGAATGCTTGTCTACCGAAGAATGCTTCCCTGGCGTCTTGGTCCTCTCGTGGAGCGTCCTCAACTTCTGGTTCGGAAAGGGGTTGTGGAGAGGCGGTTAGCAGTCTATCGAGTATCGTGGCTCCTTCCCTCTCGTTTGGAATTTCGTTATCTTCTATTGGTTCATCCTGTAACACTCTTGGGTCTTCTGTGAGGGAGGCTGGCTGTGAATCCGTAGATTGTGTGTGAGAGCGAGAAGAGCGCTTAGGCCGCAGAGGAAAGGTATAATCAGGATTCGAGGAGACAGCGGTCGAGAGGAATGTGTATATATATGGAGGATGACTGGAAGAGGGGGAAGTAGATAAACTGGCGCGCCAATAGCGTGGACCTTCTGGAGCTGGAGGCCCTGAAGGCTTTGGAGACGAGCAAAATATGCTGCTTCCTGCGGTTTTACAAGGTCTGTACCGCGTACCGAGAGAGTTGCCACTGAAGACAAAAAATATGTTGAGAACGTAGTAACATCTGCGTAGCTGTCAACTTACCAAACGGCACAACCGACACCTTCGCGAATGCAACCACAAGAGCTTCGTGTGACTTTGGCAATTGCCGGTCGATCGAAATATTGAGCTTCCATCGAGATGACAGCGTCTGTCGCAGAACCTTTGGCTTGCCATACACCCAAATCCCGCTTCGGGCTACCATGTATATGTAAAAGTGCTCCGCAGCCATTCGTTCGCCTCGGATGGCGTTCTCCCCTTCCCGTCTGATCATGTCCGGGGACAAAGGGGAACGTTGGTAGAACCGAAGGTGTGAACGGAGTCTCATCACCAATTACCAACTCTTCAGAGCCACCACAGAATAATGAGAAATCATATTCATCTTCCAAACTCTTTGGTTCCCTCCGCACTAGCCTCTCTCTACCGGTTCGCCTCCTGTGAACTGCTCCCGTCCCAAGTGGCTCTCGGTCATGGTCCATAGTTCCACTTGAACCCTCCTCCCATCCAGACCCTGTATCAACAACTATGACTGTAGGACTAGGCGGACGATGCAATTGGCCATGATGCGCCGTATGGTCAAGCCGCATAGCTCCTCGTCGCCGCAGACGAGAAGCTTCACCAGTTCGTACGAGGTCCGACAGAAAAATGTTATCGTCTGGGTCATTGTATTCATCAACAGAGTCGACTTCGGACGATGCGTCGTCTGGTAGGGGGATTGAATGTCTATAAGTCCTAGGCATGCTGAGGAAGAGATGTTGAGAACGTTCCCAGTCTTTGTCATTTCGTCCATGGAGAGTGGCTGTGCGTGAGAATAGCTTTGTCAGACAAACATGTTGGATTCTGCTTTGTCAGCACGAACTTGCAATTGCCCAGTTCGTCGTAGCAAGATCATGATTTGGCGAGTGTGACTCCCGCACCTGGAGAAACTGCTCGCTCATATTTTGAGGATGTTATATTTACGACCTCTCGAAGGACCTGACTAATCTACGCTTCTCGGGCTTGAATGTCTGTTCTTCATTATGAAGGGCCTTTTCTATTTGAACGGTTGTGCGGATAGGCAACCTCAATTGACCTGTTTAAGTGTTGACGATATGCCTCCTAGGTCCTGTGTTTCTCTCGGTTTCATCCTACTGAGGGCTTTGATTTCCGTTTCCCGAAGCTACCAATATTAATATGTTGGGCTTATACCTGTAAGTAACCTGCCACTGCGCCACATAAACGCTGTATCATGATTCTGGTGTGTACTGTACATGTTCTGCGTTCTGGTTACGAACGAGCCTGATTCTCACCCTTTCCTTACGGTTTTCATTCCGGACCCTGACTCCTAGCGCTCCTGAACCGCCCAGCGCTTAGCAAGTTGAACGCTCACCGTGAGCTCACTCCGGAATTTAATCTGCGCCATAGCCTATCATGCTGCCTTTCAGAACTCTAGCCACTACCTCGCCTCGACGGCTTCTGCAATGCCGTTCGTAATGATGTTTCACGGTCCATCACAAGTGCAGGCAGCCCTCGAAGCGCTCATTTGTCAGGTCTCTGATGTCTACAGCAATGTGCTGGTCATGCTGCCGAGCACGAGGTGAAGCTGTTCCATTCACCTCATTGATGCAACGAGATAATGTTCTATCATCACGGAATATGGAGACTTCAGACCCGTCAACAAGGTTCTCGATCATGACATATTTCCTGCTCTTCAGCTCGTGTTTTCTTGGAACGCCTATGTGATCGACCTGCTGTTCAATTGCGAAGCCAATGACCCCTCAGCGCTTTATCGGGGCCGCTTAGTATCACCGATGATCATACAAGATGATTCATTTGTAATGAAGGCAGCATAACTAATACCGGATACGACTTCCTTATATATTTATGGCTCTCAACCGTTTTTCTTAGAAGAACGACCCTCGAGGTACGTCCTCTCGCAAACCTCATCTCAGTTCTGAAGCTATACCTTGATGATTAAATTCCCGTTTTTAGAGCGCTGTGACAGAGTTCTTTGACACTTGGGCTTCCTGGGAAAGTATATTGTTTCGCTCTTCCTTAGCTTGTGTACCTTGCGGCGCAGTCCTGTGAGAAAGTCATGGGCATCGAGGAAAGATACAGACAGACTTTGTCGGCCAATATAAATTGATAAAAGACCAGCCATCAAAACATAACGTCTGAATCATCTCCTCGCTGAGAGAATCAAATTGTTCTCGACTTTTCAACAGAATGAACGTAAGTGTGTATCTTCTTCCTCCCGCGTATTCAGCCTTATGTATTTGTTTCAGAAAGAGTCAGTCCTGTGCTTTCTCCCTTCCCGCTTAACTGACTTTGCCTCTTGGTAACACTACCAGGCAGAATGGTGCTGGACCTGAATTCTACGGCTCTACCGGATGTAAGCTTGACTGTGAGCTTGATGACACTCCGTTGTGCCAGACATGATGATAACTTATTGAGAACCAGATGAATTGCCAAAGCTTGTAGATGCTATACAGAAGGCTTGGACAACGACCTTTCAAGCAGCAGCGGTTGTTGTGGGTTACGCCTGTCATTTTCTACACTGTATCCTCTTGACTCATTTCTTATTCATGTATCAGTCGGCCCTCCTTGCAGCCAATGCGATTAATCTTCTCGTCTTATTCAAGGACGGCGATCAATTTCCCCAGAAGACCTGTCCACCAATACTTCTAATTCTCGCATATCTCTCTATTGTGACGAACTCCTGTGCAACAATGACCTCTTTGGTCTTAACAGATATTGTCGGCGAGCTTTCATACCGTTCAGCATGTGCGGATCCAGAGAAGAATCCAACCGCAGGGTACATACACGAAGATATGATGAAGATAATGCAGAGATATGGAGCTCCCAAGGGAATGTTGTCATGGAGGTTCTTTATATTCTACTGTATGTATCTCCGCAATAGCACGTTTCTGAGTAGCCGACTTAATCGTCTTTTCTGTAGGGCTTTTCTTACTTGTGTCTGGGTTTGTCATCACCGTCGCCGAACTCTTGCTGTTCATCTTAGTCGTGGAGGTCAAGTCGGTGATGATCGCCCTTTATTTCTTGATCATATTACTCTGCATTCCTCCCTTTCTTTACTTCCTTCCTCGTAGGCAAAAGCTGTAATTGCCATCATATTATACACCCATGACAGTGTCTCAGAATTGTCCGTATATCATTTAGTCCACACTGGCTGACGGCTACATTCGATGCACCTCGTGAGTTCAGCGTTTCGCTAGTAGATGGGCGTTGTTTTGACGCGTCTATTCATGCCTCGTGCAGAAACTCATGGGTAGAACATGTGTACAAGTCTCCGAGAAAGTTTGACTCAACGAGAGTGCACGGAATTAATATATCAGCCGAGCTATTGACGTCCAGGCGGTGAATACTTCCTTTGTTTATTTTCAGGAGGCAACCGAGCACTAGGCAATGTGGGCATAGCGTAATGACTTCAGCTGAAGGTTATTTCGGGTCTAATACGTGCATACCACCTGAGAGTAGACTCATTATCCTAGCATAGCCCTGGCCCCTTGTAATTGTTGTAGTCGTCTACCCCTTGCTCGTACGCGTCTCGTTTGACGACGAGGCGGCCTTCCGCTGGGTAACATGTCTTTTTCACATCTATAGACTAGGATATAAACCAAACTCAGAGGAAGTTAATTTCTTCAGAATACATCTATCCCGTCAATGTCTAGCACCAGTTCGCATGATATCAAGCTTCAATGTGGGTTTCAATTTTTCTGTGAGCGTTAATGAAGCTGAACCCAGTAACATGATAATGACAGATGAATTACCACCTATTGTCAAGTCTCTCCAGCAGGGCTGGCTGGCGCTATTTCGTACCTCAGCGTCCGTTGTGAGTTGGAGCTTCTTGTCGATCGCACTCGAAGAAATGTTTATCATGACATTCTTGCTTAGTCGGCTATATTTGCTCTATTATCTATCCAGCCGCTCCTCCAAGCCGATCAAACTATCTTTCATGGCATGGACACTGCGGCTTCAACAGCATTCCAAATCCTCGTCTATTGCGCCATCATCCTCAACTCCAGCGCAGCTGTATCCTCTATTGTACTGATAGATAGGATCGGAGAGTTGGACTTCAATTCGTCTTCTCGCCCGACAGAAACTCTTCCTTCGGTAGGGTGGATCAATGCCAACGCTAGATCACTCCTGAGATTGTATGGGGCTGGTCGCTCGTGGATGTTGATTTTCTACCATTGTGGGTATCCAAGTTAGCTTCTGTGGAAAGGAAAATGGCCCTAATTGAATTATTTGACGAACTAGGGTTTGCTTCGATGTTGATGGGAATTCCGTGTTTCTTGTCATCAATAGTCTTGATGACATGGATACAACATAAACCAGTCATTGGAGTGACAATCACTTGTGTGGCGGTATTCGGGATGCTACCGCTCATCTGTTTTCTTCCTTACAGGGCATTCGTCCCTTGCAGAGAATCACCAATGTACCCATAGAAGACTGAGCGCTGCTCTAATTGTATCTATCCGTAGATTTATTAATATAAGTATGTACAACAGAGAACTCATTTCATAAGCACCTTCAATGGATGCGATGGATGTATTTATCGAAGACATTCTGAACACCTGGGGTTATCGACCTAGATAAAGCAGGAGAGTTGTCGTCACGGTGATCGAGGTTGTCATATCGGTTAACTACATCAGAACTGTTTTCGGGGGTATGGCTACACCAAGTTCTTACGAAGAGGATGATGAAATGTGACTTATTCCTCGTCCCATCAACTCCACGCCTTTGCAACATAGTTGCGGGCCCTGGTAAACCAACTCTCCTTTTTCTGAATAGAAGTATTATGAGCTACGCGATCACTTGTCAAGGAGCACCGAGCAGGTACCTTAGGTGGTTGATTGTTCTGGCTTTCGGTCCGTAGATCCTTCAACACGTTGCTATCTTTGATCGACGTTAGCGTATCCACAGACACAGCCGCCTTATTGCTGATGGGTGAAGAGGAAACGGGCGCCGGAAATGGTATGGGAGTTGGCATCGGCATCGTAGCTAGCGTAGATGGCTGAGGTAATGCTGACACCGGCACACATGCTGACACTGGCATACATGTAGGAGTTGGTATGGATGTTATAGACCCCATGGACTTTGTGGGGGGTGCAGGAGTTGGAAAGTATGTCGTAGGAGGCTGAGATGGTATAGGCTTTGGGAGGGAGAAGGGGGTTGGCATGGATGGCACAGCAGATGCAAATGATTCGAAATCTGGCACGGATTGCGTGGCGAATACAGAGGGTGGAGATAATCCAGGCTGCAGTGAGGGAGCTGGAATGGATGTCGAAGATAATGTAGACGATTGAGATATAGAAACGTGGGCAGCAGGCTCGTCAGGAGCGAATGTCTTAAACCTTGGGTCGTCGGGAAGAAGCGACGAAATATCCTTCGATTCGACTGACCAGTCCTTTTCGTCCTCACTCCAGATTTTTCGCAGAGCCTCCTTGTATCCTCCATTTGGTTCTAACGTCCCTTCCCTGCTATCGTCACTCCAATGCACAATTATCGCAGTATCGCGAATCGGCAACAATGGTCCAGACGGCCCTGAAGTAGAAATTAGCACTGGATGGGATGGGAGTTCGATTACCTACGCTTGAGAAGATACCCAGTTTCACTCTTTTCTTCGTATATATTCCCATACGCTTGCCCGCCAAATACAATTCGCCTAGTCCTATCGGAGAGAACGAGTAATCTGTAGCTCTTAACGTCGCGTATGGGGATGTGGAAGGGTAGCGGTTCCCATGCCCCTTTGCAGTATTCGTATATACGCGGATTGAAAGGAAGCTCAAAGCCAGGTCGGCGCAATAAATGCCAGATTACCCCGTCTAAACGGTCGGCATCGCTATACTTATCTGAAGTGAACATAGGATCGTAAGTAGGTACAGAGCTGTTTCATACTGCAAGAAACATTACGGGGATAACGGTGCCATTTGTCCTCATCAATCAAAGTCTTGCCAGCAACAATCAAGATCTTCTTGACCATGACTGAGTTGCTATTCTTATGAATCCACTAAAAATTGGATTAGGTATGCATCTAGGAGATGGAGAGTATCCAAAAAGAGTGCGAACTAACCTCCACTTTGTCCAATATGTGTCGAGCTACGTCGCGCCTGGTAGCCGCGATTTCATCCTTTTGAACTGCTTCTTTGTATGCTTGTTCAAAAGACCGGACTAGTTCCTGAGATTAGAGTGCATCCATCATGGATCAACTGGAAAGACATCCCACTTACGATCCTGTCTTAATAATCCCTTCAGCTTGCCGTAGACACGAGTGCACGCAGCGGTCAACTTGTCTGCATCCGTCTTGTGATACTTGCTCTTGGTATTTCCGGGAACAACTTTCAGGATTTCGTCAAATAGGCTAATATCCACAATAGGTCAGTTTCAGATAGACTTAGGCATTTAAACCACTCACACATGTACTTTGTCTTTGAGATTGGGGTAGTCCTTCTCGAACTCCTTATCATCAAGTATGCAAGTCCCAAATTGCATCAATACCAACAGTCTTGACGAACATACCCGGTCCACGCGAGCAAAAGACTTCCAAATAAGCGGGATCATAGTGCGCGGATATTACAAATAGAATTGACGGTAGACCGGTTTTCGCCAAACGATGGTTAGTGAGAGGGGAAGAAAGGATCAGAAACTCCCAATGTTGAGAGCATGCTGCTTCAATGTCAGTACGTGCTTCAATCGCATATCTTTCCGGAAACACTCGAACACTTGACTTTACACGCGTTCGAGCTTAAGCTCAGCCCTGATCTCAATTTCGGAGACAGCCAGCATCTAGCGCCTTCTAGCGCTCACCTCGTTGTTAGGATCCGAAGTTGATAGCGCCCGTTTTCCCACGACGCCTTCGCAACACCTAAGATAGGCCTCAAGCGCAATTGACCCCATCACATGATTTGTGACGCACCGTTACCCAGCGACTTATTCCAGCGCGAAATGGTGGATTTCTTCGAATTACCCAGAATCCTTGGTAAAGCTTGTAAACTCCATGTACTAGACACGCGAGAATCCTACTGGACATCCCTGTAACACATTGATCTACATAAACTCCAAATAGTACCCCAATACACGCTGCATTGGCCTATTCAACAGCACTTGCAGCTCTATCCAACTGTTGAAGGATGTCATCTGGAATAACTCGGTGGCCCCGGTACTTTTTGGCTGCCCATGCGGCTTGTTTTCCATCAAGGCCCTTGCGGTAGGCATCCATGAATCGGAGCGCGTGCGTCGCGAAGCTGATGGCATCAGGTGAGAAACAGCCAGGAATAGCATTGTTGATTGGCCCTCACCGCCGCATCACCGTGAGTGGAATCTCATCCAGTGACTTGACTACATTCCGTTCCATCTCCTCTTCCTTTGATGACGGTGGATTGAGGCGATAGTTCCGTTTTGAGTAGCCCCAGCATTGCTCCAAGAAACTCAGCTCGCAGTGGAATTTCGGCAAGAATATTACCTCATAACCACGCGCTTTCGCATCAGCTTCAAGAAGTGATTCAACATCAACGAAATCCGGCTGATTGAACATGAAGTGACGACAGCAGCAGTCCGTTTGGCCTTCAGGACACTGAGAGAAACTCTTCCCGCACTGTGCCTTCTTGCGAGCGATTTCTGGAAAGCCGCGCTCCTCAAGAATTATGGCCATCCCTTTGAACCAGCCAGGCTTGTCGGGATGGGTGTCAGGAAAGTAAAAATCCTGTTCGTCACCATTAGGTAACTTTCCCTTTCCCATGCGAATCTTCTTTTTAACTGGTTCACCCTTCTCGTTATAGATTACCTTCCCGCCTGGTGTCGTCGCATTGACTTCAACTCCAAAGTTCTCGGATGAACCCTTCGGCATCTTTGTTGCAGATAAGGACCCTGCGGCTCGCTTCCGGTGTATCGTCGCGTTATCGTAGACAAGGGAATGGTCGTCGTTGGGGTAGTCTTCATCCAGGATGTCCATGGCTCGCACGAGCTGCTCCCGTACGTTTTTGTTGTCGTAATATCCATCCCGTCCCTTTCCCGCCCTGAAGAGATCTCTCGCAGACTTCTTCCCATCACGCGATTGGAGCCAGGCATAGTCTGCCGACACCAATGCTGAGACCATCAACGACGAGCCTTCTCCCTTCTTGCATGGCACTGCACTTTCGGACGAGTGGACCCAACGCACCAGCTGACGATCATTCTCGTAATAGGTGGATTCATCGTGATACCAGACGACTCTACGACGGGAACCAGGCTGCGGATCCTCCTCTTCACCATCTTTGTTCCATTTGTGCATGAACGGTTCGAGCTTTGCCATTGCTGGCAGGAACACCTCGTTACGGTACTTGACGACATCCACGCGCTCGTGGCCATCAACATATTGGCCTTTGGGGTTCTTCTTCCAACGGTACGACATCTTGTGCATCCAACGCTGGGCTGTTGCTAACAAAATAGACTTCGTCCGCTCCAGCCTCTCCAAGACATCTGGCAAAGCAATGTATTCGACAATATCCTGGGCCCGCACGTATTTGCCCACGCCCTGAAGATGGAGGTGAATCTCCTGCATGAGATCGTCATCATCAATGAGGCTCCGCGCTGATCCACCCTTCCACCGATGCTTGGGAATAAACGAAGGATTCTCCATGAAGGCCCGAGTCCACTCTCTAAGCTTTTTTGACCATGATTCGGAGTGCCGCATCCGTTTTGCTGTGAACACTGATGCATGCTTCCATTGCAAGGTCCCTGGATTGCCAGCTTCAAACTCAACGAAGTTGATGCAGAGTTGTCGCATAGCTTCGAGACGCTCGCGCGTGACATCATCAAAGCCAGGAGCCTTATAGCCGTGACCTTTCTTGCGTGGAGGGTGCAAAATGATGTCCAGACGTTCCCCTGCAGCCTTGGCCTGCTCGACAGATGGTGCCGGCGTAAACTGCCCCTTTTTCGGTGTATTAGGAGTGCTCAAAGACCGGGTTTGCTCGGTAGGTGTGTTGTCGTCACTCTCGTCCAAAGGCTCCTGCTCAAACCCTTGCCTAGGTCTATCATCGGGGTCGTCAGTGTTGGTCCAGCCGTCTATTGCCCCAGTGCCGCCATGATCATCCTCTTCCACACCATTCAGTGAAGAAAACATGCCTGATTGAAGCCTGTAAGTTTTCGCCTCTTGAACAATGTATAACAGACATACTGAAGTCCTGATTTTTGTCCCAAAAGTCTCTTGTTAGGAGACCATTTTCCATCTCAAACAGTTGAGGACTTTGGCGCGATGCTAGGGGTGCCCTCCAAGTGAGACTTTGCTCTCGAAAGGATACCAAGGCTGCCGGGGGGCTCGGGGCCTCATTTTGGTGGTATGGACTGAGTATCGGGGCTTCCGTATGATGTATTAAAGGTTCTGGAACCTATGGCCGGATGTTTTCAAGCTTCCAGTCAATCACTGTACCCTTTTTTCACCCACATAACGACTCACATTCTCTTTATTTTCATTGGTATGCTTGATTTTTGGTTTTTTTCTTGGTGTAGCATAGAAACCAAGGTTTTTGACATTGAATTTTCGTGTTGGCGGCATTGTAGAAGAGGCTCAGAAAGGATATGGGGCCCGATGAGCATCCGCATACAAGGTTAGCATGTCCTCAAAAGGCAAGCCACAGATAGCCCGTTTCGGATTGCTATCTTTGAAAAACTATTGGACTCAGTAAAATGTGATTTTTGCACAAATTACGACCAAGGAAATATCAATATTCTAATTCATTGTGATTCTGTGGTAACACTTTTACTGCTTACATTGAAAATGAGTTCGCAACAATTTTACATCCCATTTCGTCACGCTTAATCACAAAAAAGTCATGTGATGGGGTCAATTGCGCTTGAGACCTATCTTACATCCTCGTTGAATACTTCACTCATATCAATATTGACTGAGAGTCTATGCTGCATCGTCCTACATTATTTCCAAATTACCGTGACACTTGTATCAGCTCAACACTAATCTATACACCAGAGACCGCATTGCTTCTAGTTCGGCGCTTCAGCCCTTTGAACATGAGACGCTTTCATTTGATCCGCGCTTAATGGTGTCAGTCCTTTCACATCATTTCTAAGGCGGTATTCAGAATGCTCAAATTCACGTTCTGACCAGGTGCTATGTTAAATACAGAATCCAGCTTCTACTACTAGACAGACTACAAGAAGGTATTTGGCTTCAACTACTGAGGTGCAGAGTTGCGCCGCCCACTACCTAACAAGTTATACCTTGATTTCGGAACGGAGATCGGGGTTACGGAGTAACGCCGGAGAACGGATAAGAAGGTAAAGTGTAAGTCGGAGGTGCGGAATACCGGAGAACGGAGTTAGCGCGGAACAGGAACTCCTTAGTAGAGAAGAGGGAACGTATTAAGTTGATATTCGAACTGGAGAACTATCTACAAGTAACTACGGCTTAAATACTGTGAAGGTAACCTAACATGCGGAATACATGAGTTATACCTCGTGGTAACTAAGCCTAAGTGTCCCTTGATAATTAAATAATTCTACAGTAATATCCAAGTCCATATCAACACGTGCTAAGTCCGCGTGCATATCCCTTGATCCGAGTGTATCCGAAGTCCGATAGTCCAAAGCCAATGTCCGAGGTCACGGGAATGGTCACCTGACTAGGGCTAGGGGTTAGGGGTTTGCACATGCGTAACAGTACTCCCCCCTTAAGGCCGATTCCCAAGAGGCCATTCCAGAACGTTCTTCGGAGTTCCGTCCGGAATTCGGAAATTTTCTCCGAAAGCTAAACCGAAACTTCGGGGTCTGCCCGATGTTCGAGATGGTGACATCACTTGCTGCGGAGAACCAAGGATCGAAGTTGCGGAGTTTCAAACGACGCTTTAAAGGCAGAAGGGGAACTTCGATGCTCTTGACAACTTTTCAACACTTGCCCATAACCCAATATGTCCGGTTTCTCCCTAAAGGACCTTGTTCAGTATCCCGAACTTCAAGCTCTCGTTGCCCGAGAGATCGCCTCGAAAATGCTCGCTAACGAGCATTCCAATGCACCTACTCCTGCTCCTTTGGAGGTGACTTCACGAGTTACTCGTCCGCGGGACGAAACTCCGACCGGGGTATCTCCGCCGACGAAGAAAGTGAAGGGTACGCGGTCGATGTTGGAGGAAACTCCGGGAGGTTCGTGGATCTCCGTGAAATCGGAGTCGCCCGAACTAACGTTGATCACAGAGGAGATGGCGGCGGAGATCGCGGAGATGTCGGAGAAGGCGCGGATCGCGCAGGAGAAGGCTGCCGCGGAGGAGAACTCCGCGATGTTGTACGCGCAACGTCGGCAGGAGGAGGAAGACCGTCGAATTCGTTCTACGAAGGTCGGGATTTCGAAAGCGATGAAGCGGATGACGGTCGCGGAGTACACCGGAGAAGGGGAGGAGATCGCGGAGAAGGAGTTGCCCGCGATACTCGGAGGTCCGGAGAAGGCGGAGAAGGAGCCGACGATGCGGAGACGTCCGGAGATCCGGGATCGCGAAGTCGGAGATGAGTTCGCGACACTGTGGCCTGACGGGGTGCATAGGGCTTGCTACAACTGCAGGGGGCGTAAGCGCGAGTGCTTACCTCAGGCAAGGTAAGTTGTTGGTGTCCCTTACTGCCTGGGCTGAGCTGACTGGTGGAATAGTGTTAATGCCAGTACTTGTGAAGGGTGCCACAAGTCCAAGCACCGCTGCGAGTTTCCGAAGGGCCAGGAGACGAAAGCTGGACGGGGGAGAGCGTCGGAGAAGATTCCACGGAGAAAGGCCACGAAAAAGGTGGAGAAGGGAGTAAGCCCGGAACCAGAGGCGGGACCTTCGCGGAGTACGCGGAGTTCTGTGAGGGGAGCGGAGAAGGTGGATTCCGCGGCGGACGAAGGTACATCTAACCGGGACCTCATGTTTACCCTCAACATGTACGGGAAGCGCTTCGAGCAACGGCAAATGGAGCATTCCTTGGAGATCGCCAAGCTCCGAGTGGCCATGGCGAAGGAGCGATCGAGGACCCGTCGACTCGAAAACATTCTCCGTACCGCGGAGAGTCTTGAAGAACGGGGCGAGTACGAGACCGACGAGGAGTATGCGGACATTGAGGATCGCCTGCGAGATGTCGAGTTCCGGTTGGATACGTGGATCAAGATGGAGGAGATGATGCGGGAGGAAAACGAGGAAGCGGAGAAATCGGAGAAAGGGAAAGGGAAGGAGAAGGAGGACGAGAACTATGAAATGGAGGCAGAGGAGTATACGGACTCCTCGGAATAAAATGTAGTATATAGTATCTTGTAACTACTTGTGTACTTTTCTTTTTTTCTTGTTTCTTGATATATACTTGACTGATAGGTGAACTTGAGTGAGTAAGTAAATGTCAAGGGGAAGAATTTAGAAGTAAGTGACTAAGACTATAACTACTAGAAAGGGAGAGAGAGAGAAAAGGAATGAAATACGTAGCTAAGCTACTTTGGTTTGATTTTGCTGAGTGGACCGGGTTTGTCCGGGTATCGACGATGGAACTCTTGTACGAGTTCCTGAGCGTGTTCGAGTTCGTCCGCTCCGAGTTCGGAGAATTCTTCCGCGGTGTCTTCATAGCCTAGCCATCGGACTTTGTATCGCAAGGGCATCTTTCGATATCGCTTGTCGATTTTAGAGTCAACAACTTCGGCTATCTCGTATTCTTCTTCGCCATCAACTTCGATCGGAGGTGGCGGAGATTGGACGCGGAGAGGAATCTCGTTCGGAGTTTCGGGCTCGAGCATCGATACGTGGAACACTGGGTGCACTGAGCGTAGGGATTGGGGAAGGTTAACCGTGAAGGACGAAGGACCTGCTTGAGCAATGATTTCAAAGGGTCCGATGAACTTCTCGGATAACTTCTTGGAGGGTCTTGTGGTGCGAAAGAATTGTGCCTTGATGAAGACCTTTTGTCCGACCTTGAAGTCCGGGGCCGCGGATCGTCTGCGGTCTGCAGGAGTTTGGTAGCGGAGTTGGGCATCGGACATCGCGGTTCGGAGTTCTTGGTGGAGGTCGTCGAGGTTGACTACGAATTCTCTTGCACGAGTAGAAGCGAGGTCATACTCCGGATGTACGGAGATACGGGGATGGTAACCTTTGTTCGCGAAGAACGGAGATACTCCGGTGGTAGCACTTGGAGCATTGTTGTACGCGAATTCGGCTATAGGAAGAAGTTCTGACCAGTTGTCTTGTTGGTAATTGCAGTAAACGCGGAGGTACTGTTCCAGAGTTTGGTTAGTACGTTCGGTCTGTCCATCACCTTCAGGGTGGTAGCCAGAGGTGTAGTGTAGTTTCATCTCTAAGGCTTTACCGAGGGACCTAAAGAAGTGGGAGACGAACTCCGAACCTCGATCGGAGGTGACGTGGTTCGGAACTCCGTGCTTGGAGAATACATGCATTACGAATAACTTGGCTAGATCTTCGGAGGTGATTGTATCGTGGCAGGGGGTGAATATGGCTTGTTTGGAGAGTCGGTCTACGATGACTAGAATAGAATCGAAACCGGAGGATTTGGGGAGTTTCTCGATGAAGTCCATAGATATGGAATCCCAGGGTCGAGAAGGTACGGGGAGTTGTCGGAGTTTGCCATAGGGTTTGTGTCTCTGGGGTTTAGCTCGCATGCAAGTGACACAGGACTTACAGTAGCTTTTGACGAAGTCGCGGATATTGGGCCAGGTGTATTCCCGGCGGACAAGTTCTAATGTTTTGTTTTGGCCGTAGTGGCCGGAAAGAATGTGATCGTGTTTATAGCGGAGAACACGGACTCGGAGATCGGAGAAGTCGGGGACAAAGATCCGGTTGTCTAGTCGCAGGAGACCGGAGTCATCCTTTGACCAGCGCGGACCTAGTTCGGAGATGGGGACGGAGAGTGTCGGATCGGACTCTTGCGCGGACTTGATGTCGGAATGGAGTTGTTCAACATCCATGACTACGGATCCGCGGAGAGTGGGTACGAAGAGATAAGAAGCGCGGATTGATGCTACGAGTTGTTCTTGAGTGAAGACGGGTCGGAAGTTCTGTGGATTGACATGCTGGTAGCGCTCACTCCCCTCTTTAGGGTAGACGTCCCATCGTCTAGTTAAGGAGTCAGGTTTGGCTCCTAACTTGCCTGGACGGAAACGAATACAAAGGTTGAACTGGGAGAGATACTCTGACCAGCGGACCTGTCTTCGGGTTAAGACTTTAGTCGTACAGAAGTATTCTAAATTCTTATGATCAGTAACAACATCGATAACGGAAGCTGAACCTTCAAGGTATTGACGCCAGATTTGGAAGGCTTCAAAAATTGCGAGAAGTTCCTTGTCGTGGACATCATAGTTCAATTCCGTAGCGGTGAACGTGCGCGAGTGGAAAGCGACGGGGTGGATTTCTCCGTCGGAGGTGTAGATCGAGAGGATAGCTCCTAGAGCGTAGTCCGAGGCGTCGGTTTCTACGATCATCGGAGCATCGGGGATCCAGTGAGTGAGTACCGGAGCTTGAGTAAAGGCAGCTTTCAATTCATTGAACGCTGTCCGGCACTTGTCACTAAAAACCCAAGGGGTGCCTTTGCGGGTCAGGCGGGTGAGCGGAACGACGATATCGGAGTAGTTGCGGATGAATCATCGGTAGAAGTTCGCAAAGCCGAGGAAAGACTGAACATCGCGGACTTTGCGGGGTTCAGGCCATTCTTGTATAACCTTGACTTTGGCTTGGTCCATGGTAAGTCCGGTCGGAGAAAGGATATAACCTAGATATTCTACGGTGTCAACATGAAATTCACATTTTTCACCTTTAGCATAGAGCTTGTGTTTCCGGAGACGTCGGAGAACTTCCTTAACGTGCTCCTTGTGTTCCTCTACACTATTGGAGTGGATCAAGATATCATCTAGATAAACAATGACGCAGACGTCTAAAAGATCAGCGAACACATCATTGATAAACCTTTGAAAAGCCGCGGGAGCGTTAGTTAACCCAAAGGGCATAACCAACCACTCGAAGGAGCCGTAGCGAGTTCGAAAGGCTGTTTTCCATTCATCTCCTTCGGAGATCCGGACTAAGTGGTATGCGTGCCGGAGGTCGATCTTGGTGTAGATTTTGGCATCGCGGGGTGCATCTAGGAGGTCGGCTAGACGCGGAAGCGGATAACGATCTTTGTGAGTAATGCGGTTAAGTCCGCGGTAATCGACACAGAGGCGGAGAGAACCGTCTTTCTTCTTAGCGAATAGGACGGGGGCACCGTGCGGAGAACTGGTCGGACGGATGAAACCATGCTGCAAATGCTCGTCGATGAACTCTTTCAAAGCTTGCTGTTCTGTTTGGGACAGGGAATACATCGGACCCACAGGGGGTGACGCATTCTCCTCTAACTCGATCTTGAGGTCGTAGGGCCTGTGATCAGCTAGAGTCTCGGCTTTACCTTTGCTAAATACGTCCGCGAATTCGTGGTATTCGGCAGGAACGTTCGAGAGGTCCGGAGAAGGATCGGACACGACAGAAGATCTGGCAGAAGTTGTTCCTTCGGGTCGGATATTGATCATGAATACCTGGACTCCCCTCATACGCGAGACTGTCTTGAAAGCAGCGGCGTTAATGAAGGAGATATTCGGAGGATCGGAGGAAATCGTAGTCGAAGGCGGAGTTTCCGGAGAATCCGGAACAGACGGAGAAGTCACCGGAGGTGGCTGCGGAGAACACGGAGACGTATCCGGAGATGTCGGAGTAGTCGGAGGTGCTTCCAATGCCGGGGCCGCAATAACGCTGCCAGATTCTGGTGCTCGGAACGAGATACTGCTCAAAACCCAGTCAATCAACGGATTGTAGCGGGTGAGCCAGTTATGTCCTAGAACAACAGAACAGGAAACGTCCAGAGGTGTGACAAAGAACGTAATCTTCAGATTTTCGCCAGTCGGAAACCTACAGAGTAGGTCAAGAGCTTCGGTAATGAAATTATTTGATGAGCCGTCGAACAGTAATAGCTTTATCGGAGGGGTACGGTAGGTTAAGAGTCCATGAGCACGAATGAAACCTGTATCTACAAAACAGTGAGTAGAGCCAGAATCTATTAGTGCAGTAAAGATCGTAGTGGTATCAGAAAGATTGTCCAAGGTAAGAGAAACATAGGTAGCGGAAGGAGAAAGAACGGGAGACGCAGCATTAAGTCTACAGATGTCGGGCCATATGTACAGATCGCAGCTCCGCGGAGGGTCCGAGGACTCTGGGCTGCACATCAGTTTTCCGTTTCGGAGATGTGTGCCTCTTGTTCAGAGGAATCCGATTCGGCTACTGCTGCGCGGGCCTTGGCGGAGTTCGAGTTTCCGTTGGGGCATTCCTTAACCCGATGTCCGGAACCACCGCAGAAGAGACAGAGTCCCTTCCGGATGCGTTCTGCGCGGACCTCAGGCTTCAGTTTGCCATCCTTTCCCAATTGGTTGGCGAAAGGGGGTGGTGCGGAAATCTTCGAAGCGGGTTTTGCGGAGGACGTTGAGGACTTGTTGCCGGAGTTGGAGGAAGACGAGGATGGGTTCGCGGAGTTCGAGGATGTGGGTTTAGACGAATGATGGGAGGACGTGGACTTCTTCGCGGACTTCTCGGAGTGCTTCTCCGAGGGATCGGACTTCTTCTCCTTTTGCCTCTCCCAGTATCGTTGGTCGATCTCGGAAGCGGCGGATCGGAGAGCGGAGAGAGATTCCCTTTTCGGAGAACGTGAGAGTTCGTCCTTGATTCGGTCCGGAAGCGCGTTGTAATACATGTATCGGAGGGCCCTGTCGCCCCAACCAACCAGCTTTGAGGCGTGCTGCTGGAAGATCACGTTGAATTTCGTGATCCGGTGGTGGCTGAGCATCTTGAGAGAGTCGAGGGCCATTTCCGCGTCTCGGGCTGGGTCGATAGCACCGAAGTTGTCCTTTAGGGTTTCCACGAATGCCTCATAGGAGTACATCCAAGGTGGAACTTCCCCATCGGGTTCCGCGAGATATGGCTCGAACAGATCGAAGGCCGTGCCTTTCAGATACGAAAGCGCGAATGTGACTTTTTCGTCCTCATCGGAGAACTGACCGGAGTTCGCGGTGAAGTACAGTTTCAACTGGACCAGGAACGTATTGAGTTTCCAGGGGTCTGAACCATCGAACGTATCGGGAACCTTGACGCGAGAGCTAGCTTTGGCGGAGGCAGGGACGGAGACCCCACGATTCAGATCGCGGAGTGTAGACGTAATTCCGTTGAGGGACTGAATAAGTGCCTCACCAACATCGGATCGGATCGGAGTTTCTCGACGGGGAGCGGAGTGCGGAGGTTGATCATAGTCGAATGCATCGTCATCTTCGGGTTCATCATCACCATCGTCCGGAGGCCCAGGAGGTCCGCCAGGTCCGGAGGGTCCGGATGGCCCAGCAGAGGGCTCCCGTTGGGGTTGCGGAGAATGGGACGAAGTTTGCGAGAGACGTTCTTCGATGATCGTTTCGTTTCTCCGAGATTCTTCGGGGTTCTCCTGAAGTTCTTCGGTCGGAGCGGTAGTGCTCACAACAGGAGTCGAAGAAGCGCGGACTCGCCCTACAGGTCGCCGTGTGGTGTTATGGTGACTGCGGGCGTGTGCGGAGGTCGAGGATCCGGATGCGGCGGGGGACTGCTCTGCAGCCTTGGCCAGCTTGGCAACGCGTGCTGTGGTCATCTGGGAAAAAGAGAGGGCTAGGGAGTGGGAGGTGAGTTCGAATATACTGTTAAATACAGAATCCAGCTTCTACTACTAGACAGACTACAAGAAGGTATTTGGCTTCAACTACTGAGGTGCAGAGTTGCGCCGCCCACTACCTAACAAGTTATACCTTGATTTCGGAACGGAGATCGGGGTTACGGAGTAACGCCGGAGAACGGATAAGAAGGTAAAGTGTAAGTCGGAGGTGCGGAATACCGGAGAACGGAGTTAGCGCGGAACAGGAACTCCTTAGTAGAGAAGAGGGAACGTATTAAGTTGATATTCGAACTGGAGAACTATCTACAAGTAACTACAGCTTAAATACTGTGAAGGTAACCTAACATGCGGAATACATGAGTTATACCTCGTGGTAACTAAGCCTAAGTGTCCCTTGATAATTAAATAATTCTACAGTAATATCCAAGTCCATATCAACACGTGCTAAGTCCGCGTGCATATCCCTTGATCCGAGTGTATCCGAAGTCCGATAGTCCAAAGCCAATGTCCGAGGTCACGGGAATGGTCACCTGACTAGGGCTAGGGGTTAGGGGTTTGCACATGCGTAACATGCTACCCTGACCAGGCGGTCGTTGTGGCTTGATCTTTTCGCGCTTGAAGATCTAATTTCATGGACTACGACGTGAACCACCAATCGGCAGTTGCCCATTCTGTCCCACAGCAAACATGTCCTCCATCATGGCTGACGATTGAGTGGCAATATGTCATTACAATTCTCAAAACTGCTGCTGTGCGGCTCTTCCGAGGAGAAGTCGTGGTTCCTGAGTAACTTACAGATCCGTGTCTTTGTTGATGGCCATGCATACCTGCTTTTGCAGCTCTACACCCTAAGTTCACCCGATTGGTATATGAATCACTCCTTATACGGTAACTACGCTGCAGAAGAGGACACAACTGATGGCTCTGACTGCTGGCAAAAGCTTAGTTCCACACATATTGCTATGTCCGATGCACTTGATTGGCGGATAGGCATACAAGCTTCACATAGCAGGCTTTGATCTCCATCCATGGTAGGGGCCCGGACGCAAAGTCCCCTTTGCAGTTCCTGAATAAAACTTTTGTGGCTGCTGTGGCGCGCTGTCTCCTGTGTCAACCGCCTTAGCCTCGTCTTTCACCAGTCTTCCCACCGAAATTCACAGAAGGCCGCAATTCCGTTATCATGACTGGGTAAGGCACTCAGAACCCTACAACACGATGGAATCACACATTGAATCCTCACCAATTTGCTATTCCTACTATGTCAAAGTGTTCATTTCCGTCGACATGGTGAGTGTTACCGAACAGACTCATCGTAATGTCCAGATCTCGATGGCAGAATGCGTTCTCACTTTTGGTACTTTGGCATACAATCACGTACTCAGGGCTTGCTTCGGGATGGTTTCTGAAACGCGGTATAGTCGTGGTACGTCTAAGTCTTTGACCTGTGGACATAGAATGACTGAATAAATAATGCCAATTGAAGCGCCGGCCTGTCGAAGCTGTCAACTCCCCAGAAATGCACAAAGGCGAATCCATAATTATTGCAGCTACCGAACTCAAGATACACGAAAGATGAACATCACAGCAGGTCTCAAGATTTTTCATCCTCTGGACTAACTTAATGCCTATCAGCACGCCAGGACCGGGAGATGAGTAAACCAGCGCAGCTCTATTTGTTCTCAAAGGAACGATTAGTCTTTTCCCCAACTTGTTCCGTTTTGAAACGCTGTTTAGTCGTGGTAGATCGATCCACTCGATCCGTCACTGTGGATGCAGAACGGCTGAACTGTGTTCCTATCCACCTCAGTGATTAGGAAATGCAGTAACTTCACTGTCTATCCCCAGGCTGGAATTCCACGGGCGGACTGGTATATAAACTTCAACAAATGGAAGGGCGACGGTACGTCCCACCATCGAAAATATCCCAAGATGTCTTCCATTTTCACTGACCTTACTACCGTCCCCTACCCTGTCAAGGATGAGCGGCCACCAGTCACCGACTTAATCCAACTTCTACTCAAGGTCGTCGCACATGATGTGTGCTCCACCAGTCGTAACACGATGTCATTCTATCTACTAGTCAGCAAGGCTCGAGACATCGCCAAGCACATCCACGACCTCATATACGACGTAGAAATCAACGGCAAATGGGAAAGCTTCGAATCCTACTCGTCCATGGTCCAGCCACTAGAGGAGTAAGTACTATCCATCGCTATAACAAGTATATGACTGATACTTGCTAGCTTCTTGTACAATCTACATCTCCTAGCCGAGAAAGAAGCCATAGCTCGGTTGCCTTCGACCAGTTCCGTGGAGTTCTATATCACCTTTGCGGCGGAATGGGAGGCTAATCGGACTTTGCTCCGCGAAACCTTCCAGTCCGACATTCTAAAAGTATGAACACATCTTCACTTGGTGATTGTTACTGAGAAAGCTATGTCCAGGGTATACAAGGTAGTGCTGCTGCCGACGTCGTTTGGGCGAGCAGACACGACGACATAACTCTAATCAATACCCTGCTGGAAAGTTTGGAACAAAGGTTCCAACGCATAGATACCGCGTTAGTCAATTCTTCATTCTCAAACGTGTCATTCTTAGCCTTACTTCTCATTTCCAGGACAGCATTGAAAAAACCACGCTCGTACCCGGTCGTTAGGAATGGTATTCCAAAGTTTGAAACAACTCTTTATAACGAAAAGGATGTAAGTGATATCTACCTTCGGTTACAAGTATACTTATTGATATGCTGTTATAGGACACGAAGTTCGTGATTGCCATGAAATTTACCATGGTTATCTACAGCATCTTGGAAGCTCTTCTGAATCAGACTACGACCCGAGACAAACAGCGGGATCTCCTTGATGAGAAACTATGGGCAGCAGCCAAAAAGTTTGTCCCTTTCGATTGAAAACTTCTTTTTGCTTGACTTAGCGACTTGTATTGCTAGTGTTCACGATAAGCTCAATGAGAAGACATGGCTGGCATTTATCAAACTTCTCCAGGTATGATGACGTTGTGCCCAGCTTGTAATATCTCTGTGACAATCCCTATTTCTTTAGAGTGCCTCACCTCCTGATCTTCTTGAACTCATCAATCTCGCCGGAAAGATACGAAGACCATTTCATGCACAAACGATTACTCTCGTCCGATACTGTCACACAATCCTCTCACAAACAAAATCCCTCAAAGGATCTGAGCTTGGACCTTTGAAAAGGTATATTCCAAGTCATACATCCCGTTATGAGTATGCTAAAATACTCTCGTTCTGACCACAGTGCCATTGCAACGATGGCAGAAGCACTGAATGCTGCCATAGAGGTCATCGCGGATAATACTTTGCTCAAGTTTGAAGTCGATACAACAAAGGAGGCCGCGGCCGCTACCAAATTTGGCGCCGCTAAGAACGAGATAGCGGCCTGCTTCAAGACGTTTAAGGTCTGCGTCGATGCTTGCCACATTCATACAGGTGCTTATATATTCCTTTTCAGATGGACGATCAAGCGCCCAAGTTCAACACTAGCATGGCCAACGCAAAGAAGGATGATGACGATTGGATGAACAACCTACGCCAACTCCTTGGGAAGGTCAGTAACTCCCATGTAATCCAAATATTCGATGCTGACATGGCGAAACCAACAGAATAAGCCAATTATCCTCAAGTCGGAGCCGACACAGCAGGTCAAGGTGGCTGTGAAGATGAGATACGTACCGTCTGAATTGGAGTCCGTCAGTGATGAGATCTGTAGGCACAACTATGATTCTACGCCTTTTCATAATTGATGAGATGTTGACAGATGATGGAATCGACCTGGAATGCAAGCTTGATATACTCTTATCTACCGTCCTGGCCAAGATACAGAGTGGAGGCAAGAAGCTACCAGTAGGCTGCTACTTCGGCAAACCTAGCGCTTCTAGCGCTAACAAATTAGATCGAGCTGGTGGGGAGGACAAAGTTAAAGACCTTCCTGTCGAGGCGGGCAATAGGGTCGTTCACCTCATCTTCAAGAAGACTTGAGGTGATTACTCAAATAACCAGCTAATTTGGACGGGTGATGGCTGGCTTGGTTATGCGCGCGATCCAACATATTTTCTTGCATGTAGATCGTTACTAGTACTGCCATATACTTCTACTGACTCTTACGAGTCCGAGTCCATTGATTCCTAATAATTACCTTCTTCGCAGAACAAATGAATCAGAAGAAAAAGTTAGATAGTTTGTATCTTGATCTGCGCTGTCGAGTCGCATCGGTGTGCTCGTCATAAACGTTTGACCGGTTTCTCAAGCTTGTCTGTTGTCTCCATACTGATACGCTTGAGGATACAACGCGTTATCTCTATTGACTGCAAGGACAGGGCTGGCCGAGAAGGTGTGCCTTTGCGAAGGCGCGCCTGTTCTGACAGATAGACGCTGCTACTAACATACTTGCGCTTTACCGAATAGCACCTTCACTCGTTTTGGCCATATCCGTCGAAGTGTATCATGGTAAAGGTTTCCCCCATTGGTAAGATAGGTCTCAAGCGCAATTGACCCCATCACATGACTTTTTTGTGATTAAGCGTGACGAAATGGGATGTAAAATTGTTGCGAACTCATTTTCAATGTAAGCAGTAAAAGTGTTACCACAGAATCACAATGAATTAGAATATTGATATTTCCTTGGTCGTAATTTGTGCAAAAATCACATTTTACTGAGTCCAATAGTTTTTCAAAGATAGCAATCCGAAACGGGCTATCTGTGGCTTGCCTTTTGAGGACATGCTAACCTTGTATGCGGATGCTCATCGGGCCCCATATCCTTTCTGAGCCTCTTCTACAATGCCGCCAACACGAAAATTCAATGTCAAAAACCTTGGTTTCTATGCTACACCAAGAAAAAAACCAAAAATCAAGCATACCAATGAAAATAAAGAGAATGTGAGTCGTTATGTGGGTGAAAAAAGGGTACAGTGATTGACTGGAAGCTTGAAAACATCCGGCCATAGGTTCCAGAACCTTTAATACATCATACGGAAGCCCCGATACTCAGTCCATACCACCAAAATGAGGCCCCGAGCCCCCCGGCAGCCTTGGTATCCTTTCGAGAGCAAAGTCTCACTTGGAGGGCACCCCTAGCATCACGCCAAAGTCCTCAACTGTTTGAGATGGAAAATGGTCTCCTAACAAGAGACTTTTGGGACAAAAATCAGGACTTCAGTATGTCTGTTATACATTGTTCAAGAGGCGAAAACTTACAGGCTTCAATCAGGCATGTTTTCTTCACTGAATGGTGTGGAAGAGGATGATCATGGCGGCACTGGGGCAATAGACGGCTGGACCAACACTGACGACCCCGATGATAGACCTAGGCAAGGGTTTGAGCAGGAGCCTTTGGACGAGAGTGACGACAACACACCTACCGAGCAAACCCGGTCTTTGAGCACTCCTAATACACCGAAAAAGGGGCAGTTTACGCCGGCACCATCTGTCGAGCAGGCCAAGGCTGCAGGGGAACGTCTGGACATCATTTTGCACCCTCCACGCAAGAAAGGTCACGGCTATAAGGCTCCTGGCTTTGATGATGTCACGCGCGAGCGTCTCGAAGCTATGCGACAACTCTGCATCAACTTCGTTGAGTTTGAAGCTGGCAATCCAGGGACCTTGCAATGGAAGCATGCATCAGTGTTCACAGCAAAACGGATGCGGCACTCCGAATCATGGTCAAAAAAGCTTAGAGAGTGGACTCGGGCCTTCATGGAGAATCCTTCGTTTATTCCCAAGCATCGGTGGAAGGGTGGATCAGCGCGGAGCCTCATTGATGATGACGATCTCATGCAGGAGATTCACCTCCATCTTCAGGGCGTGGGCAAATACGTGCGGGCCCAGGATATTGTCGAATACATTGCTTTGCCAGATGTCTTGGAGAGGCTGGAGCGGACGAAGTCTATTTTGTTAGCAACAGCCCAGCGTTGGATGCACAAGATGTCGTACCGTTGGAAGAAGAACCCCAAAGGCCAATATGTTGATGGCCACGAGCGCGTGGATGTCGTCAAGTACCGTAACGAGGTGTTCCTGCCAGCAATGGCAAAGCTCGAACCGTTCATGCACAAATGGAACAAAGATGGTGAAGAGGAGGATCCGCAGCCTGGTTCCCGTCGTAGAGTCGTCTGGTATCACGATGAATCCACCTATTACGAGAATGATCGTCAGCTGGTGCGTTGGGTCCACTCGTCCGAAAGTGCAGTGCCATGCAAGAAGGGAGAAGGCTCGTCGTTGATGGTCTCAGCATTGGTGTCGGCAGACTATGCCTGGCTCCAATCGCGTGATGGGAAGAAGTCTGCGAGAGATCTCTTCAGGGCGGGAAAGGGACGGGATGGATATTACGACAACAAAAACGTACGGGAGCAGCTCGTGCGAGCCATGGACATCCTGGATGAAGACTACCCCAACGACGACCATTCCCTTGTCTACGATAACGCGACGATACACCGGAAGCGAGCCGCAGGGTCCTTATCTGCAACAAAGATGCCGAAGGGTTCATCCGAGAACTTTGGAGTTGAAGTCAATGCGACGACACCAGGCGGGAAGGTAATCTATAACGAGAAGGGTGAACCAGTTAAAAAGAAGATTCGCATGGGAAAGGGAAAGTTACCTAATGGTGACGAACAGGATTTTTACTTTCCTGACACCCATCCCGACAAGCCTGGCTGGTTCAAAGGGATGGCCATAATTCTTGAGGAGCGCGGCTTTCCAGAAATCGCTCGCAAGAAGGCACAGTGCGGGAAGAGTTTCTCTCAGTGTCCTGAAGGCCAAACGGACTGCTGCTGTCGTCACTTCATGTTCAATCAGCCGGATTTCGTTGATGTTGAATCACTTCTTGAAGCTGATGCGAAAGCGCGTGGTTATGAGGTAATATTCTTGCCGAAATTCCACTGCGAGCTGAGTTTCTTGGAGCAATGCTGGGGCTACTCAAAACGGAACTATCGCCTCAATCCACCGTCATCAAAGGAAGAGGAGATGGAACGGAATGTAGTCAAGTCACTGGATGAGATTCCACTCACGGTGATGCGGCGGTGAGGGCCAATCAACAATGCTATTCCTGGCTGTTTCTCACCTGATGCCATCAGCTTCGCGACGCACGCGCTCCGATTCATGGATGCCTACCGCAAGGGCCTTGATGGAAAACAAGCCGCATGGGCAGCCAAAAAGTACCGGGGCCACCGAGTTATTCCAGATGACATCCTTCAACAGTTGGATAGAGCTGCAAGTGCTGTTGAATAGGCCAATGCAGCGTGTATTGGGGTACTATTTGGAGTTTATGTAGATCAATGTGTTACAGGGATGTCCAGTAGGATTCTCGCGTGTCTAGTACATGGAGTTTACAAGCTTTACCAAGGATTCTGGGTAATTCGAAGAAATCCACCATTTCGCGCTGGAATAAGTCGCTGGGTAACGGTGCGTCACAAATCATGTGATGGGGTCAATTGCGCTTGAGGCCTATCTTAGATCTAAAGGTGTGGGGACCTCCGTTCGTTCTCTGGATGTCAACAACTTTGGAACAAAGTGATGTACAAGCCACGTGCCAATACACGGTTATTGAAAAGGCGTGCTTTATGTACCAGGAGAGAACGAATGTGGGTATAAACAAAAGAACGGAATACGCAAAGGAACGGAAGTTGTCACAGATATACAACTATTTGTCTTCGAAACGTCAAGCCCAAAAGAAAGAAATCCCATTACAAAATATACTTGGCAGAGAGAACACCTACGAACACAAGGAAGGCGAGGAGCGAGTGCCCGTGCAGCGAGATAGATAATGCAGCGTTATTTGACGAATTGCCCCCCGTGGAATTCGAAGAAGCGGAACCTGTGGTAGGCGTACTTGAACCACTTGAAGCAGTGGATGACGGTATCGATCCAGAGGATACAGAAGTGGGCGCTGAGGATGGGTTAGCGTTATACACCCTGATGTAAGGGATTTCAAAGTAGGCGTCGTTATAGTTACTGCCGTCGCCTAGCACGTTGTCCTCGTACTATGCAAAATACATGAGACTGTGGAGAGGAAGTTATATAGAGATAAAGGTACGTACACAATTTTTCTTTGGCGGTGGGCAGGTTTCATTGTAAACAGGGGTAGCGCTAGGTGGTAGAAAGAAATGAGACGAAAGTAACAGGGGGATAGAGTCATGCTTACAAGTCTCCACACAGGGTAATATCTATTATGAGCTGTTGAGGCGTGAAATGGTCTTCAACTTTGCATGAGGACGCTGGCCATGCAGCAGACGGTGTACCCCAATTAGATGTATCCAACGAAGACGTCGATGTTGCACTTTTGATATTGGCAGGAACATCAGGTCGCTATTACAATGAAACCAGTCAACCATTATTATAGTGTGATTTCCATAGGAGAAGAGACTCACGCTGAAGAACCATATGAAAATGCCCGAAACATCGATCTGAGCGGCGAATACACCCCCGCCGGCTGCGTTAAACGCTGGCCCGTAGCTTGCGGCTTTCTTCTCTAGGACTACACACCCAATTTCCGGGGTTGCGCAATCCTTTGTTGTCGACATGCCGGCTTGTTGTGCGCCATCTGCTTGAACGCAACCAGCGGAAGTATGCAGTGCCATCTGGTTGAATGAACGCTTGTTCACGCCTTCAATGATATCGATCTCGCCAACGTCTGGCCATTTTCCGTTTGTGCCGCGGGTCCAAAAGGCCGGCCAAACCTAGTGAGATTGTCAGTATAGCACACAAAGTCAGATCAAGCTGAGAACATACTGAGCACCCGAATGGCATGTGGAGGACGTCAATGACTATCAGGGAACCAACGCCATAGGCTTCTGTACCCTCAAGTCGGACCTAAGGGGGGCGACATCAGCCCGCCATACGAGTAGAGTGTATATCGGGCACACCGAGTTCCGCTTGTTGTCCCAAACAACGGTAGAGGTATTGTCTACTTTAATGATGGCGTTACCTGCGTTATTGACGAATGCAAGGCTTGAAGCAGCAGATTTGCCCAGGTATTGCACGTCACCTTAAACAGCGAGAATATGTATTAGTTGTCGATGACATGAGGTCGAAAGCTAATGAATCGTACCGTTATTTAAACCAGCATCTGTTTTGTCAAAGAAAGTCCACTTATCAAAGAATGTTTGACCGCTATATTCACGGATTGGCGAGTAAGCCGCCAAAGCAGGCAGAGACACTAAGAACAACTGAGAGAGTAACCCGAGCTTGACCACGGTCATTGGTATCCTACACGCCGCCATGTCGTTGAACCAAACCCGATATTAAGAGGATGAAACTTTGTATACAAAAATGATACGGAGTCATTATACGATCGCTTAGAGACGGCCGGCTACTCAAGGCATGCCATGTGGTAAGGCATTCGGCATTGCCCGGCACGACCTGCCAAGTCAATACGAGAACAGAATCAAGGGCGAAGCACTAGGACTCCGTGATAAGAAAGTGACTAGGAAAAAGACTGGGACACCTACCTCGAATAAAAGCCAGTTCCTTCAGGGGAGATCAATTGTTGAGAGATGAATTCAGCGCACTAGTAGTCAAAACCCCAAGGGATAGAAAGGTAAGGATATCATGAGGAAACTCGCTTTTGTGTAGACTGGTAATTTGGCTACACTGGTATACTGCAGCTGCCTTCTAAAATAACAGAAGTTTATGGGTATATAGTGGCTGGTGTATGATGCACGAAAGAGTGGCATGGATTAAAAGGATGACGTTCGAGAATACAACTACATGTACTCAAAAATGTCCAGTCGAAAGAATGTTAGTCATTACAACAAGTTCCATGTAGATATGTAACCTATGGATGCAAGCAAGGCAATACTAAAGCCACCGTGTGTCAATGGCAAACGTGACGCAGCATTGGTGTTGCCCGAATTGCCACCCGAATTGTTACCCGTATTAGACGAAGAACCCGAGGTAGGCGTGCTAGAACCGGACAGAGTGGAAGAAGGCATTGTACCGGAAGATATAGAGCTTGGTACTGCAGAGGGATTTGCGTTATATACCCTGATGTAGGGTATTTCGAAGAAAGCGTCTGCGTAATTGCTACCATCGTTTATCACATTGTCGACGTACTGCTCACTGCATAAGAAATCCGATCAAGGCGAAAATGATTATGGGCACGTACGCAGCTCTGTTTATAAGGCGTGCACGTTTGATTGTAAACGGCAGTAGCACTGAGCGGGATAAGAATTAACGCAGGTAGATGAATATATCATGCTTACAAGTCTCCACATAGGGTGATGTCCAAGATGAGCTGCTGGGGCTGGAAGTGATCCTCAATCTTACACGAGGATGCTGGCCATGCTGCAGATGGTGTACCCCAGGTGGATGTATCCAACGAAGATGTCGATGTTGCGCTCCTGATATCAGGGGGAATATCATTTCGCTAATCATATTGCCAACTCAGCAAACGGTAACATCATGAAATGACTTGGGGGCTTACACCGAAGAACCAGACGAATATCCCAGAAACATCAATCTGAGCTGCGAATACACCTCCGCCCGCGTCATTGAAGGCTGTGCCGTAACTCGCAGCTTTCTTCTCTTGAACGATACATCCAACTGCCCCGCTCTGCATATTGCAGTCCTTCGATGTCGTAGTACCGCCTTGTACCACTGCGTCCGCCTGAGAGCAACCGGGGGAGGTGTGCAAGGCCATCTGGTTGAATGTTCGCCTGTTTACACCTTCAATTATATCAATCTCCCCACCGTCTGGCCATAAGCCCGTAGTGCGCGTCCAGAATGCTGGCCAAACCTAACGCCAATTTAGCGAGTCGTACCATTTCCAATGTTCATCGTACATACTGAGCACCCGAATGGCATATGAACGACATCAATAACTATGAGGCTACCGATACCATATGTTTCTGTACCCTCGAGTCGGATCTGGGTGAAGAATATTGGTTTTCTGCATAAACAAGTATTTGTTAAGTTTGGGCTCACCGAATTTCGTTTATTTGGGAAATCGACTTTGTCAGTGGAAACCCGGATTACTGCGTTCCCAGCACTATTGATGGATGTCAGGTTTTGGGACATAGCATCAGCTTGACCTAGGAACTGCACGTCTCCTAGAAGCGCACGATGATGCAGGTATGAGGTATAGATGGCTTAGAACTGATGGGTGATGTTACCATTATTGATCCCTGCGTCGGTCTTGTCAAAGAACGTGAACCTGTTGAAGAAGTTTTGCCCGCTGTATTCACGGATTGGGGAGTAAGCCGCCAGAGCGCCTAGAGGAGGAAGTAATTGCGATAGTAAACCGATCTTAAACGCTGTCTTGAGGCCCATGATGTGCCCCAAACGCGTCAAACCTAAAAAACTAAAAGGGAGATTCACAAACGGGAGGGTAGGAGGCCTTTGCCAAGCAAGAACGAATCCTTTTTATGACACCGTTTGGGGAGGGATACACACATCATTCGTCTCACGTAGTGCTTGTAGTTATTTGAACCCACGAGGTTCCCAACGTGTAAGTCGTCCGTGCTACGCGGTAAGTATTTTTAGTCCCCATCAACGGCCCTCCATCGCCGTAGTGGGTCTGGTAGATATATTTGAGAGTGTAGGACATGTTATCCTCAAATCCTCTGGGATCTCAGACAGAGCCTCGACAAACGGTTGTTGAAGATCGGATTCGGCAAGGCTCAGTCTCCTTT
The DNA here is from genome assembly GCA_014058305.1 of Pleurotus tuber-regium. Classification (NCBI taxonomy): domain Eukaryota; kingdom Fungi; phylum Basidiomycota; class Agaricomycetes; order Agaricales; family Pleurotaceae; genus Pleurotus; species Pleurotus tuber-regium. Next base: position 208,797 of record JACFYU010000024.1, read on the forward strand.
GAAGAGTTGAGATTAGGAGCTTGAAGCTTGAAGTGGGAACTTTCGGCATGATTCCCGTTGTGACTCAGACAAGTCGTTCCTGTAGTTAGCAAGTCCCAGCGTCTAATTTTATCAACCATCACAATCAGATTTATAATTGTAGAGGAAGGCTTCACACGTACATTGAGGTATCAAGACTCAGACGATATTTGTCTTACATGAATCAAGCATCGCGGATTTTGAATGGTCAGTACGGCCTGGCTTTTCAGTTCATCCCTAATACTTCGAGTATTTTGAGAGGCATCGTATTGAGACTAGGCCTCACAGATGGGAAAACGAGCTGGGCGGATCAACATCGGTCACATTTGGAGGATTTGATTCCCACTAGACGCCAGTGCTAAAAGTAAGTAACTAGCGATGATTTAGCAGATCATCATTTCATCTGTTGCACCGTTTCTTGAGGCAATGAATGAATCGACGTTGATGATGGCATGGAAGAATTTAGCCTAGGCGGCCAGGCTTGCGGATATAAGAATACAAAGTCGGCACGGCAATACCGAATTAGTGATGCGTATGAACCTTCAGACTTATGAACCTGACCTTTGTGAAAATGTAACCACGGATTGGGTGTTGACTACAAGGCGCTCAAAGCTGCTAATACTTATTTCCCCATGCCGCTGCCATAGCGATCAAGAGCGCCTCGCCCAGGCCTATTCTTGAGCTGCATGGCCGCTGTAGCGGTTTTTGAGTTTCTAAGATGGCTAGGTGGCTTACTGATTCTAGTTTTAATTTTCCGAAAGGAACAGGTAGTGAGTCAATTCTCGTCGCGGCATGAGTAAATCAGAGAAATTCTACCGATGTACTAGATTATTGAGCAGTTCTGCCTCCTCAATACAGTATCGGTATCTTCGTACTACTTCTTGGGTCGGCAGATGCTAATGTAAAAGCATCGATTTTCAGAATTCCTGTATGTATGCCGCGAGATGTGTAGTTGATAAATGGCCGTCTCCCATTTAAAGTCGGGAGTAGTAGTTATCATGCGTACGAGAGCCATACACATCTACGAATGAGCGCTTGCCAAGCCGTGAAGTTGAAGGGGAGACACATACGAACTTCCGAAACAAGTGTGAACTGAAAAAGTTCTCACGATCAGTATCTATATTTCACGCGGTCACTATAAGCTTGACATAATTAATCAGTACATCCACTATTTAGAGAGTACGTAATGCGTCTTAACAATATTCAAGAAAGCAGTAACTACGGATGCAAAAGGGGCCTGAGTAAAAATATGGGAGAAGGAGTATGAGAAAGGGAATTGACAGCAGTAATACCAGGAGATGGTCAAGCCTTAATTCCGGAATGGACAAACGAGCGTGCAACAGTGGGGAGGAGGTCCAAGTCCGGGGATCATAGAACAATGAATAAGAGGATGGAGCATGGTTGCGAGGTGGGATAGAAGGTGGAAAGGGGATGAATGGCACAGTTTGGTTGGAGGACGAAGTATTGACATGGGCGTCGATAGCGTTCAAGAACGGCCCAAAGTCAAAGTCAGAAGCTATGAGAGGGTAAGGCGGCAGGCTAGAAGCCGGTACACAAGTATTCGGCCATTCAAGCTGGTGAGAAGATGTATCGACCCAGGACGAAGGCATGCCTACCCAAAATACTTGCGCTTGTGCCTCTAAGATCGAACGATACTTCTGCCACTGAACATCGCCGCTGTCGATGCAAAGGTTCGGTATTGCGTGGCCCTTTTTCACGCGTCTTGCTAATACTTCAGTTAGCTTCATCGCGAGCGCATCGGTGAACGTTGGGGCAGAGATGTAAATGATATACAGGGAAGGGAAGGGTACCAATGAAGGGGTTATTTCCGTCCGGTGTGTATCAGCAAGGGTGCCAACTTGTTGGTCAAAAAGGCTGAGAAGAGAGTCCACTTGGCCATCAATTACAATATGACGCAGATTATGTAGTCCCGTCAGGTAGTCGAATTGTTCTTCACACCATGAGGTAATAACAAGGGTATCAAGCTGCGTTAGATTTAAGCAGTCGCATATGGTCTTGATGATACTACCATTATTCGCCGTAGGGTGCCCTGAAGCCGTAAATATGGGTTTTTCGCGTGTCAGAGTACCAGTCCAGGCGCTAACCACGAACCCGCTGTGGGGCGTTTGCTTAATGGAGAGTCCTTGCACGGGCATTCTTTCCGAGGTTGGGGTACCAAGATACGGACACTTCTTGAATAAAGGAGCCATATTTTCCCATAGGTAGCCTCGGATCGTGATCACTGGGCAGACCCCGGCGGGGAATTCTATGCATTTCAGATAATCGGCGCAATGGAGAGGAGAAATGTCTTCGATGGCGATTTCGGCCAGATGTGGGAGTCTGATGGTGTCGGTGGTACAACAGACTGAATGCGGAGAATAGTAAGCCAAGGAGAGAGATTTCAGTTGTGGCAGAGCCTTGAATGTAGATATGAACGTCTCCCATGTTTCCAGGCGAGGGACGGAACGGAGAGTAAGGTGCGTAATGCTAGAAAAAAATGAAAACCCCGGTGGCAAGTTGATGCCCACCAACTCCAACATCGTAAGACGGGGAGCATTCCTGTGAAGGAAGTTGACTGGTAGAGAAGATCTATTCCACACAGTGGCAATATTAGGACGGAAATAGCCAGTAAGGCGTAGTTCTTCCAGGAACGGAGCCCCACGGTGGCTTGCAAGAGTTTGCATGAACGACTCGAACGTGTCTATGTACACGAATTGGATGTTCAGAACCTTTATCCTGTTGAGTTCTTCTAGGGCAAGTTTGGTGGCGTCGATCGACTCGTCAGTGATGAGGCTATAGCTTTCAACGTTGATAAGGGCCGTTTTGGAACGCCGCAAACAAATGGACGTAGAATGGGGATCATCCAAGGGGATGTCACACCAAATCGAGGGTTCTGACATCATGATGTCGGCCCAGAGCCTGCAAACCAACGCAAGGTTGTTGATATCGACAGGACGTGGTGGTAAGCCACTGAAGAAGTGCTTGAATGTCTTGACGAGAAGTTCGTTGGGCAAGTCGTGAATAATAGCCATCTGAAAGAAGTTGGAGTCTGGGGAGAGACGCGAGTGCCGGTATACTAAGGAATGTAGCTTAAAGGGAATTGTGGATCTAATTTATAGCTGGGTGTGGCTTGGGGGTGTGGCCGTAAGAACAAAGAAGTGCGCACAAAGGCCATTTTAGTGAAAGTCATATGAGGGGAAACCGGTACCGGAGCAATTAGGCCTCACACAAGTAAATCGTATGTATGTCCTTTACGCGCCGACCTGGAAGGGGGACGAGAGTTTTTGATTACAGTGCTATTGAGAGCAATCAGGCATCCACCGCAAATCTTCATACCACGTCCATTAGCCTTTAGGGTGTTGTTCATCAACTGGGAAGCCTTTCGACCAGGGACAGCAAAGTTAACCAGACACAGTAAAGCAGCCTGGAATTGTCTGGCGTGAACAGTTGCAGTGCCAATTGACTCGCTGGTTTCTAAGTTCCTGAGAATTATTTGAGACCTGAATCAAAGGGGTGATTCTTCTGGCTAGTAGCACAGCGTTTATTAGCAGGATTGGCTGGATTAACCTCAGTGAAACGACTCCAGTGGTTGGATATCAGCCCTTGCGGGTGGGTTATAAGTGACGAACCCCGAGACGACTCAACCTGCATCGGAAATCGTCGATGGATGACCGATACATTTGGGCTGCGTTAGAATAGCGGCGTACGTAGTCCTTTGGGATAGCCACTGCCATATGGCTGAAATGTGTTCTACAGACGACTGTTGGAACAAAGTCCAGACGAGGATCAGTACAGAAATTCCCACAATCAGTTTTGAAGTTCACACAGTCAGTGGACGGCCTAGTTCATTTGCCGATCACCGGCGAATGAAGCCGCTTTCTCACAGGCGGTGATTCGTATCCTTGGTCACCACGCTCACCCTTTTAAGTTTTCCTTCATCCTCAACGTTCGACACAGCGACGACGCTGTTTTTCTCTCTTTTTCCTTGTTCTTTTCCTCCTTCTTAGAGGGTAATGGCCTCTAATCACACAACGCAAGCCATTGCCTCTGGCGATCTCGTCGACCTCGTTTCTTCGTCAGGCGCGGCGACAATCTACCCTTCTGACGATGCCATTCTCGCCGTTCTCCAAGCTCGTTTTCGCGCTGACCTACCATATACAAGGATTGGAGCAACTGACCTTGTCGTTGTTAACCCTTACAAGACCCTTGCCAACGTTAACGATGTTAGTGCGAAGGAATACGAAGAAAGGTGTTACAAGGACACTAGCATGCCCATGATTGATTCACCGAAACCGCTACAGCCTCATTTGTATGATCTAGCGGCCAGGGTATATCTTCTAATGCGGCGGCGGAATGAATCTCAGGGAGTAGTCGCTAGGTTTGTGATTCCCGAAGTTTCGGGTGACAGTGTTCTGACGAAAGTACAGAGGTATTACAGGCTCGGGCAAGTCTTCTAGCTTGCGGCTCTTCATGAATCAGATCCTCAGACTTTCGACCCACTCAAAGAAGGAGGCGAAGGTTGCGGAGCAGATTAAGGCATTTGCCACTGTTCTTGACTCCTTTGGTAACGCCAAAACGCTTATGAACCCAAATGCCTCTCGCCACGGTCGCTATTTTGAGCTTCACTTCAACGAAAGGGGTCGGATAAGTTCCGCGAAGGTTCTTGCGTATGGGCTTGACAAGTCCCGCCTCACCAAGCTCACTCATGAAGAGCGCACGTACCACGTATTCTATCAATTCTTGGCTGGTGCCACTACGACTGAACGGGATTTCTTCAACTTAGAGGACCCCTCCGACTATGCTCTCCTCGCATCTTCTGGATGCTACCGTCTCCCAGCAGGCCCCTTCAGTGATGATTCAATTGCTATGTCCGACCTGCGTGCCGCCTTGAGGACTCTCGCCTTCAAACCCAAACACATGGCCTCCATCTTCAGCCTCCTTGTTGCCATCCTCCTTCTAGGCAACCTCCAGTTCCGTGATGGTGACGCACACGACGTCGCTGCCTTCATTTCCAATCCCCCCGTTCTGGATCACGCTGCGCGTTTGTTGGGCGTGTCATCAGATGATCTTAGTCAGACTCTCACTAACAAAACGAGCTATGTCCGGAAGGAATTGTATACCGTGCTTCTTAATGCCCAACAAAGTTCGGCCCAGAGGGATCAGCTCGTGCGAGATCTCTATGCCATTTTGTTCGCTTATGTCGTGGAGACGGCGAACCACCGTGTAGCTCCGAGTATCAACGATGCCCTTCCGCCTACGCAAATCATCCTCTTTGACCAACCTGGCTACCAGACTCGTGGCCCCGCCGGTACGGCTTCCATGTCACTGTCCGGCACCATGCCTCTGGTCTCCGCATACGGTCAAAACGCTTTCGAAGAGTTCGCCATCAACTTCTCGGACGAACTACTCCAGTCTTATGTCCTTCGTCATACTTTCGAAGATTCCGTCGGATATAACTCGCATATGACTGGCGACGGTGTTCCCCTTCCCACGATCTCCACTATGGACAACGGCGCTTGTGTTGAGCTTCTCAGAGGCGCTTTTCTGAGTGAAAGGTCGCAACGCAAGCCTGGAGGTGTCTTGGGAGTGATCAATAAGGCTTGTTCGTGGTACAAGTCGGGCAAGGCTGGTGATCATAAGGATGAGGATCTGTTGCAGGATCTGGTCTCGAAGTTTGGGGTCCATGCATCATTTGTTGCTAGTCCGAGTATTGGTGGGACACAGGACCGTAACCTCTTTGGGATAAATCACTATGCTGGTTCGGTGTCGTACGATGTCACGAACTTCGTTGAGAGGGACACAGATATCCTGGATTCAGCATTCGTCTCACTTCTCAGGAACTCGTCGGATGGCTTTGTTTCGAAATTGCTGTCTGGACCAAGTATGGCAACGGAGAAACATAGCAAGGACGAAAATATCATTGTTCAGGCTCAGGTGTCGTCATGGCCTCTCAGGCCGCCCACACCCATCATCAGACCGGATGGTTCACCTTCAACAATCGAAGAGCACCCCCGCCTCGACCCTAACAAGGTCTTCCCCGTCACCACCCAACTCAACTTCACCCTCTCCGAGATATTCAACACCCTCGATCAGACTAAACTTTGGACGATTTCCTGCATCCGCCCGAACGACTCTGGTTCTTCCAATTCGTTCGACAAGCGGCGTGTCAAAGCACAAATACGTTCGTTGCTTCTACCTGATATCGCTTCGCGGAGGAGCGTACAATTTGTTGTGGATTACGAGCATAGTGTGTTTTGCGAGCGATACGTTCCGACGATGCGTGGATCGGATATGGAGCGGATAACACAGTGTGCGAGGGCGAATGGGTGGAAGGAAGGAGAGGACTACATTGTGGGGCATCGGATGGTGTGGTTGTCGTATCGTGCATGGAAGACAGTTGAAGATGGGATCAGAGCGGTCGAGAAGGAGGTTAGGAAGATGGCTAGTGGAGGCGGGGCGGATGATGATGAGAGTGTGATGCCGGATGACAATACGGAGTATACGCATGATAACGGCGGACTTGCAACCCCTGGCGGCGGCTACTACGGCGAGAGTGCGGATAACTTACTGTTGGCGCGTACGGGCACGAATGGGACGCAATACCAGGATCCCAACGCCAATATAGGAGGTTATGGCTCTGGAGGGTTGAGGACGCCGAATTTGGGAGATACAATGAGAGGTGGATTGGGTGGGTCGGATGAAGATGGTGTTTGGGGAAGGGATTATAAGGAACCAAATTCGCCAAATGCTCCGCCGTACTCTGCGACGAAAGAGGTGGATGGGATGGTTGTTAATCCCGCGCCCAATGCGGTGGAGGAGCTGCCGACGAGTCGAACAAGGAGAGTGTGGCTATGGGTTGTTTGGGCGGTTACGGGCTGGATACCGAGCTTCCTCTTAACGCACCTCGGGAGAATGAAACGTCCCGACATTCGGTTAGCATGGCGAGAGAAGTTGGCCATCTTCTTGCTTATCTTCCTCCTCAACGGCATCGTCATCTTCTATATTGTGGCTTTTGGAATGTTGCTCTGCCCGAACTCGGATAAAGCTTGGTCGATCAACGAGGTTAATCAGCATACAGGGAACGATGATTTCTTCGTCACGATCCATGGATGGGTTTATGATGTTACGAATTTCATACATGCGGATCACAGTGACGTCCTAGGAATGATCAGTAGTGGTCGTGATACCCTCGAAGCCGTTGCAGGACAAGATCTCTCGAACTACTTCCCTCCGCCTCTTCCGTTAGCCTGTCCCGACCTCGTTACGGATCAGAATCTGCAGTTGACGGTGAAGAACTTTACGGATATCGCACCGACGGCCATGCACAAGAGTGGAGTATTGGCATCATCGTCATCTGCGGCTTTAAGCCAGAATGATTGGTATACCAAGCGATTTTTGCCCAAGATCAATCAGTATAAAAAGGGTCCGCTGGTTTATGAAAAGAAGGCTATCGCTGCGCAGGCTAACGATGAGGATATCCAGAGGTGAGTTTGATTTCGTGATTTTAGTGTAATATCCTCACTATTTCTTTTCAGGATCTGGGCCGTCTATAACGGTGATATTTACGATTTGACGGACTATGTCAACAGCCAGTCTGCCAATCCTGCGACAGCCGATAGTTTCAAATTCCTTAACGAAGATATCACGGATGTGTTTAAGCAACAAGCTGGCAAGGATGTCACGAAGAGCCTTAACAATGTCCTCGGCAAATTGGATGGTCCTACGAGGGCTAGGAACATGAATTGCTTGACCAATCTCTTCTTTGCTGGACAGGTCGATTTCAGAAAGAGCCCGAGATGTCAAGTGCAGAACTATCTGCTGATCACGGCTTCGGCGATTATCATGGCTTCGATGGTTGTCAAATTTCTGGCTGCGTTGCAGCTTGGTGCTAAGCGGTCCCCCGAGTTGCAAGATAAATTTGTTCTTTGTCAGGTCCCGTGTTATACTGAAGGCGAAGATTCGTTGAGAAGAACCATCGACTCGCTTGCTGCTCTCAATTACGATGACAAACGCAAGCTCATTTTCATTATCTGCGACGGTAACATCATAGGTAGTGGTAACGATCGTACGACACCTAGAATCGTTTTGGATATCCTTGGTGTTGACCCGAAGCTTGATCCCGAGCCGTTGTTGTTCAAGTCCGTTGGTGAAGGCTCGAAGGCTTTGAACTATGGCAAAGTCTACTCCGGGTTGTATGAATTCGAAGGGCATGTCGTCCCGTAAGCATCTTTTCATCGATTGTTTGTGTGGTTGGATAACAAGACTGATATACGCACGACTTTAAGATACATGGTCGTCGTCAAGGTCGGCAAACCTACTGAACGCTCCAAGCCCGGAAATCGTGGCAAGCGAGACTCCCAGATCTTGCTAATGCACTATCTCAATCGCGTTCACTTTGATGCACCTATGTCCCCGCTTGAGCTGGAAATATATCACCAGATGAGGAACGTCATTGGTATTGACCCCGCGTTCTATGAGTACATTTTCACCGTCGATGCCGATACGGTAAGTTGCACCTCATACTACAGTTTCCATCCTAACGAGTCGTATAGACTGTCACACCCGAATCACTGAATCGATTGGTCGCTTCTTGTGCGGACGATTCTAGCATCATCGGTATCTGCGGCGAAACCAAACTCGAGAACGAAGAGAACTCCTGGTGGACTATGATCCAGGTTTACGAATACTACATCTCCCACCATCTTTCCAAGGCTTTCGAATCCCTGTTTGGCTCTGTCACTTGTTTGCCTGGTTGTTTCTCGCTCTACCGTATTCGTACAGCGGACAAGGGTAGACCCATCATCATCTCCAACCGAATTATTGAGGAATATGCGGAACCCCACGTTGATACTCTCCACAAGAAGAACTTATTCTCCCTTGGTGAAGACCGATTCTTGACGACGCTGTTGATGAAGCATTTCCCTACGTTCAAGACTAAGTTCTGCGCTGATGCGATCGCCCATACTATGGCCCCAGAGTCATGGCGCATCCTGTTCTCCCAGAGACGTAGATGGATTAATTCGACGGTTCACAATCTTTGCGAGTTGGTTCTTCTTCCGGAACTCTTTGGATTCTGTTGCTTCTCTATGCGGTTCTTCGTTTTCATTGATTTGCTGAGTACTTTGGTGAGCATCATACATCAATGGATATGCGTATTGTTGCTGACTTCCGGCTCTTAAAGATCTTACCAGCTACTGTCGTTTACGTGAGTACTCCTCTGCACTACGGAGACCATTTATTGACGACTTTGTAGTTGATATATTTGATTGTCATGGTTGCCACTCAACATGCACCTATTCCCATTATCTCTATTGCTATGATAGCCGCTGTCTATGGATTGCAGGTCAGTATTCGCATAGATTTTTTATGCACATAATATTAACTCCTCCGTTGCAGGCAATTATCTTTATCATCAAGCGTGAATTCATGCTTATCGGATGGATGGTGGTTTACATATTATCGTACCCGGTCTACAGTTTCTTCCTCCCGGTCTACTCGTTCTGGTGTATGGACGAATTCGGTTGGGGTAACACTCGTCTTGTAATTGGTGAGGGTAAGGAGAAGAAGGTCATCATGAATGAGGACGAGAAATTCGATGAATCCATGATTCCCCTTAAGAAGTTTAGTGGTGAGTTGTTATTGCATTTGTTATGTTGAGTCCATGCTGAGGTTTTACTTCCAGAATACGAAGCCGAAGCTTGGGAAAGAGGATCGCACCACTCCGCCGAGACTGGATACAGTGGCAAGCCTCGATCTCGCGCCCCAGCGTCGCGCGAAGAATCACCCCACTCGTACCATCAAGCTTCCCAAGCTGGCGATTACTACCGAGACACGAACCTCACCGTTTCAAATCGTCACCCCGCTAGTCAAAACTCCCACAGCAATCTATCCTCTGCTCATGGCGCCCCAGCTCAACCTGCCATGTCACAGTACGGATCTGTACCCCAGCTTCCATTCATGCCTTTCGCCGGCGGGCCTGGATCCGTTGCCGGCTCTGATTTCGGTGGACCGACGGCGATGGGCATGGGGCCAATGGCATATCAGAATACTGGCGGTAGTATGTATGGAATGATGGGTCCGGGTATGCCGAGGAATACGATGATGTCCAACATGAATATGTTTGGCGGTAGTTTCGGAGGCTCGCAGTCTGGTCAATCTGGAGGTTTCATGCCACCACCTGGTATCGGTGCTGCTCGACCGATGTCAACGTTCTCGATGGCTACGACTGCCAATCCGTTCGCTGGTCCTAATATGAACCCGAACCCAACTGATGACGAGCTGTTCACGGCTCTGCGCAATTATCTCAGTACGCAGGATTTGATGACTGTCACGAAGAAGTGAGTTGTCCCCCTTTCATTCTTTGGGCAGATGTTGACCATTCTTTGATAGAACCGCAAGAGAGGCCATGACGGCTAAGTTCCCCAAGGCCGACCTTAGCACTCGTAAAGAGTACCTCAATAAATCCATAGACAAGATCCTTTCGGAATCATAGACTCTCCTTATTTTCTCCATTACGGACTCAGCAAATCTGATTTCTCATTGACACTCTCTGCTTGCATCGCATCGTCATACAGCTCTTTTTGGACATTCTATGTAGTAGTTAATGGACACCGGGGTTACTATAATAATCGTACATTTCGCTTTATTGTTATGGATTAATACCAGAGCGAACTTTGGTTCTAAGTGAGGCAAATTGATTTCCAGGGGCGCAGCCAAACACTTCATGATGATTGACAGGCTTACAGCGAATTTTGGCGCTTAACACGTATTCAATCTTTCCCCGTCACCGCCTGGCAGGTCTTGAGCATGCTATTTGAAGTCAACGTAAGTCTCAGACTTCAAGATATTAGCAGGTCTCTGAAGAGTATTGTTAGCGAAAACTATTCTCGCGGTCAGACCGTGTCAAAGGCGTCGATTTTCACCCAACGGAACCATGGCTACTCACCGGTTTGTATAACGGAACGGTCAACATCTACAACCATGAAACCGGTGCTGTAATCAAAACATTTGAGGTTGCGGAGGTCCCTGTTCGCTGCGTTAAATTCATTGCACGAAAGAACTGGTTCGTCGCAGGCTCGGATGACTTCCAGCTTCGCGTCTTCAATTACAACACCCATGAGAAGGTCACGACGTTCGAGGCACACCCGGATTATATACGGTGTCTTGCTGTTCATCCGTCGGCTAGCATCGTGCTAACGGGTAGCGATGATATGACGATTAAAGCTTGGGATTGGGAAAAGGGCTGGAAGAATATCCAGGTAGGTAGTAACTTCGGTGTACATATTAGAGCTCATGGACGCGGATTAGATCTATGAAGGACATACGCACTACATTATGAACCTTGCTTTCAACCCGAAAGACACGAACACATTCGCATCGGCATGTCTTGACCGTACTGTCAAAATGTGGTCGATTGGTTCCCCGAATGCAAACTTCACTATGGAGGCGCACGAGAAGGGTGTAAACTATGTTGAATTCTACCCCGGCGCTGACAAGCCATATCTGGTTACAACTGGCGATGACAAGACCGTCAAGGTGTGGGACTACCTCAGCAAGAGTTGCGTTCAGACTATGGAAGGACATACTAACAACGTTTCCTTCGCCGTTTTCCATCCAAACCTGCCGATCATAATCTCTGGTAGTGAAGATGGTACTGTTAAAATTTGGAACAGCGGCACGTATCGCATCGAGAACACCCTCAGTTATGCTTTGGAACGCGCGTGGTGCGTATCACTACGTAAAGACGCGAACGAGGTGGCCGTCGGTTTCGATGAAGGTGTTGTCATCGTCAAACTTGGTCGTGATGAACCCACATTCAGCATGGATCATTCTGGCAAGCTCATCTACACACGCAACCACGAGGTCATGTCGGGTAACTTGCAACTCATCACCGACGACTCTGTCACGGAAGGCGCTCGCATCCCTCTCTCGGTAAAGGAAATTGGCACTACAGATATATTCGCAACTTCCCTTCTTCACTCACCGAACGGCCGCTTCGTTACCGTCGTCGGTGATGGGGAGTATATCATATATACTGCTCTGGCTTGGCGGAATAAGTCCTTCGGAAACGGTATATCGTTTGCATGGGCGCCGGACTCAAATACTTACGCTGTGCTGGAGAGTAAGGTGAAATTGAAGGTGTACAAAAACTTCAAGGAACGAGGAGGTACTGGGATGAAAGGCGTTGGAAGTTGGGCTATGGATGCAATTCATGGTGGTACTCTATTGGGTGCTCGGGGGGCTGGGTTTGTCATGTTCTGGGACTGGGACAGCGGTGAAATCGTTCGTCGGATAGACGTCGATGCCAAAAATGTGAGTCGTCCTACCTATGTGCGAATATTGAGCGCTGACGCCCGATGCTTACAAAGGTTTACTGGTCTGGCACTGGTTCATTGGTAGCTATCACTGCTGAAGACTCATTCTATATCCTACGCTTCGACCGAGACGCATATAACGAGAAATTGGAGGAAGGAGCACGGATCACGGATGAGGGTGTCGAAGAAGCATTTGAAGTCATTGCTGATGTTCCCGAAAAGTGTGTATATGACATTTTGTTCGCGTTGGTTTTCCGATGACCTCTTCCTGGATCAAGTGTCCGGACTGCAAAGTGGATAGGCGACTGCTTCATCTATACCACAGCGACGAACCGACTGTCGTACTTTGTTGGTAACGAATCTTATACCATCAGCCCATTTGATACGTAAGTCTTTCCTTTATTGAATCATGTGTCCTACTGAATTGTATATCGACGGTATAATAGCCCTCTATATCTCATGGGTTACATCCCTGCCCATAATCGTGTTTACCTCGCCGACAAAGATGTCAATATCTATAGTTATTCGCTTTCTCTCAACATGGTAGAGTATCAGACGGCTGTACTTCGCGGTGACATGGAAGCCGCAGCAGAGATTCTGCCAACCCTGCCCAAAGAGCAACTCAATAAGGTTGCTAGGTTCCTTGAAGGCCGAGGTACGTCTTCACTCTTGTTTTCCCAAATGCTATCCACAAAACCTATACCTACCAGATTTGAAGGAGCTTGCCCTCCAAGTAACCACCGACCCGGACCACAAATTCGATCTATCATTACAACTTGACGATCTTGACAGCGCCGTAGAAATCGCGCGCACTGTGCCTGAAGCTGAAGCTGAGACGAAATGGAAAGCACTCGGCGACCGGGCGCTTACTGTTTGGCGGTTCGATCTTGCTAGAGAATGTTTCGAGAAGGCGGGTGATCTGAGCGCGTTGATGTTGCTGCTGCTGTCGACGGGGGATAGGGATGGGTTGAGGAAGTTGGCTGCTACAGCAGGTTAGTGCTCATGATCGTTTTACTCACTGCAAGTGACTGATATTCACGCTTGATTGTAGAGGAGAAAGGTCAAAATAACCTTGCTTTCGCAACACTTTTACAACTCGGTGATGCGAAGTCGTGCATTGATCTGCTGATCAAGACACAGCGTGCACCGGAGGCAGCGCTGTTTGCTCGAACATACTTGCCTAGGTTCGTCACCCGGCTTCGCCGATTAACGATGGTCATTAACTTTTGCTGTATAGCTACGCCCCTGTCGCCGTAGACGCTTGGCACGCAGATCTCAAAAGCAAGGGCCGATCCAAAATCGCCGCATCCGTTGCACACCCTTCCAAAAATACCGATCTCTTTGAAGAGGGATGGGAGGACGCCTTGGCTAAGGAAAAACAACTTACTGAGAAGCCTCGGGGTGAGTTTCCTTCTCCATTCTTCTAATTCATACAGATAGCTCATTTCGAATAAATAAATTTCTGACTGCGGACTGGAATTACAGACTCGCCCGCACTACACGAACGACAATCTTCATCAGGGGCCGAGGATGGTGTTCTGGTGGAAGTCGAGGCTGCTTAGATGTACTATTGTATCATAGAGCTTTTATTACATGGGCATTACCACAGCAGATTCTACTTTGCCTGCAATCACTTCTCACCTTGGGCAACATATTTCAGGGCCTTCAAGGGTGGCGCCTTACATTCATTGACGAGAAAACTAAGTCACATCTGTAATGGTCAAACTCAATCTCCTACAGTCAACTTATCGCATACATAGTAGTGATACAATAAAATAGTTTGCACAATAGATACGGACAATGAAAAGACACTGAGGGCTGCACACTCAGTATAATATCTTTAACGAAGCATCTGAGTATCACAACAATGCGATACAAAGTATTGTCCTCCGTTTCACCAACATCATCTCCCTCATCATGATCAACCAATCTCTCTTTCTCAACAGGCGAGGCAGGAGGCATCTCGATACTCGAATGAGTGATGACCACGGGATTACCTGCAGACTCTGGTGCTGCCGAAAGCGAACTCAATGGAGGTGATTTACTATGGCTGTCAGCAACAGGCGAGGGCACAAGTGAAGGGAACTTGAAAGCTCTATTCAAGGAACCACGCCGACTCTTGACCTTTGCTTCCTACCGGGATCTGTTCCGGCGACGCAGAAGAACCTTTCTGTAAATATTCAACTTCACTTGGCTCCTCCGGTATTGGATCGAATGATGCAACACACATCCTGCTATCAGAAGATGACTGGTTGATAAGCAAATCGCTTGGAGGGGAACGAGTGGGTGGAGGCATGGAAGCGCGATGGTTAATTGGACTAGTCTGCCTGGATGAGAATACAGGGCCGCTTGCCCTGGTGTCGTCAGGATTTGAGAACCAGTGTTTTGGATTTCGGAGAGAATGGTGTGAAGTTGGTCTAATACTAATACAAGCGAAATAAGGATCAATTCCCATACAAGGTGCCAATCATCGAATACGCACTCGTGTTTGAGTCATTCCGTCCACCTACAGCTCCGCCAAAGATAGGACCATGATATGAGTCGCCTTGAAGAGTAATAGAGACGTGATAATTATGATGATTATGAACATAGGTTGTGTCGTGTCCAGACACTTCGGCACCAGTGGTCATCGATGAGTCGGTGTAGGCATAATCAGTGTCGCCCCCAGTATCAGTCGAGGAGTAAGCGTAGAGTTCTACAAGCGATTGAAAGGAAGATGTCGATTCCGTGCCAGGAACGGATTGCATAGATTGGATATCCTCATTGGCGGTGATAAAGGATGTAATACTAATAGCCGAGTTCCACGATGACCGCACTGAGGATCTACGGTCGACCGACGAGTTGCTGAAACTGTAGAATGTCCCATCAGAGGTAGAGGAGACCACCTGGCTTGAGAAGGTTGAGGCCGAGTGTCTCGTCGACGTGAAAAAGGACATGCTATCAGCTGGCCTTGTTGAAGATTGTCGATGCATAGTCGGCGATAATGTCGAAACCAGAGATTCAACGGACGAGCGACGGATGTCATATATCATGTTGGCATGTAGTAGTTCTGGTCCCTTTATAGATATATTTGCCTCACTCTGATAGACATTCGGGGGTTCTTTTGTATCCACGGTAGCTGCGTCGGGAGAATCTGGTGGAAGCAGAGGCTTGTTGACATCGACAGAGGGTTGAGTTTGTTGATGGGTAGAGAGGATGATTTCAATAAGGCTTTTCGAGGGATATGATGTGGGGGAAGTTGTTGCTTCGTTCGCAGGTGGCGGTTCAATGCGGATCGCAGGTAGAGAGCGACGGCTACTCATGCGTTTTGGGATCGGGACCCCTCTTGACACTGTGAACCCAGGGTCTACCTTATGTAGCTCGAAAGGCCACTCCGGGAAGGGGATGGCGGGCGCGGGCGCCTCTTGACAATCATGTGTAGATCCTCGCATGACCGGTGGAATAGCGAAAAGTATTGATTGCAAGTCGTCATAAAGCTCGCCTGGATTAATGAGATATCTGGCATTTAATGTGAACAAGGCGGACTCATAGACAGGTTTTGTGGGAGAAGCATTACTCGAAACTGCATCTGTGGGCGTGTATACCCTTCAGTAAAGGCGGAATTACATGATTCCACGGACATTGCTCACCAAATTTTAATACATCCTCTCGAGTGTTGGTGTTAATGATTACCACGACATTCATCGATGTTGATTTAATACGCCGGATCCGCTCACAGAGGTTCTGTGCTGGTAGAGAAAGGAGGAATCGACAAAAGTTCTTCAAAAAGCTCACTAGCTCCTTGTAGGCTTTATTTGATGACGACTGTACGACGACCGGGATAGGAGCAGGCTTGAATTAGAGGCTATAGGATTCGAGTAGTATGTAGCGTTTTGTGTAGTCAAGCCCACTCCCCATATACTTTGCTGACAAGAAGCCATCCTCTAAAACATGGCAAATGTACTCCGGGTGAGAAATGTGTGTGGGAAGGATAGGGAGGGTTTGTATATATAACTCCTGGGAATTTGTGGAAATCAAATCCGAGGGTTACATGTTTGTCGTTCGATGAGATTGGGAGGGCACCGGATGAGACTGAACTTGTCTTATTCAGACGACAGGGGACAGGGCTTTGTATCTCAAACTATGGGGGATAATCTTTCAGAAGGAGTGGGTGATAATGTTCTCAAGTGAGGACACACCAATTTATCGACTACACTTGGGATGTATGGCTCGTCTACCGTAGATCTTGCCGAAGTTATCACTAGCAATAACTTCAAAGCAAACATCAATGTCAAACGATTGATCCGTTCTTCAGCAGTTTGTGGTTCTCCTGCCATACGTAGCGAGATGTACATGGTGTAGTGGACCTAACGAAGGGTATTTTAGAGAGTAAACCCCTTTGGAAGTGGTTAATAGGAACCTTGGGCTGTAAATGCAAACGACAATCATTCCGTTAACAGCTTGCGCGCTCTTTGTAAGGAACTGCATAGGTTTTCGCTTCTTGAGGAACACCGATAAGCTTACTAGGCGCTCCTCACGGTGGGTAAATACCCACGAACGCAATGTTCTAGTATACTCCATCGTAGAGGCTGTGGGTTTTCTCTGCTGTTTTCGTGGTATACATATATATTCCACACACATATGACGATGACAGCGAATCAAGACTCAAAAATAATCGTCGATGTCATGGCCCAATTGGAGTCCTGTAAAAGTTCGTTATGTCCGTTCATACGAAGCATATTAACGTCTGACGTGGGGGATACATGTGTGGGCGACGAGCGATAAGAGTAGTGAGAGGAAGGGGTACAATGGCTTCGAAATGGTCCAAAGTGGGTAAGTGAGGATCCTCGTCAATGAGAAAGTACTTGTCCAGGACAATGACTGACCATTCCGACGTTCGTAACGCGCGCTGCCCAAACTCCTTGCGTCTCGCTAAAACAGTATCTATTTTGATTACGAGTTCCTTGATGGGTCTGATTTTGATGTGAATAACTCCCAGAGCTAGAAAAGACGTATATAAACGAGTTGTTAGAAAAGGTATTGGTCTGCAAATATGATCATGATGTACGGTGGCTGACCCCGAGTTCCAAAAAAAGGCTGAAGCATGATGGCAACGCGATATGGCCTCTGACGTGCAGCACGGAGCTGAATGAGAGGGAGAGAATCGAGATGTGCTTCAGACCACACGTCGAGGGTCAAAGCGGAAACGTTGGGGTCGAGCATTGTGTATACAGATTCGGCGGTTTCTGATGGCCTGTTGACATCTGTGGGGCCCTCTTGACTCAAGTAAAGTTCGTATCTGGACGAGTAATCCTCGAACGATCGCGCCCTGGATCTACCCTCAGCGTTTGCAAAGGAGTTCCTCGTCCGAGTAACGGTACTCAAATCAGTGCGGAAGTTCAGTTCTATGTCTGTGGGTAGCAACTGGCGGACAGACTGTACACGGATACTCTATCCCACATTGTGCGAGATGAGAAATCCTTGATGATGTGTTCGACGAGCTTGGAGATTGGCAGTGCCACTCCTACATTGACGTGCAATACGCGGCGGGAAGTCGGTGGATGTGGTACTTACCCAGACTCGATGTGAGTAATATGCGAGAGAGTGGAGAAGATTGATGCTCACCGACTTTAGGCAGGTAAGCCCCTGGTAAGCCTAGGGGCATCCCTATACAGGAGACTAGCTGACTCCTGTATCTAGGTAGCTCATATCTGCTAACCGGATGCTTTTCAACGACAGGGCAGTCAGCATTATCAATTATTTGCAGAAGATTATCGAAGGCCTTTCTGTCGACCATCGACTTGTCCAAAAGCTTCATCTCACCAAGTTCCTCAAGCCGGGTATAAGGAGGAAAGCGAGTGTCCATCACGATGTACTAAGCGTCTACATGATGTCTTCCAAGTGATCCTCACACCAGATTGAAGGCTCAAACATTAGCGATGTCGTGCCGGCGTCTGCATAAGTGAACGAAGAGGGAAGAGGGTGCCAAGCATGGGCAATGGACGGAGGGAGTTATGGATGCGTATGACGTGTGGGCATAATCCGGTGCTACTGCAAGTTCATTTCATGTCTGCTACGACAACGAAGAAGCGGGCGGCTGATCGTTATCAACTGAAGAGAATAGTTAGGAATGTGCTACCGTACAATGGCAAATGCACGACTGAACAAACTGAACCATATTGGACGTACAGATGTCGTATTCACTTGCAGACGCTGCCTTACAATCGGTTCAAATCTCCAATGGCGAACCTTGCACAGGCAACATTGAAGAAGCTTGTGGCTGTACTGTGTCGTATATGAGCGCTTTCCCCATTTCGATCTTTTATGTGTAATGCGCAGGGAACTTCAGACATTGCTCGAATGCGGGCGCAAATCCTGGGTCACCGGTCACAGGCGGTCACAGGCTGTCGCAGGACGTGGATCAGCAAGCAGTTTCTGTATGACTACCTTACGGATATGCGCCCAGTGCATCATTTGAGTGGTCACAAGTACCCCACAACCCTTGAATTCACAAGGGGCTTGACCCTGTCTATTGCGTGCTCGACCTAAACGGCAAACTGACGGGAACTGACGGCCACTGACGTGTATAGTATAATAGGTACGTCACGAAGCTCAGCCTTTGAGGAGATACTCAGAGTTTCAAGCTGTATCCAGCTAAGAGAATTAGATAACTTGCCCTCAATCTGAGTACCGCATGGGAGTGTATTGCCCTGTCCTTTGCTTGCCACTTGATTCAGCTCGACTCCAGTACCCCAGGCGGGATCCACTTGGAATCCTTGGGACACCTTGCGGTAGTCGTGCCTGGATATAGAGTTTTGCATCGCTAATCGCCAGTTCTTCAACAGAAGGATCTCGAGTACACGTCAACAGGTACCTGCAGGCACTCGCATCCCCAAGGTCAGGGTTGCTGAGATCCGTAGCCGTACCTCGGGTGGATAACTACCGAGAAGATCCCGGGTACTCCAATCGCTACATTCAAGTCAAGTCATCGATGATTCGACCCGCCACAGCTTCAGAGTCTGAGCCTAGCTGCCAAGTGGTACAGAAATGCCCCGAACTTCTAGCATCTTCTCAGAGGCCGAGTTGCCTTCGAGGTTTGTAGAGGTGAGTCCAAAATTAGTGTGAGACGAGTAATGTCACAGAAGATAGGCCAAACTGATATCTGCTAACTTCATGTTGATGGGTCGGACAATGTTTCCTTGAAGGAGGCGGGCCAGAAGACCAGGTATGTGGAACTCCGGAGGCCTCGGATCCACAGACAAACCTCAAAATTTCCAGAAGGTGTCTTCGTGTTGTACATAGATAATTTGCACGAAGGACTTCGAGGTCCCTAACTTCATTCTACCTATCGTCGGCAGAATCAATCCGAAGCTTCGCTCTAGACGGTTATGAGAGCCCGCCGAGACTGCTTCGAACGAATGGATGTCCAGCGGGATCGTTCAAGGGGCTGTAGAGTGGAGACACAGCTGGGACGATATCGCAAGGTGCCCTGCCACATTGCACATCAGGAGTCGGTCAATGATGGTCGGCTACGGTGGAAAGGTCGTACAAAAATATTGGGCATATCCACGACCAAAGACGGTATATCATATCATTGTGAGGGGTGGGAAGTTGTCTGGAACCGCGTCAGATCACCTATGTATAGAACGAATCAGGAACAGAAGATGGACCGAAGAATCGGAGGGTACAATTTTGCTGACCGAAGCTGACATGATCTCAGAACATGAGAGGCTGGAATAACATAACATATTCCACCAGATTCCAGCGCTAACGATGAAGTGTTGAGTTATAATTGTCGACTGAATGAACGGAGGTTGACGTACGGAATCACAGTGTTGTAACACAAACTACTTCATATTGAGCACGAAACTTGTATCGAACTACCTTTTCAAGGAGCCTGCGCGTCCTCTGACTTGTGCTGCGATTCCATACTTAGGTCATTATTAATACATCCAGCCTGCACGATATGCTATTCATAGCGCTATCCGTGGTAGTCTCGTTATGTGGTTGAATATTTACAACGTAAACATGGTCGTGCACTTGCATCAGAATCGCCTCGGTTGGATGTGATGCTGCGTGCACGTTTGAGACTTCTAGAAACTGCGAACGTGGAGAACCGGTGGGTAGAGCTACTAATAATGACTGTAGTGTATATACTGAGTTGCAGGAACTTTCCGCCAAAAAGATGAACCATCACTTACTGCATCAGTTAAATTATTCTGGGTAATTTTAACGTTTTACGGATCATTTTTTGTTCGCGCTTAGATTACCTAAGAACTATCAATTGGTGGGAAATTGGGAGTCACTTCAGTTTCACGTAAACTATGAAGCGCCTGCCAACATCTCATCAACCGCGACGCAGTAGCGTTTTATCATCTTTCAGCTCGACTTGTCTTTGGAGTTTTGGAACTAGAGCACGCTCATAGTCAAAATCTACCAAAGGCGGATGCCAAACTGTCTCAAGCCTTGGAGTTCTTGTCTAGGTAGCAGATATCTCAATTGACGAGTCTCTGATGCGCACCCAGTAACTTGACACCGCCTTAATAGACCCGCAAATTTAGATGGGAATCCATCATGCTATCCCCGAACCCGAGTGATTGCTGCCAGGTTTAACAGCCATTTTCGATCGTTATCATTTGATGCACGCGGACGTCGGGTACCGAAAGTTTACCGTCCTTGGCCAAGAGCCGAGTGAGATGAAATGCCCCAAGGTCGGCAAACTTCAAGTTGCTCCGTGGAATACCCGTTGCTCAATGAAACAAGACTGAATCTGTACGACAACGATGCCGCCAGACTGTCAGCGACTACAGCGGGGGCGTCAAAGCTGTGTTGGCGGTCAAATGCAACCGACATATGGCCCAGCTGCGCAGCCTTGAAACTCCTCACTACACAGACAGTAGTGTGGTGATGGGAACACCGAAATACCATCCGGCGCTAATGGAGACTGTGTCCACCTATTTGATCATCAATTTGGTTGCTTTGATGCAAACGTCGAGACTTGTTACAGGGACGAGTATTATCGGTGTGTCCAATCTAAGTGCCATGCAAAGAGAGGCCATATTGACAGTCTGGAAAGGTCGACTATGCTGGAGCACGCGCCCATATGCCTGCCCCTGACGCATACTGATCCGCAGACCAGTCAATAAGTCATGACTCCCTCCTGATCGCGTCACATCATTAAATTCTGGGACTTTGGATCTCGCTCAATCTTCACAGCATCAAATTCTCCTGAGTGCATGATGCTATGCTTTACACGCGAGCAACTATTTAAGCAGCAAGCAACAATCTGAGAACGCAACCACGCAATGAGTCCCTCTTTTTTCCTCTGCGGCACGCTGCTGCTAGGCTCCTTGGTCCAACTATCAGCAGGGAAGTTTATCCCTGACCTCGCCACTCTAAATGGCAAGAATTACGACTATGTCGTCGTTGGAGGTAAGTTTCTGCGAGACTGATATCAAGGAGTCAAACTAATTACGATATTAGCTGGAATTGGTGGCAGCGTGGTTGCCAGCAGGCTGTCTGAGGACAAGAAAGCGCGTGTTCTACTGATCGAAGCTGGTGGCAGGTAACTATTTTCCGCCTACCTCATGCTTCTGATGACTGATTCTGGCATCAGTAACGAAGGTGTAATGCCGGCTTCGATTCCCCTACTATGCATAACGGGGTCACCAAACACGCCTTGGAGCTGGAATTATACCACCACGCCTCAGCCAGGGTTTGGGAACAGATCAGTTCCTTTCCAGGCTGGTCACATTCTTGGAGGAGGAAGTTCCATAAGTGAGACTTCAGTTTCGCTGACATGATGACCAAATAGCTAATGGACTGTCACTCTTCTTAGATTTCATGTTCTACACCCGGGGCTCCAAGGATGATTGGGATCGGTATGCAAAAGTTACTCATGATCAGGGATGGTCATGGCAGTCTGTACAGCCATTTATTCGTAAAGTAGGTGTTAATGTCCGTTGGTCATTCTAAATTCTGACCACATGAGCAGCTTGAAGGATTCATCCCACCCGCAAATGGTAGCCTAGGTCAATTTGACCCTCAAGTACATGCATACAACGGACCCTTGAAAGTTGGCTTACCACCAACCCCCACTGATCTTGATTCGCGAGTCCTTCAAACCACGAAAGACCTAAAGGAGTTCCCATTCACCACAGACATGAACGATGGCAACCCCATTGGGCTCAGTATGTTTGTTTTTCATGTCACTGTGATGCAGGCGAGGCTGAAACGATCACAGGCTGGGCGCAAACAACCATTTCCAACGGTAGTCACTTTAGCGCTGCGAACGGCTATTTAACTCCGTCCGTGGTCGCCCGTCCGAATCTAGACATTCTCCTGAACACTCGAGTGACGCGGTTATTGAAACAGAAAGGTTCCGCTTCTTCACAGCCGCGCTTCAGTGCCGTTGAGATCGCCGCTACTAGCCAGGGTATGTTATTCACATAACCATTCTATTCTTTGCTTGATGCTGATTAAGATTCAAAATAGGTCCACGCTACGTTGTCAATGCCAACCGCGAAATCGTTCTATCTTCTGGAGCTGTGGGTACCCCTCGCATCCTCCTTCACTCGGGGATTGGCAACAAGGACACGCTCAAATCCCTGCAAATCACACCTACTCTTCATCTCCCTGACGTTGGTCAGAACTTGGCCGACCATATCTTCCTCCCGAATATATTCGTCGTGAACTCCAACAATACGCCTGTTGATAGCCTCGAGCAAAACCCTTCATTCGCTCAAAGCTTGGTGCAACAATGGACTACTACGCGGACTGGCCGGGCAACTAATACGTTGTCCAACTTCATCGGCTGGTTTAGGCTGAAAAAGACGGATCCAATATTCAAAACGGTCCAAGATCCCAGCGCTGGCCCAACTTCGCCACATATCGAGATGCTCTTTACTGTAAGTAAATTCGTTTTCAGGCCTTTCTCCTTGATTAAACCTGTTTAAGGACGGGTTCCTTGGTTTCGGTCAACCACCTCCTTCCTCTGGTAATCATCTTACAGTCGTTACGACCATTCCTTCTCCTGCGTCCCGTGAGTTGCAGATATTCGTCACTCTTGTTCTGGTATTGACCGTATTCCTTTCATCCTTGAAGGTGGTCACCTTACTCTCCGTTCTAACAATCCATTCGACGATCCCATCGTTGACCCTGGCTTTTTAACAAGCCCATTCGACCACCATACCCTGGCCGAATCTGTACGAACCGTAAGACGATTCGTTGCTGGTCCAGCCTGGAAGGATTACGTTATCAAGCCTTTCGGAATTGGCGAAAACATTACGGCACAGTCATCTGACGCAGAAATCGACCCTCTGATCAAATCTTTGGCAGCGACTGGTTTGCACGCTGTCAGTACTGCCATGATGTCGCCTAAAGGATCGACAAAGGGTGTTGTTGATCCGGATCTGAAGTTAAAGGGTGCTACTGGAGTCCGCGTAGTGGATGGATCAGTATTTGTGAGTACAATTGACCTATTTCACTCCTTTTCTGTTGATACTGAGATTCTCGGCGTAGCCTTTCGTCCCCGCTGCTCACCTTCAGGCACCTGTTTATATATTAGCCGAGCGCGCCGCATCTCTCATACAGTCAACCCACTACTGAAGCATCATTTTCGCATTCTTTAAATATCATTATTAGCTTCTGAGCTGGGACACTATCGTTATTATTGATCGCTCTGATGCATCCATTTCATAACAGCATATTACACTATACACTCGTCTACAATACTATTAGAAGACCTTTACTGTTCGTGCCTTATATAGGTGTAGGCTTGAATTTGAAAGTTATTAGATATGTGGTAGGAAACTCAATTCATTTGCATCGCCATGTAGCGAAAATCTTGCCAGACGCTTCGAGTCTGCACTGCGCGGCCGTGTTCCCCTGAGCAGTTAGGGGAAAGGTCACATGATCCTTTTAGGCAAAGTGAGCCATTCGCACTTTCTTATAAAAACACTACTGCCAGGCTAGAAGGTTTTATATCGCATTCGTATTACTTATACAGTTGCTGAGAATTTCTATTTCATGAAGACCTCCGATGGCGACTGATGACGCTGATTCTCCATCAGAATCACCTCGTCCTGAATCAAACTCGAGTCTGATAGCAGAAACTGTTTCAACGGACTTGTTACCAGCTATAGACTCGGAATCCCTGCGGTATACGGAATCTGAGGTTGCAAGCATCAACCTGATCGACAAGGGCCTCATCGATAGAATGCGCGAGATACGATTATCAGCACTTCCCGACCTCACCAGAAGCGTATCAAAACGAGATAAGTACCCTGCTGCCCATGGGGGGTTTGCGGATATATGGATATGTGATTGGAATTATTTTAAATCAAGACCTCAGAAAGTACGTATCCTCGTTCAATGCGTAGCCCTTTGCTTTTCCTCGTACCATAGGGTTAATGTAGTTTTTATTCACTCAGGTAGCTGTTAAAGTCCTGAGATCTTTTGGTAGCATAGATCACGAGCACAAAATTGACAAGGTTCGCTAAACACCTACCCGCCAATACAGTGACAGACCTATGGCTCTAGAGATTACGCCGAGAGCTTGTCGTTTGGCTCGGCTTGAAGCACCCTCGGGTTCTACCTCTTTACGGTGTGGTATCGGACTTTGGCCCATATCTGTCAATGGTCTGCCCATGGATGGAAAATGGAAATCTTAACAATTACATGGCCATTGTAGGGGAATCTCTCGATTTGGAGAGTCGATATCGGTTGGTAAGTCTACTTGCTTACCGTTGTCAAAACCAGTTATAACTGGACTCTGTCTGAAGCTGCGCCAAATATGTGCAGGTCTTGCCTATCGTAAGTTTACATGCTGTTTCCGGATACCATGGCTGAATCGTTGACAGTGCACTCACGTTCAGTGGTCCACGGAGACTTGACCGGTGTATTCTAGGTTACTCCCTTCCCTCTGGAATGAGTCTGATGGTCCGTTTTATAGTGCAATGTGCTCGTTGATGCCGCAGGGGATGCATGTCTTAGCGATTTTGGTCTCTCAACCATCATTTCGGATCTGCAGGGAGCCTCAACGTTTACATCATCCATCGGCGGCAACGTTCGATTTGCTGCTCCCGAACTTTACCGCATCATTAACGATGATATTTTGCCTCTGGCCTCAACGGAGAGTGATGTCTACTCTTTTGGGAGCATCATGCTTCAGGTATGTTGTGCAGCATCCGATATCGCAGACACATGTTGATTGATAGAGATATTCACTGGAAAAATACCTTACCACTATGTACGGACTGATGGCCAAGTCCTTATAGAGCTCGTTCGAGGTATACGTCCTCGTCGTCCCTCAGATCCGATAATAACGGATACACGCTGGGACTTTATGTGTTCTTGCTGGGCTAATCAACCTTCTGATCGACCCACCGTCGACGAGATACAGGAGTATCTCGGAGACCCACTGAATACATACACTTCTAGGACGACGTCACTGCCTGATCTGATGGATGTCGAACGCTTGTCCATGTTGAGTAAATCACATGGTGGTTCGCTGGAATCCTGGACCGCTATCCGAAACAACGAAGCTAATGATGCGGTGTGCTACTTCTACACTCGTCCCTATTCCTGGCATCCATTAATACGCCTTTACACAAGGTTGTAGTCAAGCTCTTCAAAGGTGCACTGACGGAAGAGGCAAAGGCAGTAACACTGAAGGTAAGCCCCCTGTCAGGGAGCATCAAATCGTGTTGCCGATCACCGTATACGTCTCTAGGCGCTACATGACATTGGGAAGGTCACGCACAAGAACATAGTGCCTTATCTTGGGATTACATCCCATATGTCCAACACTATAGGGATTGTTATGCCATGGATTGACTCTCGTTGTCTATGCGTATACCTTCGTAGAGCTTTCGTCCCATCAGCTAGAAGGTTTTTACTCGTGAGTCTCCGCGCTGTACCTTGCATAACGAAGCCCACTATTGCATAGCTTCGTCAAATAGCAGATGGTCTCTCTCATCGTACGTGAATCATCCGTTGATGCCATTCAGACGTTGAAAATATCCAGTTCACTCTTTGGCAATTGTACATGGTGGTCTAACTGGAGTATGTGATGCTCTGCTCTAGATGATTCTGCTCTGGACTTTCGACCTTTATAGTGGAATATACTTATTGATGGCACTGGAACCGCCAAGCTAGGCAATTATGGGCTTATGCCCATCATTCTGCAGCATTGCACGTCTGCGAACACCCTTTCGACATATGATCAGGACATCCGATGGGCTGATCCAGTCCTGTGGATGGAGCCAACATCGGAGTCAACGTTGGACTCCGCCCCTAGACCCACCCCAACATTTGCCACTGATGTATTTGCATTTGGCAGAGTCATACTTCAAGTAAGCTTGGTGGCGTATTCCTATTACCATGTATTTGACCTTTTAAGTTCAGATACTCACGGGCAACGTTCCCTTTCATTATATGTGGAAGGACGTAGGCCCCTTTCCAGCCACAAACTTAGATTCACTGACACCTGAACTTGTCCGACCCCAACGACCATCTACCCAATTGGTGTCTGACGCTATATGGGAGCTGATTATGGACTGCTGTGCGGACGATCCGGGCATAAGACCGAAGATGGAAGCGATCTCCTCTCGAATTACGGCTTTGGCCCCTTTGTCCTCGTCGTTCTCACATTCACAACGTCTCGTTGCGTCAGCAAGTGTATCGGGTTAAGAAAATAGTGCGAACTGAGTGTTTGGAGACTAGATGCGGTAGGCCACGGCACCTATTTCTCATGCTCGCATCTGATATCTCCATGCATCGCAGGTGCTCTATGATCGTAGGTTAGTGGCTTGAAAGCTTGTATTTTAAGGAACATCATATCAATAAAGAGTACAATTTTCTACACTATACAATCGTAAATGTAATCAATAACTCTGGTCTTTGCCTCTTCTAGATGTGAATGCGTCCCTCTTTTGCCCCTATGTAGAGTTCAGACTTCGTGAGAACAGCAACAGTCGCCGACGACCCCGCATTGAACGCCAAACTGAATCAAAGACTGAGCGCTTTATTCCATCTGTTCGTGGGTTCGGGCTAAGGAGGTCCTAAGATCATAACCTCTTCTTCGCCACTACTCCTGTTAAATTCATGGCCAATAGCCTGCCTAAACCTTCGAAGGATGACACTCAAGGAAGCCAATTGACATCGACCGAATTCGACATTACGGACACGACGTCAAAAAGTACAAGCTCGGGCTTAGCTCAGGATACTCAATCTGAGGAGCCTGGTCATTCGGATTCATCTGAAATATTTCTCATTCGCGGAGTAAAGGTGTCTCTGCCCGATCTAACAGGGAGCGTGTCGAAGCAAGATAAATATCCAGCTGCACATGGCGGCTTTGCCGATATATGGATTTGCAATTGGAATAATCCCAAACTCCACTCGTTACCACAGAAAGTGAGAATTGCAGTGCCCTTAGCCCTGGACGTGTTATTGTATACTCATGTCCGTCCAGGTAGCTGTCAAAGTCTTGAGGTCTCTCAGCACTACCCAGAATGAGCAGCGCAAACTTGATAAGGTCTGTCTATCCCCCCCTCTTTAGTACCACTACAAGCCTGGAAATTCTAGAGGTTACGTCGTGAACTCTATGTCTGGCTTAGCTTAGCACATCCACAAGTATTACCACTTTACGGCGTCGCATCAGACTTCGGTCCATATACATCGATGGTTTGCCCATGGATGGAGAACGGAAACCTTAACAACTATCTAGCCAATCTAGGCGAATCGCTCACCCTGGCAGACCGATATCGGATAGTAAGCTTGATCTTGCTGGTGACGTACTGAGTATGACTAGTTACCATCCGAAGCTACGTCAAGTATGTGCTGGCCTTGGGTATTGTGAGTCGAGTTACGTTTCGACCGTGCTAGGCTGAGGTGGCGATAGTGCACTCGCGTTCGGTGGTCCACGGAGATTTGACGGGCGTGCGTGTGGTGGTCTATCGCTACTTTGGCATTCAGGCTGACGGTATTGTTCAGTGTAATGTATTGATAGACGCCGCCGGAGATGCATGCCTGAGCGATTTTGGGCTCTCTACTATCCTTTCCGATCTCCATGGCGCCTCTGCATTCACATCATCCATCGGTGGCAATGTTCGATTTGCAGCCCCTGAACTCTATCGACTGACTAGTGATGACGACACTCCGCCACTGGCCACTACGGCAAGTGATGTCTATTCGTTCGGTAGCATCATGCTCCAGGTATGTCTTTCACAATCTCCGATTTCCTGGCCCACATTGAGTTATCCAGACATTTACCGGAAAAATACCTTACCACTACGTACGAACTGATGGTCAAGTTTTGATCGGACTAGCTCGAGGTATACGTCCCCGTCGTCCGCTAGACTCAAGTATAACGGATTCGCGCTGGACGTTCATGTGTTCCTGTTGGGCCGATCGTCCGTCTGATCGGCCTGCCATCCAAGACGTTATTGAATATCTTAAGGACCCTTCCTCTACATATACCGTCAGAACCTTGCCCGAGCTTACTGACGTTGAAAACCTCTTCATGTTGATGGTATCACACGATGACAAGCTCGAGTCTTGGACTGGTGTCCGAAATAATGAATCGCACGATCCCGTACGTTAGGCGATCTTTTTTTCCATTACTGAAGGTTTGAGTTACTTTACTTCTCCAGGTAGTCGTCAAGTTTCTCAAGCTTGAACGAGCAGCAGAAGTCAAGACTACAATACTCCAAGTTGGCATCTCATTCAATCCTTTCTCATTAGATTTTCTGATTTTGCATGTCTCTAGACACTTCAAAGTATTGGAACCGTCTCACATAAGAATATCCTGCCATATCTTGGAACAGCGGCGTCTACGTATGACTCTGTTGGCGTTGTTATGCCGCGGCTAGAGTGCAATAGTCTTTCCGTCCATCTTCAAGTATCTTTTGTTCCATTGGCCACAAAGGTTTCACTTGTACGTATTCCCATCATGCCTGGAATAAAGAAGATTAGCCCACTAATATCAAACTAGCTACGTCAAGTCGCCGACGGCGTTTCACATCGTAAGTGGGACGGTATATTTGACGATGCCTTGCTAATGATATTCAGTACATTCTTTGTCAATCGTACACGGCGGCCTCACTGGGGTAGGTTATGTTCAATCCTTATACCGCTAACAAATAATCAATATTACTAGTATAACATACTTATTGATAGGACTGGAACTGTCAAGTTATGTAACTACGGACTTATACCCCTCATTATCCAATACACTGCATCCTCGGACCTTATGACCACCTACGATGAGGATATACGTTGGGCTGATCCTCTTCTTTGGCTTGAATCCGCGGTGGAATCAGGGCCCTCTACCACCTACGCTACCGATGTGTACTCATTCGGTCGAGTCATGCTCCAGGTGAGTCTGGTCATTGGCTCATGGGTTACATTTGTGCATCCAACACCGATCTCAGGTTTTTACGGGCAACGTTCCTTTCCACGCCGATTGGGACGATGTTGAAGAATTCCCTCCAGCTGGTTTAGATATTTCCTCGCCTGGAGGAATTCTACCCCGACGCCCATCAACCCAATTGGTCACTGACTCGGTGTGGAAACTAATGATGGACTGCTGGGCAGACGATCCTAACGAACGGCCAACGATGGAGGCGGTCTCTGAACGAATCTCCGCTCTAGGTACATCATTTACGCCTTCACACAGACATAAACCGAGAAATACAACGAGGAAACTATAGCTGAAAATGCAATTGTATCTATCATCGCTACTCAGAAAGAAAAAATACAGATGAAATTAGTCGAGACCACTACTTTACAAAAGGACCTGTCACGAATCAGTGACCCAGGGGGCGGGTTTTTTCCACTGAGTGGGTCTGGGATTCTACATCTTCCGCAACATCGGAGACGGAATCATCTTCCTCGACTTCCTGAGGAATGATCAAATTCAGAAGAGCGGCGACGACTCCTGCAGCGAGGACTACAATCAAGCTATATCAACAAACTTAGACACAAACATTTGGAGATACTCACAAGGCGTTTCTAGCACGATAGTGATCGAGTCGAACAGTCCTTGCAACCCTTTGCTTGGGTTATCTACACCATCAAAGAGATGCGTGAAGATTTCGGGGACAAGAAGATCGCCTATACCAAACGAGAGCGCTGCGGCTAGGATGAAGCGGTCCCTGCGCGTGAACCTGTTGTACGATAACACGCGAATACCAGAGACAGCAACGCTGGCAAAGAGGAAGGTTGTGACGCCTCCCAAGACAGGATTAGGGACTAAACGCCAGTTTGTAAGTTAGTGGAGACAGGGCAATGGAGTGACGAACTAGCTAGGAAGACACCAGCGATTTTGCCAATCACCCCAAAGAGGATAAGGAAGCAGCAACACCATCGGCCAGCGGTTCGATTGGCACAACGGGTGATAGCAATGACACCATTATTCTAGTGGAAGTCCGTTAGCCAGCTTCATGACTTTGCAGCAAGATCTTTACCTGCGCGAAGATGGACAACGGAGTGACTGTGAAGAGCGCAGAGAGGAATCCACCGATACCGTCGCTCTGAAAAAGCCAAACTATTAAATATGAAGATTGGAAGAGATGTATTTGCTCTTACCAAGACGCCTCCTTGAATACGAGAGTCAAATTCTGGGCCGACGACTGGCTGACGGGACACCTCCGCAGATGCGGTAGTGTCACCGATGGCCTCCATTGCAAGTGATACTGAAGCAGGTGGATTAGCAAACGATCTACCATTGCGTTACATTAACATACTATATACCGCCAGCATAGGAAGTATAGCTGGAGGATATACATCCAGCTTGAAACGATGAACCCTAAGCACCGAGTCAGTAGGAGGAAACAAGTTTCAATTATGATTTCACCATAGGAATGTTATCGCGGGTGCACTGTCAATGCTACTGCGAGAGATGTATCCACAAGCACCAGAGACAATGCAACCGACGACCAAGCCAACGATGATGGAGATATTTTTCAAGAAGGGTGAACCGAAGAGTTCAGTGAGGATGATAGAGGAGAAGGAGAGGAAACCAAGGCCGATGAATTCAGGCGATCCCCATCTATACGCAAAGAATGAGTCAATCACTGACAAAGTCGAAACCGGGGCAAGGCCAGTGAGACGTACGGTAACGGACGAGGAGCATTGATATTCGGGCAAAGCTGGAAGAAGCCTGCTTCGGGTCGACTCCTACAGTCATTTGATCCGCCACCCCAGTTTGGTACGCCGGAGTCCCCAATGAGCGAGGCGCCGATCATGAGAATCACAGTTCCTGATAGCCCAGTTGACAGAGTACGTCACTAAATACTCTCAGAAGCACTTCTTACAGATACGTACCGGTAACCATAGGAGGAAAGATCTTCTTCAAGATGCGAGGCGACGCGAATGACATACCAATTTCGAGAAATGAACATATCAGTGAGGTGCCTAGATTCGGAAGGAAGGTCAATATTTTGGGTAAACAACCCTGGGGTTTAAAGCACAACACACCAAGAACCATGCCATAAGCATCCGGACACGGACCACGCGTCACAGTACCATCCGCTGCAACTGTTGAGGGGCAAGTACCGTCCGCATACATGGCGTTGAAGATCTATCACATATACTTGAGAAAGGAAGACCAAGTCGAAGGTGGAAACAACGTACAGCGCTCGCCGTGCTCAGAGTTGCGAAACTTGTACCCACGACCGTGATTAGGCCAGTTCCGAGATAAAACCGGCCCCATAAATGAAGTCTAGACATTTGAACCAAACTCAAGATTCCTATTCAAACATTCGAATGTGCGAACAAAGTTACGAGTTGCGTAGAAGCGTACCACAGCTGATCAACGAGGCCGAGATCATATAAGCTGAGGTCTCAGCGTCCAAGTTCAAACTGCTTGCAAAGATAATCGGAGGCGTGATGAGACCGGCCAGCATGGCAAGACAATGCTGGAACCCGTTGGCAATGGCAAGAAGGAGAGGAAGCTCGTCATGCAAGCCATAGAAGGGCGGTAGTCGTTTCTTTTGTTTCATGAAAGGGATGTATGGAGTGCATAGGTAGGCATAGTCGTAATCGCCGAACCATCCTTCTTTCGTCGTCGCCTTTCGTCCAAACTTCGCGAACTTAGACCGAATGGTGTACACATGGGATCGACCTCTCGTCGCTGTTTCAGCCGTAATGGCTGGCTCGGAATCAACATGCAAATCCGGAGTCGGTTCAGGCTGAACCTTATGTATAGACATGGTCGTGTGAGTCGAAGTCGCAATTCTGCGCCGACTAAAAGTAAGTGAGGAGTGAGCCCGAGTTGATGGGGTAGGAACTTGCAGAGCGTACCCATGGCTTAAATGGGCTGAATTGCTACCGAGTTAAAGTTCCTCATCTCGGATAGTGGCGAGAAGGCTGCCCGCAGGTTGACAGTGGCTGAAGAGATAAGAGAGATAAGAAAACATGGGTACTGTCCAGATACCTCCAAATTGTATTTCCCGATGGGGCTGTGGCATACACCCCTGACTCTAGAACGCGGAGTGATCGTGAGTGCTCCCTCGTCCCCTTCTCCCTGCGCATCATTGGTAGCACTCTCCACGAAATAGCGAAGTACCTGAAGGTACCAAGTCATGGCAGTTTGACTATGACTTTAATACCTCACGTTCTGGGCGAGGAGCAAGAGATAACGCCCAACCTAATTCCACCCTACACTACCATTCATGAATAATCGACGGTCCCTTTGGCAGCGATAAGTGAAAGCACATGTCGATCACCCATTCTTTGCAATAATCAGTACCTTCTTCTCGAGCCGGGCGGAAAAAAATACAGATAATCGTACAAAAAAATATACCTAGCACCCAAGAAAACCATCATATCGCTTTGAAATTAACCCCTCTTCAATCGTGAAGATGCAGATATGCAGCGCCAAGCCTGGGTTTAAATCCTAGAGCTGTTATCAGTATTTCCACTATGGGTCCATCTCGTCCCACTCTCGATCCTCTTCCATGTTCACATCATCCGTGCCTCGTCCACCACTCTCCATCATCTCCTCAACCCTCATCCTCCTCCCTCCTCCACTCAATCCAAATACCCCTCCACCATCCCTTATACTCACTTCACCCATCATAACCTTCCCAAAAACATCATCCCAATGCGCACCCGCCTGAAAGAATCGCCTCTTGCTTTTCCGCGTTGGCTGACACCCACAATCATAATGTCCATACCCCTCTTCGTGCGTTGGGACATCAAAGTATTGATTTGTTAGAAGCGACATTCGCTTTTTGCCGGCACGACGCGCTGCTGCGCGGTGTACACTTCGTGTGTATCGACGGCTTGCGGACGAGTCTTCGGAGTCCTCCGAGTCAGGTTCGTCGGATTCAGATGAAGTCGCGTCTGATTCTTGTAGTTGGTACACGTATCTTGCGTGTTCTATAAGAAAGTCAGATGAATATCCTCAGGGTGCTCATGTTTATACTTACGCGCTAGTCGTTTGTCCAATTCATCTTCTTCCATCTTTAGCCCAAGATGTTCTCCCACACTTTCAGAAGGCACGTCGTGCATACCAACAGACGGCGCACATGCCAGATTCTGTAGTTGTTCCAAGGCGGTGATACTACCCAATGAGATAGATAAGCTTCCGTGTATATCAATCAACTGCGAGTACTCACCGGACTTTTTCGAGCGACCCGTCTTTAATGTTACAGTCGTCCATATTGTTTTCCGCCACCTCCAATCGGTATCGTGGCCCAAACCACTCAAAATACTCGTTCCATGGTAGGTTCGGGTTGATATCATTCTCAATCCCCAGCGCACAAGCCGTCTCGTATGTCCACGTCCGAGCAACATTCTTTACCGTATATCCTCCTCCACCTAGAAGTATGAGCGGTATATTCTGCTTCCGAAGGAATTGCACGCAATGTGCGTGCCCATGCATGGTAAGGTTAAAGCATCCCAGTTTATCACCTGCGAGTGAGTCTGCCCCGCATTGTAACACCACTGCCGATGGTCGGAATACTTCCAATATCTTCGCAATGACCTACCCAATTTCTTGTTAATCATCCACAAGACGCACTTATACATGTACTCACCGGTTCAAACACGCTCTTAAAGCTTTCATCCGTAATCCCATCCTTCAGAGGTACATTCACCGCGTATCCCTTCCCCTTCCCTCTACCTCGATCGTCTTGGGTACCCGTCCCAGGAAAATACTCTCCAAACTTGTGAAAACTACAAGTCATAACTCGATCCGTCGTGTAAAACGCCTCTTCCACCCCGTCCCCATGATGGCAGTCAATGTCGATATACAGCACGCGCGGATATGTGCGTAGTAGTTCTAGGATTCCCAATACGATGTCGTTTACGTAGCAGAAACCAGATGCTTCCCGCTTTTTTGCATGGTGTAGTCCGCCCGCCCAATTAATGGCAATGTCCGCTGCTCCGGATGCTATTCTTTGTGCAGCACCTACAATGAGGCGCGATATAGGCAAATTAAGTGGAGACAGAGCACGTTACACACCTATCGAGCCTCCCGCTGATATTGAGCAAAATTCAAACAGTCCCTCGAACGCTGGGTTGTCTTCGCCAATTAGAACTAATGATCTTAAGTACTCAGAAAGTCGTTTAAAGGTAGAACCCACTCACACCTCGTGCCTCCATATGTAAGCTCCTCTGCTGTCTCCGGCGTAACTCTATACAAAAAGTGCACGTACTCATCCGTATGGAATGCGCTCATCGCCTCCGGTGTCGCCCTTTTTGGTCTCTGATGTCGTTTCGGTGTTGTTCGCCGTGAAAAGCGTATTACCACGTACCAGAATGTGCATCTTGTCTAGCATGTCGTACGCCGCAACCAAGTCATGGGTCATCTTTATTCTATGGGGCTTCATTGGATGGCCAAAGCCGTATGTATAGGCACCAACGTCGTCTATTTTAAGTCGAATCCTCAACATGAAAGTACACTGAAAAGTGAGCTACGCACGATCATAGTAGTAGGCTACTCGTCTTTTCGACATTGTAGTTATCCCAAAGATTTAACCGAGTAATAATTTCGGTAGGTGTTTCCGAACTTTGAGGTAGGTAGTGAGGCCTTGAGGGGAGGTGAACGGAGGTGAACACTTTCAAATTCAATCGTAACCTCCGAGGGTCCCGTGACTTTTCATTTGTGCCGACAGGGGCCGCCAGTGCTACATAGGGGCTTCGTTGCAGAAGCGTGAATCGGCCCATTCGAATCATGTATGAATTTTGTGGTATACATCTACAGAAAAACACGCTTTCATACTTTTGTCTGACAAATCTCCTCTGTATTTCCCTTGACCTCGAGTAAAGATAGACAACGGTATTAGCGCATGCGGTGATCCCAATGCACATGATGAGAAATAACTCCTGGCAGGAGGGACGACTCGTGCAAGTGAATACCTACAAGGAGCACCGGAGCTTTGTAATTAAACCGCTTTGATCTCTATGGAGTAAGATGAATCTCGGCGTACAAGGTATAGTACACACCTAAATGGATATACAGTACTAGTCACCCGGCATATCAGGTCGTATGTACATTGTCGTCATCAGCATTGGCTTGCAATAGTTTCATACTACGCTTCATCATTGGTTTTAATTACTGCACTTACAGTTCCAGATGTGAATGAATAGCATTGGTTTTATATTTTCTTATTAGTCTGTTCTCCGAGTGCTAAATGGCTTTTTCTGATGCGATACCTTGCAATATGATATCCGAATTCATAGATAATACAATCTCAAAGCTCAGTAGCTACTTACGGAGATATCGAATGAATGAGACTGCATCATGTTACTTGGTTCGATTTGGGCGCAATTAGCTGTCCACTTGAAGCCCTGAAATACCAAGACTGCGCAAAATCATTAAGTCTAGCGTAGTTTGCAGGCGTCAAGATGCAGCTTTACTGATAGGCTTAGCAAGACCTCGGTTGCGTGGAGTTGATATACGAGACGTAAGAATTCAACGAAGACTCATCATCAGCAGCGGGGAGGCAGTGCTTGCTGGTAATTTAGTGTAGTGAACTCTACAAGATACTTATTGACGTGCGCCTTCTGCTCTTGAATTCGGTCCTGAGAATTCCCTGGACGCAGTATGTTATTTAGAGTTCGAGATATTCTAGTTCCCGTACTTTGAGTGCTACTAGTAGTCGGAATAAACATGCATATCTAGGGGTTAACTAGCGTCGGATGTAATGGACCCTTTCGATTATGTTCGCCAGCCAGCTACAAAGCGATATATTAAGCAGAGATATACTAGAAACGAACGTTGAATAAGTTATAGGGCTCTATGGGTATTATACTACCTAATGGTGAGTAATAAATAAATGCTCTAGGATCAGATTGAGGGTATATAGTCAATATCTAGATGCAAGTGGTATCTGCAAGTCTACTGATGAGATCTAAATGCGTGACGCTACAATGCTACAAACAGAATGATAAATAGATTACTCATCAAACCATGAGGGCGATCCGTTTAGTCAATATTCCGCCCGGATAATAAAAGGATTGTCGATACGACGGCCGCCTCGGTCAAGCCAGCTTGAATTGCATACGTCGTTAATTCCAAAGTGACTCGTGTCTGACCACTCGTAACTTTGCCTAATAATTCTGTCGCACCGGACGATGTGTTAAAGAGCTGCAAATGAAGATGAGACGAGGGAATTCAAAGCAAAGACTGAGCGAGAACATACCGATATAGCACCGTCACCTGGGGCCCACACGTATTGCTTTCCCGCTACTTTCATGTGTCTAGCACTATAAATATCAATCAGCGGTCATTAAATCGGGAAAACGACAAGAAAATACTTACTTCCGTTGAGGCGACAACGTTAACCACTGAGAAATATATTGTTTCGGTACAATATCACGTATTTCCACAATCGGACGGTGCTGCCATTCGATCACTACAATAGGCTTGCCGTGTGTGTCATACATAAATGTAAATCCTTGAGTCGGTGTATCGGTTGTGATGCGGTAGTAGGTCTTGTTATTTGGGCCGGTGACGATACAGTTCATGATATTGGGTTGGAGCTCAAAGGTGAACGTGACTATTGGGGGTTGGGAGGAGCGGGAGGAGTATGGCAAAGCACCGAAGACGGAGGGCGGTGGTGCGTTGGAACTGCTCGGGAAAGCATTCGAACCGCTGGACCAGACGGAGTAGGGATTATTAGTATACATTCTCGACGAGATCGACTAGTCGATTAGGGTATGAGAAGTGTGTCGAATGAGCAATGATATAGATATTAAACCATGTTCGCTATATATATCTGTGTATCGTTAATATAGAGTGCATAGCTACTCCTATGAAGTGGCTGAAGTTGCGTCTCAGAGCATTGCAAGCTTGCTCTGAGACTCGACGGCGTTGTGTGCTAAATTGTTTCGCTAGCCAAAGGAGAGGTCGAACTCGACAACGAGAGAGACGATGGCGATACACCATATATGGTCGTGGACATCTCGGAATAGCGGAGGACCAGCATGGAGGTTGATCCGTTATCCATAATTGGACATAGTAGATCACCGACGTGAGCGAGACAGGTTATGCCAAGAGTTTTCAGACGCCAGGTCCTGCACTTGTAGGCGCGTTGAGTGTTAGATGCATTCTGGCGTCAATGCATGTTACAAAGCGATGCTGTTTAAGCCCATGGTAATATGCGAATTTGGACGCGAGCATCGCTGGGCACTGTTGAAACTGGCAAGGGGGCGTCCGTCTTCATATCATCCGGGACCGAGACTCGAGGTCAGTCCTGGGACGTCATTGGTGATGGCAGTGAACAGCGCTTGAATAGACTATAGCACAGGTTTCAGGGCAGAAGTAAGTGAAAGCTAAAGGTTGGAATTTGGTAGAAAGGCTTGTGAAGTTTTAAAACTGTAGAATTAGTAGTTTAGGGAGCTGAGGCTGGTGACTCGCTTGATAGTCAATGATGAGTTCAGCGTCTTTGGAAAGGCGGTCAATATACGCTGTGCGAGTGGTGACCGAGCGCGAATTCAGTGTATTTGGGTAATGGCAGGTAATGGCGGTGCCAGTGCAAAGTGCCACTACAAAACGCCAAGAGAAAGTCAGCGGTTGTTGTGGTATATTAGTTTCGGGCTGCTTAGGCTTGCACGATTCTCCCACGAGTATTATAGTAACTCCAAGATAACGGATTCGAATGCTATTCGAATACATACAAAAAACTTAAAGAATAGCGATACAACCACCGTACAGACCAAGTCTAATACAATTACTAGATAATGAAACATCATGTACACCAAATTCGCATTGCGGCATAAAGATCGTATAAATATCGTCAGCAATAAATAAAAAAGTCTAAACATGAAAAATACAAAGCGGGTAGGGCTGGAGGTTACGATCGTCAAACAATCTGGACACATGGATGATTATGTCTTCTGCTACTTGGGCTAGAAACTTTGTCCAAAGGTGGGATGCCGTGATGATGTGTTCGCATTTACATACTGGTTCGTCCTGCAATGTGTCGCTCGGCCAGTTGATGGAAAACAGACCTAATTTGCCGACTTATCGAGCTGGCTCCACTCCGCCCCATCCATCTTCTGACTGGCTGGTGACGTGGGGTATGGGCGGAGTGCGAGTGCTTGGGGCCACGTCATTCGCAGAGGAGAAACTAGCATGGTGAAGATCCAAGGACTGAGAATTCTCCGTCTCCACACCAGGTTGTAATGGAATTGATATTGGATCGTAGAAGCTGTCCTGGTCGCCTTCCGGTTCTCCCTCGGCATCCTCGTCACCTTCATCAACTTCACCTTCCGCGTCGAGATCCACATCCGTTCGCCGGTCTCCAGGTGATTGCGGGGCCTCTGATGGAGTCTCCTTGCTTGAGAGGAGGAGAGGTTGGTCAGGTTCAGTGGCGATTACGACTGGTGTCGATACAGATGATTGAAATCGATCATCTGGGGTGATAAGCAGGTTCCGGCTTGACTCAGGCTGTATGGGAGGGTGATCAGGTTGATCGGGAACTATCTGGGTATCGATTGAGGTGAGGGTGGTCTCTATCATGGTGGTTTCCGGGATGGTGGGCGACTTTTGTGTTGGTCAGTAACAGTAATTCGTAGAACAAAAAATGCACTGACTGTGAACTCAGATACTTCGTCGGAATGGTCTCGTCTCTCAGTGGAGCTCCGTAAATCGAGCATGCCTTCCTGAGTAGTAACCGAAAGTGCGCCATCTTGTTCAGTAACCATTACGTTCGGAAAGTGTCCAGATGGACTCTGGGCCGGGGCGCGAGCTACATCTCCACCTGGAGTGTCATCCAGTTGGTTGAGCGTCGCGTCTGATCCCGAAGAGACGAAAGTTTCATTGATTTGAACTTGACCTTCCGCAGCAACAGCCTCATTGACGCCTTGCGGCAATGTACGTCCGGAGGTCCCTTCATCCATCTCGCCTGCACCGTTCGCAGCCAAGCGAAGAGCATTGGTATTCGATAAGTCCATCTCTCCATTGCCGTCATTTCTAGGTTCGACATCGACTTCAATCTGAATGTCATCTTGAACTTTTTCCTGGGAACTATGGTCATGAAGGGTTGGATCACCTTCCTCTTCCACCTCGGTAGCGGTAGAAGTCTCATGTTCGCGCGCTATTGGAGGTTCGGATGGCTCTATCACGGGTGTTAGGCCACTATCCCCTCCTGACTTGATGGGACATGGTCCTGGTGGGACGTCGGAAAGGACTGCCTGTCCGATACGGTCGGTATCTCCTGCCATACTTGCACCGTTTTCACTTTGAGCGGCAACTTCCACCATTCTCCCGTTGTCATTGTGTATACTCGCATCAATCCATTCGGGAATTCCATCGCTGACCGCCGAACCGGCCGGAGTAGGACTAACGATAGTGATGTCCTCTTGCGTGATTACATCGTCCCCCATGTATTCGCCATTACCTTCACGCTCACCACTTACAGCATACCCAAACTCCTCTGGTTCCTTTCCGTCAGGTTCGCGGTCTTGTCCAGGGGATTTTCTATCGCTATCGACCGACATGGGAGAATCCTCCTTGGCGACGCGTACCTCAGCCATAGGTTCCGAGAAGAGTCCACCATGGTTAGGCGGCGAAATCATACGCACGCCGGGGACAGTGACACTGAGTTCTCTCATGTCAACGTTGGATGTCTCTCGTTCCTTCTGCCTGGTGTTATTAGCCCGGCCTCTGGTCGTGCCTTTCTCTGAATGTTTTTCCTGATCCCTCCCTTTCGCACTCGGCCTCCGTTTTCCCTTCCCACCCCCTCTACTCTTCTTGAGAGCTTGCCTCTCCTGCCTATCCCTTTCCTTCTCTGTGGGCGCACGCACCCTCCCTGTTCGTACTACAAGACGAGGACCAACAATATCGGCTTCAACACCTTCCCCATCTTGGCTATCCACCTCCTCCCTTTGTACCCAGGTCCCCGACATACGACGACCTAGTCCTGCAGAGCGACTTGATCCCTCTTCTACAGCGCTACCTGCCCCTACATCCATGTCCGTAGCACGAGATGACGAGGAAAGACCGGTAGAGGAACGTCTTCGTGGGATTACTTCTGACGCAGCTGCGCTAGCTTGATCAGCAAGTACATCCAGCGCACTACGCACCCTGCCCAGAGGTACTTCTTCGGACCTCCTTCCCGGATCAGCCCCATCGTCAGTCACAGGTACAAACTGCGGCGTAGCAATCAGGCGTGCACCCGTGCTGCCATTACTCAACGAGGTAGAGTGGCGATCATCATCTTCCTCGTGTCCACGGCCGGTCAATACATCAGTAACGTTCTGTTCTGGATCAGAAAGTCTTCGGCGCTTCGCAGATCGACTTTCTCGCTCGGTTTCAGCCTGCCTCTTTTTGGACTCCCCCTTCTTGGAACGTCCAGCTTCAACAGCTGACGCACGTCCGCCTTTTCCAGTATGCGCATTACTCGCACCCGCTGTCTGTTTGGTATTCTTACTATCCTTTACCTTCGTGCTTGCAGCACCACTTCTTCTCGAAGGTCCAGTTTGGTTCCTCCTCGATACGTGGCTTTCTTCGTCCTTCTTCTTCTGCCCCCTGCCAGCTCGTTGTGGCCTCCCGACACCACCTTCTACGTCGCTTCCTCCAGCGACGCCAGCGGTCTGCCTGGTGGTCCTAGGTCCATCGTCGTCCATCATCCGCGCCGCACTCAGTAAAGAATCAAGAGGCGTATGCGGGGCGCTTTTCCGTGTATGCGACTCACTATCCTCACCCGCTGTAGCCTTACTCCCCCGTTTCGGTGTCGATAATACCGCATCTGCCTGGCTAGGCGCTGGTGGTAGGCTATCAACAGCGCTAGCCCCGCTGCCTCTGCCGTTAACGCTAGTATTTTGAGCTGTACTGGCACCTCGCCCTCGGCCCATTGCACCTGTTGGACTAGCAGGTACTCCAGGTCCCATAACCCCAGCGCCGACGCCATACGGGGATCTTCCAACACCATACACTCCCGATGGATAATACCCGTATCCATACCAAGGTGCATACGGGGAAGCCCCCGTAGGTGTGACCGAGGCAGACAAACCACTCGGCGTGAGCATAGTTAACGCACTAGGGGATACAGTCGTAGGGAGGGCCGCACGTCTACCCTTGGCTTTAGGCGTTTGTGGGAGTCCCCCAGGAGAAGCGTTTACAGTGGTTGAGCCACTTGCCAATTCGCCCGCCTGAGCAGAGGCTGTGTCGTTTTCATCTACTCTCGCGGGAGGCAGATGTGTCGTAGCAATAGAGCCCCTTTGATCCCTATCTCGATCCACGGCAATCCCGGCCAATGTATTCGTGCGCAGTCGACCAAGTCGTCTTGCTGCGAGTAATATATGTTCTGAGCGTGCGTCAGAAAAGGTAGTTGAGCTGGTACTCGATGATCCCGGTGGCTTAGGTATTTTAGGCCCTTTGCGTGGAAGAAGGGGAGGACGAGACTTGTTTGGTGGACCTGGCGAATGAGGAGGCGGGTGTGATTGAATCATTTGTTGTTGAGAGGTTGACGTGGAGGAGGGCATTTGAGAGGAACTCGTCGCATCCTCTACCTCTTCTGGGACGGTAGGTAGCACTTCTCGCTCCTTACCTTTTCGTTTAGTGGAATGATTTAGTGGTGAGGCAAGAGGCAAATGCGTTGCTAGTGGAGACCGTAGCAATCCGGAAAGATAAGGTGAGGTTCCGTAGATGGTTGTCGCAGTTGAAGGGAGGGAGATTGAAGATCGTGGTGTCGACGCGGAAAGACCCTCAAAGGGTGTCAGAGTGGGTTCGGCCAGTGCGGAATTCACTGAAGACGCATTGTTTACAGGTATTGAGTCTAAGGGATGCGAATGAAGTAGGAGCAGTGGACGAAGTTTCGATAGCTCAGCCTCGAGTGCAGCCAGACGAGATTGGGTAGCAGTGAGCTGAGGTGAACCATGTTGGATGGGAGTGGTTGAAAAGTCGGTGATGCGTTCGCAAAGGGTAGTCATGTTAGCATGGTTGATCAGTGGCGTATAATGGAAAGGAACAAGATTTCCACCTTTTCCCGTAAAGTCTTGTTATCCGACTCATACGCAGCACACTGACGTTCAAGGTCACTGTCATCTCGTCTATTACCTTTGCCGTTGGCATTCTTTGCTGCGATGAGTGCCTCGGCTATCCTGTCCCAGCCTGCGCGTTCGCTTTCCCACATAGCCCGATCGAATTCTACCTGCTCGATGAGTAAGTCGCGCTGGGCGACAAGGGTAGAGATGGTTTCGGCCTGGTTGAGGAGCTGCAACGGCTCTGGTGGCAAGTTCTGCTCCGTATTAGTATTTTCTTGAGAAATAAGTGCAGAATAAGTAGGTGACGTGAGTTGCAAGGCCTGTCAAAATATCACAGCTATTCCATTAGTTAACATTAGGTGCCAGTATGACGCACTATGTTAATTAACTCTCTCTCTCGCTCATTCAACTTGTCACTTGCCTCCTGCCTTCCTAATTCTTGCACACGCTGCCGCATACGAGCTAGAGCTTCCTCATTCAGATCAGACGGTGGTGGCGAAACGTGAATTATATCAGAAAGCGCTAAAGCAGGAGTTCCAGGGTTCGGAGAACTGGTAATCAGCATCGGAGATGACTCTGCTTGCGACTCCTGGTGTCCGTCCATCGCCTGTGGCAGCGAGCAGCCTTCGGGGCTGATGAGGGGGCTTTGAATGGAACAACTTAGGTAAACATCGGCCAAATACCGAACGATATTGCACACGCGCGGGGATCACGTGAGGTAATTTGGAAGCAACTGGGCGTTTTGGAGGTATAGGGGTAAGGCGTAGAGCGTCTAAATTTCATCTTATTGCTTGCTATGTCAATCACTGAGCGATACCTGGTCACTGAACCAGTACAAATTGGCTTCAATTCTGATTGCGAAGGTAGGGAACAGGATGATGCATTTCCCGTCGATTTGCTATGAAGCGTCATCAACTAACCAGACATGAT
Source organism: Pleurotus tuber-regium (assembly GCA_014058305.1). Classification (NCBI taxonomy): domain Eukaryota; kingdom Fungi; phylum Basidiomycota; class Agaricomycetes; order Agaricales; family Pleurotaceae; genus Pleurotus; species Pleurotus tuber-regium. The sequence goes on from JACFYU010000024.1 coordinate 252,479, forward strand.
TTCACCGGTGATAATCAGAGTGTTATACCGTCACTCATTCAGATACTCCCTTCTGAGGCAAGACAGGGTCAATGGGTTATGCCCGATGCAATAGGCTGTGGAAGTAGTACATATGGTGAGCGCAAACGATGTTTCACAGTTGAAGTTATGCAGCAAAAAAAGCTACGACCAATTATATCGGCGCCGGAGCAGTGATATTCTATTCAGACAAGTACGTACGTCGAGCGGTTCAGTTCGTTTGAATAATGAACGCTTTCTCGAAAGACTGAAGCTCAAAGTTGAAAGGAGTCCCTTCAAGCTGTGGGAAAATAAGAAAAGCTTATACAGCCTGAAAATAATATGTCACAACAACCACCAAATTTCAACTTGGCGTCCTTGGCACTGCACATTTGCGATGCGAGCGAGTGCGAGCGGTGAGCGCTAGTAAGCTACCAAGTACGTTCCGTAGTCCCTCGGGAAATGAAGCTCTTGAAGTATTTATTCTCCAAATACTCGCTGTTCAACCCCATGGACAGTTAACTTGAAATCTTTCCGGTGACCGAATATGGGCGAGAAACTGGTATAGCCCAACATTACTGGATCTACGTTTTGCCCTGAAGTCTGTGCTATGGTCTCCATTATTCCTGCTACGAGCGCCTCTAGAAGCTCGGTTCCGAAGCACCAGGATGCCTACCTGCCGGTCTCAACAACACTCACCAATGCTCTAATCTCCACAGGCCCAAGCTGCATCGCTTTTTAATATATTCGTCCTAAAAATAACATTCGAAGGGCTTGGATGCGCATGTCTCATCATCTCAAAACGCTTGGCAAAACCCCTCTCGTTCACGTCGGCGATCTACTACGCCCATTTTTGGTCAAAGGACAAACTTCCACGCCCCTGGTCTTGCTCCACTAGTACGCTAGTATGGCCACGAACGTGTATTGCCACTACCTCCCTCGTCGTCGAGTTTTGCTTCTCCTTTGACTTGCGAAACAACCTAGCGCACATCACCATCAAGCCTCAGAGTAATGCAAGTCTGCTTTGCACGAGTCATGCAAAGCAGACTTGCACCACTTCATCGGAGTAGCTATGCTCTTTGTATTGGCGATGCGCGCAGCACACGTATCCTGAAAGCAATATATACGAGCTCCGGGTGACGGTGCTAAATCTGTGAACGTATCATCTCACGTTACGCAAATGACTCACATTTTCTCAATATGTAGTCGTTTAGCATCTCCTCCAGTGAGCTTTGGCAAGTTCAACAATGGTCAGAAACTTGGAGTTAACTACCTACGCGGTTCAGGTTAGCTTTACCTGAGCGGCCGTCGCATCGATAGTCCTTTTATTATCCGACAGGTGTATAGACTGAACGAACTTCATTCATAATGATTTAACGAGTAACTGATTATCATTATATTTGAAGCATTGTAGCGTTACCGTAACGATCTCCTCAGTAGACCCTGCACCCGCACCCTATCATCGACCTATGCTTCACTCGATCCACTGCCATGCCACCCACCCAATTCTCTATCTCATATGAAAAACGCGCATCGATTTCTCTTCTGAGCCCTTCCTCCCCTTCATTTCGTCTAACGGAATGTAGCTGTACATGGAAGGTGAGTTGCTATATGGGGAAGGCTCCGTCAACAACGGACACTAGGCCCGAAGGTCAGGTTCGCTTCAGCACTGCCTCTCCACCAATGCGCAAGCAGTTGTCCAGCTGTCCCACTTTGCACCTCGATGACTACACCCACCCAAGGGCTGACTAACATCAGTGAAGCTGCTGTCGCAGGCCTTCAAACCACTCTACGCATCGTCAAGGATGTATCCAGTAACTTTGGTATCCCGGGACTTCAAGCGGGTCTCACCGGCTTGGAGATTATAATTGAGATGAGTCAGGTTAGTACTATTCGCTCAGATGCTCAACTCTGCTCAAACTGGTGTACGTACACCCATCAGGAATTGCTGGAGAACGACGAACGAATACCAAGGTTGTTAGAACGCATAATGAACTTGGATGTTATGTTGCAAAGTTGTCGATCAGGAGCGAAGCTTCCCCATCCAATTTACACACGCGTAGCAAAGATCGTGCGGTATGAAATCCCTAACATCTCTTATCTGGACAAAGTCTGGGCATACTAAATCGTTGATCGTAACAGGCTCTGGGAAACCGAAGCAGCTAAAGTTTCAGAACTCCGCGACCGCAACGGCGCACTCAGGTGGTTAACGGCCAAACGAGATGCAGCCACTATACAGGCTTGTCTTGATACGATCAACCAGTCCATACAAGATTTCTTGGTAGGTCTTTCGTCATCTTCGCGGCGCAATCCGTTGTGATCAATTCCCGTTAGCTAGAATCCGCCTTCAACATGGAGATAGGGATACATCGTTTACAGCACGATCTCGATGTAGGACTATGTTTCTTTCCTTTTCGAAGTGGTCCCTCATGTATGAATCCAGGAATTGACAAAACTGGCGAGGCGTAATATGAACCTATTACAAGCCAACGACGGAGAAACTAGTAGCCCTACTGTAACTGTAAGCCCGTCCGATGTTACGCTATTTTCATTCACTGATCTCAGCACTCAGACTTTGAAGCTACTTCAACCCCACGATCCAGTGTTCCTCGAAGGTATGCATCCACACACTTGCATCTCCTTCAAACACGACATGACATGATTGAAGTCCAATCTTGGTTCAACGATCGATGGATCAGTCCACAAGTGAAACGCCCCAAAATCAAAGCCATCTACCAAATATCTACCTGGAGTAAAAGAGGAATCGACCACCTCCAGCAATTTTCGAAGTATAGGAGCTCCCTGCGCAAGACAATGCCCGATAATCGGATCATTGAAGAATCACTTTTCCATACGCATCGCATTGCCCGCTCATGTACTCTCGGGGACGATCTCTCAGCCACGATAACGCCATGTTTCAAGCCAAAGTGTTCCGTTTGCCATATATTACGATGTCACTTTAAAGACGAGCTAATCCGTGCTACTGGTACTCCTCACTGGGGTCATGGCTTTTATTTCAGCACAGCGTCTAACAGTAAGTCGAACCATCAGATCTATTCAGCCACTCTAACAGAGAAACGCCAGAGGCGAATTTTTTCTACCGGAACCAAAATGTAAAATCACCAAATCGAGTGATTCTGCTGAGCAAGGTGCTGGTTGGGATTAGGAAATTGATGTACGCCAAAGATCCCACACTAACGGGTCCACCCAAGGGTACACACTCTGTTCGTTGAGTTCTTACTTCTGACCCGTTGATTGTTGTTCACACGTCTTTTCTAGATCAAAGCCGCCACAAAAGACAAAGGTGGTTTGGTCAAGTTTTCAGAAAGAGTCGTGTATCGCGCAGACGCTATTTGTCCATGGGTTATGATTCTGTATTAGATAGATCTATACCTTGAAGTTGCTGAACCGACCGTGACATGGAAAAATCCGACCACATCGGGCGTCTGTCATGAACCATCGTTCGTGGGTATCCCGAAAAGTGTGGCGATGCTGACTTGAGTGGCGCCAAAACTTACAACCATGCTGTGCGATAAACTCCATGTCAACCTCGAATATTTGTATGTTCAAGCTTATGATCTTTCTCTTCACCTCATCAGACTACACAACCAGCAGGATTCGATAATTTCATCGGCATACTGCTGAACTTAAAATGAAATTATTCTAAATAATTTCACCTTATTTAAATTCAAATTATTAAATAAATTATTCAATTACAAGGTTTAGTAATTTGTGTTACTTTATTCTGAATAAATCATGAAATTATTGTATCTGTTTGGGCCATAATAAATTCAAGAAAGTTTCAACATTGTTTCAAAATAACTCTAACTCAACTATTTTGAAATTATTGTATTTGAAAGGCTTTATAATGTAAAGTGGTTTAAAATTAAATTACAACAAATGTTAAAGATATGTTATCTAAGCATGTATAATTCAAAAAAGCCAAGATATAATGATTCAAATTATTGAATAGTTATTATATTTATAGTGCTTCATATATTATTACTAATTGTAAGATAGTTATATTATAATGTAAGACACAATATGGTAAAACTACTCAGCCATTACTTGACCAATAGTATCAAGAAATTATTGAACCAGATTATTAAATGTACTGGCTGATTTTATAGGTTTGATAAAGTACAAGAAGATATAAGCAAGTTAATAAATATCTGTATTGGCATAGTATGAGGCAAAATATATTGGCTCTATAAAAAAATTATCAGACTTGATAATTGAAAGGGATTGCCTTTGTATTTTAGAAGCCATTCCTAAGAGTGCATGAAGCCTTTCTGACATTGCTGGGCAATTGTTGAGAGCTTTAGTGGCAACATAATGGTGACTTCAATCAAAGACAAATTGTGAATGGTATTCTTCATAAGTTGTAAATAATTACTGGTCGCTGGATAATTCTTTTTAAGAAGCAAAGTATGTTTGTGGCAATCTCTGCCTATTGGCAATCTGGCAATCTCTGGCAATCTTTCCAATAATTGCCTGGGATTCTGACAATCTTTGCCAATAATTGCCTGGCAATCTGGCAATCTCTGGCAACCTTTCCAATAATTGCCTGGGATTCTGGCAATCTTTCCAATAATCTGGCAATCTGGCAATCTCTGGCAATCTTTCCAATAATCTGGCAATCTGGCAATCTCTGGCAACCTTTCCAATAATTGCCTGGGATTCTGGCAATCTCTGGCAATCTTTCCAATAATCTGGCAATCTGGCAATCTCTGACAATCTTTCCAATAATTGCCTGGGATTCTGGCAATCTCTGACTAGGGCTGCCACCCGTACCGTATACGGATACGGCCGTACGATCACGGCAAAATTACGGTCACCTGCAATATATACCCGCCCATATATGGAGTTTTCAAAACACTTAAACGGTACGGTACGGCAGATCTACGGCCATATGTCCATAATTACGGTAGCAGAGTTGGTAAACATTTGAATATTTCTACTCTAGTACTTCGTTGATGGCCTTGCGTGCTAATAGTAGATGGTGTTTGAGCAACATGAGAGTTTCTATGGTATTTGCCTTAAGGCTAGCACGCCGAAGTGAGATAGTATCATGTCCACTGGAGAAAATCCGTTCAACGGCAACAGCAGAGCCTGATTATGGATATATGTGCATCAGCACAGGCCTTCAAGTAAAAATAGACAGGATACTCACCTGGAATGGCCAAAATATCACGGGCAAGACGGTAAGACAATCTTTCCAATAATTGCCTGGGATTCTGGCAATCTCTGGCAATCTTTGCCAATAATTGCCTGGCAATCTGACAATCTCTGGCCACAAATCTGTCCCAATCTCTGCCAATTGGCAATCTTTGCCAAAAATTCTCTAGCAGCCTGGAAGAGCCTCCAAGAGAAGTGTTTTTTGCCCGACACTGTGCACAAGCTCCCATCAATTACATGTATCATTCACAACCAATGTTATAACATGTAAGTGCCAGGTCGTACTCTGCCGCCATGTTCCACCTGCCACTGCCAGCTGCTCTCAGCTACCTAAATAGTATCAATATCTGAGGGCCCAAAGATGCTTTATCATGAAGCCCATTTCTTCCCATTCATATACTTTGTGGTAGATTTATTCTATTGCTGGTGGGTATCTTTAATTAGTAGCAGGGCATAACTTAGGGGACGAGGGATTGAGATTGCTGAGTCAGCTCGGACGTTGCCGTTAACGCGCGCTTTCTCCAGAGATTGCTCTTCCTAGTCGATTCGGAGTTCTGCTTACCCGGCTGTCCACGTAATAGCTCCAGATCCTTTCCCTTCTCTCGATGATACCAGCGACGACTTTCAGTGTTATCATAGCACTACACCCTCAACTGTATTTTTCTGACTGACCGGCTTCTCTCTCGACTTTCGTTGCATCCTTCGCGTGAGCCTCTGTTACGCATGTGCAAACCCCTAACCCCTAGCCCTAGTCAGGTGACCATTCCCGTGACCTCGGACATTGGCTTCGGACTATCGGACTTTCGGATACACTCGGATCAAGGGATATACACGCGGACTTAGCACGTTTTGATATGGACTCTGATATTACTGTAGAATTATTTAATTATCAAGGGACACTTAGGCTTAGTTTCCACGAGGTATAACTCATGTATTCCGCATGTTAGGTTACCTTCACAGTATTTAAGCCGTAGTTACTTGTAGATAGTTCTTCAGTTCGAATATCAACTTAATACGTTCCCTCTTCTCTACTAAGGAACTCCTGTTCTGCGCTAACTCCGTTCTCCGGTATTCCGCATCTCCGACCTACGCTCTACCTTCTTATCCGCTCTCCGGCGTTACTCCGTAACCCCGATCTCCGTTCCGAAATCAAGGTATAACTTGTTAGGTAGTGGGCGGCGCAACTCTGCACCTCAGTAGTTGAAGCCAAATACCTTTCTGTAGTCCGTTTAGTAGTAGAAGCTGGATTCTGTATTTAACAGTATATTCGAACTCACCTCCCACTCCCTAGCCCTTTCTTTTTCCCAGATGACCACAGCACGCGTTACCAAGCTGGCCAAGGCTGCAGAGCAGTCCCCCGCAGCATCCGGATCCTCGACCTCCGCACACGCCCGCAGTCACCATAACACCACACGGCGACCTGCAGGGCGAGTCCGCGCTTCTTCGACTCCTGTTGTGAGCACTACTGCTCCGACCGAAGAACTCCAGGAGAACCCCGAAGAATCTCGGAGAAACGAAACGATCATCGAAGAACGTCTCTCGCAAACCTCGTCCCATTCTCCGCAACCCCGATGGGAGCCCTCTGCTGGGCCATCCGGGCCCTCCGGACCTGGCGGACCTCCTGGGCCTCCGGACGATGGTGATGACGAACCCGAAGATAACGATGCATTCGACTATGATCAGCCTCCGCACTCCGCCCCCCGTCGAGAAACTCCGATCCGATCCGATGTTGGTGAGGCACTTATTCAGTCCCTCAATGGAATTACGTCTACACTCCGCGATCTGAATCGTGGGGTCTCCGTCCCTGCCTCCGCCAAAGCTAGCTCTCGCGTCAAGGTTCCCGATACGTTCGATGGTTCAGACCCCCGGAAACTCAATACGTTCCTGGTCCAGTTGAAACTGTACTTCACCGCGAACTCCGGTCAGTTCTCCGATGAGGACGAAAAAGTTACATTCGCGCTCTCGTATCTGAAAGGCACGGCCTTCGATCTGTTCGAGCCATACCTCGCGGAACCCGATGGGGAAGTTCCACCCTGGATGTACTCCTATGAGGCATTCGTGGAAACCCTAAAGGATAACTTCGGTGCTATTGACCCAGCCCGAGACGCGGAAATGGCTCTCGACTCTCTCAAGATGCTCAGCCACCACCGGATCACGAAATTCAACGTGATCTTCCAGCAGCACGCCTCAAAGCTGGTTGGTTGGGGCGACAGGGCCCTCCGATACATGTACTACAACGCGCTTCCGGACCGAATCAAGGACGAACTCTCACGTTCTCCGAAAAGGGAATCTCTCTCCGCTCTCCGATCCGCCGCTTCCGAGATCGACCAACGATACTGGGAGAGGCAAAAGGAGAAGAAGTCCGATCCCTCGGAGAAGCACTCCGAGAAGTCCGCGAAGAAGTCCACGTCCTCCCATCATTCGTCTAAACCCACATCCTCGAACTCCGCGAACCCATCCTCGTCTTCCTCCAACTCCGGCAATAAGTCCTCAACGTCCTCCGCAAAACCCGCTTCGAAGAACTCCGCACCACCCCCTTTCGCCAATCAATTGGGAAAGGACGGCAAACTGAAGCCTGAGGTCCGCGCAGAACGCATCCGGAAGGGACTCTGTCTCTTCTGCGGTGGTTCCGGACATCGGGTTAAGGAATGCCCCAACGGAAACTCGAACTCCGCAAAGGCCCGCGCAGCAGTAGCTGAATCGGACTCCTCTGAACAAGAGGCACATATCTCCGAGACGGAAAACTGATGTGCAGCCCAGAGTCCTCGGACCCTCCGCGGAGCTGCGATCTGTACATATGGCCCGACATTTGTAGACTTAATGCTGCGTCTCCCGTTCTTTCTCCTTCCGCTACCTACGTTTCTCTTACCTCGGACAATCTTTCTGATACCACTACGATCTTTACTGCACTAATAGATTCCGGTTCTACTCACTGTTTTGTAGATACAGGTTTCATTCGTGCTCATGGACTCTTAACCTACCGTACCCCTCCGATAAAGCTTTTACTGTTCGACGGCTCATCAAATAATTTCATTACCGAAGCTCTTGACCTACTCTGTAGGTTTCCGACTGGCAAAAATCTGAAAATTACGTTCTTTGTCACACCTCTGGACGTTTCCTGTTCTGTTGTTCTAGGACACAACTGGCTCACCCGCTACAATCCGTTGATTGACTGGGTTACGAGCAGTATCTCGTTCCGAGCACCAGAATCTGGCAGCGTTATTGCGGCCCCGGCATTGGAAGCACCTCCGACTACTCCGACATCTCCGGATACGTCTCCGTGTTCTCCGCAGCCATCTCCGGTGACTTCTCTGTCTGTTCCGGATTCTCCGGAAACTCCGCCTTCGACTACGATTCCCTCCGATCCTCCGAATATCTCCTTCATTAACGCCGCTGCTTTCAAGACAGTCTCGCGTATGAGGGGAGTCCAGGTATTCATGATCAATATCCGACCCGAAGGAACAACTTCTGCCAGATCTTCTGTCGTGTCCGATCCTTCTCCGGACCTCTCGAACGTTCCTGCCGAATACCACGAATTCGCGGACGTATTTAGCAAAGGTAAAGCCGAGACTCTAGCTGATCACAGGCCCTACGACCTCAAGATCGAGTTAGAGGAGAATGCGTCACCCCCTGTGGGTCCGATGTATTCCCTGTCCCAAACAGAACAGCAAGCTTTGAAAGAGTTCATCGACGAGCATTTGCAGCATGGTTTCATCCGTCCGACCAGTTCTCCGCACGGTGCCCCCGTCCTATTCGCTAAGAAGAAAGACGGTTCTCTCCGCCTCTGTGTCGATTACCGCGGACTTAACCGCATTACTCGCAAAGATCGTTATCCGCTTCCGCGTCTAGCCGACCTCCTAGATGCACCCCGCGATGCCAAAATCTACACCAAGATCGACCTCCGGCACGCATACCACTTAGTCCGGATCTCCGAAGGAGATGAATGGAAAACAGCCTTTCGAACTCGCTACGGCTCCTTCGAGTGGTTGGTTATGCCCTTTGGGTTAACTAACGCTCCCGCGGCTTTTCAAAGGTTTATCAATGATGTGTTCGCTGATCTTTTAGACGTCTGTGTCATTGTTTATCTAGATGATATCTTGATCTACTCCAATAGTGTAGAGGAACACAAGGAGCACGTTAAGGAAGTTCTCCGACGTCTCCGGAAACACAAGCTCTATGCTAAAGGTGAGAAATGTGAATTTCACGTTGACACCGTAGAATATCTAGGTTATATCCTTTCTCCGACCGGACTTACCATGGACCAAGCCAAAGTCAAGGTTATTCAAGAATGGCCTGAACCCCGCAAAGTCCGCGATGTTCAGTCTTTCCTCGGCTTTGCGAACTTCTACCGACGATTCATCCGCAACTACTCCGATATCGTCGTTCCGCTCACCCGCCTGACCCGCAAAGGCACCCCTTGGGTTTTTAGTGACAAGTGCCGGACAGCGTTCAATGAATTGAAAGCTGCCTTTACTCAAGCTCCGGTACTCACTCACTGGATCCCCGATGCTCCGATGATCGTAGAAACCGACGCCTCGGACTATGCTCTAGGAGCTATCCTCTCGATCTACACCTCCGACGGAGAAATCCACCCCGTCGCTTTCCACTCGCGCACGTTCACCTCCACGGAATTGAACTATGATGTCCACGACAAGGAACTTCTCGCAATTTTTGAAGCCTTCCGAATCTGGCGTCAATACCTTGAAGGTTCAGCTTCCGTTATCGATGTTGTTACTGATCATAAGAATTTAGAATACTTCTGTACGACTAAAGTCTTAACCCGAAGACAGGTCCGCTGGTCAGAGTATCTCTCCCAGTTCAACCTTTGTATTCGTTTCCGTCCAGGCAAGTTAGGAGCCAAACCTGACTCCTTAACTAGACGATGGGACGTCTACCCTAAAGAGGGGAGTGAGCGCTACCAGCATGTCAATCCACAGAACTTCCGACCCGTCTTCACTCAAGAACAACTCGTAGCATCAATCCGCGCTTCTTATCTCTTCGTGCCCACTCTCCGCGGATCCGTAGTCATGGATGTTGAACAACTCCATTCCAACATCAAGTCCGCGCAAGAGTCCGATCCGACACTCTCCGTCCCTATCTCCGAACTAGGTCCGCGCTGGTCAAAGGATGACTCCGGTCTCCTGCGACTAGACAACCGGATCTTTGTCCCCGACTTCTCCGATCTCCGAGTCCGTGTTCTCCGCTACAAACACGATCACATTCTTTCCGGTCACTATGGCCAAAACAAAACATTAGAGCTTGTCCGCCGGGAATACACCTGGCCCAACATTCGCGACTTCGTCAAAAGCTACTGTAAGTCCTGTGTCACTTGCATGCGAGCTAAACCCCAGAGACACAAACCCTATGGCAAACTCCGACAACTCCCTGTACCTTCTCGACCCTGGGATTCCATATCCATGGACTTCATCGAGAAACTCCCCAAATCCTCCGGTTTCGATTCTATTCTAGTCATCGTAGACCGACTCTCCAAACAAGCCATATTCACCCCCTGCCACGACACGATCACCTCCGATCGAGGTTCGGAGTTCGTCTCCCACTTCTTTAGGTCCCTCGGTAAAGCCTTAGAGATGAAACTACACTACACCTCTGGCTACCACCCTGAAGGTGATGGACAGACCGAACGTACTAACCAAACTCTGGAACAGTACCTCCGCGTTTACTGCAATTACCAACAAGACAACTGGTCAGAACTTCTTCCTATAGCCGAATTCGCGTACAACAATGCTCCAAGTGCTACCACCGGAGTATCTCCGTTCTTCGCGAACAAAGGTTACCATCCCCGTATCTCCGTACATCCGGAATACGATCTCGCTTCCACTCGTGCAAGAGAATTCGTAGTCAACCTCGACGACCTCCACCAAGAACTCCGAACCGCGATGTCCGATGCGCAACTCCGCTACCAAACTCCTGCAGACCGCAGACGATCCGCGGCCCCGGACTTCAAGGTCGGACAAAAGGTCTTCATCAAGGCACAATTCTTTCGCACCACAAGACCCTCCAAGAAGTTATCCGAGAAGTTCATCGGACCCTTTGAAATCATTGCTCAAGCAGGTCCTTCGTCCTTCACGGTTAACCTTCCCCAATCCCTACGCTCAGTGCACCCAGTGTTCCACGTATCGATGCTCGAGCCCGAAACTCCGAACGAGATTCCTCTCCGCGTCCAATCTCCGCCACCTCCGATCGAAGTTGATGGCGAAGAAGAATACGAGATAGCCGAAGTTGTTGACTCTAAAATCGACAAGCGATATCGAAAGATGCCCTTGCGATACAAAGTCCGATGGCTAGGCTATGAAGACACCGCGGAAGAATTCTCCGAACTCGGAGCGGACGAACTCGAACACGCTCAGGAACTCGTACAAGAGTTCCATCGTCGATACCCGGACAAACCCGGTCCACTCAGCAAAATCAAACCAAAGTAGCTTAGCTACGTATTGCATTCCTTTTCTCTCTCTCTCTCTCTTTCTAGTAGTTATAGTCTTAGTCACTTACTTCTAAATTCTTCCCCTTGACATTTACTTACTCACTCAAGTTCACCTATCAGTCAAGTATATATCAAGAAACAAGAAAAAAAAAGAAAAGTACACAAGTAGTTACAAGATACTATATACTACATTTTATTCCGAGGAGTCCGTATACTCCTCTGCCTCCATTTCATAGTTCTCGTCCTCCTTCTCCTTCCCTTTCCCTTTCTCCGACTTCTCCGCTTCCTCATTTTCCTCCCGCATCATCTCCTCCATCTTGATCCACGTATCCAACCGGAACTCGACATCTCGCAGGCGATCCTCAATGTCCGCATACTCCTCGTCGGTCTCGTACTCGCCCCGTTCTTCAAGACTCTCCGCGGTACGGAGAATGTTTTCGAGTCGACGGGTCCTCGATCGCTCCTTCGCCATGGCCACTCGGAGCTTGGCGATCTCCAAGGAATGCTCCATTTGCCGTTGCTCGAAGCGCTTCCCGTACATGTTGAGGGTGAACATGAGGTCCCGGTTAGATGTACCTTCGTCCGCCGCGGAATCCACCTTCTCCGCTCCCCTCACAGAACTCCGCGTACTCCGCGAAGGTCCCGCCTCTGTTTCCGGGCTTACTCCCTTCTCCACCTTTTTCGTGGCCTTTCTCCGTGGAATCTTCTCCGACGCTCTCCCCCGTCCAGCTTTCGTCTCCTGGCCCTTCGGAAACTCGCAGCGGTGCTTGGACTTGTGGCACCCTTCACAAGTACTGGCATTAACACTATTCCACCAGTCAGCTCAGCCCAGGCATTGTAGCAAGCCCTATGCACCCCGTCAGGCCACAGTGTCGCGAACTCATCTCCGACTTCGCGATCCCGGATCTCCGGACGTCTCCGCATCGTCAGCTCCTTCTCCGCCTTCTCCGGACCTCCGAGTATCGCGGGCAACTCCTTCTCCGCGATCTCCTCACCTTCTCTGGTGTACTCCGCGACCGTCATCCGCTTCATCACTTTCGAAATCCCGACCTTCGTAGAACGAATTCGACGGTCTTCCTCCTCCTGCCGACGTTGCGCGTACAACATCGCGGAGTTCTCCTCCGTGGCAGCCTTCTCCTGCGCGATCCGCGCCTTCTCCGACATCTCCGCGATCTCCGCCGCCATCTCCTCTGTGATCAATGTTAGTTCGGGCGACTCCGACTTCACGGAGATCCACGAACCTCCCGGAGTTTCCTCCAACATCGACCGCGTACCCTTCACTTTCTTCGTCGGCGGAGATACCCCGGTCGGAGTTTCGTCCCGCGGACGAGTAACTCGTGATGTCACCTCCAAAGGAGCAGGAGTAGGTGCATTGGAATGCTCGTTAGCGAGCATTTTTGAGGCGATCTCTCGGGCAACGAGAGCTTGAAGTTCGGGATACTGAACAAGGTCCTTTAGGGAGAAACCGGACATATTGGGTTATGGGCAAGTGTGGAAAAGTTGTCAAGAGCATCGAAGTTCCCCTTTCTGCCTTTAAAGCGTCGTTCGAAACTCCGCAACTTCGATCCTTGGTTCTCCGCAACAAGTGATGTCACCATCTCGAACCTCGGGCAGACCCCGAAGTTTCGGTTTTAGCTTTCGGAGAAAATTTCCGAATTCCGGACGGAACTCCGAAGAACGTTCTGGAATGGCCTCTTGGGAATCGGCCTTAAGGGGGGAGTACTGTTACGCATGTGCAAACCCCTAACCCCTAGCCCTAGTCAGGTGACCATTCCCGTGACCTCGGACATTGGCTTCGGACTATCGGACTTTCGGATACACTCGGATCAAGGGATATACACGCGGACTTAGCACGTTTTGATATGGACTCTGATATTACTGTAGAATTATTTAATTATCAAGGGACACTTAGGCTTAGTTTCCACGAGGTATAACTCATGTATTCCGCATGTTAGGTTACCTTCACAGTATTTAAGCCGTAGTTACTTGTAGATAGTTCTTCAGTTCGAATATCAACTTAATACGTTCCCTCTTCTCTACTAAGGAACTCCTGTTCTGCGCTAACTCCGTTCTCCGGTATTCCGCATCTCCGACCTACGCTCTACCTTCTTATCCGCTCTCCGGCGTTACTCCGTAACCCCGATCTCCGTTCCGAAATCAAGGTATAACTTGTTAGGTAGTGGGCGGCGCAACTCTGCACCTCAGTAGTTGAAGCCAAATACCTTTCTGTAGTCCGTTTAGTAGTAGAAGCTGGATTCTGTATTTAACAGCCTCAGAAACCAAGAAAATTCCCTCGTCGTCGGTTCTTGGCTACCATTGAAACTATTGCAGCCTGCCAAGTTGGCCGCGCCGTTTCAAGCCCTCGCATCAAGCCCAACGTCCTTGAGTCCTTCAAGCTCCCGCGTTGACCATCGCTGAGATTGTTGGGCCCTCGAGCCATTATCCCACAGAAGACGTCCAAGTCCACTCAGCGTCCACGACATCCCTTACCTTTCGGCGACTGGTTCTTAGGGCGTTCCGGACATCCTTCTACCTTATGGATTTGTCGTTGCATGTCTGTTCCCTTCTGGCATCTATCTCTCTCCACCACACCTCTGTTAGCTCGGAATGCGTCGAACGACAACCCACGACTCAAGCGACTGATGGTGATCAATTGAAACAACTTACTCCTACCGTTAACAGTTTGTGGAGAGTGCTTCTGCTATGGGAAGCAAGGGTGAATTGATTAGGGGAAGGAAGGGTGAGATGGGCTTGATGAAGGGATTGTGGAGAAGACTGAGTCGATGGAGGAGGAGAGGGAACGGACGAGGAGAGGGAAATGAAGGGGAAGAAGGGATTTTCTGTTAAAGTGGACAGGATGTAGAAGAAGAAGGAAGGATGTTCGAGAGAAACGAAGGACGATGTTGAGACGATGGGAAGTTCGTCAGTGGGATTTTGGGCGTTGTTGACGGAGGAGGTTTATCCTACCGTTTTTTACAAGCCTTTCGTCGCTCTGGGATTGATAACGTGCGTGTGCAGTGCCTGTCTTTTCGTTCTCGCGTTATGTTAGAGATTTCCGTTGGGGTGTTGAATGTTACCGCGATAAATTACTTGGTGGTATCGTGCTTGGTATTGCGGCGGTCGGCGGTTTATTCCTTAGATTCAAGTACTTTATCACGGAAAATACTGCTTCGCCTCGGATGACATCTCTTCGACAAACCACGGCTGATTAAGCACGGGTGTGAGAGCGGTTTTTGTGGAGAGATGCATGACAATCCATCCCGTTCCCAATTTATCGGCGCCAAATCTATTTGCTGTTGTTTTTATCGGGGGGTATACCCCGGAACGCTGGTCGGCGTTTACTTCCAGAGTCGCAAGTACCCACTCTCATCGACTTCAAGCCGATTCCCCTCTATGTAAGTGCTTCTATCTCAACCATAATTAGCTTCACATCCATTTCTATGTAGACATGACCCATATACGCATTCTCGTCTCCATTCATCCCCGAAATCCGAATATTCGTCGGGCCCTTGCAACCTGTGCTCGTAACGTCGTCAGAAACGTATACTTCCGCCGGGATTTGCACAGAATCGTATCCATCAGATCAAATCATATATACGAATGGGTGATCATGTGAGTTGACCTCACTCTGTGGAAATCCTGTCCCCGTTACGTTTTCGCAGCACACCACGACACATCAGTCCTTCAGACCGCGACACGCATTTCACGATGCGTGCCTTCAGTATTTCTGGACGATGCTTAGCCACAGCTCATATATACGTCACCGAATGCTATTCGATAGAAGGCTTTAGTATTTGGAAATCGGGCCGGCGGCGGCCATCTCAACCTATGTTGTCGGTTAGTTAGGTACATATTTTCAAAATTTTGGATTTACGGTATACACTAATATAGAATCTTTCAGATCGTTTTCTTTTTTGGTGTTCTTGTCTCTGGAACTGGTGCAAATTACTTGTAGTTTTGTCTTGACCGACATGCTTTTTGAGCATCGATAATTAAAAACAGCCGAAGCATTCTGCAATAATGGTATGGTATTAGTGAACCCTCGTTTGTCAACATCAAAATCACTGAGACCCTCTCTAGTATCATATCGCCACGGGTCCTCGACGTGATCAACAAGACACTCGATCTTCAGGCGTATTTCCGTTGCGACACGGCTCATAGAGCAAATCCTTAGAATACGGCGAAAGTCCTCAAAGACGATGGACGATGGATGCTGGAAGAATACGAATCTACACAAAGGGCGAGGTGGGGAACTCTTCATAACTCTATCTGAAGGATGCTCCGAGCACGTCAAGCACGCTCATAACGGACTGACCACAAATTTCTACTCGCTCGACATGTTGCCCCATCTTGCATTCGGTCCGAATCAATTCTGTGTGCGTCTGTGCCCGCCGAATGCCCCCAATGTGTTCTAGAGTAAGTTTCTCTCGCCCAACCTCCATACACGTCCTATACGTCATCCCGAACCATCCAAACGTCCGTCCGAGTATCTCGAATGCCTACAACACGCTTCCCCTCAGCCTTTCGATCTCTTGGTCCATCCTGGGCCTGATTACGATACTCCTCAGTGTATATCTGAGCTATGCGAACGTTTCCGACACGGACCATCCTTCTCTGGGTATCTAGTAGTCTACGTACGTTCGAACTGGCGAACGTTTGCAGCGCGTCCCCATCTCGACCTCTCCTCTTCCGATCCTTCCACTCATTCATATGACGATCTCGGGACGTTCGAGCGTATGTCCGAGCCTCCAGGATGCTTCCGACATGTCTCCGTTATCGACCCTCGATCTCTCAACGTTCTATCCCATTCTCCGAGCCTTACTTGCGAGGCGAGCCCCCCCTCTCCTCAGTCATCCTGAGCGAGATCAACGCATCCCCGAAGCTAATCCACCTCTTCCTGACTCTCTTACTCGTCGCCCTGTTTCATTCGCCCGCTCTATGCTCCGTCCTTATCCTTTTCAACGTATCTCGCGGCCCTTCATACCTCTTCACGTTTCCTTGGTGAACCATCACGTCCTTGACCCCCCTTCCATTCTATATCCGTTCCCGGCGTGTTCCGACATACGGTCGAGCTTTATAAACGCTCGCCGCAGCACTCCGACGCGATTCTCCCCATTTCCGACCCTTCTACTCGTCCTACAACTTATTCGTGTAACCTGCACGTTCATCGACTTACATTTCCTCGCCGTACGATCTAGCGTTGTGAACGATCCCAACGTGTTCTGGTCATGGTATTCTCCCACCCGACTCCTACATATGCACTGTACACCGTCCCGAGCTGCCCAGACGTATTCCCGCACGCCCCGAACGTCCCCCCTACGTTTCCGCGCTGGAACCTCTCCAGTTTGATCCCCTGCCCATTATATGCCTGATTCTGACGCGTTCTGACGAACATCCAAGGCCTATGAATGCTCGCAACGCGTTCCTCTAACCCCCCCTTTCCCGCATGTCCACTCACTCTGTACCCGATTTCGCATCAATGAATGGCTCCGGTCATATTTTACACGTCCGTAATGGACTCGCCTCAGGTTCGCGTTCGTCTGATGCACCCCACTCTGCATCCGACCTTGGGTTGATTCCTCATACGCCCGGACTTGGCGAGTATCCTCAGCATGTCTCTGACACAAAATTCTCCCCTCTCAACCCGTTCTAATGCAGTCTCGAAAATCTGGGACAACAGCAACATGACATGACACTGCCCTTTCCTTTTCAACAGCCGAGCTAGCATGATGAGTCTACTGTACGAGCGCTAGTGTACACAATGTTTCAATACAACATAAAGAGTAAATAAGAGATCAAATGAGTTGACAAGGAGTCTAATTAGCAGTAATCAGTACAGGCTGATATGAAAAATGTCAAGTAGTACTTACGATTTCTTGATAGTTAGTCTCCTCGAAGCGGATAATTGGATAAGTGCTATTGTCTAATTCAGCCATTGAATGGCCGCGGCCGGTTGCGCTGATACGGATGGTATAGAGCGCGTCTCCGTCATGATTGAAGACGTAAATGAGAGCGCGTCGGTCCGCGCAGAATGGGGAAGCGAAGCCGTGTCTGTAGACAGGGTCAAAGACGTTAGTAGGGTCCTCAGTGTCGACTGAGAGCGAGATCGGCGAAACGTCGATCGTGAACATCGACATCGAATGGCGTCGGCGACAGAAAGGGGGGTGTTGGCAGTTACTTACTGGATTACTACACGAGCGGAGATGATGTCCCTCAGCTGCCCAGGAAAGGCTTTCAGAGCTTGCTTAAGGAGAGGGATAGCTTCTTTAAAGTAAATTCCATGGAGGCTGTTGACCCAAAAGCGCTGATGAGGGCTGACCAACATGGTGGTGATAGATGAAGTGTTACTAGGAGTAAGACGTTTGTACAGCTAATAACTCTCTATAGCCAATGCTTACCTGAGTTTTTGAAGTAGATGATGATGTAGACGGGGGGTTGGGGTGCAGTAGATGATGTGAAGGTGGTGGGTGGTGGCTGATGGGGGATGGTGGATGAACTTGGGTAGCTGGGCGCGTCGTGGTGTTCGTTTGCACGCGCTAAGCGCCCGTTGGTGACTTTGAAGGCGCGGATGATGACAGAGCTGGAACAAGCCCAATGGGAAAACAAAAAATGTAAAAATGCGCAAAACAGTGGATAAAAGGGATAATATAGCGTACAAACAAAAGTAAGTGCGCGCACATGTGGGCCATATATGAAGAGGATCTGCCTAAAACCAAATGCTGAGGGATTGAAGAAGTAACTGTTTGCGGCGGCCGCTCCATATATAGTAAGCAAGGCGGGATTCTGTACAAATAATAACAATCAGAGTCGGGAACAAAGTTTTTGCGTGTATTCCAATTTTCTTGCTTACTAGGTGAGATAGCACCGCATGATAGTCAAACACGATATTCATATTGAACAGGGTGCAGGTAACTCTCCGTGTATACTTGCATAGATCTAGCTTTGCTGACAGATACATCGAGGGGTTGTACAAACAACCAGCAAAGGCGGGGAAGATCAAGCGATGCGAGACGCAGTGAGTCCGATGCGTAAGTAAGCTGAAAACGATTAAACACGCTCAAGTAACCATGCTTATCAGCAGTAATGAGGTTACATATTGCACTATATGATGCACGGAAAATGAGAGGAGCTTCCAGGATGGCATGCATGACCTAGTGGGGAAGAGGTCTCCCATACTCCGCAAGTCTCGATAGAGCACTGTGTCCGAGCTAACTGCTTACGAATAAGCAAAAAGTGAGCTCCAAGGCCAAGCGATGTACACATGGGTTAATGTCTTCACGATGAAACGTGGGACGGAGGGCAGCCGCTGTAGCCGATAGCAGCAAGTGTTGACGAGAAGTCTCGGAGACAAGACGATGCATCACAACCAAGTTGCACTCTCAAATCTGAAAGTGAGTGAACCTCATACGCTACGAGTCTCACTGCAAAACTGCCCCATGGCCAATATCGTTACGTGGATATTGATATGTCGACAACAAATAGCAGCGTGTGATGGCGAGAGGTCTGAGATACGAGACGAAGCATCAGATTGTACTCGGACCAGGGTACGAGGTATCTGCTAGGTATGTACTTGCAAAAATAAAGCCTGATACCAGGCTCCACAATGAGACGTGATCAAATATCAGTGATTGATGGCGAGAAGTCTCGAATACGAGACGAAGTACACAGAGGGTACCGAATATCTACTGAGTGCTTGCAAGCCTCAAGAGGTCTCAACAACGAGACACTGCCAGCACGCTTCGAAGGCGCCATGATAGAGGGTTGCCCAACGGATGTGGGAAATCACAACTCTTACGCTCGGTCCAGTGAATCAAGTCCAGGTTGCTAGTAATTTTACAAAATTACTACAGTCCCCGAATAGCGCAGAAGGTAACGACGTACTATTTAGATTTACCACTTGGAGTACGACGTCGGCGTGAGTTAATAGCGGAGGTTACATTCGTGACGCAAAGACTTTTGTGGGTAATGGTTTATCTTTGAGCAATTCATCGCAAATGGCGTTTGGACATACTCAAGGTTTGTGAAGAATATATATCACTGGCTCGAGCAACGAGACGCCGCTGGGTGTGATATATAGGTATGGGCCAGCTGGCGGACTTGGTCAGACTCAAGGGATTTGCGGAGATGATCAATTGACTAAATGAGGAAAGTAAACCGTGCGTGGAAGAAACCAATTGCCCAGGTATGGTAATGGATGAATCTATATTTGGCATATTGCCGGGAACAGCCGTTTATGGTCGCGAGTTGTGCATATGATTTCCCACACCCCGTCTTGTGTCTGGGTTTCCTTTGTCTATGTCTCTTCCCCTGGTCACGGTTTTACTGTGCCAGAGTTACAGCCCTACATGTTCGGTGCAATCGCTAGGATATCTCAGAATTAGCCTGGTCGTGGTTTTACTGCGCCATGTTCAATGTAATTGCCGGATATCTCAGAGTCATCTGGTCGTGGTTTTACTGCGCCATTTTCCATGCAATCGACGGATATCTCAGAGCGTTAGTCGCGGTCTTTCCTCGTCGTGTTCGGTGCAATCGCTAGAATTTCTAAGAATCATCCTGGTCGTGGTTTTACTGCACCATTTTCCATGCAATTACCGGATATCTCGGAATCGTCATCCTGGTCGCGGTTTTACCTCGCCATGTTCAATGTAATCGACGGATATCTCAAGAATCAACCTCAGTAATTGCCAGGTATCTCAGGGCCCTGGTCATTCCTCGTCGTGTTGGGTGACACTCAGAGTCGAACAGACGACAGCGCAAGTCTGCCTCGAATCAGATTACCTGAAGACTGTCCATCAGCTGAAATATACGTAATGATGGAGTCATTCGCAACAATAATGCTCCGTTCACCAGAAGGTGAAATGCCACGATCAATAGATGCTTTGTGCTGGACATGGACATGACAAGGATAGAACTAAAGTGAAGAGCGAACCCACAAAAAGAGTAATCCAGACAGGGAAAGGAATATTCTTAAATGAGACAGTGCTGGCAGAGAATTGGATAAGGAGAAATGGGGTCTTAATGGGTACATATGATGTATCAGCCGGGGGGTCGAAGGGGGTTTACTGATGCTTCAAAAACAGCTTGGAGTCCCACACGCCGTGCGTAAATGCATTTCTTGCTAAGTTGGATTATCGGGAAATGTATCGTTTTCTCCTCTTGTTGCATCACCATTTGCTGACTTATACCTATACTATGCCCCTCTTCACCTCATTCCCTGATGTCAAGTACAACGCCGTTCCCGCTCTGGCATACCCCACGCACCGTTTGAACAACTGACTCGGACTGTCTTTGGCATCAGGTATCAGATAGCCGAATGTGATTGAATGCGCATCGTACCCGATAGAGATAACTGGTGTTTGAGCTCTCGGACGTAGTAATGCAAACATACACTACCCCTTTGCCCCCTTGTAGAGTCCACTGCGCTTCGCGCTGCATACAGTCTTGCTTTCCATAATCTATACACCATAATGAGACTAGGCCTTTATAGTACGGGACCACCTTGTTCTCAAATCCACAGACAATATATTAGTTTACGGCTCCTCTCTACCGTGGATCCCAATGTGGTATATACACGTAGAGTTGGCACCCCAGTTGTGTTCTATATCTACTAATACCACATCAAATAGCATGTCTCTCTCCTCCCGTACAGTATACGTTTGGTGTAAAGCGTTCGTACCTGACCCGATATCGAAATGAAAGGTCCCAAGGCAATAAAAGCAGCTCGACTGACCGAATCCCTTCGGCAGTCGATGATTTCGCGAGTAGTCCAAGGCAAATCGCCGTTTACTTTGGTTATCCCCACAGGGTAAACTATGTGAGTTAACCAGGCCCCAAAGAGTAATATCCTTGGGTGCCTGTTCTAAATTCGAGATATGGCCAATCGTCACCCCAGTGACGTGAATACCTCGCTTTAAAGCAATGGTAATGTGGCCCCGTGGACCCCAAAACTCCCAGCACTGGCTAGTATGTACGGTATCGTCGATAGCCACCACAGGAAGAGGGACGTCGACTTCGCTATCATCCACACCTGTCAGCCAAGCCATAAATCCACCCCAGAAGGTATGCGCACGAAGCCTATATGTCGGTGAGGTGAGCTCAGGTAGAACCTTCGCCCCGAAATCGCGCGATGCAAAGTTGGTTTGGCTAGTTCGCCGGAATCGCACATTTTGAAAACTCGAGTAGGCGACGGAGGTAATTCGAGAGAGGGACGGCGCGACATGGTTTTCCGTATTTGTACCAGTGTTGGCAAATATAAGACCCATCGCAATTGCAAGCAATGCTATGGTAGACGCGAGGTATCGCACCCATTTGCCACCAGTGGCAAACTGCCACTTTGAATGTACATTGTGTTCGTTGGACACGGCGAGGTAAGTGCTTGCTGCTGAGGGGAAGCGCTTGAGACCAAATAGAGCACTTTGCTCCCTCTGTGCTTTTCGCATTTCGTAGATGTACGAGAAGAGTTAATTTGAATAAAAGAGTTTGCGCACAGCCATCGGGTGGCTCCCAACAAGCCGGTGGCTTGACCACAAGTGTAAATAAACCAATTTAGGCAAGATCTTTTTGCTCGATATAAAACTCGTACATCTTGTGAAGGGCAACTTTATGTATGTAAGCCATGAGAACGCCTGAGTATATGGTCCAGTATACTGTAGCCTACCAACGTGCAGACAGCTCTGGCTTTGGCCGGTAACAGCTGGAGGCCCAACCAATAGCAGGAAATCTTGACGAGAAGTCTCAAATACTCATACCCAAGTCGCAATGGGTACTTGTAAAACGCACTCTCTAAGTAATGTAACGAGTCCAACTTCGTAGATCATAGTACACCAGTCTCGCATTACGACGGGAGAGTGACATCCAATCGGGAAGCAAAAATGTGACAAATTCAAAAGAGCTGGGACTGAATGATGACGAGAGGTCTCGAATACGAGGCGAAGAATGCAAGGCGGATCGCAGTCTGTGAACACATACTGGGTAATCCCCAAGCAATATCGAAGTCCCAACAACGCGAGACAGCGAACACGTGGCTATCGGGGCCTTTGTCGGGCATGTTGACAAGAGAACCGTGACCAGAGCAAGAGAAGGCTGAGAGAAATCCGGCGATTACATTGAAATGGCGCAGTAAAACCACGACCAGGAGGACTCTGAGATATCCGGCGATTACATTGAAATGGCGCAGTAAAACCACGACCAGGAGGACTCTGAGATATCCGGCGATTACATTGAACATGGCGCAGTAAAACCACGACCAGGAGGACTCTGAGATATCCGGCGATTACATTGAACATGGCGCAGTAAAACCACGACCAGGACTCTGAGATATCCGGCGATTACATTGAAATGGCGCAGTAAAACCACGACCAGGAGGACTCTGAGATATCCGGCGATTACATTGAAATGGCGCAGTAAAACCACGACCAGGAGGACTCTGAGATATCCGGTGATTACATTGAAATGGCGCAGTAAAACCACGACCAGGAGGACTCTGAGATATCCGGCGATTACATTGAACATGGCGCAGTAAAACCACGACCAGGATGATTCTTAGATATTCTAGCGATTGCACCGAACACGACGAGGAAAGACCGCGACTAACGCTCTGAGATATCCGTCGATTGCATGGAAAATGGCGCAGTAAAACCACGACCAGATGACTCTGAGATATCCGGCAATTACATTGAACATGGCGCAGTAAAACCACGACCAGGCTAATTCTGAGATATCCTAGCGATTGCACCGAACATGTAGGGCTGTAACTCTGGCACAGTAAAACCGTGACCAGGGGAAGAGACATAGACGAAGGAAACCCAGACACAAGACGGGGTGTGGGAAATCATATGCACAACTCGCGACCATAAACGGCTGTTCCCGGCAGGTAGCGAACCGTGCGTGAGAGTAATACTTTCCCACACACCCTGGGAGACAGCCCTTTACGCCTTCGATGCGTCGCAATTTGTCGAACTCTCGTACCACATGGGGCTCGCAAGCCTCAGTAGATACCTCCTACCATCTGATGCCTTGTCTCGTAGCCGAGATCTCTCTTCATCACTCGCTGCTTTGACCCACGTCTCGTTGTCGAGACCCTTATACTACTTGGGGCCACACTATCTGCTACCCTTGTCTCGTAGCTGTCGAGGCTTGGATATCACTTGCTTTTTGCAAGTACCTTGTACTCTGGTCCCAATACAATCTGATACCTTGTCTCTCATACGAGACCTCTCGACATCACCCGCTGCTCGTCTCGTCGTCGAGACCTGAATACCACTTGAGGCTTGCGAACCTTAGCAGATACCTCCTACTCTGCTCCGAGTACAATCTGATACCTTGTCTCGTATCCGAGACCTCTCATCCTTCGCTGTTGCTTGTCCTTCGTCTCGTTGTCGAGACATCAATATCCACATAATAACACTGGGCCATGGGGCTGGCTTTTTACATTCTTGTAAGCCCTCCTCAAGCCTCCTCCTGCTTGTCAGTGTCAGACTCACGGAATTCTCGTCAACACTCGCTGCTGATGGCTACAGTAACTGTTCTTCATCCCACGTCCCATCGTGTGGAGATTTTAGCACTCATGTATACATTACTGGGCCTTAGCGCTCACTTCTTTGCTATTTCGTAACCAGTTATCTTGGACATAGTGCTCTACCGAGACTTGCGGAGTATGACAGACCTCTTCGCCATTAGGATGTGCATGGTATCCCGGTAGCTCCCCCTTTGGTATTCGGAGTGATAATCTAATTTTCCATGCTTTCAATGCGTCCAGCATCCTGCAGGGACATCTATATCGATTGGGCCTTGGGTACTCCAGACATTTTTCCGCATGTTAAAGTGCCGCTGAGACTCTTGTTACCGCTCATACACGTCTTTGAAGTTTATGCAGAGAGTGGCTCTTCCCCACCTTGGCATAATGTTGCTTGTTCAACTCCCGATGAACTCCCGATGTACCTGTCTGTAAAACTAGATCCCCTCGTGCATGCAGGTATACACGAAGAGTGACCTCAGTCTTCCCCACCTTTGCTTGTTGTCGTTTGTACGACCCCCCGATGTGCTTAGATGCAATATTAATCCTTTTGTCATCATACGGTTTTATCTCATGAGCTAGAAATGGACAAGCACATTTATTTGTCCATGTCTGTTGGTTCGAAAATTTGTTCCCGACTCTATTTGTTATTATTTGTACATTGTCCTCTTCCTTACTATTTATGGAAATACCCCGCCCCCGCAAATAATTTACCTCTTCGTTCCGTCAGCATTTGGTTTTATGCGCATCCCCTCCATATTTTTGGCATACTTGTGCACACACCTACTTACGTTTGTACGTGCGATTATTTTTTTTTACCGTTTCACACTTTTTTCTTTTTTTTCTTCGCCCAACAGGCTTATTCCATCTCCGTCGTCCTCCCGTTCATGACACCATCGACGTCGATCATAGACGTGCACGTCGCGATCGGCGCTGCTAACGGGCGCTTAGCGCGTACATACGAACACCAACGACGCGCGCAGCCACCCAAGTTCATCTACCATCCCCAATCAGCCACCATCCACCACAACCACATCATCTACTACATCTACTCCACAAACCTAAGTAAGCATTGGCTATAAATTATCTAAAGCTATGCAAATGTCTTATCTCTGGTAATCAGTCTAGATCTTCATCCATCACCCACCATGTTAGCCAGCCCTTACCAGCACTTTTGGGTTAACAGTCTCCAAGGAATCTGTGTGAAAGAAGCTATTCCTATCTTCAAGGAAGCTCTGAAAGCCTTTCCTGAGCAGCTGGGGGACATAACCTCTGCTCATGCAGTAATTCAGTGAGTATCAAGATTTTCCCCATTCCTGCTAGCGTCCCTCCCCTTCCCCGTCGACGTCGACGTTTACGCGTGACGTCAACGTTTACGCGTGACGTCAACGTTTACGCGTGATGTCAACGTTTACGCGTGACGTCAACGTTTACGCGTGACGTCGACATTTCGCCGGTCTCGCTTTCAGTACGCTGAGGAACCCTTTTACAGACACGGTTTCGCTTCCCTGTTCTGTGCGGACAGACGCGCGCTCATTTACATCTTCAATTACGACGGAGACGCGCTCTATACCATCCGAATCAGCGAAACAGGTCACGGCCATTCAATGGCTGACTTGGACGATACCGCTTACCCGGTTATCCGCTTCAAGGAGACCAGCTATGAAGAGGTTGTAAGTACTACATCACAATTTTTCATATAAGCCTGTACTGATTACTACTCATTAGGCCCTTTTTATAATCACTTGATCTCCCTATAGCTAGACTTCGAATTATCTGTACATCTACTCCTCGTATTGTATTACAGTTGAATGGTGGACGAGAGAAGAAGTTGGGTATAGCCCCTTGCACTGCAACCACCACCATGGTGGCGTGCGTCCTAGCCGCCGTGAGGCTCCCCGCTGACGAACCCAACGTCGGGAGGGGGGTGCCACTCATGCACGAAAGAGTGGCTCCATCGGAGGGCGTTGCCCCTGGAAGATAAAACTACGATTACGGCGGTCGTTACCCGCCAGGCTGTTTTGTGGCCACTGTACCAGGGACCCGTGGTTAGCAAAGTGGCCACTCCGATAGTTAAGGTATTGAATATAGACTTAGCTACTCAGTAGCTAGCCGACAATACTCTTATGTGGCCTCGTTCAAATATACCCTCCCTTCGAATCCCCTCAGAGTAACTTCTTCACCTACGACCGCCCCAACCAGCTCCGCGTCACTATAATTCGCCAAAACACATCGGAGATCGCCCATGCCCTTCCCCTCGAGCTGGTATCTGACTTTCGACTCCTTGAAGTTGAGTAGGACCAGCGCAGTCAAACCTTCCAACGACCTAGTGTAAGCGAAGACTTGTTCATGCTCATGGGACAACTCCTCAAAGTCTCCGTAGATCTTAAATTTCCAAATCCGAGGTGGTCAGGTTTTGGCATATCCTTACAATGTGAGTATCACCTACCAAGACGTCGTGCTCTTTGCGCAGCTTGATAGCTCGTTTCCAGAAACTTAGGACACTGCCTTCGTCATTCAGTTGGTTCGCAGCATTCCACATCCTGTAATCTTTGTTCACACGCATCCACAGTGTACCAGTGGTGAACCCGGCGTTTGCAGAGCTATCCCACTAAAGTCAAGAATACTGGTAAACGAGTGCGTGTCATGTTATTGTCCACTTCTCCTCACCTGCATGGGTGTACGGCCATGATCTCGCGCTTTACGCTGGAATCCATCCAACACGTCCGACATGTCGACATTCTCGTCGCCTGCTTGTTCCTGTCGCTTCTTCAGTACCCTGGAGAAAGGGTGCACAAGCCAAACAGTCGGGACATAACGAGCGATGGAATAGTAGCCTACGCACTGGTTCCAATAATTCTGTGAAGCTACGTCTATTCCCCAACTACGTGGAAAATTCTTCAGACCAAGCTCCTCACCTTGGTATACATACAGTGTCCCGCTTTGCGTCGCCTGCAATATTGCCAGCATCTTCGCAGAAAGAGCGCGCCATTCATCAGAATCATTCGCAAATCGGGAAATAGACGGGAAATAGATCTCGCTTGATCATGGTTCTCTATAAAAATACTTCAAGGTATCGATGATTCCAAACAATGATATACAAAAGTCGAGCCAAAGAACGCATTTATTCCAAAACCCCTCACTTCGTTTGAACTGCTGCCACTTTGTTATGATACGTTTGAATTCTGTAAGCTTCCACTTTCTAGGTATCAACGGTACGTGATCGCTGTTTGGTCCCTCAATGGTAGCGTCGAGATCCATGAGCTCGAAATGGAACACCATGTTGAGCTCCTTATTGGCAGGGAGAACGTACTTTGCGATCTCTTCAGCGGAGTGTGTACATGGGGTTTCTCCAACGGTGATGGTATCATAGTCTGCAAAAGACATGTCGTAGCCCGTATCAGCCAGGGGGGAAGGATAGATCGGTGAAAGCCAGATCACATCAATACCCAAATCCTTGAGATAGTCGAGCTTTGAGTATATCCCGTTGAGATCGCCAATACCATCTCCGTTCGAATCCGCAAATGATATTGGATAGATCTGATACACGATAGCTTCTTTCCACCATGCACGGACTGGTGAGATCATTGGGGGAAGGCTTGGAGACGGAGTCAACTCAGGCAGCAAAGTGGACTGGTTAAGAGCATCAATACGTACATCGGAAGGTTCTCCTTGAACTGGAATATGTTGTCGAAGATGACTGACAGAAGGGCGAGACAGCTAATTCAACTCTATTGGACAGTGGCTCCGAACGATGGGAGAGGATCTGTTGAACAAGCAGTATGTATTAACATTGTCATAATTGCTGTCCAAAAGGACTGATTTTCTTTTTTGTTACGTTAGACTTGACGATGACTTTGGTCGCCTCATGAAGGACTTGCTCTTCAACAGTGAAGGTTTGCTCAAATTCCAACCTCACTTGTGGGCTGACATTCGAAGTCTCATCTACCCACGCTCATTGGTTGTGAATGATACATGTAATTGATGGGAGCTTGTGCACAGTGTCGGGCAAAAAACACTTCTCTTGGAGGCTCTTCCAGGCTGCTAGAGAAATTTTGGCAAAGATTGCCAATTGGCAGAGATTGGGACAGATTTGTGGCCAGAGATTGTCAGATTGCCAGGCAATTATTGGCAAAGATTGTCAGAGATTGCCAGAATCCCAGGCAATTATTGGAAAGATTGTCAGAGATTGCCAGAATCCCAGGCAATTATTGGAAAGGTTGCCAGAGATTGCCAGATTGCCAGATTATTGGAAAGATTGCCAGATTGCCAGATTATTGGAAAGATTGCCAGAATCCCAGGCAATTATTGGAAAGGTTGCCAGAGATTGCCAGATTGCCAGGCAATTATTGGCAAAGATTGTCAGAATCCCAGGCAATTATTGGAAAGATTGCCAGAGATTGCCAGATTGCCAATAGGCAGAGATTGCCACAAACATACTTTGCTTCTTAAAAAGAATTATCCAGTGACCAGTAATTATTTACAACTTACGAAGAATACCATTCACAATTTGTCTTTGATTGAAGTCACCATTATGTTGCCACTAAAGCTCTCAACAATTGCCCAGCAATGTCAGAAAGGCTTCATGCACTCTTAGGAATGGCTTCTAAAATACAAAGGCAATCCCTTTCAATTATCAAGTCTGATAATTTTTTTATAGAGCCAATATATTTTGCCTCATACTATGCCAATACAGATATTTATTAACTTGCTTATATCTTCTTGTACTTTATCAAACCTATAAAATCAGCCAGTACATTTAATAATCTGGTTCAATAATTTCTTGATACTATTGGTCAAGTAATGGCTGAGTAGTTTTACCATATTGTGTCTTACATTATAATATAACTATCTTACAATTAGTAATAATATATGAAGCACTATAAATATAATAACTATTCAATAATTTGAATCATTATATCTTGGCTTTTTTGAATTATACATGCTTAGATAACATATCTTTAACATTTGTTGTAATTTAATTTTAAACCACTTTACATTATAAAGCCTTTCAAATACAATAATTTCAAAATAGTTGAGTTAGAGTTATTTTGAAACAATGTTGAAACTTTCTTGAATTTATTATGGCCCAAACAGATACAATAATTTCATGATTTATTCAGAATAAAGTAACACAAATTACTAAACCTTGTAATTGAATAATTTATTTAATAATTTGAATTTAAATAAGGTGAAATTATTTAGAATAATTTCATTTTAAGTTCAGCAGTATGCCGATGAAATTATCGAATCCTGCTGGTTGTGCTAAGCTATCTCGTTTACATCCCGATATTTGCTCATGGCAATCATGTTTTTCGGGAAGAATACTTTTTCGCCTATACCGACAACGCGCTATCCTGGAAGTAAGGGCACCTCATTCAAATTCTATGTCATGCGTTCAGTGTGGCTAGCATCGCCACCATGAGGCCTTGAGGACACTTTGGACCTGACTGATCACTCGGGACGAAGAGATCGGTTTGTTTCATGAAGATGCAAACCTGTATTCTACTCCCAATAATGCTCAGCGACACATCTACATCTCGTCTTGATTTGAAATTCTGATTCGCCGGAACTGATAACTACGGGTCTAACTAAAACAGCTTCCCAGCCTCCGGTACAATGGCGTCCAGCACACTCGAATGCCCGTGCTTGAGTTTCGAATATGCTTGGCGCACAGCCCTCCTTCGTGCAAGGCGGCGAACAACCTTGGATGTCGGCTGTTGGAGGACTTACTTCTCATGCAAGTCCAACGCGGATGACGCACCAGGGCTTCTACGACCTTGATCTGAGTTTATCCCTTGCCTCGTGAAGCATCTCGGACGGTGTACCCTTAGGCTCGAAGTAGCGAACTCTACATCGGAGACATAACTATACCGCTTCCACTCCTGAAGTCATGGTCGTATATAGGACATATGAATATGCAGTTTCAGAGTGAGGCTCACTCAGGTCATCTTCTCCGTTCAAGGGCAGCACCTACTGGACGTCGAGAATGTACACGAATCCATATTCGTTCTGGCTCACCAACTTGAACTCCCAAGCCTCCATCTTCGGCGCCCTGCCATCCACCGCAAATACGACAAAGCCTCCCATGGTCACATTCCACTTCGAGCTCAAGCCTACCATCATGAATTGCACTGTCGTCGGCCCAGAAAATCAAATTTACTACCGCATCGCAACCAATATCCCGAGGCCAGGCTTTACATTCATGTATAATTCCTACGGCAAGCCTATCGTTGTGATTGAATGGCAGCGCCATCCTATCCTCGAAATACGCGATGTTGTGCCGAAACAGTACACGTCTCAGTGGTTGACACTGTCCTCTCAGCGAACGTGAGTTGATGCGTAAGCCCAAGTTATTAGTTTGTTAACCTCCTTGAAAGTGCTAGACATATGACCGTATCTGGGAAGCAGTACGTATGGGCTCCGGGCGATGGCGATATCTGTGTGCGTCTTCGCCCCTCGGCATAGTTTCCCAGGCTCATATAATATTGGTGAAGTTATTCGATACTTCGTCCCAGTCACTAGAGCTATTAGCAAGAATCATGACGAAGCAAGCACAGGTTTTACTGGGCCTCACAACGTATGCAATTCAAACGGGCTTGACTGATTCCGTTGTCGTTTCGACAATTCTCTTACTGTCAGGTAGGAATATCGATTGAAGGAATCTCGAGTGGCGGGTAAAAATCATGATCACTCTTCGTTATTGTTTGGGTTTTGTATTTTAGCGAGTTGCATAGATATTATTTGTATTAGTAGTTTCAAGTCGTTGGAGTGTATTACTACTTAGCTATCAGATGTTGTAAATTGTCATCGTTAGGCAACCATCTAGTATTGAGACCGCAAAGGATCAACAAAGCACTGCGCAGAGACAAGGCTAGGCCTATCAAAATTTGAGCCTGTTGGGTTCCTAATTGCGACTTCACAGTTTGGCAGGCTTTACGAGGATGTAGCACGGGATCCCGGGTGCTCATCAGTACTGTCAATACGTTCTTTGAAAATAACAATATGGGCGGCAAGATTTTCTCACTTGCTTATAGTACAGCAGCCGGTTGTTTGATACGTTGTCATGCGTAAATCTCTAGTATACTCTGAGTGAAGGAAGCGGAAAGGAAAGCGCTCGCGAAGATCATGCTCACAGGAAATGATACGAGAATGCATCCGAAAGTCTACTACCAATCGCAAGTTTGGTATGGCACTCGACGCTTATATTTGATACAGCGGAATGGGAAATAGGTTTCGGGGTCAAGTATACCCTGCCAGGCGTCTTCTTGGAAATGGGAGACAATACATATAGATACGAGGGACTTCGCCTGGATAATCACATATTACATTTTGAAAATTCACAAACGCAGGCATAGCTTCTAAGAAAAGAATGAGATTCATATACCATGGATACGAAACAAAAAGACTGACCGATTCTCTTACTCGTGCAGCATCATAAACGCTCAAAATTTCAATTCTGGGTCTCCATATGTCAAGCTACGCCTCGTCCTTCTGGTTTCCTCCCGCCTCTTTCGCCACCCTCTGGCCCTTCCCCTGGATCGCTCGTCTCTTCCCCTTTCTCATCTTTCCACTCCGGACGCCCTCCATACCGCTGATCCTTCCCTTGCATATCATACGGTTTAGTCCTGCTCACACTCTCATACGCGCCTTCAGTAGTCGATGGCTTTCGTGCAATAATTAACCAACTTTCCCTCTTTATAAGCATAGTATAACATGATACTCACCTGACTCTGTTTCGCCTTCGGTGGAGGCTGAACAGGTGTATGCGGCTCATGAGGTTTCTCTGCGTTGGACGACGTAGGGTCTACACGATGAATCTTGGTGTCCGCAGGCGGGGTCGTATCCACTTCTTTCGAATACGAGTCCGTGGTATGCGATGACTTCGCCGCCAACGCGCGAGACGACGAGTGAGTAGGGCGACCTGAGCTATATGCTGTCGCCATCGCCGCGCGCGACGGAGTCAGTACACGCAGGATACGATGCATATTGGGTCCTGAGCAGCCTGTGATTGGAATCAGGACGTGGTAGTTGTTGGAGTGAGCGCTAAATAGGGGCAGCTGATGCTGATGTCATTATTTGCCTTCGTCCAGAGAACCAAAGCTAGAGTTGATGGGCGCTAAATACAAGTCTGCGCAGTTCATGGTCACAGTGTACGAACTCTGGTTTGAGGCATATCGATGATTCCTACTGTATAACTAAGCTTTGTAGAAAGTAAGTCCGCGACTCTGTATCAATGTGGCCATTTCATATAATTGATCTCTGGCAGCACAGCGCACACAGAAAGGGAAAGCACCATAAAGGTATTGAAAAAGTACGAAGAATACTTTTTCGGTACTTTGTTGCAAAGTATACACAAAGTATATAAATGATATAGTACTATATTGCCTTATTAGGCAATTTTGTTTCAATACTTTTCCGGATAATGTGTAGTAAAGTAGTGAAAAAATATTCTGTGTACTTTTCCGATACTTTTACAGCGCTCCGTCTGAAATTATCTTTCACAACGCACACAGAAAGATAATTTCAGACAGAGCACCATAAAAGTATCAGAAAAGTACACAGAATACTTTTTCACTACTTTACTACACATTATCCAGAAAAGTATTGAAATGAAATTGCCTAATAAGGTAATATGGTACTATATCATCTATATACTTTGTGTATACTTTGTAATAAAGTACCGAAAAAGTATTCTTCATACTTTTTCAATACCTTTATGGTGCTTTCCCTGAAAGTATCTTTCTGTGTGCGCTGTGTTTCTGCATGTGTTGTGGAGGCTGTTGTATGTTATCTTTCAATTTTGGTGGTTCAATCTCGCTGGCCCGATGTCGATCCCCGCTATGGGAGCTTGATCATCTAATTTATTAAGCGGGGGCGCGCTTAACGGTCTACCTGACCTCTCAAAGGATTATCGATTATTCCCAATTAGCCGCTTAGAAAAGTTATCGGTCAACAATGAGGCACCTAATTCTACCAAAGATTTTACAGATAACTTGATAACTTGCCAACGGCTCACCACTCAGGCTCAAGTCCCACGCGGCACATAGTCTACGGTGCAACGCATAGAATGTGACCATCCCCCAGCTATTGCAGAGGGACTAGACCTGAGCTCTGGGCTTATACAACTCTAACTCAGACTACAAATGTCTTCCTTCCTGAAACTCAGTGCCGTGATTCTCTTCCCTTCCGTACTAAGGCACCCGGGTAAACGTAGGCATTGCGATTGCAGCAGTACTAGTACTCCAGTGCCTGGCCGCGATCTCTGGGTTCTCAGAGAGGCTGTTCCGAGTATCACTCACAAAGGAATTTACAAATGTTTGGTTTCATTCTTGAAATATAGGCAAGTGAAATAAAATTGATGCCCGTCCATCTAGCGCCCTCTGATATGCTCATAGATGACGCAACGCACCCGCGAGAGGTCGCGAGTCTAATATCTGAAATTATCCTGTAGCTTGTTTTGCTACTGGATGCCCTCGAATTACCAGCCTACCCGTCGGCAAACTCATGTTTTACTCATGCGCTCCATAATCGAAGCCTCATTGCCGTCATTATGAATACCCGAGGCGTTGTGGCTGGCCAGGCGTTTCAAGCGGAAGTCGAAATATCTTGCAGCGTGACGACTCTGCCGTCTGTTGTATCAATCCTGCGTATTCGTCTTTGTTCTCTGAGGTTCAAATAATGACTTCTATCTTGGCGATACTGCGGCGTTGAAAGTACTCGTGGACGCTGGTAACGCATAATAGATTTAGACAATTGAAACAAACCGTTTGTACCTTGGCTGGATTTCAACCTTAGAGGTTCTTGCCTCGAACACTGGTCGCTGATCACCCCGGGACGGCAGAATTTGCGTGCCACCTCTAGATTGCAATGATTAATGAATCCAGTTTGGTCCACAACCTATATCCAATCAGACCAATATCCCTCGGCTAATGGATTGTCCAATAGGTCGTTACGACAAGTCTACCAAAAATTAGCTGTCCGTGATTCGATGGCGGAGGCAACGTGAGATAAATCTCATGGTTGAAGCCCAGTCGGCTGGAAGAACCAATCACCTTGATTGGATGCACCGTGATGCCTTCGGTAAGAGGAAATAATTAAATCTAAATGGGTGCAATAATCTCCTCCATTGTAGACCTGCATAGAGGACGGATGGAAGCAGCGAGGAGCCTCGGCCACTGGCTGTTCATCCTGGTCTGGATGGCCCATCGATTTTCGCACCCGCAGTGCTTGCCTGGACCTCCGAAAGTCTGAAAACATCGGTTTCTGCAACTACCAGCATTCCCGGATGAAAATTTATGAGAAGATCTCATCACGATCTTGAACAATGCGCCTTACCATCAACGATGGAATTCAAAATAATGGAATCGGTGGCTGAAGAAAAAAAAAAGTATTCAAACTTACTCTCTCGGAACAAAATAAAAACAAGAGACCTTTCGGGGGTTGAATATGCATGTCTGAAATGTATAAAAGACGGGCATCTAGACTGCAAAACCTCAGTCGAACACCCAAGTTCTACTACTTACTTACTCAAGTTACTTACAATGCACTCTCGAATTGCGTCTCTCTTCTTGTGCTCTCTTCTCCTTCCACTCCTTGCTGCTGCCACGGCCATCCCTCGCAACACTCCTGCCCCTATCAGTCAGTGCAACACTGGAACCTTGCAGTGCTGCAACTCTGTCCAGAGTGTGAGTTAGCTCTCTTCAGTGATCGTCTTTATCTGAACGATGCTTTCAGGCTTCGAGCGCGAATATAGGGCTTCTTGCCGGCTTGCTTGGGATTTTGTTGGGCCCTATCACCGGTCTCGTTGGAGGTAACAGATCATTGATAATTACTCAACTAGATCTAATATCACTTAACACCAGTGACTTGCTCGCCTATTACCGTGATTGGTGCTAGTGGAACTTCCTGCACGGCCCAACCCGTCTGCTGCACTGGAAACAGCTTCGTAAGTCGACCAGTTTGGGAAGCAGTTTTGACGATTGACTTGCCTGGATTTTCTAGAACGGCGTCATCGTTACTGGATGCTCGCCAATCAATATCAATATTTGATTTCGCTTACTTTCTCGGGAAATGGGTTGTTGAGATCAGTAGTAGGATCGAGTAGTAGGATCGACCCAGATGAATATAGTGATGATTACCTTGCGTTGAGACTCTGTCAAAACCTCGCCTCATTAACATCAGCACAATTTTTGGGTATTCAACTACATACTGTGATTTCGCAGACTTCGTGTATTTGCTGCCCGCTAGAGTCCGATCTGAGAGTCGTTACAGCGATGAATTGACTGACTTGGACACGAGAAGTAGTCAGAGCACGGGCTGCGTTTAATGCACTTGGTTAGGACAATGGATCCCAGGCGCTTCAAGTACTTGAGTACAAGGCAAACGAGCCGTGTCATTGGTGGTAAGGTTGAGCGAGCTTAAACTTGCTACCAAGAACGTGGTGCCCTTTTTAGCGCCCATTTCGGCGCCAAAATACCAAGTGCCATGTGTGCGAATGAGGACTCTTCTGCGTCATGTATTTAATATATAATATACCTTAAGCTACCAAATGAGAAGTTCGTAACAACAACAAGGAGCAAGCACATAAAAAATCTAAGCTACGCAAAACATGAGAAATGAGAAATGATTCGTATGCTAGAGGAAGATATTGAAACAAGTAGGAGACACAAAGATAATTCGGCCCGTCCCTATCGAATGAACGACCGGTGCAGGGAGTTAGTATATGTATGAAAATCGAACGCATCGTAGTTACAGCACCATCTGTCCAGCGCCCCGAGTCGGTCCACTCATCCGAAGAACTTCACCACTTCATCTACTACCAGCTCCGGATGACTCACCGTCAAATCATGTCTTCCACCTTCCACCGTAACCAGATTCACCGTAACCCCCTCCTTCCCTGAACCCGCTGAAGCAATTGATACATTGGTTCCCCGCTCCTTCACAGCCCCCTCAATAATGGATTTAATCTTCCCCGCATACTTATAAGGAACCGTATTATCCATCGTTCCATGTACAATAAGCACCTTTCTCCCACTCCACGCCTCGCCGTCAGCAAACGCAGAGTGTAATCCTCGAATGGGTCCATCACGTAGAGATGAGGCTACGGCGGCGTTGTATCCAGGGAGGTGGGCGGATTGGATACGGACGATCTCTTGAATGATATCGTCACTTGGTTCTTTGGTGAATACTTTGACAGGGTCGGTCGCTTCTGCTTCACCTTCACCTGCTGTGAGTGGCTGCTGCATCGAAGCCGCAGCTGCGACGCCTGAAGGTATTTTAGGAGCGGTAGTATTCCCTTTTGAGACGATTAATCGTTGGAGATACGACTAGCGCACCATACAACATGTCATTCGATATTGAATTGTGAATCCAGCGGAGAAGGATGAGCTTACTCGAACTATTTTGCTCCCCGCAACACTTTGGACTAAGGGGCTAGACATGAATTTTGCCGTTCGTGGGAGATCGGAGGATTCCATGAGACCAGCGGATGCGATGAGAGCAACGCGATTACCGACGAGATGGGGGAATTGTGAAGTGAATGCGGCAGCGATTGCGCCTCCCTATAATTGATGAAGGATAATTAGATCGGAGAGAATGTAACGAGATGAAGCTCACCATTGACACGCCCACGATGTGGGCTTTCTCCCATTTAATGTGCTGCATGAGGAGCGCTAGTTGGGCGGTGTACAGGGCGGTGGAGTACGTAGTCGATGGTGCATCAGAGTAACCGCGACCGTAGAGATCTAAAATGTGTTGAAAGTCGCGTCATATAGACTCGGATGAAGTGCGGGGACATAGCAGATACCAACCATAGAGTAGCACCCGATATCCTCTCGATGCGAGCGCTGGGGCAACATTTTTCCAAATCATTGCAGGTATTGACAGGCCGTGAATGAGGACGATCTAATAAGGATACATGGCCATCACTACACGACCGCTCCCAGCATACGACACAACGCGTACCTTCTTCCCTTCTTCCGGGCCAATCAGCCAATATCTCGTCTGAATTCCGGAAGCTCTAGTCAGCATACGTCCTATAATTACCCTCACCACCCTCGCTATGCCAGTACCTCCCCCCTTCAAGCAAATATGGGAATACTCACTTTGCCATAGGGAAATCGGACATATGCGCCACCTTCATAAAAGTTCTCCGGATATATCTCCCACGAAGAATGAGCTTTTGGTAGCGATTCAAGCGAAGGATAAATTATCAACGGTTCAGGCGGACTTGGGAAAGCGGCTAGGAAGTAGGTTGTGAGTAGGATGGGTGGCAATATGAGGAGGGAGAGTGTGAGACATTGAAAAGGCCCGCTCGCGAGTGAAACCATTGAGGGCGAATCGATTGAATAGGTAGAAAGCCTAAGAGAGTTGGAGGGAGTTGTAAATTACAAAACGGTGGGCATTTGCGACTTGCAGCTGAGTGTTGATCACGTCCTTCCCGTGAAACGCGGACAAGTGCACTCAAAACGACTATCAATCAATTAAGCGCCCATCCCGGCGCCAAGATTACGTGTCACAACACATTCAGCATCACCATTATCAGTGCTTCAGCTAGGTTCGACCTGAGATTCCCAAGATCTGGCAAGGAAACACGATTATTCCTGAAATGGTGTCTCATCTCATTAATATCGACATTAATGATGCGCGGTTTATGGTCTTTCGTCAGCAATCCCGATTTCATTTGAAAGAAAGGCACAACCTGCTAATTTGGCAGGTTGTGCCTTCGCGGATTTGAGTTAATGATGGCTACACCATCTTAGGATGTAAGCCAGTACTCCAACATCGGAGTATCAGGGTAGCTAGAAGTAAGTCCATGTTTATCAGCGCAGCCACATGAAACTTCTGACAGTCTTCCAGCAGAACTTTTTTGCGATATCTCGCTTCCCATACAGCCCACAAATGTCGAAGGTAATTTCGGATCAGAGATAGGCATGTTCACCCTGATCTGGATCTATCATGTTTGTAAGAAATGGCGCGACATGGTCGTGTTCCCCGAGTCCTTGGTCGAACATCGCTTTCCTCAACCCTACTCTCATGGACCTCCCACTATCGCGCAGCATCAATTCCCCCCTCACCATACCCGGCGATATAATTCTTGCTTGCTGTCTTCTATTGATCTCAAGTTCCTCTTGTCCCAATATTAGACAAGTACGAGTTGATTCGGACACGGAATCTTTCAAGGAGATCGCCCCAGTTCTGGAAACTATCTCAGCGCCCCTCTTCGGGAACATGGCGTCTTCGAGCAGATGCACCTATATCATTACCTGGGTTATCAAGCGACTTACCAATTAACGAATGGCTCTGGAATTGCTTCAAATCTACATCGGGACGTCTATGTATTTTCGTATAAATTAGGACCTCCTCCGACTACCTTCTCTCGTGGTCTAGAGCTCACCCATGTCACCTCTGTATTCCCTCGATCAGTTTCCTCCCTCGCTTATTGAGGAGAGATCTTCGATTTCAGGCCAATTGATGTATACATCACTGAACGGCACCATTCTCTCATGCTTTCTCTCAGTTTACGTGACTACCACGAGGAAATGCAAACTTACGGAAGGGTCCCCGTAACTATATCTAATTTAATATAAGGAACTTCATGTCGCCTAATGCTAGGGAATGAGGAGGTAAGTATGCCTGTATATACTATTCTCGAACTGTTGACAATTAACAGACCGTGGTTAGACCTCCATTGCCTTGATACGTGGACGAGAACAAGACAGTTGTTATTTAACTGGCATCATTTAGCCATATGGATATTGGGCAGTGAGTATAACCTCATTACCCCGCTACTGGATTATGCCGACATACAATTCAGAGAGTATGTGGTTGTGATCTACAGCGACTGAAAATGAACTCGATAGAATGCGCAGGAAATTCAGCTTTGTGGAGGATTAACTGGCGTCCCGGACCCATACGCATCGGACCCCAAGAAGGTATGGTAAATTAAAGACGAAAGTCAATCCCAGTTTCGGATTGAGGCTCGGCTTGGTAGGTGGTTATATGTTCCTTGATATGCTCAACACGCAAGAACTGGGGCAAATGACCCGTACAGGTATGTCCTTGGCTTCTTGTTGCAAAACTAAGAACACGGGTCAATCCGTCGAGTTGACGCTGATCGGTTTGTCTGCGTACCCGTCGGACCTGTCCTCACTCCGTGAGAGAGCTTCAAGTGCGATGACCGTTTTATTTTTACCGTCTAAATATAGTTGACCGTACCTGGGCCGCCTTTCCTTGTTTTCGGCGAGTACTCAAGTAACGCTGGTTGTAGGCTTAGGTGGGACGATGTGAACGACCCATAGATGGCTGATTAGCTGCGTTTTTGGGACTTGCAAATTTTCTGAACTCAATCGAGCCGCGACTCCACATCCACATGTTTCTATCAATTCTGTCTGTCTTCCCTGGTCTGAATTACCATAGAACGTTGTAAGTCGGGAATGCATCGGCAGGAAGACTTTACCAGGAAGGAACCGTGCGCTCAATTAGTGCTGGCAGCTTGACTTTTTTTATGCACGATTTCACTTGTGTAAGCTTTTTTCTCAGATGCCTTGATTGAAATTTTTGGAGAACCGATCACATCACTTCTGTCGATGTGTTAGCTATCAGTGACAAGAATTGAAGGTGGTGATTTGAATCGTCGTTCAACGTCTCTAAATTGCAAACCACCAGACTCCGAATAGCCGTTCGCAGTACCTACAGTTAGCAATCTCACATCGTTGAGCCATTGGATCCAAGACTACCAAAACGAGTTTAATGACTAGTACTATGTTACGTTGCTTCACATGCTCCGGGAAGTCGCTTCGTCCTCGCCATCATGCCTGGCGCTACTCCTCAATATGTCAGAACCTTGTTTCCTTCTAGCTTATGCTATACGATTGGTTTCTGGCCCATGAAATGATTACCTAGGTACAGGCTATTGACGCCTTCCTCCGTGCACCATGGGTTCAATACGCGCTTAGTGGCATCCTCCACCAACCGGAGAGCGCACACACATCATTTACAGAAGTATCTCTGTGGGTAGCCAGTAAGATAAGGTTTTAGCGCACATCGTTCAATTCAATATATTAAGCCGAACAGCTCAATCGGAATGGACTCTACAGTTCGCTTCACCTCCAACCTCCCAGGCTCTACAAATAACTTAGTTGAGAGTGAGACCATTAACGACTGGCCACGACTACTCCCGATTAACAGTTTATGCCCTGATCATAGCACCGCATTTTCCAAGGGACAGGGCCAGTTTTACGGCGGTTCAACTCGTCTAACCGTTGTGTGTTCCTGAACCCGCGAGAAAACAGTAACCAATGGCTATGGGTAACGAGTACAATACCGACAATGGTAATGAGAACTTCAACAAGGTTAGAGGTAATCGTATAACGGAAGCTATTATGGTGGAGACACTTGACATAGGGAGATAAGTGGTGATAGATTGATCGTGGGCGTGAGAGAGAGAACAAATACCATAAACAAGACCTAGGAGGTGATAAGCGAGACCTCAGTAAGCATTCTATTACTTCAAGTTGGGGATACACTGAATTGATGCATCATCAGAGGAAGGCGGTCTCACCCAAAGGCATGGAGACAACGAAAGGATGTAAGAGCAAGGGTGGGCGAAACGGCCAGTGGGATCTAGAAGCAAGACTTGAAAACTCGATGATGATAATGAAATGCTTCGCCGTTGTAATCATTCACCTGCTTGCCTATATTTTTTGACAAATATGAAGCCTGAGATAGACGAGTTTAGGGGATCTGGTATTCTGAAAGCCAAGCAATGTGGTTATCTGATTGCAAATATAGATCATATAGCATTCCGAGCGAAGACGAATATTCCGGTACGCGCTCGCGATCCCAACAACTCGGTCGTTTGGGACTCCTGCTTGATACTGGGAGAGAAGTCGTAATTCAATCCTTGCCCAAAGGGATGTCCGCCAACATCTACGTTCGTCCCTTGTTTCCTTTCTCTCCTCATGTGAACACTGGCAACTTTAACATAACATCTTGGGCCAGCAGCGACTTGGAGCAACTCTTCATGCAGCTTGTCAAACTATTGCCACATTTCCCCCGGAACTCGAAGCCGAATACGCTCACTCGCATCTAACAGCGAAAGAAAGGGAATCGACAACCGAGATCAGAAAATCCCGTGGTGATGCGAGTGATGTGAGTGCAGGAGAACGGCGCGGGGACTTCTAGATGGCTCTGGAGTTCACGAGAACAAGTTTCGACTGTCATACTCTCGACATAGAGGTTGGTTCCCAGCCTAGAGAACAAGAGTGAAGTGGAAAATTTGCAATCTAAGGAGCGTATGACCAAGCGGGTGCTCGATGCGCGCCTAGGTAAGTGGAGAGTTACGAAATGTCTCAGTTTCGACAGCATCCAAGATAAAGAACTAATCTTGACATATGACATAGATCTCTCTCTCTCTTTCTCTGTGTGTGTCCAATTTGTCACAGCGCTCCGTGATCCATGCAGAATCTATTCATTGTATATCGTAAGTACCCAAACCAAGTATAGAAGTGTCAATTATACGCTGATTGATCTCCCCACATATAGTCAAGAAGCCAAGTGTATGCGCATGGTCAGTCTCCCAGTTTGCCACCAAATGAGTGGCACAGCCGACGATGATTACGCACATTTACCCGTTGCGTTTGCATTGACATGTCAAAAAATAATGACAATCGCGATGGAAAGATGTAATATTGAAGTGCACAGCAGCGCCTTAGAGGAGCGCCAGCGCAAATAGGGGGGATTTCAAAAACGGTAATCCTCATCCATTTACTAACATACTGACTCTGGTCTAGTTTATATACAGACTATCCTGTCCCAGATAATGCTGGATCATCTTCACCCATTACCGCCTTCCACAGTTGAAGGGTGAGTCTATTGCTAGTTAAATATCCACTTTAGGCTAACATACTTGCATATGCAGTGCCAGCTTCGCGTTTCGTTGACCGACACTCGCCATCAATCTTCAATCCATCGCTTGTATACTTGTCAATATCAATCTACGATAATTCGATGCTTGGTCTCGCCATGTTCGGCGATGCCTTCCTTGGCTTTTTCAACGGTTGTATTCTAGGAGGGATATATAATCAAAACACGGTCAATAACGGAGGTCCTACCATGGAGGACCATCGTGAGTTGAATATATCTCCGGCGTCTTGCAAAAATACTGACCACTGTGATGTATCATAGAAGGTGGAATCGAAGAAAGGCTCCAGGCTATAGAGAAGAAACTCCGGACATTAGATATGGGCCTCGTCCTTGTGGCAATCTGGGTCGTCTTTTGCCTATGGCGACTTTTGTGAAGCCTGGGCTGACCATGTCTCGGATGTCTATGGATGAGCAGTTGGTTAGAACACTAGTTATTTGGAATCATTTGGAACCACCGACGTCGGATGTGGTTTTATGATAAGGCTGATATTATGCAGTACTTATGCACTCACTGTCTGCAGCTGCTTTCTTTCATTCAATGTTATCGAGGCTGGTTCCTCACAAAAAATTGTCATGTAGATATGGTCAGAAAGTCACACAATGTGAGGCTCGAATAGCGGGCAAGCAAATACTCACCAATATCCAGTACAGTCCAGGAATACACATCGTTTGAATGTTGGTAAAGTGTCACTTCCGATGAGGCGAGCTGTACTGGCAGGCGGTCATCGCGGGAGATCAGACTATCCGGCGTCAGGTCTTCAGCGTCTAGAGATCAGAAATTGATACCCCCCTTGCATCAGCTCGCTTTCGTAAATCCATTCACGGAGGAATCCAAAACTATCAATCATAGTTCTGGTGTTCCATCGGTATTCGAGGACGAAATGATAAGCCATTAGATTACGTCCGACTGTTCCACATACTCAGCGTGTCATCCACCGACCGTACAACCTCCAATCACCCCTACAGGGTGCAATATGCCCGAACTCATCGCATTTAATTCGGACCAATAAACTGATACATAATCCGCCTAACCAACCCAGAGAGGTGGTGGGGATCGTTCTGATACGTACTCATCAACATCCCCATCCCAATCGCCGTAAGCTACAAAACCAACAACTGGTTAACTACCCCTCCTTTATCAAAAGAAATATCAGGTGAGAAAATCCACTCACCAGAATCTCCCCATAGTTCCCTGTTCGGAACACCAGTCCCTTACCC
This sequence comes from Pleurotus tuber-regium, assembly GCA_014058305.1. Taxonomy (NCBI): domain Eukaryota; kingdom Fungi; phylum Basidiomycota; class Agaricomycetes; order Agaricales; family Pleurotaceae; genus Pleurotus; species Pleurotus tuber-regium. The sequence continues at coordinate 295,756 of JACFYU010000024.1, forward strand.
CGCGCCATAATCCAGGCACTTTCCAATCCTTTAGGCAGGACATACATCGCCAGTTCACCTCGCCTTCTAGGAGCTTCAACGAAAAGGGACAATCCACAGAGGAAGCCAGGTATCCAGAACGATGGTCTGGAGATGAGGAGGTCTACAAGCTGTTGTACAGCGGGTGAGTTCTTTGGTGAAGTCAGCCGGTCATATAGATAGTGCTTGTAACAGAATACAGCTAAAACGGTCATTATCAATACCGTACGCACGTTGAAAGTTAGCTTGATATAATGTGACTTACATTGGTAGATAATCACGAACGTGCCTAGGAACGCAGAGCTTCGTGTAGTCCCCCAGCCCGCCTTGAGCAACATCTTCAGCGGATGCTTGAAGAAGTCCTTACGCTTAAACAAAATTGTAGGGATGAGGTGAAGCGCGCCGTATATGGGGAACATCCATTTGAAGACAGCGAAGAAACGGTCTAGCGGTACGTTGAGACAGGAATCTATCGCTGGGTGTACGGAAGCACAGGGTGCGTGATGAGGGCCGAAGGAAGGGGATGAAGAGGTCGCGAGGTTGCGGAGAGCTTCGAGGGCTTCGAGATTGGACGGAGTAATATCCTTTGAAAGGTAGTGGCTGCGTTAGGACGTTTCGTAGAAAGAGAGAGAGACGACGTGCGTACTTTCCGAGCCATTACAGTGTCGATATCAACGAGGTCAAACGTGCCTTCGCGTACCAAATACCTGTTCATTCGTACACACTCCGCTGGAACTTTGGAAGCTTGGCCAATCCTAGGTGAAGCAGTGAGCGTGTAGGTTGATGCGAGAAAAAAGGAACGGCTGACCATGTGGAATACGAGCGAGGAAGGGTATCAGGGCGCAAGAGGAACGCGTATAGAATTTGGCCGCAGCTTTACCTTGTGTTCAATGGTCATATGTAAGTGGAGAGGTGAGGAACGTACGCGAGAGAAAATACAAGCACAGCGCCATGGGGCACATGTATATTATGCTTTGAAGTAAATGCATTATAAGATCCTTGAAGTCCCCTACGAGCCAATGAAAAAGACGCTATGATCTTATTAGCGAGATACTTACCGAACAAACATTTGTTGGGCGATCACGCCCCTTCGATTCCGCTTTTCCCATACAATCGCCATTGCGCCAGCGAGAGCGCCTGCAAGCGCAGCGTGCCACCGTCTAGTCTTCTTCCGGATGATCATCATTTGAGCGTGCGTACTCAGTGATAGTCGAGCACGACGTTCAGCCAGAGGAACCTCGAGAGTCATTCTAGTCGCACGCTGGCCGGCTTCGAGGTCAATTTCTTCTTCTTCGTCATCGATTGCGGATGAACCACGGCGCGGATGTTTCGGTTTCATAGCCGGAACGAGAATTGGGAGTGCGTTTATCAAGAATTTGTAAACGGCGGTAAATGTGCCTAAAAAAAAGAGGTAGGAGCCTTGGTGTAATCCGTTGAAGACCAAGCAACTTACCGAGCATTGCACCAAACCTAAAGGTGTCGACACCAAAGATGGCATGGCGAACAAGTGCGAACCAGTGAGACCTTCGAATAAATTAATGAAACTCCACGTCGATGAATTTGGATGTAACACACTTCGGCAACCTGCGCATACGAATCATGGCGAGTACCACGTTAAGTCCGGCACGTATACCAAACGCAAGGGTCGCAGATCCTAAAACCTTAATTGATTAACCATCGGATATACGCACCATGGATGAAGAAGTCTGTACTCAGTCCACCACTCGCTGCATGCTCAAAGCACGCCCTCAGGTCAGGCAATTCCACCACCGGTTGACCTCTATCTCTCCACACAATCCTTCGTGCCTCTCTGAGCCGCTCCTGGTAGTTTGCCAATGCGACAAGATTCTCAAACGACGCAATCGACCGCTTGGGCGTAAATTGGAGGTATGGCGTCCCCGGTTCATTGGTTTCATTTGAAAGTGATGGTTCGTCCATGTAGGGGGTAGAAGAATCCATTCTAGCAACTTCCCCACTTTTTATTGATTGTAGAATTGTGGGGTTGCAAATATTGTGGTAATACGGACCATATGAAAGCGGGGTTGACCCTGCTGACCCGGAATGCCGCCCCAAATATCACAGGTCCCTCCCAATGGAATTCTGAGAGCTAAGAGCCGCTCAGAGTCAGCCAACGGGCGCAAATGGGAGCTGAAGGGGTATAGTGTAAGTCAACAACATTAGATACGGATTCAGTCACTGTGCATTAGTGAACTCACTGACACAGTCCAAGTAAAGAATCGAAGTTACTGAAGGCTATTGACTGTGGGAAATTCAAAATACAGTCTGGGATCATGTGATCACCCGCCCCTGAGCGACGACTTGTCTACAAGTACTTACTTAACTCGCTCACGCCGCACTTGTAAGCATGTCTGATAGAAGATGCACCTTCAGCCGAGAATCCTGGCCCGCTTTTAGTGCTCGCTTAAGTTTGTGCATCGTCCTCACCGTTATATCCGTTAGAAATCCCTGGCCTACCTCGTTCAACAAGCCCCATTTTTGCAATGCGAAATCATGTAATGCTTACCGATTTCTGATAGTGATAGTAAGCAACACACGACGGTCTTCAGAACATAGTGCCTTGTGAGATATCACACAAGATATTGATATTATTGTTGGTATCGCCTCCGACGCCGCTTGGACAATCGCATTGCTCCCGTTTGACGCTTACCCGAGTTATCCAAATCGGATTTGATCCTTGCTCAAGACTTAGCTCCATCACTGTGAAAAATGGGAGCCCTTGTCATTTTTTTTCAATTCCCTTTGGTGCTACTTCCAGCCTAACTAGCGAATCAGTCTTTATGAACCGTAAGAACCTGTGCCTTGATTGAGAAAACACTGAAATACTCTGGACTACACGTAGATGGTAAGATACAAGGTCATAGGAGTGGAATAACGCTCAGTGTATTGGCTACAAGCTTACCGCTGAGCGCTGGTTCCTCTAGGAGGCGGATTGTGCTCGACAGAGAAGCGGGCAAGAACAGATGCTTCTATATACGTACACCTGGAGATGGTGGTTGTGATCGTATGCAACTGTGCGGGCGAGCGGTACGTCCCCTGACAAGCGGATGCGTCTCTGACCAAACCAATGATTAGAAATGGGGCATCGCTGCCACGGCCCACTACCCAAAGCATAAAAGCGGGATGATGAGGATGCTCTGAAATACGCATGACTTATTTTCATAATTCCTCCAGCTCTATATCTCGTAACGACGAGGAGGTCATTCTGCGCTTGGGAGACATCGGTGCGGTATTGGGTGTATTAGATCACCTGTATGAGTTTCCATACTGAAGCAATAACGTCGGAGAATCCTGATGAAATGACGAGGCCCATAAACCCAGATGCTGGTGAGAAGCCAGCAGCAACGAAGTGTTGATAGTAGGGTTGTAAATCAGAAGCAGGTATAGTTTTTTGGAATTTGCGTAGAGGTCGAGGCCCCTAGGAAGGGTATCCGGCATGATATCCGTCAGCAAGCACGGCGAAGGTCGCGAGAGCTGCGAAGTGGGGTACAGGATAGTATCAAAGAAGGATCGACATAGATCGGCGCTGTGAATGGGTTAGTTGTGAGATCTTGATGCAGAGAGAACTATTTTGAGAATCAGAGTTGTGACCCAGTTCAATTGGGGCTGTACAGCAGTGGAACGTAACATATGTACGGCACTAGTGTGTTCAATCTGGGGAACTGGTTTGGTGTCAGGATTTTTTGGGATCGTCCTTAGATTCTGTGTCCGAATCTTGAGGATCAACTCCAGATTCGAGTATTAGAGATATCAATGGAGGGTCAATGATGCTAATCACGTACTAGGTATTTTCTTGGGGTGCTTAGAATAATGGAATCATTGAAGATCATTTGGCGAGGAATCGCGGGTCCGCGTATGTCAACAACGACACCCAGAGCCTTACTCGCGGCGCTAAGGATACAGACGAATTCACCAAGCCGACGGCAGGTATCGAGAATGGAACGTTCATCGGGTCGCAATTGGTGCAACGTTATTAAGAGTATCTGCTGACATACTCTCGATATAGAGGTTGGTCCCCAGCCTTATGAACGTCCTCAGGAGGTCTTTGGCATGAACATCTTCCGACTAGATGACCCGTCTACAGCGACTACTGTAGCTTAGATTAATTATGGTCGTGGATGATGCTGAACTGGGAATCCGGGGACCGGGATATGTGCATCGGGTAACGGAGGAAACTGAAAGTAGTATCGTGTACGGAGGAGGTCCGCGGGAAGGTCTATATTATCCCACGCTCAAATACGTGAATGCAAATCATCCATCAATATTCTGATTCAACACCGTCATACACCTTCAAATTTCAACGTCTGACTCAGGACTGGGGGACGCTTTCATCCAATGGTGTCAATTGACAAGGACATTCCAAAGCACGGAGAACCCATAAGGAACGATACCAAGCCAGACGATGGCATGTACGCCTCATTACGACCTTTCGCTCACTCTAAGTTCGGTCTCTGTTCAAATCACCAATTTAACGAGACTTATGGTAAATAACTCTTCATAGGCAGCCTATGCTACTCCTAGGATCCCTTTGTGAGCTATTTCAATACCGATTATGTTGATTTTGACCGTGGAACATGAAAGCTTTTCATCGCAGTCGGCATTAGCGCGATGCTACCCCCAGGACTATTCCGACCACAAGCGAACATCCCACATTTTATTTATCGCGCGGGATTCTCAGCAATATATGGCGGAGCAGCGTATGTCCTCTCAACAGGCGACGTGCGTAATGGAAGTGGTATTTCGACTGGTGAGTGATATTCTTTACTGGCTGATATACTTACAACGCTCTACGATTGTGTAGCGTGGTGCATCGCATATTTAATGCTGAACGCGCGTAAAACGTTGACTGCTCCAAGACATCCGCTCGGCCTTTTGCTCACCGGGAGTGTGGCTGCGTGTGCAGGCTTATACGGAACGGAGTATTTTATGTATCAGGATTGACGTCGTCTTGTAACAAAATCAAGTATCCGTATATCTTCATCTGCACTAATATATAATCCCCATTCAAAGATCTTATTATTTAACCTGCCCCGGTCGCCGCAGTTGATCGAGAAAGCCTTCGGAGCGTCAAGCGATCAACAACGTCCACTTTATACTGGATGGCATACTCCATATCTTTGAAGATGAAAATCGTGGTGCGTAAAGTCGATGTTTGCAGGGTCTATGCTAAGTTACAAGTTTCTTGCTTGGTATATGTATCTATACTAATGTACAATCTGCACTTGAGGATGTTATCGTTCAAAGGCCTGGATAGCATCCGAGTTATTTTTACGTGCGGCTAATGCGAAGCCACGAACTCACCGTTCGGCGCAAAACCCATACGCTTATTTCCAATATCCCATACGCTATAATAATGCTTCAAGAGCGACCCACCAACGAGTTCAAGTCCACTAATTTCCGAAAAAAGAAAAATCAACATGAGGAAAATCTCTACACGTAAGACCGTTGAAATTACGACACTCACTCAAACGCATTGATTAAAGTCTGGCATAACGAAGCGTTATTCGCGAATGGACCGACGCTGAGCTCGCTACTTGGGATGGTGAGGTTGAACGGCTGGCCATTTTGTCCGGTGAAAGTGATATCGATCACAGCGGGTAAAGTGGGTATACGGGAGCAGGCGATGCCGTAGGTACCTGGTTCAGCTGGATTGGGTTTTATATCGGGTGAAATAAGAGCGTAAATCGCCTGTATGAAATACAAAATCAGCTCATCAATTCATCATTAGGAATTTGAGCGGAGAGATCGATCAAGTAAGGGGGGTGGGAGGGAGAAGGCAGGAGAAAAGACTGACGTTAGCGGTTGCTGTGGAGAACAGAATGTTGCTGGTACCACTATCGAAGATGATGGTCCGCCTTTGTTGGAGAGTGGTCGTGGTTCTACCATTGACAGAGAGTTGTGGAGAAACAAGTTGCCAAGTGCGCCCAGCATTGGCGGGAAGAGAAGCAAAAGTCAGTGGACCTTGATGGAAAATCAAAATAGTTAGATAGACGTTCATCATATGAAACATCACGGTATCGAACCTGTGAACTTGGAGTTGTCGATGCCTCCCAAGGTCAATTCGGCGCGGCCAACAGCGTTCGGAGTAAGGAACATGCTGAATAAAGCTGTTCGAGTCAAGATGTTAAGAGACTTTGGATACAAGACTAGGAATTACGATCCTTACATGGAAGGCCTTGGTTGACTAGACCAAGAAACACGTTCTGAGCGGTAGCACCCATGCCTATTTTTCCATCCATCCATCATGAGCACACAAGACACTTGAAGCTATAAATAGAATCGCACCGAGGATACCACTAAAAGGGTCGATAGCAAACTTAGGTGTCTGGTCTGTAATGAGAAGAAGGTCCACTACGCCTGCTGACAAACCGCCGACAGATACTGTATCCCTGGCGGTACGGAGTGTTAAACGGTAGTTGGCTCCAACTACAGGATCCACGCCGACACCGGTGGCGAAAGTGATCGAGCTCGTTCTTCCGCCATCGACAAAGGTACGGCTCTTGGTAGAATCAAATTTAACCTGGTTATTGCAGGCCGCTCCACATAGCGTGCTGGCGAACTCGAGCGATACGCTTCCTGTATCGAACACAACCTGCCGAGGGCCCGTGAATGTTTTAATGACTTAAAGATAGTTCATATACGCACAGATACTGTCTGTGGAGGGGTTCCGACTATAGGAACACTCAGCATCGGCTCTATCGTTCCATTTCACCCAACTCACCAGATATGTTTCCAAACCATCTATCGCGCGAAGTCAGATCGGGTCTATTGTGAGAAGTGTGAGAGCAAGCCGACGTACTGCAAATCTGTCCCAAGGAAGAAATCCGCAAAAGGGATTGTCGTGGGCTGAAATTGTCGCCCCTTTAGAGATCCACCTCTGGGGGCGACACGAGAGGTTAAGTGTATAGTCTGGGGGACAGCACGCTTCGTCTCCTCTCCAAATACCGCAGCTGCGACGGTTAGAAAGAACAAAGCCTTTCGCCACATTGCGAGATGAAGTCAATAGATAGAATGTATCGATTGAGGAGGAGGGCGACCTACTTATACCATGCCATCGCGTGGACAGCTGAAGAATAGGATCCGTTCAATGTCAGCCGGCGGGTGGACGAAGCTGAGGTTGACCATTCGGTATGGAGACACTATCATATGGGCTGCAGTGGTTCTGATCGAGAAAGTTGTAAGGTTTCTATTAATATCCGGGGGACATCGTTGCCCGTATACACGACCATAGGGTCTGCTGATAACTCGTTGCGGGGAGAACTGTCCTCCATACGTTGACCGTGTGGGTGAGAAGACGACAAAAGCGGTTCTTCATGTGTCGGACAAGCTTTATCCGCTTTGCTTTCCCATGGATGGATAGGATATAGTGAATGCAGCTCCTAGTTTTACGAGTACAGAGAAGGATACGGATACCTCATGTAAACCGCGAATGCTATTTAAAGCTATTATTGGGCCTAACCGTAGTTCTGCCACTCATGTTCGGTATGTAGAGACCACGAGGTTGTGGTGGCACCAGATGGATACAGACCTAGGCTTCATATTGCTGCGCGGGTATACTATTCAGTAATCCAACGTTCGTTCAATGTAGTCAAACGCGAATAAAGTTGGAACTAAGAACTGGGCCAGAGTGTGTGAGTCGTACAAGCGCTGGAGAGACGCCCGGCTCATTTAGTTCACACGTTCGAATTCAAGTTCAGTCAGTTGAGGATTGACTATCTCGACCTAGAAGCCTCATCCTGTTTCTCGTTTCTCAGGCTTATGTTCAGCAGTGGCTCTAATTTTTATCTAGCAACCTGCACTCACCGCTGTCAGGTTCTCATCATAGACGTCGAACGGTATCCAACTTCGTCAGATAGTCTACTGGATTTCACATAAGCTTGTCCTCATAACTGGTTGGCCCAACTTCGTTTCGGAGGCTGTAGAGTAACCTATACATGGCTTTGGGGATGATCGACAGCAGTCGCAACAATCCTAGTTGCTGATCGGGTAAAGTGTTGTCTGCTATATGAGTCGTTGAAGACATTGATTAGTTTCATCCCCATTTCTACTCATCTGCTCATCTACTCTTTCCTCTTCATCATCATGGACAACGCTAGCTTGCTGGCGGGTGTGGCAACTGTGGAAGTTGGTACAATAATTTCCGTATTTTTATTTGGAGTTTCAACGTTGCAGGTTAGCTCGCTCTTTTCGCACAGAAATACCATAATGCCATTACATTTGTATGTAGGCGTATACGTATTTTCTCCATTTCTCCAAAGATCGCTGGGCGCTGAAATCTCTTGTATGTCCTATCTTCACATTCACAGTGATCATGTACTAACGTCGATCGCCACAGGCATTATCCATTTGGTATACTCCGGATTGCCTGCTCCGGATCCCAGTCCCTGATTATCCTTAAAGGGCTCTTGAACTGGTTCATGCACTTGCTATCACGCACTATTTCTATACCTTATCTATCACACAATACGAGCAAATGGATTTCCTCCTTCAAAGACCCCCGTTCAGTCTCGCGCTAGCCGCGTTATTGGATGGTGTCATATCGGGTCTGGTTGAGGTGAGTGCATCTCGTAACAATTTGATCGTGCCGTCAAATATCTCCAATCTTAGGGCTTTTTTACGATGCGTATCTACCACGTAACAAAAAAGTTATTCCTGGCATTATTTTGCTGGTCTTTCTCCTTTATCCGCCTCGCATGCCATGTCGCAATCGCCGTTCTTGGATTGCTAAGCACCGAGGCTGTATTCCTGGAGCGTTGGAAATGGCTCGTCATTGCAAGTTCTTCAGTTGGCGCCACAGGAGACCTGATTGTCGCAGCAGTGCTCTCTGTTGATTTATGGCGCAAGAAAAGATCAATGATCGTGCCGTCTCGCAAGTCCGTATCAAGAATATGTAATCTGCGTACATTGACTGACATCTTCTCAAAGACTGATCGTAGTGTTAGACAAGTTGATTGTATCAACACTGCGTAAGTGATGATGTCTCATATCACAATGGAGTACTTCACGAATTTTTCTACTAGAAACGGGCATCTTGACTAGGTTCTTCTCTCCGTTAATCAACTAACAGATGATATGATAAGCTTTGATTTCCTCAGCATGACTACTTTTGCTCTTGCCATCTTTGTGAGTGGTGTTTATCTCTCCTGCCCAGCGTCACTGAAGATGCATATCAAGCTTCTTTTGATGGACAATTCTCGTAAGCGAGGTCCAGCCTTTCACACATTGCTACCACTAAGGGTCATGCCGACAGTTGTGTGGATCGCCATCTTTGTTTGCTTGGCCCGAGGTTCGGATTCTAGGTATCTGGTGGGTGCAACACAATCACTGAAATCCTCATCCTAGCGTTTACAAACTCCTTCTTTGCATCGTAAGTAGATTTCCACACGTTGCTAAACAATAATTCAAGATATCCACAGACTCAACGCAAGAGAAACGACTCATCGGCTCAGCGATTTGAGCGATGCAGTCAGTCAGCCCATCAAGTTTCAGAAGACAGCTTCAAGCAAAACGCGAAGCGTGATCGTGACCTTCAATGTCAGGACCTTTTCTGACGGCTGTTGTTTGCTTCTCTGATAATGCCAACGCTGATTCACAGCTATGTCCTGGTGTGGCCGTCGAAGGCTCCCTTCAACATCAAGACGATTCTCAAGGAGATTTGGAGGATCTTCAATCGGTTATCAGCCGTCTGACCCACGAACGCCCAGATTTATCATTGCATCTTCCTTAAATAGCGCTCAATGATATACAGCTGTCCATCCGCGCATCTTCCCATGTACGCAAAGTGATCATCAATCCTTCCGAGAACACGCAAGACATCTTTTGTGGAACAAATAATGATGCGGATTAGAAGACAGTCGTCAGTCATATGTTTTCTTCCTAGCCACTTCGTCTTGTTGGCCTAGGATTGCCATTGGTGTACACTACTGATGAGGTCGTCATGAAATTGCTAATGATGAAGTACTTCTTGGTACTGCATTCTTACACACTCCAGTAGTTGGACGGACATCGCATTGTATGACATTTTATCTGATGTATCCAAGGCAACCGCTGGCAGATGGATGGATCTAGATGCTCTCTTGTCACTCAATTTCGGTCCCTCTCATACAGACTGGAGCAGATCATAGTACGTCAACGCATAGCAGTGCGCGGTCAATTTACGCATCATACCCAGAAAGTCCGCTCCAGAGTTTATCAGAGGAACCTGGCCGAGGCACTGTTCCCCAGATTTCTTGATGTCCTTCGTTCTTGCGATCATTACCTCGGAACATCGAACCCTCAGTATAAATAGCAGGACTTCGTTACACAGGGATATCAAAGCTTTGGCTCCTTCATACCGCCGCCTGGTTTTTTCGCTCCTTTCGTTAATCATGGATCGTTATGATTTGCTCTCAGGTGTATCTACCATGGAAATTGGCACCACGCTCTCTACGTTTCTCTTCGGCATTTCCACATTGCAGGTATGTTGTTATCAACTGCACAATTCATTCTTTTTCGGCTGACCTCCTCTTCATCTGTAGGCCTACACATATTACCTTCGTTTTCCCAAAGATCGCGTACAGCTCAAAGCTCTAGTGTGTAGATTGAGACACAAATCATCCTATTTATACTGATTCCTGACCATAATTAGGCATTCAGCGTCTGGTAAGAGGGCTTATCACCTCTCCTGTATCCTTAGTATTGAAGTCAAGTGTTCATAGGGCTTTGGAACTCGGCCACGCCATCTCCATCCTGCATTTCTTCTACACATTCTCAATCCTTCAATATGGGGTGTTTGATTACATGGCTCTGAAGCCGCCTCTAAGCCTCGTCTTGGCTGCGATATTCGACGGTCTCCTCTCCATCCTAGTCTCAGTGAGCTGAAGCAGTACATGCCACTTGGAACCATTTACCTAACATCAAGCTTTAGGGATTCTTCACGGATCGCGTTCGCAGACTTACTTGGAACACTCCTCTCGCAATCATTTGCTTTTTACTCTCCTTCCTTCGTCTAGTGGCGTTGATGTGTCTCGCGACCTTGGGTGCGCTCGAAACTGAGCAAGAATTTCTTGCTCATCGAAAATGGCTTGTGATCACCAGCGCCACTATTGGCGCTACTGCGGACGTCCTCATTGCAACCGCATTATCTTATAACCTTTATCAGAGAAGGAAAGCTCATTTTGATATTTCTGTTTCGAAAAGGTCGACGCTCGTATATTTGCTTTTACGCGTCCCCTCATTTGAATCTTCTAGGACTCTCAAAATGTTGGATCAATTGATCGTAGATACCCTAAGTGAGTTGCTGATTGGTATGATTGATCAAGCTATTTCATTCCAACTCTTGTCCGTAGGGACCGGTTTAGTGACCAGGCAAGTAGCTTACTTGTCAGAGATAGTGTACTCTGTTCAATTGTTCTATCAGCTTGATGAGCTTGGCCCTCGCAATCTGTGTGAGTTCGCCATTTACCTTGGTCTTTAGCCCCCAACCCCTAACCACTTTAAGCTCCTAACAATGGCCGAGTCATGTGAGTCCTGAGTAGTCGTCTTCAATAAACACTCATTCATCCGCCCAAGTGACATGGATTGCAATTTTCGTCTGCCAAGCAAGAGGTAGGAGTACAGTTCCATTTGCATTTAGTTGAGAGTGACTGACTGCCTCTACCAGCATTCACAAATTCGTTCTTTGGAGCGTGAGTAGCCTTCAACATTTACTTTAGCATTGAACTTGGAGCAATGACATACACTCAATATAGGCTTAATGGACGGACGAGCTTGCGTCCTTCGAATAGTACACCCAAGGATACCGCGTTACATTCGATTCGTTTTGCGAAGACTAGGTCAAATCCGAGCGAAGCGCACACCAGCGCACGACTGACTTTCTTGGTGAGCGAAATTCTCATGGCTAGCATAGGAATGCTCAGTTTTTCTGTGACCAGGTCACTACGACACCCACGGGCAATGAAGAACGGAGAAGCCGTGCATATACTTTCCATGATTCTAACCTGTCTTCAGCAGGTGTGACGTTTGATCGTAGATCGTACCCGACACATGCCATGGCATGACTCTGAGGTGAAACATATAATCATGCCTTAACTTTAATCAATACAGGACACATCACTATACCCTATAGAGCAGTCGGATTATCGCAGCTCTTTGAAATCATAGATAGAAGATGGGACTTCGCATGATGTACTACCATCACATACTATTATACACTGTCTAAATCAGTCTTTTGATTGTCAGCAGATATCAGTACGACTGTATTTATGCTACATACATCTCGTTTGGCATCCAGACCCATCTGCAGCGGGTCTTGACCGGAATTTGCAATAGATGTCAGTTCAATCGGACGCGTTGTGTGTACCTAGATTTGGGTAAGTAATACCGTAGGTGTTTACATGAGAGTTCTGACCTTTGCATTGGTACCGAGTTCATTATCGTGTGCGGCGAACTCTACAGAGTGCACATTGCCCGACATCTGCCGAACAGTCAACCGAGCATTCAGGCTAGAAATCATCATGTTAATCAGAAATCCAATGTCCATCGAGAACGATGGCATACGTGGCTAATAATGAATTCGAAAAAACTATTCATCGGAGTTAGTGAATAGACTAACAGGGAAGGTAAGCCAAATCACCTCTGGCGATACAAAGATATAACCCGAACCAAGCAACTACGGCAACGATCATCAATTTTTTCCACGATCAGTTAATCCGGAAACGCACAAGTGTCGCCCACTAGCTCGTACTAAAATCCACAAAGTAGCCAAATGGTTAGCAAGCCCTCGAAAGAAGATGCGTAGAACTTACACATAACCCAGAAGTAATTGTCATCAGGCTACGACAGCTGATCACCGACATGGACAGATAGCTCTTATCTTATAGGCGTACCTTGTTACAAGTCCAGTTTCTGCGATGAGGGAATAGCTCATGTCAGTACGCAGACAAGACTCCACCAATGCTCATGATATACCTATGGTTGTCAATATCAATTGGTCGATCAACTTTGCTGTCTTAATCAGAATTGAGTAAGGGGTTTTCCCGACGGCTAAGTCTGGCAGCTTACTTTCGAAATACAGTATTTCTCTTCTTAAAGAGATCGTAAAAGAGGAGAGCCGTAATTAATGTATCCACGGTGGCGCCACTAACCCAGCTAGAGGTCACTAGCCATTTCCAATCAGCGGCAAATGTTGCAAGTGTCACTCTAGAGAGGACGATACAAATGACGATAGACAATGCAAAACGTAGAATGGAGATCGCCCAGCAGATTACGGTCCAATATAGCTTTCCGGAAAATCTTCGTACCCGATCCGCGAAGTACATCTGCAACGGGTATATGATTAGGAAATTGGAATGCTCGCGACTCAACGACTATTACCTACCTGGACTGACGACGCAACACACCCTGTGAGAATGAAGAGAGCTGGCATGCTCGACGGTGCTTTGCCAATGATCAACTCTGGATGCCCATATTGATCGATGGAGACAACCCAGAAGTAATGCATGGTACAAATGACGTGTCCGAGTTCGAACAGCCTGCATACGGAGTTCATACAGGGACAGCGCAGAGGTCATTGGTCTACTTTACCACACAAGGGATACCTAGCAGTGAGAGGGACAAATCACCACAACCACGTCAGTTGAAATTCGAAAGGACTCACGAAAATCTTTAGGTATACCGTATCCTCTGGGAAGCGCGCATTGTATGTATACACTTGTATAGTAGATAGTCCGAACAGAAAAATGGAGAGAAATACGCCTATCTCGATAATGCCCAGAGTGGTGGCTATATTAGCCATCGCGAACGGGAGGACTCTAGCAGCAGAGGGAAAAGTTAAGCGAGGAACATAATGGAGAACAACCGAATTTAAATCTCGCTATACCTAAGTATCCGAGAAACAACGCCGCTCCCTTGGCAGACGTCGAATATTCGCACACTATATATGGCTCAACCGCCCATTTGCACCCGAGTCTCACCTTATCCCATAAACACATATTCAAGTCCCATATGAGGTCGGAAACCCCACACGTGGTCGCTGGTGTCCGATTGAGTGCACAACAATTTGTTGGATGAGTTGTCGGCGCATCATTCTTGTTCGAGTACTAGAATCTTCTACGGATACCTGCTATTCGGCTGGAGGTTCCCAAGCACCAAGTGTATGGTTGCACTACACAAATTTCCCAAGTCCTAGATGAGTTCAGATGGTGGCGAAGAGTGGGCGAGGACTCGATAGGTGCAAGTCTTGAGCTGTTATTGAAATGCTTTGGGTTAGAGAGTCTTGTAATTATACTAGGAATAAGGCACATACAATGTTGGTGAATCATATACGGAGAAAGGAGTAACAGGCCGGGTTTATTGAGTTGCGTACTTCTGGTGTGATAGTCATTGGGAGTGGAGAAATGATAACACCGAGACACAAGGTTAATATTACGAATTACGCCATCGGCGAGGGAGCATGAGGTTGTATACTCTCAAATTACAGTCCACAAAAATCAAACTGGGAAAGGAAGAGGTATAAATGATGAGCTGCATGAAGATGTGATTCATGCATGAGCGGTAGAAAAGCAAACGAACCAATGAAAATTGAATTCAGCACGCACATATGTGATAAAGAATATGATCACATCTCCAACCCCTGGTTCCAGCCATCCCATGTGTGGTAGATAAAACACCATATATAGGATATACTCACGGGACATTGTTGACATCATTTCGAAGTTGATCAGGTTGTTGGAATCACAGTTCGTTCATGGTGAATACCTGCGTCCGCGGCAGCAGCAACTTGATCTCTCTGATATGTCCAAGTTACCCGATCAGAATGTCTGATTTCCGAGATCAAGGCATAGGAATAAGCGAAAACTTGACTCGTCGTTGATGAAATTTGGTGATTGCGGTTGAGGAGGAGAGGGGGCTGAGATCTGAGATGCGCTGTTGGGAGCCGAAGAGAAGAACTAGGCCAGGAACGCTACAGCCCACTACGAGATCGGGCTATAGTAGTTCATTAAAGTTGATCATCCCTTGCAAGTCGAGATATTGCTTGCACAAGGATAGCAATGCACCCATCTTCACTATGATGATCGCATTATTGATACCATCATAAGTGCGGGAGCCGTGTAGTTGCCATCCCATACCTTCACCGAAAGTCAGGATACAGCAAATAGCGTAAGCATCAAAGCGGCTTGTAGATACCGAACGATGACTGACCAACCAAATCACATTATATCATTATCTGGAAATCTAATTTCATAGTAAGAGAAAGCTTGAAGGGTAAGCTTGAATCAGGATTCTTCTTACTATTCGTACAGGGACAGTTGTGAGGAAGCTTACTGAGATTTTAAAAAAAAAGTGCACGACGGTGATGATGGTTCACCCGTTCAATCATCAAAGTAGGCAGCTATAGCCAAAGTATAAAAGCGAAGGGCTGATGTGACTGCTATCATATTGACCAGCACGTCGTTTCCGACCACCTGTTCATTTTCTCAATCAATTTCTTATCAAAACTGCTATGTTACATAGCTACTTTGAGATACGGCGTTTCGCACTCACCCTTCCGCCTCACGAAAGTTTGAAGTCCCAAACCGATTGTCACGCTACTGAATCGGAGTTCAATCCTCTGACACGGTGTGACCAACGAACAGTGGCCCAGGGGCCAGGAGGCTAACTCGACATGACATGAACATTGTCGAAAGGTTGGATGTATACAACAAGAGAGCGACTTCTCTAAACCGCGACGCGGGGTAAGCTTTGGGTAGTATACATAGATATCCTGGAGGTAAACGCTTGCTGTTTATAAGATCTAGGCCTGTAAAACGGACGAACAGTAATCGATGAGAACTGGGATGACTGAACTGTTCGGATGGGGTCATTGAATATAAGAGGTCGGAGGTCAAAACGAGGTAGAGGCTGTTATCGTGAGTCGAATCACGAGTAGTTACGAAGGCTACCTCAACCACGAGGACCTCACCTAGGAAATCAGCAACTATCCAGTTTCGCAGATCCTTAAACGGTGTTGGATATGCACTCGTTTAGGCTGTTGAACCAAAGGAATCAATCGCAGTATTTGTGCATTTGCGCGGCGTGATATACAGGCACGTAATGAGTGTATACAGACTACTAAATGACTTGGTCAGCACGCAAGGCTCATAGATCATAGGTTGCTGGAAGAATCAGACAAAATATAATGATTCCGGATAGACTTTTATCCTCAGAGGACAAGCCTCAGTAGAGGGAGTCTATTTGTCATCCCTTGGACCGCCTCCTGACAGTCCCATCCAACATTAACAAAAAGACTCACCATCACTTAACGGTTCTTGAAATAATCCAACAACACATTCAACCCTTCACTCTCGGTACCATAATCCTTAACAACAACACAGCTGCATCCAACAATCTTTCGTGGGTTACCCTCACGATCAATCTTGCAGAGACCAGCCCATTGACCGAGGAGCTTAGCGTCACCGACTTTGATCAAGTTGATTTTGTGTTCGGCGCAGAGAGCTTCGATGAGTTTGATGTATTCGGCTTCGGTACAGGTCTCGACGAGAACGCAAAGGTGGGCTTGACGTTTGTCAAGGGCCTTTGCGCATTCACGGAGACCACGGGCGAGGCCGTCGTGGACAAGAGCGTTCTTCAGGACTTGCTATAACTCGATGTGTCAGATTCCTGTAATTGTAATTGTAATTGAAGGATAACATACCTTGAGCGCGTCCTCAACGGAGAGTTTTCCCTTTGGTGCCTCGGCCGCAACCTCGACCTCAGCGGCGGGGGCGTCGACTTGAATGTCATCTCCAGCGTCAGACATCCTAACCCACTGATATCAGCTTATTTCCCTTTCGTCAAATCCAACTTGACTCACTTTTAAGGCTTTATTCAGAGAAGAAAGAGATTGAAATATATGGATGTCGTCGTCCGCGTTCGTTGATGTGAGGAAAAATTAGAGTTCAGTGTTGGGCTACTTTTGTTGACTGAGTTGGATCTCCGCTTCGGACATACCCGACCTCTCTCGTTCTCCTCCTAACGCGTCAATTCCAAAAATCACCAAAATTCTACATACAAAATGGTAACGAAATTCATCAACAAAAATACGTTTTCTGACATGAATAAATTCAGAGTCTCGCAGTAACCGAAGTGCACACATGTTCAGAGCGTACGATTTGCCCTTTCGTCGCGCTTGACATCCGCGCTGAAATCGCCCATACATATCGTCTTGACTTGACGTTCGTTAGCACACACCGATGCCGTCTGGGGTGTCAACTGGACATCCACCGATACAGTCGTATCTATCTCTGCAGACGGGTCAATTCGTCAATGGTCTTCCTCAGATGGCACCCCTCATCCAACCGATGCAAATAAACCACCTCCACATACATTGGGGTTGATTTCGCTATCGGTATCGAGAGATGGACAGAGGGCGCTGTATAATAGCTTAGAGGGACTGACGCGTTTGTGGGATCTGGGAAGTGGAGAGGTTGTAGGCAAGTTTGAGAGTTATATCAGATCGGGGGAAGGAGCGGAGCCATGTACGTATATTTCCGTCTTATTGGTATTGGAAACAATAATATAATCGCATTGAACTGATCATTTAAGCATGGTCAATCTCTCTCAACCCAAACGCCGAAACCTACGCCTCATCAGGCAACTCGGGAAACGTCACAATCCACTCTGCACAACCAAACAACTTTGGTGAACGTCTTTCGACTCTAACTACCGGACGAGCGAAATTCGGCATGTGTTGCTCTCATGTACGTTTTTCTTGTACCTCCCATGTCTAAACTAGCCATCAACTCAAAACTCACCATATATTCAAGTCCCCTGACGGCTCTCGAGTCGCCCTATCAAGTGAATCCGGACAAATATACATCTTTGACCTCGAAACAGGGTCTCTTGGTGCTACATACACCTCCCATGCTATGGCTGTCAGATCCATCGCATGGTCTCAAGATAACGGCGTACGTCCATCCATAACAAACCTACTCCTACTTACTTGCAACGCCTAACCAATGTCCTACTCCGTGCTATCACGGCACGCAGTATCTAATCAGCGCATCAGACGACAAACGTCTAATCCTCCACGACGTCCGTGGACCTACAAAATCCGCTGGCGGAGCAGCCGCCACCTTCACCGGACACTCCTCCTGGGTCCTCAGCACAGACATCTCACCTGACGGTAGACTAGCTCTATCAGGTTCCGCCGATAAATCCATCAAAGTATGGGACATTGCTGCTCGTGCTGCAGTGTCCACTGTTACTGAGACGGGGGAAGTGTGGAGTGTTTCGTGGAGACCTAAACCTTCGGAGGCTGGGAAAGGTGCGGGTTTTGTTAGTGGTGGAGAGGATGGGGTAGTTCGGTGGAGAAGAGTGCTGTAAGAAACGTTCCAAGAGTTGTAAGATATGTAACATATCGTTCGTAGAAGTAAATCAAAAGCATGGTATCATTCTCAACGCATGAATCGGGTAACTAAAAAGGTGTGAAGGACGAGAAGGGAGCATGAGAGTTCATAGCCTCCTCCCTTCACTCTTCGAATAACAAACCGGACATCCTTGTCGTATAAGTGCGCGAACTGTTGAAGCACTACATAATTGTTTTACCACGGTCAGTAATTGGTCTAGTCTGAACTACATGTACTCACAATGCAAGCTTGGTATTGATGACCCTTTCCATCGACCCGCCCGACGCAATAATACTATGCGCCGACGAATCAGAATGCGAGGGTAGTTCATCGACGCTGTGTACACATGACGCGTGTACAACATGCCGACACAGGAATAATAGCAATAATTCCTGCGGTGGACTATGGAGGGACCGTGAACACACCGAACATGTCCTCTTTGCTACTCCAAAACGAAACAATCAGCCCCAGATCAAAAGACAAATACGAGGGGAAATGGAGGGAATAAAGAAGGTAGTTTACCTGATAAGAAAAATCCACTTGTCTGATCCCTCCACAACTTGCTCGCCAAATCGCCACTATCACCATTCAAAATCGTTTGACATCCTTCCAACAACTCGATTTGCATATGGAAATCATGCAATATCTTGATCAACGCTTCTTTGAGGCCCGGGATTTCTAAACCGTTTTTGATACGACGAATGAGACGGATAGGGTCGATTTCGGCGCCAACGTTTTCGAGGAGGCCGCGTATGAAGGCTATAAACATACGTAAATGTGGTGGTCGGACCGTTGAAATAATGAAGGGGGAGACATACTAGGTCGAGTCTCAGAGTATTTCAAGAGATCTTCCCAGAGATCATCGTCGGCTTGTTCTTTAGCAAAGTCAATAGCCTGTGACACGAAATTAGATATTGTCAATAGATGATGAGAGTGAGTTAAGTCACTAACCCTATTCACATCGCCTAATCGTTCAATGATCAGAGTCAAAGCTTTTTTATTGTTTCCCATGCGACCCAAAAGGAAGACCATTTCTGGTACGAGGTCTCGGTCTTTACAGACATTATATGCCTAACAAAATAGCGTGTTATGGACTATAGAAGGACAGAGCAAAATAAAAAACCACCTTCTCCAAGTTATAGTAGTTACTCGCCCGGAGGAAATCAATCAAGCGGACAGTAGCATATTCAGCGTAGAGTTTGACCTAAGACCAATATCCTATTAGCAAAAGCGTCATAATCATGTTGAAGTGGTCGTACTTGGATATCAGCGAAGTCAGCCGTGAGATACGGATCCTTTTCAAATAGTGCATCAAGGTATAGGAAGAGATAATAAGGTCTGTTTTGTAGTTGCTGTACCACTCTCCCGACCTATCAATTTCGCCATCCGTCCTTTAGTCACCACTATCCACAATAAAGTCCCGAAGACATCACTCACGGGTATTGAATGTATATGATCGACCAACAATGTTATGGCCCTACTATGCTTTCCCTCCACTTCGTCTACCGTTTCACCGCGCTTCTTCCTCTGCTCAATCAACTCTTGGTCAAACTCAACTAAGAGAAGAGCTTGATCTTGAACATCGGTGAAAAGATTGTGTTCACGTATGAGATCGAATACATTGGAACGGCGTAGACGTAGGTAGAAAGGAAGAGCTTTCCCCGGCTGGCGGTTAGCAATATAGCTAATAACAGTATAAACAGTCGTTCAATAATGGGTCGATGACGCAATAGCCGATAAATGAGGGCAAAAAGAAATACATACAGCTCGGCCAAACATTCCATCAGCAATGTCGTCTCTGGCGTAGAAGACTTGAATGATGATGAAGACGCTGAGCGGTCAAGCTCAGCTTGAATGGCAACTATCACCGCCGCGATGTCGTAGATGTCTTTCGGCCATTCTTTCACCGTCTGTAGGAGAGCCTGCAAGCGAATTCGAAGACAAGATGTGTTCATCACGAAGGAACGTGATGGAGAGAGAACTTTACCTGTCGATCATGAGTGAGGAAATACGCTAGTATCATCTCATACACGAGATGGTCTAGCCGAGGAGAGTCGGTGGGTATATACGGTATTACCGCCTACAAGCGCAAGTTCATTCAGCAAATGATGGTAAAATGTCGTTTATATGCAAGTAGGGCAAACCTGTAGCTCCCGTTTGTCGGCAAAGACAAAGATCCACTCTTCCCAACGCTTCGTGTCCTGCCCACAAACTTTAGGACATAGCTTCGCAGCTTTTACGAAATCGCCTGTTATCATATCGTTAGTACACAATCATTCAAGGTTGTAATCATCAGCGGGACGCACTCACCTTCATATATAAGATGTTCAATATACTTCTGCCCAATCTCAGACACTGTAACTTTCTCCTCCACGTCCCCTCCAACGCTTTCCCCGTGTGCATCAAGCTTTTCGACAGTCTCCAGTGCCTCCTCATACCTCTTCCTTTCAACCAACCACGCAACATGGTCCCTCTGATCTCTCGGTTTAACCATAACCACATCCCTTGGGCTAACCACAACGTAACTCCTCTTCTCGCTCGTGTTCACCGCACCCTTTTCACCATCAACGACTTCTGCAAGAATATAATCGTTACAACTCCACTTCTCGTAATCCACCACCGTCAAAGCGTCAGCGGCCAATTCTTCTCCTGCGCGGGAGATGATCCGCAATTCGGGTCGGTCAGCAGCTTTCTTTGCTTGCTGTGCGCGGTCTTCGGTCATTTCATCCGTAAAAGACGTATCCGGGGGTGTATATGCAAGGACGAGGAAGGAGGTCAGGGTCGGAGGAGGGTGTACGGTAGATTTATCTTTGCTGAGCTCGGGAAGGGGTGTATGAGACGGTTGAAGGTTCAGGGAAGAATGGGGGACGATGCCAGAGATCATACAGTCCAGTTGGAGTATTGCCGTAATTTCGACCATAAGCGGAGGCAAAGTTCCTTTTGACGGGCCATTACTTGTAGGAGGACGCGCCCGTACCCTAGCGACTTTGATATAATCCGCCCAGGCTATCAGCAACGTCGAATCGTCTTGCCAATACAAGCTACACTTGAATAAATCCGCTCTTGGACTTCCCTCAGGTCGATCAATAAACGTTATCCTTGTCTGTGATGTCGTATCGTAGATCTTCACTCCCAAGTCATTTGCCCATGCAATCAACCTCCCTTGCCATCGGCAACACCATATAGGCCCTTCGCCGGAATGGAGGGTGGTAGTGGTGTGCCCAAGCCAGCCTTTAGAATGGAGGACGAGGTTTCCAGCCATGCCGCCGCAGACGAAGCCGCGAGATGAGCGCTTGGAGAAGTTGGGCTCGAGGGCGACGGTTCGCATGGGCCGTTTCATGTCAAAGGAGTAGGACTCGGTAGAGTGGAGAGAGTGGATTACTACCTGTCCTGATACCCAATGTAAACGGAGAATCTGAACGTATTAAATAGTGAATCTCACCGTCCATA
The DNA here is from genome assembly GCA_014058305.1 of Pleurotus tuber-regium. NCBI lineage: Eukaryota > Fungi > Basidiomycota > Agaricomycetes > Agaricales > Pleurotaceae > Pleurotus > Pleurotus tuber-regium. The sequence goes on from JACFYU010000024.1 coordinate 317,607, forward strand.
GACGCGGTAGCAACGAAATCTGCTAACGGATCCAAGCAAATATCCACGACCGATGCCATGTGTGGCTTATATGACTTGATGCGATTCCCAGCCAAGTCAAGAATGTGTACTATGCCATTGTGCGTTCCAAGGGCCTATCGCAAATACTGTTAGCTTTTGGACAACCAGCAATTGATCTTATGTGACATGCTCACCATAATCTTGTTCGCAATAGCCAGGCCAGATGCAGAGTCCTTCTTGAATAAGTCATGAATAGAGCCGCCCATTCTTTCGTACTTTAATGCCGGTTCTTCATCATCATCGTCATCTTCGTCATCTTCCTCCTCATCCTCGGCGCCTTCATCCGTCCCTTCGTCCTCCTCGTCTGTACCACGCTCAGCTGCACTCCCACTTTCTCTCTCTTCAACGTCGACCGTTTCTTCGTCCTCCGCGTCACTCAACTGTGTCGGACTCTCGGTAATAGCTTGGCCCCTCTCCTTCTCAGCGTATCCGACGCTCTCCTGAGATGTGGAAGGTGATGAGGCCATGCATACGAGCACGCGTTCACCGTTGCGGTGACGTGAGGCCTGAGGAGGCGCCTTTAGCGCTTAGCCCCGGCGCTTAGCACTGTGTCACGGTCACCAAATTTTTGAAAACCCTTCCATTTCTTCCAGGTTCCATGCCGAAGTAAGTCAAATCGTTGAAACTGTTCGTATTCGTTGCTCAGTGAAGGCATTAGATACATTGATACCTAGTCATCGTTCTTTTAGTGGACAAAATTTGACTGATTACTGATTCACTCCTCCGCCACCTCCCTGATGAGCCCTGATGGGAGAGCTCGTATCGTTATCTGGCCTAGCTCAAGCATGGCCAAAATACCTGGGGCTAGAGGTCTACCCAACTCTATTGGTAAACCCTGATCGCACGCAAGGATTCATAACACCGCTTATTGTTCCGCTTTCGTTGCGCTTTCGTCTCGCTCTCTCTCATCATTACCATCTTTGAGGTCAACTCTGGCGCCTATACTCGAGACATCGCCTTGCCATCCACGCTCGATCCTTGAGGCGAATGTATAGAAGAGCAGCAGAAGGTCTACGCCACAGGATTTCTCACAGCTATACGTTAGTTGCAGCGATATTCTTGCTATCTGCATAGCCGCTTCACTCCCAACCCATCGATCCTGGTCATGGTACGACAAAGCGTCTATCGATCTTGTCTTGGATTAGCACGTCCACGGCTGAACGGTTAATAAGACGCTCATCGGTGTCATTCTTCACATCCTCGTGCTCAGTGCACCGTCAAAGACTCGAGTTTCGTCAATCCTCACTGCACGTATACTGTATTCAACCGCACTATCTCGTAAAATCGATCAACACATTTCCGTCTGTGCCTTGATCATTGCGGCCGTAGGCGCGTTTTGTTTCGACTCCGTTATATTGGGGGATGCACTGGCGTATAAAGCCTTTTAGAACAGCACTCCAGAAATAAGGTTATCAACTTCGCTGCACCCTTCAAGTACCCAGCTACTGATACTCCTTTCTCCTGCGCTACACAACTATGCCTAAGCCAGTGGACAACTATAACAGCAGTTCATCCAGTGTGTCGAGTTTTGATGGATCCGAGTTAGGTAGTCATGCTTGTACCGTATATATCTCGTCAAAGGCTGAAGTTCAAGCTTTTAGCCGGGCCACAGCGGATGAAATATGGAGGAGATTCATTTCGCGGACCCATAAACGGAGGCAACGTAGGCGGGAGGAGGAACGTCCACAATAATGGTCGATCCGCAGAAGGTAACTGAGTTGCACTTTAACACCTTGTCAACTAACTCACGCTTACTCTTCAGAGTCTGTCAAGGAGAAGTTAAAGCGGATCAAAGCTCTCGTGAATGACAAAGAACTGAACTATAGGATGTGCAATGAAGTCAAAGCTGAACTGATTGGAATTGAGGAAGATCTCGAGAAATGGACAAATAAGTGCAAAGACTATCTTGGAACTGTCGAAGCCAAGCTAGAAGAATACGACGCTCAGAGGCGAGCAAAAGCAAAGGCAAAGGTGACCAAATCCAGCATGAAAGTCGCCAAGTCACGAACTAGAGCGCCCGAGGTAACAGAGGTGAGGCTAAACCTGTCTGTGATCATTTTGCGATAACTGAAAGACTGCCAAAAGAGCGATAGTTATCAATCTTGTTAATTTGCCTCCAGGTAGCTAGGTGTAGGTCTTGAATGACATGTTATAGCTATCATATGACAGCAGTAGAAATGTCAATTCAGAACCAACGATTTCGACAACACAAAAATCGCCTAAGCATTGCATCCAACGTCACAACTCACAATACATGGACGGTCGCAGCCGTACGTTGAAAACCCTTTTCTTACTTATCTCATCGCGGATAGCTGCATATCTGCATTTTGAAGGATATATGTGGATTCGTTGAATATGGTAGTCTATAAGCTCATTCTTCAGCAATACGATCAGCCACAACGCAGAGTACTTATATCCTTCTGCGATTGCTGACTACTATATCCATCATGATATCAGTGCTGATATATATACCGACACGTTCTCTACACGGTCATCACGTTCGATGTATACGTGGAAGATTACTTGCCCTCCGGATCGCCGATGGTCGACCTCATACTAATAGTGACCTTAGTCATTCAAGGTCGACTCTCCTTGTATCCAACGCATGCCGCCTCTCGAGAACGTCGATAGCCACCGTTGAAACATCAATATGCGCGCAAGACATTGTTGTTGTGATAGCATTGTTCGTCTCTTCATATATTTAAAATGATATGATACTGGGTATACAGCTGACAAAACCATTTTGTTATCCATACATTTCAGATAAACTACTTTATCATGCGCTGTGACGCGCGTAACTAGTACAAATCACGCTCCACCGATCTCCGCACAAGATATACTCGTAAAGTATATACGAAGCTATACGAAGCCAAGGAAAGTTAGGCTATGGACCTATCAGAGATAATCATAACTATAATCATGATAATTCTCAGTGTGCCTGGAAGAACCCGACTTGGACCAAGTGAAACCAATCTTCTTCCATTTCTCAGCCGTCTCTGGGAAGAACGTCACGTAACTCGAAAGCCTCCTCTCGGCGGCCTGCACAAAGCTCGATGGAATCCAACTCCTCTCTTTAGCACCTAACACCACTTTACTCTTCACAGCGATCCTGAGGAGCTCCGCTATGTCGTTGACATCTGTATGCTGCTTCACACGCAAATACTCCTTGGGTGCATTCTGATGGTCTTCCCAAGCTTGCAACTTCAACATGAGAAGAGGGAGGAATGGCATCAGCGGCAACCCTTGCCCCTGCTCCCTGGTGCACATCTTGATTCGATTCAAAGGGACGTCAGGGATATTCATGATCCCTGGGACGAGGACGTCGACTTTGCAACTACGGGAGAAGTAAGCGGATGTGCTGAGTTTGTACCACAGGACTTTGTAGGTGGCGTATGGGTTTTTGGATGCGACGAGGTAGAAATTGGAGTCTGTGTCGACGAGCTGCCGTTTGAGCTCTTCTTGGCCGATCGAAGAGGTTAAGACCACTACGTCGATATCCTATGCAAGAATACATGCCTAGGTAATTAGAAAACTATCATTTGACAGGATGCCTCACAGTGGCCACCCTCGGATTACCGTACGCGTTACAAGCTACGCCACCTACAAGAACGCACTTCAAGTTTAGTTTATTGAGCGCAGCTACGACGGCTCTCGCAACTTGCTGGATTTCAGGTGCAAGTAAGGGTGTTTGTTGGGATCGATATCGAGTGCGATACATGTTCGATGAGCGATACATGTTCAATGAAACACGAGTTTAGAGGTTTTATCTGATGCGGGAAAGGCTGAGACGTAGATCTTTATATCCTAGTAGAATGCAAAGCAGCAGTCAAGAAAGCAGCCTTCGGATGAAGATGTTGGTGAGGTCGTGTGGGTCATAAAGAACGTTCAAACTTTGGGCGCAGCCAAGGTTCATATCGCTCTAATGCACTTCTGCTGCGGCCTGCCGTTAACATACTTCGCTGGGCGTGCCTACGGTTCACTTCGGAAGAAATATGGCAGATGAGTTATATCGCAAGAAGCTCGAAGTGCAACTCCGCACATTGGCTATTGGGGGATTGAGAATATTTAGCTTCATGGTGGGAAGCAGAAGGAGAGTAGCTGCGGGGAAGAAGAACATCTTGCCAAGAAATAGTTATCGTAGGAAAGAGAGGCATCTCAATAGCGGCAATTCTTTCAAGTTCATTCACACATGTGTACTAAGTCAAGAACGTGTAGTATGCCATTGTGCGTTCCAAGGGCCTGCCACGCATACCATCAGCTTTTGGATAATCAGAAATTGATCTTATGTGACATGCCCACCATAATCTTGTTCGCAATACCCAGACCAGATGCAGAGTCCTTCTTGAATAAGTCGTGTACTATGGAACCGCCCATTCGTTCGTACTTGAATGCTGGCTGTTTATCACCGTCATCATCTTCATAAACTTCCTCCTCATCCTCAGCACCTTAGTCCTCCTCGTCTGTACCATGCTCAGATGCACTCCCACTTTCCCTCTCTTCAGTGTCAACCGTTTCTTCATCCTCCGCGTCGCTCAACTGTGTCGGACTCTCGGTAATAGCTTGGCCCCTCTCCTTATCAGCGTATCCGACACTCTCCTGAGATGTGGAAGGTGACGAGGCCATGCATACAACCACGCGTTTACGGTTGCGGTGACATTAGGGGAAGCGCCCTAAGCCCCGGCGCTTACACTCTCAGTTAGGAAGTTGTAAGTGCGGCAAACCTCTGAGAACCGCATCAGCAAATTGGCGGGCCTGTGGCTGGCCTGAGTCCATGACAACCACACTCGCCATGCGGCCATGAATTCCTGTGTAACCACGATCGGATCGTACGACACCAAACCATAACCATACTCCCCATGAATGCCGCCATGTCAATCATACTTTCTGATCATTGGCACCATACACAAGAGCTATGACAATAACACAATCACCGTGATACCTTTACATTTTGGTAATATACTAGCTATGGAATGGGTACTTTTTGTGTGAGTAGAGGCTTTTCAGTTCGAAACGGCTATCCATTGGCAGTAGTAGTCTTCTTTTTGGATCAATCTCTGATCATAGCACGGGGGTCCGAACGGTGGATCTCCTCTTCAGTTTTGAAAGCGTTCTCGAATTGTTTAGAAGACGCCGCGATAATGTCCGAGGTTGCCGAAAGGATGGCATCCCATTTCTCGCCCGTGATGGCTTTTGTAGATATGGCGTACGTTTCGGCAGCCAATCCCCAGAGTCCATCACTGAATGGTGATTCATCATCGCGCCCAGTCTTCCAGCGGCTAAGAGCCCGTTCAACCTATAGAAACCATCAGAACTCTGTATCGAAGAATGTCTACTGAGAAGTGCAACTTACCGAAGCTGCAGAGAGAGCCAGGGCTCCAGTTGCGTACCGGTCAGAGCTAACTTGAATTGTTACAGCAATATGCCAGGCGAAGGTCTTGATAATCAAATCGGAAAGCCAAGCGCCGCGCTCTCCCTCCTATGTGTCATATGCAGTGAGTTATAAGACTATAGTGCTTGGTTGTGGCGTACCGGGGCATTAGGGTCACGATAAATAAACTTTCCTACTTCAGTATCTGTGGGGAGGAGGGGAGCAACGAAGTCTACGATCTCGCTTGGCTGCATTTTGTCGATTCGTCCTAAGACAACTCAAAGTCCCGCCTTGCCAATCTCGCAGCGCCAAGTGCGAAGAGCAGCACCAGCCTTACCAGGCATCAGTTCAAATACACTGGAATCAGAGAAAGCGACGTACTACTCCTTCGATGGCCGGATCATCCTTATACCCTTCAAGCTCAGGAAAAACACTGCACCAAAGGTCCTTGACCACACCAGGGAAGTCGGGGTCGCTATTAGTCCCGAACGGTTTTGCGATTGTACCAGCCCATTCATAGAGTCGGGGTAGTAGTTTCTTCTGCCATTTCTTGAGGTCACTTCGAGCACGTTCTCGGGGAAACGGTAGGTTGCCGTTGGCGAATTTTGTTTCAGTTTTAGCTGGCCTTCTTGAGCCTTCATTGGTAGTGGTATTGAATGGTAAGGACGTGTCAACCACCTCGAGTTGAAGCCCCATCTGCAATAATGTATGTGGTAGTAAAGGTTGCGATATTACAGAGGCTTGAGAAACACACCTGGGAAGTCTTGCGATGCTGGTGAGTGTTTGCGACAGATGGTGTTGCTGGGCCACTGCTGTTTGAGGATCCGCACTGTTGCGCTAATGCTTGACTGATAGAAGAGCGGTTGGTGTTCAGAACGGTAGCATTCGTACGTCGAGGCCCTTTTGTCTCTCGTGCAGCGTCAAGTACTGAGATGTCTTCATCTTCTTGAAATTCACCAGGAGTTTCGCTGGCCAGGGAGGTAGTTGACGACACCGCTGACTTGTTTTGAGAAGGGTAAGGATTGTTGACTGTATCTGTGGTACCCGTGAGAGAGATGAAGCGATTACGATGCATGTTGAAAGTTCTCACCATCAGTTGCAAACGCTTGCCAGTTGCGCCTTAGTCCTCCTGCTTCAGTATTTCGAGCACGTTTGGAGCTTGAGCAATATAAGGTCAGTTAGCTATCAACAAGTTATAATGGGATTTACGTTGTTTTGTCTAGCTCGGTGACCTGTAATCTTCGCTTGCCACCGCCAGCCACAGTGGAAGGGTTGGAATGACCCTTATCAGCAGCATCCACTTCACTAGTGGCGCGTTTTGTGATTGCAGTTCGTAATGCACTACGTGCAGCTGCTTTTGTGGTAGCCAGATTCTTATTCACCTGGTGTGTACACGAAATATTCAATAAAATGTTCGGTGACGTGATAGATAGCCTACAGATTTATTTTGATCACCGTGACCGCTGGTATGTGTACTCTTCAAGTGAGCCGCACCACCTTTGCCATCTTCATCATCATCTACTTCATCGATAAACTCATCAGGATCATACACCGATTCCCTATCAGATATGTGAAAGTCTCTATCACCGCCGTCATTATCTTCCCAGTCATTGTGATAAGCTAAAGAAGTGTATTTGAGTGGCAATGTGAACGCGCCGGTGGCTAATTGACTCACCAGCACCGGCACCATCCGAGAAGTATCCAGGATCGCCATCAGGATCATTGATACTTCTAGGTTCCTTATTTTCCTGGGTTTCTTCACCGTATTCTAGCTTGTGTGATGCCAGATCCGGACGTGCTGCAGTGGACTTTCTGAGTTCGTACTGGCGTCGCGTGTTGGCCTGAATTTTGGCCGTAACATCAAGCTTTGATTGTTGTTCCAAGATATTCTGCTGCTTTTCGGCGATAGATTTTCGAACATTTGCAAGTTCATCTGCAGCAATCTGCTCCCTGGTGCGTCGCTTAATTGAATATCGATTGTGCTGGTCGCCAGGATGCTGATTCTGATTACTCGTTCGTGTCGCAGGACGGTTCGGCTGAGTATTACCATGGCCTGAAGATTGGGGGGTGCCCGGATTCGCAATGGGCTGTGGCTTTTTCCTTGCGCCAGCCATTGAACGAAGTAGTGGTTGAGGATGAAGGGCAAAATTTCCCGGAGCTTCCCGGACTGGTTGAATTTCAACTTCAAGTGTCGTTGGCCGTGACTGATAATCTCATCTGATCAGTTTGAAACCAGCTCACCCTCCACGACTTATATATTTTCTACACAATGTTTAACCTTTTCCGCCGCCAGAAACTGAAATGCCCAGTCTTGGGATGCTCTACTACATGCCGCAACCAGTCTGCCTTAACAAAACATGTCCGATCAAAACATTCACAGTCCAACTTCGTCAAACGAGTAGAAATGAATGATCCGCTTTCTTCGCCAGCCCATGAGCAACATCTTGCACTCGACGACCCCCTGTCTAGCTTGCCAGCTGCAGAGAACCACGATAACATCAGTATTGACCCCTTTTCTCTCAACGAAAACACCCAGCAGCCTTCTCTGAGTCCGCAGAAACATATTTTACATCCTTTCCTGACGGGTGAGTCTCTCAGCTCATCTGAGATGTTTTACCATTGAATTGCAAAGCTAGGTGATCCTTGTGATGCTGAGGGACAGCCACTGGAAACGGGGGCATCTCCGCCACCACGTCATATACCAGAACCTGATGATTGGTCACCGTTTGATGACCAGGCCAGTTTTCAACTAGCCGACCTCCTGTTTCGCAAGGTAAGGGGGTTGACCTTGTATAATGATGTACCTAATCTAATCCCCTATTGTACTTCAGGTCGAGATGTCTGCCGCAAATCAGAATGAATTATATGGCATATTAGATATGCTTCTCGAGAAGCACCAGGATTCCTCACCGTTTACGTCAGCAAAGGATATGTATGAGACTATTGATGCTGTCCCTCTTGGCGACGTTCCGTGGAAATGTTTCCAAACAACATTCACTGGTGACCTAGGCCCCAATCCTCCGAGCTGGAAGCTTAAGACTTACGAGGTTTGGTATCGTGACCCGGATGCTGTACTCCGCCGGCTACTTGAAAATCCAGACTTCGATGGCGAATTTGACTACTGTCCCTATATTGATATTGACAGCCAAGGTAATCGGAAATGGAGTGACTTCATGTCCGCAAACTTTGCATGGCGGCGCAGTGTATGTACTGCATTTTATTGTTCAATTTGTTCTTACGGTCATACTGTTATCTTTAGACGGATATATACAATGAGAATCGAGAGCAAAACAGGGGTGCAATGTACTGCTCCGTCATTACAGGCTCTGATAAGACTACAGTTTCAGTGGCGACAGGGCACGTTGAGTACCACCCAGGCTATATCTCAATTGGTAATATACGCAACACCGTTCGGCGTGCACATCGGAATGGAGTGGTTCCGTTTATCTTCTTTGCCATACCCAAATGTACGCATTTCATTGTGCTATGTTATAAGTTGCATAACTAAATATCTCTCAAGCTGACCGTAAATATGATAATGATCCAGAATTCCAAAAGTTCAAACGACAGCTCTACCATTCCTCACTCTCTGCTGTTCTTCAATCCATTAAGTGTAGCATGTCCATTCCTGTAGTCCGCCGATGTCCAGATGGACACTTCCGCCATGTTATATATGATCTTGGGCCCATCATCGCTGATTATCCCAAGCAAGTAATGCTTGCAGGCATCGTTCAAGGCTGGTGCGCAAAGTTAGTGATATATTTCAGTCTTATTATCTGTTTCTGATATAAACTAGATGTAATGCAACACCAGAGGACCTGGATGGGTGTGAACATGCCATTCCCCGTACCAAGGATGATACCGAAGCACTTATTCAGCTTTACGATGCTGGAACATTATGGGACGGATTCGGTATAGATAACGACATCATCGTGAGTATCTTACAGATAAACGGTTTCTCAGACATTTATATACTCTCTTTTAGCCATTTACCAATGATTTTCCGCGTGCAGATATCCACGAACTGCTTTCTCCAGACTTGCTTCACCAAGTCATAAAGGGAACCTTCAAGGACCATCTCGTAGAGTGGGTCGGCGACTACCTGAAGCTTGTTCATGGCAAGACTCAAGCTGATGATATTATGGACAGAATAGATCACCGGTGAGAACATTTGCGTTGAGTTTGCAGCATGCTCAAACCACACTTGGTGTAGCATTGCCGTTGTACCTGCATTTCCCAATCTACGCCGTTTTCCTGATGGCCGCCGATTCAAGCAGTGGACTGGAGACGATTCCAAAGCCCTTATGAAGGTAGTACGCTCATATTGCTGGTTATCTCAGTCACTGCACTAATTGTGGATATCATCAGGTGTACTTACCTGCGCTTGTTGACTATGTCCCCTATGATATTCTACGTACATTTTCAGCCTTTTTGGACTTCTGTTATCTTGCGCGCCGAACAGATTTCACAGAAGATACGTTAGATCAACTCGATTTAAAGCTAAAGTCGTTTCATCACCACCGTCAAATCTTTGAAAAATGTGGTGTGCGCCCGAATGGGTTTTCGTTACCACGGCAGCATGCCCTCACCCATTACAGATTCTTGATAGAGGAGTTTGGAGCTCCGTATGGTCTCTGTTCTTCAATTACAGAGTCCCGGCATATCACCGCTGTCAAGCGACCATGGCGCCGATCGAATCACTTCAAAGCCTTAGGTCAAATGTTAATAACGAATCAACGGCTAGATAAACTGGCTGCTCTCCGCACTGATTTCGTCGCACGAGGGATGCTATTGCCAGATCATGATACTGTACCCACAACTAACGACGATGATGAGGGAGGGGCAACTGATGAATTAGTAACTGGTTCTGTTACCCTGGCACGGCGTCGTGGTAAGTGGGTGTTATATATATGTATGTAGAGGTGCTAATCTATTGTATTTGCTAGCGCCTGAATATCCAACTAGCATCGACACATTATCAGCATATATTGGCATTCCCAACCTCCCTCTGCTGACACAGCGCTTTCTATATGATCAACTTTACCCCGATAGTCGCTACCCAGCTGAAGACGTGCCCTTGGATGTGCTTCCCTTAATCCGCCCGCCAATCTCAGTCTTCCACTCCGCTGTCGCAACATTCTATGCTCCAAGTGATCTATCTGGGCGTCACGGCATGTACTCAGAACGGATTCGGTGTACTCCCAACTGGCATGGTAGCGGGCCACGTCACGACTGTGCATTCCTTGTCAACGATGACACTAGGCCCGGGCTATTAGGAATGAGTGTTGTACGCTTGAGGCTTTTATTCTCATTCCAACATCATGGCAAGACATATCCATGTGCACTCGTAGAGTGGTTCGATAGGGTTGGACAGCGTCCTGATCCTGATACAGGTCTGTGGATTGTCAGACCTGACCGCCGAGGGCGAGGTGAACAGCCGTTCTTATCTGTTGTTCATACGGACTCTTTACTACGTGCAGCCCACTTAATACCGGTATTTGGTGAAAAACCTCTTCCCCGAACTCTTAAATACCAAGATTCATTAGATTGTTTCTGTGCATTTTATGTTAATAAGTATATAGACCATCACACATTCGAGTTGTTGCAGTAACGTAGTACCAATAAAACACCCATGATTCCCAAAGATTGGTAGTTACAAATAACCCTAGCAAATGTCTTTCAAGGTGACAGTACGATTGACCTCCATAACATGATTGATTTCCTGCATGATCTCGTCCAGCAACTCCGCAACCGGCCCATTATCCACTCTTGAATCCAACTTCACAGCGTGAGCCAACTTCGTTAGCAATTCTTGCACCCGATCAACCTGGCGAAGGAAGGCTACTCGGTTGACATGAAGCAAAACAAGCTCTGACGAGGCGGTCAAGAGCACTTCAGCCTCTGGAAGGCGCGGCTCTCGGGCCCATAGTGACGGCAAGTCTAATGTGCCTGCTTGGGCTCGTAGGTCATCACATGTCTTACACGGGAACACTGACATGATATATGTGTATTAGATGACTCGCTGGATAGCCAATATAATGTATGAACTTGCCTTCTTTTGTGGAGGGCAAGTTGCCTTCACGCCATGCTCTTGAGAGTGCACGCATCACGTTGACAGGGCAATGAGGGTTTTCATGGATGGATGGCCCTTGCCTATAGATTGAATTGATAGAAACAACATGAGGACGGTGTGAAGACATAGTATAGTCGGGTGGATGATAACTGAGTCCAGATCAGTGAAGCGAAAACTGGTTGTCGATGGCTCAGATGAGCAGCCTGAGCGTTGCAGGTGTGTAATGTGACGTTTGTGACAATGTGTGGGAATGTTTTCAAAGTATGGTTGAACTTGTGACGCTGCAAGCATCACGCACTCACACCCATCAGACATCTACCGATTTGCTGATGCGAGTAATTATCGGATTTCATGTTAAAGTGAGTCAAATCGCTGAAGCTGCTTGTATAAGATGCTCAGTGGAATTCTTGTCTAGACTTTGATAATTATATTCTTTCCTGATGAGAGAACTCGCATCTTTCCTAGCTCAGCGCTCAAGCATGACCAAATGACCAAAATATTTGGGTCTGGGGGTCCACCAAATCTGTTGGTGAACACGGATCGCATGCAAGAACACCGCTTATTGTTCCGCTTTCGCCTTACTTGTTCTCACCATCAATTTTTTGAGGTCACAGATCCTTGAGGGGAATTTGTGGGAGAAGAACTTGTGCAAGTGGGCCATTGCAAAGCATGGCATGTACGGGTCCCTTTTTGGGTATTTACCCTTTATTTATCTGTCACCCATATTCTCATACACATGAACATTTATGAATAATGCTTGCGTCTCCATACCTGAGAACTAGGAAAACTTCTCACCCAGTTTCTTTACATCTTAAGTTACTTCTCCTCTCTGAAATTACTAGTGCTGCTTGTCAATTGCTTACTACACTTGTCTGAGTCTAAAACATCTTTTGCAAGATCTGTTATTAGCTATAGTATCTCAAAATTTCATTATTGTTACTGGTAGTATCACTTAGCAACTAACCACCTCTGTTATATCAGAGAGGAAACCACCTTCCAGTATTACACAAAGTACACAACAATTATTTCGATATCTATAAATATAGCTACAGAGCAACATAGCTCACATGGAGGGTTATTGCTGATTATTCAATCATATGAGTAAGTGACATAGATACACTTATCTCAACACCTGTGCCCTCGACCAATAAATAATATTAAAGAAACCAAAGACTTGAATAAATCAGGTGAACACATGAAAATTGAAAGGTGTTACGCATGTGCAAACCCCTAACCCCTAGCCCTAGTCAGGTGACCATTCCCGTGACCTCGGACATTGGCTTCAGACTATCGGACTTTCGGATACACTCGGATCAAGGGATATACACACGGACTTAGCACATTTTGATATGGACTCTGATATTACTGTAGAATTATTTAATTATCAAGGGACACTTAGGCTTAGTTTCCACGAGGTATAACTCATGTATTCCGCATGTTAGGTTACCTTCACAGTATTTAAGCCGTAGTTACTTGTAGATAGTTCTTCAGTTCGAATATCAACTTAATACGTCTCCTCTTCTCTACTAAGGGAGCTCCTACTCTCTCCTGTCCTACTCTATCACCAATCTCCGGTATTCCGCATCTCCGACTTATACTCTACCTTCTATTCCGTTCTCCGGCGTTACTCCGTAACCCCGATCTCCATTCCGAAGTTAAGGTATAACGTGTTAGGTAGTGGGCGGCACAACTCTGCACCTCAGTAGTTGAAGCCAAATACCTTTCTGTAGTCTGTTTAGTAGTAGGCCTGGATTCTGTATTTAACAGTATATTCGAACTCACCTCCCACTCCCTAGCCCTTTCCTTTTCCCAGATGACCACAGCACGCGTTACCAAGCTGGCCAAGGCTGCAGAACAGTCCCCCGCCGCATCCGGATCCTCGACCTCCGCACACGCCCGCAGTCACCATAACACCACACGGCGACACGTAGGACGAGTCCGCGCTTCTTCGACTCCTGTTGTGAGCACTACCGCTCCGACCGAAGAACTCCAGGAGAACCCCGAAGAACCTCGGAGAAACGAAACGATCATCGAAGAACGTCTCTCGCAAACTTCGTCCCATTCTCCGCAACCCCAACGGGAGCCCTCTGCTGGGCCATCCGGACCCTCCGGACCTGGCGGACCTCCTGGGCCTCCGGACGATGGTGATGACGAACCCGAAGATGACGATGCATTCGACTACGATCAACCTCCGCACTCCGCCCCCCGTCGAGAAACTCCGATCCGATCCGATGTTGGTGAGGCACTTATTCAGTCCCTCAACGGAATTACGTCCACACTCCGCGATCTGAATCGTGGGGTCTCCGTCCCTGCCTCCGCCAAAGCTAGCTCTTGCGTCAAGGTTCCTGACACGTTCGATGGTTCAGACCCTCGGAAACTCAACACATTCCTAGTTCAGTTGAAGCTGTACTTCACCGCGAACTCCGGTCAGTTCTCCGATGAGGACGAAAAGGTTACGATTGCGCTCTCGTATCTGAAAGGCACGGCCTTCGACCTGTTCGAGCCATACCTCGCGGAACCCGATGGGGAAGTTCCACCTTGGATGTACTCCTATGAGGCATTCGTGGAAACCCTAAAGGACAACTTCGGTGCTATCGACCCAGCCCGAGACGCGGAAATGGCTCTCGACTCACTCAAGATGCTCAGCCACCACCGGATCACGAAATTCAACGTGATCTTCCAGCAGCACGCTTCAAAGCTGGTTGGTTGGGGCGACAGGGCCCTCCGGTACATGTACTACAATGCGCTTCCGGACCGAATCAAGGATGAACTCTCGCGTTCTCCGAAAAGGGAATCTCTCTCCGCTCTCCAATCCGCCGCTTCCGAGATCGACCAACGATACTGGGAGAGGCAAAAGGAGAAGAAGTCCGATCCCTCGGAGAAGCACTCCGAGAAGTCCGCGAAAAAGTCCACATCCTCCCATCATTCGTCTAAACCCGCACCCTCGAACTCCGCGAACCCGTCCTCGTCTTCCTCCAACTCCGGCAACAAGTCCTCAACGTCCTCCGCAAAACCCGCTTCGAAGAACTCCGCACCACCCCCTTTCGCCAATCAGTTGGGAAAGGATGGCAAACTGAAGCCTGAGGTCCGCGCGGAACGCATCCGGAAGGGACTCTGTCTCTTCTGCGGTGGTTCCGGACATCGGGTTAAGGAATGCCCCAACGGAAACTCGAACTCCGCAAAGGCCCGCGCAGCAGTAGCTGAATCGGATTCCTCTGAACAAGAGGCACACATCTCCGAGACGGAAAACTGATGTGCAGCCCAGAGTCCTCGGACCCTCCGCGGAGCTGCGATCTGTACATATGGCCCGACATCTGTAGACTTAATGCTGCGTCCCCCGTTCTCTCTCCTTCCGCTACTTACGTTTCTCTTACCTCGGACAATCTTTCTGATATCACTACGATCTTTACTGCACTAATAGATTCCGGTTCTACTCACTGTTTTGTAGATACAGGTTTCATTCGTGCTCATGGACTCTTAACTTACCGTACCCCCCCGATAAAGCTTTTGTTGTTCGACAGCTCATCAAATAATTTCATTACCGAAGCTCTTGACCTACTCTGTAGGTTTCCGACTGGCGAAAATCTGAAAATTACGTTCTTTGTCACACCTCTGGACGTTTCCTGTTCTGTTGTTCTAGGACATAACTGGCTCACCCGCTACAATCCGTTGATTGACTGGGTTACGAGCAGTATCTCGTTCCGAGCACCAGAATCTGGCAGCGTTATTGCGGCCCCGGCATTGGAAGCACCTCCGACTACTCCGACTTCTCCGGATACGTCTCCGTGTTCTCCGCAGCCATCTCCGGTGACTACTCTGTCTGTTCCGGATTCTCCGGAAACTCCGCCTTCGACTACGATTCCCTCCGATCCTCCGAATATCTCCTTCATTAACGCCGCTGCTTTCAAGACAGTCTCGCGTATGAGGGGAGTCCAGGTATTCATGATCAATATCCGACCCGAAGGAACAACTTCTGCCAGATCTTCTGTCGTGTCCGACCCTTCTCCGGACCTCTCGAACGTTCCTGCCGAATACCACGAATTCGCGGACGTGTTTAGCAAAGGTAAAGCCGAAACTCTAGCTGATCACAGGCCCTACGACCTCAAGATCGAGTTAGAGGAGAATGCGTCACCCCCTGTGGGTCCGATGTATTCCCTGTCCCAAACAGAACAGCAAGCTTTGAAAGAGTTCATCGACGAGCATTTGCAGCATGGTTTCATCCGTCCGACCAGTTCTCCGCACGGTGCCCCCGTCCTATTCGCCAAGAAGAAAGACGGTTCTCTCCGCCTCTGTGTCGATTACCGCGGACTTAACCGCATTACTCGCAAAGATCGTTATCCGCTTCTGCGTCTAGCCGACCTCCTAGATGCACCCCGCGATGCCAAAATCTACACCAAGATCGATCTCCGGCACGCATACCACTTAGTCCGGATCTCCGAAGGAGATGAATGGAAAACAGCCTTTCGAACTCGCTACGGCTCCTTCGAGTGGTTGGTTATGCCTTTTGGGTTAACTAACGCTCCCGCGGCTTTTCAAAGGTTTATCAATGATGTGTTCGCTGATCTTTTAGACGTCTGCGTCATTGTTTATCTAGATGATATCTTGATCTACTCCAATAGTGTAGAGGAACACAAGGAGCACGTTAAGGAAGTTCTCCGACGTCTCCGGAAA
This sequence comes from Pleurotus tuber-regium, assembly GCA_014058305.1. NCBI lineage: Eukaryota > Fungi > Basidiomycota > Agaricomycetes > Agaricales > Pleurotaceae > Pleurotus > Pleurotus tuber-regium. The sequence goes on from JACFYU010000024.1 coordinate 333,779, forward strand.
CACAAACTCTATGCTAAAGGTGAGAAATGTGAATTTCATGTTGACACCGTAGAATATCTAGGTTATATCCTTTCTCCGACCGGACTTACCATGGACCAAGCCAAAGTCAAGGTTATTCAAGAATGGCCTGAACCCCGCAAAGTCCGCGATGTTCAGTCCTTTCTCGGCTTTGCGAACTTCTACCGACGATTCATCCGCAACTACTCCGATATTGTCGTTCCGCTCACCCGCCTGACCCGCAAAGGCACCCCTTGGGTTTTTAGTGACAAGTGCCGGACAGCTTTCAATGAATTGAAAGCTGCCTTTACTCAAGCTCCGGTACTCACTCACTGGATCCCCGACGCTCCGATGATAGTAGAAACTGATGCCTCGGACTACGCTCTAGGAGCTATCCTCTCAATCTACACCTCCGACGGAGAAATCCACCCCGTCGCTTTCCACTCACGCACGTTCACCGCTACGGAATTGAACTATGATGTCCACGACAAGGAACTTCTCGCAATTTTTGAAGCCTTCCGAATCTGGCGTCAATATCTTGAAGGGTTCAGCTTCCGTTATCGATGTTGTTACTGATCATAAGAATTTAGAATACTTCTGTACGACTAAAGTCTTAACCCGAAGACAGGTCCGCTGGTCAGAGTATCTCTCCCAGTTCAACCTTTGTATTCGTTTCCGTCCAGGCAAGTTAGGAGCCAAACCTGACTCCTTAACTAGACGATGGGACGTCTACCCTAAAGAGGGGAGTGAGCGCTACCAGCACGTCAATCCACAAAACTTCCGACCCGTTTTCACTCAAGAACAACTCGTAGCATCAATCCGCGCTTCTTATCTCTTCGTACCCACTCTCCGCGGATCCGTAGTCATGGATGTTGAACAACTCCATTCCGACATCAAGTCCGCGCAAGAGTCCGATCCGACACTCTCCGTCCCTATCTCCGAACTAGGTCCGCGCTGGTCAAAGGAGGACTCCGGTCTCCTGCGACTAGACAACCGGATCTTCGTCCCCGACTTCTCCGATCTCCGAGTCCGTGTTCTCCGCTACAAACACAATCACATTCTTTCCGGTCACTATGGCCAAAACAAAACATTAGAACTTGTCCGCCGGGAATACACCTGGCCCAATATCTGCGACTTCGTCAAAAGCTACTGTAAGTCCTGTGTCACTTGCATGCGAGCTAAACCCCAGAGACACAAACCCTATGGCAAACTCCGACAACTCCCTGTACCTTCTCGACCCTGGGATTCCATATCCATGGACTTCATCGAGAAACTCCCCAAATCCTCCGGTTTCGACTCCATTCTAGTCATCGTAGACCGACTCTCTAAACAAGCCATATTCACCCCTTGCCACGACACAATCACCTCCGAAGATCTAGCCAAGTTATTCATAATGCACGTATTCTCCAAGCACGGAGTTCCGAACCATGTCACCTCCGATCGAGGTTCGGAGTTCGTCTCCCACTTCTTTAGGTCCCTCGGTAAAGCCTTAGAGATGAAACTACACTACACCTCTGGCTACCACCCTGAAGGTGATGGACAGACCGAACGTACTAACCAAACTTTGGAACAGTACCTCTGCGTTTACTGCAACTACCAACAAGACAACTGGTCAGAACTTCTTCCCATAGCCGAATTCGCGTACAACAATGCTCCAAGTGCCACCACCGGAGTATCTCCGTTCTTCGCGAACAAAGGTTACCATCCCCGTATCTCCGTACATCCGGAATACGATCTCGCCTCCACCCGTGCAAGAGAATTCGTAGTCAACCTCGACGACCTCCACCAAGAACTCCGAACCGCGATGTCCGATGCCCAACTCCGCTATCAAGCTCCTGCAGACCGCAGACACTCCGCGGCTCCAGACTTCAAGGTCGGACAAAAGGTCTTCATCAAGGCTCAGTTCTTTCGCACCACAAGACCCTCCAAGAAGTTATCCAAGAAGTTCATCGGACCCTTTGAAATCATTGCTCAAGCAGGTCCTTCGTCCTTCACGGTTAATCTTCCCCAATCACTACGCTCAGTACACCCAGTGTTCCACGTATCGATGCTCGAGCCCGAAACTCCGAACGAGATTCCTCTCCGCGTACAATCTCCGCCACCTCCGATCGAAGTTGACGGCGAAGAAGAATACGAGATAGCCGAAGTTGTTGACTCTAAAATCGACAAGCGTTATCGAAAGATGCCCTTGCGATATAAAGTCCGATGGCTAGGCTATGAAGACACTGCGGAAGAATTCTCCAAGCTCGGAGCGGACGAACTCGAACATGCTCAGGAACTTGTTGAAGAGTTCCATCGTCGATACCCGGACAAACCTGGTCCACTCAGCAAAATCAAACCCAAGTAGCATAGCTACGTATTTCATTCCTTTTCTCTCTCTCTCTCTCTTTCTAGTAGTTATAGCCTTAGTTACTTACTTCTAAATTCTTCCCCTTGACATTTACTTACTCACTCAAGTTCACCTATCAGTCAAGTATATATCAAGAAACAAGAAAAAAGAAAAGTACACAAGTAGTTACAAGATACTATATACTACATTTTATTCCGAGGAGTCCGTATACTCCTCTGCCTCCATTTCATAGTTCTCGTCCTCCTTCTCCTTCCCTTTCCCTTTCTCCGATTTCTCCGCTTCCTCGTTTTCCTCCCGCATCATCTCCTCCATCTTGATCCACGTATCCAACCGGAACTCGACATCTCGCAGGCGATCCTCAATGTCCGCATACTCCTCGTCGGTCTCGTACTCGCCCCGTTCTTCAAGATTCTCCGCGGTACGGAGAATGTTTTCGAGTCGACGGGTCCTCGATCGCTCCTTCGCCATGGCCACTCGGAGCTTGGCGATCTCCAAGGAATGCTCCATTTGCCGTTGCTCGAAGCGCTTCCCGTACATGTTGAAGGTAAACATGAGGTCCCGGTTAGATGTACCTTCGTCCGCCGCGGAATCCACCTTCTCCGCTCCCCTCACAGAACTCCGCGTACTCCGCGAAGGTCCCGCCTCTGGTCCCGGGCTTACTCCCTTCTCCGCCTTTTTCGCGGCCTTTCTCCGTGGAATCTTCTCCGACGCTCTCCCCCGTCCAGCTTTCGTCTCCTGGCCCTTCGGAAACTCGCAGCGGTGCTTGGACTTGTGGCACCCTTCACAAGTACTGGCATTAACACTATTCCACCAGTCAGCTCAGCCCAGGCAGTAAAGGACACCAACAACTTACCTTGCCTGAGGTAAGCACTCGCGCTTACGCCCCCTGCAGTTGTAGCAAGCCCTATGCACCCCGTCAGGCCACAGTGTCGCGTACTCATCTCCGACTTCGCGATCCCGGATCTCCGGACGTCTCCGCATCGTCGGTTCCTTCTCCGCCTTCTCTGGACCTCCGAGTATCGCGGGCAACTCTTTCTCCGCGATCTCCTCCCCTTCTCCGGTGTACTCCGCGACCGTCATCTGCTTCATCGCTTTCGAAATCCCGACCCTCGTAGAACGAATTCGACGGTTTTCCTCCTCCTGCCGACGTTGCGCGTACAACATTGCGGAGTTCTCCTCCGCGGCAGCCTTCTCCTGCGCGATCCGCGCCCTCTCCGACATCTCCGCGATCTCCGCCGCCATCTCCTCTGTGATCAACGTTAGTTCGGGCGACTCCGATTTCACGGAGATCCACGAACCTCCCGGAGTTTCCTCCAACATTGACCGCGTACCCTTCGCTTTCTTCGTCGGCGGAGATACCCCGGTCGGAGTTTCGTCCCGCGGACGAGTAACTCGTGATGTCACCTCCAAAGGAGCAGGAGTAGGTGCATTGGAATGCTCGTTAGCGAGCATTTTTGAGGCGATCTCTCGGGCAACGAGAGCTTGAAGTTCAGGATACTGAACAAGGTCCTTTAGGGAGAAACCGGACATATTGGCTTATGGGCAAGTGTTGAAAAGTTGTCAAGAGCATCGAAGTTCCCCTTTCTGCCTTTAAAGCGTCGTTCGAAACTCCGCAACTTCGATCCTTGGTTCTCCGCAGCAAGTGATGTCACCATCTCGAACCTCGGGCAGACCCCGAAGTTTCGGTTTTAGCTTTCGGAGAAAATTTCCGAACTCCGGACGGAACTCCGAAGAACGTTCTGGAATGGCCTCTTGGGAATCGGCCTTAAGGGGGGAGTACTGTTACGCATGTGCAAACCCCTAACCCCTAGCCCTAGTCAGGTGACCATTCCCGTGACCTCAGACATTGGCTTCGGACTATCGGACTTTCGGATACACTCGGATCAAGGGATATACACGCGGACTTAGCACATTTTGATATGGACTCTGATATTACTGTAGAATTATTTAATTATCAAGGGACACTTAGGCTTAGTTTCCACGAGGTATAACTCATGTATTCCGCATGTTAGGTTACCTTCACAGTATTTAAGCCGTAGTTACTTGTAGATAGTTCTTCAGTTCGAATATCAACTTAATACGTCTCCTCTTCTCTACTAAGGGAGCTCCTACTCTCTCCTGTCCTACTCTATCACCGATCTCCGGTATTCCGCATCTCCGACTTATACTCTACCTTCTATTCCGTTCTCCGGCGTTACTCCGTAACCCCGATCTCCGTTCCGAAGTTAAGGTATAACGTGTTAGGTAGTGGGCGGTGCAACTCTGCACCTCAGTAGTTGAAGCCAAATACCTTTCTGTAGTCTGTTTAGTAGTAGACCTGGATTCTGTATTTAACAAAAGGTTTACTGACTGAGTCTGTGATGCAATGATATATTTTCATGTCAGTGAAATTTTATTAATGAATTCTATTATGTTCCATTCAATGTTACTCATTCCCTTGCATTATTTTGTGTTAGAAAGTGGGGGAAATAATTAATCAGGGATGTGAACACAATCTCCACTCTAGAATTGAATAATTAAGCAGTTACAAGCAATATAATTGATGTCAAATTAATTGAATTAATAGTTTATAATATATTTGATTTTTTGAGCATTTTATACATTGACCATTAACTGTATAACCAGTCCATTTAGACTGATTTAGTGGGATAGGGGTACTGGACAGGGGAAAGAGCCTAATTGAGCCATGTCATGCGAGAAGCGCTAACTCAAAAGGCCTAGGCCACACACGGATTTGCTGACTAATTGGTCCACGCGACTTCGTGAAGATCCATTGCCTAAAATGGTACATCAAAGAAGCTATGGGAGAAGCATCCGGCATCCGGCTATCTTAATACCCACCCTCTTTTACAAGCGCCCATAGTGAAATGAGGATAGTAACGGATCCTTCATTTCATTCCGGACCCGTAACAAGAACAAAAGGTCTTTACGACAGGACAGTGTTTCATAGCTGTACGTTAGTCGGAACGATATTCTTGCTATCTGAATAGCCACCTCGTCTTCCACCATCAATCAGGCTGGTCACAATGCAACAAAGCGTCCGCCTTGTATTAGTATAATATATTGAATCATTGGGAAGGAGGTTGTGGGCGTCGTTTCCCATCGTCGTGCTCATTACACCGCCAAAGCGTAGGCTTCCATCAATCCTGGTTGTACGTACTTGTGTTAACCGCATTATCTTGGAAAATCAACACTTGCTGAATGCAACCATAGGTGCCTCTTGTTCTAGTTACGTACCGTTGGAGGATACACTGGTGTATAAAACCCTCATGGAATCGCCCCTTAGGGATTCAAGCATCATACCCAAATATCTAGCTACCGAGTCTCCTTTCCACTGCACTACATTCCTGTGAAAGACAATGCCGGTAGATAACCACAACGACAGTTCTTCCAGCGCATCGAGTGACGGTGGATCCGAATTAGGTAAATATGCTGGGACCGTATAACTCGAGTCCAGTGCTGATGCTTCAAGCCTTTAGCTGGGCCACAGCGGATGAAATATGGAGGAGATTCATTTCGCGGACCCATAAACGGAGGCAACGTAGGCGGGAGGAGGAACGTCAACAATAATGGTCGATCCGCAGAAGGTAACTGAGTTGCACTTCAACACCTTGTCAACTAACTCACGCTTACTCTTCAGAGTCTGTCAAGGAAAAGTTAAAGCGGATCAAAGCTCTCGTCAATGACAAAGAGCTGGACTATAGGAAGTGCAATGAAGTCAAAGCTGAACTGATTGGAATTGAGGAAGATCTCGAGAAATGGACGAATAAGTGTAATGACTATCTTGAAACTGTCCAAGCCAAGCTAGACCAATACGGCACTAAAAAGCGAGCAAAGGCAAAGGTGACCGGGACCAGCACGAAAGTCGCCGCCAAGTCCCGGACTAGAGCGTCTGAGGTAGCAGAGGTGAGTCCAACCCCGTCTGCGAACCTTTTGTGATAACCGATTAAAGGCTGTCAAAAGAGCGATAGTTATCAATCTTGTTAATTTGCCTCGGTCAGTTAGGAGTCGGTCTTAAGCGACATGTATACGTTTAATTATTATATGACGACAATTGAATTGTCGGCTCAAAGCGAGCTCGAGGGTTTCGTTTCCGATAACACAAAAACCACGGAAACGTAGCTTTCAACGTTGGACAATATGGAATCATTGTCGCAGCTGTACCACAAAAACCCTAATTTTCGTACTTAACTTATCTACATTTTAGGAGCATATATATGGATTCACTGACTATGGAATCCTTTATCCGCTCAGTCTATGGACACATTCTCCGAGGCCTCGGTTGGTTGATGTCAGTGAAACTGAAGTCATTCCCTTGTAGTGACATTGTTGTTGTGATACCATTGTTCGCATTTTCGTATTATTTTTGAATTGATATGATACCGGGTGTACGGCTGACAGAGTCTTTTTGTTATCCATATATTTCACGACTTTGTCATACGCCGTGACGCGCGTAACTAATACAAATCATTCCACCGATCTCCGTACGTACAAGATATACTGGCAAAGTAGACACGAAATCAAGAAAAGTCGGACTATGGACCTATCAATAATAAACTCCGTCATCGTCATAAGTCACAGTGTGCCCGAGGGCATTCGACTTGGACCAAGTGAAGCCAATTTTCTTCCATTGCTCAGCAGTCTCTGGGAAGGACGTCACGTATCTAGCAATCCTCCTTTCAGCGGCCTGCACAAAGCTTGATGGAATCCAGCTCCTCTCATCAGCGTTCAAATTCACTTTATCCTTCACAGCGATCTTGAGGAGCTCCGCTATGTCGTTGACATCCGTAGGCTGCTGCGCACTCAGATGCACCTCGGGTGCATTCTGATGGTCTTCCCAAGCTTGCAACTTCAACATGAGAAGAGGGAGGAATGGCATCAGCGGCAACCCTTGCCCCTGCTCCCTGGTGCACATCTTGATTCGATTCAAAGGGACGTCAGGGATATTCGCGGTGCCTGGGACGAGGACGTCGACTTTGCAACTACGGGAGAAGAAGGTGGACGTGCCGAGTTTGTACCACAGGACTTTGTAGGTGGCGTATGGGTTTTTGGATGCGACGAGGTAGAACTTGGAGTCTGTGGCGACGAGCTGTCGTTTGAGCTCTTCTTGGTCGATCGAAGAGGTTAAGACCACTACGTCGATATCCTATGCAAGAATATATGCCTAGGTAATTAGAAAACTAATATTTGACAGGATGCCGCACATTGGCTACCCTCGGATTACCGTACGCGTTACAAGCTACACCGCCGACAAGAACGCACTTCAGATTCAGTTTCTCTAGCGCAGCTACGACGGCTCTCGCAGCCTCTTGGATTTCAGATGCGAGTAAGGTAGTTTGTTGGGGTCTATATTGAGTGCGATACATATTCGATAAAACCCGAGTTGGGAGTAGGGGGTTTTACCTGATGCGGGAAAGGATGAGATATAGGGCTTTATATCCTAGGTAGAATACAAACCAGCGGTTGAGAAGGCAGCCTTCGGATGAAGCTGTTGGTAAGTTCATGCTGGTCATAAGGAACGTTCGTGTTGAAACTTTGGGCGCAGCTACTGAGGCTCATATCCTAGTGCACTTCTGCTGCGGCCTGCCGTTAATATACTACAGGGAAGATGGGGTATGTCATATGAAGCCGAAACTTGTGCAATTCAGCACGCTAGCCATTGGGGTTTGTAATTATTTAGCTTCACGGTGGGAAGGAGTAACTGCGGGGAAGAAGAAGAACCTCTGGCCAAGCATAGTTATCGTAAGAAAGAGAGGCCATCTCAATGACGGCGATTCCTTCAAGTTATTAGTGACACACCCCGTGCTATTAAAGAGGCCGACCCATATAGATGTATTCTTGAGGGTATCAAATGCATGTTGAGAAGAGGATGGTCAGGTGCGATCACCCAATAACCGTAGCTGAGTTGAGTAGGGCCAAGTTCTGTTTCAAGCTCGGGGGCGCTAATTTCACAAGTTACGATATTGAAGTAATTTGCTTGAAAGATATGGATAACGAAAGTATTCCGTCGGCTGCATACCCAGTATCACATTAATTCACAAAGCATACGAGGAGACGGACAACGGTATCACAATAACGCCACTACAAGGGAATGTCCTCCGTTTCACCAACATCATCGTCTCCCTCGTCATTATCAACCGATCTCTCTTTCTCTACAGGTGGGGGAGGAGGCACCTCGATACTCGAAGGAGTGATGACCACAGGAACACCCGCAGACTGAGGAGCACCCGAAAGCGAACTCGGTGGGGGTGATTTACTATGAGTGTCAACAACAGGTGAAGACGCAGGTGAAGGGAACTTGAAATCCCTATTCATAGTCCCGCTCCGACTCTTCCTTTTTGCTTCCTTCGGAGTCTGTTCTGGAGATGCAGAAGAACCGTTTTGTAGATCTTCAACTTCACCTGGTTCCTCTGGTGTTGGTTCGAACGATGCGACATGTGTCCTACTCTCGGAAGAGGAGGGCTGGTTGATGAATGAGTCGCTTGGTGGGGAACGAGTGGGTGGAGGCATGGAGGCGCGATGGTTGATGGGACTGGTTTGCCTGTTTGGTGGTGGACTGGTTGGTGCGCGGGTTAATGATGCTTGAGACATGGATTGGGGACGAGTGAACGGTGGGGAGTTCATAGGTGCTGATGGGCTCGCGCCAAGATAGTACGCAGCGATAGGAACCATCCTATAGCAACTCAATTAGACAATATATCGAGCGAAAATGAGACACGTACTTCTTTTCGGCGTGACAAGCTAATATCCAATGCGGCTGAACAACTGGAATGCTTAGCTGCAGCGCCCTCTGGTACTCCACCCCCGGCGCATTGCTTGAATTCCCTGCAGCCTGCGCACCAGTTGGCGTCGCCGCAGGCGTCGTACACACGAAATGGGTCGTATCGATCTGAATTTTCTCGCTCCAATCTGCCTTCATCTCTTTCAACGCCAACTTTGCGTTCTCCAACAACACTGGATCCTGAACGTTCCCGAAACACACTCTTATACCAGAGGTGTCTGTCATGGTGTGCGTACGCACTCGGAGGATATTGGAAGAGAAGGTTCCTGCGGTGGTGCGTAGGACAAGACGGAAGGAGTATTCGGTGTTTATTTCGAGGCCAGAGAGTTTTGTGGAGGTATTGGTGAGAGGAGAGGGAATTGCGGCTAGACGCTGTTCGTTTCGATAGATGTCTAGCGAGCGAAGTTTCGCTTTGGCGAGTTTGACGGGAGGCCATTGGAGGGTCACGGAGGTTTGGGTAACGTTTCGTAGCTATCTGAATGCTTATGTTGTGTTTAAAGACACTAAGAGTAGAGCGCACCTCTAATTGTGGCGGCTCCGGTGATTCCTTCCCAAACTCGTTCAAAATCACATCCTGCAACTCCCAAAACTCACGATCGCGCCTCTTTTCCTCAGCGTGATTTTGGTGGACGGCGATGTTTACTATAGAACCGGTTGTTGCGCCTGGAGGAAGAAGTATGGAAGGGAACTCTATCAAGTGAGCTCGTTCCCCCAGAAGAATCTGAGTAACACATTAAGAACGCAATCCGCGCGACACGGCCAAAGGAGGACGTACAGCCATGCCAGCATCTGTGCGAAGCAGTTAGTAGATACTTGCATTGAGAATAGCCGACATACCTAGCTTTCCTACCGTAAATGTAAAGCTGTCCTTTGATTTCTCCATGTTCGTGACGACTGAGCAGCACTCAGAGATACTACGAATGTAAGGAGATCACTCCAGAGAATTCTCACGGTCACTGCAACGCGGTAACTAACTTAAGGGGTTCAAGATAGTTATACGACGATAGGCGGATTGGGGGTTGTGCTTAGTTCGGATGGGGAAGAGAATGAGAAGTAGGTCCGTTAGTAGTGAACTTCCGCTGCGGCCTGCGGTCAATATCTTTTGCTGGGGTTCCTACGATTCACTTCAGAGACAACATGGCAGATAGCTTACAATGTACATCACACGAAGTGCGACTCTGCAGTGGCCATCGGCGAATTACGATGATACAGCTTCATGGCGCGTAGTAGAAGTACGCTGTGGGGGAAAAGATATCGTAGAAAAGGGAGGCTATCTGATGGCGGCGATTTCCTGTTCATTAGTGACACACCCAATGCGATTTCGAGGGCATCGAAAGCTTAATCCTCATTTGATGGTCAGGTGCGAATCACTGTATAGAGAATAGTAGATGAATGAGTTTTGGTGTATCATAATCAGCTACAGTTGCATAGGCATGAATTAAAACATAAGTGAGCATACAAGTCGCCGATTTTGTTGAGGCCGGGCTAAGTTCCAAATGGCGAATACCCTCGCAACAAATATGAACATAGTCCTCCAAGTCTGCCCCCACTCAACCAATCACTTATGCCTTCTTTGCCTTGGCCAAGCTCTTCCGTACAACGTCTCGACGAGCCTTCTTCTCGAGCATGACACGGAAGCGGCCGAAATCGTTCAGTTGCCGTCTTGACTCCATAGCCTTGCGCTTCTTAGCCCATGCTGAGTTCTCCCATGCAGCAACGGTGGCTTCTTTTTCGAGCTGCTTTTTTATGACGCCCGAGCCGGCACCACGGGGGAGCTTTGTGAGGGCGAGGGGAGTGAGGGTCAAATGCTTGTAGGGGAATGACTGGCGAGGAACACCAGTTGTTGGGCCATCAATGACCGCCTAAAAATCACTTTAGGAAGAAATTTCGTTCAAGTATGAATGAATAAGTACCCGGTTGTGGTCGATAATTTCGGCGATGACAGCGATTTGGCCAGAGTGTGGACCAGAGTTGACGAGGACGACTGGACGCGGTTTCAGCAGATAGATAAGTTCTATCGTTTCATACTTCAGAATGGACGAGAAATCGTACCTCGGCCGACCTCTACGAAACGCTTGAAGTTTGATGTCTACCAATGCGTCAAGTCAGTATCATCCAACGCCAGAGCTATACATCCACCCCAATCCCTCTAGCCCATCCTTTAGCTTTTCGACATACGTCCATCGAATCGAAATTCCATCCAACTGTCATAAATTCAGCACTCACCGTCATGATTAGCGTGCTTGAGGAGTCTTGAAGGGCGTTGAGGGTGACGGCGACGAAGTTTTGGGTTGCGTGCGAAAGTTGTGCTCTAGAGGCGCCTACTACGCAGAACTCGAGCGCTTATACATATTAGCGCCGATACCAGCGGACTCATTAACGTTCACAGAGATGTGAGTACGCCGTCCTGTAGTTGAGCTTTCTAGCCATTTTGATCATACATAGGTGCATCGTACCTTTTGTAAGGTGCTTACTACTGTGATATACACCACTTTGCTCCTAGCTATCCCTTTGAAGTCATCCCGAGTCTGGCAGATTCACGCACATCGGTTCTGGTCTCATCTGTAGCTAATAAAGGGCTAGGTATCTAGAAATCAACACGAAGCTTTAGCGCGGAACTGGTGGCAAGGGTCTGGCATCAATCACCCAACGCTTCTCTTTCTACACATACTACCTGACATGCTCGACGAATGGTCTTCGAATATCTTACAGCATGACCCCATGCGAATGTATAGAGCTAAGCGCGACAGCGCCCACCGTGCGGTTTCCTCGAAGTATCATATCCTCGGATTCATCTCGTCTGGGACGTACGGCCGCGTCTATAAAGCTCAGAGCGAAGAGGACAGCAAGATTCATGCTATCAAGAAGTTCAAACCGGATAAAGAAGGAGACGTCGTGACTTATACTGGAATCAGTCAAAGTGCTATCAGAGAGATTGCTGTGAGTCAATCAGTATTCGAACGGTCTGGGAATTACTGATGTATTTGAGATAGCTCAATCGTGAGATTGAACACGAGAACGTTGTGTCGTTGAAAGAGGTCATACTAGAGGACAAGGCCATTTATATGGTATTTGAATACGCTGAGCACGATTTCCTTGTAAGTAGCATCTTGTCGACTTTCGCAGTTTTGTGGTTCATGGGTTCGATAGCAAGTTATCCATCATCATTCACAAACCCTACGCATCGCAATTTCGACCGCCGTATTGAAATCTCTCATATATCAACTCCTCAATGGTCTCGTCTACCTCCACTCATGCCACATCCTCCATCGCGATCTCAAACCAGCAAATATCCTTATCACTGCATCCGGCGTCGTCAAAATTGGCGACCTAGGCTTAGCACGGTTGATCTATCAACCACTTCAGCCACTTTTCGCGGGCGATAAGGTGGTCGTCACGATTTGGTACCGCGCACCAGAACTTCTTATGGGCGCTAAGCACTACAATAAGGCAATCGACTGTTGGGCCGTTGGGTGTGTCATGGCTGAGTTGGCTAGCTTGCGACCGATATTCAAAGGCGAAGAAGCGAAGCTGGATTCCAAGAAAAATGTCCCTTTTCAGAGGGATCAGCTGCTGAAGATATTCGAAGTCCTGGGCACGCCTAAAGGTTTGTTATACATTCTATCATATCCAATACAGCTCTTACACCACGCAGAGAGTGAATGGCCAGGGGTTGTCGACATGCCCGAGTATCAAAACATGAAACGCCTTGATCAGTGAGTACTTGATCCATCTCGCGCTAGCACGGGAATATGTATCGGCTCGCACTATAGCTTCACAAATCGTCTCTCCGAGTGGTGTCAATCTCGAATTCGTTACCCCCTTGGCTATGAACTCCTCAACAAACTCTTCCAATATGACCCGGATAAGCGACTCACTGCCCGTACCGCTCTAAGTCACCCTTGGTTTGATGAAGATCCGAAGCCCACATGGAAGTATGTTTTCCCTTCTTTCTGCCAATTTATCTCACGCTGTCTGAACTCACTATCTTTATTCTTGCTACGTCATTCACTAGTGCTTTCCAGTCCATCAACGCACATCAAATCCCTCCTCCGCGTCGAATCACCCAGGACGAGGCGCCTTCAATGGTGCCTATGCCTTCGCAACAGGCTCATCAAGGACATGCACAGGTAGCGTTTCAGTCACAGTCCAAGCCCGGTAGCTCGGCAAGTTTTGCTAGCCTCAGCGGAGGCGGGCCGTACGGGGGACAAGGAGCTAATGGGAACGGAGCACATGGAACAAGCCGGAAGAAGGCGAGAATGGGTTGAAAGACGATCGACTAGATATGTGCTGTATTCAATGTGGTGGTGATAATGTGAGCACTTCTTCGAATATTTTACAGCGGTTCATTTTACTATATTATAGCCCGACGGCATAATTTCCTCGTTGGTGATGGTATCCTTGAGACATGTGTTCGCTTTTTCTGAGTTTGCATATCAACCTTCTCTCAATGATCATTCAAGCTTTAGTTTCCTCATGTTTGTGTCACGGACACCCAAAGATAAGAGACATCTGCTTCGAGAACCTACAATTAACATTGTTTGATCCTTTTACAGGTAAGTCTGCCGCAAAAGCCGGGATGCATCATGCAACACCTTCGATGCATCTTCTCGGCATAGATATATCTTTTGTATAGTACCTCGAGACATTGGTTGTCTTGGCATCTAATCCACAGCACAGAACGTCGATTGGGATCATCATCGGTAAAAATATCGTCCCCCCTCAGCGTCCGCTAGCTTCTTCGTTGTTTTTGCCATGTTGTCATTCTCCACAGCAGATGTTTCGCGCGTGCTTCGGAGTGTCCTTCTCCAGCGTCTCGACTATGACTGTACCAGGAAGTTCGTTATCGTGGCTTGTTGTGATTGAGCGTTATCGTGAAGTGCCTCTCTTTCGTTACAGCCTCGCCGATATCATCCATGGATATATGGTCTAATTGGAAAACATGGTCAAGTCGTAAACGCCTTTGTAGCCCAAGCTGACGCTGCTCGACTTCTAAATCAGCGTCGACTGCCACATGATCTCTATTATGCATACGCCAGGTATCGTACATCCAGCGAAGAAGATACGTGTCACAGAATGGTGCAGGCCACAGATAGAGGAAGGTATACTATCGGAAGATGTCGAATTCGATCTGTTCGGTAAGTATCTAGTTCGCAGAATTCATGAACTACATGTGCTTGCCTTCAACTCCATGCGCATCCAGCTGATGTCTCTCCTGGTGTAGAACTTGGCGGCTTTGGTCTGACTCTCCTCAATAGGCTCCCTCCACATGCCTCCATCTACGAGAATAAAATTATGCCCGATGAGGTGAGGATTCACAAACGTATAAAGGCGTCGAAGACTTGAGGCAATAACCCAAGGTCTCCAGATCTCTTAAACCCCTCTCCAGGCTATTCGGTTTCCCGTTTACAGCAAAATGATTGTCGCATCTTTCATCACCCTCGCCCTCGCAGGTGCTGCCTTCGCTTCGCCGTTCAAGAGATCTGGCGGTCTTAGCGTCAAAGTATCTGCGCCTGCCGCCTCCGTTGGCTCTATCGATGATCTCAAACTCGTCGCTGAGGTCACGAACACCGGGTCTGAAGACGTTAAGGTCCTCAAGTATGGCACCGTCTTGGATGACAAGCTCCCTACTCGCGCTTTCACCGTGACCAAGGACGGATCCGCCGTTGACTTCACTGGTATTAAGGTTCGATTAGATCCTGAGTATTGGTTTTGAGCAGTCGTTGACAACACCTTATTCAGATTCAAGTGTCTCTTGCTGATGCAGACGAAACTGCCTACACAGTCATCCCTGCCGGTCGAACCGTCAAAGTCAGCCACAGCGGTACGGAACAGTTGTAGACCCTGTAACATTCTTCGCTCACATGCTTTTCTCCAGTCGCACCTCTCTTCGATTTCGCCTCTGTCGGCACCGGCAAATTCTCTTTCGAGCCAGTCACCACTTTCCAAGTTGCTGGCACAGCGGAGCGAGTTGCTAGCATCACAGACTTGACCCAAGTCGAGGCTTCCACCTCTACTGTTGATGTTGAAGTGACTACCGACATTGAGAAGCGCGAGCTCCAAGAGCGTAACAAGCGTGCCGTTGACATCTGTACCAACGCCTCTCGCAAGTCGTTCATTGATGCTAGGTACTAAATTTATCGCCACCCTCCAGAGACCGGGATTTTGCTGACACAGGTACAGTTACTCTGAAGCCAAGTCTCTCGCGTCTATCGCTTCTTCATACGTCTCTAGTCGCGGTGCTAGCGATGCGGTCTACAGGGCTTACTTTGGCGCTACTGCTACTTCTCGTGTAACTTCCATCCTCAACGCTGTTGCAGCCGAAAACTCTGGCTCCCGAACGTGGGTATCACATCCTCTTTACGAGGGCTCCATTTGACACCCTCCTAGCCTTAGCTGCACAGACAGCCTTGGTGCCTGCTCCAGCGGTGTCATTGCCTACACTGCCACTGCCACTACAAACGTTAGCGCTATTTCCATCATTTGTCATAATCAAGGTTAATTGGTTACGTCAATGAACAGATCTACTTCTGCAGCCTCTTCTTCAGTGAAGTCTCCACTTCCTCTCTGTGCACTGGTACATCCGTCGCTTCCCGTAACGTTCGTGGAGGGACTACTCTCCACGAAGTATGTTTTGCACACTTTTCTTCGATTGCAATCACTCACGGTGTAAACTAGATGACCCATGCCGTCGGTGGAACAGTAGATGTTGGCTATGGCTGCTCCTTTGACCAAGGCCTCTCCGACGCGCAATCTATCCGAAATGCAGATAACTTCAACGTGAGTTATTATACCTTTTTCGCATGAAAAGTTGGCTCATACGCACACTTCGTAGTGTTTCACCACTCAAGTTTATGCAAACACTAGGTGCTAAAAATTATACACGCAACATACAACGAAGTGTTGTAGCATGTAGATATTTTGTATGTAGGAAGGCCACTCGTGATGTGACTCACTGTTTTCTCTGCGTGCGAGAGACGAGATACGTGGTATGAGCATACGCAGAGCAAATCTCCATGGAAGCGAGATTTTTGGTTCCAAAGCCCAAAGTTTGTGATTGTTTGTCGCCAGAAGTTCGAACCATGGCTTCTGTAGGTTTCGCCTTCAACATTCTAAGTAGCTTCAACTGCCAGGCGCTTCCGCACGAATAACAGGAATCCGTGGTAAGGGCACTACAACGAGAAGTATATGTCCCTTGACGGGAATGAGTCCTTCTCAGCATTGTAACGAGTCGTACTACTGACGTTCTTTACGGCTGCAGCTCCGATCAAGCATTGTCTGCTGCCTCTGCCTTACAAATGCAGATAATTACAATGTAACTTGGTCCTATGACCTGTCTTGACCATGGGATGATCTGTGCCGAAACGTTTCTCTAGTGCTTCAGTACTCAGGTTTTCGTGGTGACTGGATGTTGAGTGTGAGATAAGCACTTTTAAAGTTGTTGAATTGGTCCTCTAAATCAGTATCTACGTACCAATATGTTTTGCTATCTTTTTTACCGAAAGGAATAGTTTGTGTATTGTCATAGGCCAGTCCGGAAGGAAAGAGAGGGGGCTAAGGAAAGTAGGAAATCCCTATACTGCCTTCCGGGATACACGTAGCGAAATTAGACCATTTATTTCTTCCCATGCGCGCAAGAAGCTCATCTTCCAGGTGAATAAAGCTGTAATCCTAATGATAATCGCTCGCTGAAGCTAAAGACCCCTATTGTGCATGAACACGTGGCAGAAGTCACACCCCAGCATCGTCTCATATAAGTTGAAGTTGAACGGAATCAACTACGATCATTACAACTGTCGTATAGCTCCGAGTCGTTTCAACTTAATCGCTGCTAAAGTACTAGTTAGTCACTATTTTCACTAGGATGCTCTCGGTTCTCATTTTATGCTCCAATAGATCAGCATCGTTACAGAAGTTCAATCTCAATCGATATACCAGTTGCTCTTAATCTCTTTGTATCACCATGGGTGCCGCAGCCTAACACGCCTACTTGTGGCCCCTTTTGCTACGCATCCCGAGGCTGATCTTACTCGGCTATTCCTGGTCGTACTGTTTATATGAACACTCGTGCAGCCAGATACAACATCCAGTGGGCATCTCAATTTATGGTTATCCTAAAGACATTCCGCCTACTTCAATTGCCACAGACAATCAGCAAGTTGTTACTGTACTACAGAGGATGCCAGATTCAGGGCTCTTGGATTGGATAATGATCTTACTTTCTGTACCGACTTCTTGTGCTACGTCGAATGCGCTCCAACGAATATCTCTACTGCCACAAACATGATCAAGTTGACGAGGCGAAACGTTTGTGATTGTGGATTAAACCTTATCCTCGAGGAGGACACATATGATGGCTTTGGACTTGCATTGCATAAGCTCGACGACGGTACCACGTGCTTGGATGTACCTTCGTCGATAATGGCCTTCTCGACTCGATGGATGTGGGTTTCTGTAGCGTCTTCAATGTTCCCATCCACCTGCGTGGAAACCCTTGTAGATCGGGGCATCGCGCCGAAGGATCGGAGTTTCTCCCTTCAGCGTCAGCAATCTTCAGCGACTTCACGCCGTTATCCCAGTTAGCCTACCAGCCAGCCACAATACAATATACATTCCTGGCTTGGCGTTCGGCTATCTCAACATGGAGTGCTCAAGACCCTCTTTCTGGCGCTCTTTCTGGCGCCTGCAAGCTCACCTGATTTACCCGTGGTACAACGAACATATCATACCTGAAGAATTTACCGTCACTTTGACAGCTAGAAGGATGTGGCGTTTCTAAGGTGTAAGTATCAAATGCGTATACTTGACCGTTGCACTTCATGTTGCTACCACTGGATTGACTATTACTTCCCAGTTCCTCCCGGCACTCTAGCTTCCCATGGCGATATAGTTTGCGTGCGTTCAAGTGCCAATCTCCCAAATCACGTATCATTTCGCGATATGAGGTCGTTGAAACGATAAAGAGGAGTTTTTCTGATACTCTTCTGCCGATATCCAGCCACGACTTTCGAAGTGAACGTAAGCATCCTGGCTTGGCTAAGGCCAAGTCAGCCATTGGAAGGCTCACAGCGTGACAGATTGAGATTGGAGGGCTTAAGACGGAGCGGCAAGAGAAGCCGGGTGAGTGTATAGGAAGTCTTATTGGCCAGCATTCACGCCCTCGTGTTGTTGCGCTTGAATCACGACAAAACGGAGACATGGTGTTTCCGTGGCTTGGAAGATCTCTAGGAGGCACTGCCAATTGCGCACTTTATCCGCTTCAGTTAGCGCCTCTAAAGCGCCGCTGTCGCAGAAACATCTATAGCTGGTCCGTGAGTATCTTGACGCTCTTGATAATTAATAATTCCGGCCAAACGATACGCACCGTACGCGGAAAACCAAATGGCGCTACTCTGGTCTAGTAGCAGATCGACCAGACTGTGGCAGAACTACCACTGGAATCGATATCTAAAGTCTGAGATATTACGCGACACTCAGGCTGACCAGGGGAGTTTACGAGGCGCACCGGAACTTTCATTGCTCATACCAGCTACCAAGCGCGCACAAGTCGATCCGCGCCATACACGGAAAGCCATTGGCGTCACTCTAGTAGTAGATTGACTAACTTGTAACAGAACTATGATTATCTCAGGTCTTGAAACCTATTGACGGATTAGGGCCGGTAAGTTTTCAGAACGCATCGGAACCTTTATTTCCCCGTCCCAGCTTCCAAGTCGCAAGTCAATATAGCCGCTCGATATATGCAAAGTTCCTATTGGATTCCCAAACACCCTTTCACCACTGGACGCTGAAACATTCTAGAGCACAGTGGGTCCATATCATTTTACTTCATTCTGCCCAATATCCACGCAAAATGCTTGAATCTCTGATCAGCGCCCAGTGAAAGTATTAATAAAGCTTGAGGACGACTATATAGGCTAGGACTCGCTAGGAGCTGTTTGACCAAGCTACACTCTCCTATCTACCCAAGTTCCTAGCAATTTGTTATACTCACAACCATGACGAACCCATTTGCCACACAACGTGATAAGTACATGCACACTGTTCACGCTGAGGCTCTCCTGTTCAAAGGAAGGGGTGGTCGTGCTCTCCGTTTGGAGGCGGAGACCATTGGCTTGGAGTTCACCGACAGCGCGTACATTGGTTCTGGTAGGCCTTATACGTTTCCGCACGAATACGCCAACATTGACTTCTCTTACTACTATTGATTGCAGACCCCGAAGGGATTTTTTCCTACAGCGATCTCTCAGACTTCATTCCTGGGACAGCCGATGCAAAGGCCACATATCAGATCTCTCAGCTGAGCTACAAGAAACGCCCGGATGACAGAAACGAGATACTCTGCCTCAAAATCATTTTCACCCACGATGGAGCTTCTCGACCCTTTGCTGAAGTCAGTATCGTCCTTTACTCCCTTGAAGGATCGGTAACTGACATTTTCCTTCTGATATACGGTAGTTTATCGCCGAAGACCCAGTAAGTGACTTTGTATCCTGAAATTAGTGGGCTCTGATACACTGTGATAGACCGACGCTGTCAACAGAAACGATATGAATGGTCATTCTGCTAGGGGCGAATGGAAGACCCTTGACTTGGGTTCCTCTACGGCCACCGTCTACAAGAAAAGTGACAGAAATGATGTAACACTAAGTGCAGCTCCCCTTGGTCACACGGCCGCGTGGAATGTGCCCGATACTAGTTCTCTTTCGAACAAAACCATTAGTGAGTGGTGCTCACTTCCTCGATATGTATGAGCGCGAATCTTACCCACTATTTCAGACGTTGGTGGGACTATACATTTCAAGCATTACAAAGATCTTGCCAGAGGAACGATCGTGAACTATAGCAGTGATCGTCTCGTATTCTATGATAGTGTCAACGCGAGGGACTTTATAGCCTATGTGAGTCATTAGTCAGTATGAACATTGAGTCAACTTGACTGACCAACATGCATATGCTCCTGGATACATAGTTTATTCGTGAGTTCCTTATACCGGAGCACTGCACTTGTTGGTGAAAATGATCTATTTTAGCTTTCGAGGACGGCGCTTACAACAAGCAAGACCTCATGCTGGCAACAGCGGCTGAATTCCAGCCTGTTAAGTGGTCCACGACATAAGGAATTCGCTAGTTACGAATCGATAGCTTACTGAATTTTGGTTCGATTGAGCAATAATCACCTTACCTGTTGAATACAGATACCTGCGAGCTGTACTGTGCAAATGACACCAAGGAATCCTGCAGTTACTGTACCATTTAAATCAATTCGGCAGCCAGGTGTGACTGTGACAGGCTGTTTTGAGAGACCCTTTTGGCGGACGGGTGAAATGACTGTGACATGGAAAGAATTTCAGCAGGTTTAATTACCAGCTGCTCATCACAGCCCAGCACCATCAGGATAGTCGAAGAAAGGATTGGCCTTGCATTCCATTAGCATCTTCAAGCATCTTCAAGCATTAGACTTTTGCAAATTTACTATTTAGCGCCTTCCATTTCCCACCCGTGACACCCAACCCTTTCGGCAGGCTGGCCTGTGACGCGTTACGTGTACCAAATTTCGTTTCGTCAAAATATCTGTGACGTGTGACTGCCGAATTGATTTGAATAGTACAGTAATACTATCACCAATGGTCAGTTCGGTTATATGGTCATTTCGGTTATTCCTCTTTTTCTCAACCATTTCAGCACCAATGCGTTAGGTACTTTGGCAGCATGAGTTTCTAACATATCTTGATTAGGTCCTCCAAGTTTGAATCCTTAAAAATGATTCTTTGTCGAGTCCCTTCTGAAGGCCTCTGTCACGCTCAAGCCAGACGGCCGCAGCGGAGTTTTAACTGAAATCCCTTCAACGCGTCGCGACGCGCCTCATCTCTATACATCTGTACTGAGTCGGAGTTTCATTTCAAGCGTTGTGACATGCGTGACCAACCGAAATGACCATATAACCGAACTGACCATTGGTGATAGTACTGAATAGACAGGTAGCCAATCTCTTGTTGATAATGATGGCCGGTACTCGAGAATTGTTACCAAACGCACTTGTTAGAACAATTTCGAGGACTATAGCCCATCGAGGCGTCTTTCAGGCTCTCGCATCCCAGTGAACCCAAACAAGGAAATTTTGTGTTTAGTCTCAAGAAAGTCTGAATCAGCTGTAACAGCATGACAAATAGCCCTACTTTGCCCTCGAACAACCGGGTTGTGAACCAGATGCAAATCCTCGTATACTCACCGTTGAGGCCTTTATCACTGACAGCCCTTTCAAGTGAAGAAAAATTATCGCAAGAACGTTGAGAAATTTCTGGTTCATTCGAATTATACACGGTGCGTCCCTTCTTTCGCCCCTACTCAAACTTGCTGATGGTTGTTTTGCATCCTTTCGAGCTCCCAAATGAAGCCTACCCGGAAGCATTGAGCATAATTATGTGCAATCTTCCTGAAGGCTTTTGTCTCAAAAGCCTGTCCTCTATGGTCACAATATGTAGATGAACCACGGACTACGATCACCTAAGCCCTCTGGTTCATCTTCTTTGGTTAAAGTAGCCCGAAGTTCAGCCTTCTTCTTGTTCTGATACCAGAGGTACGGAGCATTGACAGCTGCCGAAACAGCAATTCCGATAGAACAGGCCAGCAAGACGATCGTCGCGCTGGTATAGCGCGGGGGAGCTGAAATGGATCCAAGAAGCCAGGTAGAGAGAATGCCACCTGCGTTGTTTACCAAGCATATTGATGCAACCGCAGTAGCTCTTCGCACGTGTGGAGTAGAGTTGTTAGCTGACCAGGTCGTTATCGCTGGTGCAAGTGCGTTGATGCCGGAAATGGTTAGAAAAAGGCTACCGTATTGAACGTTTTTATTGTGCGACGCTAAGGTAGAAGAATTGTATAGGAAGAAGAGGCTAGTCATAAGGAAAATTACGTACCGAGGAACATGGCGAAGCCAACAGTGCACCAGGTAGAACAAAAAATTATTGTGAGGCCACGACATTGATATCGGTCGGCAACGTAGGATGCTATGTTAGTTACTGAGAGCAACCATTGCATCAGATGATGCAATACCAGACGGACTACGGATGCTTACGAACAAAGGCCACCGCATAGGGGGGCACAGACATGAGCTGAGCACGATTGGCACTGAATCCAAGCCCTTGGACAATTGAAGGAGTAAAGCTAAGATAATATCTGTTAGTCTTAAAGGACCTGAAGCATTCGATTACGCACTAGCTCAAAGAATAGAGAATGATCCCTTAGCCAATAAATTTAATCATCGTACACAAACTGATAACACTATGGCTCACCGTTCAAAAAGGATAGGACAACCAGGAACCATACGTGAGGCGAACGGAATGCGTTCATAACTTCCACCCACGAAAAGCCATCGCTGAGGTGGTCTTTGCTGATAGCACCATCTTCGCGTAAACATTTTATGACATACTTCCGTTCTTGTATGCTGAGCAAGGAGCACTCCATCGGCGATCTTGGCACGAAAAAGAATGCGAAGATTCCAAAGAGCACAGTAAAAAGACCTTCCAGGATGAGGATCCAAGCCCAGCCTGGTCTACCTCCAATACCATCCATTTCCAGTATTCCAGCAGCAAGTAAGCCACTGAACGCTCCGGCCATGGATGACGCTGAAAAGATGACGGAGAGACTATCTGAAGATTAGACTAACGAAACGACAAAAGGCACGATTCGCACCGCTTCTGGAGTCTTGCACGAGGATAGAATAGTGACAAGTATAATATAAGGCACGGCAAGAGACCACCTAGCAATGTTGATGAGAATAATCGGTCATGGGCTATGGGTAAAAAGTATACACACCCTCGAGAAGTCCAAGGAAAAATCGGCAGGCTACAAGGCCGAAAAAATTATGAACGATGCCTGTGTAATTGCGGTCAGAATGCCCGCTGTGAGTCAATCTGAGGGAGTTCCTGACGAACCCTGGAGTGTGGTAACAACTCCCCATAGAGTGAGTATGGCAGGAATGAGGATGTTTGGGCCGACAATCAGAGTAGCGCATTTCTTATTAGATAAAAATTTGAAGAAATCAAGATGGACCCTATTCACCTTTAGCAGTAGGGTTACAGGCAGTTCGGCGAAAATGTAAGGACTGAAAACGGTCGTTTCAGAGAAATACAATGAAAGTGTACATGCTGCGTACATTAGTGTAACGGTTAGGGAGAGGCTGTACTGAATATAGACGCGTTAGTTGGAGGGGGCGGAGGGGTGAGTGTCCCTTACTTGATCGTTGGTGAGCCGTAAATCCTTTTGTAGTCCGGCGACACGAGCATTACCTAAGTTGGTGCGATCCTATGCAAGAGTTAGTTATCTTCTGACGGGGGCGCAGGTAGCAACACCCGCGTATGACTCACCAGCCATGATAGTAGGTATATCACCGTCAGAACACCTAGCTACAATAACGAAGATGTTATCGAGTGATAGCGACTGAGTAAGCCGGTACTGACCACACTACATTCGAAGCGAAGTGAGTTCAGTGGGGATGCACATTTTAATAGATGATACAGACGAGAGATCTAGTTTCCACCATACCAACTTTTCAAGTCCGGGTGCTTCGTCGTCATCGATGTTAGAAGAGATGCTCCCTGACACATCAGTCTTCTCTGCAGGGAGAGACAGCTCGTCAGGTTTACGTTTGTCCATGGTCTATTGCATCTCTATCGCCAGCCTGGCCTTTATATGAGGTGCTATGTTTAGCACTCTTGCACCTTTCGGGGATGCTACATGATAACTGGGTCAGATGTCCCGGTACTATCGATCCGACGCCATATGTACGAGTGCGAATTTGGTGATACATTAGCCCAACCATGTTGTTCACTGTAAATAATTGAGATCTCATCCCCTACACCTAGACTCGGGGCCTCCGAAACGCCGCCGCCTTCATGGGACGCTCAGTATGGTTCGTCTACTAGCCGCCGACCGAGAGGATAATTGTGCCTAACCTCAAGGAATGAATTGGCATCAATAACGACACAAGGAGTGATGGGATTTCCAAGACGAGATGGGCTGATAAAGTTCTGCATTGCCTGCCGTGAATTGCACTGTCGAAGGAAGAATAAGTATCAGATTGAGGAGTATTCCGTAGGCGAATGCTGTTATCTCATGGAAGGTCGATGGAGTTGACAGAATCCAGGCATACGGAAAAACTTGAAAAGGCCAAAGCAATATCAAATATATAAGTTCAGATACACGAAAGAGGTTTATTCGCGACGTACTGTCAACAAATTATCTGAGCGCCAATGAGCTTTGTCAACCGACGGACCTCTAAAAACTCTGCTACTTCAGTACGTAGGCCGTGATAGATACAGCAGCGCAGAGTAGACCAATGTATTAATGACTTATGCGGAGAAGGCACCTCGGAGAAAACAAAGAAGATCGAATACGCGAACCGGGGTGGTGAAACCAAATCTTCACCAAGTGGGCTAGGCGATACGAGTGACGTCAAAATTATCCGCTCGTTCAAGTGCTCAGTTCATAATCATGTTTGCATTTACCAGCAGAAGGAAAGGTCAAATATCCGTATCCACCTATTCGATGATAGTAGTACCGGAATGTAATCACCCTGTAGGCAGACCGAGCGTAGCTCTCTATAACGGTCCAAATATGTCAACATGGCATACCACAGATCATACGTTTCGAAAGCAGCTCACCAATTGATTGAAACTTATTCGCTCTTGTTGAGGCAGCCTGCTAATCTGCTCAGGCGTCATACTTGCCACACGTAAGATCATCACTTTCTGATCTTCGGGTAGCGAAGCAAGAATGGCCTCGATACCTGGAGGATGCTGCGATGGTGGGGCCTGCGGCGGGGCTTGATGAGTTGGTGGTCGATTTGGCGGTGCGCTATAAGAGTTATCTAGAGGCGGAGGACCTCGATTATACCCGGATCCTGAGTTTGAAGGAGGGTATTGTGAATACGATGTGCTTGATGAAGGGTAGGACTGCATCGAAGCATACGGAGCCGGCGGAGGTGTAGGATAATGGGTCGAAGGGTAGCCAACTGGGGGTATAGACGAGGTGGAAGGAGGTGTGGTGGATCGGTATTGCTGCGATTGGGGCTGGAGGTATGGCGGAACCACGGAGGCAACTGGTGGTGGTGGTGGCTGCGTAGGCTGGGCAGTAGCAATGGGTGCAGCAGAGGTGGATGCATTGGAAGTACCAAAGTTGGATAGAGTTTTCTGAGGGTAGTTGGAAAAGGGTACCATAGTAAGCGCACGGGAGCAGATGAGAACAATAGCACGTACGTGGAAAACGTCAAAATTGATCGCATTCATGTTCACCATGAGCGTGATCAGCGCGTACGCAATTGGTGGTTGCGAGTTGAGAATTTGTTTCGCCGCTCCTGGCCCTGCTTTCTTCTCATCGCAAAGCCCCCACCGACAAATTCAGGATTAGCATCCACGGAAATACAGTATCGAGACAGCAAAATTGTGCGCGAATAACATCAGCGACGTAGCGTCAAGATTATACAGAGAATTGTGCGGCTGGTCGGCCAACGAGCATGCGAGGGTGCCACAGATTACTCACCTTCAATTGAAGCAGCAGCTCAAGCAACTGATTCGTTGCAAGGCTTTGGTCCGCCATCCTACTCAAGTTCAACGACGAGGACCAAGAATGTCGAACGAGCGCTAAGAGCCTTAGCGCCGGGAAATTATGGGATCTATTTTTGGCTCAACTCGTCCAGCCTCTCCAACCTGTCCTCCTTCGCTACTACCAAGTACATACATTTACCTCTATCGTTCTTCAATAAGGCAATTATGGTGAAATAATAGATGGTCTTTATTGTAGTATGTTTCTTCCTCATAAATCCTCTTTCATTCCGCCGATCTTTGGTTTGGCTACCGCTAGACGTGCTAAATCTCTCTCTACCGTTTGGTATACATACACTCCGATTGTAGATTCCAACGCAGAGATTTGAGCTGGAGTGTTATTGCCGACTGAATGACGCAAAGCGCAGATAGCCTTGCTCATTCCGTGTCCTGCGATGCGTTATGGCCGAAATCCAGGGAGCGCCATTCGCAAGGGTTACAATACCGACGAATCAGTGTTCCATGTCTGCAGACAGTGTGCCAAGTCTTGGCGAAAGATATATTGTTCTGACTATCCTGAAAGAAACTGCAATCCTGCTGAAGCACAATAAAACTACAGAGGCGACCATAGTCTAAAGTACATGTAAAGTATTGGATCTAAAATCAGTCGCCCCTCCTATAGATCCGCCCATCCTTCTGAGGCAACGCGCCTTCTAACCACTTCCTCTCAATCCCTTCGACGTGAGCTTCGCCTATGGACTGCATAAATTCCTCCTGAGCCTGCTCGTATGCTTCATCAACATCTCCGGGAGCGTTTGCAATCTTATCGGCGATGTCAACAGCCGTGTGGAACCACTCTGGGAACATGCTCTCCCTAATGGCCTGTTAGCGAGTGTACCCCGGGCTGTGGTAGAGAAGGGAACGTACGACTTGGGGTGCAAAAATTCCAAGTGCCCATTGATGTTTCGGACGTAGTCATTCAGGTTGAGCCTCGACTCAATCCATTCCAGCCTCTCCCAAAAGAATGCACCTTTCTTGATGGCGCATTCAGCCCTGAGGGTGCTCGAACCCTCGAGTCGCACGCCACGGACGAGGTCCCTATTATCGACGAGGAGCCAATTACGACTATGGCCGCCAGTCGAAGCTTCGAGGTTGCCATTCATGTTGAAGTTGACGCAGTCTTCGAGATCAAGGTTAGACCAGCGATAAGACCCGTCGCTCTTCCTACATTCGGCCTTGAGAGTGAGGTCGTTATCAGACACCTCGAGCCTGATGTTGCGACAACTATCGGTGAAACCCATTTGACTAGCATAGATTAGTTAAAAGCCATCACGAGAAAGAGGAGGATGCTCACGCCAAGTTAAAGTATTGAGAAGGTGGGTTATTCGAAGGAGGATTTCGAGGGGTGGGTTTGAGAGAAGCATGTCGCTCTGTGCTCTTTTATAAATAATCGCGATACAGTGAAGGAGTGAACGGGATACAGTGAGTGTTCTACGAGTCTGTTCCATAGGTACCAGCCAGGTACCATAGTACCCGATATCGCGGTCTCGAGTTTGGTGCAAACTTAAAAACTATGAATTGCAAAATACCTAAGCTACGGCTTCAGTGGCGGTGAACGGCCTGGGTTCTGGGAATCCATATTCCCCCGTCAATTAGGGATCACCGACGGCTACAGAGAATGCTTCTGAAAACTAGAACCAGAACGAAAGATAGGGGCATATTGTTTTTATGCCTCAGGGTCTTAGTGGACGGAGCGAAGAGCGGGAATTCCTTCTAAGGGTATTTGCAACATTGGCAAGACCGCAGCATGCGGCGTTCTAGAGGTACCGATCGAGAGGCACAGGAGAATAGCGCCGTTCATATTCATCGAAAGATAGGAGCACTCACCTCAAGCTTAACACAAAGTCAATAAATCGAGGGTTTGATTATTGTACTGATACGGGGTTGACGAGTTGGCGACAAATGGTAAACCTGCTAAGTAATGCTTTCTGCAGCAAATGTTCCATTGATCGGGTCAACGGAGGAGGAACACCGTGAACAATTGGCAATAAACTGATATTTTACATCCGTCCAAACGCGATGATCACGTCGTAGTCTAGATGACTGTGCAAGTGACCTTGCGACTTATCCTGACCTTGACCTGACTTGCACCCTGAGTTGTGACCATTTTCTGGACATCTTAATAACCTTTGAAGACAAAATTCTAAGGTCGTAGGAATCATTGATACGAAAAGTTAGTGTTATGGGTTTGAATGACGCTTGAAGTCTCCTCTTTATGCTGGCTGAGTTTCAGCAAAGTCCGACGGGCCTAGCTGACATGATTAAACGACTGATCACTAAAAATAAATCACTTGAATCAATGGTAAGCATACGCCACATGAAGCAATACAAGGGTTCGGTTACCTACCAACGTCCACCTTATTTTATGAGGACCCATTCTGGAGGCTTGCGTACTAGTGCTCGTAAAGGAGGTAGCTGGCAGAATGATCTTGGGACAATTCGTTTATAAATCGGTATTTTGTCGATTTGGTCCTCTTCTACAAGCATGACGACGACTGGTTCACCGTCGGCGTCCGCACCAAGAACTCCGAGTTTACATCGGTCAGACGAAGGAGGTTCCTCAGTAAAGACGAAGAACGTATGGGTGTCTCCGTTTCCGGGATCGCGAAAGGAGAAGAAGAAAGTTTGGTCAGGATCGTCATCCAAGTCAACACCAAATCTGCCGAGTACGTCAACATCGTGCGTCGTGATCATGATGCGGAGGGTGTCATTTAAGATAGTTAAGGATCGATCAAATTTGCGGTGGCGGCGAGAAAAGCAATCAGTAAAAACTACCGCTTTCCCTGTAACTTCCGGTTTAAAATGCTTGAAGTGGTTGGAAAACATCGAATTGTATTTCGATGCCTGGCCGTGCCAATGGAATAGAGCTCGATCGAAAGTGCGCTTAGCACACTCGACTTGTAGCCGATAGAAAGCTGTCTCCATGCCTTCGCCGTACGAAAGAGGTATCTTGATATCGAGAAGACCGAGCAGGGAGTAGACGACGTCTTCTGGTTTCGTAGTATGTCGTATGTCCCCAACCCATTGAAAAACCTCTACCGCCTTCTTAGGACCTGGTCGATAGTTCGCTACGTCATCATGCAGGACACCTGTAATCAGGGCCAAATTATGCTATCATTGAAGATAAACACAGGGTGTAAGGACAAACGCACCCGATGCCTCAGTGATTGCCTTCTCAACGGTCCACCCCTCAAAACCTTCCCCATAATCCGATTCCGACTCCCACTCTGAATCACCATCGGCGTCATCATCGATGATTGGGATGATTTTCTTGGGATCGCGAACACCTCGATGAATGTCAAATCGTACATCGTCTTGCAAGGGTATCCACTTCGCGCCATAGAACTTGAGACGGTCAGGAGCCAAAAACTCTTGAAGAGTCCACCCACGAGTAAACCATGGGTCTGATCGAATTGACTTGACCATCTTCTCAGATATTATTCGCTCGCTTCCTGGTACCACTTTCGTTTGGCTGCAGTAAACTATGCACACGTGAGCGTTTTGGTACCATTTAAACATCAACGGGATCGATTCATCGCGTTCGGGAATATCCTCTTGGTTGATACAAACGGTATCCAGCCAGACGTATCGGCATCCGTACCCCCGTATAGAGACTTTGCAGAAATTCAAAAATTTCTTGAAGCCTTTCTTCTTTTTCGTGACATCCTGACCAAGGCTTTGCATGTCGTTTAGTGCGAGTTCTTCGGCCTGCCAACGGTGCGAGAGGATAGCGTAGCGACTGTGAAGATCGATCTGATCAAGAACGTCTGATGAAGGTGGTGGTTGCTCATCGAGGCCGATGAACCATTGCTCGAGCTCAGATAATATACGTGCTGAGACTTCGTCTCGCATGATTGGTCGCTTATCCTCTATGCCGAAATAACGGACCGGACGCTCTGTGAGGTAGCTCCAAATCTGGGATTGGTGCCTGGAAGATTGTGATAGTTATATTGATTATTCGAATACGAAATAATCCAAGGAATACGTGCTGGAGAGTCATACGAGGAGTATTTCCACTTGAGTCCAGTTTGTACCGATGCTAGTCATGACTTACTGAGTCCTACGAAGTAGCAGTGATGCTCGTCAGCGCGTCAAGAGATTGACTGCAACTAATCGCTGAGGCTACCTGTTATGATGAGTAGTCAAAACGAATGAAAAGCATTCATTCAGAGGAAATACTAACAAACCTTGACAGATTCCCATCTTATTATTATTTGATTAAATAGCTACGTCGGCAAAAGTGATTTACTCACAGCTGGCGACGGTGGCCCTCATCTGGACTTGATTTGGCGTCATTCAACGTGAAACCCTTTAAATTCAAGTCACTCATTTCACAACTCAAGGGTCCTAACCAAGCATTATTCAGTACAAAAAGGAGCGAGGTTGCTGGGCAGGTTCACATACTTACAATGATATGAAGAAGATGAAAGTAATTTGAATGAGCCGATAAATGCAGCAAGTTTGGAGTGATTGTATTTGCCCTTCTTCCGTGCGGGTAGTTGTAATCGATCTACGTGAGGAAAAGATTGGGTGCTGCCAGACCCCTATCTACAACCACGTGACAACAATGTTCATCCTGCCTCGAGTCAAGGAAGGATTTGCAGGGATTTGCCTCATTGTCAACGGAGTCGTTATATCAGCACTCTATCTTCAAATACAATCATTGCAGTTCTCGTATGGCTCGTTTTAATCTGATTATTGTACAAATACTGGTCAGTAGCTGTATGTCAAAAGGCTTTACGCGTGCTCACGATTTTGATTTCATGCTACCATAGATCAGCATCCTTACAGCGAATTAATTTTGATTTGATACACCAGCTCCTGATATCCTCATATCTCCATGGGTGCCGTAGGCTCTAAATCGAAAGACCCTAAGCCATACCCGTTTCCTTTTCCGCAACACCCCCCTGGGCCGTACAATTACCCTCAGAACTACCAAGCGCTTCCACCATGGGCACCGGGCCCATGGCAAGGCCACTATGACGACAAATATATGTCTATGATGGGCATAAATCCCTCTCAACATCGTCGAAAGAAGAAGAAAGGCAAGGCTCCGATGATGAATCCCGGAATGGGTATGGGATGGGCGCAGGGATATGCACCATTCCCTTATCCCAATACAGGATATCCTATGCCTCCATACGGTGTGTACATTGATCTGACAACTATATACGCAAACTCTTATGATCGACGATCATCTAGTTCCGGCGATGATGCCAGGAATGCCTGCTGGTCAGGTCATACCTATGCCTATGCCTATGCCTATGCCTATGCCTATGCCCCAGGCCGCCTCTTCCGCGGCTCCTGCATCTAACGCAGCACCCGTAATTCCAACGGGCATTGTGCCTTCTCAACCTACACAGCAACCTGTGATACCTAACATCTCTGCTGCGCCTCCACCTCAAGCCCAGGCGGCGATAGCGCAACCGCCGCCTCCCCCACTATTTACCCCTGGAGAAGGAGCCCCTCTCCGCTCTTTTCCTGGTGCAGAATTGACCTCACCACCTCAGCCTCCAAGACGATCACAGACACCTTTTCACCGACGACCTTCAGGCGACGATAGCACCAATACCAGTGACGATGACCCTCCACGTCCAGCTGGGGGTGTACCTCCTCCTCCTATTCTAAATAATAGTCGTCAACATGGAGGTGATTTACAGCGTTCTATGTCGGCTCACGAACCTCGGTCACCACCACATTCTCGAGCGCCTAATCATAGCGAGAATATTGCTGCCATCCTGGGATCTCATACCCCACCCCAACCCGGAGTCTTCGGTCCACCAGGTGGTCGTCCTCGGACACCCATCTCGAATCCTCTGCCTCCACCACCGAAGGATCTCTACGAAAGCTCTCCGTATAAAACACTACTGAACCTCCCGCAGACGACCACTTTACTGAGCGCAGCGTATGGTGGTGCCTCTGGAGGCGTGGCAAATGCTGCCGCTGGTACTTCTACATCGGGTGCACCTGTGATTCCTGGCGCAGATTTGCCTCGTTCGCACGCGGAAGCCAAAAAGAAAGGAAAGGGATTCGGACTATTCCGTTCATTTACTAGTGGGGGCAGGCGCAGACATATGGACATGCCTGTTCCTTCTACTGCGGCTGCAGGAGCTAGCGCAGGTCCCTCAGGTTCCAGGCAGGGAGCAGGTTTCGTTCCCGTATTTGCCCCAGCGAATACTGCGAGCTCACACGCCCGACGTGCGAGCGTCGATAGTAGGAGTCCTGTTGTCCATACCGGACCTTCACCAGACGATCTCACTCGCGGACCTCCTGCCACCACTGCGATCCCACCTAATCCCGTCCCAGGCTCTCACATTCCTACCTTGGACCCCTCTCTACCTCCAGTCCGCTTCACTCAATCGAGTCCCTTAGCCGGATTCCTCAACCACTCTCCTCATCGTGTCCTCTATCAAAATAAAACCTATCCAAGTGCAACGCACCTGTTCGAGGCGATGAAGTACCTTGAGGGTCCTCCTGGCCAACCAGCAAGGCCTGAATTGGCTGAGAGGATCAGAGTATGCGAGAATGTCGCGGATGTATATCCGTTGAGTGCGGATTTCCAGGCCAAAGGATGGGTGAGGAGTGATTGGGGGTCCGTATTCAATGCCTGTGTAAGACAATTTGTGGACGCTGCACCTTGTTGATCTCTTGATTGACTGACTTATTTTTATAGATGGACGAGGTCTTATACAATAAATTCAAACAACATCCCGATCTGCGGAATAATCTGATGCACACTGGGATGGCGCCGATCGTGTATGAAGATCCTACCGACGAATACTGGGGAGATGGACCTAATGGCGAAGGTGCGAATGAACTTGGGTTGGCGTTGGTCAGGGTGAGGGCGAGGTTGAGGGCTGAGGGCTACGGTATCTAACCTTGAGGATTTACGGATTATCTCTGCATTCAGACGTTTGTTGGTTCTACTCATCATTCTCTTTCGGACAATAGTGTCTTCGTTCATTTTACGAACTTCACGATTGTGTCTTTTAGCCGTTACGAAGTTATGACTCCCTTGCTGTCTTAGATTCTCGGTTATCAATTTGTTTTACGCATTTGTTAATGGTAGTTAAGCAGTTACTAGCTGGTTCTTGTACGTGTATCATTTTAGTATACGGGAAATGAAATGCCCCTTCAGCATAATTGCCTCGAAACAGGGATGCACTAAATGAATGCCTCCCCCCTAATCGAAAAATCGATCCTTATACATGTCAGCGGGGTAAACGCAAGTCCATGTTACCCAGAACCGAGCTTCTCAGCTGGCTACAGCCTGTTGAGCTGCCTGAACGCAGGCAGGTAAACAAACGACTGGCGGCCATGTCCTACTTCTGCTCCAGTACGGACAGGCCGTCTTCAATTGATGTACCACTGAGGATTGTTGTTAGTTGGATGTCGGACTCTGTCCACATCATACGACCTTCGTTGTCCGCGTCGTTGACGGTCGATAATATGTTGGTGATCATGCGACATCCCTAGAAAAGGTAAATACACGTTTGAGCATCAGGGAGAGCGTCTCAATAGTTGAAGACCATCGCACGCTAATCGACAATATAGTTATGAAACACCTGAAAATACACGCATCCGATTTAGTATCAGCAGTATCAGCATTGATAATAAAAATAGAGATCAGACTTCAACATACGTTGGTATGATATGCGATAACACTTCGGCGTGTGAGATCATAATAGCAGATATACCTGAAGACGCATCTCAATTATAACTACGTTGCAAGGAGAGTGGAAAGGGACTGACCGATGATTGCAGAGAAGGTGAAGACCGAGTCTCGTGTCATGATTGCAATCCATGATGATTGCCGCCAAGTATCTCGAATGACTTTGGGAGACAGCGTCAAGGCAGATATAAAGACTTGAGTGGCTATAGCAGTACCGCTGACCGATGATATATCAGTTCACTAGTAGTATAAGGAGGGAATAGAAAGAATCGTGACACACCCAAGCCAAGCAACGCGCCGAGGAACGCCAGTCATGAGACACGCTCCGTCGTATTCAAGTAGGAATACGGCGGGTAAAGTAGTGTAGATTAATACAGCAAAAGCAGAAATGCGAACGGCGTGTAGCGCAACAACTGTTGCATGGTTTCCTGAATACAGAGCACGGACTGCGTGATCTAAGTCTAGTGAAATAGATTAAGATGTGGTCAAAACGTACTTTTCGTTGCCTGTATTGATTCGACTGCAAAGAACAATATTAGGAATGCGACGGTCTGAGACATGTGCCATGCGATGCATTGACTGCGTGAGATGGAAACTTCCGGGTCAACAATGAAAAAGAAGACTTGGGTAGTGCTGATGCATCGACACAGAGATCAGTATTTCTAATTCGTGGACGAATACAAAACATACGTCTGAGTTATGAGTCCGACATATCTGCAAACCACGAACATGCATTTGGCAAAAGAAATCGGTGACCTTGGAACAGCTTAGAAGACAATCAGTAGCCCTTTTGAAGACGGCTCACCTCCATATCAAAGCTACTTCAACATGTAGCGTGGTGAAATACTCGCAAATGAGAACCGTCAAAGCAACGACTAATTCCGAGTCAGGTCGGAATCATTTCAATGTGGAAGTCAAACGTGTGAAAAGGAACGAACTTACGCGACGTATTAGTTCTGAGGCTCACGCGCCAGTGGTAACTGGCAATAGAGCCGACGTCGAGGGGCATCGTATCGGAATGGAGCGATGGGGCAGGCGCGATTTCCAGAGTCTCTTTTATTATAGGAGCGTATTAGCAAATGTCGCCAAGCGGCATCCCTGAATTTCCAAACCGAACATAGCGCAGAGCGATTTGTTGCTCCAAGCTATTGTAAAGTCAGGGAGGATTCTGCTCCGTCGTCATAGGGAAGTGCAACAGGTCGAGTCTCCGCAAATCTCTAGAGCGTTCTACGGAGTTAAGTATTGAGAGCTCTCTCGCACGGCGCATCATGGAGGACTGGAACGAGTGATCAACCCCATAGAGGCGGGTCTGTCCCAGCGATTGGTAAATGGCCGGATGTGATCGACACGCGCAGAGACCTTCGAGACTGCTCCTTTATCACCTTTCGATCTATGGTCGGCCGCCGGTACTAAGTCTGGTATGCTCTGTAATGTTATGTCTTCACCGCTCAATTTGCCCGTCTGTTGATTACACTAGCCGCCGTAGAGACTGTAGAGATCGGGGCTCTCGATTGCACGAATCGGTAAGCGTCGTAAAATCTAACATCGATATCACCATTGGATCAAAGCCATTTTGATATGCATGAGACGTTGAATACCCAGGCCAGGATCCGTTAGAAAGACAAATGCCATTAAGGCAGTACGTTAGGATGTGAAATGGCACTCAAACACAAACTTTTGAGAATCGGATGCTCCTCCATTACATAAGACAATATGCCGTACGTCGGCGCATGCTCGCGGAGGATATATCGAGGATATTTTGAGGATATTAGAAGAGAAGAGAAAGTTACGGAGGCCGGGAAAAGAGTATTCTGTGTTTTCTTCGAGACAGCCTGAGGAGAACTTCGCAGAGCACGAGAAGGTTCATGCAGAGAATCGCTTGTTAGTTTGTAGCTACTTGGCATTGACAAGCCGGTACGTGGTCGAGCAGGGACAAATTGGATTGCGTCCAAAGGAGAGGTGACTTGACAGGTGAGTGCAGTACGTAAAGAGGCCCAGGTAGAAGCTTTAAATGCTATCTTACATAATTCCATCCCCTAAGGGATATCAGGGATGGCTACTCAGGGACCTCAGGGGGGTCAAAAATGTTGACCTTACAGTTACGTCCAAAATGACGAGGAACAACATTAAACCAGAGCACCGTGCAATTTGCACCAGATTGAGTATATGGAACTAAGAAGTAGAATCCTTGTTCATTCAGGACTTGAATGGTAGCATGAGCAACTTGACGAATTTCTTTGGTGGTGAGAGGAGGCTACGGCGGCCTGACCATGCCTACCCATCGGACCAGGAAGTTACTGACTAGTGTTCGATTTTGAATTGAGTAATTCGCAGTACAACAGATAAACGGCACGCGAGGGCCTCAAGGGCGAGTAAAAATAACTAATTCTCGACCTTCAAGTCATGCTAGAGTCCAGCTAACTAGCACACAGAGCAGTAGAGCCTAAATGGAATAGAAAAATGCTAACAGAAGTCCTGACAGACTACCTTCACTTAATCTCAGCAATCAGCACCCTTCAATTGGTATCCATCCTTTGAGCTCCTCCTCTTCGAGCAGTCTGTATCCCTTGAGTGGTTCCTCCTCTTCGAGCAGTCTGTGCCCTTTGCCCAGTTCCTCCCCTCCGAGCAGTTTGCAGCCTTTGAGTAGAACCTCCCCTTCGCGCAGTCTGCGAGGGTTGGGGAGTCCGCGTCCATTGTGTGGCTTGCACATATTGAGCATCTTGATCAATTTCTGCCCTTTGACTCGGCTGCAAGGTTTGGGCGCGGGGTCGTGCCCAATAAGTAGCTCCCCTACGGTAATAATTCTGTGTAATTTGAGTAGTCTGAGGAACGTGAACGCCGGATATCCGGAAACCGAGTGCTCTCCATTTACAGAGGGTGGAAGGATATATTTGGAGGAATTGGTCAACTTGTATTCGTGCCTTTCGTTTGAACCATCTTGACATCCATCGCTCACTGGAAAGGTGACCTATGTCCGGCCTGGACACAGCGATGTCCAATACTTCCAGGATATCCTGTTCATCGATGGGTACCTTTTCAAGGACGTGGGCATCCGTTTTCATTTTACGGGCACTCCACCCAAGCAACTTCAGTAGAAGCAACGGGATGAGTGGTAACAGGGGGATGTCATCGTATAGAGGCGTGGTGTATAGCACATTGGCTGGTATTTTAGGAACGCCCATTTTTCTTGGTTTCAAAACATCGACCTTGCATTTTCGACGGCGTGTAGGAGACGGAATTCTGTACCAAAGAGTAGTCCAGTTATTCATAGGATCCCTAGCTGGTTTCCTGAAAAAGTTTTTATCTCCCCAGACCAACATTTCTTTCAGGTCCTCCAGGCTCCATTTAGCACCGAGAACAATAATGTCCACGTCCTGAAGTCATGTAAGTGGGTCTTCCAAGAGAGCCTAGGTTTGAAACCTACATTAGCCATCCGCCCATTCATGCCATACATATTGCAAGCTGCACTCCCGAAAAGACAAACGTCAAATCCCTGACCCTGTATCACTTCAAATGCTGCACGAGCTACTTTGTAGATTTCTTCGGCAGTGAGAGGAGGTATCGCACGACGAACCATAGTAAAGTACTCGCTTCCGGTGCAGTGCTAGTATACTGTATACTTGCAAAAGACGGGCTGATCATCGATGAAGTTTTGGTTTGCACGATGCAAGCACGATGCATTGTCGTATGACCGGGCATGTGCATGATGGACCATGTTACCGTAAGACTGGCCTTTGGGCCGTCATGATTATGCCGACTCGGAAGTATCAAAACGCAGTATGTGAATGTGGGAAAGTCGTAGATGACTGCACTGTTGAACGAATACAATTGTCATTGAGAAAAAATCGCATACTGAGAATCTTGTTCAGTCGGTAGTCTAAAAGCCTGTTACATTCTCTTTAAACCGGGAGATCAGGGAGAGTAGAATGTCTGCGTCATCCGAAGAAATGTGAAGGATATCAGTTTAATATGTTATATGTCTACAAGATGGAACCCTGAGGAATAACCACCATAGAACTCTCCTACGACATTCTGCTGCCCTTCCTAGTCGAGACTTCGAATAATTGCTAGTACCGTGAACAGTCGAAGCTATACAAACGTGGTGATTTTCGATTTTCGAACGATCATTCAGGTCGGCGTGGATTGATGGCGTCTTTGCAAAGGGTAAAGGGCGCAGAGGTTGCGGAGGCTACGGGGTTCGTCGGAAGCTACAAAAGAATATGGGCCTCTTGTCACACAAAAGCTGGAAACATGAGTCTAGATGTATTTGGCGATCAATCTTCTTCGAGCAGTCTGCGTTTTTCTATGGGTGTTAAGTGATATGTATCCTTTAAGCATTGTTTAAGTGATCCCCATGCTCTAGACACTAGAGACACGGAAACCGAGCGCCCTCCATTTAGGGAGAGTGGAGGGATATTTCTCGAGGAAACGGTCAACGCGTATTCGGGCTTTTCGTTTGAACGACTGTGGCATCCATTGCTCACTGGAAAGGCGTCCTATCTCCGGCTTAGCCACAGCTATATCCAATAGTTCGAGGATATCCCTTTCATCGGAAGGCACCTTTTTGCGAATATAGTGTTTCTTTGACTTTAGACGTACACTCCACCCAATCAACTTCAACAACAATAGAGGCATTAGCGGCAAAAGGGAGAGGTCATAATGTGGAGGCATGGTGTGCAATGCGTTTGTCGGTATGTCGGGGATACCCATCTCGCCCGGTATCAAAATATCTACTTTGCAGTTGCGATCGCCTCCGATATACGGTATCGCATACCATAAAACCGTGTAAGTCGCTTTGGGGTATATAGAGTCAACTTTGAAAAAGTGATCGTCCCCCGCGATCAACATATCTTTCAAAAACTCAGTATCCCATTCTTTAGTAAGAACGATTATATCAACGTCCTAAACCAACGTGCATAAGCATAAAACAAGCTTTAGATGCTGAAGGGAGTGACTCACGTTAGCTGTGCGACCTCTCATACCGTATATATTACAAGCTGCGCTTCCGAAGAGACAAACCTCGAATCCCTGATCACTGAATACTCGGCAAGCAGCACGAGCTACACTCCGGATTTCTTGAGCAGTGAGAGGGGGTTTCGCGTGTTGAACCAT
Organism: Pleurotus tuber-regium; assembly: GCA_014058305.1. Lineage (NCBI taxonomy): Eukaryota > Fungi > Basidiomycota > Agaricomycetes > Agaricales > Pleurotaceae > Pleurotus > Pleurotus tuber-regium. The sequence goes on from JACFYU010000024.1 coordinate 372,295, forward strand.
CGGAGAAAGCGCGTCTGACGTCCAAGTACAAGCGAAAATGACTTGCTTTCAGTGATCGTGCGTAGCACGGGTTACGCTGCTAGTAAGTAGTAGTCAGAAAGGAAGAAGTGACTACGGATAAGTGACCGAGTCATGCCAATATATATGGCATGTTCTGACTGTGGGAAAACTGGTAAATAATCAATTTCAGCAACGCCGTGACTTTTCAACGGCTGCGTTGATGTCTGCTCCTACGCTTCCTTTCATACCTCGCAAGCTCGTCAAGAAAACTTTGCAAAAATCGCGAATTAAGGATCCTGGTCAGTCAACAATCCAAAAGCCTACTACATCTCCTTTAAACCAGAAGACCGGTAGCACTGAGAATCCAGATTCGACTGCAAGTTCGAAAAATGATATAAAACTTGGTGGACGACCAGTTCACAAAGTGTCTACATTTTCCGATGAGGATATAGCCACCTGGATTTACCTTTCTATGACGGAGTACGCTATATGGTCTGACCCTGATATACATCGCGTGCTTTATCGGGACCAGGAAATGTCGACAGAATCAGAAGAGGCAGAAGGCTGTAAGTTGTTTTTTGCGTTTAGTGTGTCATATACGTGACACAATCATCAGACATCCCCCTCAGATACCTCCTGCGATACTCCACTGTGGTTTCTGGCCTAGAGGTGGATCAACTCCCAGAACCTCAAATAGTCAAAGCAATACGAACACATCTACAAGCCCTCTTTGATGTGAGGATGCTAATTTCAGAGCCGTCGAAGTCAGCATGGTTCGGCAGCTCTGTTAAAGGCAAAGAACGCGAAGATTTGGGTGGCTACGAGATTCATCGGAAGCAACGAAATGACATGGAAGACTCATCACACGAGCACTGGAAGTGCAGAACAGTGTATCTCGTACGTTCGTCCAATTGACTATCAAAGCCAACTCTCCTCATTCGTGTTTATCAGGAGCGAATTCCCGTCCAGTACCGAACTGTCCCTTCCATCGTTCAGTTCATCCTGTCCCTTCTGTCATCGGACCAGCTTACGCGTATACAATCTGTTACTCTCCCTCCACATCATGCTGATAAGCCAGGAAGCAGACCAAAGTGCAAAGGTTTTGTATTCGTTACCTTTACGTCACTTGATGACGCAAAGACTTTCCTCGACCAATGGCCTTGGGATCGTAAGCATCCATCAGACGAAGGCAAGGAAGCATCCCCAGCCGTAAGGGAGGCTCGAAAGTTCGGATTCAGGTCGATATCGCAAACCCGTTGGAACCAACTGAAAGACGAATATCTATCGTACCGTGCTCGTCTGCTAGAGGAAATCGTCGAAGCCGACAGCGTAGTATTGACGGGGACGCCCGTACCTGTAGCGACATCATTACCTGAACCTGATTATCCTATACCACCAGTACCGGCTGATCCAGATACCGGGGAATCACCTCCGATTCTCACATTATCCGACCCATTCCCTTACAAATGCTTAGTCTTTGTTCGAAACATCCATCCGGAGTCAAACAAGACAACTCTTCGCTCACTGTTTTCCACTGCTTTCAAAGACGCTGGTGAATCGGGAAAGGTTCCTCCAGGAGAAGTAATCGACTATGTTGATTTCAACAAAGGCATGGATAGTGTGAGTGCTCCTATGTCATTAAGTTACCACCAGTGAATTCAAGTTTGTATGTGTAGTGCTTCCTCCGTCTCCCGAGTCCGAGACATACCTCTATCCTTCTTGATTTTTTCGGTAGGTATCATATAATTCAAGCTCATGGCTTGGATGGTACGGGATCTCGGCTTGATGCTTCTCAGCCGATTGCCAAATACATACAAGTCGAGCTCGTCGAGGGTAAACGAGAGTCCTTATATTGGGAGAAGGTGCCAGAGAAAGTGAAGCGCGCGGCTGTCAGCAAGGCTGTAGGACTGATAAATAATGGCGGTCATGGAGCTGGGCACAACGATGGTAGGGGTGACGATGATGAAGGTAGACACAAAAAGAAAAGGAAAAGGAATACGTAGCTTGGGCCTGTAACCCAGTACTGCCTATCCATGAACGCTCGGTGACCTGCGGTATTTGAGCGGCGGCGGCTATTACTTCGAACGCCGCAAGTTACCCCACGGGGAACGGCAAGAATTTCTCGGCGCGACTTGGTGTGGGGAAGTGGTAGAAGTGACCATGTGTATCCAGATACCAGAACGACCATTCCCGTAGGACTTGATCCATTAATAGGATCAATACCCCTGTTTACTTTTGCTCTGTAGGTACTCACGATAACGTAGTTTATCATCAGGCACTCCTTCAGATCATGATAACGTACTACTCTGGGAAAGCATTCGATAAGGCATTATACAATCTAAAGTGTCCTTGCTGCGAAGTTGACTTACGACGCCATGAAGGCTTCAACTAGTCCCAAATCTTCAGAGTATACCCACCGCCAGAGGCTCAAAGATCACATCAAGCTGGTGATTCTTGTCTTTGGAGGCAGCCTAGTTGGTCTTCTCACGTACTACGCTCTACAATTGCGATTGGGTAGTGCCTGGAGTCTTGGCACGGGTTTCGACGTTCAGTCTCCAGCAAAGAGCCAAGAATTAAAGCAATGTCCACCGCTGATTCCGCCTATTGCTCGTCCTCCAGTACCAGTTAATCCTTGGGCCCCTCTTTCCGTGGAAGAAATTCGTGAAATACACACCTTCCTTCAATCGCCTTTGTTACGTCTAAACTTGACTCTTATCAATCCGAAGCCAAATGATAACTCTGTATTCCTCATCGAAACACATGTCCCTCCAAAGTCTGCCGTGCTTCAATATCTATCTGACCCAAATGGTCCACCTCCCAAGAGATACGCTCGAGTTATTCTACATCATGGCGCGCGACATCCTCCTGTAGTCAAAGAGTATTTGGTGGGACCTCTCCCGATCAGTAAAAATGCGACTCTGGAAGAACATGAGGGTTTATATCACCGAAAAGAAATCCCTTACAATGCAAGGACGCTTAATTTCGGAAGCGAACTAGCTAAACTTCTCGGGAAAATCATGCCTCCTCTTGCTGAGCCAATGCAGGTTTGTAATCATCACCTCATTCCAGAGGTTCTCTGACTTTACTTGACAGGCGCTTTTAGGTGGAGTAGCACTTGGTCTTCCGAACGACACTCTGGTGGCTGGTGCCAGCGCTCCGTGGGGTATTGATGGTTCGTTCCGTCGTTGTTGGATCTCCTGGAAGCGCAACACTTCAGGGTCTTGGCTGAATCCGTTGAACTTGTACATGTATGTCGACATGAGCGGGACAGATGCCAACCAATGGAAGATCTTGAAGGTACAAACAGAGCTGTAGGACTGTCGTTCGCTCACGAGTTTTGTTTGTTCAGCTCGTCTATGATAAGCAAGTCTTCCCTTCGACATCAACTTTCCTCGAGGCTTTCCACAACGGTACCCTCAAACCGTTGCCTCGCACAGACGTGGAATCCCCTTCTAATTCATCGCATGCGTGGAGCTCTCGGTACCGGCCTAATCCCTCATACAAACTCGACTTGGATCACCTCCCTGGCCCACGTTCCGTACCTTTTGCTGGTCTCCGATTCAGAGTAGATGAAAAGCTGAAGTACGTCAGCTGGATGGGATGGGGAATGTACCTAGGCTTTGATAGAGATATGGGGCTGAGTCTCTGGGATATTCGATTCCGTGATGAGAGAATATTGTATGAGGTGTGTTTATGACCCTCCGCCATTATTACACGAAATTTTAAAGCTGGCTATAGCTCTCGCCCCAAGACGCCCTTGCACAATATGGTCAGTGTGATAGCTCACTCCGGTCTCAGTGTAATTTACTTTAGTTTAGCGGGCACAAATCCTTTCCAGTCTACGACGGCTTGGTAGCTTTTCCTATAATCTGAGTCAATTCGTCTAAAACTTATTTACCTCTTCATGATTGATAGGCTTGACCGGTTCTTCGGAATGGGCCAATCGGTTCGTCCACTTATGCCATCGTATGATTGCCCTCACGGGGCTGTATATCTATCCGCCAATGTATTCGTTCCCATCGAGCAAGGCCCAACCGCTGTAGTCAATGACCGTGCTATTTGTGTGTTCGAGATGGATACGACACGTCCGCTCACAAGGCATACTGGGTATGGCGATGGCGAATTCGGCGCCGTGAAAGGATATGTTCTAGTTGTTCGGAGTATTGCAACAGTTGGAAAGTTAGTCCTTATTTCTGCAGCTCTTCCTCCGTTGCCTGACACTCTTTCTATGTTCATGAAGCTACGACTATCGTAAGTAAGATGTTAGGATATATCCACGTTGGGCTGACAGGCTCTCGGCTACGTAAACACGATGTAGTGGTAAGTCGGTCTACAATTACTTTCTCGTACATCTGATGCACATTACTACAGTTCGACTACACTTTCCACTTAGACGGCACTATTGAAGTTCGATTGTCAGCTTCAGGGTACCTACAAGGTGCCTTTTATTTGCCAGAGGAAGATCCTTATGGTTCCAGGATTTGGCACACGACAAGTGGGTTGAACTGAATTTACCGTTTGGAACAGAATTTTGACGTGGTACTCAGTGGGATCGCTACACGATCATGTCATCAACTATAAAGTAAGATACACTGCTCAGTCAAGTAACGTTATTTCATACCGCTTCTTTCTAGGTCGACCTTGATGTCCTTGGTACCGAGAACTCTCTTCTACGTACGACAACCGCTCAAGAGGAAACAACGCACCCTTGGTATGACGATGACTGGGGTCCATCGGTCATCCAACAGAAGATCACTCGAGAGTATATCGAAAACGAGGACGATGCGCTTATTAGGTATCCTCCAAATTGGCAGGGAGGGTATGCTATTGTTAATAAGGAGGAGAAGAATAAATGGGGGACGGTTAGAGGCTACTCGATCCATCCAGGCTTGAACTTCGTTCACTCTGTGAGTCTCCTGTTCCTTTCACATTTTCCGATTTGATCAATTGAGCTATTTGCATCAGACGGTGGTAGGTTCACCAAGACTTCTGCACAACGCGAACTGGGCTAGGTACAACCTGGCCGTCTCCAAACGCAAAGAAAACGAGCCATCATCAAGTAGCAGGTGGAACATGAATCTACCTGGAAAACCCATCATCGACTTTCACAAGTTCTTCGACGGAGAAAATATTACGCAGGAGGATTTGGTCGCCTGGGTTAACGTTGGTACTCATCATCTTGTACGTTTGCATCCTATATCCGGAGACGAGATTCGTTGCTGGAGCGTTATACTAGCCTCAAGCAGAAGATGCACCAAATACCAGGACAAATACCGCCACGACGAGGTATGGAGAGGCATCTATCTCCTTTCTTTGTCCATCTTGTTGACGATTATCTTGCTAGCTTTTTCATCACGCCCCTAAACTACTTCGACTCGGACATTTCCATGGACTCCCTTAACGCCATACTCCTTACTCTCCCAAAGAAGCTCGATGGACCATACGTGCATGACGACTATGGTGTCGATCAGAGTGCTACGTGCATCCCAGAGAAACCAAGTCCATTCGAGTACACGGATGTCCGCGCATATGACATGGGAGGCAAAGCAGTCCGTGGTCAGGCACTACAGAAGATAAGGAGCATGGCATATGCACCACACAGAATCATGGCCGAGCTCTGATATGAGCGATGGAATGCTAGACATCGGTTCCGTAAAGACGAAAATGAGATAAATTTGTAAAGATATACAATTGTATTGATGATTTTATAAACAATATTGAGACATGAAATGTATGCGTAGATAAATACTATATCTCTGCGAGTCATCCCAAGCAAACACGTAAAGGTTTACAATAGGGCTATCTGGTTCTTCGTGAAAGGTTCTGTCACCTTGTAGCTCGAATCACAACTTGGGTTTTGGTTGAGAGGCAATCATCTTCATATGGATACCAGAGGATATCAGCCTATGGTTTTCGACGTCCCATATCTAAGCGTAAGCAACGTTCAAAACATAGTCGCATGCAGAGCGCTGACAGGCCTACCTGACATTTAGAGCAAAACAGTGCCCCTTCAGTGATGATCGACGTGCTGATGATCTTCAGCTTAGTACCCCTGATCACCAGAAGCGTTCAGGTTATCAAGGTCAAAACCTTATTCGACGGCAGATAATAGGCAACAAGAACACACAATGGGGCTGGAGCATGGAATATTGTGTTAATTGATTGTGAGACACCGCTGTCACTACTGCGAGTCGGCTCGGCTGCTAGCCAGGCAGATAGGGGCAACGTTGAGCAGCTGCAGGTGCGAGAGCTCGTTAGCAAGTGAGGTTTGCCGTCGAGATAGGACTCACGAGTCGATGAGATATATTTGACACCCCCCGTGAAGATTTTCTGCAAGGTTGGCCATGTCTGTGGATGGAGGCATCTGTCACCGAACAACTCGAACTTGACTGGGAACAGAAGGTACTGACCTTCAGTAACCTCCAACTCACATACTACTCTTGCTTCGCTCTTCAACGGTTCCTCTGGATTGTCAAAGATAGACACCTCCGAGACGCGAATTCTATCAGCAATGGCGCTGGCGAACGCAGCACCCCCAGACCGGAAGATGCGCAAAAGCTTGAGAACCGTTGCTTTGGAACGGTATGGTGCATTTCCTGATATCTGAGCCACCAGGGACTCGGGAATTATCATGGCAGCGACTTGTTCCGTCACAGTTAGTGGGCGTGGGTTGGACATAACGACGAGAAGTGGACATTTCAACCTCGGTCCGGCAGATCATTATGTGGGCGTTAAAGACAGGGACACACCGGGTGAGGGTGAAGATATAAGCCGGTCATATACATATTTGACTACGGAATTATTTGTATGTGCTACCCCTCGTGGTCCCTTGTGAATCTACATACAGTACATATACTCGCCGTTTCTATAGTTTACCACTAGTTTTCAGTTTCGCATTAGGATTGATAGTTGAGTGTATGCCCGTGATACACAGTACACCTCTCTCGGCATCCCAAATCTACAAAGTTGGCTATCAGCATCAGGCAAGATCAGAATGCGTATATCATACCTCGCATCGTGCCGAACGCACACGGCCCTGGATAGTGATGCTGGTACAGATCAGTTTCAGCTTGGTCCCGCTATGGAGTCGAATCAGCAGGCGACAGACAATGGAGGACAAGTTAACTTACAGACGAGCGGGTTGATGCCATATTATGTTCATTGATTGGGAGACACCAGAACCGTCGATTCCAGTAGCAATTCCGAGAGTTACAAGAGCTGATGACGTGGCTCTAACAACAAACGATCAATCAGCATTATGTACGGAATGTCTCACAACTGGAACACAACATACGGGTCCATCAGATAAGCAGCGCATGCACCATGCAGGACGCCGAACACATTGCACATATCTGTAAAGTTGTCCAGTTTTGAATACGGCTCATGAGTTATTCCTGCGTACCTTCTGTAACATGGATTTCAAAAATATTCTGTGCCTCCAACGAACTACCTTCCCGTTTCCATACATTCGTCTCCAACATCTTCATCCTTTGCCCAACACTCGCGCCCCATGATATGCCCTTGCTAACAAAATACGCCAATGCATTTACTGACAATTGTTTCTGGTCGTCAGGTATATTTCCTTTGATTTGCTTGATATCGACATTTGGGGCTGGTGGAAGTGAGCGAAAGAATTTCAGTTGATCACGTTCGACAGCAGAAGAAGACGCCATAATGGGTTGAGGAAGCAAAGGGTTGCGCCGCGCCCTCGCATTTGCTTTAAAGCTCGGGATATGAGCATTACATGAGGAGGCGCTCGGCCATAATGGGTTGGACCCTGGCCGACCCCCGTGCGTTGAATCATTCACGTGACCGGCTGAAACGGTATTGTTCACCGGACACTACAGCCAAGTCACCTCCTTTCGTTTTCATTATGGTGTTCTTCATCAAGGATTATCAGTCACACACCATATTAACATCATGTCTGCACGACGCCTAGACAATATGGACGAGTTCCTAGCTGGATTCCACATAGACCCGGACAAAGTTGCGAAAATTGCAGGCAATGCGTCTTTCGCTGCTAAAGAGGTTGCGTATAAATGGCTTGCCGTGTTTCTTGCAAGCGGCGATGGATTTGCTGGAAAAATCGCGAGTAGGGTAAAGGTTACGCAAGCAGACCTTATCCGAAATCCAGATGAACCTGAAAAGGTAGAATGTCGCCTGGTGTGCGAAATAAATGTGGAGGAAGGTCCGTCATTCGCGCACTATCCCCGTATCCATCATCAACGGGTATTCACTGGATTTGTAGACATGCTGAATCCAAGAGGAAACTTGCATGGAGGATGTTCAATCTTCTTGATTGACGAGTGCGCTCTCATTGGTTGACCCAGTTGTGCATCGTTTGATAGTATCTAAATTTAGATGCTCTACGTTGCCCCTATCAGTCCTCCTCTTTTCTCTAGGCAGACCCAGTAACGGAGGAGTTTCGCAGACCATCAACACGACATTTCATGCTCCTGCTGCGGTGTATGTAAACAGATTCTTTTGCATTTCTCATCCTAAACGCAACTTATTTACCTTTGCCAGCGGGACGAAGCTAAAACTGGTCAATACCTCGATGATTATCGACGAGCCAATGCTTTGCACAAGATCAGAGGTAAACAATCCCTTTTGTTTCTCTGATTCCTTCTGACTTGCCACATCCATGTAGGTATGGGATGTCGATAATCATCGACTAATCGCTTCAGCCGTTCAAATGAAAATGCTGCCTTCAGAAGCCAAGGCGAGGTTATAGCTAACCATCGTGTAATAATCGTCTATCATACAGTCACATTAATGAACTGCTTCACAGCGAAGTCGTTTCAGTGGGCGCATAGTCTAACGAAGCACCAGTAGAGGCGTCATAAGCGGATATTAATGAAGGATGTAATCCTCACCTTACCTATGACCAAAGATTTCTTAACTCGGTTTTTTATTATGGTTTCAGCTTCTTCCCAGAAGTACTAAACAATGTTGGTAAACCAACGGGAAAAAATATTTGTTCTCGCGGTAAGACGTCGAACACTTAACCAAGAGATCAGGAAGTCATGTCAGTGGGTTCATAGTCTGTGAAACAACGGTAAAGGCGTCAGAAGCGGGATATCATTGAAGGAAGTAATCATCGCCTTACTTATGGTCGGGAATTTCTTGACTCGATTTTTGATTATGACTTCAGCCTCCTCCCAAAAGTCAGGCCCATCGATCATCGTCCAATCATATAGAAAATGCTCGTCCGTACGAGTGATGTAGGGAAATTTCACCCAGTCTGGAAATTCTCTGCTCCCAATGACGATTCGTGGGTCGACATCACCCATTGCCAGTGGCATGATCTCGTCCAACGAATCTTTCTTCACCTCGGCGAAGACATATAGAACACAGACACGTAGACTTGGAGCTTGGAGGCAGGAAGGGAGTTGAACGATATCAGGATTTTGTGCCCGAAGGCTATAGAGGGATAAAATCAGGTGAGAAAGGTTTGGTAATGCCTTTATCAAAGGATAGAAATGATAGCATCCCCAGGCGGTAATGAGGTCTAGGTGAGTTAACTGCATGAAGATGGGAGAAGGCGGAAGGTCTTTGGATAGTTGATCGAGTGCGTTGATAGATAGCCTACGCAAGGTAGTACAGTTAGATAAATCAATGAGGTAGGGGCAGTCGTCAGGGCAGGATGACCAGCATGCAAGGCTAATGAGATTGTGGCAGAGAGGTACAATCTTGATTAGGTGGTAATAGTTGTGTAGTTCAGCGGCGATGGTAAGCGTTTTCACCAAGGAAGCCAAGTAAGGCGACTCGGAATCGGTGAGGGTTTGTAGAAAGGATGCTATGCGATCTAGCGATCGCAGGTAAACAAAGCGATATAGGTATGGATAGGTCCTGAGTTTACGACATATATGTTGACCATCCAATATCAGGGGTAGAGGACGTGACTGACCAATGCTTATACCTCTGGCAAGCGTACACAAGACCTAAGGCTGAAGAAGGATTTCCATGAAATTGTCTGATGATTTCTTCGGTTGACGCTTCCACGATGAGACGTTCGACATCGACTGGGATTGGGGGAACGGATTGACTCATTATACGTGGAGGGGGGGTTCGGAGTTACCAGGTAACCTAAGCGCCTTCGCATCAAAGGGAATAAGCGCCTTGTGTTGCCCCACCCGACTCTTCCTGTTGGCACAACAGTGTTCATTATGAAAAGTACATAGATGCAGTGAGTTTGGTGGTATATATTTTGGACCTCTATCTATTCATCTGAGTTCAGCGATTGTAGATATTCCCGAAGCTTCTCAAGTGCTTTGTACCGATGGGAAATGGAATTCTTCTGATCCACGGGCATTTCAGCGTATCTGCCAAAAAGAATTCGCAATGAAAACTAGATTAGCATGGACGCGACCAAAGAAGATCGAAAGATGACAAAGTCGCAGTAAAAGAAAGGAATACTGACGTTAACCCTGTTCCGAGTGGCTCGAAACAAGCGTCCCAACCGAAATGACCTGGGCCACGAGCGGGGACGATGGTTCCATCTGTACGGCCTTCGAAAAGTATTGGCTCGGCTCCTTGAACGATATATTAGCGAAGAAGCATTTGGAATGGGGTAGTTGGTGATTAGATAGTACGTACCAGGTCCGGGAGAATAAGCAAAAGTACAGAGTGCCCAAGCTTCTTTAGTTGGGAAGCCCACAAGGAGATTGTTAAGTCCCTCATGTCCTAGTTGTGTTAGGAAATGTTTGATATAGGGGCCGGGAAGACCGTTCATTGCTTTGAAGCAAAGAGCGGTGTCCTCTGTGATACATGGGCCACCGAGCTATCGAGGAGTATAAGTATATTATCGATACAACTGAAAATGACGTGAAAGGGTTTACGAGTTCGGCTGCGCGTTTACATTTTGCGATTGCGACTTCTTGAGTCGTTCCTTGAACTTCAGGAACTATTACCACGAAATTGAATATCATAATAATGGTCATATCATGGATAGGATGGACTGCTTACTGTCGAGTTCTTGCGAATCTATGTCTATCGGATGAGGTCCTTTGGAAAGGATATATTTCACTTCTTTGAGCTTGTTGGCGTTTCCAGTGACGAATACTGTGATGAGATCGATGGATAGTTGAGTGCTGGTGTGATGAGGCCTGGATTAATGGAAACGAGCACGTACTGAGCTTCTTTGACATAGTTGAGGCTTAGAAATGCGGGGATCGTGGAATATGGCGGTATTCAGTTCAAGTTGGGGTAGCTAAGTGATGCGTGTCCGTCACTGAATACTTAAATACCTCTTTCCCTGACAAGATCCGCACTTGATGTCAAGGCTTACAAACCGCTCTAAGGGGTACGAGTCACAGCGACGCGTCCGAGTGTATGGATGCCATTTCACGTTGATCTTGCGTTAATTGACCTGGTATCTTGTGGACCGAGAGTATTATCCCACGAGCTCGTCTTCGGTCTATGGGACCGTGTTAGGGACGGACTTCCTTATCTGTGAAAAACCATGTGGCTCGGAATCATGAACGCCTATAGCCGGACGGAAGACAAAACGGCGTCTGCACATAACACCCATGAACTGATATCTCCAAAACCACTCCTTCCCTTCATCCCGTATCTCTATTTCACTCTTCTTCTTCTGTCTCTTCTATCATCTCACCACCTGGAAAATGGAGAACAAAGACATTGATTCTTCCTCTGGAAAAGAGCTCGACATCGGCATCAATCAAGAAGTTGACGTTTCCAACATCGCGGGCAATGCGCCTGCTGAAGTCAAAGCATTCGTAGCTAATCCTGCTTGGTTCACCACTTCCCCGGATGATCCGAAGAGCAAGAGATTTGCTATGGATATTGCGAAGAGGATTTGTGTTACGGAGGTTTCGATTTTGCCAAAGAGTGAGGAACCATTGAAGAAGGAGGCCAGGGTGGTTTGCGAGATAGTCGTTGAGGAGGATATGTTGAATGGGGGTGGAAGGATACATGGGGGGTGTTCGGCTACATTGGTTGACCTGTGAGTGTTATGTTTGGTTCTAAATTACCTTTGGGACTGTATTATTGATATGAGACGCCAAAGGTGCTCTTCATACGCTCTTCTTGCGTACAATATGGCCGTGATGGGGGAGCCAACGTTCAGTGTCTCTCAGGCCATTAACGTCGTGTATCATTCACCTGCTGAACTGTGAATTCTGCGACTGCTTACCATAGATAATACATAACTGACGTTTTCGATATTCTCTTCCACAGAGGTGACAAGATAAAGATTGTCAATACCACCATGTCTGTTGGTGCCCGAGCTATGTCAGCTCGCAGTGAAGTACGTCTTATTTTCCACCTTCGCTAACGAAAACCTGGAATCTCATCTTTCTTTTTTGGTAGATATGGAACGTCACTCACCATAGACTAGTTGCGTCGGGCGTACATATTACCATGCAACCCTCATTGCCCAAGGCAAAGTTGTGATAGACCCACTTCCCCGGTCGTGTATTTTTTCCCGGTGTTATTTATCATACTTTATATAACCCAGGTAGACTGCCTACACACTAGAATACTTACCTTATATGTCTTTCTTTTTGGTACAATCGTGTTTCTTCCGTTGCACACACTCTGGCCTTGTGTGTTCTCGTTGACACATTGTACACTGGTTTCAGCAATTATTTGTACCCTATGGACAGGCTAGCGACGACTTATCACTAGGGCCGACAAATGTGGCGCGGGTGGTTCCGTGTAATTCAATGCGCAAACTCTGAGGAAAACATTGAGATACATGAAGGATTGCACGATGGGGCAATAGGTACAGTGGCTTCAGAATCTGTGTATAACTTTGTAAGCGGGGACTGGAAATACACGGGGGGAGGACTGGGCGCTTATGAATTGTTCACTGTTATGTCACAGGCGCTCCAGGAGTCCAAGGGTTCAGGACGTTTCAACATTCAGGCACTGTTCTGAATGTTCAAACGTTCAGTTCTTAACCTTGCGTCGAACCCTTTCATTGATAATATTCTTGTAAGTTTAGATGGCTGATGGCTTTGGTCAGGTTACCCATTCAAAGCAACATTTCTGCGTTCGACATCTAGTATTCCTGTGACTCCGCTGTCAAAGCCAGGTATTGTAACCATAAGACCCTGCGGATCCCTATATCAGAACATATGTATATCCAACTATCGACTAGTCTCCTTTCCTTCGCCATCTGCCGTGTCTGTATCAAATATCCTTGATGCAGACGGCCGTTTTTGACAAGTTATTGGCTTATATACCTCGACATCTTTGCAGGACGGTTGGACGGAGTCGATCAGTGCAGTTAACTCACCCCACCTCGTTCGCCTTTCCCCTTTTTCCTCCCCTCGTCGCCACCGATATTGATCGCGGATCAAATCTCAACGCACGACATTAGACTCTTAACTGAGTTGACAGGCTTGCTTGGGCTTCAAGGGATGATTCAACCGAACGAAGCCTTGATTCTTTGTGTATTCTTTCTGTGCTTCTTGCATGGTACGTCTTACCATCTTTGGTATTGAATTGATATTTATCTTTTCTCTCGCTTTCGTCTGCTTGATCCCTCTATTCACCCCCAAATCTACGTCAAATCACACAGGCGTATACACCATTCTGCTCGGTATCGCTATCTGGCTTGTTTGCTTCCGTGAACGACGCTCCACCGCCAAACGCAACTCGATAGGATTGTACATAGTCATATTTCAATACTTGCTCACTACAGCCCATGTCTTCATGGCTTTCTACCAAGATCTCTTTTCATTGGGCCGTAGTGATATGGGTCCATTTGCGGATGTTCAGTATTTGGGAAGGATGGCGTTTACGCAGATTGCAATGGAATTCTTGAGTGTGAGTATGCCTTTTCTAAGGTATCGTCGGGGTATTAGATATATGATTCACAGTGCATCCTTGCCGATATCCTACTGGCATGGCGGACATATGTCATATACGGACGTGACAAGCGTATCCTTATCCCTCCTGTCATCCTCATCGTCGGCACGTTTATCTCCACTTTCGGCTACGTTGGCGCGCTTTTCGACGGTCTGAGGCATCCGCTTGGCCCAGGCTTTGAGGCTTTATTCGAACAAGCCAGGCTCCCTCCTATATCAACTTGGACCTACGTGTCCATAGCGTTCTCGGTGGCTACAAATGTAACTCTTACTACCATGACTGCTGTAAAGCTCTGGTGAGTGGATATCATCTTTACATATCTTCGTGGAAGTTGAATGACGGGATATTATTAGGACTCATCATAGGAAGATGAAGAAAATTCATGGCTTTTCTAGTCTTATTTTTGAATCGGCTGTTATCATCGAATCAGGCTTGCTTTACACACTTGCATGGGTATGTCTCTTCTCTACTATGACCTATTCCTTGTCACGAACCGATAAACGCAGATAGCCTACCTCGTCCTATTTCTTCTGAAATCAAACGCTGACGTAGTAGCCATGGATGCCATAGGAGAACTATCTGTACGTTCACCCTACTCCTCTTCGATCACCTCAACCCTCTGAGCAGTACCTATACACAGGGCATCGTGCCAACCCTCATCATCGTAACCGTCGCCGCTGGTCTCAGTCCCGTGAAAACAATTTCCTATCGTCGTCCACCACGGTTCACCACGAACCCACGCGCGACCCAAACCGTGGACTCAGAGATACACTTTTCTGCGAATCCCAACTACTCGAATATGAATTTCAGCGTCAGCCTGACAGAAGAATGCGTCGAGACTTCGCCATCAGACGATGATGTGAAGCCGGGCCAGGTTGATGTGAAGAACCCATCGTACGCTGATTGAAAGTAAAACAATGGATATTTAAGCAAAGTGTATTTTACTGTCGCTGAATTATTTTTTTCTTCGGTTGATATGGTTGTGGTCTGTTTCTAGACCAACGGGTCACTGTACATAAGCTAGTTGATAACTGCACTGCTCTCCCTTACTAATGTGTAGCTGGTGATAAGCTGAAAGACTCAGTTTTCTCCTACAAGCTCATAAGCTGCTGCTGCCCTGGTTCTTTTCTTATCTTCACTGTATGTTTGTGAGAATAAAATTGTTTACATTGGTTCAGCTACTTCATCAGATTTACTTAGCTTAGTTTGTGCAATTTTCCTTAATCTCAAAACTCATGCAGGATAAGCAGAACTAGTGAATTATAGACAGTAGATATACTTATGTGTGAGTGATAACTGTCATAGGAATCTACAAGTAAACTGTATGTGCTACCATAACTCAAATCAATTATGCACCAATGTGAATGAAATTGATCCAACGAGAAATATGAATTCCTTTGTCTCTCATAGCCAATGTTGCCAAATGCAAAGCCTTGGCAGAATCTTTGTAATCTGCAGTCCCATTTCCATTCCTAAATAAATAAGAATAGAATGTATTAGATATTTCAGGTCCATCAGCATCTACCATCAACCACAAAGTTCCAATCACACTTTTAAATCCACAAAATTGTATTGCCCCTGCCAAGCTCAGCATTTCATCAGGCTGATTATTTCCTGCAACATTGGCAGTATTGCATGCAGAAAGAAATGCAAGTTCAGCTTGTGGTAGCTTGGCTTTCATTAGATCAATTAATGTGAGTGGTATATGATTGTGTAAAGCAAAGTAAGACTGAAATGGTTCTTCTTCCACATTTCCATGACATGCAAAGTGAATCCAGCTGCTTGTCTTCAGGTGATCCAATACAGACTCCTTTGAGGCTGCTTCTGCTGCAATAATTGTGGCAGATTGAACTATATTATGAATAATATGTAACTCCTGTCTAACTTCTGGAAGTGCCATTCCATCTTCTAAATTATCTCCAGGCTGCCCCATGACTAAGACTCTAGGAATGGTGGATGAATGTGTTGGTTGAACCCTTGCTCTTAATAATGCTGCTAGAGTAGGAGTATATGATGATATAAACATGTCACAGAAGTTGGGTTTTCCAACCTTGTAGGGGCCTGCAGCATGGAGAGGAAGAGCTAGAAGAAGTGAGCTTGGGCACCACCACACTCTGGAGCCTTGGGGTAATCCCAAAGTGTGCAGAACATTAACTACTGGGTGTACAACATTTCTCCACAAACTCTTTAGCACTTTCACTATTTTCTGAGTTTTGGTCTTGTGAAATTTCATCTGTAATTGGAGTGCAGTTTGAAATGTATCAACCAACTCAACAATATAATCTTGCTTTGCCTTTGGAAGACAAATACAGATGGGTGAACCAGTATAATTCACAATAAATGCTTGTGAATGTTCTGTATGTATATTGATTATAATAACTGGCCCTTCCTTTGCTGCTTGCTGTAGACTTTGAAAAGGCATGGCTTGTAAAAAATTTGCAAACCCATATATTTGTCTTATGCTTCCAACAGTGTGACTCCACTTTTGAACAAGCATCTGATTTCTCATCCATGGGTCTTCACTTCTCAATGGACTTTTTGGTATTTTAGTAGAAGATAATGCCAAACTTTCCAACTGTGAGCTTAAACTCTCAAATTGTTGGGCAAGGTCTGGACTGACTGAATGAAGATCTTCCAGGGATTGTCTATAATTTTGCATTCTGGACCATAATATTGTTCTGCCATGGTCCAACAGTTGAACAGCCATTTCATAATCCCCCATTGAAGCTGCACATGCAGTAGCATCACTTGCAAGTGAAACAGGAATATTCTCCACTGATGCAAATACTTTCTGTTGCAGCTCAATGGTTGGCTGAATAACCAGATACTGGTGGAGGAAATTCAAAGAATAAGAGTATGCTTGTGGTGCAGAAGGATGATTATGTTGTTTGGCATGTTTTGCCCATTCAATTGCTATTTCTAAGCAATCCTTTGTTGTGCCTGTTTGATGAATCACTGCAGCATGATACATTTTGAATGCAAGGCTTAGTATGTCTGATGATGCTGATGTAAAAGGCAACATATGCAAAAGAACTTGAGCATGGTATTTATGCAGATGAACTATGTATGGATTCAGATTTGTAAGCTCATTAATTTTAGTGCTGCCAATGACTTGTGCAGCCATATCCAAAATGTGTTTGTCTCCTTTAAGTTGAAAGGTCATAATCAAAGTCTTACAAAGGTCACTATTAAATATAAGCTGACCATAGTGTGCCCTCTGAACAGGAAAGCTATTGGTCTCAGTTAGGCTGTCAGTGGCTGAGAAGCCTTTGTGTAGAACTTGTGATTTTTGATAATCAACTGAACTCAATGATAATGGGTCTTCTTGCCAAAAAAAGCTACCAGCTTCTTGATGATATCTTAATGCCTCTTCCAAGTCCTGAATCTTACCCAAATGCTCAAACTGTACACACAAGCAATTTCCCAAGTTATTCAAAGATGGTGCTCTATCTGGATGCCCAACAGGTCTTAATCTTAGTGCCTTTCGGTGACATTTCACTGCCTCCTCCAAGCTCTGGATTTTGCCCAATTGATTGAACTGTATCTGCAAGCAACTTCCCAAGTTATTCAACAATAATGCTCTGTCTGGATGCCCAACAGATGTTAAGCTAAGTGCCTCTTGGTGATATTTCACTGCCTTTTCCAAGTCTTCAATTTTCCCCAATTTCTCAAACTGCATCTGCAAGCAACCTCCCAAGATATTCAATAATAACACTCTGACTGGATGCTCAATAGGTATCAAGCGAAGTGCCTCAAGGTGATGTTTCATGGCCTCTTCCAAATCTTGAATCTTGCCCAATTGCTGAAATCGTACCCACATGCAGCCTCCCAAATTATACAACAATAGTGCTTTATCTGAATGTCCCACAGGTGTTAAGTTAAGTGCCTCATAGTGACATTTCACTGCTTTTTCCAAATCTTCAATCTTTCCAAATTGCTCAAACTGCACCTGCAAGCAACTTGCCAAGTTACTCAAAGATGATACTCTGTTTGGATGTTCAAAAGGCCTTAATCTAAGTGCCTCTTGGTGGCATTTCACTGCTTCTTCCAAGGCCTGACTCTTTCCCAATTGTTCAAACTGTGCCTGCAAGCAAACTCCCAAGTTATTCAATGATAGCCCTCTACTCGGATGTTCAATAGGTAATAAGCCAAGTGCCTCATGGTAATATTTTACTGCATCTTCCAAGTTCTGGATTTCACCAAATTGATTAAACTCTGCCTGCAAGCAGCTACCCAAGTTGTTCAATAATGATGATCTGTTTGGATGCCCAGCAGGTGTTAAGCTGAGGGCATTGTTATAACATTTCACTGCCTTTTTCAAGTGCTGAATTGTACCTGATTGCTCAAACTGTGCATATAAGCAACTTCCCAAGTTGTTCAAAGATGATACTCTGTTTGGATGCCCAATAGGTCTTAAGCTGAGGGCCTCTTGGTGGCATTTCACTGCTTCTTCCAAGTCTTGAATCTTGCCCAATTGCTTAAACTGTACCTGCAAGCAACCTCCCAAGTTATTCAATGATAATCCTCTGTCTGGATGCCCAACAGGTCTTAAGCTGAGTGCATCATGGTGATATTTCACTGCCTCTTTTAAGTCATGAATCTTGCCCAATTGCTCAAACCGTGACCATAAGCAATTTCCCAAGTTATGCAATGATAATGCCCTGTCTGGATGCCCAATAGGTCTCAGGCTAAGTGCTTCTTGGTGGCAGTTCACTGCCTCTTCCAGCCCCTGAATCTTGTTCAATTGCTGAAACTGTATCTGTAAACAATTACCCAAGGAATCCAAAGATGGTGCTCTGTCTGGGTGCCCAATAGATCTTAAGCCAAGTGCCTCATGAAAGCATGTCACTGCCTTATCTAAGTATTGATTTTTACCCAACTGCTTGAACTGTACCATAAGGTAATTTCCAAGTCTATCCAATAATGCTGCTTGGTTTGTCCATCCATTAAGCAGGCAAATGTTGTATGCTTTTCTCTGATAATATATTGCCATATCCAAATCATCACTTCTAGTTGTGAATTTAGCCTGAGTTGCCAGAGCAGCACTTAAAATATTCAAAACATTGAAATGCTGATCATGATTCTCAAAGGAGAAATCAAGTTGACCATATGCCCATATAATAATGTCCTCTAGTGCATGAGCATCCTTGGATTGGTGGTATCGTACCAGTGCATGTCCATCTGGAACATTACTAGCTTGAATGTTTGTTAATGTCATTTGTACATGCTGGCAGCATTGGATAAAAAGTGTCAGATTGTCTACTGCATCATTTTTGCAATAGCACATGCTCAGTGCATTCACCACAGCAAGCAATTGCTTCAACAAATCTGTATGCTCTGCTGTAGCATGCACAACTCTGCTACAGTAAATATCCACTGCACCAGCAGCAATTTCAGGGCTTTTGAAGCACTCAATTGCTAACATAATGGCACCTCCAAGATGGTGCAAAGTAGCATAACAGTCTGGTTTATGTGGAGAGATCATAGTAGCAGCCTCACATAGATATGCAAGACCCTCTCTGAGATTCTCCACATTGGCCCATTCTGCCTGGTTGAGTGTGCAAAGAGCACAACCAAGATCATCCAAGGCTTGAATATGATTGAGATGGCCAAGTGGGTATGCTTTGAGAGATTCATAGTGGAACATGATGGCAATATCCATGTACATGAAAGTGTCTATCTCCTGGTTAGATTTTTCAGCACCACAAGAAATGCTATGTAGAAGTATTGGGCTGTCTTACCATTGTGTTCTGCATTGTAGTTGAATACTTTGAAGTTTGATTTATTTGTGATTTGACTGAACCTATGTTTTGAGAATTTAGTTTCTTGCAGCTAGATAAATCATCAAATTCATACTTTGCTAGATGAAGGTTGGGATTTGAAAATATTTTACCTGATTTCAATGTAGATGGGGCCTTATATATCTAATGAATGCCTGTAACATCTCAGTCGCTTGTTCTATGCAGCTGAGATGACCCATACATGTGTTACAACCCATCACCTCAGTTCCTTAGATGGCTGCAGTCTTCCAGTTTTTGAGTAAGCATAATTGCCAGCATTCTAATTAGGCCGATTTATATTGCTTTAACTGCCAATAAATTAGCAGACCATTTTCTTAAAAAATAGTTACATAAACAAAAGCATTACAAATTTCAAAATTCCATGATTGATTAAGTCAAAAAATTTATTCTGGTACAGATGTCTGAGTGACCTCCAGAAAAGACAGAATTCATGGACTCGCGTTACTGTACAGTAAATTAGATGTTAATGGTTTTTACTGAACGCAGCATGTGGATTGCAATGTCTAGCGCCCATAAGCGCCGATGATTAGCGTGGAAGTAAAGCACGTGTGGCGGTGGTAAGCCGAAACACTCAGCTTTCTCATCCAATCTCACAAGTTGCCCTTGCCCTTCTCTCCTCTTCACTTCCCATTACGATACCCAACCATAATCCAAAGTAACCAACTTTAACTGCAACTTCAAATCATTATCCTTAGCAGTACATTTGGAAGAGCTCTTGGTGATTCCGAGCGTTCTCATACCCTTCAAGCTAAACACCTTGCGCCATCACCGTTACCACCACTAGTTACTCCAGGCAGAAGCTAGGGTGGTAGAATACGATGCCAGAATACGTCTACGCTTTGCACGATTTCCAACCGGAGCATGAGGATGAAATTTCGTTCCGGGCTGGTGAGAGAATTGAAGTCATAGAGAAGGATGAACAATACGGCGACGGATGGTGGCAAGTGAGTGCTCTCAAGCTTTTATTGGGTCATTCTGGAGAGGACTTTTTAAGTCGAGTCGTGTGCATGAGTTCTATGATCGATTTTACACTTTCTCTATTTGAAATTCCTATTTCATTGCAGCTGGTCCGTATGTATATCTATGCATGCTTATTACTTCGTATAGGGCCGCAACCTCGCAGGACAACTCGGCCTCTTCCCACAATCCTATACGACACCCGCACCACCGACGACAGGATCCGTACTCCTCCCCTCAACCTCCTCTTCCGATGACGTCGGCGGCGATACCGAGCCTCAGCAAATATCCTCGTCGTCGCAACACCCCTTAACTACCCTTGCTGAAGAGTCCGAAACCGACTCTGTATCCACGCCAGCTCATCATCGAGATGCCAGCGGGAATGGCGAGGTACGGGCGCACGTCCCACTGAGCGCTGTGATGGGATCCGGTGCCTCTGGTGACAGTGGTGTTATGAATGCGACTATGACGGACGTGCAAGAAGCAATTGAGCAGCTTGGGAGAAGGAGGAAAGATGGAGAGTTTGGGGATGGAGATCGTAGTTTTAGCTTTGCGAGTACGGGTGACGGAGAGAGTTACCGGTTCAAGTATGATGGGGAGACGGATGAAACAGATGAGGATGGTTATGGGGATGAAGAGGGGGAAGGTGAGGGATGGCATAAAGGTGCTAGGAAGAAGTTGGCCGAGAAAGCGAGAAGGGCGGTTGAGGAAGCGGAGAAGCTCGAGTCGATTCTAAATGATAGTGAGTCGTTGGGGAAAGGCAAAGGGAGACTCGTAGCTCCTCCCATCGACGTCGAGATGAGTGACGAAAGTGAGGACGAAGGCGGGGACCATACGATGCATTCGTTCATCCGCGCTCAAGCCATACCTGAGGAGAGTGAAGAAGAGGACGGAATTGCGGATGAGTTCGGGAGAAGGAAGAGGAGAAGTGTTAGATCTGAAGGAGATGTAGATGGGATGACGACGAGTTCGACGTTTGCGCATTCGTCGACGCTGGCTTCTAGTCAGAGTCAGAGCGGATTGTCGAGTGCGGCGACGGGTTCTACGGCGAAGGCTTCGGATAGTAGTAGTCTTGAAGTCCCAGCGAAGGAAGAGGACGACGGACTTCCTACTGTTACCCAATCGACATTCCATCCACCTCCACCTCCTGTTGTAGAGGAACCTTCTCAACCGGAGACAGCAAAGCCCCAGTTCCCCATACCCCAACCGGCAGACCCACCTACTATCAACAATGCTGCGGCTACCTTATCTTTACCCTCCCCCATCTCGCCCACATACCAGATCGCACGTTCGCAGTCCACGCCTCCACCTCGTGCTAGCTCACCAGCTAATAACTCTTCCATCCCTCCGTCGCACTCAGAAACGACAAGTCCTGTGATGGTCAATTTGAGTAATGTATTAGCGGAAAGGAGGACGAGTTCGCCGGGGATACCCTATCGGGAGTCGTTAATCGCGTTACCGTCTCCTACGCCGTCGTCTTTGGGTGGGTATGGATATGGATATAGTGGGTTTGGGCATTCGAAGCATAGCAGTATTGCTTCGTCTGCGCCGGGTGCCTTGTCTCCTACTATTGCTGCCAATGTGAACGTGAACGGCTCTGCTGAAGATAAGAAAGGTGGAGGGAAGGAAAAGACTCATCCAAGTGATTGGACGGTAGATGAAGTCGTGGAGTGGTTGAGGAATAAAGGCTTTGATCAGGATGTTTGTGATAAGTTTACTGGTGCGTTGGGTTTTTATCTGTCTGATGTTTGCGTTCCATTCCTGATCGATTTTTTCTTGGTTTGATGCATGTCTGTCATCAACTCTTACATATCCGCATATGTTGCATATTTGTATACGCATATATAGAACAAGAAATCACAGGGGACGTTCTCCTCGAACTCGACGTCAACCTCCTCAAAACCGAAATCGGGATCATGGCGTTTGGTAAACGTATGCGCATCGCCA
The DNA here is from genome assembly GCA_014058305.1 of Pleurotus tuber-regium. Taxonomy (NCBI): domain Eukaryota; kingdom Fungi; phylum Basidiomycota; class Agaricomycetes; order Agaricales; family Pleurotaceae; genus Pleurotus; species Pleurotus tuber-regium. Next base: position 394,839 of record JACFYU010000024.1, read on the forward strand.
ACGCCATCACCGACCTCCGTCGTCCACCCTCCATCGTCTACTCCGATCATCAATCCTCCTTACCAACGTCTCCTCTACCTATCCCCAGCTCCTCTCCTCATTCACCGAATTCTGCCTCAATGCATTCACCACAGATGCATTCACCGTTGAGCATGCAGAATTTGAATCAGCAGAACCTCAATCATTCGCAAAGTACTATGGGTATGAATATGCAGCAGTATCCCACTCCGCAGTATTCTGCTAGTGTGCCTTCGGGGAATAATGTACATTCACGTAATGTGAGCCAGTCGCAGTCGTTTGGTGGACAGTCGTTTGGTGGGTATACGTATAACAGCAGTTCGGCGCATCAGTCGTTGAATAGTCCGATTGGGTATGGATCGATTGTTAATGGTGGACAAGGGCAGAATGGTGTAGTGGGAGGGGTAGGGGGAGAGGAGTCGGAGCAAGGAGGAAGTAGTGTTGCTGGTCGGTCTGGGGAAGATGGAGGAAGTGGCCATGGTGTCGGCGTTGGGTTGGGGTTGGCCGACGCAGATGGTTCGGGTACTGCCAAGGTACGCTGTTTAATGTCTTTTCATCCGAACTTGAGATCGAGGAATTCTGATGGACTCGTGTAGAAGGGACGTCCTGCTCAACTTAATTTATCACCAAGCGATAGTGCGCTTGGTGATACCACCAAAACTACAGAGGCACCACACGAAGTGGAAGAAGAGGAGAAAGCCTTGAGCGAGGCAAGTTCTCACACTTTTAGTGGAACTTTGAGCAGCGTCAACTGATATATGCTATTCAATTACGTAGAGTGAGGCTGCTCCAGCTAGCAGCGTCCGTCGTCGGTTCTTCGGTGGTTCTGCACGCAACTCGTCTTCATCTGCTAAAGACAATAAACCTGATCGTACGTCGAAGGATAGCAACTCTTCGCCTCGTCTAGTCAGCGGATCTTCACCTACTTTGAGAGATTCGACTATTTCTGAGAAAGATAAGGAGAAGGATGGGGAGAAGGAGAAGGAGAAGGAGAAAGAGAAGGACGGTGCTTCGAGTCTTGCGAGTAGTTTGGGGAGTAGACATCGGAGGAATAAAGGGAGTGTGGATGCTAAGCCTGCTGATAGGTTGAGTATATTTGGTGGTACGTTTGCGGGGACGCTGGGGAAGAGTAGGAAGCCCCCGCCTAGGTATTCTACGTGAGTCCAATTTTTTTATTTGAAAGGTTTAGCGGGATAACGCTGAGTCTTTCATGTATAGTGCCATTCAAGATGAGCCATCCGAGAAATCATCTTCTCATCTTAGCTTTTCTCGATTGTATGGTGGCAAACGACCTGCGACCAGCCAGGGGACGGGTACTTCGCCAAAGACTAGTCCACGATTTCATGATAGCTTCTCTTCCAAAGATACCAAAGAAAAGGATAACCTCCATCCGTCCCTTCTCCGAAAACGCACTGTATCCGCAAGCTCTCCTAAATCCCCGGACGCCCCTGCTCCCATCTCCGTTCCTATAGCGAGGAATGGTTCTGGTGGTGGTGCCAATTTGAAGCCTGGACAAAGCATTTTGGAGCAGATTGGTCACCCAGATCATAATGGGTGGATGAGGAAGAAGTCGGATAGGTATAATAGCTGGAAGACGAGGTATTTCGTGCTGAAGGGACCACATTTGTATTGTTTGAGGAGCAATAGTAAGGCGGTAAGTAGCTCTCAATCTTCATACTAGCTGCCTATGTGACGTGAGGGGCTGATTATGTTCGTGCGTTTATAGGAGACAAAAATCAAGGGATACATCAATATTTTCGGATACAAGGTTACCGTTGACGAGAACGTGGATCCTGGGCGATACGGATTCCGGATTGATCATGAAAACGACAAGACACATTACTTCAGCTCGGAAGAGAAGACTGTTATTCGGGATTGGATGAAGGCGATCATGAAGGCGACCATCGGAAGAGATTATACTAGTGAGTTTCTTGGATTATTCGCGGGTTGCAGTATCTGATTTCCAATTGCGTTAGAACCCGTGGTATCCTCGTGCAATATCCCTACAATCCCTCTCACCGTTGCTCAAGCCATGAATCCCGCTCCTCGACCACCTTCGCCAACAGCTCGCGATGCCACACAAAAAGCTCTTCGTCGTGAAAATCCTCATCAATTATCTAGTCGTGATGCGCAGATTTTGATGGGTTTACCTTCCAATGGGGACGCTAAAGAAGGACGAGCGAAGTTGGATTCTTTCTTTACCGATGAACACGGTGTTATCAATGGATCTGCACCTGATACCCCTCGTGCTCCCAAGTCTCCTGTTCCACCAAGACCCTCTCGCGAAGCCAGACGGCTGAGTACGCAGACTTCCCAGACGTCTACTGTGAGCTAATGGTTCCATGACTCTTGTTTTATTGACATTAATCTTTCTCTTAGGGTCCTGCTGTGGACGATAAGTTGATTGAATGGGCAAATGGCCATTTGCCTTCTTCCCTCCAAATCACCGATCCTACAGGGTCGCTCTACAGCGGCTTAGCACTCCTCCGTCTCGCTGAATCTATCAAAGGAAGCCCCTCGTCACCTCCTGTCCCAGACTCAGCTTTCCCTCGTGACTCCAACGATGACAAGCTAGACGGTCTATTCAAGCTCTTCGATTTCTTGCTCGACAACGACGTCAAGATTGGTAGCGTAAGTATCAACGACATACGCCAAGGCAAACGCGAGAAGGTCGTACAACTTTTACGGGCACTGAAAGCTTGGGAAGATAAGAGGATTGCTATAGCACAGAGTATTGGCAAGAGCTCAGTCCAAGCTGGTGGGTTCATGGCACCCGTTGGTTTGACATGGACCGGGATGTGAATTTCACGCCTTTGTTCTTTTCTTCCCCGTTTCCTTCTAGACTACGGCCCTACAGTCATATTTGGCCAAATGGGACGGCTGTAGAGATGGGATCCTTGTCTATAAGACTCCACACGCTCTTTATTGGGAATACATTTTTCACTTGTATGGTTATTCATCCACTGGACACCCTCCTTTTACGAATCTGCATTTATCACTGCGTTACCCATTCCCCTCCTTTTCCCTTGCTTGGTTTGAATTTCTCCGCATTCAATGTTTATTGCTTCCCTTAACTATTGTTTTCGAAATGTTATACAGAACTTCGCTCTTTGCGTGGCGAACGCCTCAACCTCACTCAGTAATCAAGTTTATAGTACAACTATAGGCCAGCGCCGACTTTACTGATCATCGACATCTCTTCAATTTTACGCTGCGAAGCCGCAGCTCTCGTCACTAACCAGTGAGTGATTCCCCGTTTCAAACCATCCATACTTAACACCAGATAAGCCTGCGTATTCTGGCAGTATGGGCACCCGTATGATCTTTACGAGCTGTACGCACTTGATGCTGTGCAGATGGCACTAATGCAATGCCGGAGCGATCCATGTGAGAAGAAATCAGTCGAAAATCAGTTTCACGATCATGCTCTCCCAGGCTCTCTCCGCAAAAACTTATTCCTGTAGAGTTAGTAGGAACAACTCCATAATATCCGACTCGATCGTCAATCTATTCAAGGACTTTACTCTGCCCATCAAAAGCAATCGTTTCATCAACAGGATAGTTATTTTGAAGTAGGCCTATTTCTATTTTATCAAGTTGGCGGTGTTCAAATGAGCGGCACCGTATTAATAGATCTTCACTGTTTTTACCAGAAGCGTGTTCAAGGCCCCAGAGTTTCCCCCGCAGGTCTACGCAGTATACATACACGTGCAATGTTGCTGTGATATATGTCACACGGACAGAACTCTCTTCCATTCCTCCCAACCTCAAAGCAGTAGCTAATTCTGCCGTGTGGTTCGTGCGAAGCTACAGGCGTACCCCCGGTCACCCTAGAGCATTTTCTTCTGATAGTCAAGAGCTCAAGCCGACCAATAAAAATCGCACTGGAACATATTGGAAGGGTTTTCAATTTCTAGTACCTATACGTGCTGATTTAGACGAAGGTCCGCCCAAGAAACCGACGGCCATGGACCAGTACGTGTGCTTTAAATACGGAGGCCTGAGGGCATGATGGCAATTATATTAAATTTTGCCATCATGCCTTCAACTTGCAGATGTGGGCCATTGCACGAAGCATGGCATGTTCGGGTCCAGTGACGATGTGACTCTGGTGTGACCAACACGATAGTACAAAATCCTCAACCCAGACTATAATAGAGGGAGAGCCTCTGCCACTTCGCGCTCAAACAAATTAGGTTAAACAAGGGCCGGTAAAACCCTCTACATTTTCAACCAGATGAGCGAGAGTGGGCTACTCTACATAAAATTGTACATTTAATGTATTCCAGATGAGTTAGGATGAATTACTGGGAGAGGTGGGTGGGTGCGTGATTAGAAAGGTTGTAATATAGGGATTATGTGGGATTGTAGGGTAAGGGGAGATGATGCCTGGAGCTGTACACGAGTGAGACTCGAGATCTGTGGAGTGCAAAGGCACTTACCGGTACTGAACGAGAGGTGAGACTGGGGTTCAGTACCGGAATCCACAAGCCCTTTATACCAGGTCCCACAGCAGCTCGGTATCCGCTAACCAATAGCACCGAGTTGCCGATGGCATAAGGAACTGGGGTGGAGATCTGGACAGCGGGTATATATGAAATTCGTGGTCTGAGGCAGCAATAGGAACGAATATGATGGCGGCCGAGGAGTAGCAGGGTGTAGAGCGATGAAGAGGAAGGAAGATGTGCTCTGAAATGGGTCAGGGCGAGAGGAGACGCCCAGAGCAGAGGCCTCCGAAACTGCTCGCATGCTCACCGTTACTTCAACCTCTGCCACTTCGTGCTCAAACAAATTAGGTTAAACAAGGGCCGGTAAAACCCTCTACATTTTCAACCAGATGAGCGAGAGTGGGCTATAGGGCTAGATGATGATGTGTGTGGGGGACGGAGGTGGTCGAAGTAAGGATAGAATGGATCGAGTGAGTCTGTGATGTGGCTTATGTGGATGGGTTGCGTGTGCGTGAAGCTAGTTGCAGCTCTGCGCGGATAGTAGGGTTGTCACGAATATATATCTTCCACGCAGCGGAACTCCAACGCCCCAGTGATTGGATTACATCTTCTGACAAACCCAAGCTCGCATAGAATGTGGCCCCTCCGGCACGTGCGGAGTGACCCCCAAACTCCTTTCCTAGCATTGAGTGTAGCTTTTGCTCAAACCAGGCGCGCGTTGGGTGGTTTCCGTTTTCGGTGATAAAGAGTGCTGCGCGAGCGCCATGTCGACTGTCCCGCAGTGATGTGTACTCCCGCAGTAAGTTGACAGGGCAGCATAGCGTGTGCGAGAATGATGTAAAGAGAATTTCAGTTCCGCGATAGAAAGGATCGCCTTTGTGATAGGGCAAATGGTAGAATGCGCGACCATTTGAGAATGTTAAAGAGCTGCGCTTGACAATCTTGCGCCAGTCAAAGAGATTGTGGTCATTACTAACCACTAGCTCTCCAGAGCGATGACAGGCGAAGAAAGCACATGTGAGAATTGTTGCGAATAGTAAGTCGTCATAACGATGTGATGACCGTGCACGATGCAAGAAGGATTCCAGATGGTGGATACGTAGTGGTAGTTTTCGGTGAACGGGATCGGCGCGAACTTTCTTTGAGCCTCTGATCGTAGCTTGTACCAGGGGATGTGCCCGATTGGTGTCAAAATCTGGATAGAATTCTTTGAGGAAGTAACGAGCACCCGAGAGGTATTTGCTAGACGAAGCAATATATTTCGAAGTGTAAGCTACATATCGAGATAGGGTATTCGGGGTTGGGTCTAGCGGCAAACCATGTACAACACAAAAGGAAACGTAATCCCTTGCTCCAGTAAGGTATCCTTTCTTTGTGCTTCGTTCTATGGCATTGAGCTGCAAATGTAGAACATATGCATCGAGCGACGAGAGTTCGACCGGAGTCCGGGTAGAATGGTGAGTTGAGCGTGAAGAAGCTGCTGCTAGAAGCAATCTCTCCATGACATTGGTAGAATCACATAGCTCAGTAGGGGGAAAGAATCGGCTGATTTTATCTGATGGGAATTTACGTCTGTATTCATCCAATAGCAGGTGTGAGAGCATGTCGGCACGGATGTTATGCTTCCCAGCCACGTGTCTTACTCGCAGATTGATCCCTGTGGTGAGGACAATAGTCGCCACAGCTCGCAAAGGGGCATTATGCATTGCTTTGCGGACAGCTAGGGAATTGAATGCCTCAACTGAGTTAAGACTGTCGGAAAAGATAAGGAGTTTTCGTGGGGGATAGAGTTGACAAGCAGCATGGAATATAGCGAATAGAATGCCAATCTCTTCTTCGAAGAAGATATCGGGCTCTCCGTTTTGGTACTTTGCGTTCTTGACCATATAGTAAAATCCGTGGCTAGCATAAGCGAAGGAAAGCTAGCGTCAGTCCAGATGACCATATCGGCTTCATCATCCGTCCATTTGAGATTATCAATAAACGATACTCCAATGGACTTTGGTATGGTATCCTGGAGCCATATAAGGTCATCGCGAACTTGCTTATTAATCCACACTTGGCTTTTGGATGTGTTTTGCCAGCGGTTTTGTTGTACAGCTCGAAGAGTGCTGGACGAGCCCATGGTAACACATTGAGCGCCCAATTGAGATGACCAGATAGCTGGTGCCAAGAGTGTAGAGGTTGGTTACGTGATGGCGTATCCAAGAAGCTCGAGATTTTGGATACAATGTCGTTTATAGCGTCAGGATGCAGGGAGATACTTCCTTTATTAATGTCAACCCAAAAGCCAATGATCTTCAGGACGTCACCGTGCTCTTGCTTCCGGTCCTCCCACGGACATGAGAGAAAGTCCCATAGAATAAGAAGTTGGACCTGCTTCTTTGGTCGCATTTGTCCATGAAAGAAAACTAAGTTCTCAGCAAAATCCCAACCAAAGAAATCATCCATATAGATGTGTAGGCCTGTAATACCAAGCTTGTGGATGGCGAGCCAGCATAACAAGCTTGATGTGGCGCACCAGATGCATGGGGATGCTCGACTTCCAAAGACCAATCGGCGGACAATATGATACTTGTCATCAACCTTGACGACTTGACGGATTTGCCAAAGTGGGTGTGCGGGAAGATTCAAAAATGCGGATGCGACATCACTTTTGAAGAGAATGAGATTCCTATTAGGATGCTGCTTCCTAACCTCATATAGGCATTGACCGAAGGGTCGCATATCATCGTATTTCACTTTTGCTTCATCACGAGGGATACCGTTGTTGAGACCAGAAGCTGAGTGATCTGTGACAACTCTGCCTTTTCCATGCTGCCAAACAACGAACATCGGAGAAACCTTCATTCCATCCGCTAGCTCAGTGAAACCTTCCGACCAATGACCCGCCTCAATCTCCTTGTCACGAAACTTTCTGATAGTTTCTATGTCAAGAGGTTCGGAGGCATAATTATCAATGATCTCGTCATCATTGATATCCCAGTTGCCTTCGTTCAAAGGCCAGAATCCTTCACGCAAACCTTTCATAACTGACTTGACAAAAGGTTGATTAGGATGGCTCGCGAGAAGATTTTTGAATCGGTCAACGATAAACGGGGTTTCTACTTTGATATGATCTTGTGCAGCTTCACATGCAGCCTTTATGGTAGGGTCATCAAGCAGATGTTGCGGAGGTGATGGTAAAGGTGGAGCAGTCTCAGTATAAGATGCAGAGGGTGATATTTCATTAGAATTGTATGGAAGCCAGGTAAAACCTCTATAGATTCGAGGAGACTCTAATGTATCAGACTCTTTGCGTTTCCCCAGGGAGAACCGTTGAGGGCCCGCTGCTGCTCGCTCTACCCTCACCGCTACTTCCTCCTTGTCTCGAGGTCATTACACTCAGCCACGTCAACATATGTACCACATATGTAGTCCTGTATGGAAACTGGTCTACATATGTGCTGTTATTACACTCAGCCATGTTAACACATGTACCACATATGTAGTCCTGTACTGAAATTGATCTACATATGTACTGAATATATACTGAATATGACATGATTATAAACTCAAGATAGAACAGATTTATTGATTATGTAGTGAGAAAGTGCATATGTGCTCAAATTGTAAATCAAGCCCCAATCTGAACTGAATCTGAATAAATAGTACTGAAGTTAATCTGAATATGATCTCAATTTATATGTAGCACATATTGTACTTATGTGAATCAATTACAAGTTATTTGAAAAAAGTTAATTTTTTTTGGCTTCTTAACAAAGAAGATTATAATAATTATTGATACTGGCGACAGCAGGGATTAAACCAATGTGCTCAAAGTTGAGTTGCACATTATCACAAGTGGCATAATAGCCAACTCAGCCAAAGTGCTGTATTAATACCCCCACTGCTCAAATCCTCAAGTACCTGATTGGGCCACAGGTTCAAACTCTGCCCAGCATTGTCCTGAACCCTCTACCCTACTATTTCTTTCACCCCCATTCTCATTCCCACCTCCATTTTCCTTGAACAACATCAACACCAAGTACAGTAATACCCCAAAAGTAGTTGGTACACAGAACACAGGGGGCAGCCACCCCACCTAACATCCCCAAGTGTGACTTGAACACACCACCCTCATTTCAACTACCCCACTATGTTCCTGCCTTACTATTGACACCTCCACCTCTGTCCTGACACCCCCACCTCCATTCCAACACCCCCACACCCTCGCTTGATATTCTACCACCTCATTTAGAACCACCACCTCTTGCTCAATACCTTCATGATGCCCCAACACACAGCCCCACCTCTGTTACAACACCCTCACCTCTGCTTCAACATCACCACCTACCCTTTGACACCATCTATCTTGTTCCTCTCCATTGTATACCTCACCCTCAGTCACCACCTTCCTAATCCATGCCCCCATCTCCCCATTCAACATTTTCCTTCTACTGTACATACATATAAACACATTCTATAGGTTATCTCTAACTACTACAATGTATTGTCTTGCTATTTAGCTTTGTGCATGTCTTACCTTAGTGTAATAAATACTACCATGAAAGCCTTAGTTTAACACAGCTAGAATATACTGCAAGATCATTTATAAATTATGTATTGAGTTATTCAGACCATTTTCAGTTCAAATTCAACTCATATGTAGATCATGTGTAGATTATATGTAGATCATATGTAATGCATATGTAGTGCATATGTGGTGCATATGTTTGACAATTGTAGGTCATATGTGTTCCATAAAATATGATCTGTAACTGAACTGAATATGTACTGGATCTGTGTCACATATGTGAAACTGAACTGAATTTGTTCTACATATGTCCCACATATGTTCATGTGGCTCAGTGTAATATACTGCTTGTCTCTGCTGGAGTCGTTTTGCACGGAGGAGGTGGAAGCATCTATCGAGGTCCCTTGCTCTGTGTTTTTCGCCACACTCGCTACAGGTACCATGCCAACGATGGTTCGGACAGGGGTCCGAGCAGAAGCCCATATTCCAATTCTGGCAAATGATCGCTGAGCGTTTCGAAGGAATCGTCGGGAGAGAAAGAGTGCGCTTGTTTGATCTTTCAAACGAGAGTGGACGAAGCATTTGAGTGAAGAGTGGAATATCGAGCTGAGTGCGATCGTCCATCCTGAATGGCGACTTCGAATAGCGTTCGCGGACTTCCGCATCAAAGCGTATCGCAAATTGAGGGTTAAGAGGAGCTGCGCGGAAGACATGTACAACATGCTGGCGATATGCATTGAGTTCCGAGCTACGATGGGGATAGAGTAAGACAACTGCTGCCTGCCAAGCCCCAAAAACACGGCTCCAATCTGATTCAGAAGTGAGAGCACGGCGAGCGTTTGTTTGATCTTTCTTAATGATGACATAGCCGCTAACAAGATCTTTGAAGTCGTCTCTATGGTCGTAACCAGGTTGCATCGTTGCGAACAACTTCTCGAAGTTGACGTAGCGGTCCTGTGCAATCTCTCGCCAGATTGATCTCGCAATAGGTTCTTCCAAAGTCTGGAGTTGGAGAATATCAATGATGGGGTCGAGGGCTTTCTCGGTAGTGAAAGCCTGGCGGAGCTTCCACGTTGACTCGATATGGGGATCAGATGGCGCAGAGACCATCTTAGCAAGGTGAGGGGCAGCTGAGAGAACCGATGCAGGGATGGTTCCAGTATTCGGAAGGGATGGAGAGAGGCCGAGTAGGGTGGAGAAGTCAAATCCAAGTGAGGTTGGAGTGTTGCCATGACCTCTCGTATTGGTAGTGTCGGCGACTTTAGCGCGGAGAAGGCTCCAAGCCACTGCATCGAGCGCATTTCACCTTGCTTCTTCGGCTTGACTATGAGCACTCTCGTTAGATTCGGCACGGGCTCGTCGAAAATCTTCCAGCTCCTGCCCCGAGAGACCTTCGGGTGTACTTGCTCGCTGATCATCATTGTTTTCAGTTTGGTCAAGAACTGAAAGACGCTGTTGCGCCTGTAAGACGAAATCCTGAGCCTCAGAGGGTGATGCTCCCGCGGATCGAAGACGGTCGATAAGCTCGAGCTGGGAGAGCTTCCCATCGACACATTCTTGAACGAGGGTTTCAAAGGCCTCGGAACGAGCCCGGATCTCTTCAAGATTGCTGTTGGGAACATCAGACATCTCCTATAGTGATAAATAGATGGCGAAGCAAGAAATTGCGTGATTAGAAATGTTGTAATATAGGGATTATGTGGGATTGTAGGGTAAGGGGAGATGATGCCTGGAGCTGTACACGAGTGAGACTCGAGATCTGTGGAGTGCAAAGGCACTTACCGGTACTGAACGAGAGGTGAGACTGGGGTTCAGTACCGGAATCCCCAAGCCCTTTATACCAGGTCCCACAGCAGCTCGGTATCCGCTAACCAATAGCACCGAGTTGCCGATGGCATAAGGAACTGGGGTGGAGATCTGGACAGCGGGTATATATGAAATTCGTGGTCTGAGGCAGCAATAGGAACGAATATGATGGCAGCCGAGGAGTAGCAGGGTGTAGAGCGATGAAGAGGAAGGAAGAGGTGCTCTGAAATGGGTCAGGGCGAGAGGAGACGCCCAGAGCAGAGGCCTCCGAAACTGCTCGCATGCTCACCGTTACTTCGAGAAACCAGGCAATCAATGGATTGAAATTTACCATTTCCAGTTGAGATAACACTTTCTATGTAATAAGAAATTCATACCTCACAAACTCTTCAACACCAAACCAATAACAAATCAATCTAAAACAGAGATCACTCAATAGAATAAGCAAATGACTGTGAGAAAGCTTACTTGACTGCTAACTCAGTACCTTAGCTGATGTAATTGCACTTTAAGTCAATTGGGGAGTTAGAAGTTATTAGATTACATAAATAACCTTCATCAGAATTAACGGAAATGAATTGCTAATCACCGAAGCAGCCAGGAGAAGCAACCGGCAACTGGGTACTTCAATACCCTCCCACTTAGAATAAGCACCGTATAAGCGCCGGTAGGTCCCAGGCCCGTAAAGGAACAGATCCTTCATTTTATTACGGACCCGTAACCTGTTTCCGCAGATGTCTGGGACCATATTTTGATAAAAGGGCAAAAACATGTGCGTATGGAAGTAGGAATGCTTCTAGGATTGTCCAGGGTCCTGGAGGAGTGTATTGATAAGGCTGTAAACACCCTCGCTATATAGCCCATCGGCAATGCAGAAGGTATCGTTTCTTCAAATTCGTTCTCCAGCATGAATGGCCTTCCCTACATCCTCAACTTACCATCCTCATTCTCAATACTTTCTGTTGAAACTGGCTCGTCCACCTCTTCCCCTTCTACTAAAACTTCCTCCTCGGCTAGTACCGCTTGAGGTATTGGCTCTGAGTGGAAGACTAATCCTGGCACTCGGGAAACGGACTTTGGAGGGAATGGGATACCTGGATCTCATGGGATGTTTGGTGACTCTCGGTCGACATTTCCCACACTCTAATCATGCTCGGATAAAGAATATTGAGGGAAAATATGATTTCTTGTTGGAGCTTTCACGGTATTTGAGTACAGGTCTTTTCGGGCTTCATCACTCACACTTGAAGCATAGGCCCAATATAGGTTATTCTGAGTCAGTGCAGAGATACACTCTCAGTTTATTGCATTCACAAATTCTGGCTACGCAGACAAGACATCTTACACAAGCGCTTGTGAACTGGCCGATCATGGACATCAAGATATTCTTAACAAGCCTAATGGCATCACCCCTTCCAAGCCCTCTGCCGTATTTGCGGTTCATGTCTGAAGCGGCTTGCTCGAGCCCGCATGCCTTTCGTCGTTGATACAGGCAGGCATTTTTGAGGCTATTCTTTATGTTTATGTACCTTCGGTGCGTCCCCAACCCGGCCCTGGTGAGGCTTGTCAACAAAATATAGACTCTCGCTCCATAGATGAACCATCTCGGCATCTCACCCTTGCCGTCCTGTGCCAATCTACATTCTTGCTTGAAGAGTATCTCACAGCCCTAATGTCAAGGTGGTCTACAAGGCTTCTCCATTCATTACTAGACAAGTGTGCTGCGCTCTTGTGAGTTCGATGGTGAACTGCATGCCAGAATTCCTTCTCACATGGTATTCACAAGCCGGAATCCTATTGTTATATCCCAATGTTGCGACTTACATTTCCTTAAACGCACGACAGTGTACAACTTAATCCTGCTCGTCTCAGAAATGGCTGAAAATAGTTACCCATGTTTAGATGCCTTCCTGCATGCTGGAATTGTCAAGCTGCTATCGGCAATCTTACATCCAAACACGGAGCCATAGCTCTTCAAAGCTTCGTACCTGGTATTCATTGCCACAACGATAGATTACCCCTAAGGTACATGATGTTATACCCGTTGTCATGCACCGAAATTGTTCGGTACATAGACAGAACAATATCAAGATGCGAGCACCCCCTAACTCCTAGTCAAGCAGGCATGTGACAACACGTGGCACGTGCAAGAGAAACTTCAACAGCTTCAGAACACGACACAACAGCATGACACAGCCAGCGTCTAATTCATTGATCGTACAAGCTTTTTGATCATGATTGACAAAACTCCCATTAAGCTATTTCATTTCCTTTTTCATTCTTCTCTTAATGATCATCACATTCACTTTTGTCACATTCAAATTACTGCACTAACTCTACTTTAATTTATGCTTTTATAGTTTTATTTGATCATACATTCGCTACTTCGCTTTGCTTCTACCATTCTCCTGTTACAATCGATATGGCAATGACAGCTCACGTGGATGGAATCAAATAGCAACTCCCAGTTCCTCTGCTCTCGTTTATCGCTCTACATCATGACCTCCCATATTGACATCTCAGTCATCACGCATAGTACCTATCTAGGCCATCCCAGAAGGCCTTGGATCATTACCAACCAGCCTAGTCGGCTATTACAGATTGGATCGTGGCTACAGGTTTATCAAGTTGAAATAGACTCATTCATAGGAGAATTCCAAGTCAATCGTATCGCATGGCACGAACGACACTATATCATATACATCATATCCCCCTATATGCCGACAATTCCATCAAGCTATTATCTAGCTGTCCATCGCACTCAGACAAGTATTCCAGCATCTATACGGTTCTGGCGATGGATGCTTACTTGGCATCTACCCAACGATATACCAGTTCTTGTTCCTGATCGACTCCCCTCTTCTATACGCATTATCGAGCCTATTTAGCACCACCACAATCTAGACCAGCCCAGAACTCAATGACTCATTGACTACCCACCATCGTGGAATGATTCTCACAGTCATGACTCAGGGTGACTATACGTGACTCGACAACGATCCCATCAATCATTACCCCTAGTTGTTGATTGATGCAGACACGCACCACACGGTTCACCCCCTGCTGAGACAAAGGCTGGCTGAGCAACTCTATTGTGCTTAGCAATCACATCAGTCATCCTGTGGGAAGCCATCAACAAGAGACTTTTGCTATTGGACCAGCAGATTCGATCCTGTGATCCATTGCCATTGCCTGACTGACGCGAGATAATGTTATTGTTTGTTGCCATATGGACTGTCTGTGACACTCCTATTTTTCGCATTTTACCCCTTTCTTTGATTCTACTTACTGTTACAACGACATCGTTCATTTATACGCAGCCTTTTCGTTTGCATACTTTCAGTAGAGTATATAAACCCATGTACTCACTGTAAAAGAGGGAATCATATAACCATCTCAGAATCAATTCCCAGTATCGTTCTCAGCAGTTCTTAGCCTCCATCTTTGTCTAGCAAGCTATACTCTTGATAGTATTTTGTCGCAACTGAGTAGTAGGCAAGCCCAGAGAGTGGTGAGCCCTCAGAAGCGGTACTATTGGGATTATAGTAAGTTACACATCTTTCTATTCTCTAACCAGCAACCTCACCCTCAGGATCGATATCTTCGACCCTGTAAGGGGACGCCTCTCCTTTTCCATTTCTCCTTTCTCCTTCTCCTTTCTCCCTTTCTCCTTTTCTCCTTTTCTCCTTTTCTCCTTTTCTCCTTTCTCCTTTCTCCGGACCTTCTTGCACTTCGAAACCTTAGAGTTCTTATTATTTAAGTCTAAACTTGTTCAAGTCCCCTTCCCTTTGTGACGCTGTCATATGACTCTGGCTCACTCCGGCAATACCTTACCGGAGTGTGGCTGTAGCAACTATATAGTTTATTTATACATTTTCCCACGCTTCCTACAGTAGCCGTATCGTCTCCTAGCGGAGGAAGATCCTTAACCTGTTCTCTTTGGATTTCCCCTCCGCTAGGTGAGTAAAGTGTATTATTGTAGTAGATAGTATTAATAACTTTGGATTTCCCCTCCGCTAGCGATTGTGAGTGTCTCCAGTCATCTGGAGGGTTGCCCTTACAGACCCTACCCACTCCAACTACCTTTGTCCCATCCTATAGAAACAAGAGAAAGGGTCTCCCTCACCCTAAACGAACGACTGGAGGAATCCGACAGCACATACTGTCCGAGTACCTTCAGGAGAGAATCTGGAAGTATACTTTTGCTTTAAACCTTCATTTATTGTCACCGTTTCACTACTTTCACTGCTCTTAAATTTTGTTGTTGGTTTTGTTATTTGACTACTAAATTCCATATTTCTATACTTCCTACTCTTTCGCATCACAACGGGAGGTCATGATGTAGAACGATAAACGAGAGCAGAGGAACTGGGAGTTGCTATTTGATTCTGTCCATGTGAGCTGTCATTGCCATGTCGATCGTAACGGGAGAATGGTAGAAGCGAAGCGAAGTAGCGAATGTATGATCAAATAAAACTATAAAAGCATAAATTAAAGTAGAGTTAGCGCAGTAATTTGAATGTGACAAAAGTGAATGCGATGATCATTAAGAGAAGGATGAAAAAGGAAATGAAATAGCTTAATGGGAGTTTTATCAAAAAGCTTGTACAATCAATGAATTAGACGCGGGCTGCATCATGCTGTTGCATCGTGTTCTGAAGCTGTTGAAGTTTCTCTTGCACGTGCCACGTGTTGTCACATGCCTGCTTGACTAGGAGTTAGGGGGTGCTTGATATCGCTCTGTCTATGTACCGAACAATTTCGGTGCATGACATTGTATAGTCCATCGGTAATGAAGGTGTTGTTCGTTCTCTGGCATGAATGACCTTCACTACATCCTCAACCTACCGTCCTCATATTCACTAGTTTCTTTTCAAACTGGCTCATTGACCATCTCTTTTCCTTCTAGCAGAACTTCCTCCTCGATTAGCACTGCTTGCGGTATTGGCTCTGTGAGTGGAAGACTAATCCTGGCACTTGGGAAACGAACCTTGGAGGGAGTGGAATACCTGGATCTCATGGGACGTTTGATGGCTCTCGGTCGACATTTCCTGCATACTAACAATGCTCGGATAAGGGATATCAAGGAAAAATACGATGATTTGTTGGAGCTTTCACAGTATTTGGCTAAATGTCTTTACAGGCTCAATCACTCACATTCCAAGCATAGGCCTAACATAGGTTACCCTGAGTCGGTGCAGAGATACGCTCTCAATCTATTGTATTCACAAATCCTGTCTAAGCAGACAAGGCATCTCTTGCAAGCGCTTGTAAACTGGCCGATCGTGGACATCAAGATATTCTTGACAAGCCTAATGTCATCGCCCCATCCAAGCCCTCTGCCATATTTGCACTTCATGTCTGAAGTAGCTCGCCCGAGCGCTCATGTCTTTTCGGCATTGTTGAAATCGGGCATTTTCAATGTCATCCTTTATATCTATGTGCCTTTGGCTCTTTGTCAATTCGGTGGAATGCATTGACAATTGGCAAAATCTTACTCCATATATGAACGAACGAGGCAAACCGCTAACGACATCAATACTAGCCCTGCTCTATCACAACGAGGGATACACAAGCGATCAGAATGGCTGATGGACATTATGGAGCTGGAGCTTACTAAGTAAGCGTTACACCACTTCAGTGATCGTGGTAGTATACAGTATTAACAATGAATTTGATCAGTTGGGATTTTGGAGAGGAGGTTTCTTTTCTCGCCTTCACCTTCCTATGTCAATCTGTACTCCTATTCAAGGAGTACCTCAGGGTTCATATGCCTATGTGGCAACTGACAAGGCTTTTTGCATCATTACTGAGCAAGTGTGCAGCGCTCTTGTAAGTTTGATCACAGACCACATCCCATAATTCCGTCTCATATAGTAAATTGCAAGCCGGAATCCTATCATTATACCCCGATGTTACGACTATCATTTCCTTAGACGTGCAACGGTGTACCACTTGATCCCACTGGTCTCTGAAATGGCTGCAAACAGTGATCCGTGTTTAAGGGCCGTCCTGGATGCTGGAATTGTCAAGCTGCTATCGGCAATCTTACATCTTAACACGATGTCAAGCTTGGATGTTAACAATCTAGATATAAGACGTCGTTTGTCCTATTGGGGCTTACCAGACGATGATGAGGACCTTAGTCAAATCATGCGCAGAGCTTTGGATATCTTCATCTTTGAGCAGGTGGGTTCAACTAGTCTTATGTGCTGGAATTGAAATGGTTATTGACTTCGACCACTATCAACTTAGCATACCCTATCAAATCTACTTGCCAATGTGGGCCATTGCTATAGGCATGGCATGTACGGGTCTGCACTCTGTTAAGTAAGATTATGTAAACTGTATTTCATGTTCTAGAAAACAATCAAGTATATTGAAAAGACTTACTGAATTATTTGAAAATTAAATGTGCTGATATTTTATATAATTTGGGAGTTTTATAGAGTTTTTAGGAAAGTGAATTTGTATTAATAAAGAATCACTGACTTATTTGATAGGTCTATGGTCTTACCAAGTCTCTGGGAATTTACCCAAATTTTTCCTTAAATTTTAAATATTTTTTCCAGAATTTTAGACATTTTTTGGAATTCAAAAGTATTGTTTAAGGCAAAACCCCCACCGGCCTTAAAGACACATGACTTTGAGCAAAGGTCTGAGTGGCTTGCCCTTCAGCAGGTATTCTATGCATGGTATACCAGTGAATTGCTTTGCTTAATCAAAGTATGGACTTATCATCAAATCAATGCTTATTGACTTATCTTCTCATTATCTAATATCCCATTTTAGGATTAGATCAGTGATGGGAACTGATTTGCATGGCCAGAGTTAATAACCGGGGATAAGGACCCGAACTCCGCACCGGTAGAAGCAACCGGCAACCGGCTATTGCAATACCCTCAGACTTAAATAAGCGCCCGAGGGTCCCCAGGACAGTAAAGGAACGGGTCCTACATTCTTTCGGACCCATAATTACACTCTCGCTATACCCTTCTGTAGCAAACGCTGCATCCTTGATTAGCTCTTTCGGGCGCTGTTCCCGTCGGTGAACATGCGAAGAGGGCGCCCCAAAGATGTACTAGCTTCAAATGTTGCCCCAACAATAGATTGTCCTTGGGGTGCATGGATTTACTCCGTATCAACCGTTCAACCGTTTGGAAGTCAGGTCGATTAATGAAACACTTGCTGTATCCGGCCACGATGTGGGATTTCTTTGCTGTTACAGCCACTCCGGCTTCCTAGGACATACATTGCCCTTTCGGCCACTTACTCAATGTCGGTTATCAACGACCTGAGTGTATGATCACCGCCACGCTCTTTCTATTATCACCCCAACTTCAACTAAGGGCAAGCTCCATACAAATACAGTACAATCCCGCCAGTCACTCGCACATAAACCAAGTGACAATTCCCTAAATTGGTGACGTACATGTGGCGCTTCGTTTGCAATATCTCACACTGATTTGATATCCATGACGATTTAATCAGCTTAATAAGAAAGGGTTACCGGTTTACCATCCTGTTCCTATTTCTTTCCTTACTTGTTAGTTCCGCCATCGGCCACACAGCTTTGCACATTCAGCGCCAATTACAGCTTTATTCACCCACGCCGCTACTTTTCTTCGCCCATATAACTATAGTGCAGTCAACGAGCCTGCTCTGTTTTACCAGACCGGGGCTGCGATATGGAGGACTTCTGCGATATCTTCAATTTACCCTCCTCGCCTTCACTTCTTTCCTTCCAGACCGACTACGATGCGTCGAGTATTCCCTCCAGAGTAGCCGCCAGTTCATCCAGCACCGTGCAGGGCATTGGAACCACTAGTGGAAGGTTGATCCTGGCGCTTGGCAAACGAACGCTGCAAGTGATAGAATTCCTTCACATTAAGCTTCGTTTGGTCGCCCTGCGTCGACATTTTCCACACCTTAATAATACCCCAATCAGAAACCTTAGTAAGAAATATGACGAATTGTTAGAATTATCGCGGTATGCTTTCTTACTCTTTTCCCACTCCGCTCAGACGAATATCTGAAAACAGCCCCAACCTAGGTTATCCTATAGCTGTACAGAGCCATGCTCTCAACATGTTATTTTGGCAAATCCTTTCTAGGCAGACTAAGCATCTTGCTCCAGCCCTCTTGAAATGGCCCTCAGTGGATATCAAGATATTCTTAGCGAGCTTCATGGCAACACATCGTCAGGACCTGAACAACCTCTTTACACCCTTCATCGATTTTATCGTCGAGGCCGCATGTCTTAGCACGCAAAATTGCTTTGTTTTGTTCAAGGCCGACATTCTCAATGTCTTATTATACTTCTACGCCGGTTCTCCTGTCAATCCTAATCATGGTGATGCTATCCAGAAGGCGTGTCGGCGTCTAGCGGACTCCTGCATTTGGGATGCCCAATGTCTGCGACTCGTTTATGGCCATCCACTATACACTCTAGGGATTTTTCCAAATACGCGACACTCCCGCTTTTCTGTTGCTCAGCGAGGCCAGGCGTGGCGTTCTGCCCCTATCAGCATTGTTCGCTATAGAGTTGACTCGATTTCTATCGCACTATACGATAGCTGTAAAAAGGAACAGCTAGCAGAGTGGCTGACAGACCTTGTGGAATTCACCAAGTAAGTTACCAGCTCAATATGCCGATAGCATGTTGATCATCGTCTCAGCTCAGATGCGTTTGGTGAAGACATTTCCTTCATTGGCTTTGTTGTTCTATGTCAGACTATACCTGCAAGGGAGCAATTCATTGAGCTCTTGCTCAAAGAGCATTTCGCGAAGATGAATGGATGGCATCGGTCAGAACTTTTTTCCTGCCTATTGCGTAGGTGTACGAACCTCTTGTAAGTTCATTGTTTGAGTCATCGAATTTACCTCACGATATCCATTGCTAATCAGCCAAGAGCCCACCATCATACCCTACAATTATGATCGTCACTTTCTGAGGCGAATTATAGTGTACCACCTCATCCCGCTCTTTTGCGCGGTGGCTGAGAATAGTAACGAGTGCTTAGATGCACTCTTGCGCTCCGGCATGGTCGACCTCCTATGGGCCATTTTATTCCTTGACGCCTCTTATTTCGACCTGATTGATAGGAAAATCTCGAGGGCCTCGCGCGAGTGGGGTTTTATGCAGGAAGAAGATCAGAACGATCGGCTGAGCGTTCAAATCATCCGAAGGGCGACCAGCCTCTTCATGAATGAGCTGACGGATCTGAGAGTTTCCGAACCCTCTATGGCCACCCATATTGAGGAGGAGCCATGAAGACGGTGTATAAGATTATTCGTTGTTGCGAGGATATAGTGACACATGTATAGCAATGTCACCGATTTTCTATTCATGTATCAGGATGATTGGTGTCTTTCTTTTGGTGATATGACTGGTTCGAGAGATGTGGTCCTGGACTCCTGGAATAAGGTGACTTTGCAAAGCGCCGTGAACCAACTCAGCGCTGAGCGAGCGCTCGACACCACGACGTCAACCTGAACGCTTCAGCTGCTAGTGCTGCCCGTTCACCGCACCCATACTCGTTTGTCAACTCCTCTGTTTTCTAGCATGCTGCAGAAGTAACTCCAAATCGTCAAAGACATTGTAGCAGGTTGCACAGCCATGCTATTACGAAAGCGCTGGATCACATCATTATACAGCTTGTTCACCCACGCTTGAATGGAAGCAGAGCAACATCATTGCTTGCCCGACAAACAGCCTTGGACCTGAGGCCTCCTGAGACCTGAAGTACTAACATGAGCGACATCAGCAACATCCTCAACTTACCGTCGCCCTCGTTACTTTCTTTTCAATCCAATGATTCGACGCCCACCCTTTCCATCTCCTACAGAACGACTACCACTTCGACCAGTTACGTGCGGGGTATAGGTGCTACCAGTGGGAAGATGATTCTGGCACTCGGGAAGCGTACTCTTCAAGGAATCGAATACCTAGATCTCAAGCGACGTACGGTGGCTCTCAGTCGTCACTTTCCACACTCTAACGATGCTCGAATCAAAAACATCGAAGAGAAATACGAGGAGTTGTTGGAACTTTCACGGTAAGTACACTGCTGTCGTTCTGCCCATTTTCTTCCCCTTCTTATTCGCAATTAAAGACCGGGTATCGGGTATCCAGCGGCTGTCCAGAGCTTTGCCCTCAGCTTACTACTTCCGCAAATCCTTTCGGGACAGACAAAGCATCTCGCGCAAGCACTTGTTAAATGGCCTGCGATCGACATCAAACTTTTCGTTGCTTCTTTGATGACGACTTCTTATCACGACATGGACGACCTCGTCATACCATTAATTGACTTCATCGTTGAGGCTGCTTCTCTGGATACATGGAGTTGCTTCACTCTCCTCCAAGCCGACATTCTCAATGTCCTGCTGTATTTCTACACGAGATCTGCTCTAAATCACGATCATTACATCGCCGTTCATAAAGCCTGCCAGCGACTGGCAAACGCGTGCACCCAAGACGATCGATGTCGGCAATTTTCCTCCGAACATCCATTGATTAAATTAGGCATATGTCAGGACATGTCGCTCTCCTCACCGGCCAGCTTTGACCAAGATACCCTTACTCAACGCGGAGAGGCGTGGCGATCTGCACCCAAAAACATTGTCCGTCACCGAGTCGACTCTATATCTGTCGCATTACGTCGTTCTTGCACGAAAGGTCAGCTTTCGGAATGGTTGACAGACCTTGTGGAGTTCACCGAGTAAGTCCCGGGACATCACCCAGATAGTGTATCCAGTCATGTTAATGATATATCTAGCTCAACGGACTTCGGTGAAGATATATCCTTCCTCGGTTTCGTCGTTATCTGCCAGACCATACCAGCCAGGGAACAAATTATGGAGCTCCTCCTCAAAGATTATTTCCATAAGACACCTGCTCGGCATCGATCAAAGCTCTTCATTCACCTCATACATAGGTGTATGATGCTTTTGTGAGTTCACTAGCTTGCTACAATCGAGAATCCTTCTTACGCTATTGTTAACTAGCCAAGAACCTGTTGTTATTCCCTACAACTACGATCGTCACTTTCTTAGACGTGTGGTGGTATACCACCTGCTCCCGCTTTTCTGCGCGTTGGCTGAGAGTAGTGACGAATGCTTGCATGGACTGTTGCACGCCGGCATGCTTGACCTCCTATGGGCCATTTTATTCCTCGACACCTCTTATTTCGACATGATTGATAGGGACGTACAGGGCTGTCTGCGTAGTTGGGGTTTGCTCGAGGATGATGATGAAGACGCTAAACTAAGCAACTACATCATTCGCCGAGCTGCTGGAGTTTTCATACCAGGTCTAGGTCCTCCAACGAACACTCGTCAAATATCTACGATTGAAGACAAACTATGACGGCTTCGGATTGGCCCAAGGTGCTAACTACCTCTTGGTTCTCTTCGTGAATCATTGTGCACCGTAGCAGATTGCTACATCAGGCGTATGATGATTGACCCGTTGTGATATACACATATATGTATCGATATAGTCTGTAGCATTAACCAAATATAAGAAAGATCTCTTGATCATCCCAATGGCGGCTGGCGTTACTGAGTTACATACTGATCGTGGGAAAGCTCATACTAAGGTACTTACCAATAACCAACAATTCATCATTCCAACTGACAGTAACGTTGGTATTCAACCCAGACTCTATTCCTACAATATATCACTAGGTTGCCTGTTGGCTGTACTATGGTAGAGTATACTTATTTGCGAAGAGTCATGATTGGCCAATATTTAGTTCCATGGGACCAATTATGGAGCATCAATCTCGGACCCTAGAACAAATGAATCTACCAGTTATGCCAACCCATCATGATCGCAAAACGTAGCTCATCCACAGCTTTTTACCGCTAAAAGCTCTTAAAATGCAGCGCCGCTTTGCCTGCTCACGCTATATGCCACAGGACTAAGGCTTTCTTTCCAATGAACCAGGATATCCGCGACTTGAGTTATACTGTATACTCAACCTACCCTCTTCGTCGTCGCTACTTTCCTTCCAGACGGATGTCTATTACTGCTTCTCTTTCTGGCACTACAACTTCAGCCAGCACCGCAACTGGTATTGGTTCCTCTACCGGAAAGCTGATTCTTGCACTTGGGAAACGCACCCTACAAGGAATGGAATATTTGATTCTCATGCGACGTTTAGCGGCTCTACGTCGACATTTTCCACATAATGATGGTGCTCGCATAAGGAATATAAAGGATAAATATGAAGATTTGTTGGAACTTTCGCGGTATGTCAACACTCGCGGTCAACACTCACGCCAAAGTCGTATCGACCTTTTCTGACGCTCACACCTTGAACATAGGCCAAAGTTAGGATATCCCGCAGCGGCACAAAAATATGCAATCGACCTGCTAGCCTCTCAAATTCTTACAGGGCACACCAAGGATCTCGTTCGAGCCCTCCTGAGATGGCCCATAGTGGACATCAAGATATTGTTGTCGAACCTAATGGCGATAGCTTGCCGCGATTCCAATGGCCTTATCGTACCATTGCTTAACTTCATAGCCGGAGCTGCCTCGTTGAGCGTACGCAGTCGCTCAATCCTGCTCCAGGTCGGAATCCTCGACCTCCTGCTGTTCTTTTATACGTGGTCGGTACCTGCTTATGACCACCAGAATGCCATCCATGAAGCGTGTATCAAACTAGCGTTCGCTTGCTTGCAGGATCATGACTGTCGGTAACAGGCACACGGCCACCCACTCTATGCACTGGCCGTGCGCTGGGATCTACTGCTCCTACCTTCTGCTAGTCCCGACTGGGTCCTCCGTGGCCCTCCGTGGCCAGGCATGGCGTGCCACTGTTGGAAATATAGTTCAGTATCGAATCGCGTCAATCGAAAGATTTACTTTACTGAAGCTCGAAACGGACGAGCCGTCAGAGTGACCGATGGATCTATTTAAAATTTACCAATCAAGTCTCATAATGACCTTCGGTAAGCTAGCGATATTGCTAACATGATCTACCAGTTCAGACTTTGGCGAAGAAATACCGAACGCCGCGTTCGCCGCCCTGTGTCAGATCATGCCATTCAGAAAACGATTTATCAAGGAATACTTCGTGAGCATGTCCGCAAGGTCTCAAGCCATATCTTTCATTCGCTTGATTGAGATGTGTACAATGGTCTTGAAAGTCCGAGCCGACTACTGCTGGGACTCTCCATATCAGCCAAGATCTTGATAAGCCTTATAACCATGATCGAGCTTCTCTGAGACATTCGGTGGTACACCACTTCATACCACTCTTCTGCTCCATCGCCGAGGGTAGTGAGCAGTGCCGACAAGCACTTCTGTGCTGGCATGACTGACCTCCTATGGGCAATTTTATCTGTAGATGCCTCTCACTTCCACACTATCGACGACGTTTTGGAACGCTTGGGCAATAAGCATTTTGGGCGCTCTCATATTAGTGCGATCGAAGAGGAACTCCAGCGACAGAATGGGTGGCTAACATATGCACCGCGGAATAGGAATCGTGAGTTGCATTAGAAACTATGGACGAGTAATGATTACATGCTTCCGGTTGTATGATCACGAATATTCTCCGTCAGTTCTACAGAGTCACACTGCCCAAGCCCTCTTAATTAATATCAGCTGCCCGTTCTGCGATAATGTATACTGGCGCCTGAGTATGCCCTGAAGGAATCGAAGGCTGTATGAGAAGACGTTATTCACTTATCAACACAGGTAAGACCGAAGGTAAAACTCAACGATTGTAGATGCATCAACAACACGAACGCCATTGACCCCCTTCACTCTTAAATCAGGATCCGTGACGCCCCAAGGTGCACCTTTTGGTGACATCGCTGCGGAACCAGTAGGGTGCAATCCCGGGCCCACGTTTGCGCGAACGTACTCATCGAGTTGGTCATCGTTCTGGATGTCAAGTGATGCAAGACCTCCAGACGGTTCAATGATATATCCATTCCATGCGGGCGAGTCAAGGAGACGCTGAGCAGATCGAACTGCTTCGCGCATAGCGAATCGATCAAACTCGTGCATCATCATCGCGGGATCAACCAAGGGATGATCCAGGGGATTGGACGAATTAAGAGTGATCGAGCCACCTACAAAATCGTGAAAGGATCGCCCAAGTTGTGATATGCGTTGACGTACGAGAAGAGGGTGTAACGATGGCAGTGACAACAGAGATGAACTGACCAGAGGGCAGGGCGGCTGCTACACCGCTCTTCATCAAGATTGAGCCTAAAGTTCTAATCAGACCTGTCATTGCTTACGTCGATGACCAATTCAAAATGAGGAGTATTTGGCCCGGATGAAGGATCCGTCACTCTATGAAAGATACTCGAATTCTCCGGAAGTCTGGAGAATCCGAGGTGGTTGACGAGTCCAGCAGCAAAATACCCAGTACCATTCCGTTTCCACTGGTTCAGGTGCTCCGCCATAAGTGTAGCATTCCGGTACACCGTTTCGAATGTATCTGTCGAGTTGACTAACCACATATTGTTCATAGCAGCTTGATCAGTGAAGTTCCGGCCGACATCTGGAAGATGGTGCGTTGGCGTGATACCGAGAGCAGAAAGAACATTTCTATCGCCAATTCCAGAATGGAGTAAAATGTGGGGAGTGCCGATGCTGCCCGCTGCAAGGATGATTTCTCGTCTAGCGGTCACTGCTCCCTCCGGACCAAGAACACCTGTGAGCGATTATTGAGAAGATGGAACGGCAGACAGGTTATTCAACTCACCGTTGATACGCTGTACAAACTCAACAATATTGAAAGCCGTGGGGTTTTTTCTATTCGCTGATCGCAGTCGGGTGACTTGGTTATTTAGCAAAATATGTAGGTTAGACCGGTTGATGAATTGTGGACCGAAGTAGGATGTAGCCGAACTGTCGCGTCTGCCACCAGAGGTAATGGTTGATTGTACCCATCCTTTTAAAAGGAAAGTTGTTGAGATAACCGTGCTAACAGCCAAGACATACCAATGCCCAACGGATTTCCCGAGTTCATGTCTAAATTATACATGAATTCCTTATTTTCTCGTGTTGTCTGTATGACCCTTTCGTCGATCGGACGAGGGAAACCGGGAAGTGAAACTGAAGTCATGCCGTGGAATCCATGTACTTGAGGATCAAATTGCCCAGTGGTAGAATGATTATCAGCAGGGCGGGACCACCGTTCATGCTGTAAAGAGCTCTTGCTTCGACCATCATAGAAAGCATGTTAAGGATCACCTTTTGTATATATGGTTGGATGTGATTCCAAGACCAACCATCGTCCCCAGTTATCCTAGCTATCTTGTTCCAGTCTTCCGCGGACCCCCTCGTGTAAATCATCCCATCTAGACCATTAAATTTTTGCCGTCATGGACAAGCGAATATTTAATGCGTACGTACTAATCGAAGAGCTGCCACCTAAGATATAGCCCCGCGCAAACTCAACGCTTCTACCGCCTAGGCCATGTTGGGGAGTTGTGGTGGAATTCCAGTCATATGGGGATCCAAATAAGGTGGTCCATAAAAATGGTACTTGTGAGTTTAAGACGCCTTCATTGCTAATGACCCCATGGTCAAAGATATGTATGTGTTCCATTGTAAATTTACTAACGATCCGCCTGCTTCGATAACCAGTACCTTGATATTGGGATCTTCTGTTAGCCTGTTCGCGACGACGTTCCCAGCAGTCCCACCTAATCGACATTAGAGAGTGCGAAGTGATCAAAGATAAGACAACACACCGCCCACTATAACAAAGTCATACTCCTTGGATATAACGGCGCTCGAGGACAATATCTCACTTCTAGTCAAGAAAATGATCGAGAAAAGAACGAGGATAACAGAGGAGACAGAGGGGATGCACGCCATCCTTGCTCAACCCAGCCAAATATCGAAGTCCTTATACTTATCCGCCCTAACAACTGTCATCTAAGGTTTTGGTGGGGATATGAGGCCGCTGGTCGGCGCTGCTAGTAATACTTAGAATACCGGGCCTACAGAAAATTCTTTATGGGGAATGCGCCGAACGTGGTTCCATACCGTTGTTCAAACATGTCAGAATATTTCTGAAAGAGGTGCAGGGGCCACAGGAGAACAGAATTCAAAGTGATCAGTATATCCCAGTGAAAGCTCTACATTAGAATGATCGGCTGCTTTTGGATCCAGGTCACTTACCGTAATTCCATTCTCCACGTGGCATCTTTCCCTCAAACGAGACAGACGCCTTTCCGAAAGCGAGGTCTCGAGGTCGGACCGAATCACGGGATATTAGAATGTTTTGGATGAGAAGCCCGACCACGAAGCCATAAAAGAGGACTTCAAATATCTACATGCGTTGATCAGTATGTGTCCTGAGCTCCGTCTATCGAGCATGAGGGTACAATGTTGCATCCTTCACACAGTTCTCGAAATAGCGATCAGTAACATTAGAGTAGTCTACGATAATGTGTGCAAGAACCTGAGCTGTACAGAGCATTCGGTAGAAAGCGATCGAGCGATAGCATTCTGCAATAGTAACCCGGAAGGCAAGTGGCACACAAGCTCATTGCCCTCCACGTAGTGCGAGCACCAGATGCAGCACGGATCCAGCCTTGATGTTGAAATCCTTCGCAGCCTTGTCGTCTTGCCTGCGATAGAGGCTCGATCAACCATATAGGAGACGAGGTCTAGAGACGTACATCTGCCTGCCACCAAAAATGAGTCGTTGCTGCGGCGGTGGAACCCCAGACTGCTCTTCAACCTTCTCCTTGATTCGCGTGATCTGTTAATTTCGTTGATTCATCGGCGTGTAGTAGGATCGATCGTGGTTTGTGACACGGGTGAACACCCAACTGACCTTGTCTTCCGCATCGATATCTAGTTCAATCTAATATCGATACATGAAGTTTGAGATACATCGATCCCAATAATACTTCAACGGAGTGCACCCACTTCCTTGCCCGTCAAAGTCTAGCGCAGTATTCGAGTCAGAGAGCAAATTCAAAGGTATGATTCAACTGGTCATACCTTGACTTTGATCAGCATAATGCAAGTGTATAAAGCTGATTCTTTGGAAAACTAGAGTCGTTTGTGGCTAGCCAATATACGGCTAATAATGAGTGGCGAGAGCTGCTGAATAAAGGAGACAAATTGACGCTCAAGTCAGATTCACGATCATGGATATCTCCGAAGACTTATGAACATATCAATAGCAAATAGAGTAGACGCCCATATTTTCTGGGTCCCGATTCCCGAAAACCATACTAAGCCGACCAGTACTCTTAGAGTAGAGTCCTCAGCCGCTCAACAACAATTATTTGACTAGGAACTCATTTGCCTTGCGCTCCCTCCGCTCTCTCACTCACCTCTTTGTTCAATCTTGCCCAATTGCCTACCTGATGCCGCCTAGTGTAGTGTATCTCCGGTCGTCTTAGCCAGCTGGGGAAAGCATCAACTGAACATGCGTCGCAATCGCTCCGATTACCATCTGGAACACCGCGTACTCACTCGTATAAATGCTCGCGGTGTTGACATACACTCCATTTATTCTGATGTTATCACTGCTTATATCAGACGGTGTGACATTCCACGGGGCTCAATGTCTTCCCCATCTGCTGAAGTTTAGTAAAGGTTTTGTGCTTCTTCCATGGATTTGAAAGACTTCTCCCCGATGATTTTCCGTGGGTCCCACAGCTGTCCGATTCCACAGTCCAGATATCTGTGGACTGTGGAATAGGTAGAGTTCGAGAGTGGTTCTCGCCAGTGGAATCGGTCTTCTCAATCATACTGCAGTGTTTGTTTCAATGATTCCGACTGGGGTAAGGTACACCAATCCAGGGCGTCGGAAGAGAATAGCATGTCGGGTACGAAGTCACTGCAGGAATCGACTTGACATACGGCTAATGCTTTCCGGGCGGATTCGCAACTTATAGGGCTTATCCTCTGCCAAGGCCGATTTCTGCAAATGATTGACCCCACAGGTCGGAGTATCTCTGGTAAATTCTGCCTCTCAAAATAAATGGGACGTCCCATGCTGCCCACACATGTTTTTGCGCTTTTAAGCGTCTCGACAACTCGACCGGGTTATTCTGCAAAGACCAAGACTCTCTATCTTGGCCTTTCATCTCTACTGCTGTCCCCTTCCTCCGACAAAATCCGTGATACGAGATGTCTGAAGAGAATAAACCTAATAAGGAGCACTCGGAAACTACGGACCCAGTGGTTACTCGTCTTGCTGAACAGGACACTACTCCTTGGTATCAGAAGCCAAATCTGAGGAAGCTCTACTTCGTTTTGGTTCCAACATGCATCGGTGTAGAAATGACTAGCGGGTAGGTGATATATTAATCTCGGCGATAACGTTACCTCATTCATTAATGATAACCCAAGGTTCGATTCGTCGATGATGAACGGCTTACAAGCCGTAGATTCTTGGGACACATGTAAGTTACGTGCTATTTGGCTCATTTCATCCTCCCTACGATTTCCTTCATTGTAGTCTATCATTCGCCACGGTCTACATTACTTGGGCTTATGTCCGCAATGTATTCCCTCGGAGCCATCGCCGCCCTCCCACTTGTCCCATATGTGGCAGATCATCTTGGTCGTCGATATGCGATCGTCTTCGGCAGTATTCTCATGATAATTGGAGCGGTCATCCAAACGGCATCACAGAACTGTAAGTCAATCGAATAGACTACTTAGCGGTCTCCTTATCTATGCGTCCACCCGTTTGTAGTTGCTATGTTCGTGATTGCCAGGTTTATTCTTGGTCTCGGTATCCCATTCGCCATCATTGCAGCTTCCTCACTAATTGGAGGTAAGCACCATGTCCTTCGGTTGAAATGAATTCTCAACTCGTGCAGAATTATCGCATCCGAAGGAGCGCGCTATTCTAGGCTCCTTATTCAATTCTTGCTACTTCATTGGTTCAATCGTTGCTGCTGGCGTCACCTTAGGCACCTTTGCCATGCCTAGTAACTGGGGCTGGCGTATACCGTCACTTCTTCAAGTGATTCCCAGTCTCCTGCAAATCACTTTCATATTATTCCTCCCCGAGTCTCCTCGTTGGCTCGTCTCAAAGGGGCGCGGAGAAGAAGCTCATGCTATACTCGTCAAATACCACGCTGAAGGCGATACCGAATCTGAATTTGTCAAAGCTGAATACGCTCAGATAGAGCATACGCTCGAGATGGAGATGGAGCAGTCAAAGCATGGCTGGAAGGAACTAGTAACTACGTCTGGGATGAGGAAACGATTACTCATAGGTTCTTTCTTGGGTTTGGTGACTCAATGGAGTGGAAACGGATTGACTTCGTGAGCTTACACCACTCCTTTCGACCTGACCCCATGGGCTCATATTGCTGTTTATAGCTACTTCTTGGCACCAATCCTGGACAATGTCGGCATTCACGACAATCGTACCAAAAATCTGATTAATCTCGCAAATACATGTTGGGGCTTTTTGAATGCTACTATACTTGCCCTGACTGCGTCGCGATTTAAGAGAAGGACTATGTACTTGGTGAGTTCGTCTTGAAACCAAAAACATTATCATATTTCTCACTGAGCCGACCTGTAGGGCTGCAGCTCATCAATCCTCCTGATCTTTATCGGGTGGACAATTGCCAGCGCCCAGTATCAAATGACAGAAAGCCAGGGCTCGTCTCGTGCTGTTATTGCGTTAGTATGAGACGCTTTCATCTGATAACTGTTTATTGATATTATTACGGCTTTAAGATTCATATTCTTGTACAGCCCAGTGTACAATATGGCGTATAATGCCTTGACATACAGTCAGTTTCCTCTAATGATCGAGTATGAGAGCACTTTAATCATTCGTTTGTAGCATACTTGGTTGAATTATTCCCATTCCACGTGCGCGCAAAGGGTATCACTGTGTTCCAATGGTTCAGTCGCGCAGCTGGTTTCTTCAATCAATTCGTCAACCCTATTGGAATAGCAAATGCTGGTAATATCACTTGTCGCATTCTCCTGATTATATATGTATTGAATGAACTCATTTTCACACAGGATGGAAGTACTATATCAGTTACTGCGTATGGCTTGCGTTCGAAGTCGTTTTTATCTGGTTCTTGTTCCCAGAGACGGCTAACAGGACATTGGAAGAATTAGCCTTCTGTGCGCCCATAATCTCGCTTTTGTTTGAAAGGTTTGCTAACGATTAATCCAGTATATGAAGGAGACCAGGTGCGACAGGAACAGCAGAAGAGGATAGAAAACGAGATTCAACTAGATGAAAGCGAAAAGTCATCGGAGGGGGACAAAATCGAGCCAAACCATGTAGAAACAGTTCTGAGAGCATAGCTTATGTACATCTAGCAAACGTACTTTACGCCTTTACGATTTTGAATAAACTACTCTTCTTGGAAGTATCTTGTTGAGCCAAGGTTCTTGCTACCCAACTTTGATCAGGACCGTTGACGTTGATCAGGGATTGAAATGCCACGTGATGGACTTTGAAGTCTCAAATTCACAGTTGAACAGACTTGAACTTGGGCGATCAAACAGAGGCCCAACAGTTCAGTTCAAAGCCACCTGAAATCAGGCATTGCTCCTCCATCATAATTCATGTCTGTGTCACCTTTTGAGCATGCCAGACTCTGTCCTTTCGCTAGATTCCGATACGCATGTGGAAGTTATTTATCTTGGCAAAAAATATTCATATGGTGCAGCGACTTACAGCTGGCCATACGTGGTGGTTATGTACCTTGTCTTTGTTTATACTCTAGCAGGCGTGCAGCACTCATATTTAGGCATCTTCCTTGGCCGTTGTATGGACTCGAGACTTGGTACCCACATTAGAGGTGCGAATCTACCCCCTGTCATGGAACGCTGTTTATTGACTGAGACACTTTCCCCATAGGTAGTCCAACCACACGCACATCTATGCCATTACGGCTTCACAACGCCATAGGCTGCCGATAACACAAAAGGCATGACTTCCAGCCGCAGGCAGGCATTGGCTTGGGGTATGTCGACCAGCGCTTTGCCTACGCGCTCCTCTGCAGTTCTTTTCAGTGCCACCCTCCACGATCACAGCATTCCCTTCGAATCGACACTTATCAAAACCATAACACATCCTTCGAATGCCGGACACTCTTTTTCCACTGCGAGCTCAATGTCGGGTCCATCCTCCACCCCATCGTTCTCGGTGTCATTAACGGACTTGCGCTTCTTCGCGAGCCCATCAGCATCGAATTCTCCTCCAGTATGTGCAACGAGGTTTTCCAACCGCTTTGAGCCAGCCGTTATAGGCCTCATCGTTGGCATTGTCGTTCTTCTCCTTCTCCTTTTCCTCACGTTTGTCATTCTTCGACGCCGGTGCCGTTCACGACCTCCGATGACGTCGACGAGCGTGCGGTTCATTCACTCCAGCGATGAATGACTGACTCATTTTTTTTGTGTCCGTGAATATTTTACATAGATGTATACAACAATATGCGATACAGGGATAGAACGTTTCCGTGATAATGAAGGCGTAAGTTACGTGCCAAAGGTACCAACAATTGCATCCGTTCGTATGATTTTCTTCCGCTAACGTCCTGAACGGAATATTGAATCTAGATATCAAGGTGAAGGGACGGAACCGTCGGTATCCCCAACAATTTCGGCACCGGGCAACAACCACCTGAACGTGATACTCATGCGAGTGCCCCTGGGCAGCGGTTCGGCACCTTCCACGATATCCTCAAGCCTCCGCTCGATACCGTGGGTCCATATGTACCGCGCGTCATCAGAGAGTATCATGACGCTCCTCTCAGGGAGGTACAAATCATATCTGTCGCTCTGAGCGCTGCCATGATATTCGGTGACTTCCTTGGCGCACGGCTCTCTATTACCACCATCTTCATCGTGCACGCGGTCAAACCGCATCACGCACCCGCTACCAAAGCTGACGCCAATAATGCCGTCACCAAAGCGACGTAGTAGGTCGACGTGTGGGGAAATTCCTTCACCAGGGTGGTATAAATTGATTATGGCTTGACGAGCACGAGTTGGCGAAGCGGGAAATAATAAGGTGTAGAGGGAAGTCGGGAGATGATCGTGTAGAAGGTCGGCCAGAGCCGACAGTAATTCATTGAGTATCAGGGGAAAGGAAGTAGGAGGTGAAGCAGAAGTAAGTGGAGTTTCTGCGGAGGGTGCACGGCCAAAGAGCATGGCTTGATTTGCGTTGGGATTCTTGAAGTATGTTTCCATACATTGGCGGAGAACTCGATCAGCCAGTGCTTGCGGTATTCGTATAGACGGATCGAAATAGAAACCAGGTATTGGGGGAGCAGAGCGGGACGCAGATATGCACTCATCGTTACTTATAGTCGTTGTGCTTTGCACAGGAAAGGGCGCAGCAGGCTCGTCGAATAACGAGTCGACCTCAGACGAAGTATCACTTAAAGGCGAGAATAGCGAGTCTTCCTGAATTATCGATGGTTCTTGAACTAGTGGTACATTGAACGGCGGGATTTCGATTCGTAAATTTGCTTGCAGTCGCTTCTGCTTCTTTGGCGACGGACTCGATTCCAAGTCAAGTCGACGCTTGTTCGAAATATCGAGAGGCGGCGGGCGTATTCGTACAGCTGACATAGTGACTCCAGAAGTTAAAGAGAGGAACCGTCCAGACCTTAAATATTGGAGGTTTCTGGCGAACGTGCGTATCGCCGTTATTGGCGGCGCAATGTTCGAAGGAACAAAGTGATGTGGCAACGGCGCTTATTGACTTAGGGGCTACGGAGGAGGTAAACGGGGTTTGAATCGCGTCAAGCAGCTTACATAATTGCTCACGATCAAGCCAACCACAATGAACGACGAAACTACACCAGCAGGCCAGCCCATCGTTTCTAGGGAAAAGGTTGGAAATTTCATCGAGTTTTGCTCAAACTTTCTGACATCTCTGCAGACAGCGCCATTCTTGATCCGTGCATTCATAAAAATTGGAAGTTTTCATCGACTTTCGCTCTTTGAAGATGGCACGCTGCCAACCACAGACGAACAGCAGATATTCACTTGGTGAGTTGGTAAATCTATGCATTTTGTCTTCGATGACTGACGAATATTTAGGAAGGATGCTACTCTGCGCGAGGTAGTAACGACGATCCGTAATACTGCGCCTTTGGTGCCTGAATATCGACACCCACTGGCTCGATTCTCATTCCGAACTGTTTATGCCGACCCAGGAAACAAAGGCCGGTTTTCGCAGAAGGAACTTGGTGTGGTCTACTCCCGCGATATACTCGGTGAACCTGGCACACTTGAGTCTATAGCACCTCGACTTCTGGAAGATGAAGACAACGAAATTCGCGAACCCACGGCTCGAGAAAAGGAAGAAAGAACATTGGATGAACTGAGATTTGTACCGGGAGACTATCTTCTTGTCGCAGTCCTACTTCCTAAAAATGTTACGATGCCATCTGAGCTCGCTATCAAAGGTGCTGGAGGGACGGGGGCTAATGGATGGAAAACGGGTTCTGGTCGTGGTGACAGTGGCTGGGGTGGGCCTACGGCACCGTCGAGCGCTCCAGGTCGTGGAGGTGGTCATTGGAGGGGTGATTCGAATCCCCCTCCTCCAGGCGGTGGACGTGGTAGAGGTAGAGGCGGCGACTTCGACAGGAGGGTACCACCTCCTCGCAGAGGAGAATCACCCCCTCCCCGAGGAGGTCCTGGAAGAAACGGAAGGAGCGGGCGACCACGGTCGCGCTCCAGATCCCCAAGGCGAAGAAGATACGATTGATCCCTTCCGTGTACAACAGGTCTGGCATGATATGTAGCATCTTTCTCCAATCCTAAAGTCTTGGATCGTTCACCCGTTTTGTCTATTGTGAAGCGCGTGGGGATTATGTATGGGCTGTATTTACTTTTGTCTATTTGGCCCTCAAAGTAGAAATTTCCTTAGGTTATTGGACGATCAGCGTCGCTGATATTATACCTAGTGAAAATGACCCATCGTCCTCGGAACCTGTCCTCTTCTATCGTTCATAACGGACAGCTATGTGCCCTTGTCGACTGTTGAACCTAATGTGATACTCCAGCTTTTGTAACTGTAAGTCGGTCTTTACGAGAACCAGAGGCGCACGGGTCCAGGGATTACCGGATTGGACAAAGCATAACGAGACGAACTATCTCTGCCAAGCCCTAAGTTTCTTGAACCAACCACGGATTCCTGTTCACATCACGCCCGCCGCTTCGAGAGCGCGTAGATCAACATGCTGTAAGTAATCTATAACAGCGTGAAATATAATAATTCAGGCTGACTGACCATAATACTTTCTTAGTAGCCCTATACTATGAAACATATAAGTCGGATCCAATTTACTTCACAACTAATACATTTCTGACTCGCTGAATCTGTTGATGCATCCGTTCTCGTGAGTATATATAGTGCTGACAGGCAACCATGATCCGTTCATACAGCCTGTGATCCCATCTGGACATACACAAGCACCAGGATACATCCTTGCAGAGCCGAGTAAGTATTACCAGATCTAGAGGCTTGAAATATTGCGATTTAGGAAACAGGTAGACACGGTTATAATGCCTCTTGCTGAAGGCAGAGATTCGCCCTCATCGTTATCTATGTAGTGCCTCCCCTCCGTTACATCGTCGACCTCAGATTGCCCTTTTACCATTCAGTTAATCCTGCTATCAGCCAATCTGTTGCCATCATTTTATATCTGGGCCTTGCTGCGCGATAAATAAGTCACTATTCAAAGCAAATTGCTATTCGTGTATATAACAAGAAAAGGGAGTCTCTGATAAGACACAGTAGAGGAAGCTGCCATCTCAAATACAATCAGTAAACAAAAAAGTCAGACAAACCCTAGCAAGGACATCTACATCTCATCTACACCTGGTCCTTTGAGGCAAGTGCAACTCTGAGGGGGAGGCTAGCTTCCTTGCGTGACTGACGACCTTCGATTACGGGAGCCATCACACCGCAAGGCTCGCGTCGAATCTTCTGGGCCTCCGGTGTCAAAGAGAATTCGTACGTGCCAACAAGCTCCACCAAGAATGCTTGAAACTCAATAAGCCTGCGAAGAGCCAATCAGCCGGACGGAAAGGTTTGTTAATGGAATTGATGACCCACGCAAAGCGAAAGCCGATACAAGCACGTAAGCCCCCGGCAAAGGTCAGGCTGATAAGAAATCATGATTCTCAGTTACGTCCTGAGTGTGATATATATAGCGAGGAGCTCACAGGTTGGCGTACACGCCGACATTCACCGCTGGTCTCTTCGATGTATGCAGCCAACGGTCCGGGTTAAACGTGTGAGCGTCTTCACCGAAAATATCTTTGTTCCTGTGATTTTATCAATCACCAAAAAGCCGTGTATAGCCCAGAGTGAACTTACCGGTTGTAACCAGCAATCGAAATGGCGATTCTCTGACCCTTTGGAATGGGTATCTCATTAAGCATTTCACCCGTAGTCGACCTAATGGGCTTCATTAGAGGTAAGACGTCATCTCGGCCAGCCTGACGGTGGGTTAATGGTGCGACCGGGTGATATCGCAGGACTTCCTGTAATCATAAATCAGTAGATGATACGTTTATAGGACGACTAGCATACCTTGACAACGGCTTGCAGATAAGGCATAGAATCAAGATCGTTCACTTCGAATACAGCCTGACCTCGGGCATTCAGTTCTCTTTCCTTTTCCCATATTTCTGCCCGAAGTCGATGTTGCATTTCAGGATGTCGGCAAAGCTCATAAAGAGCCCAACTGAGCGTATTCGCCGTTGTTTCGTGTCCAGCGAGCATTATCGTCCTTTTCGATATGTTAAGATAGAAATGTATAGAATAAAAACTGCTGAACGCACCTCATTTGAGCATATAATTCTTGATCAGTCAGCTTTGTTTTCTCGTTTTCTGAATTGTTGGCCCTGACTAAAATCCCTGTCAAGTTTCGCCGGACAAATAAGTCAATTAGACATACCCAGCAAGCTCATTATATCACGGCTTCCTTTTCCTTGAAGAAGTGCTTCAGACTTGGAGTTGACGAGTTCCCGAGCCACATCAGTGGCAATCTTCTCTGTATGCCGAGCGTACTCGAGGGTCAATCCGGGAGAAAATTTAGAGATGAAACGAAGCCAGCTTGGGGGGAAGTACATCCATAAGTTCTGCACGAAAATAGCGGAGTCGGTTAACGCGCCAAAGGTTTTTGCCCTATTCAAATGTTCAGCTATTCATCAGTGCCGCGTTGCGCGAAGAATTACATACAAAAGGCTGAAATAAGCCTTGCTGAGAGGATTGTTGGCATCCTCCATAGCACCGAACTGATAGTCGAACGCAGCTGATGTCAAAAAAATTTCAACGTTGACCCATAGGGAATTACTCCGGGTACGCAATACCTTCTCCGATGGCGTCCAACATTGCTCGCGACGCCCATAAAGGCACATCTACCACAACTTCCTGATTGGGGGAGGTACTAATAAGGTCCTTCCACTTGGAACTCAACTGAGGAATAACTCAATCGACAGTTCAACAATCGATAGACGTTCGACTGACCTTCGCAGCATAGCCATAAAATATGGGCCAAAATGCCTTTGATTCTGGTCCGCCGAAACCAGGTAACAGCACTTTTCGATGCCTCTTATGAGCATCCTCTGGGAGGACGCCATGAGCTCCTATACGTATTAGCATTGCTGCAATAAACACTTACCGTCAGCTGAGAGGATCCCACTTCCAGAGATGATCCGCGACATTTCTCTCCTTTCATCTGGTTTCGGGAAATGGTACCCAGCTGTTTGGTAGATATACTGTGCAGCCTTGGGATCCATCACGAGGAGACGATCTTCCTGAGAAGGGGATGAGTATACGACTGAATGCATTGACGGCAGTATTCAGTACTCACACCGAAGGCTGCTTTAAACCGAACGACATCGCCGTATTCCGCTTGCCATTTGAAATCTGCCTGAGGATGCAAGGTTAGAAGAGACTGAGAGGATATGTACAGTAAGGGTACACTTACTTCTGCAACCTGACGGTGATGAAATTCACGCATGTTTCCTGTAGGTCAACATTAACACCGGTAACATTTTCACAGCCTTGCTACATCCTCACCTAGGAAGAACGACGTAGATGGTGGTCCCGGGACATGACGGATGGAAATTCGCGTGAATCGTCGATAGATTGCCCGAAGTAGGGCTACAAAGATAGTCCCAACACCTATGAGAAGGAAGTTCATTGAGGACAAGTCAGTCCCAAGTGAACTATCGCGGCCTCTTTATACCCCCGAGGGGCCGATTGCTCACGGAGCCATTTCCAACAATGGGAGGATGACAGAGTTTTGCTAACGTAGTGCAGTGACAACTACCTGGGGTGATGCTTCTCGAAGCATATTTACCACGCATGGGAATTCCCATCGTGATATCACTCCCTACGGCCCTCCGATTACACATTAATGCAGACATAACTATGCGATCATAGTCGCTTGCGCAGACAACACCGCCCATACTGTCAATATATAGATATCTTGAAATGTCAATCGATGTCCAGGAATGAGGAAATAAGACGACGAACCTGCAGTCAGAAGACACAACATCGGGGTCGGGTTCAGGATCTCGTACACCGGCATAATATTAACTATTTGGTGTGATATCCCCATATGTAGTCCAAAAGCCTATGTAACCGAGAAAAGTCAATCAATTAATCACAAATGATATAGAGTGGAACATGTGCATTACGGCCTTCAGCCAAGGTAACCCCTGGTGTGCTAGGTTAATCACTTGTGGGCGTTGTTTGCCATCTCTTACTGAGGCCTGCACTTCTCATGGTGTACAGGTGACCTACACGCATCATTGAGTCTGGTGTGTTGCGAAGAAACATCCAAAAGAAGCGCTGGTGGCACCTGGCAGTCATTGATCGTGGGAATCGAGGATTTTCCTGACCGTGGGATTTAGCTCCCAAATACAAGCCTTACCATTTGACCTCGGGGGCGATTCAGAAATGTCTTCCGCGAAATCAGAGAGCGAAGACTTGAAAGCTGCTATATTTCAACGCCTTCATCCTCGCGTCTACTTTGAACGTTTTTTGGCTGAAAAAGTTAGGCCTGATGGTCGCGAGTTCGATGAATGGCGCGATGTTTCAGTAAATGTCGGTAAGTAAAATTTGTTATAAAGATATTCGGCTTTGTTTTAATCAATAACCTCTGTTATAGGGTCGATATCGACCGCTAACGGTTCTTCTCTGGTTCGGTTGGGAAATACGACGATAGTATGTGGTGTGAAAGCCGAGATTGCCGAACCTGAGCTTGACCAGCCTGAGGATGGCTACTTGGGTTCGTAGTACCATTCTTTCAACAACGCTTTTTGGCTAATCGTAGTCCGATGTATTAATCATGCAGTGCCCAACTTGGATCTACCCGCAATATGCTCTCCGAAATTCAAACCTGGTCCACCGGGTGAAGAAGCTCAAGTTCTATCAGATCATCTGAACGACGTATTGGTCTCGTAAGTAGTCACGTATCAATCATTTTCCAAGATACTGTAATCTGAGATATAGCAGCTAGTTCAGGAATGTTGAAATTATCGTCTCTCTGTATTCACCCTGGACGCGCAGTATGGGTTCTCTACGTCGACGCGGTGTGTATAAACTACGACGGAAACGCGTTTGACGCAGCTCTCATGGCTATGGTTGCTGCTCTGAAGAATAGTAAGCATTGTTCCTTTTCTCCCTTGACAAGACGTCGTTTATTAGACAACCAGCCAAGTTGCCAAAGGCTACCTTTGACGAGGTCACTGGTCGTACTACTTGCTCGAGAAAGACGCAGACACCTCTTGAAATATCAAGGTCACCCTTATCAATGTCGTTTGGCATATTTGACGGGTGGGCAATAATGATTCTTTGGGGTATATTGATTGCTAATACACTCGTCTAGATCCCAGCTCATTACGGATCCTACATCGTTTGAAGAATCGTTATCGGATACCACACTCTCTATCGTCGTAGATGAGAACAACGAAGTCTTGCAAACGTCTCAGTTGGGAGCGGGCGTCATAGAATCAGAGGATCCTTTACTCGCATGTATCGCTGCTGCAAAAAAGCGTCGCCAGGAGCTGGCACACAGTATATAAAGCGGTGAATAGTAAATACAACTGAAGCTAAGTTTAGTCTTAGTGTATGTAATTTGTGTATATGGACTACCAGTAAGTAGGAAGGTATACAGTACACGTTAGCCAATAACGTATAGTAATCAAAAGAAAGAATTAAACAATAGAGCCGCGACAAATCACATATCTAATTGGCATTTTGAGCACGATTTCGGAATTGAACAAAACTGTCAATCATGCCCATCATATCACCCAACCCATGTTCTTCGGGCAACCATTCACCATTATTGACGCACAAGATCCTCATGCGCTCGTGGTACTGGAGGTCGGGAAGCAGTTTGGGAGTGATAAGGAAGTATTGAGCACTATCGGCTTTGCAAGTAACCTGAACCATAGAATCGTGGACGGCTCGCTCCGCGCGTTG
Organism: Pleurotus tuber-regium; assembly: GCA_014058305.1. Lineage (NCBI taxonomy): Eukaryota > Fungi > Basidiomycota > Agaricomycetes > Agaricales > Pleurotaceae > Pleurotus > Pleurotus tuber-regium. The sequence goes on from JACFYU010000024.1 coordinate 435,077, forward strand.
GTCCATACCCTTAGAAACCTGTTGAGCCCAAAATTCCCTCCTCGAAACTCATGCCATTACTTACCTGATTGATTTCGTCAACTAGTGAGAAAGGTGCACGAGCCTCTTCGGTCAAACTCATGAGGTACAAAATGGTTGTAAGAGAACGTTCCTAAGGCATAATCAGGTTCAGAATGATAAAAGGGAAGGAAAATCAGACGACTTACACCACCGGATTGACGTTGGCTAGTGAGTAGCTGTAGTTTCTCATCATCACGGAACTTGACGAGGATATCGATGGCCCATTTTTCGTAGTCTTCATGTTCACTTATGCGGATTTCACCCGCGCATCCAATACCTTCTCCTAATTCAGAGACAGTTTCTCAGTACATCGAGCAAAAAAGCTTACGATCAAATGCAGAAGAAAACTTTTTGCCAATGCTCTTGACAAGACTTTCAAGGGCGGGTTGCCAATTGTCCTGTGTATGACACTATTCAGATCGTTGAGCAATAAAACAGATCGAAGCGCTGACCCTGGCGTTCTTGATATTTCGCTCTATCCTTTCAACTTTCTTCTGTTTTTCTGAAAGCGACCTTGTCATGTTTTCAATCTGATAAGGAGCATGAATACGAAAGCCAAACTATTGGGAAACTCCACGTACCTCCTGTTTGCGTCTTTCATATTGCTCGATGACCCCAGGGTTGGTGTTCAAGTTCAACTCGAGCCTATTACGCTGTTCCTCAAGATCGGCTTCAAGCTGTTCAGAGTTGCGTAGCTCGACACCGTCCTCTGAAGGCGGGGTCTTTCCAGCCTGTTCTGCCTCCTTGGTGGCGTCCTCCCAAGTCTTTCGAGCACCTTCTATCACGTTGAACTCCTCCCACAGCTCAGGGTTAGCTTCATCGGCAGCACGAACGACAGCTTGACTCTCCTCCAGGATCTTCTTCGATTCCGCTTTTAGACGCTTGAACTCAGTGTCCGCTGTATCAGTCTCATCAACAAAAAAATCTCAATCAAATAGAAGAATTCTTACCATCCGAGAACTCTACCAATGCATCTTTATATTTCTCGTCCTTCTTTTTGCAGAGTTCATCGAGAGCGTTCTTATTGGCGCCGATTTGAAGATACTCAAGTCCAGCCTTAGTGGCCTCTTTTTGCTCTACCACGACGGCCCGGGCGAGCTCCTGGAAGTACGTTGAAGCGACCATACCTCAGCCTTATTATTAAAGACGTACAACATACTCCTGGGCAATTCTGGTCCGGGACTGAGCAAGTCGATAAATCTCTTGCTTGACTTCAAGACGCTTGGCGTCAGCGGGAGGCTGATTGAGCAATTCATTGAGGGCTTTAGAAGCTCGGTCTAGGGTAAGATGAGTCAATACAGTACCTGTTAAAAGAGAAGAAAGAATATCGTACCAAGCTTAGAGTTGAGAGCGCCGACTCGAGCGTGCTCGTCGTTGATAACCTGCCTGCGCTTAGCTACAGCTTGCTATTAACAATAGACACAGCAACAATCAGCAACGACGTATATCCGGCAGTCTGGAAGAACATATACTGACCATACGCTGTTTGAAGGCCTGATCCTCAGCATCCAAAGCCGCCTTTTCTGCATCGAGCTCCTTTTGCCTCTCCGCCGTCATCTGCAGTTCCCTCTGGTGCTCCTTCAGTTCACCGTCGAGCCGTGACTTAACCTCTTGGTCGACTGCAAAGTGGTACATATTCGCGTTAACCAACCAGTTGATCAAAAAATTCAGTGTATTACGTACCAGAGGCATTGACAAGGTTGCGCGCAGGTCTCACATCCCTAGTCATATTTTGAACGGCCCTCTTACCATACCTCGACCTACTAACTTGATGGATAGCTGTGCCAACGATAAACGATGCGCCGTTTCCACCTTTCCCGTTTTCACCAACTCTTGTTACCGCCTCCATCGCCCTCTGAACATCTACCTGTTTAAACAATCCGATAGCCTAACGAGATTCTCATTCAGTTTTCGATACCATCATCCTATGTAGGTAAACTCACAGATCGATGAAGGCCAACTGAATCCGTCAACCACCATTTCATCCCTTCAGGATAATCAATGAACTGGATGGCATAACCATCGAAACCAATATCGCGCAACTATTTGATACGATGCTTAGACTGAGCAACATACAAAGACAAATGAGACTTACTTCAGCTTCCGTCATCGGAGGAGCGGTCACTAACGTCTCTTTATACGGCTTGAACCAAGTATTGATCCTCACATCGCGGCCCAAAACTTTCTCCGTATGCATATATCTATTGAAAAGATCATAATCTTTTTGAGTCTGCGCGACGAATGTCTATATGCACATCAGAAATGGTCCAAGTATTTCGAAGGAAAAGAACGACCAACCTTCATATGGTTCCCGCTGAAGAAAGATTCCACCGCATCAACATATCTCTTATCCGGGACGCTAACGGAAAGAATCGGTGGCTCAATCACCTCCTTCTCGAACTTGTCGCGATTCGCGCGAAGCCATCGAACAGCATCAGCATGGTCTCGGTCCCAGCGTTCTAATTTCTGCAGCTTCTGGGTATGCACGTCGTCAAGCTGCTTTAGCCTGGAATCAAGCACGCTTCAGCTATCCGATTAGCACCAGGAAGCGACTAATACGAACCTGGTTTGGCACTGCTCGATTCGTCCTTGAAACATAACTTTCTTGTTCACAAGTTCTCTCTGATCTGCTTCCCATTGAGCGGATCGTGCTATCAAGGGGGCGCGCTCCTCATTGATTTTTTCCTACAACGAAGTTAGTGCAACGGAGACCACTTAACAAACCGAATATATTCACCGCATCGCGTTTCACAGCTTGCATATCTTCGACCTCGACTTTCACCGCCAATTGGTTCTTATAACCAGCAATATCCGACTCGAACCTCTTTATCTTCCTCTGTCGTTCCTTTTCATCGGACTTCAAACGTTCCAGCTTTTCCAAAGCTTCTTCCATCTTGGCCTCAAGCTGGCTACTAGCCTTCCACTTATCTGTCATCTTCTTGAACTTGGCCTGGGTGGATTTCTTCATATCCTCCCGCTGACGCTCATGGTCCTTGTGCTGGTTGGTCAATTTCCTACAGATGAAATTGGGATGAGATCGCTCATGGAATGTGCAGAGGGAGAATACTTACTTGAGGAGCTCATGGGCAGGTGCGTTCTTCTCTTTGAGTTTCATGACTTTCTCGTGAAGGGCACGTTGTACAGATTTCGCGGCTAGGCACAGCTCCCGATGCTCTCGATACCGTTGCACGGGAAGGAGAATCTCTAGCAATGCGATCTACGATAGATTGGTAAGTACAATTGCCGCAAAATAGATACGGATGCGAACGTCGTGTTCAATCTTTTTGCGTTCGTTATACCGGTGGACCTCCCTCTCCAATCCTTCATTTCGTTCTTGCATAGTCTTGAGTTGGTCGCGTTCCCCAGTCATGAGCTTCAGAGATAGGGGTGAATTTCAATTGTAAAGGAGGCAAGACAGCGAAAATATCGAACCTCTTGTAACTGTTTAAGCTCCTTACCGGCAGAAATGAGAGTATCGTGCCAGGTAGTGAGGTTCTCGTCACCAGCAGCGCGTTGAGTCTCCCTCAGCAGTTGCTGAGGGGTCATTTGAGCGAACTCGGCTACTCTGTCTTGAGGCAAGAAGGAACTAGCATGGATGCATTCGTATGTGAGATATCTAAGGCAAAGAAAGGTACCTACCATAAGTTTCCGACTTGAACATTGAGTTCGGCCATCTTGGCGTTGATTTCTCTACCAGTAGCCGATTGGCCGTTGAGGGTAAATTGCGAAGCCTTCGAAGAGGATTTCATCGTGCGACGAATGATGACGTTGGGCTTGCCCAATGAACCTTTGAGTTCGATCTCAATATGACCATCCGCTGCACCATGTTTGACAAACAGGTTGAGGTCAGAAGCGCGTCCAAGGACCTACAGAGAAATTCAGCGTAAGATCTACTAGTAAACGAATGCATATCTTACACTTGGGGGAAAGTTAAGGCCAAGGCATATTGCGCAAGCAATACTGCTTTTCCCAGTTCCATTCGGGCCCAAAATCATATTCAGATATGGCCCAGGACAGAATTCGACGAAATCGTATGTTACGAAATTCCTTAGTTGGATGCGCATAATAGACCCAGGAATGAAGCTAACATATATCATGAGCACTTTGACAAATTTGACAGAGACGTGTCTGTACATACCCATCGACGTCTCTAGGTTGAGTTTTCACGCGTAATCTTTGAGGTGGGGAGCTTTGACTGCCTGAAGGCACCGAGTCTCCATCATCATTGATGCGTGAACGCTTATTACCCTTTGGCGATCCTTCGCCTTGCTGATCATCTTCATCGACCTCCTCCACATTTTCCTCGTCGTCGTCTTCGCCTTCAGCATCCTGCTCATCATCAGCATGAGCCTGCCGAGCCTCAGATTCTACCTCTACGCGCGCCCGACGCGTCTTATCCTCCTTTATCCTAAGCTCGTCTTTCATCTTCGCAGTTTTGATTCTTCCGGGCATGAAGAATTGAGTATCCTATCCAGCTACTCCGTTGTGACCTTTTTCGAATCAGTTCGATGCTAGCGCGAGTCAGAAACGCGTCGCGTCAATGTTCACAGGGTTATTTGGTGATCCTGATGCCATGTTTGGTCTATTTGGCTAGCCACAACCCTCCCTTTTCATCGAAGGGCATCCAAGACTTCACAGTTTTTTATACATAGTACTCAGAGTATTGTTAGATGTATTTAAACGGGAATTTGCATGCCAGGAACCTCGGCCGACGACAGCAAGTTGGTTCAAGGCGCCATCCAATAAGCGAGAAGAATGACTGCAGAATAGAATGCATATTCCGGGTTTGAACCAGTAGTGATGATGCTAGCCCACTGTTGAATAGATGAAGCACGGTGTAGGTTACATAGCAGGGAGTCCGGGCAACCTGATAACCTATGCGGCATCACCCAAGACGTGATCAAGCTAAATATTTATCCCTCTCGTCAATCCATATCCAGTGAGCTTGAAGCGCTGCAGAAGAACTCTTATTGTGGAGGCCTTAAAACAGAACAGACAATCGTCATAGCAGATTAACTCACAAAGCGTGCGATGTTCAGTAGACTTTTTCTAATCGTATACTAGGAAAGGGCACAGTTCAGTCTATGCTTAAAGGTAACATTACTCCTGCTCACCATGAACAATTCCTGCGGACGTCGTTCAGCGGTTAAACGCTACTCCGAAAATCGATATTCTCACCGTAGAAAAGCGTCCAGACCAGAACAAACGTAAATATATTGTCCTGGCCTGGATTTACCAGCTCCGTTAAGCCTCCAGGAATATATTTCAACGGCTTTCCTCGGCAGTTTATAATGTATATGCATGCAGAGGTAAATAGAGTCGATATCAAGAAAAGAGCAAAGCCAAGCCAGTTCTGAAGACCCAAAATGCCAGCAGCAGCGCCTGCAAAGCAAGCAGAGTAGAACTTGACAGTGCTCAGCGCCGAGTTATGGTGAACATTGGGAGGATAATAAGTTTGAGCAGTGTCCGTGGCCGACATCAAAAACGAAAATTGAAGCAACTGAGCCCGCCGAACGCGTCAACAAAGTTCCATGTAACGTTGTACGCCACCATCTTTCCCACGATCAATATCTATTTACAGCACCTCCTGGAGTCAGAACTGATCTTTCTTGGTAAAACACAAGGTATCTGCAGTATGACCACGACGCACATTGGAACAGATTCTGATGGCGATGATACATCTTCTAGTCGTTTTTTATCTAAATATCCACGGCACCATATGCAAGAGGGTGGCCAGATCAAAGTCGGCATCTTAGGAGCGACGGGAACTGTTGGCCAGCGGTTCATCACCCTATTGGCATCCCACCCTTGGTTCACCATTGAAGCTATCGGAGCTTCTTCGCGGTCAGCAAATCAGCCTTATTACAAGGCTGTAAAATGGAAACAGACCACACCCATACCGAATGGCGTTAGAGATATGATTATCAAGGAGTGTCTGCCAATACACTTTGCCGATTGTGCCATTGTGTTCTCTGGCTTGGATGCGGATGTCGCAGGAGAAATCGGTACGCTCATGTAGCTACCATATCTAAGTTTAGCTAACTGTCCACCAAAGAGGCCGACTTCCGTGCTGCTGAATTAGCAGTCTTCTCAAACGCAAAAAACTACCGACGGGATCCACATGTTCCTCTCATCGTACCTCTCGTAAATCCGGGCCATTTGGCCATGGTCCCACAGCAGCAATCACTCCATAAACCACCTTTGAAAAAAGGTTTCATCGTAACCAACGCGAATTGCTCTACCACTGGTTACGTCATACCTCTCTCTGCACTCGAGAAGGCTTTTGGGCCTATCGATGCCTGTATGGTCACCACCATGCAAGCCATCTCCGGTGCCGGATATCCCGGTCTTCCCAGCATGGATATAATGGATAACGTCGTCCCGTATATCAGTGGTGAGGAAGAAAAGATGGAGTGGGAGACGCTCAAGATCCTCGGCGGGTTAATGGACTCTGATGGGGGTCTTAAAGCATTCGATATGCACGCTCGCCACCCTCTCCGTGTATCGGCATCATGCAATCGTGTGCCGGTGATTGATGGACATACCGAATGTGTATCCATACGGTTTGCGAACCGACCACCACCAAGCCCACAACAAGTACGTGAAGCACTGGTTGCGTTCACGCCGGACGCACAGGCTCTCGGATGCCCATCGGCACCTCGTCATGCAATCGTTGTTCACGAAGAACCAGATCGGCCACAGCCGAGATTGGACAGATACTATCAAGACGGATCCGGAGTTCATGTTGGTCGTGTGCGCCAATGTCAAGTGCTAGATATAAAGTTTGTCATACTGGCCAATAATGTCTCAATCGGCGCTGCTACCAGTAGCATAATCAATGCCGAGCTAGCTGTAATAAAGGGTGTTATCAGTGCGTAGATTGATTTAGTAGGTTGATGATTTTGCGGTAGATAGCGAGATAAGGAGGACATCTCTGTATTTCTAAGAACGGGGACTAGGGACTATCACGATATACAACAGACTGCATGTGGTCACTCATCTGACCTGGTAAACTGCTCGCGCTCGAACCTGTCCTTGTGTATACCTTCATCGCTGTCAGCCGGATAGCGTTCACTGTGGTAGGCTTGTTTCTTTTTGAAATAGACCGACCGCTTCCGGTTTCGCAGAATTCGCGGTTGTGAGTTATTGTTATTACTAAGACAATACTTTACAAAGGGCTTATGCATGTTGGCAATGGAAGTTCTTTTTCGGCCGTCTGGAGTAAATCCTCAAAGATATGGGGTTAAACTAGTCGGCTTAAAAGTAGTAGCGCTGACGAATTGGCCATGGCCGCTGAGATGGATTCCTCGATTCAATAGGATCTCGGGCTGAATAAGTAGAGCAATTTTAGGGTACTCCTAATTACAACATTCCCTGTTCCATCAAGCCAAGACTTCCCTACAATTTTTGTACATCACTTAGCGACATCACCATCATATCAGACCTTCCTTCGGTGTAATCCAGTAATCGTTGAGCGGGAATACGAGCGACAAACCGGCGCGGAAATCAGAAAGTCGTGACGAGAATATCAATAGCATTAACGGCTTGGCTCCAGAATAAACGAAAGACGTCCCCGGTCTTCGGTAGCTATGAGAAGAAGTGTTCATTAGCCTTCAAGCGCTCCGCATATTTCTGTCGTTTTCTATATCGGTGGGTAAAAAGCCTTCGATGATGAAAGCCACGGTACCAGCTGAGTCGAGATCTAATGCCACGTTCCCGCCGCGTGGGCGTCCCTCGTGGCATGAAGCCCACGTGGTTTCCCGATCAAGGCACTAGGTTCATTAAGTTCTCATGTACCGTTCCGGCCTTCCTTGTTCTAAAGATGAAAATAAAGATACGGACTTTTCGAAAATACATATCAAGACACAACATCCAAGCAAATTGAAGCTTCTTTTCTTCTACCCTTTTGCTCCCCCATACCTGTAGCTCGCTGACACCAATGTCGGGCGTATACATCCTATTGCAGTTCGGTGATGATCCTTGTAGTTGTCGTTTTGAGGACTTGGAGAGCAGGCCTGCGTTCACTGTGTACGTGCGTTTGCAGAGTGACTCGTTTGCACTGCTGACGGTGTTTTGTAGGCAAGAAGTATTTTATCCATTTCGAACTCGCATTTATCGTAGCTTATGTAGAATAGGTATCGCAGAATCCGAACGTCGTGGTGATGCTACGCCGAGAGGCTGCGTGGTCGCAACAGCATCCCAGCATAATGGGGCCTGACAGGTCCTTCTTCTACTTTGGCCCCGCTCAGTCGCAAGGGTACCTTGTCTACGGTAATTCGGCCACGCAACCAATGTCTAACTCAATACGGCAAAAGAGTAATTCAAGCAAGTAAGTCTTCACCCCCAATACCCCGCTACCACTGAGCGACTAACCATGTGCACATAAGCTCCAGATATTTCAAGCCCCAAAACGGTAGCAAAGAGTACAAATGGAAGATAAGTCCCCAACGAATGGAGGTGGGTGACGTTCTGCGGGCACCGCATCAGCTAAATTAACACGCTAGCGAGTTTAGTGCAGTGACGGGCGTTCCACCATCGCTGTGTGGGAACGAAGCCAGCCAGAGGATGAATTCCATGCCCGCCTGACCATTAAAAGCTCAGGCCTCCCCATCGTCACTGAGATCCTCACCACCCTCACATTGAACCGTGTATCTCTAGCGCTTAATTGGTAGCGTCTCATTCCTCTCATCCTCGGTCTTCCTCCCCCATAGGCTATCATCATCTCACGTTTTTCTGTCATAATCAATCAATCACTCAGCCGTTTCGTTCGCAACGACGTCTTCCCTCCGGCCTGGATAGCCACGTGTAGTACAGCAATGTATATGGTTACGATATCTCACCTTCCAATTGACTCCATCCAAGTGTATTACCCACTCAGCTCTCAAGGATCAAGATCATGACCAATGATGCAACGCCTCGGCTGAACATCACATGCACTATCTTCAGCGCGATATCTATAATGAAATCAGGACAAGGGGGGAGGGAAATAGTTCCCGTAATCTGTGGGGCTCGACAATTCCTGAGATGAGATTTAACTTGATTATTAATCCTCCACTTTACGTAGCTCCTCCTGCAGCTCAACCAGACGACCCCACTCCGGCTCATCCTCGAAGCTCTCCTTCGTTCGCCCGATAAACGTCCGTACGATACTTCGACATTGTAAGCGCCAGTTGAAGCCCCCACCTTCTACCCGCGGCCCGAAATTTCTCAAGATATCAACGATATCTTCCACCTCTGAAACGGCTTCACGCCACTTGCCCGGGTCAGTTTCTCCCTTTTCCATGGTTCCTGCCGTCCCGCAGCGGTAGGCATCTAGGGATGCCTTGAGAGCGTCCTCCCACCTCGATTGCCATGTTAGGAGCCGTGCATATGCACGGAATATCCGAGGAGAGGATACTCGTGGTAGTATGATGTTCTCGAGTAGGTGGGTTACGTTCCTGAGCAACCCATGGCCCTCATTAGGATTCTGCACAGGCGCGTTACCTCCTTCGCTGGCTTCTTCAGGATTTGCGGGGGCACGTGTGACGGCGTCTACCAACCTCTCAAGCACGTCCTCATCTACGGATTTGGTACCGACTTTTGCGCTGGTCTCTTCTACGATGCGGCCTAATGCACGGCACGCTTCTGATAGCTCACCGACATCCATCGCGACGATCATGTAGTTCGACCACATACGCCAGTTGTCATATTTAAACCGTAACCCTTGCTTGAGCGCACGGAAGGCAAGCATCTTGTTGGCGAATGGGATGGACTTGCTGTCCTCTCCATCATATGATAGCGCCATATCATCGGTCCCTTTCTCCTCCTTCCTATCGACCTAACAACCACCAGAAGGAACGACGAAGGAAGCGAAGGCCATGAAGAAACAATCAGAATCGTGCGATTGGGTACGCCACAAATCCTGAAACATACCGTGTCATCATGATCTCCGTCAGCATCAGCACCACCAGATTGCGAAGAGGCCGTTCCCATGCGAAGGTATACAGAAGCTAAATTATTCCAGCTCTCCCCGTCTTCATCATCGATTGCTACACACCGGCTGAAAGCCTCCTTTGCATCTTCCCATTTCTCTTCCCGTACACATGCGCAGCCGAGGATGAACCACGACCGGGAAAGTAGTGGGTTAATTGCCACTGCACGTTTTAGGCAGGTAATAGCCTTAACGTATTCCGATCGAGCAAAGTAGTACCCTCCGAGCGACCGCATGGCACGTCCAGAGGTTTCTTTGGATATTTCCCAAGCGCGATTGTAGTGCTCAACAGCGTTATCTGGCTCCAGGTCCCCAAGAAGGCACCATAGCTTCGCCTCACGCGCTGCGTCCAAGTAGGCTCTTTTTTCACTCGACAGAGCCTTCCCGCGAGATATCACATTTTCGGCTTCATACCTTTTCCCTTCCAACAGATCCTTCACGATAGCTTTCGCCTTATCGGGCCGTTCTAAAGCTCCCCAGCACTTGACTACTTCTTCCCACATCTCCAAACGCTCGAAAATCTCCAATGCGGATTTAACCACGCCTAGGTTGAGGAACTGCAGAGCGAGTTCACGCTCTAGTTCCCATTTACTTGGAAGGGGTATGTCATGGAAGTAGCGAAGACGTTCTGCCACGGTAGAGTCGGCTGTGGGCATTTGATCGATAAGCGCCTGCAGTTGGAGCGTTGCACGCTCGACGGTCCGTGTACGGGATGACTCGAGTCTGGAGCGAAGGAGTAAAGCCATGGTGTGAACAGACCAATTACGCGGATGCGAGATGACTCGTGCTACGTATGGGTACATTTGTTCTGCGGTGAGACCGTGTGCGGGAGAGGTGTTTTCGACGTTTAAGCAGAGTGAGAGGAGGATACATTGGTCGAGTGGGTGTAAGGGCGGTTGGGAGGATGGGTCGAGATGGCCGAGTCGGGAACCTTCGCCTTTAGGGTTTGAAGACGTAAATTGCGTTTGCTCCAGTAGTGTATCGTCGTTTAGAGCTATCGTCTCTGGAATGTTGGCACTGCTTTCGGCCGAAATCGCTGTGCCCTCGGCTTGATCATGATTACTAGCTTCATCGGAAGTTGTTGGCTCCGGAAGATGGCTCTCCGCAAGTAAAATAAGTTGGCTAAGGTTATTCTGTTGGAATTTTGTTCGTTTCCCCAGCGCACCGGTGAGCTCATACTCCAAGCCCGTCGCCTTGGCAGCTCGTACAAAATAGTCGGATGCCGTTTTATCCTGTGAGAGCGTATGCTCCAGCAAGCCTGACTCTAGGTGGAGTCGTCCGGTGAACTCGGGATCGATGATGATTGTATCGGGCAGGCTTAGGGTCTCGAGAGCAGCAAGGATGCTAGGAGGCGGCGGCGAGGGTTCGTCCAAAATATGTTGATGAATAATCGTAGTACGAAGGCGCCACCATGGAGCAGATTTACAATGGTTGTATGGAGAATCGAAGAGTAGCTGAGCAAGGCGCAGGAAAATCGGGTGCCGTGCAAGGTGGTAAGCAGGTTCGCCGCCGTATGCAAGCTCAGATATGGCTTTTCTATGGAGTGACTCTTCTGTCAGTGTCGTGGACTCGTTAGATATTATTTCCAGAGGTTCGACATCGAGGTCAGGCCCCGTCCAATTGGCTTGGACAAATGCATGTAGAAGTGCCACACCGATGCTCAGGCGCACCAACTCTCCAACTGGATCATCGGCGCCGTCAACATTTTGGGTAAATTTGAACCAGGAATCCAGAGACGAGGCGTCATTTACGTTAGAGATACGTAGCTGAAACATTTCCCTGGCAAGTGGAGAAAGGAGAGGGTCACGGAAGCTACCGTTTACTACATCTCGAGCTAGCTTGACCACGGAGTCGGGTAGATTTTGTGGTTGATGAGAGGTTGAGTCGTTGATCCATGATCCTACCAAAAGTGCTTTTTCGATGAAAGCGATATCTGCCTCCATGATCTAAGTAGAAGAGATGTATTGATGTGATCGAAAGGGTCACCACGTGGTAATACTTCCCTGATTAAGCGACCGTTTGAGCTGTTACCGTGGGAGAAGTTTTGGATTCCCACAGTCAGGAATGGTGAAGTCATTGTTCAGTCGTTCAGCTTCCACCGCCTCATGCATGTTGCCACTACACCATGGGTATCTCATCCAGCTGGAACATTTCTCTCAGATATTAACGCAAACTGAGCAGATTCGGGCATATCGAAGCAACTCGTCGACAAGATCTATGAAAAGCGCAAAGCTGCCGCACTCGAGCTCGAGAAGTTAGTTGCTTTCACTGACTTTCGATATAAGCACTGAATCAAACGTGCTAGGCAGGTGCGCGAGAGCCACCAACAAGGAGACCATCGTCGTATCAGTCAAATTATTGACCAACTAGTGGAGATGTTTAGTAACACGTCCAACCCACTACACGTCCGCAATGGTGGGCTCATAGGGCTCGCGGGGACGGCTATCGCGCTAGGAGTGGACGTCGCGCCTTACATGGAGAAATTTGTGGGACCTCTTCTTGATTGCTTCGTTGACACTGAAAACAGGATACGTTATTTCTCTGCCGAATGTTTGTACAACATAGCCAAGGTATCCAAAGGAGAGATATTGGTCTACTTCAATGATATCTTCGACGCGTTGAGTAAGGTGCGTAACACGCGTTTGATCGAACATCAAGCTTTATACCTTGAATACATAGCTCGCCGCTGATTCCGAGCTGTCTGTCAAGAACGGTGCCGAGCTGCTCGATCGCCTATTGAAAGACATAGTCGCCGAATCTGCTTCCGTTTACATCCCACAATACGCGGAAACAGAGAAGATACGCGAAGAAAAGAATACTGTATTGGTTCCCTACCCGTATGGAAATGCAGATGGCGAAATGGCCAAAAGGGCTTTTTCGTTAGCCCACTTCATCCCTTTACTGCGCGAACGAATCTATGTCGTCAGCCCCTTCACAAGGAGTTATCTTGTTTCGTGGATCAACGTATTAGATTCCGTCCCAGAATTAGAGCTTATCACCTTTCTTCCGGAGTTTTTAGATGGTCTCTTGTGAGTCTCCAAGGTTCATTTCCCCAAGAATCCCGCTATAGACTGCTATTTTTTAGAGGCTATCTATCTGATCCGACCGAAGACGTCAGGGTTGCTACAGAGACACTGCTGGGTGACTTCCTCCGCGAAATCCGTGAAATCACCGTCGTAGCACGGCAAGTAGACGAACGAGCGAAGTACAAGCGAGACAGCGAGAAAGCTGACTCGATCGTGCAAAGGCCCGCTAACGACAAGTTACCTGATCTGACACTGGATGGTGCTGAAGCCGCTGCGTTCCTTCCTGAGAATGACGGTACCAGTAGCTTCGATGATGAATCTGCGCTCAAGGATGATGAAGCCTCTGATCATGCGTATCGGGATACCGGAGGTGGGTTTATTTGCGCCTGAGTGTGCTGTCAGAATTGATGCGTTATTAGTTTGGATACCCGGACAAGGGGTAGTCATTCACTATGAAGAGATTATCGAAATCCTCCTTAAGCAATTCAAAGATGATCGTCAGTCGTACCATTTATCCAAATTCTCCTCATGTATATTTTTCTCACACTTCCTGGAATGTTAGATGACGAAATACAGCAATCTACCGCACTTCAGTGGTTCGCCGAATTCCTCACTTTTGCTCCAGACGTAATGGTACCTTTCACACCCCGCCTCATCCCAGTAATCCTCCCAAACCTCGCCCACCACGTCAGCATGATACAAACCGTCGCTATCCGTACAAACAAGCTCTTGTTAAACGTCATCCGAAACCTCCCCTCACCAGCCGAAACACAACCCAAACCACCACCTCTCGAGAGACAAACCCAATCCTCACGCGTTCCTCCCATCCCTGGCTCCCCTACGCCAACGTCCGCTCCAACTTCAAGACAGTCGACGATGGGGAAGGATTCGTTGAGTGGTAGTCGGGAGCTTTCGTCGCCTGAATCTACTCAGGATAGTGTAATAGCGCAATCGACGGCTAGCGTGCCTATGCAGCGAACCCGTGGTAGTGCCGTTGATTTGGGATCTCGAGTAAGTGCTGCAGCGGACGGTCCATCTACAGCGCCGAATAATGCCCCAGCAAGCCGCCCTCATTCGCCTATCTCGCTCATTAGTCAGGGCGGATACCATCCTAACCAGGTATCTTCAGCTCAAAGTCCAGAAGGAGACGGAGAACCCTTTAATTATCAGGATACAGTCAACGAACTCACTTTACACTTTATGAGTGAATTTGAGGATACCAGGGTGGCTGCATTGAAGTGGTTGATCATGCTTCATCAGAAGGCACCGAAGAAGGTAGATTTCGAGCGAGTGCTTGTTCGACACGATTTGACAATTGGGTGATTTTTCTAGATTTTGGCCATGGATGATGGGACTTTTCCTGCCCTGCTCAAGACATTGTCAGATAGCTCGGAAGAGGTATAGTGTATTCAGTACCTATAAACGTATTCAAACTCAGTTTGTTAAACAAGGTCATTAAACACGACCTTCAACTTCTCGCCCAAATATCCTCGAGCTCGGAAGAGAACTACTTCAAAGCGTTCATGCACAATTTACTGGAATTATTCAGTACCGACCGCCGACTATTGGAGACGAGAGGAAGTCTCATCATCCGTCAGTTATGCTTGAATCTCAATACCGAACGCATATATCGTGCTTTTGCGGAGATTTTGGAGAAGGAAGAGGTATTCATCTTTACCATTCTGTGGATTGTGAAAATCGGGACTGACGCGTGCTCTTGGTCAGGATCTGGAGTTTGCCAGTGTCATTGTGCAGAAGTTGAACATTATCATGATTACTTCGCCCGAGTTGGCCGATTTCCGGAAGCGGTTGAAGAGTTTGGAGATAAGGGTGAGTCGTCTTAGCTTATATCTGTTTGCTTGATGAACATATATTGTTGAAATGATAGCAAGATGGTCAAGCCTTATTCACGACGCTATATCGATCCTGGTGTCATAATGCTGTTGCACTATTCTCTCTATGCCTTCTCGCTCAAGCCTACGAGCACGCTTCGAATCTACTTTATATTATGGCTGACTTGGAGATCACGGTTCAAATGCTAGTTCAAGTAGATAAACTGGTCCAACTGATCGAGTCTCCGGTCTTCACATGTGAGCGACCGTTACTTCTTGGTGTCACAGGCGATTGGGCGCTCAACATGGTATCACGACTAGATCTCCGCTTACAGCTCTTGGAGCCTGAAAGATACCCACATCTATTCAAGTGCTTGTATGGATTGTTAATGCTACTACCTCAAAGCTCTGCCTTTATATCTCTGCGAAATCGGTTGAACGCAGTGAACTCGGCCGGATTCCTCCATATCACGCCCAAATCGTACGTTACCGTAACCTTAAAAGCCGTCGTATACTGACCCATACCATACACGCAGATCTGTAGGCGCCCTGTCTTCAAGATCAAAGATTGGTCGAGACGAAATAAAATGGCAAGAACTCCTCACACATTTCAGATCCACCCAGGCGAGACACGAGAAAGCGCGACGACAAGCCCTCGGAGCTGACTCTCCACCAATCCCAAATCTTGCTGACATCGAACGGCCGGTTGGGAACGACGCTCCCAGTAACGTAGGGAGTAATTCCGCTGCTCCTCCGTCGGGGAGGGTATCTGTAGCGGGAAATCGTCCACAGATGCGGAGGAAGGTTACTGGTGGGGAGCCCCTTAATACGAGTGTTGCTACACCGATCGCGACGAGAGCTAGTGTGCTTTCACCGTTGAATCCGAGGTCGAGGGCGGCTCCTGGTATGGTTTCTACGGCGTTGAATTCGCAGACGCCGACACAAGCGACCATTTTAGCGCAGAATGCGGGGAAGCCGAAGAGGGCTATGAGTTTGAGTAGGAAGTAGTGGTTTTTATGATACCTCGGACGTTGAGACGAACCATGTAATGAACGTTGCTATGATAATTATGATGATAGTACACGGAAACAACAGTATTAGTACAACAGTTCCTAATCTACAGGTTAGCAGATGGGGCTGGGACCAAAATGTTCTCTCGTATTTTGGCGATGTCTTCGTCGGAGAAGTGGACGTATTGCCTTAGATATTCTTCTACACCACCGTATTTCTCGTCTAATAATGTGAGGAAGGCCAGCATCGTTTCCTCCCTGCAAGTAAACATGTTTAGTGCGGCTTCGTTGTTTGAGGCGAATAGGGGCTCCTTTGAGAGTCTAGCCATTATCATCGGCCGAGCTGGTTCGCGACCTACTCGTGTTAGCGAGTAGTCTTTAGCGATAGTCTCGTTGTCTACGCCAGCAAGCTATGGTAAGGCGTCATCAGCACGCGATGGTTGAGTTAGTCGACGAACGCCGACCTTGAGTAAGATGGCCGCAATAAGACCTGTTCGATCTTTCCCGGCGGTGCAATGGAAGAGGCAGCCTTCCGTTGGTCTATCACGAACATGCCTAAGGATAATACCAAAGGACGTTCCACCGTGATCTAGTATTTGAGAGTATAGTTCCATGAATGCCTTGAACCACCGCTTCAGCCGCTGCAACCTCAACTGATCAAGAGAAATGAGATATGAACCTCGGTTTTACCACTAGCGTAAAGCTTGTATCGCCTATGTTTCGTTTGCATTAAAAGTCAATTTCAGGATTTAAGGATAAGCAGAGAGAGCTTGGAAGGGAGGTTCGAGAGTAGGCATTGCTGATTGAGAAGATATACTTACTTGGCCATCATCTCTGGGCTGTAGTCTTCTTTTTGGAAGACGGGTGCTCGTATTATTTCTATGCCCTCAATTTCTGGGACTGGAGTGTTGTATTTCTCGATCTCGGTGTCGGATCGTAGATCAAAGACTTTGGTGACTCCGAGGGCTCTCAGTTTATCTTTCCCTAAGATAATAGTGGTTATGATATGGCATTGCTTGTTTTTATTACAGACTGACCCTCCTGAGTGATCCCAGATACTTCTGCAGACCTGAGCAATACATTAGGTTTGGTTATTTTGCCCGGGTAGGTTAGCGAAGGGTAGGAACCCAGATCGCGGACGTTGATTACACCTGGAATTGTAACAAAAGGTGGATTCGATAATACGTCGGCGACATAGTTGGGATCTAAAGGCTCAAGGTCGTCCATTAAGAAAGAGTAAGTGCCAGCCTGGACGCAAGTCCGGACTCGGAAGACTCTCGGTCCGCAAAGGTGTGACAGTGTCACATCACGTTACTAGTTTAGGGCGGGCAGTTTCGTGTCTAATTTCACATTGTCGCGTTTTGGTTGTTGTTTCTTCAAACTAGCAATGGATTTCGACGGACTCTCCTCATCGCCTCCAGCATTGCACTCACCGCTACCACCAAGTAGTGCCCCATTACCCTCACAATCAATTAATGGTTCATCACCACGACGGCCAGTCGCCGACGCTTTGGCGCTAGGTGATGATGAGGCTGAAGAAGAAAGTCAGGAACCAGCGAACGGACGAAGACGACGACGACCGAAAGGAAATGTAGGGGATATACCGATTGTTAAGGATGCCGTGGGGGAGAGCGTGGCAGAAAGCTTTGAAACGTTTCTGAAAACGTACGCACCCTGTCTGATGCACTGACTGCTGTTTTTAAAGGATGATCATTTATTAGGTATACTGAGGACATCCACTTGGCTGCCACGCCTGCCTCTGATGGCGATATACCCGAGGCTGCTGATGGAGAGCTCATCTACATCGAACAAATACACACCATGCGCGAGTACGAATTAACCACCCTCTATGTTGACTTCGGACACATACTGGAACGCGACGACGTCCTTGCCGATGCTATACAAAAGCAATATTATCGATTTTTACCCTATCTACGCCGCGCACTGCTCAACCTCGTCACCGAATACGAGCCAGAATACCTGAAGATCAACCCAACCGCGGCTACCACCGATTCCGCCAACCTACAATCACGAGAGTTTCATATCGCGTTCTACCACCTTCCTCTAGTATCTGGCATCCGCGATCTTCGAACAGACAAGATTGGTGCTTTGATGAGTATCAGCGGTACTGTCACTCGGACAAGCGAAGTGCGACCTGAGCTGCTATTTGGTAGCTTCATCTGCGAAGTTTGCAACGGACTTGTCAACGACATCGAACAGCAATTCAAATATACCGAGGTGATTCATCGTGTTCCTTTGTAGTTCATCTAGTGTATTAACTCGTTTTAGCCGTCACTGTGTCCAAACCCAACATGTGGTAATCGTACCGCTTGGCAGCTCCAAATCGACACGTCTAAATTCACGGATTGGCAGAAAGTACGTATACAAGAAAACCCATCCGAAATTCCCACTGGCTCTATGCCACGTTCACTTGATGTTATCCTTCGCGGAGAACTCGTTGAGAGGGCCAAGGCTGGTGATAAATGTGTTTTTACCGGAACGTTTATCGTTGTCCCGGATGTCAGTCAACTTGGCATACCTGGCGGTAACAAGGCTGAGTTACAGAGAGAAGCTAGTCGTGCTGGCGCCGGGGTAGCGGGCGCCGCGGGGACTAGTGGGGTGACTGGACTTAAGAGTTTGGGCGTCAGGGATCTTCAGTATAAGACGGCGTTCCTCGCATGTATGGTCCATGACGCAGATGGACGGGTAAGCTCACATATCTATACATGATTATCATTTATCAACCGCGATTTTTTAGGCTGGCACTAATATTCGTGGCGAAGAGGACGCTGGTGAAGATAACGGCCAGACGTTCATTCAATCATTGACCGAACCAGAATTCGAAGAACTCAAAAGTATGATAGACTCAGATCACATCTACTCGCGTCTAGTTGAAAGCATTGCGCCGACTGTATACGGGCATGAAATCGTGAAAAAAGGTATACTGTTACAACTCATGGGTGGTGTCCACAAGCAGACGTCGGAGGGTATGCATCTTCGAGGCGATATCAATATTTGCATAGTTGGCGATCCTTCGACGTCCAAGTCGCAATTCTTGAAGTAGGCCTGATATTACTTTTTTTCACGCATATCTTAACACTTTTGGGTAGATACGTATGCTCTTTCCTTCCGAGAGCAGTCTACACCTCCGGCAAGGCATCTTCTGCAGCCGGTCTTACCGCCGCCGTCGTAAAAGACGAAGAAACAGGCGACTTCACCATCGAAGCCGGAGCCCTCATGCTCGCCGATAACGGCATCTGCGCCATAGACGAATTCGACAAGATGGACATTTCCGATCAAGTCGCCATCCATGAAGCCATGGAACAGCAAACCATCTCCATCGCCAAAGCAGGCATCCACGCCACCCTCAATGCACGAACATCTATTCTCGCTGCTGCGAATCCCATCGGTGGGAGGTACGATCGTAAGAAGACACTAAGAGCGAATTTGCAGATGAGCGCACCGATTATGAGTCGGTTTGATTTGTTCTTTGTGGTTTTGGATGAATGTGATGAGAAGACGGATTTGAATATTGCGAAGCATATTGTGAATGTGCATCGTTTCCAAGATGAGGCGATTCATCCTGAGTTTAGTACGGAGGCGCTGCAGAGGTATATACGATATGCGAGGACTTTTAATCCTAAGGTGCGTCAAGTTGCTTGGGTTGTCTGTACTCACGTCTCATTTACTTTCGTAGCTCACACCGGAAGCGGCGGACGTGCTGGTTGAGAAATACCGGATCCTACGACAAGATGACGCCACGGGTGCCGGACGTAATTCATATCGTATTACCGTTCGTCAGCTAGAAAGTATGATTCGTCTCAGTGAAGCCATCGCACGGGCGAACTGCACATCGGAAGTAAGCTGATCTCATCGCAAGATGATTCAGAAGGAATGAATTGACCACCTAATTGTAGATCACCCCCGCTTTTGTGCGCGAGGCCTACACACTTCTTCGACAATCCATTATCCACGTCGAGCAAGACGACATTGACTTTGATGAGGAAGAACTTGAAGGTGAACGTGGAGATAAGAGACATAAAGCTACGGAGGACGACATCGATGGCGAGCACGATGTAGAGATGTCCGCTGCTGAACTTGAAGCTTTGGAGCAGATAGAGAGCTCGATGGGTGATACGACGAGTGCCCATCCTACATCAGATGCAGCTCCTGGTCCTTCCACACGAGCAGATACCACTATCCCTTCGATGGATACCCCTGCTGCTCCTCAACCCAAGAGAAGGATGATCATCACACACGATAAATATATGACTCTACAAAGTCTCATCGTCATGCATCTCTCCCAAGTGGAAGAAGAGACGGGAAGAGGGCTGGATAGAGACGAACTTATCGATTGGTACCTCGAGTTGAAAGAGTCGGAGGTTCAAGACGTGGAAGAGCTGGATTACGAGAGGGAGCTGATAACGAAAATGCTGAAAAAGCTCGTCAAGGTAAGCACTTGAAGTTTTTGTTATTGTTCTTGGGCGTGACAAAGATATTCGACTACAGGACAGCTACTTGATTGAAGTCAAAGGAGATGTACAGGAATCACTACCGTCAATGGACGAACAAAGCACTGAGTCATCTGCGGTTGTTGACAGTGATAACGTTCGCGTGTATTATATGGTTCATCCTTCGGTGGATACTGAGGGTTTCTCATCTACGTCGGGCATATGACGACCCAGGCACTATTACTACAACTATTTATCTTTGCTACATTGCTATCTCGCTGCGTGTCAACCATATGTACTTTTACGGTGTATTCAAGTTCAAATAATGCGATTGTTGGCCTCATGGAAAGTGCAGAACCTTATAACCGTAGGAAATATTGGTTTCCTGAAACATGAATTTTGCGCAGTATACTACGGATCAGTGAGAACGAACTTATCGCTACTGTTCATGACTTGAGTCAGCGATTCGCTCTAGAGTCTCTTCAACCTGCGGCGCAGCAAGGCGCAACACCATCTTTCTAATCAATTTCGCGCCCGTTGTTCGTACTCCAGTCATCATTATGAATATGCTGCTATGGCATCGTGTAGCCTAGGTACTTATAGTCGCCAACTTGAGCCGTTGAGGCGGACACACCAGAAACATGTCCAGTACCCAATTTCCATTGACTTATCGCCAACCGTTCAAGGCCATCTATGTGGCCTCACGGCTCCTTTCTCTGGTTGTCCTCATTCCCTCGTGGATCATCTATTATACAATCTTCCCCCGTCCGCGAAAGTCTTGGACTCTCCGTCAAACGATTGGCGTTCGACTCATCCGATGGATCATGCCTCTGAACGCCGCCTGTGGTTTAAGTCCCTTGAGGACAGACAAAACGCGTGAAGTGCCACAGTCAGAATTGAAAGAGACTACCTTTACGTGGATTGAACCTGCTGATGCATCGCTGATTCGGGGGATTGCAAAGGACGATAAAATTAAACCAACTCGTATCCCTGGGTATGTTTGGCCTAAAGGTGCTACATTGGGACAGGACGATGGCTTTGTGGGTCTCTGGATTCATGGCGGAGGATATATGATGGGAAATGGTTTGGAGTCATTCCATGAGGCTGGTCAGAATTCACGTTTACAGAAAAGACAAATGAAACTAATTGATTTTCACAGATATCGCTCGTCAAATTGTCAATGTGAGTCGACGTCATTGTTTATCGTTACCAGCTCATGTTAAGGAGAGATGTAGAATTCTGAAGTGAAAACCGTCTTGTGTAAGTTGCAAAAGTCGTGTTATTCTTCTAATCACTAATCGTGTGTATCAAGCCGTCGAATATCGGCTGGTAGACGAAGGCTGTCATCCCGCCCAACTTCTCGACGCTTTGGCGGCTTATGAACAACTTACTAATGTTATGAAAATCGACCCGTCTCGAATTATCGTCTTTGGTGCTTGTGCTGGTGGTAAGTACTTTTCACGCCACCTCCGGCGCTGGATGAGATCGAAATCGCAACAGGTCACTTAACCTTACTCCTTTTGCGATATTTGTACGAGGAGAAAGTCCTTCCTTTACCTCGAGCCATCATGCTCTTTTCTGTGAGTTTACACTTTCCCTGCGATCGTTTGGCTTTTACTGACAAGATGCCCTAATCCAAGCCCTGGGTCGACATGGGTAAGCCGAATTCACCTATTGTCCTTTAACCAAGTAAATCCATTGACATTGATCTCGATAGCTATCGACAAGGAATCACAACAAAACCCTTCCATCTGCCGTCCGAATATAGCTTGTGACATGCTTGCAACTTCCTACCTCGCAAATCTTCGATTCTTAGGGCATCACTCGCCTGATATCTTCGATAGCCCCTACTTGTCCGCCAGTGCGTTCTTGACAATGTCATCTTCTGGCTACAAATAACATCAAACCTTAAAACGCTTCCCCTGTTAGATCGCACGCCTTCAGGAAACTTCAAAGGGTATCCAAAAGTGTTCATCTCGGTTGGTGACGCGGAAGCATTTCAACGGGAATGCGATCAATTGGTTGAACGTCTTCAAGATGATGGTGTCGATGTTACATATGATGTACAGGAAGACGCCGTCCACGATTTCTGGGGATCGGGTTCTCTCGTGCCTCATGACGAGGCTAGAACTCGCGTAGCCGAACATGTTTACCGGTGGATCAACGGACTGAAAACCCCCAACATGCCAAATCCCTCACAAGAGGTATAACTTGGCAGTGATAATCCATCGTTGGTGCTACACAGCTAGTATACATTGATGTCTTCTCTTATAAACCCACATGTACAGCTTTAGTCTAAACCAAGTTGGAAGGATAATGGAACTCTTCCAAACCCACAAAGTTCTCCTTGATGCTACGTGCGCTGACGAACCTGTAGAAAATGCTGATACTACCGGCTTTGTCGTTCGTTCCACTAGCTCGCGATCCGCCGAATGGCTGTTGACCAACAACAGCACCCGTGCACTTTTCGTTGTAGTATACGTTACCAGCGGTATTGCGAAGCTTGTTGGTGGCCGTGATTAGTACTTGACGATCAGATGCAAAGCTGATTGTGGGCATAGGTGCGATTTAGCTGACTGGTAAGTAAAGATTATAATGAGACGCACATTGCGCCGGTCAAGGCGTATTCAGTAGTAGAGTCGATCAATTCGAGGGTATTTTCAAAGTCGGCATCTTCAAAGACGTAGACCTGCAATGTCTGGTTAGGAACAACTCTGCAATTCTACACCGGCACAGTCGTACAGTCAACACAGGTCCGAAGATTTCTTCCACCATAGTGACCATCTTTGGGTCCTTGGTTAGGATTACTGTAGGTTGAATGAAGTATCCCTTGGAGTCATCACCTAACAGATATAAGTTTACGGCGCGGCTGTTGGTGTCTAGAAAACATACCGGTTCCACCGATCAAGATTTCTGCACCAGCGTCTTTGGCCTTTTGGATATAGCCTGTGATTTTATCATACGCAGGCCGGCCACTGTGACGAATAGGTAAGATACAGTAAAATAATCAGGAAAAGCAAAAGAACGAACATCACCGGTCCCATGAAGTTACCGAAATCTTGAGGAGGGCCTACCTTAATTTTAGCCACTTCCTCCAAAAGCAGATTTTTGAATCCGCCCGACCATGCTGAGGACGAAATATATAGCCGTGACAAAGCAGAGCACTTCTGTCCTACAAGAAACATTACTTGCTTATACTAGACCAGGAGGGAGTGACATGACTTACCTTGATATTCGAAGGCACCACGCACACTCTGAAGGACAGCGTTCCTGATCTCCGCTGATTGATGCACGATATGGAAGTTCTTTCCACCTGTCTCACCGACGATTCTTGGGTACCCTTTGTATATATCGAGGTTTGCTGCAATATCCTTCCACAGCTTTTTGAATACGAAGGTACTTCCAGTGAAATGGAGAGCGGCAAAGCTCGGATGCGAGATAGCTTGTGCAACGACCTCAGGTGGTGGCCCAGGGACAAACTGGATAACTCCAGCTGGAAGTCCGGCTTCCGTGAATATTTGATGGATAAGATAGTTTGAGTAAGTTGCAGCTGGTGAAGGCTTCCAGACAACTGTGTTGCCCACCAACGCCGGAGCTACGGATAAGCGAAGGCATCAATGAGAGAAGCTGTGAATGTGGCGTCCTCGCACTCACTGCCTGGAAGATTTCCTCCGATAGCGGTGAAGTTGAATGGGGATACTGCTAAAACGAAACCTTCAAGGGCACGATACTCAACGCGGCTGGCGATAGGGGCTATTAGCGCGTCCGATATAGGAGAATATTGTTCTTGCTTACTTCCATGCACCCGCTGAATTTTTCGAGGGCTGTTGAGAATACAATTCCTCTACATACTTCACGCCGAAGCGTAAGAAATCCGTCAACTGAAAGATCAGATCGTTCATAAGCAACCCCTGCCTTTCAACAAAAAATCGATGAACACTTTTACCTCAGCGGCAGCATCAATCTCTGCTTGCCATGCGTTCTTGCCTTGTCCAAGAATCGTCGCAGCCATGAGCTTGTACCTATACTTCCCGCTGGCAAGATCAGCAGCTTTGAGGAAGATCGCGGCACGATCGTTCCATGGCATGCTCTCCCACTGCGCTTTGGCTTGCAAGGCGCCGTCAATCGCGCTCGCGACAGTGGCTTGGTCGGCTTCGTGGTACGTGCAAAGGTGCCTAGCATGGTCCGATGGAATAGGCTGTTTGGCGATCTTCCCTGTCTTGACCTGATCATGAAATGCAGTTGTATCAATGGAAAGTGTAACTGAATACGCAGATTCCACATACGGGCTTGCCATTGACGATGCAAGGTACCTCGAAAGGTAGCTCCTGCTCCATCTGCGCTATCGCCGCCTCTAAAGCCTTCCGTTCCGTTGATCCTGGGGCATACGATTTCTGCACTGACTTGAACACTATTGCATCTGCCTGGATATGCGATCGAAACATACCATGGGCTCATTTTCGATGGCTGGGACTTTGAACGTAGCAAGCTGAGGCGTAGTCATGGTGGTTCTAGTTGAAGTTATTTACAGAATTTTGAGCAAATGGTGAGCATGCGGGAGACCGCTCTTATACTCATCCTCTTCGCCGGGCGGCTCTAATCCGAATATCTGATAAGATTACAATTTCTGCTACTTATTACTGTCGATTAAATGTTGCATTAGTTGTAATCATACATGTACCATAAGGTAGTGTGAAGTAACGATGCTCGCATTCTGTAGCATACTGTACGGTAGGGGTATCCCATGCATCAAGCCAGGAGGTATACTGTCTGAGTCCATGCGACTGTGGGCAAGTTCATATGATCATATCGTGGCCGGAAGAGCGTCAATGCTTTCCTTCAATTCGGTGAGAAACTTGTGCGAGTTCAACACGCTCCCAGGGCACCGCACACACCCAACCGCATTCGCCGTCGCGCTGAGAAACTCCATACTGAAAATGACCTCGGTCGTGGGTCGAACTGCGAGCTCCTGCTTCGCCCTTTTCTCAAACTCAAACCACCACTTTGGCTGTCCATAAACACTAAACGAGTTTCCATTGCACTGCATGCATTTCACCCCATCAGATACTTTGAGCAGATCTTGAGCAGCGCGCGCGCGGCGTCGATGAAGATCAAGTAATTGATGGTAGGAGTACGCTGATATATGTTTCAGATCATCAGAGAGCGGACAATCCAAAACGTTGACTTTCAGCGTATATTGTGATGAAATCTTTGCTTCTTCATCGAAGTCAAAACGGCATGCGATGGCGTAGACTCGGGTGGATTCTGATCGAAGGAAACAGGGTGAAATGAGGACCTTTCGCAAGGCAGCGATTGGAGCCGTGAAGTCATACTTCACGGCGGCGGCGAGGATGTCCACAAGCTCGCTCAGCGAGGATATTACCGGGTCAGGAACTGGGTAAATGAATTGAAGCAACGCGTCAAGAACAGCGCGTGCTTCGGGGAAAGGGATGACTGGGAGTCCATCGGCGTCTTTCTGTGGAAGCGAAAACATGTCTTTGAAAAACGGCGAGGCGGCTGCAAGGATGCAGCGATGTGCGTAGAATGTCGTCGCATCGTCACCACCGGACTGAAGGACGACATCGGCATCGGGAGGAGGGCCAGTGCACATGAAGACCATTCTGGAAGAGAGGAGAAAAGGCGGTAGACTGAAGATATAGTACTAGGTATATGTGCGAATGACACCCAGGGCAAACGCAGAAGATCAGGCGACACACACAAGAATGGAGAACACCAGACAATAGGGCTGTATGAGGTCTGGTGAATTATAAGTAACTCACTTTTGCGGTGGATAAACAAGAGCAAACATGATGCGATGGACTACCTCGAGCGCCTTGAATACCCAGAATGACCGTCTCTGCTCCTGCTCCGACTTCCATTTCTACGACCACCACGATTCTTTTCTCTAGGCGACCTTGATCGCCTCCGCCTGCTATCTCTATCATACTCTCGGCCTGCATCTCTGTCTCTATCTCGACTTCTGCTGCGTTTCCGACGACGGCTATCTGGAACATCAAATACCATACCATATTTGTCAGGCTTGTCATTGCCACCGTCATCTCTATATCTCCTTGTTTGCTCAAGGTCCTCCCGACCGGCAAAGCCTCCGTCTCTACCGTTCCGACGAGGTGCCCTCTTGATATCATTGGACCAATGAGTATTCATCCGCGCCACAGATTGCGAGCTAACAAAGCGCTCCATCAGTATTATCAATCAATGAAACAACTTGAAACTGTAACGCACAAGTCTACCCAGATCCTACGATCATCAACCAATACATTTTGCATCTTGAAGTAAGCCCTTTCAGCGTCCTCCCGTTTATCGAATTCAATAAAAGCATATTGCAACGAATCGCCAGTTTTCTTATCCCGAATAACCTGGCAGCTCATTATAGGTCCAAATCTCGAGAAGATGAGTTCGAGATCTTCGTCGCGCGTGACTGGGTTCAGCTTACAAACAAAAAGGACGTTTTCCGGTGGACGAACGTTTGCAAAAGGGAGATCCCCAACCATTTCGAGAGTTAGCGCTGAGGCTGCTGCGGCCTTCTCACGACGAACACGCTCTTCTTCTTCCTCGGGGAGGGTGGCTAATGGGTCTTCGTCTTCTGCAATCCGTGTGGAGTTGTCAGGGGGGCGTGTCGGCGATGACGGTGGCTTAATCAGACCAGGAGGGTCAGGGAAAGGATCGTCTGGCCCATTCAATAGGTATAAAGGCTGGCAATGTAACTCGTAGATAAGCGCACCTAGAATGACCACATGCCGTATCCTAACGTCTTTCAAAGGACGTCCATCTTGATCGACGTAGACCTCGTTCAGCTTATCGAGCGTGTCAAGGCCCTCGACAACGTGTCCGAATACCGCATGCTTTCCATCCAAATAGTCGATGCTGTCGCCCAAGGTGATAAAAAACTGGCTGCCACAGCCCCCGAGAGTTTGCCCTTCCAGTGCAGGTGCGACGGCCATCGAGACCGTACCCTTGTGAGTGTGCTTGAGCTTGGGAAGAAACTCTGGTGTAAAGTATCGAGGAGCAGATTTATCGGTTGATATCAACGACCATATTGATTCTCCACCAGTTCCTGTGGCAGTTGGATCTCCTGCTTGCGCCAGAAAGTCCTTCGATACTATTATAATTCTATATTAGTAAAAGAGCTCTATTTTCAACGAACGTCACAAGACTGCGAAAACCACCACGTACCATTGAAAAATGCGTTCAAATTGTAGTAATACACTTTACATAACTTGAGAAAGTTCTCGCAAGTTTTTGGACATGATTCGACTTCAAGATCGATAACGAGGTCCCCGAGTGATGTTTCGAAAAGCACAGACATACTCTACAGCTATTAATGAGGCCGCTGAAGAGCTTTGTCGCAATTCTGTCGAGGGGGAGTTTTCCCGAGATGATGAGAACGGCACCGAAACAAGTGCAGTTGACCAACTCCGGCCGTTAATCGGAGTTTAAATTAGTTTCTCACCATCCTTCACTGACTTGAACTGGGAGGTAAATTCTTTCAAGTGACTGAAAGTTTGGATTACGAAGCTGAAAGTGCGCTACATCCGATCCCCCTACTCGCTACCCAGGGTCACACACCCTCTGGCGATACTTACTCATTTTTCTCATGTTTACTAGGACCGATTCTTCTAGCACTCTGCCACACGCATGATGCAAGCGGATGATGAATGATGCAAGCAACAAATGACATCTTCAGTCTACTGCTTGGATCCGAAGTTAATGCACTACCACTGGTGTTTATGCCTTCGTGATCAAATATTCTCTCGCTTCCTTCGGCTCTGCCAAGGTCATTCCGATGAAAACCCCGCTCAGTGATATGACCCGCCTCAACCTCGGTATGGTTGGTCCATCGTGACCTTAACCCTCCACAACCCCGTACTGATACCCCTTCTGTCTATTCAAAGTATAGATGAGCCATTTGATTGCTTACGCAAAAAAGACGCAAAATGGATTTTCCTAGAGCGGATATAAAAGAGGAGTTGGCACTAATGAGGTGATACCAACGACAACCAATGAAGCTCACACTTGCTCTCTTGGCCTCAGCGGCAGTTGCCAACGCCCACTGTAAGTAATGGACGGCTCCACATTTTTCCAATCCGTCTGAACGTTTTGCCTCTAATTCGCAGTCACCCTCCAATACTTGTGGGTCAATGGGGTAGGTATTTTGATGCATCGTCGTCAAGAAAAACTGACTCAATATACCTTTAAGGTTGACCAGGGGCAGAACACAGCCCTCCGGGTCCCACCAAATAACAACCCCGTCACCGACGTAACCTCCACCGACCTGACTTGCAATGTCAACGGCCTCTCAGGCGCAGGTGTCTCCACCGTGTCTATCCCAGCTGGTGCTAACATCACGTATGTAACTGTACCCCAATAATACACTGGTCAATTCCGACTCATCTCTCGACGTAGACTCGAATGGCACCAACATGACCAGCGAACCGGCGAAGACGCCATCTCAGGTGGCCACAAAGGTCCCGTCCTTGTCTACATCGCCAAGGCACCATCAACTGCAGCAAGCTTCAACGGTCAAGGTGCTGTTTGGACAAAGATCTACCAATCTGGCTTGTTGAACGCACAAACTCAGCAATGGGCTACTGATGTTGTCAACGCTAACAATGGTAAGCCCAGCAAATTATCTTCCAGGTTTTGCTGATCATAATCGGTTTGTACAGGCAAGCACAGCGTTGTCCTCCCCGCATCCCTCCCTGCTGGAGAATACCTCATCCGTGCTGAAATCGTAAGTCATATCATACTAGCGTCCATTAACACCTTTTACCAATATTTTCTTAGATTGCCCTCCACGTCGCTCAGTCATACCCTGGTGCTCAGTTCTACATTGGTTTGTGTACATCTTCACTCTTCCCATGCATAAATTAATCTTCTGTCTGTTAGGCTGTGCTCAAGTCAAGATCACTGGTGGAGGAAGTGCTAACCCACCAAAGATCGCTTTGCCAGGTGCTTACCAGTCTTCCGACCCAGGCATCACTGTACGTAAAAAATCCACCTTTTGATGAGTAGCGCTTGCTAAGTTTCGAGCTTCAGGTCAACATCTACAATAACCTCCAGAGCTACACTCCCCCTGGTGGAGCCGTCTGGTCCGGTTGAAAATTTTCTAATAACGCTCTGAATCCTTGCCTTCTGTGATGTTGTATCCCTCTACGTAGTGTACATCAGAATCAAATTACCAGTTCACATCGATAAACCTTGAGAAGCCGACTTTCACTGACGGCAGAGATTATATATAAGGACGATGGTTGTATTGACATACTGTCCGATGGATGATAAATGGTTTAGAGTCCGCCTTATATTCTGGACTCGCCGGTGTGTAAATCACCTGCCTGCACATTGAGGGTACGAGGAGAGACCAACCAAGAACAGGAATAAGAAGATACCAAGATTCGCAGAAAACAAGCCAACGGTATTTGGAATATACTGGTCATGCGCTCACTCTCGTGATGCAAGGGGTAATACAACAGTTGCATCCACCCTCGGTGAACCGATTACCTCTCTCAGAGTAGACGGAGATAATTCTTGTGATGGAGCGATGTCATCAAGCGTTTCGTGATTGATCCTAAAAGCAAAAAAAAAGGTTTCTTTTCGCCTAGACGACAGTATTCTATGTACTCACGATGCGTAGACATTCTTCAAGAACGGATCTCCGAGGATCAAGTCGTAATCATCCGTGTCATTGCCGAGGTATTGATAATTATTGTAACAGAACGCCCATTCTTACTGGGCAAAGGCAGCATTCCTTATTATCGAGGGGAAGAACTGGGAAATCTCTGTCCCTGCATCAGGCGGGAGAGTCAATCTTGAGTCTGCAAATACTACATCAATACACTTACTCAAGGCTGAAACGGCCCACTGGCACGAATAGCCTTTCTTCGCAACAAGCGGAAGCGGAAATTTCTCGTAGAGTCTCGGTGGTAGAGGGGAAAAAGAGAAGAGTATCTTGTGTTGAGCACCGTGACGGCAATTGCTTTACCTGATGTCCGCACCTGTGCACAGAAGACTCCAACCTTGAGCGAGAGCAACTGATTTATCGACGCGAAGGGCGTCTAACAAGCGCTCCGGTAATCATTCGCCCCTGTAATTTATGCACATCATTAATTCATTAACATCACGAAGCTCTGATTATAATTTGTCGCATAGACATTACAGAGTCTCGCGGGAAACTAGGAGATGGCGCTATACGCATTTCTGCGCGTCTATAATTGCCATTTCGTGTATCGCCGTTTCATCGCGGACATAGCGTCGGGTGCTGATTAGAATTGCCAAGTGCCGTATGTATGCAGGAACGGGTCGCATCCACTGTTCCCTGGATCCTGACTGAAGTTTGAAAAGTGAAAATAAATATTAAATTCAGTGACTGGCATGGCACGTGATCGTGTTCCACCGGTCCGACGTGGTCCGACTCGGAATAGATGCCACCGTCCTCGACTCACTTTATTGACCTCCGTACTTGAATTTATGCCAAGCACCACTTCATTCAAACAATTGAGTCCTGAACCTTCATCGATATCATTGCAAATCGAAATCGCAAAGGCACACGATTCTAATTAAAAATTCTTCAGGCTCGTAAAGCTCATTGTTCCGCCGAGGAATCCGAGACTTCGTAACTAATGCGAGTTGATCGCTGGAACTACTTTGCATAAGGCTTCCGGTTCAGTTCACGCCCTATTAATATGATACAACTCACGGTAGGAGAATAGGTTCAGCCTCTATTAGATCGACGTGAAGCTGAAGCAACGCGGTTATATACTTGGTAAGTATATCAAATTTCACAGACTTGGAGTTCGTCTGACCTGTAGAATCAAGAGATTATAGTCTCTTCGAGCCGGTCGTTAGTCCCATGTGGCTAGCTCCCGATATTAAAAGCTAGACGGGTCACGGAATAATTTCACTTCCGGCCTATTTTCACTGTCTCTCATGGCCTACAATACCGCTCTTGCGGAGCACAACACCTTGTCGACTGGTCCTTCTATCACTCATTTCGAAAACGATATCTTCATCCATTGGACATGGTGGATATGCAAGTGATTCCCAGTATTACTGCCATGGAGGTAGGCGTAATAGTGTCAAGCTTTCTCTTTGGCATCGTTACGCTCCAAACGTTCATCTATTTCTCAAGTTATCCAAACGATAACAAGTATCTTAAAACACTGGTAGGCTTGCCATTCCCTGGTAAATTGGAATTCTGGTATGACAATTGATATCCCAGGCCGGTACATTGTGGTATGTATTCTAATACCTGTTGTTTCGATCATATATTCAATCAGATACTTAGGATATTGGAACTAGCACACATGATATGGGTCGCCCATTTCATCCACACCGCAACTATATCGTACAGGGATCGTCAAGAAGCCATATTTATTCACCCTCCACCTGATGTAGAGATAGTTGTCGTACTAGGTGAATTTACAGGCTTTCTCGTTAAAGTGAGCTTATTTCTTTAGTGATTGATACAGAAAAAATGTTGTTGAATGCTCACCATCGTTCGTAGGCTTACTTCACCGAGCGAGTACGCAGATTCACCAATAAGCTCTGGCTCTCTATGTTTATTTCACTCCTCATCCTCACCAATATGGTCGGGTCCATTACCATCTCCCTTTTGTGGTTTCTTCACGGTCTTGATCGACTGTTGGGCCATTGGGATTGGGTTCCTGCCACAGTATGGATTATACCGGCAGTCGTTGACACCATAAATGCTTGTGTGCTTTCTTGGTGTCTTCTCCGGCACCGACAGTCGGTTTTAAGAAGGTTAGTATACACTGAAGTCGCGGAATTGCTCTCATCACCAATGGCATAGATCTCGTCGATTGATCGATAAGATCATGTTGATGACTATAGGTCTGTTGACTCCGTCTGTCAGCCTTTGATGTTGACTTATAAGTGGTCGATGACAGGTACTGGTGCGTTAACAAGGTAAATCAATGCACACACTTGTCTCTATAAAGGCATGACATCGGCCTTGCAGTGCACTGGGCGTGGCAACTGCAACATGTGTATGCTTTCTCGTTCTCTCTAATCAACAACGCGACTAATATAGAAGTACAGTTCTTGACAATGCCGTACAAATGTTAGCATCATCTCATTTCCTTTCGACTTGTTAACGTGATTTATGATGGGCCAGATATTCACTTTGGAATATACATCTGTATTGCGCGAGGTAAGCAATACATCCATGCAAACGACACGCATTAATTAACCGTCTTATAGTATATGCGAACTCATTTTTTGCATTGTACGTCTCCTGGGTTTCCTATCTCACTTTGGCTCTGGTTTACTTGATTGCATCAACCAGTCTCAATGCTAGGAATAGCTTCCGACAAGATGCGATGAAGACCATCACCCTCCAGTTCGCTGCAGGGCATAGAGCAGAGAACACGGCTTCTCCACCAAGTACGGTAGAAGTTAGTGGTTTACTGTCTGACCCTGAATTTACCGTGTCCCCGATCCCAGGGGTACAAACCAGTTACGCCTGAAATCCGAAGCTGATAGGCCAATGGCTTCGAGGATATAACAATCATTCCACCTATTTATATGCTATCCATGGATTTTTATAAGGACTTTAATATTATATACATCTCATAGTGGATATATTAGCGCACTCAATTGCGGGTGACGTATATAACTGAACGACTCTTTTGTTGACTTGAGCCCTAGATCCAACACATGCGTACATATAAGCGAGGTAATCGAAGTTCGAACCGCCGGCTAGTTAGTACGGCCCCTGTCGCTGGGTGACCCAGCGCCATTGAGGTGCTTGGGTTTTCATCAAGTCAAGCAATGATGTGTACCTTTGTGAACCTCTCTTCCGAGAGATGTGCAGCCTGGATCAGATTTCTCGTCTTCTGATTGCCAGGTTAAATCAGAATAGTTTCCATGTCTTTCCCTTGACGCTTGAAAGTAAAATTGACTCTCCTTCAAACCACCAGAAGGCCCAGTGATACAGCTAGATACCCGAGTTACTCAAGGTGCGAATGGATCGCCCTCATTGATTCCTATTATCCTAGTCTCAATCAAGTGCTGCCGGTGCTAGCTAGGCACTGCTGCGTGTTTGGCAGCAGACGACGATCTGATCGGTTAGACAGAGACTTCGCACTTCATCCGTTCACAGCGTCCTGACTATGGTGAGTAACCCGCAATTCATTCAAGTACCTTTCTCTGTGCCTATCTCTTATCTGTTCCCTTTTTTCGCCCCAATTTTCACAGAATAGTGATGCTATACGTGCACCTACTGCTCTTAACAGAAGAACCCATGCAGATCGTGTTGATCCTCCCTGGCTGCAACAGAATTCCCAACAGATTTACCGATGTTTTGGATACGCATGGCGACTTCCATGTCCCTGTATACCACCCAGGCTGGACATTGTGACGATTCTTGCCCATAACTCGGATCCATGGGGACTGTATATAAAGATACCTCCTTGAAAACCTCTTCCAGCAGTCAGCTAACCAAAGAAGATTCAAACTCATTGCGATGGTCCAATTCTCTGCTTTACTCTTGTTGCTTCCCACCTTGGTCACCACCTATGCCACTGCATTGCCGCAAAAGCGTAGTTCCACTCAGGACATTATAACGGATATCCACTCACTCTCGGGCCAAGTCGCCGCCGTCAATGATAGCTTCACCGCTTTCCCTTTCGTAGGCGGCACGCCTGATCAAGTGGCAGTACGTCCTCTCATCTACTACTCCGGATACACTCAACTTATGATTATTTCTCGTCAGAATCTTCACGAGGAACTTGAGCAGTTATCGGTTGCATTCCAGCTAAGTGCGGGTATAACTATAGCGGTAGGCATCGTTCCTCCCCTTCAACCCCTCTCAGGCTGCTAACGAGTATCTCACCATCAAAAGGGTACTCCTCCGTTGTCGGAATCGGACGGTCAACTGGTGATAACCTCATTGGCAAGCAATACCAGCGCACCAAAATGCATGACTGATGCCCTTGCTGCTGTAAGCATCGTGTTTATCCTTGTCCACTCTTCTGATATCAAGCTGAATACATTCCTCCTCGCACGAAAGATTCAATTTAAGAAGATTGCATTCGAGGCATTTCCGTTTGTAGACCAAAGGCTCTCCTTCCTCAACGATTTAGTGCAATTGAATACGACGACACTTTCCTTCATAGACGCCTTGCTGGGTATTATGCCTGTAAGCCCTTCAGCTTTTCCTATTACTTCTTTTTTACTGTGAAAAGCTGATGGTTGGATAAGGCCGATGTAGTGAATCAAGCTCAGTTGCCTGGACTTCGGCTTGATATTGTTCAGGCTTTCCAGAGTGTCATTACTAGCTTCTCGCAGGTCTGAGCTAGTGGTTTACGGAGGATTTAGTTTTTGGTCGCTGTATATCGATCAGCCTTGTCCTGGAATCAAGCCTTTCTTAAGAGCGCAGTTTACCATTGAACTTTTCTCGAGAGAAGAGAATCATTGTTATGTATGCGCTGGTGAGTGTGACTGCATGCAAGGGATGGAATGAAGATGGAATATTACGGAGCTCGTGGTATTCCGTGCGGAGTGACAACATCTATGATTGCAGCGAGGACTGCAATTTGCAGGGCGCGACACTCAGGAATCCCCTCGGCATCGTCCATTCTTTCTCAAGCGCAACATAATCTCGTGTCTGGACTGTCGCTCCGTTGATCTGACTAGCCGCGACTCCTGATGCTAGCCGTCTTCGCCAGCCAATGTGCCTACCCTTCTTGACGAAACAACTGTGTCGGAACTTCAATAACTGTAAATTTATGTACCTGGTAAATCTACAGTTATTACACCTTTCTCTGCAGATGTGCCGGAATCATTCCACTCATTGGTTGACAGGTCCTCTCTGCATTACCCACAAACACAGATTCAGAGGGCGTGTAAACGGATCTGATGGGGAGGCAGGATGCATTCTTGGGAAAAGAGTGGATGCACAATTAATTAATTATGATCAAGAGGATTTCCCGTTCATAGCAAGTCCTACATAGAGCCAGAGATATTGTAGTTGTCATACTGGTGGCAAGTAAGGTAATAAATTGTAGTGAGCTACGGTAGAACTCGAAAGCAAATAATAAATCTTAAGCGCCGGTTGTGGCTTGGTGAAAAGATCTCAAGTTGTGGTCGCGCGCGTCCATCACCACTGTTCACCAGCATCTCTTCCAACATGTCGAAACGCGAAGGTTCACCCCCAACAGAAGGTGTACTGATCAAGCGAGCAAGATCTTCAACACCTCCTACAAATAAACTAGCCATCTCTTCATCCAACGATGAAAGACAAAAAGGCCTTATACGAACTGTAAAACGAACCAGTAACCTCGAGGCACCCATAATAAGTCTCGCAGGTGCACACGCGGTAATGTTCATCTCAGCTTGTTTCGTTGGTATTTCTCTTATTCTGTAATTAGAGCGAAATATTGAGTTGTAGATTCGATCCCACCGGCCAAAATATCGCGGCATGTTCGTCTGACCGGAGTGTCTGTGAGTATCACCACCCGTGATATTTCTCTGTTTCGTTCATCTCATCCGTCACTCGAAGCCCTCTGGAAAACATACCCTCCAAATACCAACTATGGCCTTATCTCCAGCCTTACCAAAGCCCCCATTCTCGACCTCCAATGGTCCCTTTTCTCACCAACCATCTACACCGTCTCAGCCGACCACACCCTCTCCTCAACCGACGTAACCACAGGCCAACGAACCCGCCGCGTTCGTGCCCACCGTGAAATCATCAACACCCTCGACCGAACCATGGCTTCCGGCTCCGGCGTCGAACTCATCGCTACAGGCTCCGACGACGGAACCGTCAAAATCTGGGAATCCGACGACGACGGCCTCGCAAAGCTCCCTGTGTCGACTTTTGAGATCGGTTGTCCCGTGACGGCGGTTGCGTGGAGTGCAGATGGACAGAATGTGTATGTTGGGGCATTGGATAATGAGATACATGTTTATGATTTGAGGAAGGGGCAGCAGGTGTATAGTTTGATTGGGCATACGGATACGCCGACGTCGCTTTCGGTATCACCGAATGGGTCGTATCTTCTTTCTCCTTCGCTGTCCTCTCAGACCATCATACACGACGTACGACCGTTCTCACCATCGCCTTCGCGCGTGCATCGCATTCTCACTGGCGCACCGGCTGGATTTGAGAATACGTTACTTCGAGCGGCGTGGAGTAAGGACGATGGTGGACAGCGCGTCGCTGTGGGTGGTGCGGATCGAATGGTCACTATTTGGGAAGTGGAGAGTGGAAAAATTTTATACAAGGTTAGCGTAGCATCCAAAGCACATGCGATCTATCTCTAACCTGTCTCAAATTCCTCATAGCTACCTGGCCACAAGGGTACTGTGACCGCAGTAGACTTCCATCCAAAAGAGCCTATCAGTTGCGTTGCTCCTCATCTCTTACTCTTACCAAGACGATCTGATATCTCTTCTTAGTTCTCACCGGCAGCAAGGACGGGACAATGCTTCTTGGAGAGCTAGAACCCGGTGTAACTATCTAGAAGCTTGCACGCATGTATGTAGTTATTCGCTCTCAGCGCGTTAACGAGTATGGCGACACTGCCTTGATATTATTGGTGGCACTACTGTATGATACGTCGACTAACTCGTACATCATCATGGGTGCAAGAAGATACAAGACGCGTAACAAGAAGGTAATGTACATGATTTGTGGATTTCTGTTTCTTTGTTAGTATGAAGCAATGAAAAGAACGGGGATGCAAAAGGTGAGCCAAGAAATTCCAGATCGACGATGGGAGATGGTATGTTACACAACGCGATGAAAATGGGATGCAAGAAAGGCAGGCACTTTCAAGAATCAAATCAATCGATGGTATCAATGTCGAGTCGAGACGGTCCAAGATGGCGATATTGCTTGCGGTATATGTTTATGTCGGTCTTGAGGTTATCGAAAGTCTACTCCGGCAACAGCGTCTCCACCTCCCGCTTCTTCAACCCCAACGGTAACCAATAACTGGGATATACCCTACTCAACTCCTCCATATACCAATACCTCCTCCAATCATCTCCATCCCCTTCATCCCTCTCATCCCAATCCTCCATCTCAACATCACTATCCCCCTCCCCCTCCAAACCCAAATCCCCCACCCTCGCAAGCTCAACAAAATACCCACCCAACCCCATCCCAACCGCTTTCTCCAAAACCCCCAAAACCCCATCCTCACCCTCACCCTCATTTTCATTCTCCTTCCCCCCAATCCCCTTCGCATCAACAAGAACAGTAATCTCATCCCCAAGCAAATTGTGCACCTTATTGATCCTCCGATTTCCCGTAAACGGTAGACCTTTCCCTGGTAACCCCGGTGGCGAGGAGTTGGTGAGACACCGTCGTTCGATACGGCCGATAGAGTGTTTCCCGATTTCTTGTCTTACGTCGGTGTGTAGCCATGGTTCTAAAACGATACGAACGAATCGACGACCGAGGTACGCTTCCATCTCTTCTGGGTCTTTCGTATTCCAATTCGGCTCGTCGCTGGTTAGGTATTTCTCATCTACGCCCTCGCCGGGTTTTAACACCGCTTTGATACGACGTAAGGAGGATTCTACCATTCCTGGTGTGTGGGTTTGGGTTAACCCCGTTTTGGAGGTGGAGGTGGAGGTGGATTTCGAGTTGGATGTAGAGGTGGAAGTGGGCGATCCGAGGATATCACCAAACGTCCTCAAACGAGGAATAACCCAATCCTGCAGAGACGTAGTCTGATCCCAACTCTCCAACGCAGCCGCAATATCGCTACTATCATATCGATTCGTTCCTCCCCACCCATCGGTATTCGTCAAAGTGGATGTTTCAGCGTTACCCCAGCTGGTGCCGGATTCATTACCATTACCACTACCAACGCGTCCCCATCCTCCTCCCCATCCTCCAGCTTCGACTGCGGATTTAGGTGTCTCATCGACCACCACCCCCGAGCCCACATCCTCATTCTCCTTCTCCTTATCGACTTTATTCTTCATCCAAGGCGGACTGATCACAACATCCACATCCACACCCATGTTATCCTCAATAGCCGTTTTCACAGCCATCAATCCTTCATCTACCTCTGGTACTTTCATCCTTTTCAACCTCTCTTCTATATCCTCGTCACCATCACCACCATTCGCCCAGTCCTTATCATTCCCCTTCCCCTTCCCCTTTCTCTTATCCTCCTCGTCTCTCCCCTTGTCCAATTTAACACGCTTAGCATCAGGAACAGCAGAATCAGCATATCGGCCCTTCTTTTTCTTTCCACCACCTTCTTGGTCGTCGTCTTCGGTATCTTGGACGAGCCCGATAACTTCTACGACGCATCGTTGGACTTCGATCTCTCCCTCTCCCTCCTCTCCTTCTCCTTCCTCTCCCTCTCCCTCCTTTTCCTCCACCACATCTCCTTTTCCTTCTTTCCCTTCTTTCACATCCACCTCCTCCTTCCCACCCTCACCACCACCACCGCCACCCTCACCACCAACCAACTTATACCCATCAGCCCTCCTCCCCCACTCAACCCTCGCCGCATCACTAAACCCCCAAGGATCAGTCCACTGAGCGAGGACAGACGTAAGCGGGAGCTCTTCAAGTGCTTGTTCGGTTATGGAGAGGGCGCGGATGAGGCCGGTGTGGGTTTTGAGCATTTGGGTGTTTATAGTTGAGGTTGAGGTGGTGGTGGTGGGTTGTGATGAAGAGGAGGAAGGAAGGGAGGGGGAGGAGGAGGAAGGATCTTTGTATGGGTTAAGAGCCGGATCGAAGATGGCTGATCGGATGAGGTAGTTGAAGAAGAACATAAGAAGTTTAGGAACGTAAATCAAATTTCGCTCCGACCTAAAATAACATATCCCAGTATCATTCAAAAAATCCAAAAACGAATAATAATAATAAAAATAAAAAAGAGGTAAAAACGTACCACATCATCCCCCTAACACGCATATACGAAGAAAGAAACACCTTTGTGGAACGTTCCGGGTCAGCGAGGAATGAGATGAGTTTTTCTTCGGATGTGTGGCTGGGCTTTGGGGGTGGTTTGAGGGTGGTGGTGTCGTAGCGATGACGGGGGTTGGGTTTGTTGGTATTGTTGGTAGCGTCGGTGTTGGTATTGTTGGTGTCGGTGTCGGTATTTTTGGTGTTATGAACGGTCGGACCTTGATCAGCGAATTCTTCTTCATCGGAGATGATATCCTCTCCATCGTCTCCTTGGTCATAGTCATGATCGGAAGAAGGATTTTTGGAGGAGGATGTTGTTCCGGGGATGGGTTGATCGGGGTTATCGAGGACGCCGATGTAGTAGCGGATCTGTTGT
Source organism: Pleurotus tuber-regium (assembly GCA_014058305.1). Classification (NCBI taxonomy): domain Eukaryota; kingdom Fungi; phylum Basidiomycota; class Agaricomycetes; order Agaricales; family Pleurotaceae; genus Pleurotus; species Pleurotus tuber-regium. The sequence goes on from JACFYU010000024.1 coordinate 474,721, forward strand.
GAGATGGGGTGGGTAGATGTTGGTGGATGGTATAGAAAAATTACGCACTTTGTCCCAAGAATGCCATACACCGAGTGAATGAGCCGGCCATCTACGATGTTTCCAAAACTCATAGACAGCTTGATGGATGCGATCCAACGGTGTCGTAGATCTACCAACAACATCCTCAGTTTCATTCCTATATATCTTGGAAGATAGAGACCCACAGATCAACCGTCGTCCTACGAAGATGCTCCCCTTCTTCCCAATCCTGCCACCACTCTCTCAAAACAGGCTTGCCCATACCACCCGATCGATTATTCCTACCTTTCCCCTTACTCTTCGCAGGTCTCTCCTTCTCCTTCTGCTCCTTCTCCTTGTCGTTCCTCTCCTTCTCCCTCTGCCACTGCCGACTCTTCTTCCTCTTCCTAGCTTCACTCTTACTCTCATCATTATCATGCTTAGCTCGTAGCTCGATGGTAGGTATACCCCTCCCATCAACCTCGGTATCACCTCCATCGCCTGCGCCGAGTTCGATTTGAATCCCGCATTCTCGGAATTGGGAAAAGGGGGTTATTTGGACTCCAGGTGGGATTGGAGGGAAGGGAGGGAAACGGAGGGTGTGATTGTCGTTGGTCGGTGTGGTGGTGGTGGACATGATGGTGGTGGTAAGAAAGAAAGAGGTGAAAGGTGTTATCTAACTCATCTGGAAGCTTCAGTGAGAGTCGGTGATGACCGAGACGCGATGCCTTTGAAATATGAGGTGCACGTGACGGCGTGCCCTTTGGCGCATGCTTCCCAAAATGATATATCCATAACGTTCCTTTCAACCAACAAGACGCGATGGTTTTTGGTTTCTTTTCTCGTAAACCTCCAGATGACTCAGAGTCACCCGTCGAGGTAACAGATCCAAGCGATTTGTATCATCTCATACGTTCCGTCCCAGCCAAAACTCTCCATTCATACACTCTCGCGAGGCTCACACCCTCACCCTCACTCTCACCACAAACCCTAACAACCCTCTCATCATTCTTCTCATCACTAACCCCACCACCAACCCTCCATTGCGTCCGCTGCCACAAACCTTTCACAGAAGTAGACAACGACGATCGAGCTTGCCGTGTACCCCACGATGATGACTCCGCTCAAGTGGATTTGTATGCGTATGAGACGTTGTGGGGTTGTTGTGCAAAGTCTGTTGAGGGGCATGGGGATATGGGCCCCCCAGATGGGTGGTGTTATGAGGGGATGCATACGGTGTGTTTGTTTTAGATGGTCTTTTTTTCGAGGTTGTATTTATTAACGAATATGAATATAATAAGACGGACACGAAACGCGCACGGTTTCGAGCAGATTCGACACCTCAAGACGATAAACTCGTTCCATGCTCCGTCTTACGATGTCACGAACCACCTACATCCTCCTCAACATCCTCTTCAATATCATCAACAGCATTATCACCACGATCTGGACCAACCCGCTCACCAACAAAGGACCTAAAGAAATCCCGTACATCATCTCCATCAAAGTTATCCAACTCCACAACACGGAATCAGGATCGGAATGATGGTAGTCCGTCGAGAAGTAGGGTTGGGAAACGGAGACGAAGTGTGGATGATGATGATGATGATGATGATGATGAGGGACTTGTCGATCATATTCATGCTCGTAATAACGGATTGAACGTCGAGCCTTCTGAGGGAGATGAAGATGAAGGCGAACGTGGTCGAGGTCGTGGTCGTTCACGAGCAAGAAAACGACCGCGGAAGAACGTTCCTCGTTATTCTTCTTCAGCTACTAGGATATATGACGTCGATATGGGTCTTCACGAAGACAACAAAGTTGGGGCCAGGAGTGCTAGTGCTAGTGGTGCGAGACTCGTGAGAGGAGATACGGAGATTCTAGGTGATGTGGATGTGGATGGTGGTGATGGTGACGAAGGTCCAGCAACTCGAACACGTTCCCGTTCACGATCGAGGGTGCGAAACAAGTCGATAGCTTCGATCGCGAACCTCGCTGCGACGATCTATCATCATAATAATAGTACTCATCGAATGAAGGCTTCTCTCTCGTCAAAACGCACCAAGAAACCTATATCCACAGCTAACGCTAACGCTACCATTTCCGCGCCTTCGTCAAGGGGTCATACACCCGCTTCTACCTCTACCCCAACTTCTATGCAGGTAAAGGTGAACACAAAGATGAAAATGCAGAAAAAGACAAACGCATTGCATAAACGAGGTTCATCGTCGCTTTCTATGGCTGTCGAGATACCGGTTACGATTTCGAGAGCGGGATCGAGAGCGGGATCGGGGTCCAGAACGGGGAGTCGATCGCCTGGTCGTCGACCCTTGTCGGTTGGGTCGTTGGGTCATTGTGAGGAGAGTGAGGTTGAGGTGGGTATGGCGAAAAAGTCAAAGTCAAAGTCGGGAGAGTCGGGAGAGTGCTTTTATGGTGATGGGGGTGGAGGGGGAGGAGGTGAAGGAGAACAGAGGAAAGGTAGGTTGTTGACGGGGAAGCATTTGTCAGAGGTTGTACCGAGTAGTGTGGATGGGGAGGAGATGTTGTGTGGGATGCAGAGGGGGAGTGAATGATTTTCACTTTTACTCCCTCTTTTCGCTTTCTCTTGTTTTTTTATTTTTTCGAGTTTATGACCGATTAAATAAATCCGTTCTTTGTATTCGAACGTACTTACAGTACTACTACTACCTTCCTTTTTTGGCGTATTGGCGTATGCACCTCGTGATCGCACCACTTTCGTTTCTTTCTTTCATTGTTTTTTGTTTTATGCGTATATACTAGTTATTACTACAAGTACTATGTAGGTATAATTTATTATTTATCCAACTTGTGTCGGGTGAAAAAAAATAAAATAAATAATTAGGGATGGGTGGATGGTTTGATTTACTTCTAGGAAACGGGGGTCATGTGGTTTTAGTGGGAATTAGGAGGTGGTTTAGTCGGAAGAGGATGTTGACGTAGGATTCATGGTCGGTGTTTTTGGATGAAAAGTCCTCGTGAGTGATTAAACCTCCAGGTTTATACACGGTATAAAATCGTGTTGAGCTGATGCCAATCATGATTGACATTGAGGTCCTGTAGTTTGTCCTGAGATGAGTTTCAAATTGGAGGTTGATAGGCTTTCGGTGCAATTTATTGGGAATTGTTAAGAGGGTTAGGGCTGGGTTTGACTCGGAGGTTTGAAAAGGAATCAGTAAATAGATATCGTTAAAAATACGATGAACATACTTATCATATATATCAATATGATACGTGAAGATGAGAACAGATCTACACTTATACCAAGTATAGAGTAGATACAAACCTTCATAGAACCAATTGTTGATGTCGATGCCGAAGACTAGGAGAGTATGCCAGCGTCGATGGCGTCGAGATCCGCTGATGTGATCCAGATCATGACTAGAACCATTGACCAGCGGTTTAGGATCTGCGGGTATACGAATAATACGATATGGCGCATTGCGGTCGTGCGGAGGTTGGTGAGAATATACAAATCCAAAGCTATTTCCAGGTGAACCTCTATACTCGATTGGTAGAGTAGAACTATGGACAACTATACCGTTCTCAACAGCATATTTCATCCCCCGATAAGCTGAATGTACTTACTTCAGCGAGGAAGCCTGTTAGTCGATTTGGGAAAATAGTACCACGATCTCGGTGTAGACAGGAGGGCGCCGAGATAGTCGCGGTATAGAGGAGATGGGCTATAGATATCATACATACGTCCTAGCTAGGATATCATTCAAAAGTCTTTACGGCGTAGCAAGGGAGGGGCAAATTTCAGAATTTCTTACACTTGGTGTTTGATTAATTGAAATAGGAGGAAATCGAGTGGGTGGCCCGTAGCTTGCAACCTCGTATGACAGCTGAGTCGCGGTAATTAGGATGTCCGCTTCGACTATGTTCCTATAGATGCTCGTCGTGGATAATCCGCTGCGTGTCTGGTATCAAAGTCCTCACAGCCTACAGGTCGTGGACCTGAACGTGGACAAGATGGCTAGCATGGTCTCTAGTGCTGACGAAGCAAGTTAAATCTAGGTTTAGCATGACGGGACGTGCAATACCATTGTCGTGTTCGTTAGCTAGATTCAGCAATGTTAATTTCAAGGACTGCATCTCTTCAGCGAAAGAGTTGTAGCGATGGCATCAAGTTAGATGCGAATTCTCACGGTCAGTAAATCCCTATTCGAGCTGCCTATGTTCCCACGATCAAGCTGATGTTGACTTGTCCTTTGTACAAGATTCTGACTATTTCACGAATCACAATGGGGTTCTGGTTCGAGTTCTTTGTCCTCTGCGCCTCTATCATCTCCTCATCATCTCTGCGCTACTAAGCTGTCATGTCTGCCCACCCAGCCTATGTTCCAACAAAGACCTATTTCTATGCCATGGGGAATACTCCTGCCGTGGATCTCCTTGATTACATTCCACCTGAAGATGATGGGCGTGTTCTGCTTTTAGGATGTGGTGATCCAAGGAGTATACTACATACCGTGTCTGATAGATTGACATCTAGTGAGTAGGTGAAGCTTCTTAATGCAATACTCCGTACAATGTGTGTTTTCAGGTGATAGACAGCTCGATATTACATGCTGCGATTGGGAACCTGGTGTCATAGGTGTGTTGTTTACCTATTTCATGTAAAAGTACTCTAGGAACGTCTTTGTTAGCACGCAATATTATTCTGCTGACTCTCGTTGCCGAAAGCGACCTCGGTTCAGAAGATATCATAACCAGACTATGGAGCGTTTTCTATCATTTTTTTCTTGATAGGGCTTCGCTCGACCTCATCGTCAAACAATCTAACAAACTCGCCGATGCTTCGCATGACCTCGCCACCTGGAAGTCGTCCCCATATTCGCGGTTCATAAAAATGTGTTCTGCTCATACATGTTCTGAGCTCAACAAATATTGGATGAAGTATGTGGAGATCGGATCTCGTCCAGCCAATGCACAAGCTACCGCAAAAGAAAAGTTTGCAAAAGAGATGAAGAAAGAAAGAAGGTTCGAAACAGTTGATACCGCGATTCGAACGGCAGGCCCATGGTTTATAGATATGTTGAAAACAGGAGGCGAACATTTCAAGATGTTTTGGGATACTGGCGTCACAACGATCGGCACATCGACCGATGCCTTTTACGTGAATCCTACTTTTGCCTTCACCCTTGCTGGGGAACAATTTGTGGTACACTATGGCACGGACCCTATTTTTGGTTTTCACCTTGCCCCAGCGCTAGCGCCAGTTGAGGGTCGCGAGAAGACGGCAGACGACGTACAAATCAGCGATCTTGATATGTGCGCTCTAGATGAATTTCGACGATGGTGCAGTACGTTCCGTAGCGCCATTAATATAGAACCCTTGCCAAAGGTAGTCGTCCGCTTCTTCACTGGTGAAGCACTAGCGTTTTGCTACGCACTTCAAGCGAAGAACCTCGGAATACATCTTTGGACCGCTCCATTCGTTTCTCCGTGGACGGCAAAGCGCATCACGCTGAACCCAGATGACTACAATGTAGTAGGTACCGCACCTACTCGGTTCAACGTCATCGAATCATCGAATATCACCGATCACCTTGGGTTGCTGAACGTCTTGCCTGCAACTATTCCACTTCTCGAGGAATCCCCTTCGTCAGTCCTTTGCACGAACACTTTGCTCCCATCAGGTGCTACTGCACGCGGATCTTTGGAGTATAGGCTATGTGGTGATGTTGCCGTTATGGCGCTCTTGCTTGGTTTGGCGCCGACAACATATTCCTCCGGTTTTTCACCCATATCCAAAGTGCACGAAGTCTTGTATAGCAACGCGGCTTCCAACAACTTCCAGTCCCCTGAAACGTTCATATGGAAGTTTACTTCCGATGGGGAGGCCACCAAGCCTTCGTTCGATCCCCTCCAACTGGCTCGATTCCTTCATGGTGTATATTTGAAGATGTTCGCATCGGAGAGTATTTCCCATTTGCAAGGAACGCAAGATGTGCGGCAGCTAACGACTGAGCTAACGCTGAAGCATTATACTCGACTGAGCTTCGTCATTCTACTCCGGATGGTTAGAGACCGCGTGTCAACGAACTGGGACTTCATGTTAGATCGCCTATTTGGGCTGATCGAGAACGATGATAACCTCATACTGGGGACGAATTTCCTCCAGGACCTTTACGGTTGGCTGCATCTAACCGGGGTGCACACCGTCGACACGTTGCTCCCAAACCAGACTTCCGTCCAACCAAAAGATATACGTGGCGGACGGTTCAATGGGTGGAAAGACATACCAGGGATGGTATGCGTCCTTTTGGTTGTCCCTCGCCACCGTCTCAAGATCCTCACGGACATGCCCCCAGAGGAACTCGGCACTCCCATCTTCCAAGCAGATTTGCGCTTGCCATATGCCCATAATATTTTCGCTTGTATCCAGATTTGCTATGGAACGTGTCGGGCTGTAGACAATGATGGTGAACCGCAGGTGGAGATTCAAGAGGATCCACTAGGACTGAAAGGAAAATCTCCTATGATCGTTTCCCTTTGGATGCCAACGTGGATCCTTCGACAGGAGCCTAACAACATCAAGATTGGTCTGTCGCTTCACCCCTCGCCGAACTTGGTGCAGAAACTCATGCCGAAGCTGGGAGCGTATCTTTCTATATTTGACGCAAAGGTTACGGATAAGGAACATGTTCACATATCAAGAGAAAGACCCGGCTTCCGTGATGAACTCACCTTGTTATCCCAAATACCCGCTTCCGTGAAAGGACTCGTAAACGCCAAACCCGACTCTCAACTTCAGGTGGAACTCGATGGTAGCTGCGCCAGGATCACTCTTCTTAAGTCAAGAATCGATATCGCTGGACCTGAAGCCAAGGAATTGCTTACCAAAGGAGTTGAAGTCACCTTTGAGCAGATAACTCATTCAATGATCGTAGTGTCGTTCGGAGACTTCAAATACAGAGTCAACTTCGACGTTCCTATTGATGGCAAATCGACCAAGCTGCGCATAGCAAGGAAATCTAGCTATATCGAAGTATGTGATATAGAGTTCGATTCTGCCAACGGATCTCTGACAACTACGTAGGTTCATGCGCCCATAATCCACGACGGGAACCTCGGACAGCGCTTCTTTGTTCCCGCGCCTATTTTGACAAAGTCGGCCCCTCCTGTCCTACGACATATCCATTATCTTGACTTGGAACGTCAACCCATCCTTGACACCAAGTCTGATCCGGAACGGCTCAGAGGCCTTGTTCTTAATATGGCTGGGTCATTTTCCGAACGGGAGCGTAATATGCGAGAGAATACGCCTCAAGAGCAACGGGATATTGTCTGCAATGTCAAAGACACCATTTCAACAATATTACTTGTATCTTCTGGTATTGACGATGTCAAGTCAAGAGTTTTTGGGTTGGAAATGCCGCCGGATATAGGAATTTACACGCTCATCTTTGTCGAAGACATCCGCCTCGATCTCGTTTCGAATACAATCGTCGCTGATGCCTACATACTACCGCTTACCAGAGAAATCTTGTCCGAAATTCTCAACGATCTCAGAAGTATCTCAGGGGATACTCTGCTGATAACTACACTGAAGGACGAGATGCTCGCCTGGAAACGCCTTCTCCCTGCTTTTACTGAGCGCTGTCGGAAATGGAGACACATCCCTACTTGCGAGTATGCAAAGGGACAAATCCCAGTTTCGACTGAAACAGAGAAAAGTCCGATATGTTCTTGTGGTAAAGGGAAGGACCTTGGGATGTTTGCTACGCGTAACAAATGGGGGCGTTTTGCTCCGTATGTGACGCGTGCTGCGATTAGCCAGCTGTTTGCCGTGTCGTTTTTGGAGGAGATCGGCTTACCGTTGGGAGCGGATATGAATCCACAAGGTGGGGCCGGTGAACCACGATGTGCTGCATGCGGAGGGCCAGGTAAACCTAAACTATTGCTCTGCGGTAGATGTAAGAAGATCAGTTACTGCTCGGCGAGTTGCCAGAAGATGGCTTGGAAGAAGCATAAGGTGGCTTGCAAGGCATAGACCAATTGTACCAGATGTGAAAGCACAATAACATCTTGTATATCTCATTGTACATCATCAAATAGAGACTCGCCAACATGGATTGTACGAATGATCCCCTTGTCGTGCATGGCCTTTAGGAGCTGCAGGAGCATGCCATCGCATCCTTTATGAGCTACTAGTTGGATAGATACAGGGAGCGCCTTGATCTCTCCAGTGACATGACTCTGATAAGGAACCTCCCCCAGAGGAACTGTTATTTCAGGGAGTCCAGCCGTGGATGCAAGGTAGTTGAATCCATCCGATACGCGCGACATTTCACTGGGAGAATTGAGGAATAGGTGCGTTGCACCAGGCATGTCGTTGAACTTCTTTAAACGGTATGAAGGCAGCCCACCGAAACCAATGTCATAGACTAAGATAGAGTCAGAGCATGATGAAGGATGTGGTTTGATTATGTGCTGTGAAAGCGATCGGCTGAACTCTTCCTTGATATAGATCGCCCGGTCGTAGTCTTCCGCCGTGAAATATTGGGCCCTGTCAAAAATGATAGTCGGTATGGTATCAAGAGGTGGATAGACTCGCGGGCCATGTATGTTTCTATATTTCTTTACCAGCGGTTCAGCCACCACAGTGTATGAATGGTATTCTGCGAGCACGTTCGAGTGGATTTGGAGCTCTGTAAAGTTGGAGTTGGGGAGGATAGGGAGGATGGTAGATGTTAAATTCATCGGCAATTCGATAAATCCAAGCTCGGTAATAAGCCGGTCGACGAATCGGTCGTAGAGTAGCTGAGCCATAGGATTCGTGATTGGGAAGTGGTCGATGGGGTTTATGATTTTAGTGGGAAAGCGGCCCGCGAAGAGCTCAATATTCTGAGCGTTGCTTAATTTCGGATACCTAGGGCTTCCAGTTCACTGACAGTGGCGAATTACTTGAATTATATTCTACTTACCAAAGTCGGGCAATGTCATAAAACAGCCCTGGATCTCTCGCAAAGAATCCTGCCGTGTCCATCTCTTCAGCCAACGGCAAAACTCCATCCAAATCTATACTTCCGGTGGATGGCCTGATTCCATACGCTCCTACAAGCGCAGCGGGTTTCCTCACGCTTCCTCTCGTATCACTACCAACAGCAAAATCAATCCACTCATAGCCAGCAATTGCACAAGCGCTTCCTGAGCTCGAGCTTGAGGCCGTCAAGAAACCATCTCCTCTGGGATTCCAGGGGTACGAGAAATCAATGAAATCCCATGGATTAGCTCCATGTGCAAACTGGGAAGTCTTGGTTTTTCCTACGGGTATTGCACCGAGGTCAATTAGCCGTTGGATCGACGACGCGGTTCGTTGAGCAGGAGGTATTACCTCGCCGTAAGCCAAGGAGCCCGCATAAGTCTGAAGGCCTTCAATGTCGAAAATGTCTTTTAGGGCGAAGCGTCTGCCTGCAAGGGGGAGGGGTGATCGTAGGGAGTAAAGACGAGATGGAACAGGTATGTACTGAATGTTTCGGTCTCCAACGATGGGGCTGCTAGTGCTCGCCATGGCGCTCCATCCAGATGTAGAAGGTACAATACCATATATGAACGCTTCAAATACGTCTCTGTATAATCGATAAACCTGGTGAAGTGAGACTTTGCCGTTAAGCCCTGAGAGAAGGTATGGTCCAGGCTCAACATCGATAGTGGGAATATGCTCAACGACCTGCTTGAGGAGTTGATCGTCGAAGATTTGGCGATTATTAGCATCACATCCGGCAAGGTAAATGCGCGTGATGTTCTTTGTCCGGAGCCATGCGAAAGCTGATTCGTCAATACAGCGGGTCGAATTTGGCGACCCGCTGTATGAGACGAAGAGTGTGTCTAGGAAAAGGGGAGACCAGACATCATCAACCTTGGAGAACTGTTTGAAGGTTTGAACAAGAATGTCTTCAGTAACAAGAGAGTCGTTGGCAATTATCACGGTAGATGGGCCTGCTGTGGGCAACTTATCTCCAGAGATCTGTTCACCGTCAATTGTCAATATCGGGGACAGGTTTGCACCGTAGTGTATGTCTCCCAGAGTGAGCGTTAGTATCTCAGCTGAAATGGCAGAGGTGAGCGTTGGACGAATGGTTAGAAAAAACAAGAAACAGAACTGAGTCCACATATCAAGCGCTATCATGGCTTTTGGTTAGGGTATTCGTTGCAAGTCCCATTCATGGGAATCTAAGCAGCATCAGTCGCCAACTTCGCAAAACTTTTGCGAAGTTGGAGGCTCGGCCGGCATCGGCAGGGCGCTTTCAAAATTCACACAGTCACTAAGTAGAGTATTCTTCTACACTGAAATGAATGTCGCAGGCCGTCTTCCAAGGATTGCGACATTCTACATCTCACCTCGCCTGAACCACCATAAAACTGCTTGGAAAGCCTTTGGACGCAGAAACTATACGCAGCCAGTTGAAGAGCCAAATGCTGACCCCGACTTTGGAGATTATAGCATCGTCTTACCGCCCGAGCCATTTGTATTCGGTGTCTCTCATATCAAACCTCGCTTTGTACCCGAATCCATACGACGCCCTGCTTATGCTTTGAATTCGACCTCTTCAAATGACCCATATGCATACGCAGCTGATGTACGAATCGCTCTCGGAGGGGATGAGGAGCGTCGCATACGGAAATCAGCTGCTCTAGCCAAACAAGTACTCAACTATGCCGGGACACTAGTTAAGGTGAGTTTGCAGAGGATGGATAGTATAACTCAAACTAATATCGTTTGAAATGAGGTTGGCACAACCACGAACTCTATTGATGCTGCTATCCATGAATTCATAATCTCCAAATCAGCATATCCGTCACCCCTTTTGTACCGCGGCTTTCCTCGATCGTGTTGCACCAGCGTAAATAACGTCATTGCACACGGCATACCAGACGAGTACGCATTTTCCCTCGAGGTTCTTCTCTCTTTTTTGGTTGTAATCTCTTGCCAGCCGACCGCTCGAAAATGGAGACATTATCAACATCGATATTACCGTCTATCTAGACGGATACCATGGCGATACTTCCCAGACTTTCTTAGTCGGTGATGTTGTATGTACAATATTTTTCTGATAAACGTATCGACTTTTCAAGCAATAAAACTACAGGATGGCAAGGGTAGAGAACTAGTCAAGCTGACCAACCTCGCTTTGAGACGCGGTATCTCTGCTTGTGGCCCAGGGAGACACTTCCGAGGTATAGGACGGGCGATACATGAATCCGTTAAAGGTTTCGACGTCTCGATATCTCCACAATTCACCGGCCATGGCATTGGCTCTGTATTCCATCATCCACCTTGGATCATCCATGATCGTAAGTCCTTTGACTCGACCTAAAGTCCCTGCAGTAACACCCGTGCAGTAAACGATGAGCCAGGTGTGATGCTTCCCGGCCATTGCTTCACTATCGAGGTATGCTCAATCGAATAACACGAAGAATCCCATTACTCATTTCAGCAGCCTTCTTTGGTGCAAGGACCCGATCCGAAAGGATGGATATTCCCTGATGGCTGGACCGCCTCCACAGAAGTACGCCCACCACCTATTTATATGCAGACTCCCCGAATGACTTTACCTCACTAGAACTGTGCCCGAAGCGCGCAGGCAGAACACATGGTGCTCATAACGCAAGATGGTGTAGATATACTGACAGAATGATAAATGAAAATATTGAGAATGCAACAACAGATTGATCAACAGAACAAAAACTATACAGGTGCGACTATGCGATCTCGTAGGAAATTAGATAGAATTGTAGTTATGTCAACACGTCCTTTGCCTAGGACAGCATCACTTTTTGCGATAATGGGTTGGGTCTTGGTGAGTAGCGACTGCAAGTCAGCAGCCATCTCACCCGTCATCCCCCTCCGTAGCCGATCAGCCAAGGCAGCGGAAGGCCTTGAAGGAGGCCGACGTTCCTTCGTTTGAACATCCATCATCTGATCTTCCCCGTCTGTCTCAGCTGCAGCGCCGTCGAACTCAGGTTTGGATAACCACATGGCGAGTTGGGTAATCGCATAGAGCAGGATTGCTTCCAAGTTGCAGCGCGCCGTCTCAACACCTTTCCGTACATCCAAAGGATCTGTGGAGTTTACGGATGCCCTGAAGGTTAGGCTTTGGCCTGCAGGATGGCCTGTCAGTTCTCGTAGGACGTCAAGGCTGGAATTCCCCATTTCCAGTAAAGTTCCTAACGACGCCGGCTCTCCGAGAACAATCTTCGAGTGCTAATTGTCGACACTTGGGGGTCAGTGTGGATCGAGAAGGGCATGTCCATTAGCTTACCGGTATTAGCCATGCCTCTTGCACTGGCCAGTCTTCTTGTTCCCGCATCAACACAGTATCCGCTCTGCTGATGCTTATCAGAGTGCAGAGAATATTACTGGACAAGCGGAAGAGCCGGTGGACTAGCTGAGCAACGAGGGGACGCTTTAGTGGTTCTGCTATCGTAGATTCTTGATCTAGTTGCGTCCGCTCATCTGAAGTGACGGGTTCGAGGAGGCTAGCGAGGTGATTGGGATGGGTGACGGCATAGTTCAATTGTTGTAGCAGGAGAAGTGCGCGCTTAGTGAAGGTGCGTAGTACCTTTTGAACGGCAGGATGTATGTTAGGCGGTGATGGGGCGTTCGCTGCAAGCGTGGAAAAGACGTGGACAACCTGCTCCATCTCTTCCAGCAGGGCGAAACTGAGTACATCGCCATTTGTCCACGAGAGAGCCCTCAATATCTGGTCATCGTATAACTGGAGCAACCCGCTCGCCTCCGCATCAAAGTAGTGACTTTGGCGACCCAATGCAGTCAAAACGCCAGCGACGATGGAGAGGATGGTGCAGTAGGTACGGTGAGCTGGGCTGCGCTCACCTGGGACCTCGGCGAGCGTAACGTCTATCAAGCCAGAGCTGGCGGCGGTACTGATGGTATTATCGCTATACGCTGTCAACATGCCTCCGCTAGCTAGCCTGGGGGCCGCAGAGGGTAGACTGGCTAAGGCCGTGTGGAAGATGAGAATATGAGGAGTGTACAACGGATTCTTGCGAGCCAAAAGCAGTGGCAAGTCGGACAAACCGACGAGATCGGTGCGTGTGAACAGGTTGAGGCTAGCCTTCAGTACATCCCGTTCTTGGAATCGAGCCAGCCATAATGTAGAGGAGGCATTGATATCCTGACGGGTGCATTGTTCAAATACGGCTACCAGCAGCTCCATGTCACGATCTAGGTCAACATCATTTCTTGTACAGGCCGATTCGAATACAATGCTGAGAGCATCAATGACTAGCGTTAAGGTGGAATCAACCATCGAAGAGATGACGAGCCGTTGTTCTGCATTTACAGCCTTCGTCCGTCGTAAAACGCTTCTAGAATGCCGTGCGCAAAAATAGAGGAGTTGCAGTAGCGATTGATGGAAAGGTACTGTCAGTGAGCCTATGAACGATTTTGCTGGGGATTGCGCCTCATTGAGGGCTATCCCATGAACATTGCGAACGACGTCGATGAAGGCCTTGGTTTCAGTTGGACTTTCCGAAGACGAAAACCAGGCGAGCTCTAAGATGCTGAGAAGGAGGGACAGCCTGATGCCGTGGATAGTTGCCATCATGTCGCCTGACCGTTGCTCTTGAGATATATTATATGAGATGTTGGCAGCGATGTTCAGCATCGTCGGCCTGATCGAAGAATTACCCCGGAGATATGATCCCACCCGACGAAGAAGCGTTTGCCATGCCTCAGCTAGGAAAGACTGAGAGTGACTCAACGACAAATTGAGGTTGATAGAACAGATTTGTCTTTCGGCCATATCAACACTAGCTTCGGACCCGTCTCGCGCTGCCGCATGGGAATAGGCCTCGAGCCGACTCTGCAAAAGAGCGAGTGAAAACGTGAAGTCGTCTCCAAAACTTCGTGTCTGGACAGGTTCCAAGTGCTCCAGCTGCTCCACCGACATCCCTGGAAAATCGGTATTGAATAACTCCATCAGATGATCGTGCAAGCCGGGCTCGTAGGAGTTCGAGGCTGCCTCCGAAAGCAAATCCATCATTTGCTCTTCTTGTTTGAGACGACTCTCAAGGTGGGTAAAGCTTACTGATTTGGAAGGAACCGTTTCACGGCTGTGTGATTGGAAATGGATGTCAATGTCGAGGCTGAGAATGTAGACTGCGTAAGCTTTGACCATGGTACGATATGAATGAGGTGCTATCGCCTCATGTAAATTCGAATGCCGTACCCCGTCCACTAGAATGAAAGTCTCAGCCTGGTAGTCTGGGACCGGTGTTGACTCTTCGCAAGCGATAGAGACGATCTGCTCCCAGAATGCTTGATCATTCCGGATAGCTTCAAGAATAGTTTTGTGCTCCAATCCGTGCTGCCAGATCGCATATAGGAAGCACATCACCGACGAAAGAAGTTGAGGGTTTAGTTCCCACATGTCTTTCCAATTTGCGAGCACATCTCTGGCGACATCAAGGGCACTCGTCGGTTTGGATTTCTCGGACACATTGCCACCATCACCTTTTACTTGTTCGGAGTCTTTTCGTTTCCCTTTTAGCTCTGGAGGTGTACGGAACTGCCCTGTAGCAAATAAGCTTGCAAGGGCTGGTTCTTTATCCACAGCAAGGGCGATAAAGTTCCAAACGGCATTTCGGAGAGAGGGGTCGTCATATGGATGCTGAACAATCCGGACGAGCGATGCCACTGTCGATTCGGGGTCGGATAGATGGCCGATGATAGTTGGAGGAGATGGCTGGTACGCTGAGAGCGTTGCACACAGATGGTGCAGAACTCGCATTGCTTCGAGCGGAACAACATCGCCTACGTCGCGTTCCTTCACATACGATGCCAATACTTCAATGGGATCTAGTTTGGCTCGGCCACCTTCCATTGGAATAGCGACACCAGTAACCCTTGAACATAGGGCCTGTTCTAGCAGAGAAGGTGTGGACGCCATGTAAGACGATTTTTGCTTACAGACAAGAATTTGCCGCATAAGCCGCAAGTGGGATTCCAGCAAAAATATCAGTCTCCTAGCATCCCCAAAGCGCCGTGACTCATACAACTTGCCAAGAATATGCCCGCCTGAACACACGGCGGACACAAGGGGATTGATTGCGGCTGTAGTGGACTTGAAAAGCAGGACGTCTGCAACAGCTTGGCTAAGGACGGGGAATGGCCGCTTGTCGAAGACCGGTGGCGAGTGTTTGAATATCTCGCCGTACAGCGAGCTGATTCGACGACCAATCTCAAATCTGTCCCCTAATTGTGTATATTTCCATCCAAGGTGCTCCACCCAGACCTCAGTATGCACAAACCGCATAGCGCGTAGAAGCACTTCCTCTTTCACTTGAAGCAGACGGACGTTATCAGGAACAATCGAGGTCGCCGCTTCACGGAAGAGCTGCTGCACTAGATGCAACAGGGCTAGAGTCATCGTGTAGTGGCCCGTCACTCGCTCAGCTGCTAACGCAATCGACGCAAACCCATTATTCCGTTCTGATCCGAACAGCGCTGTCGTCGAACGAATATACAGCCACACGCGGTTTGAGTGTGTAGATAAGGCCAACAGCGCAGAAAGAACGCTCATCGCAGATGTGATAATTCGAGTGCGAGATGCGTCGCGCGCAGGGGAGTGTCGTCGGGAAAGTGCCTCCTCAAGTATCATCGTCGTCAGCTGTACAACATCTGGTGGCTCGGCTTCGGCCATTTTATGTGAAACCACTGCTTCTCCGCTTTCCATAGCCTGTACTAACTGCTCCGCCTGAGAGGGATTGTCTTGTATCAAGCTTCGCATGAGGTCAAAACAATCCGTGATCAGCTCGTCATCTCCCTCATCTGCCATTTCCACCCCAACGTCTTCCAACTTTAGCGCTGCTGGCTGACCCGCATTTTTCTTTCCGAACGACATCTCGTGGTATCCACCTCCAAATCCAGTATAACTCCTCCTCCGATTCACATAATCCGTCAACACCTCCATGACTAACTTCCACCCGGAATGCTCATGCTGCCAGCAAACAACGATGAAATCCCCGCCGTCGCTGCTCAAGAGGCGCCCTGATGTGCGAGCAGGCAGTATCGATCCTCCAGGAAGCCGGATAGGGTGGAGGTTAACATACGTTAAGCCACCTGTACTCGACGACCCATAGCGCTCTTGCTGTCTCTCATACTGTGCATGCGCACCCGTACAAGCACTCAGCGGAATGACCTGCGAATATGTCGGCAACCTATCCAAATAATAGAATACATGTCGATCACAGAGATCCCTTTCTTCGCTAAGCCCCAATCCCTCATGCGAATGGTCGGCCGTTGACAATTCGTCCGTATCGAGGAACCCTGAGCCCGTCATGGCTCGGAGAAGTTTGATTAGTGGTTTGAAATGAATGGGGAAGCGAGAGCGTGCGACGTCGAAGATGGCGCGACGAGCAATTCCTTGAGGCCAGTCGGATTGCCAGAATTGTCTACAGATTCCTGCAATGGATTCGCTTTCGCTGCGGCCGAATAGGGCGATCCACACTTCGACCAATCCTTCAAAATCTGGAATAAGTTCTACCGGGACGAGCTCAACCAGGGCCATGACAAGACCTGAGTCCATGAACGTGATTATCAGTCTGTTGGCGACTATAAAGATATCAGCATACCTTTCAAGACAGATCGGAATGCTATAGCATTCGGATCCGTCACTGTTGATCCAGTTTTCCATGCAATCGCGGTCACGAATACAGGCGAGCAGGTGAGCAAGGACAGGATGAGTTTGAATAGTCCAACGCTCGGTTCCAAGCATGTCGCTACCATTAATCTGTCTATTGGTTCTCGTTCCTTCGTATATGCTCGTCCGGATGGACCATCAAGCGATTCGAAGAATGGTTGGAATTTTTGGGGAATATCTTTCAATTCCGACGCTGCCGATCTTAGCCGCGAGAGAACGAACGTCCAGCCCAGGTATGTACACGCGTACTGACTGTGCGCATTCGAAATGATCAGTTCGTGGATTCGCCTCAGAGAATCCGGATGAGTGATGTATAGATCCGCATTAACCTCGTCATCCGAAATTCGTATAACGTCGGGTTCGGCCAATGTTTCAAGTTCGAGTACCTCCACCGTGATCAACATCCAAAGTGCAGCGCAATCTTGCTGTAACTGCGTCCCTTCTTCGTCTAGAAGTAGCGTCGCATTCTGCTGCACGGCACCCAAATTCGTCGAGTATGCGGTTTCGTATATTTCCACCACCAAAGGTCCACTACACGCTACATATCCCCACATCGTCCAGAACAGCACCTCCAACAAGACCAGTTGTTCCTTTAGATTTTGCTTTGCCCATCGAGACGCTGTTCGTGGATTGTCGCTCACGTTTTCAGGAACCCTTTCCTTCGTCTTGCGCGTGTATTCCGTGATCAACGATCCCGCGAATCGGCGTGAGTCCGGGATGAGTTTTGGAAGGATTTCGGTAGAGATGTCGTATGCAGAGTCAGCAGGATTCTCATTAGCTCGAAATAGAGGGACGAGAACGCGCAGGATGAACAGCCTTTCCGAAAAATAGAAGGGAGTAATTGCTTCTACCAACTCCTCAATCATAGTCGCGTCTCCACCAGCACCAGCGCTCGGGGGTAAACCTTCATTGTATAGAAACGACCTGAATAATATGAACGCCTGTATTTCGTCTATTTGAAACTTGCTGCTAATAGCAAAGACGAATTCCTTGTCGGCATCTTCGACGCGAAGAATGACTTTGTCTGGTAGTTCCACCGAGCCACTTTCTATCTTTTTGTGGGATGAATTGGAAGGCTTCCCAAAAGGCTCTGATATTGACTTTAATTGAGGTAGCCGTGGGGTGAGGTAGTCTATGATTTGGTCAGATGAATTCCCCTCATGTTGGCCCGTCAAAATGGAATGAAGGTGCTGATATGTGCTAGACAAAATTCAGAATTTGCGATATAATATGGTATATCACATACACGTCGATGAGGTTTGAGCGTTTTGAAGACTCGGCGGCCATCAGGGTCTCGTCAATGAAAGCAGCGGTGAACGACCTTCCAGGACCAAGACTTGGAATTTGAATTGACGCTCTGAAAGTCACGTGGGCTCGCCGCAGTGACAGCTCTGTTAGCAATGAGCATGCCTTGCACAATGCAACGAACTTCGATAATGTCTCGAAGAAAACGCTCTTCGGAGGGTGCATTATCCCAGCCCTCCACTAATCGAGTCAAGCTTTCAAGCAGCACCGAAGATACCACGCGTCCTGAGCTGTTCATCCAAACCTCATCCAGTGGACCCAACTTTGAGCTCCAATCCATTGCTCATGATCCTCTGCAAGCCTTCCAGGAAGATTGACAATAAAATAATACGAAAAAATCATAGAACTCCAGACGTACTCGACGATACAGACCTCGCTCCTCTCCTCAGGACTATCTTCGACGTCACCTACCAATATGGGGACAAATCGATTATCAGGGATAACGTACATTTATCATCTGCTGAGGACCTTATCAAGGCGCATCCACAGCTCAAAGATAAGCTTATTCATGCATGGCACACAAAGAAATTTATGGAAATCCGCACTTTGGGTAAGGAGCTAACGTCTCGGTATAGTAATCGATTCATGTAACATCGTTCGACTTTAGATCTATTACAGAAGTATCCAGCGGATGATCCTGCAAAGAACGAACCAGGTATGCAGTGTGGATAGTCCTCTATCAAAACCTTTGCCCTAATGCACGAGTCTAGGAACCGACGCATTCTGGTCCGCTACATTCGCGGCATGGGAACGTAAATATGAAGGAAAGGCTGCCCATGCCCTCTTCAAATATATCGCCAAGTATTATGCTGGGCCAAATGAAACGTGGTACGCCCATCACGTTGCTTTGGTGCAATCTTCTGGTACGGGAAAATCAAGAGCCGTAGATGAACTTGCTAAGTGGCGCTTCGTTATCCCTATTAGTATCTGCCTTCGGCCAGAAACGGCATCAGGTGATTGGTCTCTCTCGATTTGAAGAGTAGTAGACTAAGAACCCAACTATCCACGAAGGGTATCCTTATGCGGATCGTGACGTTAGGGACTTCTTAACAGCCTCCATATCGTCGGTCGATGCGTATTACAGGACGCACTTCTTCCTTCGTGCGCTTTTCACACATCTTCTACAAATTCTCCCAGAGAAATGTGGGAATTATGAGCATACTGCTCAATCATTTCGGCTGAAGATGAAGAGCGGCCAGCCGACCAGAGAGCGAGAGAAATTTTACCAAGCTGTCATTGAAGCGGCGGAGCAAAGTCTGAATGGCTTCACCAATAATTAACAAGGTTTGATTTTGGCTGAGAGTCTGCATTTCGTGTACTCAAAACACGCGTCAGAGATCGACGAGGGATGTTCTTAAGCACGAGAGTCCGTCGGATTCGAAAGCGCCAGACCAGCAATCCAACCCCCCAAAAAGTCCAATCGCAAGCTCTCATTCGCGAATGTCAGCAGTTAATTGACCGACTCACATCGGGGAACGCAAACTCGCCGGTTATCATTCTCTCGTGGGATGAAGCGAATGTGCTTACCGAGAACAAAGATACCAAAGCAGAATGGACGCATTTTGACGAGCTTCGATATATTTTGCGAAATCTCAACAAACAGCGTATTTTCTCAATCTTCTCGTCAACTATCTGGAAGATATTCGAGGTCACACCAGTCATCGTGGAGGATGCCTCAGCTAGGGTTATAGGTAGACAGCTTGTGCCTCTTCCACCTTTTTGCGACCTAGGTTTTGATCTGCTTGTGACTGACCGAGTTGCAGTAAATGCCGGACGACGACTGACCGAGTTCACAACCGATGAATATATGTGCCATCTTGGCCGCCCGTTGTATGGTTTCCTACGTCGTTAATCCCTATTATTCACTTTCGATCACAGGCTTGCCGCACACTGGGATCATGGCGACGACACCATTAAAAACAACCTCCTCAAGATCGCGGCAACTAAGCTTCTCAACAATTCCTCAATCGATAAACCTCTCACAGATACTCAGAGGATTGCCTGCCTTTCATTCCGTATACCGCTCGAATTTAACTCGGCAGTATACGCTGCTCGAGTGCGAGAGAAAGAGCTGATCGAAGGCCATATGCGTGTATACCTGAACATCGAAGGATACGATGAACTGCGCCACGTCATAACAACTATTTCAGCTTCGGAACCATTCCTTTCAGAAGCGTCTTACTACATATCCAACTTCCACGGAATCCAGCAGGGGCGTCAACACGCTATCGATGCATTTAGGCAATTGACAGAGAGGTTTGAAATCCACTTGGGCGACCGTGGAGAACTCTTCGCAATACTCATACTCACTTTGGCGCGCGACTTGGCTGTTGGCGAGCCCCCAAAAATGACCGCGATCCCAACTTCTGGCACACGACACTTTCATCTTAAACATTTCCTACGCGGAAATCTTGTTCAACCGCAAGATACCCCAGAGTACAAAATCCTGCAAAGCCTTGAGGAGATACTTCCAAACGCTATCCTCCATTTTAAGCATTTTATCAAAGTTCACCAGCAATGCGTTCTTTCGCGAGATAATCTACTACTAATGATGGCTCGTGGTGCAGGGATCCTTTGCGCAAATAATCGCCCAGCACCTGATTTCATCGTCCCCTTTCTAGTCGACGGCTTCGAACTGAGGTCTGATAACTGCGGTCTCATCCTCGTCCAGGTTAGCAATGATGATAAGTATGCTGCTAATCCTCGAGAGAAACTCTTTGAAAACGAAGCCGTCCCGATGGTACGGATAGTGTTCACACTCGCTGCTCCTCAGCCTTCTTTCAAGGTCTTTCGACGTGATCCTTCAGAGAAATATAATGCCGTCATATACGATCTATGGATTGCGGGCATTTTTAACGAAGTCCTTGGACCTGTCGATAACGCCAATGCAGATACATGGAAATCGCTTCTCCAGGCTTCGTACGGATGGAGGAATCCTTACGCCGGCGTGGGTGAGGAGGCCCAGGAGTTACGAATGGCGGTCGATGTTGCCGCAAGTGATGATATCAATCGTTGGCGATATTGGGCAGTCACATTATACGATTGATGCTTTTCTTATTGTGCTGGAGTGATCAAGTATCCCAAGTATAAATTTGTTCGGTTCAAAAGCGTTCTCTAAAGTGATAGCTCATCACCTCAGCTCTTGTTTCTCGTGCCTTGTGGTGTATTCATGCATTAGTTTTCCTCTGCGGCCTGAAAACACCGCACGCAGAGTCTGTCGAAATAACCAAGAGCTGAAAAAATCAGGTAAGTAGTGTCGTAAACTCGCTTTATGATCAGAGTCGCCTGTGTGCAACCCATGAGTGTTCCACCAAAACTAGTGGATGCCTTAAGGCATGAATGTTTGAATTCTTGTATTACCGCTAGTACTCACTGCTTCAAAGGGAAGACCGTCGTGCTCAATGTTATTTTTATATAGTACTTTGATTGGAGTTCCCATGCGTTTCGCATCCCATGACCTGCCACACCTACCATCTTATCCCCAACTCAACATTTCCGTTGCGAAATCATCACGCGAAGAAGCTCGAATTTCCGCACCAACAGGCCCGGATGTAAAACTATTCGTCGTACAAACTCCTTATCTTTGAGCCGTGTTGCTCCCCGGAAAGTTGTGGATATGTCTCGTCTCCCTGCTCCTGAAGTCCCTACAGTCGACGTCGTACCAATACATCAATCGGTCATTACCGATACGAAGTTGGATTCGGATAACGATATTGATATTGTGTATTCTACCCGTTCCAAGGGCAGCATCGAGTCGAGCACGGACAAGGTACCTGGTATTCGACGGCGCAAAGGACCCGCCTTTGTTTCAACTATTAATAAGAATGAACCAGTTGTAACTAGAAGAGAGTTATGGAGCTACTACTGTAAGTCATATGCGTCCTGTAGCTCTTCCGTTTGAGCTAACCTAACAACGAATCTCAGTGTACTACAATGGTGACAATGTGTGTTGATATGGTATGCAAGTGTTTAATACCCAATTAATACTACATCTAGGGAGTTGGACCTCTTGGATTTTCCATGACGCTCTTTCAGTCCCTAGCGTTCGCGGCAGGCTTCGACCCAGTAAGAGGCCCCGGTTCGTCCTGCAACGATGATGGTGCCTCAGGTCAATGCGTTGTTCCTTGGGCTGGCGGAACTAAAGCAGTCTCGAGTGTTGTCTTAATTGCAAACGGTGTTTCATTTGCAGTGAGTACTATCTTGTGTCGCATCAACAAAACCCCTAAGCTTCGCAGGTCATGACACTCATCTTCACCACGATCGGCTCCGCTGCTGATTATGGTACCTTCGGGCGATGGCTGCTACTAGTAGTCACCTGCATCTGCTGGGGTACCCAATTTGCCAGTATGAGTCTTACTAGTACGTCCCCTCCACTTTCCGTTGACACAAACTAATGTCTGACTTTTGTTTGCAGCTCCTGGACGGTGGCCTGTAGCCATGGCCCTGTACATGATCGGTTTCATCACCTATGGTGCTACCCTGGTATTTTACGCCGCAGCATTTCCTCGTCTAGCCCGAAACACGCCTCATGCACGCGAATTACGAGCGAAGTACGACGCAGGGGAGGTAGAACATGAGGTATATGAGGTCGAAGAAAGTATGGAAAAGAACCGTATTAGCAATATCAGTACGGTTAGTTCGTCTTCCTTCCGTATGTACATTATCTGAACTCATCAAATTCAAACCAGACGCATAGCAATATCGGATACATCGTGACGCTTTGCCTGAATTTGTCGATTCTGATTCCACTGGCTAGTAATCCCAAGGTGAACAACTACACTTTGGTCATGTATGTCTCCATCCAGCAAATCGCTATGATACTCACGAATAAAATTCAGGACAAACGGTTATTGGGTCTTGGTCGGCATCTGGTGGTGTAAGAATTTATCAGTCTAGCTCGGATGTTACACTTACCCGTCCATAATCAAGTTATTTTCCAACAACCTCGGCCTGGCCCTCCTGTACCAAAAGGCGAACATTACCTCACTATTGGGTGGAAGCAGGCAAGTTCATAGATATTCCTTCGGGTACCCATATTTTTATTCTACCATAGATCTGGAGGGCCTGCCAAGAATACAAACGTCTCCCGTATACGTTTATCTACCTCTTCGCATTCTTCCTATTAGCAGATGTGAGACTCGTCAACCTTTGGTTGCCCGAACAAGAAATTCTAATTTTAGCATAGGGACTCAACACAACGGGAACACTCGTATCAATCTGCCAGAACGATAAATTCTCGTTCAGCTTTCTTGAGAATACCTATCTGGGACTTGCCCAAGCAATCACATCAACCATGAGTACTCTCGGCTTCTGGTATATTCAGCGATATTGGAAGATCAGTACAAAGAAGATGGTATGTCCGTTCCATCACCTAGTTAGATTGGAATGATAGTTATATTTACCGGCGCTGATATGACAATTAGTTCATTGTCACCAATGTTGTTACTATGTTCATTCCATTTTGGGGTATGCTGGGTATCTGGACGACACGAATTGGGTGAGTTTCCTTACTTTTCGGATGTCATTGGCGTTCCATACTTATCCAATCTCGATACAGGTTCCATAATGTTTGGGAGTTCTGGTGAGGACGAGACCTTTTCTACTTCGACTTCCAACTATATGCTTTCTCCCTTCATTCTAATACTAGGGCGTATAATGTTGTTTTCGGACTCTTTCAAGCGCCCTACTACGCCTTCTCGCAGACAATGATGGCAGAACTGACTCCTCCCGGTTTCGACAATATGGTGAGTTCCCTTTTGGTTATCGAAACACGTCGAGTGATTCATTTTACCCTAGTTTTTCGGCCTCTTTGGTTTATCTAACCGCGCTTCGTCCATGATCGGACCTAATGTCATCCAAGCCATCATCGATCGTAGCGGAAGCAACTGGATGGGTTTCCCATTCCTTTTTGGATTGTGTGTTTGTGCATCGATTGTCATATGGTTCTTTGTGGACATCTCAAAGGGACGGCGAGATGCTGTGGCATGGGCAGAGAATATGCGAGCAGATGTTGACAACATTGAAACCAAAGAGGGATCGAAGGCTTTGTAGAGCTATTTTTATCATTCTGCAAGGCTTTCCCACTTGGCAGGCGTTTTTCCCGGCCCTCAATATGTTGCATAATTGTGATGTTTGATAGCAAACAAGAATGAATGTCATAAGACTTATGGTGAATTTAAGGGTCCGGAATGAAATGAAGGACCGTTCCTTTTACGAGTCCGGAACGAAGTGGAGACTCGTTTTGGTCTTTCGATATGTTTTGACATATCGTTTTTTTCTAAGACCGCGATCATGGCCTGCCGATGCTGCCTATTGGCTATTGGCCAAAGCCGCAACGTTCCTATTGGCTTTTCTTCCTTTGGTCTTATTTGTTCCGCTTTTCTGTATTCGTGCTCTCATTGGCTGTCGTTTGCTCGTCAATCGCACGCTTAATATTATCCTCTTCTTTGTTTGATCATGTGATGGTATAAGTACTCAGCAAAATTGTCTGCATGTAGGAACAACATGTAAATATGATCTGAAAGAGGCTAAGGGCAGAAAAGCACATATAGCATTGTATACTTATAAGTGGATGGCAGAAACTTCAATACAGGACTCGTAATGCCGTGCGTGCGCAACGGCCACTCCTGCAAGTAGTGTACTGGCTCGCTGTGGGCGCTAATCTAACATGCTGGGTCACCTATGTACCTACCAGGGACCGCCTGACGTCGATTCAGTTACCTTGCTTGCAAGTCTTATTCTCACTCTATCTTGCATCTTGACATTGGCTAATATGTTTCTCTTCTACTGCTTCAAGATTTGCATCGTACCACGGCATTAATTCACCTCCCTGTTTACCCTCTGGCCTTTCTTCTCACTTGCCGATGTGGGCCACTGCCACAGGCATGGCATGTACGGGTCTGCATTTGATTATGTAAACTGTGATCCATAGATGGATCAAGTCTAGAAAACATTACATTGATCAAGTATATTTAAAAGACTCACTGACCTATCTGAATATCTATAGCATTGAATATGTGAATATTTTATTATTTTTTCAAATTGTACATTCTTTCATGAAAGCTTTTAGCAAAATTTTAAAGTGTATGGAGCAAATTTTTCTTAATCAAAAGAGTTACTGACTAATCTGATATGTCTATAATATTACTAAGTATGCTGAGAATTTACCTAAAAGTTTCTTCGGATTTTAGGATTTTTTTCCACAATTTTACATATTTTCTAAAATATTCTTTGAAGCAAAAGTCCCCAATTGGTCTTAATGAACAAGATTTTGAGCAAGGTCTGAGTAGCTGGCCACTGCTTTACTTAATTGAAATAAGGACTTATCATCGCAGAATTTGGCAATGAATTGATACTTACTGACTTATCTTACTATTATCTAATATCCTTCCCATTTAGGATTAGATCAGCGTGATGGGAACTGATCTGCGCGCTCAGTTAATAACCGGGGTTAAGGACCCGAACTCCGGACCGGTAGAAGCCACCGGCAACCGGCTATCTCAATACCCTCGGACTTAAATAAGCGCCCAAGGGTCCCCGGGACAGTAAAGGAACGGGTCCTACATTCTTTCGGACCCGTAACAGGAAGCCATGAAGATGATTATGGAAGTTGATCTGTGTCAGGATTTTCCGTTCTTCCTTGTGCGAGAGGAAGTAGGAGGATTGGATGCAAGTGGGACTTGGTGTGGGATATGCCAGAGCGTGTAATTGGTTGGGGGTTACACTGGGGCTGATGCTAGATTCATCCTCAATCAGGACCCATTCCAACATTTCTTGTGTAATTATCTAGAGGCAGCTCTTTGACCCCTTCGAGCTGAATTCTGCATCAATTGGCTTGAGTCAGTGGTAGCGGTGTATGGCATTATTCGAGGGTTTTCTCCGCGAGGTCAACCAGAGGCCAGTATAGATGATGCAGACGTCCTTGTAAGCGTCAGTTAACCTAGACTTGGGATCAATTAGTCCACAATATGCATTCCACTCTGATCGGCGTCAAGTGCAATAGTCAATATGTTTCATCCAACTCCGGGATACGAACAAAAGACGCGGTCAGGACGTCTCCGCAGTAAATTGATTGCTGGGAGAAGACTCACCAGCTGTTAGAATAAACATGTCTACTTCGCTTACTCGGGTGATTAGCAAATGACCCTCGCAAATGTGCGAGATTCTATTCTGTACCTAAACTACTTATATATGTTAATTACAATCATATGCTACAACTAGAGCATTGTAAGTATCATTATCAGATCATGTGTTTAACTTGCAGATGTGGGCCACTGCCTGTGGCATGGCATGTACGGGTCCACAATAGGAATGACTCCTGTAGTGTATTATGTAAGCTGGCTTATTTGGGCACTAAAAGCTTGCTAGGGGTCACAGTATTCCTTGTTGCATCTTTCACCTCCACGCTCACTTTGTTACGCGCGTGCAAACCCCTAACCCCTAGCCCTGGTCAGCTGACCATTCCCGTGACCTCGGACATCTGCCTCGGACTATCGGACCTCCGGGTACATTCGGATCAAGGGATATGCACACGGACTTAGCACGTGTTGATATGGACTTGGATGTTACTGTAGAATTATTTAATTATCAAGGGACACTTAGGCTTAGTTACCACGAGGTATAACTCATGTATTCCGCATGTTAGGTTACCTTTGCAGTATTTAAGCCGTAGTTACTTGTAGATAGTTCTTCAGTTCGAATATCGACTTAATACGTTCCCTCTTCTCTACTAAGGCGCTCCTGTTCCGCGCTAACTCCGTTCTCCGGTACCCCGCATCTCCGACCTACGTTCTACCTTCTATCCGTTCTCCGGCGTTACTCCATAACCCCGATCTCCGTTCCGAAATCAAGGTACACCTGTTAGGTAGTGGGCGGCGCAACTCTGTAATCCAGTAGTTGAAGCCAAGTACCTTTCTGTAGACTGTTTAGTAGTAGTAGACCCGGATTCTGTATTTAACAGTATATTCGAACTCACCTCCCACTCCCTAGCCCTTTCTTTTTCCCAGATGACTACAGCACGCGTTACCAAGCTGGCTAAGGCTGCAGAACAGTCCCCCGCAGCATCCGGATCCTCGACCTCCGCACACGCCCGCGCGACCCGTAGGGCGAGTCCGCACATCTTCGACTCCTGTTGTGAGCACTACTGCTCCGACCGAAGAACTTCAGGAGAACCCCGAAGAATCTCGGAGAAACGAAACGATCATCGAAGAACATCTCTCGCAAACTTCGTCCCATTCTCCGCAACCCCAACGGGAGCCCTCTGCTGGACCATCCGGACCCTCCGGACCTGGCGGACCTCCTGGGCCTCCAGACGATGGTGATGATGAACCCGAAGATGACGATGCATTCGACTATGATCAACCTCCGCACTCCGCCCCCCATCGAGAAACCCCGATCTGATCCGATGTTGGTGAGGCACTTATTCAGTCCCTCAACGGAATTACGTCTACACTCCACGATCTGAATCGTGGGGTCTCCGTCCCTGCCTCCGCCAAAGCTAGCTCTCGCGTCAAGGTTCCCGATACGTTCGATGGTTCAGACCCTCGGAAACTCAACACATTCCTAGTTCAGCTGAAGTTATACTTCACCGCGAACTCCGGTCAGTTCTCCGATGAGGACGAAAAGGTTACATTTGCACTCTCGTATCTGAAAGGCACGGCCTTCGATCTGTTTGAGCCATACCTCGTGGAACCCGATGGGGAAGTTCCACCCTGGATGTACTCCTATGAGGCATTCGTGGAAACCCTAAAGGATAACTTCGGTGCTATCGATCCAGCCCGAGACGCGGAAATGGCCCTCGACTCTCTCAAGATGCTCAGCCACCACCGGATCACAAAATTCAACGTGATTTTCCAGCAGCACGCTTCAAAGTTGGTTGGTTGGGGCGACAGGGCCCTCCGATACATGTACTACAATGCGCTTCCGGACCGAATCAAGGACGAACTCTTGTGTTCTCCGAAGAAGGAATCACTCGCCGCTCTCCGATCCGCCGCTTCCGAAATCGACCAACGATACTGGGAGAGGCAAAAGGAGAAGAAGTCCGATCCCTCGGAGAAGCACTCCGACAAGTCCGCGAAGAAGTCCACGTCCTCCCACCACTCGTCTAAACCCGCATCCTCGAACTCCGCGAACCCATCCTCGTCTTCCTCCAACTCCGGCAACAAGTCCTCAACGTCCTCCGCAAAACCCGCTTCGAAGAACTCCGCACCACCCCCTTTCGCCAACCAATTGGGAAAGGATGGCAAACTGAAGCCTGAGGTCCGCGCAGAATGCATCCGGAAGGGACTTTGTCTCTTCTGTGGTGGTTCCGGACATCGGGTTAAGGAATGCCCCAACGGAAACTCGAACTCCACCAAGGCCCGCGCAGCAGTAGCTGAATCGGACTCCTCTGAACAAGAGGCCCACATCTCCGAGACGGAAAACTGATGTGCAGCCCAGAGTCCCCGGACCCTCCGCGGAGCTGCGATCTGTACATATGGCCCGACATCTGTAGACTTAATGCTGCGTCCCCCGTTCTTTCTCCTTCCGCTACTTATGTTTCTCTTACCTCGGACAATCTCTCTGATACCACTACGATCTTTACTGCACTAATAGATTCCGGCTCTACTCACTGTTTTGTAGATACAGGTTTCATTCATGCTCATGGACTCTTGACTTACCGTACCCCTCCGATAAAGCTATTACTGTTCGACGGCTCTTCCAATAATTTCATTACCGAAGCTCTTGACCTACTCTGTAGGTTTCTGACTGGCGAAATTCTGAAGATTACGTTCTTTGTCACACCTCTGGACGTTTTCTGTTCTGTTGTTCTAGGACACAACTGGCTCACCCGCTACAATCCGTTGATTGACTGGGTTTCGAGCAGTATCTCGTTCCGAGCACCAGAATCTGGCAGCGTTATTGCGGCCCCGGCATTGGAAGCACCTCCGACTACTCCGACATCTCCGGATACGTCTCCGTGTTCTCCGCAGCCATCTCCGGTGACTTCTCTGTCTGTTCCGGATTCTCTGGAAACTCCGCCTTCGACTACGATTTCCTCCGATCCTCCGAATATCTCCTTCATTAACGCCGCTGCTTTCAAGACAGTCTCGCGTATGAGGGGAGTCCAGGTATTCATGATCAATATCCGACCCGAAGGTACAACTTCTGCCAGATCTTCTGTCGTGTCCGACCCTTCCCCGGACCTCTCGAACGTTCCTGCCGAATACCACGAATTCGCGGACGTGTTTAGCAAAGGTAAAGCCGAAACTCTAGCTGATCATAGGCCCTACGAACTCAAGATCGAGTTAGAGGAGAATGCGTCACCCCCTGTGGGTCCGATGTATTCCCTGTCCCAAACAGAACAGCAAGCTTTAAAAGAGTTCATCGACGAGCATTTGCAGCATGGTTTCATCCGTCCAACCAGTTCTCTGCACGGTGCTCCCGTCCTATTCGCCAAGAAGAAAGACGGTTCTCTCCGCCTCTGTGTCGATTACCGCGGACTTAACCGCATTACTCGCAAAGATCATTATCCGCTTCCGCGTCTAGCCGACCTCCTAGATGCACCCCGCGATGCCAAAATCTACACCAAGATCGATCTCCGGCACGCATACCACCTAGTCCGGATCTCCGAAGGAGATGAATGGAAAACAGCCTTTCGAACTCGCTACGGCTCCTTCGAGTGGTTGGTTATGCCCTTTGGGTTAACTAACGCTCCCGCGGCTTTTCAAAGGTTTATCAATGATGTGTTTGCTGATCTTTTAGACGTCTGCGTCATTGTTTACCTAGATGATATCTTGATCTACTCCAATAGTGTAGAGGAACACAAGGAGCACGTTAAGGAAGTTCTCCGACGTCTCCGAAAACACAAACTCTATGCTAAAGGTGAGAAATGTGAATTTCATGTTGACACCGTAGAATATCTAGGTTATATCCTTTCTCCGACCGGACTTACCATGGACCAAGCCAAAGTCAAGGTTATTCAAGAATGGCCTGAACCCCGCAAAGTCCGCGATGTCCAGTCCTTCCTCGGCTTTGCGAACTTCTACCAACGATTCATCCGCAACTACTCCGATATCGTCGTTCCGCTCACCCGCCTGACCCGCAAAGGCACCCCTTGGGTTTTTAGTGATAAGTGCCGGACAGCGTTCAATGAATTGAAAGCTGCCTTTACTCAAGCTCCGGTACTCACTCACTGGATCCCTGATGCGCCGATGATTGTAGAAACTGATGCCTCGGACTACGCTCTAGGAGCTATTCTATCGATCTACACCTCCGACGGAGAAATCCACCCCGTCGCTTTCCACTCGCGCACGTTCACCTCTACGGAATTGAACTATGATGTCCACGACAAGGAACTTCTTGCAATCTTTGAAGCCTTCCGAATCTGGCGCCAATACCTTGAAGGTTCAGCTTCCGTTATCGATGTTGTTACTGATCATAAGAATTTAGAATACTTCTGTACGACTAAAGTCTTAACCCGAAGACAGGTCCGCTGGTCAGAGTATCTCTCCCAGTTCAACCTTTGTATTCGCTTCCATCCAGGCAAGTTAGGAGCCAAACCTGACTCCTTAACTAGACGATGGGACGTCTACCCTAAAGAGGGGAGTGAGCGCTACCAGCATGTCAACCCACAGAACTTCCGACCCGTCTTTACTCAAGAACAACTCGTAGCATCAATCCACGCTTCTTACCTCTTCGTACCCACTCTCTGCGGATCCGTAGTCATGGATGTTGAACAACTCCATTCCGACATCAAGTCCGCGCAAGAGTCCGATCCGACACTCTCTGTCCCCATCTCCGAACTAGGTCCGCGCTGGTCAAAGGATGACTCCGGTCTCCTATGACTAGACAACCGGATCTTCGTCCCCGACTTCTCCGATCTCCGAGTCCGTGTTCTCTGCTATAAACACGATCACATTCTTTCCGGTCACTACGGCCAAAACAAAACATTAGAACTTGTCCGCCGGGAATACACCTGGCCCAATATCCGCAACTTCGTCAAAAGCTACTGTAAGTCCTGTGTCACTTGCATGCGAGCTAAACCCCAGAGACACAAACCCTATGGCAAACTTCGACAACTCCCCGTACCTTCTCGACCCTGGGATTCCATATCCATGGACTTCATCGAGAAACTCCCCAAATCCTCCGGTTTCGACTCCATTCTAGTCATTGTAGACCGACTCTCCAAACAAGCCATATTCACCCCTTGCCACGACACAATCACCTCCGAAGATCTAGCCAAGTTATTCGTAATGCATGTGTTCTCCAAGCACAGAGTTCCGAACCATGTCACCTCTGATCGAGGTTCGGAGTTCGTCTCCCACTTCTTTAGGTCCCTCGGTAAAGCCTTAGAAATGAAACTACACTACACCTCTGGCTACCACCCTGAAGGTGATGGACAGACCGAACGTAGTAACCAAACTCTGGAACAGTACCTCCGCGTTTACTGCAATTACCAGCAAGACAACTGGTCAGAACTTCTTCCCATAGCCGAATTCGCGTACAACAATGCTCCAAGTGCTACCACCGGAGTATCTCCGTTCTTCGCGAACAAAGGATACCATCCCCGTATCTCCGTACATCCGGAATACGATCTCGCTTCCACCCGTGCAAGAGAATTCGTAGTCAACCTCGACGACCTCCACCAAGAACTCCGAACCGCGATGTCCGATGCGCAACTCCGCTATCAAGCTCCTGCAGACCGCAGACGATCCGTGGCTCCGGACTTCAAGGTCGGACAAAGGGTCTTCATCAAGGCACAATTCTTTCGCACCACAAGACCCTCCAAGAAGTTATCCGAGAAGTTCATCGGACCCTTCGAAATCATTGCTCAAGCAGGTCCTTCGTCCTTCACGGTTAATTCCCCAATCACTACGCTCAGTGCACCCAGTGTTCCACGTATCGATGCTCAAGCCTGAAACTCCGAACAAGATTCCTCTCCGCGTCCAATCTCCGCCACCTCCGATCAAAGTTGATGGCGAAGAAGAATACGAGATAGCCGAAGTTGTTGACTCTAAAATCGACAAGCGATATCGAAAGATGCCCTTGCGATATAAAGTCCGATGGCTAGGCTATGAAGACACCGCGGAGGAATTCTCCGAGCTCGGAGCGGACGAACTCGAACATGCTCAGGAACTTGTTGAAGAGTTCCACCGCCGATACCCAGACAAACCTGGTCCACTCAGCAAAATTAAACCCAAGTAGCATAGCTACGTATTTCATTCCTTTCTCTCTCTCTCTCTAGTAGTTATAGCCCTAGTTACTCACTTTAGTCTCTTTTTCCTTTCCTTCCCTTGTTATTTACTCACTCACTCAAGCCCAGAAAAGAAACCAAGTACATACCAAGAAAGAAAAAGAAAATGCCAAGTAGCTACAAAGTACTATACTACAATCTTTTATTCTGAGGAGTCCGAATACTCCTCAATCTCCATCTCATAGTCTCCGCCCTCTTTCTCCTTCTCCTTTCCCTTCTCCGATCTTTCCACTTTCTCC
This sequence comes from Pleurotus tuber-regium, assembly GCA_014058305.1. Classification (NCBI taxonomy): domain Eukaryota; kingdom Fungi; phylum Basidiomycota; class Agaricomycetes; order Agaricales; family Pleurotaceae; genus Pleurotus; species Pleurotus tuber-regium. The sequence continues at coordinate 507,195 of JACFYU010000024.1, forward strand.
GCATCCTCTTCCGCTTCCTTCATCATGCCCTCCATTTTGATCCAAGTGTCCAGCCGGAATTCCACGTCCTGAAGACGGTCCTCCATATCCGCGAACTCCTCGTCCGTCTCGTATTCGTCTCGTTCATCGAGGTGCTCCGCAGTCCGAAGGATGTTCTCCAAGCGTCTCGTCCGCGACCTTTCCTTCGCCATAGCCACTCGGAGCTTCGCAATTTCGACCGAGTGCTCCATCTGTCGTTGTTCGAACCGTTTTGCGAACATGTTCAAGGTGTGCATCAGGTCCCGGTTCGTAGGACCATCATCTGCACCGGCCTCCGCCTTCTTCGTCGAACTCCGCGTAATCCGCGAAGGCCCCGCCTCTGGACTTGCGTCCCCCTTGGCCTTCTTTGCGGATACCTTCCTCCGCAGAGTTCTCTCCAACGTCTTGCCCCGCCCGGATTTCGTTTCTTGGCCTTTGGGGAATTCACACCGATGCTTCGCTCGGTGGCATCCCTCGCAGGTGCTTGCGTTGGTGCTAAAAGTCAATGTTAGCCTGGTCTCCACAGCAGGTCTTACAGAAAAGGGCTTACCTTGTCTGTGGCAAGCACTCCCGCTTGCGAGCCCTGCAATTAAAACAGGCCCTGCATACCCTGTCCGACCACAACGTCGCGAATTTGTCGCCTACCTCCCTATCCCGAATCTCCGGCCGTTTGTGAAGTCTCGGTTCCTTTTCCTCCTTCTCCGGACCCCCAAGAAGGGCAGGCAACTCCCTCTCCTCGTTCTCCTCCTCTTCTCCGACGTAGTCCGCGACGGTCATGGACTTCATCGCCCTCGAAATGCCGATCTTTGTAGAGCGAATCCGGCGATCCTCCTCCTCCTTGTGACGTTGCGCGTACAGAGCGGCCTCCTGCTCCTGTGTAGCCGCGTCCCTCCGTAACTTCTCCGCCTTCTCCGCTAACTCCGTCAATTCCTGTGCTATTTCCGCTGTGACTAGCGTCAGCTCCGGCGACTCCGACTTCACAAAAGCTGACGAACCTCCCGGAGTTTCCTCCGCCATTCTCCATTTGCCCTTTGACTTCTTTGTCGGAGGGGATACTCCGGTTGGTGTATCGTCCCGCGGTCGAGTCACCCTCGGGATCGGAGTTTCCGGCGCAACTGAGAACGAAACGGGCGCCGCGGACTCATTGGCGAGCATCTTGGCCACGATTTCTCGAGCCACGAGAGCCTGTAGCTCAGGGTATTGTGCAAGATCTTTCAATGATAGGCCAGACATAGTTGGAGTCGAGGGAATAGGCGTGTTGATTAAAGGGATGTGTTAGCAGGAGTTGTCAGAGGACGAAGAACACCGGAGTTCCCCTTTTCTGCTTTTAAAGCGATTGTTTGAACTCCGCAACTTCGATCTAGGTTCTCCGCAGCAATGACGTCATCATCTCGACCCTCGGACAGACCCCGAAGCTTCGACCTTAGCTCTCAGAGAAATTTCCGAACTCCGGACAAAACTCCGAAGACCACTCTGGATTGGCCTCTTGGGACTCGGCCTTAAGGGGGGAGTACTGTTACGCGCGTGCAAACCCCTAACCCCTAGCCCCGGTCAGCTGACCATTCCTGTGACCTTGGACATCTGCCTCGGACTATCGGACCTCCGGGTACATTTGGATCAAGGGATATGCACACGGACTTAGCACGTGTTGATATGGACTTGGATGTTACTGTAGAATTATTTAATTATCAAGGGACACTTAGGCTTAGTTACCACGAGGTATAACTCATGTATTCCGCATGTTAGGTTACCTTTGCAGTATTTAAGCCGTAGTTACTTGTAGATAGTTCTTCAGTTCGAATATCGACTTAATACGTTCCCTCTTCTCTACTAAGGCGCTCCTGTTCCGCGCTAACTCCGTTCTCCGGTACCCCGCATCTCCGACCTACGTTCTACCTTCTATCCGTTCTCCGGCGTTACTCCATAACCCTGATCTCCGTTCCGAAATCAAGGTACACCTGTTAGGTAGTGGGCGGCGCAACTCTGTAATCCAGTAGTTGAAGCCAAGTACCTTTCTGTAGACTGTTTAGTAGTAGTAGACCCGGATTCTGTATTTAACACACTTGTATCTAGTTTTAATCATTATAAAAGGGTTAGTAGTGTCTAACCTATTCATGTGAGTATGAGTTGTACACAGCTACTTTGAGCATAGCAGGAGCTGAATGTAAGTAGAGGCCGTGTGAGTCTTCGAACATTTGTGAAAGGGGTATAATATATTGAAATGGATATAACAATTAATTACCTTGCTTGCAAACCTGCCTAATTTGGTAATGAGTGCACGTAAAAGAAAGGATAAAGGGGGGTATGCTCAGTATATCGCAGTTTACCACATGTTCATATGAAGTTCATATGAACCGTTATCAGCACACTTAACTATTTATATAGTCAGTGTCCAAGCTTTACCGGGTCTTTCTGGTAGATCAGGATCAGCCTGGTTGTCCGTGGGTTTAGTTGAATTAACAGTGTAGGTGGGGGTTAAAACAGTGTATTGTTATGTACCTTACTACAGGGTAGGTAGGTAAGGTAGGTAAGGTAGGTAGTGAGGGAATTTAGTTGAATGAATGAATGAGGGTTCTCCACACTAGTTTCCTGCAGATCTAATGCGAGCGTGCGGCAACAAGGTGCGTATGGCGGGCGTATCTATAAAATAAAATAAAAGAACCTAGAGCAGAGTAGTCAGCCTCAAGACGGGTGGAGGATGACTCACCTAGACAGAAGGTTTCAGAGACCTGTACTTGATTGTTTGTTTCTTGGATGATGTGTTTGAAATCCTCTAGACTCTAGGCTAGATCAGACTTCAGAGAGTATGAAGAAATAGACTTCTACTTGCTTCTATGCAAGCTAGAGGAGTTATTTCTTTGAGAGAGGTGAAAAATCCACTGAGAGAGTCTTAGTGGGAAGTCTAAGGGGGGAAAACTTCTTTTTTGGATCTATTCTACTACTCTTATATACTCTAATCTACTTGTCTAGCCCTTGTCCGGAACCCTTCTTTTCTGTTGGTCTAATTCTATGGTCTAGTCCTCATTCTTTTCTCTAGATCTTTTCTGGGTCCGGAGCTTGGGTCTATAATCTATTTCTCATTGTTCTAGGCTTGTTCCTCAGCTTCTGGCCTTTATTCTGTAGGACTGGGTAGGTTCTAGGTATATCAGACTTTTTAGAAGGTCTGTCTTGGTCCGGTCCAGTGTCTGAATAGTCTAGATCACCTTTGAGGAGAATCTGGAATTAGGGGATTTCCTGATCTCTTTCTTTCTGGTCCTGGCCGGCTCTCTCTGCATATCTCTCTTCAGGACAGAAAGAACTTCTAGAGTATTTGTCTGCCATTTCTGGACTGCTTTTTAATAGTGTCCCCTGAGTGGATTTCCCTTTGACTGGTCGTTTTACCATTTTGTTAGAAGAATGGCCCATAAACTTCAATGCCCATAACTGGCCACATTTTGGGCATGATATCTGCAGGCGACGAGAAATTACAACCGTCCTCGGTTGTCCATTCTTCTAACAAATGGGTAAAGATGACTAAAGGGTGCTGAGCGTAAGTCAAACGGAAATGTTTATTTGTTATGGATTTCTGCGTTGTGTCCAAAATTCGTGAAATGTAGGTAGGTATGAACTTTGCTGACATTCTACCCCTCGTCTCTACAAGGTAGCTAGTATGTCCGTTATGGTAGCTTTATCGATGGTGACGGTTTCGTGAGGACGCCTTCTGGCCACGCATTCTACCCGAATATTTCTCCCTCTATTCTTCAAGGCCCTAACGAATGCTCCATCTCGAGGTGCAAGAGTAAGATGCCTGGTCGGCACCCATATGAAAACGAATGTACTGCGGAAGAGATGTGGCATGTGGGTTTCCAATGTTTTCATTCGAGAGCGTAACGGTCCAGGGATTGTGAATAAAAAAACGGTCTGCGCCAAACCTCCCTCAATTCGTATTACTCCCAATGCTAAGCCAAGTCCATACACCAAATGAAAAATTATATCGTTGGTGCTTATGGGGGATCGATGGACGTCGGTTAGAAGGAGTTCGTTTCTGAGTTCCTCGGGGTAGACAAGAGGGTCGGTGAAAATGGGGTTGATAATGTTAGGGGCGTATCTCAATTCCATGCCTACAATATTGTGTCAGAGCCGATGTGTAAAAGGGATTACATGAGATTCATGCCTGAGGAGTTGGTTTGAAGTCGATGTTCGAAGAGGGGACTAACCACTCGGAATAAACCTAAGTTGGCCTCGTAATCCTGCAGATATTGCAGACAATCCTCTATTGTCTCTTCCTCTACGCTCTTTTCTGCTGCCTCCATCAGCGGTGGGTGTATAATTTGGACTTTTCCCTGAAATAATCGGCCTTCAGCAGGGAGAGTGGTGAGCAATAACGGGAGGCTCATTGTCGTCGATTGGGTGAGTGAGGGCAGGATGGGGACGTTGTCGTTTGGGGTTTACTCTCATGTTCGCCCTTTCGCATGGCTTCTCAAGCCTCGCTTTAACTCCTTTTGGACTTGAGCATTCCTTGTTCCCATAAATATCTGTTACGCGATTAGAAGTCTTCTGATTGGATTGTAAGGGCGAACCAACTTTGATAAGGTGTCTAACCGAATTTGATTTGGGGTTCTCTGTGGGCTTCTTATCGCTTGTCTGTCATTGATTCTTATCCCCAATAGGAAGCTTCCTAGCTCTGACTTCTGATTCTCTTGTGGTGCTAATCAATACGCTGCGTATTCTACCTGAATCTGAGCGCTCAGCCGTAGTAATGGTATTTGGTACCACGGTCTCCGGACCTGGGCCAAGACGCTCTTCACACGGTCCTCCCAGTCCAGTTCTGCTCTTCTCACCTCCGTCCAGACATACATCGTCAATGCTTCTTCGTCTGGCCTGGTCGAGTCGAATATTCTAACTGTCCAGCGCACATATTTTCCCATGAACCTCTCCGCCCTTTTGACTTCTAGTAAGCCTCCCGGTCTCCAATATATCCAATCCCCAGCCTTCAGCTTTTCCAACGTAGGGGCTAAGAAAATGTGTTGCCCCACCGGAAACTCGGAGACGTAAGACCATTGGTCGTTAACCAATATAATTGAACTCTCTTCGGGTATTACTGGGAAGTCAAAATATCGGGGATGCGTGGGCCCTGCTTCATCGACTTGCGCGAATTCTATTTCAGAGTCCATGGCTGTATTGAGCATCAAAGTCTCGGAGGACGATAGAGCTGGGGAGTTGGCTACTAAGGTGCCTATCTCCAGAGAAAGGGTGGATGAGTTGCTGGTAGTCATTATGATAGTGTGGTTCCGGTTGGTGTGTAGAGTAGATAGTTGATTTTTTTGTGTGACGTTAGCCAGTTTGACCCCTTTTTAAGTACTTCTTTATTTACTCCCCTTCAGGGTCGATATCCAGCTGGTCGGAGTCTGAGTTGCCAGGGGTTCCAACAGAGTCTTCTTCTTCTGGGAACTCTATTCCTAGTTGTAATTCTTTGTCCATTTCGTCTCTGGAAATATAGCCTATCACTCTGAAGGCTGCGATTGTTTCTCTGAACAGTGTCCCATCCATTTCTTGGAGGATGTAATTTCCCTTACTTGTCCTCTTGACTACCTCAAAGGGTCCTGTATACCGTGGTGCTGTTTTCATTTGAGAGACAGTCTCTTCAATTTGGCTATGTCTGACCAGAACCAAATCTCCTGGTTCAAATACTTTCTTCTGAATCCTATAATGGAATCGTTTCATGAACTGCTTTTGTGAGGTACACCGTGATTTCTTGAGCGTTTCTGCTGCTGCTGCCAAATCCTCTTTCCTCTTCTCTAGTTGTCGCATTCGTAAGGCTAGTAGGTCAGAGGTCTCCATTCCAGGCTTGTAACCTGTTACTAGGAAGCTTGCTTCAAGGTAGTCAAAAGGAAGTATTGGATGTGTCCCATGTAAAAGATAATAAGGAGAATACCCAGTCACTGAGCTGACTGTTACTCTGTCAGCAAACACGGCCAGTCCTATTGCTTTATGCCAGTTCATCGGGGTCCCATCTGATCTCTTTTTGCATGATTTGACTATAGCTTCCCTTAGAATGAAATGGCCTCTTTCCACTACTCCGTTTGCATGCTTATTATACCCTGTTATCCTCACATGGGGTATTCCAAGTCTTTCCACCAAGTCATGAAATGCTTTCTTGACTTCTGATCCATTATCGGTTACTACTCTTCCCACCGCTCCATATCGACAGTAGATTTGATCCCAAAAGAAGTTTGCCAGGTTTTGTGAATTGTTGGACTTTATAGCTCTGGCCTCAGTGACTCCTGTAAGATCATCTTTGGCGGCTACTATAAATTCAAATCCTCCTGAAGGGGGTCTCATAGTCATGACATCAATATACACCTTTTCAAAAATTCTAGTTGGAGCTGAAATTTCGTAAGGCATCTGCATGTGGGCTGTGTTCCTGAGTTGACATGAATGGCAAGATGACACGTGGTAATGGACATCTTGTCTTAATTGTGGCCAGTGAAATCGCAAGCGAATGAGGGCAAGGACAGCTCTTTCCCCTTTGTGACCAAGGCCTTCATGGGCTTGAGTGAGAATTGCCAACCTTTTTTGTGGGTCCAGAATGACATGCTGAGGGGTGCCTTGTGGATTATGCTTGTATAGGAATCCCTGATGTAAGAAGTATCCTTTAGTCCTTTGTAAAAATCTTCTTGTAGCCTTTTCTGCTAGGGGAGGGATTTCAGAGGTGTCAAGAAAAGTCTTTACTTTGAGAAGTATGTCTGTGACCTTGGAAGATTTTAAAGAAGAAGAGGGTAGCATATAAGTCTTGTAGGTAGGGTTTTCTAGGTGAATTTCCTTGCCAGTAATCAGTAGGGCTATGTCATCTAACCAGGAGTCATCCTCTTCAACATACTCCTCTGGAAGATGCTTCTTTCTTGAGAGTGCATCAGGGCCTTTGAATTGAGCTCCTGGTACATGTACTAGAGTGAAGTCAAACATAAGAATGCCTTGAATCCACCTGTTCATGGCATTACTGGGGTGTAGATCTGGTTCTTTCAGCATTCCCTTTATGTATTTTGCATCCACCTCGACCACCAAACTCTTTGCTCCAATGAGGTAGATTCTCCAATGTCGCAGTGCTCTATAGAGTCCATAAAGTTCAAGTTTGGGTTGAGAGTATCTAGATTGGACATCATTCATAGGCAGGGACCCATATCTGGCTGGTCTTCTTTTCCCTCTTTCGTCTTCCTGTGATAAAATAAACCCTGTAGCAATGAGACTGGTGTCTACAGATAGGATAAGAGGTTTATCTGATGTATAGTCTATTGGGCAAAGGGCAGGTGCTGATGCCACCTTCATTTTGAGTGTGTCAAAAGCCTCTTGACGTCTTTGATCCCAGATAAACTCTGCATCCTTATGCACAAGTTCTGTAAGTGGTCTGGCAAGTTTGGAGTAGTTTTCTATCCATATGCGTACCGTTCCACATAAACCTAAAAATCCTCGTACTTCTTTAGGGGTGGTTAAAATGGGCCATTTTAAAATCTTGGTGACTCTATCATCTTCCGGAAATCTTCCTTCTGGAGTGCACTTCTGTCCTACTATCACTACTTCTCTTCTGCAAATCTGAGTCTTCTTTCCCGAAAAGGTAGCGCCTGCACATTTCACTCTGTGCATGACCCGATGGACATCTAAAGCATGTTCCCAAATAAATCTCCGAATTTGAGGGTTCTCTGGGTGAACCTCGGGTTTACCATCAGAATCAAGGTATTGGGTCTTGGGTCCTTTAATGGGGAGATCATCGATGAAGATATTTGCCACCTGAGGAATTTCATCTTTTAGGATGTGCACCATACATTTCTGGAACTCTGCTGGTGAATTGGTATACCCCATTGGTAGTGCTGTGAGTCGTAGTAAACCTAGGGGCGTCCAGAATGCTGTCATGTCCCGTGATGCAGGGTCCACTATTCTAGCGTCAAAACCCCAGAAAAGATCCAAGGTAGTTGCACATTGAGATCCGGCATATGGTTCTACAAAGTCATCAACTATGGGAAGTAATCCTGCATCTCTGATAGATACTCCATTAAGAGGTTGTAAGTCATGGACAATGCGAAGTGACCCATTCTTCTTGAGTACACAAAACCACCTTCCACGATAGGATGATTGGCAGGGCTCATATACCCCTGCTTCTATCTTGCTCTTGAGCATTTCTATGACCTTGTCCTTGATTCCTGGGGGAATGGGTATATTCTTGTATTCCCAGGGGACATGTGGAATTGTGGGCATGATGTAATCTGAGAAGTATTCCCTGCTGAGCGTGCCTCTGTCCTTTTCCTCAAAAGCCAGGGCTAGTTCATTGAGCTTGAGTACATGCTTCATCAACTTGACCTCTTCTGGGGAAAGAAATCCATCCTTCTCCACATCCATGGAATCCATTCTTTCCTGAGTTAGCCTTTCTGTAGGGGTAAAGTCTGGAGGATGTATTGGTAAGGGAGAAAGTGTATTTAAGGGATCTTGAGGAATTTTTCGTGTAACCTTGGCATTTTCTGGATACACTCCTGGTACTGGATTAATTTTCTTGCCCACTCTTTTGTAGGCTGTATAGGCTCGAAAATCAAAGCCATATTCTTCTTTAGATGCTGATACAGGCATGAGTATTGTGTCTTCATCCCAGTCAACAGTCCAGGCTAGTGAGTGAATTCTTTGTATGTCTTCATCCACTGTAGTAACATTATAAAGGAAGTCTGAAGAGAGTGTGTTTGAAATTTCTTGATCAGCCCAAGGATCTTCTGCGATTTTGACAAAAGAAGATAGGACCAGTGCGTTCTGAGCAAGATTTTTATCAAGTCCCGTGCAAGAGGGCTTTCGCTGGTAAGTAGAGGCTGGACAGCTTCCATCCTCTTGATCCTCTGGTGAGTCCACTTCATCCTCATAGTCCTGTCCCTTTTCATTATCTTCTTCTATCACCTCAATCCTACTGGTAGTTGGGGTTCCAATGATTGATTCTGCAGAGGTGCCGACTACAGAACTACTTCCTACTATTCTAAATGGGTGACAAGATACAAGGCAGCCCATTCTATGTGGTATGAAAAATGAAAGCCCCAATGAGAAGAGAAGAAAACTAATGTACATACATAAAGGTAAAAGGTAAAAGATGAAAAACAAATCTGGGAGAAGTGAATCTAAGGCATAGGCGTTGTGGGTTTTCTGAAAATTAAGTACAAAACAAACAAGGACTTTGAGAAGAAAAGACAAGACAAAAGGATCTAAGGCATAGGGCATTGTAGGGTTTAAGGGTTTTATAAAAAAGAAATGAGACTTCTGACTGAGTAGGAAACAAAAAGAAATTTCGAGAATAGAAGACAAGGTAAAGGGATCTAGAACATGGGGCATTATGGGGTTTGCAAGTTTTATAAAAGAGAAGTCAAAACAGAATAACACTTCTAGTGGTACAGAGGATAGAAGTAAATCAAGAAAAGGAGTGAGATGGGTTTTATAGATTTTCTGAAGAGAGGAGAGCCGAAGGTGATGGTGTGTGGTCCAGGAAAATTTCTGTAAAGGTCTATCAATGGAAGGGCTGGAGGTAGCAAGGGTAAGGAGATATTTACCAGGATTGCATGGTGCTACGAAAACTAATGGAACGGCGTCTGCCATGGCCATCAAGCATGAACCAGGGGTCCAGAATATCATGGAGAAAAAGAAGACGGATTTGGTCCGGCATGAAGGGCACTAACCCTCTCACATGGTTGAGAGTGTTAGCAAGACACCCACGTCCCATGATAGTGTATACCTTGGCTGAGAATGCCAGATACTCATCTTCTTCATCGGTTAAGAAGGGGTTGCGAGAAGTGGTGGTTCTGGGTATGTCTAGATGGGTAGGGCGATCTGACTGGTAGTGAAGGCCATTAAAAGAAAAACCTTGGAGGACAAGGGGTCTGTCACGGTTAATATAACGGAAAATAGGACAATGGATATAGAAATAATGGCGGATGCCTTCACCCACAGGCCCTTGAAGAGTATCAATATAGGCCCGAAAACGTGAGTCAGAAATCCCAAGCAGAGCAGTGTCTCGGATAAAGGAAATGTGGCGGATGCGGATGCGACGCAGGAAGAGAATTTTCGGGTTCCAAGGGTTGTTTCTGACATTGCCGTTTTCATGGGTCCAAGGGTTTCTGTAGCCATCAATGAAAAGACCCCTAGAGGAGGCATAGAGTTGAGACGAAAGGATTGGACCAGAAAGAATGGGGAACTGGTTCCGCTCTACAAGCACACAATCCCTTTCCTCAATAAGACAGTCATGAGGGCCATAAGTGGGGATATCCAGATCCGCAGCTTCGTTCTGATAGTCAATAAGGTGGCGGATTCTCTGAGTCAAGAGCGATTGGGGTTCTCCTAGCCACATGTTAGACATCACCCGGGCTACTTTGATTGCAGCACACATGACAATAGCGGTCTTTGCAAGGTGGGTATCGTTGGCTCCCTGCCAGGATCCAAAACGAAGGTCTTCTCTAGGAATTACTGGGAGGACAAAACCTTCAATGGGGTAGGTGAGGGGGTGGATGGTACATCTGTCAGACGACCCGGGGCGAGCGGTCATTCCCCTTTCGTTATTCAATAAAGGATGTCCTGGAGGTGGGGTGCGCGAATATAGAGGTGATTCCGAGACCATTTCCACATGCATGCCGACAGTCATAATGAGAGTTGAGTTGGCATCGTTGAACTTCCAAGAGTCAGGTCGATCGGTACGAAGTTCAAGAAAAGAACCAGTGGAGAAAAGATCTCTCAAGGGGAATAGAGTGTTAAAAGCGTGCAGGGGCAGAGGCTGGTAGAGGGTATAAACGTGGGTGTCGATTTGAGGATCTTGATGTAAAACCATGGTTTGATCACCGGGTGGTGGGGAGTAGCCTGTCAAATTCTCCTCAGATTCAGAGTTATTCCGACCCATGTCCTGGTCTGGTCCTAGGAAGTGGGAGTCTGGTTCTCCTGCCTGCTCTGCCGATGGATGATCTAAGGAGTTGGTCTCTTCATCACCTGTAGAGACCCTTAGGTTAAGAAGCATACCTGATGGTTCAGGAGATGTAGCATCGGGAAGGGATACTAGGTCTGGCATGATGGGTGACGTGCTTTCAATTTCCATATTGCTGACTGGAAAGTCTAAGTCCAAGACGGGAGGAAGTGATCTATGGCGTTCAACTGGCGAGAGGGATGGCAGTGATGAGACGGAAAGACGTTCTGTTTGGATCACCAATCTCTCCTTTCCTTTATCTCTGCCTGCATCGTCTTCTTCCGCTGTCTCCATGGATCGGTTAATGGCCTCTGCGAGCTGTTCTTCAGGAGTCGGATAAGAAATGTCCCAGTTACTTGGTTCTGCATCTGACCATCCCCAGCTGTCGATGGAAGAAAAATCCCAGGAAGCGTACGATGAAGGTGTATCCTCTGTCAAAGGAAATGGGGGAGTCTCTCCGGTTGGTATAAGTCCTTGGTCTAAGGAATCTACTGGGGGGGTTGGAGAATCGGCGAAAGCGCTGGCTCTATCTCTCAAGGGTGCTGGTAGGACGTCCTCTTTCTCCGTTTCCTCAATCTCATTTTCTTGGTCTGATTCTGGGTCTGTCGGAGGTCTAGTACGGAAAGCGCGCCTGTCTTCTAACTCTGGTATTGCTGGAGGTGGTGAGAAACGAGGAATGCGTGCGCCGCGGCGGGGAAAGGCAGATGATTCGCCTTCTTGGCCTGAGACCTGCAAGATGGCTGGTGACTGGGTACGAGTAGACTCAGTCCTGACAGTAGGTGTATGAAGTTCTCCCTCAAGACGGGTAGGAACAGTAGGGTTCTTCTCCGGTTCCGGGGAGGAAATGTAAGAGAGAGCTGGTGTCGGTAGTTGCTGCTCTTCATCCTCAGATGGCGGCGGAACTGTCTCCATCTCCCAGGAATCATCAGGAGGGGAAGGTGGAGGCCACAAGGAAGGCGAAGACATCCTTTGATCGACATCTGTCCTCTGAAGTTCAGGTCGTCTGGCTCCCAACGGTTCACACATCATGCGGTTGTAGATTGGGGGAGGCTGTACAATGATTTCAGGGACGGTAGGAATTGGACGGTGGTCCTGAGGTGGGGTCAAAGATGGAGGTGATCCTGGAAGGCATTCCGTCGAAGATGTGGTGCTAGGTAGACCTTGAGATTCAGCCAACGACTGGTGGCCTCCTTCTGTAGTACCAGTGGTAGTGTCGGCGTTGGGTAAGGGATGCGGATATGGGTTGGTCATTACCTGAGTCATGACTACTATGGGGGGTACATGACTTGGGAACGCTCCGGGAAATGGGCTACGTTGTCGTTTTCCTACTCCTCTACCTTTCTTTCCACCTCTCTTCTCCCAAATTCCACGTCGCCTAGTCCATCGTCTACCTCTTGTCCAGGGGCCTCTGGAATCACTAGTCGGTTGCGACATATTACCAACAACCTCCATGTTACCAGTCTCTCCCTTAAAACTGGATGGAGCAACAGGTTTAACAAATTGGATTCTCCTCGGTAGATACGGTGTTGGTCGAAAGGGATTGGTGGAGAGAATGGAGGTAGGTGACGAGCTAGTAGGGTCGTCTTGAAACTGATGGTCTGCTCGACGCACAGTGTCTGGGTAAGATGGTGGGGGTGGTACATCAGCCACGTCGTAGTCTCCTATCATCTTGTTATTGACTGTATTACAGGTCTGGGTGAGTATTTGAAACATACCATGGCGTATTCGGGCTTGCGAGCTGGATATGTCTAGTCCAAGCTGTCTCATCACCTCCATATCAGAAGCAGGTACAGGGTGTGTTATCATGTCGACGATATTCTGCAATTTGTTTGATATTATTGGGCGCAGAGACGTCCTCAAACGGATTGGGGCCACGCGTAGGATACAAGAGCAGGTTTGCGAGCGTTGGGCGCTTATCGGAGCGCTCGGGTTCTTGGCGCTTATCGGAGCGCTCGGGTTGTTGGTGCTTATCGGAGCTCTCGCGCGCTTGGCGCTTATCGGAGCGCTCGCTTTCTTGGCGCTTATCGGAGCGCTCGTGTTCCTGCTGTTCCGGAGTTCGCAAAGTCGAGTCGGAACGATCATCGACAAGAAATTTCTTGACGGACGCTTGTCGAGCGTGCTCTCTTGGGTCTATTGTGGCCTGAGATGCTTCAAATCCCGACGCGGAACGAGTAGAAAGCCTCTCTAGAGGTGATTTCTCTACGGAACCGTATCGGATGCGCTTGGAACGGTCCGACGTACTTTCTGCAGGTTCGGAATGTCCACCAATGGGCGTCGGAGCTTCGATACGATGGGTAGCACATGCAGCGGGGTCTAGGGAATGTGGGATAGGGTCCGGGAAGCCTAGGGAAGCCTCGCCGTTCCGTAGTCGTTCGAGTAACCTACGGAACGGGTTGTGATCACGTTCGGAACGTTTGAAGGGTTCCGAACGAGTCGAATGGCACGGCGCGAGCCTGGTATTGAATTCGGAGGGTCCGGTGTCATTGTAAGGAAGGTTGGAATGGATGGGACCTTCAACGGTACGTTCGCCGTCTTCGGAACGTTCGCTATACCGTGTCGAGGACTTGTTGGCGCATCCACAGGTCCCACGTCGAACGTTTTCGTGTACCTCCGGCTTTCGAATCGATTTCGACGCGTAGAGAGCGGATTCCGGATGTCCCAGAGGTTCTAGTGTCGCAGGGAGACACTCTGGTTGTTCGGGTACGCGTTCGTCACGCTCGGAACGGATGGGTTGGTTATGGGACGCGTAAGACACGTCGAAAGTGTCCTTGGGACGTTCGGAATGTCTGGGATAGATCTCAGGGACTTCAGAGATGCTCTGGGAATGGTCAATGGATCCAGAGCGTGTTATTGAGTGAAAAGGAAGACTAACCATGTCTCCCTCCTCCATTTCCCCACACAAAGGCTTCCTGAAAAGGCTCGAGATCCCGGACTGCATAGAAGAGTGTACAGGGTATTCGGAGACGCGTTCGACACGCTCGGAACGCGTCAAATCTGTTTGGGAATGCCTTGTCGGCTCGACGGCGTGTCCAGGACTCTCGCTGCGAGAGTCCACGTTGATAACGGTGTCGCAATTCCTATTGGACGCGTGCGTGATGTGTCCCGTATGCTTCTGGTATCCGGAATGTGCAGGGCGACATGGCGTATGCTCAGAAACACGTTTGGCGTGTTCAGGAGGTTTGGAGGCGTGCGGGAAGGGGTCTGGGTGCTCTAAGACGTCGATAGGGGATGTAGGAAGGTTAGGTACTCGTTCGTTCCGTGTAAGATAGCGCGTAGTGTTGAGATATGAGTCCGAAGGCGAGGCGTGCGTGATAGGCATACGTTCAAGATAATTTGTCCGAAGAACGGAGTGAGCGAGATCCTCAGAGACGAGTTCGGAGAGGGGTGATTCGGGATGTCGCTGGCGCATCGAATCTTCCTCCTGCGGGGATGAGTCCTCTACTGAGGGTGCGTCGGTATTGGAAGAGGATGTTAGTGGTGATCGTTGCGTACCTGAATTCTGTCCGACTGAGCGCGCATTATCTAAACCTCCCTCTATTCCTCTATTCCCTTCCTCCTCATCTCTTCTCCTCCCTGCGTAGGATGTATGCTGGACTCGGCGGCTCCTTGATTCGGTCGGAGGTTCCACTAGGATGTAGTACATGTGCCCCTGCTTGATCGAGGGCTCTTCAGTGGATCCTAAGGACTGAATAGCGACACGAGTGTTGGCGCATACTCCGATTCGGATAGTGTGCCGCAAGGTGTGAACAACATGGTGTTCGACTGCACATGTAGAGCTCAAATGAGCTACCGTCGTCGAGTCTTGTTCTCGGAGCTGGTAAAGAGCTACCTGAGTGAGTTGGCGTACGATGCGTCGAGCTTCCACTACATCGGGGATATTGAGTAAATCCCTACGGATAGTGGTCGGTATTTCTATTCGGTTGGGCAAAGGAAATCGTTCGAGAGTCCGCGAAAGTTGTAAGAGGGCATCAGCAGCTGTCCTCTCCTGATCGGTAATCGGTCGATCGAGGCCAGTTACTGACCGGGATAGTAACCGGTCTATTAAATGTTGGGGCATAGTAAGAGAGAGACTGTAACCGTGAGAAAAATTTGAATAAGCGTGAGAAAAAAATCTAGGTGCCTCCGAAAAATATTCTTTGGCAGGGAACAGAATGTGTCTCTCCTCCTCCTTATATACTGCTTCCCCCCCTCGTTTACCTAACCAAATACCGAATAAATAGGTGTGAAGATATATCCCACTTAAGTCATTAGCCCCTTGCTGAGATCTTTCAAGGTAGCTCAAAAGAGCAGAGTTTTCAGCAGCTGAGATATTGGCCTTCCCAATTAGGAAATTATGTGACCATGTCACTCTTTTGTCGCACCACTCTGAATCATGTGACTTCCCCTGAATCTCGGAATTAGGGGGCAGAAACTGTGATCTATCTCCTTCCTCATTTAATTCTTCATTTGGGGAAAGATCTGCTTCATCCTCTGGCCCTAAAATCATTGATAGGACACTTGGCAGGGTCTTTCCGGATGATTCTGATAGGGTTTCAGTTTCTGAATCGGAGCTCAGATCGGAGTTAGTGCCTGAGATCCTGTTACTTCCCAGAATGTGGTAGGCCTGCCTAGTCCCATTTCTGTTATGCATGTTCTGGGGTAGTCCGGCCTTAGTTCTAGGTATTGACTCTAAAGCAAGCAGTTCATGCCTGGTCTCAGAGCCTCTTTCTTGAAAAATAAGATATGTGCCATCCTCTCTTTCTTCCATAGACACTCTGTTGGCTCTCAGCCAAGGTCTTCCCAAAAGGAGCTGGAAGGCTACCATTTCTCCAAGGTATACATTGGCATGGGTGGTGACACTTCCACAAGTTAAGGGGACTTGCCTGACATATCCTTTCAAGACACCTTTTCCTCCATTGGCATCATTCATGGTTATTGACTTGCTAGTCTCTACTGGCCACCTGAAGACTCTTCTGAAGATTTCTTGGTTCATTACATTGAGCTGGGATCCAGAATCAATGATGGCATTGATGTATTGTCCTTCGTATGACATGGGAATAGTGATGAGGTTGCCTTTATCGTAATTCTCTGGTGATTCTTCATATTCAACAGCATAGTTGAGTGAGATGGGGGCTAGCTGAAGGTGGACTTTAGGTTGGGTTGCCTTTTGAGCTGATGTCTCAGAATTCTTCTGTTGACTGCCCTTGGGTGTCTCTGTTGGTGGTTTGGTAGATTTACGCTTCAGGATCTCCATAAGATGATCTGATAGGCCTTTAGAGGTACCTAGGGCTTCACCCATGGTCATAGAGATCTGTGTGTCTAAGAGCTTCTGGAGTATTTCTGTCTCATTGACATGAGCAGCAAGTTCTGATTGCCTGGCAGGTCCTCTGGTATAGGTGTTATTGGGTATCTTTGTATTCTTGAAAGATATCTCTTTGGAGGTCTTGTGTCCCTTCTCTAGCTCTTCCATTTCTATGTCTTCTACAGTTCTGGAAGTAGGTGTTCTGGCATCTACAGGGACTGGAGTTGGAGCTACTTCTTCATGGGTAGTCTTGGGCTTCTTTGATGGTGGCAGATTCTGAGTTTCTGCTGGACCTCTGGATCTCGTTTTAGGAACAGTGGACTCTTTTCCTCTGGTTGGTTTAGATACCCCACCAAAGATCTCTTTCCGATTCATAGTGATCTTCTTAGGCTGTTTCTCTGCAGCCAGAACTTCTATGGCCTCTTCATTTTCTTCCTCTAGCCCAGATTCAGTTTCTTCTAGAATAGCATCATCCTCTTCCGTCAAATA
This sequence comes from Pleurotus tuber-regium, assembly GCA_014058305.1. Taxonomy (NCBI): domain Eukaryota; kingdom Fungi; phylum Basidiomycota; class Agaricomycetes; order Agaricales; family Pleurotaceae; genus Pleurotus; species Pleurotus tuber-regium. Next base: position 523,931 of record JACFYU010000024.1, read on the forward strand.
GTAATCAGTGTTTGAAATTACAAAATTAGTCTGGATGAAGTTTGTGGCTGCAGCTGCAATTCGCCTGGCAGCATCAACAATACTTTCTCCAGGGTTTCTTCTGACTATAGTGCCATCTCTAAAGACTATACGCCCATCAGGAGTCCTAAGAAGAATTCCGTCTTTAATAGCTTCTTCAACTTTGGCACATTCTCTAAGGGTATGTCCTGTCTCTCCACAACCATAGCATATCATTGGACCAGGATATCCTTGCGGGGAAGCATTGTGTGACTGTTGAGGACTCCGGAAGCGAGGGGGCTCAGGTCCTCTAAAATTGCCTGGGGGAGGGAAATTTCTTGGTGGAAGAGGAGGTCTTGGTCCTGGAGGAAAATCTCTAGGTGGTGGGGGACGATTACCTTGGCGTGCAGGCGACCGAATAATGTCAACTACAGCAGGGTCCAGTTTAATTGCTCTATAGTACAATGCTGCAAAGTTAGGATCCTGTATTGACATCTGGCCCATTTGCCTAATAAGCTGCTCTACTTCATCTTCAACACTTTGTCCTTTCTTTACCTTGGACTCTGTCTCTTTCTCCTTGGGCACCTTCTTAGTGGTCTCTAGCTCTTGGTCAGATTCGCTGCTAGAGGAATGTACTGTTTTCCTTCTTCTAATCTCTCTATGACGTCTACGATTCTTTCTTTTCTTCTTTCTGTCTCTTTCCTTTTCTGAATCCGAAGACTTTGAATCACTTGAGGATGAGGCTTCTTCTGTATTCCAGTCTGGCATGTCTGAGTCAGATTCAGCCAGGTCAAAGTCAAATCTGTTTCTCTCAAACAATTCTCCAGCAATATCAGATATGGTGTCCATGGGGAAGACCTTTCTATTAGAAAATAAAGGGTCCTTGGCCATAATCCTGAGTTCTATTTCTTTTCTCAACCCTTTGTTAATCCCATGCCAAAAGTAAGCTGCCTGAATGTCTTCTGTAATCTTGCCCTTTTTGAGAAGCCAGCCAGCAATGGTAAGGAACTTTCTCTGATATTTCTTCCATTCAGTCAATGACTTTATTGACTTGTGTTTCCATTTCCTAGTCAAGACAGACAGGTCACGGATGATGTAACGGGTCTCTCGGAGGTCTGCATCATAGTACTGCAATATCTCCTTCTCCAAGATCTGCCAATTATCCTTCTGGTATCCTGGAAGAGCTTCAACAAGTCTAACCACTTTGTCACTGCAGTAGTCCAAAACTCGTTCGCATTTCTCCTTGGGCTCATGCAAATTATAGGCAGAGCATAGGAGATTGTACTTCTTAACAAATTGTCTAACCTTCTCATGGCTTCCCTTGAATAGAGAGGGTGCCCCCTTTTCTCCTGGGCCTGGCATCATTTCCGGGGTCCTTCGAAGTGAATGCATTATCCTTGCTGCCGTTACAGATTGCGCTGCAGTCGACGGTGGAGAGTCTGCTGGAAGACTAGAGGGAGGTGAGATAGATGTGAAGTCTGCATCAGTAGAAGCAGCTTCAGTGTTGGGATAATGAGGTTGTTGTTCAGGTAATCCTGACATTGTAATTGATTATTAGTGTGGATTCAAAACTAATTTCCCTCGCGGTGGGCTCCAAATTTATCAGCACACTTAACTATTTATATAGTCAGTGTCCAAGCTTTACCGGGTCTTTCTGGTAGATCAGGATCAGCCTGGTTGTCCGTGGGTTTAGTTGAATTAACAGTGTAGGTGGGGGTTAAAACAGTGTATTGTTATGTACCTTACTACAGGGTAGGTAGGTAAGGTAGGTAAGGTAGGTAGTGAGGGAATTTAGTTGAATGAATGAATGAGGGTTCTCCACACTAGTTTCCTGCAGATCTAATGCGAGCGTGCGGCAACAAGGTGCGTATGGCGGGCGTATCTATAAAATAAAATAAAAGAACCTAGAGCAGAGTAGTCAGCCTCAAGACGGGTGGAGGATGACTCACCTAGACAGAAGGTTTCAGAGACCTGTACTTGATTGTTTGTTTCTTGGATGATGTGTTTGAAATCCTCTAGACTCTAGGCTAGATCAGACTTCAGAGAGTATGAAGAAATAGACTTCTACTTGCTTCTATGCAAGCTAGAGGAGTTATTTCTTTGAGAGAGGTGAAAAATCCACTGAGAGAGTCTTAGTGGGAAGTCTAAGGGGGGAAAACTTCTTTTTTGGATCTATTCTACTACTCTTATATACTCTAATCTACTTGTCTAGCCCTTGTCCGGAACCCTTCTTTTCTGTTGGTCTAATTCTATGGTCTAGTCCTCATTCTTTTCTCTAGATCTTTTCTGGGTCCGGAGCTTGGGTCTATAATCTATTTCTCATTGTTCTAGGCTTGTTCCTCAGCTTCTGGCCTTTATTCTGTAGGACTGGGTAGGTTCTAGGTATATCAGACTTTTTAGAAGGTCTGTCTTGGTCCGGTCCAGTGTCTGAATAGTCTAGATCACCTTTGAGGAGAATCTGGAATTAGGGGATTTCCTGATCTCTTTCTTTCTGGTCCTGGCCGGCTCTCTCTGCATATCTCTCTTCAGGACAGAAAGAACTTCTAGAGTATTTGTCTGCCATTTCTGGACTGCTTTTTAATAGTGTCCCCTGAGTGGATTTCCCTTTGACTGGTCGTTTTACCATTTTGTTAGAAGAATGGCCCATAAACTTCAATGCCCATAACTGGCCACATTTTGGGCATGATACCGTCAATGTTCAGATAAAGTTCACATTCAGTTCACATGAAATTCACATAAAATTCACATTAAGTTCACATCCAAAAGTCACAATTAGTTCAGTTCATGTGTTGTTCATATTATGTTCACTTCATGTTCATATGAACATCAAAAGTAGATATGTATTATGTGAACTTTATATGAACGGCAGATGAACAACATATGAACAACACATGAACTACATATGAACAACACATGAACTACATATGAACTGTATATGAACAACACATAAACTACATATGAACTACATATGAACTACATACGAACTGTATATGAACTACATATGAACTGTATATGAACTACATATAAGCTACATATATAATGCTCCATACTTAGTTCTCTTCCTCAAGTTCCACAGCAGGTGCATCACTTTCATCACTATCAACCACTATCTTGCCCTTGCCCTTGCCTTTGCCTTTGCCCTTGCTTTTGTTACTTTGCAAGTCTTGCTTTGCTATTATCTGCTGAGTATGCAAAAATAATAAGGCATGAATAGTGAAGTTGAAATTATTCACAGACATTCTGTTCAAAACTGTCTGAAAGCCACCTAACCATGCATTCAGTTGCTCACATGCCTGAGTATTAAAAGCACGCTTGTAGTGTGGATTGCCCTGTTTGTCATTTTCAACAACTACAAGATTAGGTGCTGATCCATTCAAAGGTGCTGGATTACACCATTTGCGGCATATGAAGTCTGTGGTACGGTGGTTAATGTAGTGATAGGAATCCACAATAAATCTAGTAGCTGGTTCCCAAAGATTCCAATCACCCTTTTTGACAATATGTCTAAGCACTACACAGGCTTTGTCGATACACACATAGCTTGGTCATTCTTCAGAGTTAGGGTAAACTTCCTCCAAGAATTTAACAATCTTAGATGGTGACTCTGATTTGGCAAATTTCTTCCAAGCTATTACCACTCCACATGGTGCACATATAGTTTCAACACAATAGAAACATGGAGCTGAGAAGTAGTTATTATAAGAGCTCCCACTAGCTTCTTGGTCTGCATCATTGTCATGCTGCAGAGTTGTTTTACTAGCAGTAGTAGGCAGCCACTCTTGTTTCTCTTCTTCAGCTCGTTTAAGCATTCTACGTATTCCAATAATGGACTGTTGTCCATACCGTGTTCTATGCTTATTCCATTGACTTTGATGAATGTCACATGCTTTTGTGCCTGTCACTATATCTCTGTCACAATTTTTCATATAACATTGCTTTCCTCTTGTGTTTTCATGACCAATGCAAAACACACCAGACTGAGCATTTGACAGAGACTCAGTACAGTTATCAACAGCACAATGCTTTGGACCCATTACAATGCCATCCATGACTATCATCTTAACTGGTGCAGGATGGTTTAGAGCAACATTCTGTACTTCCAAGTCCATTGCATTTGAACTTGCATGTTCATCAACACTCATTGCATTCTCATCAGATGAATCAGGAAGAGCACCTGTGAATTCTGGCACTGCATTATTTTCATCAACACCTACAACACTAGCTGGATCATTGGTACGCCTTGGAATCACATCTGCAACTTGTTTATACTCATGAGTACATTCTGAACAAGTGTGTGTAGTGGCACCATGAATTACACCATTATCTCCAAGTTCTGCAAAGGCTCTGGTGACTACCTCATCAATAGATATGCCATCCTCAATAATCAGGTTTTTGTTAGAGTGGCTTGCCATTTGCCTGATAGATTCATGAACAAATGCTTTCCAAATATGTCTTCTAGTTATCTCTACACCAGTCTTTTTAATAAAGCATTCATTCCAGAATTCAGTAATTGCTGCAGTGGAAGCATGAAAGCTATATGTTGCATTACAGACTGCACTAGAAACAGTTCTATCAATCCATACATGCCCCCCCACTTGAATGTACTTGGCATTATTGTGGTAATAGGCCAATCTTCCAGTAAATCCTGGTTCTTTGAAACTTTCATGATCTGCATAATATATTGCATGACACTGTTTACAATACCCAGCCAGAACAGGGACATCAACAAAGCATTCACTTCCTTTGAGTAAAATGGCAGCTGTTTCATCTCTTTCTCGGGTGTTCTGAATCAAGCCTCTACCTTTACATTCTTTAGTTACACATTGCATATTCAGAGGGCAGATAACCAATGCTGGCTGAATAGATGCAGTTGAAATGGGTCTGAGTTTGTGTCGAAATACTTTTGCATCATCATATGAAGTAAGTTCCAATGTTTGACAGAGTATATTCAATTTCTTGCCCAGAATAGTGACTTTTTCAGTTTCAGTCTTAGTCAATGCATGATCTTGCTCAACAAAAAGAGTATTTATCTCTTTTTGATTTAGCTTCCCTTGAATAGCTCGGACTAGTGCTGTTAGCCATCCAGTTACAGGCTGTGGTCTTTCATCTGGCAATCGAGCAACCTGTTGTCTACCATGCAGATTGAGAAGATCTGGATTACTAGTGAGGCTGAACAGAATCAGAAGCACTGTAGTCAACTGTATTTTTGGCCCAAATATTTCTGTAATGGATCCAGCAAATTCTGAGAACAAAATGCTGGGAAATGGATCTTGCTTTGATGTAGCCATAGCAGCAGCATGAGGTACAAGTCCAGCCAAAGTACAGATAGTCAACAAAGTAAAACCTAAATGCAAAAGAAAACTATATGTCATTAGTCAATTATTCCACTTCAAAAGCAAAGCAAAAACCAATTATCATTTCAGAGATCAGCATCTACCTACTTTCTAGTACTAGAGGAACCAGCTTTCTTAAGTCCCCCAGCCTTGTCCCCTCCCTTGGGCTTCTTCTTCCGTTTATCATCCAACTTCACAGTACCCTTTGCAGCTTCCTTAGCTGACAACTCATCTGCTACAGTTTCCAGCATAACCTGTGTAGGCTTTCTCCCCTTCCATATCTCATGCTCATGAGTTACCCCCTTGTTCTCCAAGAAGTCCACCAAGACCTGATGTTTTCAGGGCTTTGTCAAAAACCCGACCCCACAGGTTGTGGCTGGTCTTTGTCATAAACGTGGTCATAATGGCCTCATAGCTGGGCTTCTCACCCTCCCACTGCTTAGCCATAATCATCTCATTGATTTTAGCATCAGCATCAGAGATGGCCATCCATCTCTGGTAGGTAAGGTGTATGCCTGCTCTGGATCCTCCTTTAGGAGTAAAAGCAAATGGCACATTAAGAGCCTGAGCAATGCGCCTTTGCACAGAACCTGGAGGGAAAGCCTCATAACCAGGTTGAAAAGTGGCAGAGGTCACACTAGATTCTGTGGAAACAGAGTTAGAGTTAGTGCCAGGCGCAGCAGTGGGTGCAGAGTTGATATTCTCCTATATGCAAACATGAATATAATAATCATCTGAATGTAACAAAATAAAAAGCTCACTGCAAGAAGGTGCAAGCAATGATCCTCATCCCACTCCAGCTCATCAGTACAATTCTGTGCGATATCGAAGGGACCCTTTATGTCCCAATATCCTCCGTGAAGAACAGAGATATGACATTCTACAATGGTAAATTAGCAATCATAGTAAAAAATAGAAGTGAAATAGTAACATACGCTTGATTGGAGCCCATAAGCCAGCAAGATTATGCAGAATTGTATAAAGGGTGCTGTCCTTACTCTCACGCACAGCATATTTAGGACGAGTGGCTTCAGAGTCGATAAAAACCAAAACTCGGCCTTTGGCTGACAGAACTGGAATAGAACTCTCTGCAAGATCATCTAGTATAAATATTAGTTAGTATTATTGTTGTCTTTATATGTAAAAATAATATACCTAGATCTGCCATATTGGGTGTCGTTCCAGCTGCCTTACCACGGGCAATACCCCCAACAATGCAAGATGCGCCCTGGAGATCATCTGGAGATGGACTACGGGATTCATCAGGCAAAGTGGCTGTACTAGCAGCAGTTGCATGGGAGACAGAGCGGCGGTTTGACTTGGAACGACGAACCAGTGATGGTGATACTTCTGGGGAGTTCATTGCACGCTTTATCAATTTCGTAGGAGTTCGGGGGCCATCAACAACCATTTGCCCATTATCAAAGTCTTCATCCTCCACCGTATCCTCCACCGTATCCTCCACCATATCCTCCACCATATCCTCCACATCCTCCACCGTATCCTCCACCGTATCCTCCTCTGCTACATCCTCCACCGTATCCTCAACATCCTCCTCCACTGCATCCTCGATGTCGTCTTCAACCCCACCATTGTCTGACTTAGTATCTACACTACTCTTGTCACTACTCTCATCATCTGACTCAGGCTCGCTAACACGGACCCTGGTCGAGACAAGAGGTGGGGGGGCTGAGGCTGTAGCGGTAGCGGTGGCGGTCGTTTTTGGTCTCTCTGGGGGTGCAATTGAAGCACCACTCTTCTCGAGAATTAGCTCAGTACTATAAATACGTTTCAGAAAAGAATCATAGTAAAAAAAATATCTATGTACTGGGTAAGTTTATCTGGTGCTCCAGCACCTTGGTCTTCAGCGTCATGGTCTGCAGCGGTTTTCCTGTTCAGACCTTAGCCACTTTCAAACCAAATTTAACATGCAGAAACTTACCTTGGTTTGCCTCACTTGGAGGTTGGTTTTGCCTTCTGCTTTAGCTCATTCCCTTTCACACTGCAAATGGTCATCCAAGAGTGGTCAATGAGGTGGGGAGGTGCAAAGAGGGAATATAGGGGCGAGGAGAGGGGTCCAGGGGCGATCGGCGAGGTGGAGGAGGTCATTACACTCAGCCACGTCAACATATGTACCACATATGTAGTCCTGTACTGAAACTGGTCTACATATGTACTGAATATGAAATGTGAACAGAACAGATTTATCAATTATGTAGTGAGAAAGTACATATGTGCTCAAATTGTAAATCAGGACCAATCTGAACTGAATCTGAATAAATGGGTTTGAATTTGACCTGAATATGGTCTCAATTCATATGTAGTACATATCTAACTTATGCAAATCAATTACAAGTCATTTTTAATACAAGTTAAATTATTTCCGTTACTTAGTTGAATTAAAAAGGTAGTAAATCACAATTACCGGTACTGGCAAGAGGGGGAATTGAACCAGCGCGTCTAGAGTAGTGAGACACGTGATCGAAAGTGCCGCGAGATACAGCTGAGCCAATGCACCATACTGATATTATTCATCCAAATATATAGATACTAATACGCTTCCTCATTTCAAACTCCGACCCGAGGCGTTCCGAACCCTCTGCCCCAGCATTCCCATCGCCTCCCTACCCATTCCCCCACCCCCCCTCCATTCCGCTACGCACACTCAAGCAAACGAGTCGAATACCACCCGTTCGAATACGCCAACGATGCATACCCGTTCCCAGGACCGCAAAACTCGCAGCAAGGGTCGCAAAGGCAAGCAAGTAGCCTCACAACCCACCAAACCAGCCTCACAGGCCAATCCACGGGTGACGCGCAAGGAAGATGGCGCTGGACGACGAGAAGACTGAGGACAGGGCACAGGAGGTGCAGGAGGGGGTACAGGACAGTAGGAAGATGGCAACAAGGTGAGTGCCCCGCCGTTTACTGCCCCTCACAGCTGACGGTCGCCCGCCCCAACCCCACCCCCAATATACTCCGCCCGTTTGCGATCGACACCCCATCTGCTCGATCGACGCCCCCCCTCTGCTCGATCGACACCCCATCTGCTCGATCGACGCCCCCCCTCTGCTCGATCGACACCCCATCTGCTCGATCGACGCCCCCCCTCTGCTCGTTCAACGCCCCATCCACCCCGTTCGACAGCCCCCCTCTGCTCGATCGACACCCCATCTGCTCGATCGACGCCCCCCTCTGCTCGATCAACGCCCCCCTCTGCTCGATCGGCGCCCCATCTGCTCGATCGACGCCCCCCATCTGCTCGATCGACGCCCCCCCTCTGCTCGTTCAACGCCCCATCCACCCCATCCGCCCCATCCACCCCGTTCAACGGCCCCCCTCTGCTCGATCGACGCCCCATCTGCTCGATCGACGCCCCCCCTCTGCTCGTTCAACGCCCCCCCTCTGCTCGTTCAACGCCCCATCCACCCCGTCCGATGCCCCATCAACCCCGTTCAATGCCCCATCAACCCCGTCCGACACCCCATCCACCCCGTCCGACACCCCATCCACCCCGTTCGACGCCCCATCCACCCCGTTCGACGCCCCCCGTCAACCCCCGTTCGACGTGCCCCATCCACCCCCGTTCGACGTGCCCCATCCACCCCGTTCGACGCCCCATCTCCCTGTTCGCCGCCGCCCTCAATCTGTGCCCATCCACCGCCTTACGCTGCCCCTGCCCGTTTCCCAACCCATCTCCCGGTTCCCATTCACTCCGTCTGTTTCGCCACCCCTTCCCTTCACTGCCCCTTCCCTTACCCGCTCATCTCCCCAATCCCTGATCTTTCAATACCCCCATACTATGCCTATTTGTTGTCTTTTGCTGCACTGCTATTTCTGTTTTGCTGTTGTCCCTCATTTCTCTGTTTCCCTACCTTCCTCTTTTGCTGTTGGTTTCCTTTCACTATTATCTTCTCCTGTTGCCCAACTGTCTGAAACTTTTAATCATCTTTTCTTGTCTTACCAACTAACTAGCAGAGTCAAAAAGTATAATATAATAGTTTTTTATGGATGTAACTGCCTAACATATCATATAGAACAGTGAAAACCTCAGTTCAGCGCAATCGGGAAGATACTGAAGCAGAGGCAGCTGGTCTGCCAAAACACTTGACCCGGTAAGTTTATGAGTTGTTTCTTTGATCATACTAACAATTTGCCAGTGTTGAGGCTGCGCTTCATCAAGATAAAGTCTCAGTTGCACCGCCTGAGCATGCTCGTGATCCGGGGGCAACTTTACCCCCACGCGCTTCCGTGGGTCAGCCAGTCCGTCAGCGTCGCGAGGAGAAGGAAGAAGAAGCTAGTAGTGATGATGAGGAGGCGGATGAGAGTGATGCAGATGGAAATGAGAGTTTGGGTGAGGGAGATCTTGTGTGTGACTGTGGCTGTGAGTGCAAAGCTGAATGTGAAGGTAGTTGTGGATGTGGGGAAGAGTGTGAATGCGAAAAGGTGGAATGTGGGTGTGCTTGCGAGTGCGACGACAACTGTCAAGGTCAATGTGGTTGCGAGGAGACAACATGCGGTTGTAATGGAGAGGTTGAGGTTGAGGTTGAGGGTGAGGTTGAAGTTGAGGTTGAAGTTGAGGTTGAGGACGAAGACAAAGATGAGGATAAGGGTGAGGATGAGATTGAGGGTGAGGATGAAGTGAAGAATATGGATGTAGATGAACTTTACCGTACTCCCCGTGCCCAGCGTAGTCAAAAGGCTGAGCATACCCCACGTGCAAAGTCAACTAAACATGCCCCGTCCCCCGTATCCCCCAGCGTGCTTATGGGAGACCGCTTCCAGAAGTCGCACCGCCGTTCCATTTCGCATAGCACAGTAGGAAGTCATGCTTCAGGTCCAGAGCCATCCCGCTCTCCAACACCTGAAATTGACTTGCAAGGAGCATCAAGAACTACTGGTGGGTTTTCACGTGGGCGTACAGCGCACCCCAATATGGCTGATATGTGTAAGTTTCTTTTATAATACTATTTTTGTTGTTGACCTTTTTTATAGCACATCGCTCCGTGTCTGAGTCGTCTTTAAATCTTTCAACTCCAAAGGGCACTGTCTTCTTGTATTTGGATCGTAACTCCAAACCATTCACGCACAAGAAATTAACTATTCAGCCGGACTTGCCCTCTATCCTCGAATCTCTGGCAGGTGATTATTCACCGATTGAATGTATGTGTTTCATTTTATTTCACCAACACTTCTACTAATTGCCGTTTAAGCCTCTGACCTTCGAATTTTTATACATGAACCTGAGGGCTGGGCCCTTAAGGGTCGGTATAGCTCTGCGATGGCAAGTATGGAGAAAGTTGACTGGGAGATGAATCCAAATAATCCTAATGAGTTTAGTCTTCGTGTTCTTGCTGTAAGTATTTTGTAACTTTGAGTCAAAGATGATTTCTAATAGCATTTAGGACATTGACTCTGCAAAAGCAACCACTGGAGCATCCGCTATGCCAACTGCATCACGTTCCACAACCTCTTTCACCGCTTCAGCTTCTGCCCGCACCTCATTTATCGCCACCGGGTCCACCACTACCACATCTTCTACTGTCCCTAAACTTGCACGTGGAAGCGACGCATACAAACTCAAGCTCTCCAAGGCTTTAGGCCTTGAAGGCATTCCATCCAAGGAACGTTCCTACCTGGACGTTCGTGCTTCTTACGTCCGATATCAGCTCATCGAGGACATGCTAACCAAGGCGAGCGAACTGAAAGGCAGAATGGCCATTGCTCCAGAGCCCAATGAGAAAGACATTATTGAGCTCTTTGTGTCAAAGTCAAATTTCACTAACTGGCGACTCGCATTTCAACACGTCTCCCAGTGGCCAGAAATGGAGAAATGGCTTTCTGCTGCCCCAGATGCCCCACCAAAAGATGCGATTTTTGGTGATCAGAAGGAAACTCTCGCTCTCGTACGCAAACTCGCATTGGAATATACCGCTCAGCAGAAGGTTCAACGTGACTTGCAGGCTCAGGCCTCCACATCCACTAACATCAAAGCCAAAGCCAAAGCCAAGCCAGTTCACAAAGCTGGAGGGTCAGGAGGTTCAGGGATGCAGGCTATGTCCAAGAAGAAGCGGGGCAGGGGGATGTAAGTCTAACTGAAATTGCAAATGTTTTACATGTACTTGTATCTGGAATTTACGAAATACTCTTATGTAGGATTGTGTACCGAGTTATGACAATGATTATTGTCCTTTGGCTATTGCAATGTTTACCCTTGGTCGTGGCCTCAACACCGGACTTCGATTCCTTTCCAGATGTCCAATTTGCCGCATTCTCAACTTTTGTGCAAGATCACTTTAGCTCTGATATATCATTGTCAACAGTGATTCTATTGCTGTTGACAATGACCAATAACCCAGAGTTATTGAATCTGCATGGAAAACGCAAGCGGACAACTCGAGGCGGCTCTACTGGCTGGATGAACGCTCTTTCTGACGCTATATTGGCTAAACTTGGCGATGCCCCCATTATTTCTACTAGCCATGAAAGCAACAATCAGTCTACACCACTCAGCTCAGTTCTTGACTCATTTGCTGAATTCTTGGGCCGCTCTCCACGCTTTACATCTAAAGGAAAGCTTATTCGCAAACTTCGGCCTGTCTCTCACCAAGCCATTGAACCTATCCTCACCATTTGCCCCTCCTCCATGACTTGTGTTAATAGCAGCTGCCATGCACTCGATGGGTTGTCACAAAATACCCGTGCACGTGACATTCCCAAAGCTGTCCTAATCAAGGATAACAAGTGCTTTCAGAATGTTTCAGTGCTGAGTGGCAGATGCTCAACATGCAATACCAATTACTATGCTGACCACGAGAGCTATCCTGATCCCCAGAGCTTAAATTCACGCCTTCGTACTTATCTCAACTCCGCTGTATATCTCAAAGCCGGACAAAAGCTTTGGGTGGACAGACAATTCTCTAAGTCTGTCGTCAATGCCATATACAGCTTCCACGCCTCAACTTCAGCTATCACTGAATACTGGAATGAAAGCTTTGCACCTTCTGACGACTCATTTGCTGTGACACGGCGGCATATTTGGCAAGCTTTTGTGCAGGAGACTGTCCGGCAGGTCGCAGCAGGCTCTGGAACTATGCTAGAGCTTAATGACAAGCTTCATATTGATGAGGTTACTCGTCTTGCCTTTGACCAGCTTGGGGAGTTGGGGATTGTACGCAGTGCTGAAGGTCATCATTGCTCGGAGTGCACACATATCTATAAGTCTACAGCTGATCACATTATTGATGATGGTGACGCTGCTGGACTTGTAGGTATTGACGAAGGTCGAGATGTTCCTGCATATGATGGACCAGTCGATGAACTTGCGCAAATTGCTGAGCCCACAGATCCTGGACAAGAAGATGGGAATACAAATCCATCACAGGCACCAGTTAAGCTGGTTGTAATGGATGGCATTGTCATGGGCCCAAGGCACTGTGCCTATGGTGACTGTGTCAATGAGCTATCAAATGCTCGTACTGGTGTCTTCTGCTATGCTCATGAAATTCAATTCTGGAACCGATGCAGAGTCAAAGACTGCAATAACCAGAAGCTCCAGGATGCCCAAACATGTGCGGCTCATCAAAATACTTGGTATCAGCATGCCATACGCTTTGGACGACAATCTGTTCTAGGAATCCGTCGCTTGCTCCGAAGAACTGAAGATGAGCGTGCTCCATGGCTACCCAATATCAATGCACAACAGCAACCCCATGATGAGATCCCAGCAGCCAATCCACAGCGGAACAACTACTTTACAGCAGCTCGATTCTATGTTGTGGAGACAATTTGTGCCCCTTGTGGTGTTGTGATTGCCTGGACCAAATTCGACAAATCAGAATCCCCATCCCACATTATTCAGTGGCTTCAGTCTGTCTACCCCACTTCAGATGTCCGTCCCAACTATATCTGCATTGACAAGGCCTGTCTTGTTCTACGGACTGCAATTACAAGCTTCCATGCATTTTGGAGTAGTTGGAGGCTCACCACTCGGTTTATTGTTGATGCCTATCACTACATCAACCATCGTAGCCAGGATTATCTGTGTCGCACCTGGTGTAATCCAGCACCACTTAATGGGTCTGCGCCAAATCTTGTAGTGGTGGAGACAGATAGGTTTGGCCGACAGCATTACAAACGTGCCTTCAATACTCAAGTATGTATCAACTTTGTTTATTTTATTCACTTACTAATGTGCTTTCAGGCATGTGAGCAATTGAATGCTTGGCTTGGTGGTTTTCAATATATTCTTAACCGGATGACAATTGCTAATTTTGACTGGACAATGCATGCCTTGCTATATATTCACACTCAGAGGGTCATTAGAAAACAACAAAGACCATCTGATGAAGATGATGAAGATGACCCAGCTGCAGATGAGATTGAGAGGGAGATTGTGTAGCTATAAAGTGTAATCCATATGTAGTTCGTATTCAGATCAATTCCAGTTTATATTCAGATCATATGCAATGCATATTCAGAATATATATAGTACATATACAGATCACATACAGTCTATATATGGATCACATTTGGTTTATATGTGAATCATATTCAGTTCGTATTGAAATCATATGTAGTACACATGTGGTACAAATGTTCAACAATTGGAGTCCACATGTAAACCATATGTTAGTCAACAAATATGATTCAGAATTGAGCTGAATCTGCACCACATATGTGCAACTAGGCCGAAATTAATTCACATATGTCCTACATATGTTCATGTGGCTCAGTGTAACATACTGAGGTGGAGAGGAAAGCAGAGGGGGTCCGAGGGTGGTTGAGCGAGTGGGGAGGTGATCGGAGGGGGTCCAAGGGTGGTTGAGCAGGCGGAGAGGCGATCGGAGGGGGTCCGAGGGAGATCGAGCGAGTGGGGAGGCGATCGGAGGGGATCCAGAGCGATCAACGAGGTGGAGAGGCGAGCGGAGGGGGTCGGAGGTGATCGGAGGTGATCAAGGGCGATCGGCGAGGTGGGGATGCGAGCGGAGGGGATCGAGGGCGATCAACGAGGTTGGGGGATGGGGAAACGGGGTCCGAGGGTGGTGGAGGTGGTGGGGAGGTGAGACAAGTGGTCGGGGGGGGAGGAGAGGCGATCCGAGGGTGATCGGCGAGGTGGGGAGGGGATCGGAGGGGATCGACGGCGATCGACAAGGTGGGGGGATGGGGAAACGGGGTCCGAGGATGGTGGAGGTGGTGGGGAGGCGATTGGAGGCGATCGAGGGCGATTGGCGAGGTGGGGATGTGAGCGGAGGGGATCGAGGGCGATCGACGAGGTTGGGGGATGGGGAAACGGGGTCCGAGGGTGGTGGAGGTGGTGGGGAGGTGAGACGAGTGGTCCGGGGGGGAGGAGAGGCGATCCGAGGTGATCGACGAGGTGGGGAAGTGAGGAGGGCGATCGAGGGCGATCGACGAGGTTGGGGGATGGGGAAACGGGGTCCGAGGGTGGTCGAGGTGGTGGGGAGGCGAGACGAGTGGTCCGGGGGGGAGGAGAGGGGATACGAGGTGATCAACGACGCGAGGAGAGAGGATCCGGGGGCAATGAACAAGGTGGGGAACCAAGGAGCCCGGAGAGGCCATTATGTGTTCAATCCATACGAAGGAGGCGCAAGGGGGAGTGAAAGGGAGGTGGTAATGTCAGTACAGCGTATCCGGTAGAGCACAGATTACGCACCTTTTTTTTTTCCTTATCCTTTCCACCCTCTTTTCCTGCTGTTTTAGTTGATTTACCTTTGTTCTTGCTGCGCGTAGCAGGCGGCTTGATATCTTGACTGCGAGTCTGCATGGTATGAAGTCTTGCTGGTGTTGTCGCAGGCGTTGATGGTGAACGTCGAGACGAACAGCCAGTACGTTGATTTCACACAATTGACAGGCGGGCGCTTGGGTCATAGTGCCGTTGTGTCAAGTACTACTAAGTGAACCCAATAGTCACAGACCTTTGGTACAGTGGTTAAATTGTCTGAATACATACGGGCGCTTTTTCGGCGCTTGTTCTTCGATGAAGTCTCGAGTTCGATTCCCCGAGTTGGTTTTTTATTTTATTAGTTCAAATAACAAAGGTATATTGCTCCGCAACAGTTCATCTGAACTACATATGAATGAGTGATTCTACATGATCTTTATGTGAACAACACTTGAACTACATATGAACATGTTCATGTATTGTGTATATAAACTATGTATGTGATCTGAACTGAATGTGAACTGAATGTGAACTGAATATGGTCAAATCATGAACCAAAAAAAATATTCTCTTGACACGAGAATTTCAATTCAGTTCACATTCAGTTCATATGAACTTCATATGAACATGTGGGAAAATGTAACATGCTCGAAGTCACCGGAGATGGCTGCGGAGAACACGGAGACATATCCGGAGATGTCGGAGTAGTCGGAGGTGCTTCCAATGCCGGGGCCGCAATAACGCTGCCAGATTCTGGTGCTCGGAACGAGATACTGCTCGAAACCCAGTCAATCAACGGATTGTAGCGGGTGAGCCAGTTATGTCCTAGAACAACAGAACAGGAAACGTCCAGAGGTGTGACAAAGAACGTAATCTTTCAGATTTTCGCCAGTCGGAAACCTACAGAGTAGGTCAAGAGCTTCGGTAATGAAATTATTTGAGGAGCCGTCGAACAACAAAAGCTTTATCGGGGGTGTACGGTAAGTCAAGAGTCCATGAGCACGAATGAAACCTGTATCTACAAAACAGTGAGTAGAGCCGGAATCTATTAGTGCAGTAAAGATTGTAGTGGTATCAGAAAGATTGTCCGAGGTAAGAGAAACGTAGGTAGCGGAAGGAGAAAGAACGGGAGACGCAGCATTAAGTCTACAGATGTCGGGCCATATGTACAGATCGCAGCTCCGCGGAGGGTCCGAGGACTCTGGGCTGCACATCAGTTTTCCGTCTCGGAGATGTGTGCCTCTTGTTCAGAGGAATCCGATTCAGCTACTGCTGCGCGGGCCTTTGCGGAGTTCGAGTTTCCGTTGGGGCATTCCTTAACCCGATGTCCGGAACCACCGCAGAAGAGACAGAGTCCCTTCCGGATGCGTTCCGCGCGGACCTCAGGCTTCAGTTTGCCATCCTTTCCCAACTGGTTGGCGAAAGGGGGTGGTGCGGAATTCTTCGAAGCGGGTTTTGCGGAGGACGTTGAGGACTTGTTGCCGGAGTTGGAGGAAGACGAGGATGGGTTCGCGGAGTTCGAGGATGCGGGTTTAGACGAGTGATGGGAGGACGTGGACTTCTTCGCGGACTTCTCGGAGTGCTTCTCCGAGGGATCGGACTTCTTCTCCTTTTGCCTCTCCCAGTATTGTTGGTCGATCTCGGAAGCGGCGGATCGGAGAGCGGAGAGAGATTCCCTTTTCGGAGAGCGCGAGAGTTCGTCCTTGATTCGGTCCGGAAGCGCGTTGTAGTACATGTATCGGAGGGCCCTGTCGCCCCAACCAACCAGCTTTGAAGTGTGCTGCTGGAAAATCACGTTGAATTTTGTGATCCGGTGGTGGCTGAGCATCTTGAGAGAGTCGAGGGCCATTTCCGCGTCTCGGGCTGGGTCGATAGCACCGAAGTTGTCCTTTAGGGTTTCCACGAATGCCTCATAGGAGTACATCCAAGGTGGAACTTCCCCATCGGGTTCCGCGAGATATGGCTCGAACAGATCGAAAGCCGTGCCTTTCAGATACGAAAGCGCGAATGTGACTTTTTCATCCTCATCGGAGAACTGACCGGAGTTCGCGGTGAAGTATACTTTCAACTGAACTAGGAACGTATTGAGTTTCCGGGGGTCTGAACCATCGAACGTATCGGGAACCTTGACGCGAGAGCTAGCTTTGGCGGAGGCAGGGACGGAGACCCCACGATTCAGATCGCGGAGTGTAGACGTAATTCCATTGAGGGACTGAATAAGTGCCTCACCAACATCGGGTCGGATCGGGGTTTCTCGACGGGGGGCGGAGTGCGGAGGTTGATCGTAGTCAAATGCATCGTCATCTTCGGGTTCATCATCACCATCGTCCGGAGGCCCAGGAGGTCCGCCAGGTCCGGAGGGTCCGGATGGTCCAGCAGAGGGCTCCCGTTGGGGTTGCGGAGAATGGGACGAAGTTTGCGAGAGACGTTCTTCGATGATCGTTTCGTTTTCTCCGAGATTCTTCGGGGTTCTCCTGAAGTTCTTCGGTCGGAGCAGTAGTGCTCACAACAGGAGTCGAAGATGCGCGGACTCGCCCTACGGGTCGCCGTGTGGTGTTATGGTGACTGCGGGCGTGTGCGGAGGTCGAGGATCCGGATGCTGCGGGGGACTGCTCTGCAGCCTTAGCCAGCTTGGTAACGCGTGCTGTGGTCATCTGGGAAAAAGAGAGGGCTAGGGAGTGGGAGGTGAGTTCAAATATACTGTTAAATACGGAATCCAGGTTCTACTACTAAACAGACTACGGAGAAGGTATTTGGCTTCAACTACTGAAGTGCAGAGTTGCGCCACCCACTACCTAACAAGTATACCTTAATTTCGGAGGCGGAGATTGGGGTTACGGAGTAATGCCGGAGAACGGGTAAGAAGGTAGAGTGTAGGTTGGAGATGTGGAGTACCGGAGAACGGAGTTAGCACGGAACAGAAACTCCTTAGTAGAGAAGAGGGAACGTATTAAGTTGATATTCGAACTGAGGAAACTATCTACAAGTAACTACGGCTTAAATACTGCGAAGGTAACCTAACATGCGGAATACATGAGTTAAACCTTGTGGTAACTAAGCTTAAGTGTCCCTTGATAAATAAGTAATCCTACAGTAATAACTAAGTCCTTATCTACACGTGCTAAGTCCTCATGTGCATCCCTTGATCCGAAGAGTATCCGAAGGTCCGATAGTCCGAAGCCAATGTCCGAGGTCACGGGAATGGTCACCTGACTAGGGCTAGGGGTTAGGGGTTTGCACATGCGTAACACTGGGGGACTCAAGAAAGCTGGTTCCTCTAGTACTAGAAAGTAGGTAGATGCTGATCTCTGAAATGATAATTGGTTTTTGCTTTGCTTTTGAAGTGGAATAATTGACTAATGACATATAGTTTTCTTTTGCATTTAGGTTTTACTTTGTTGACTATCTGTACTTTGGCTGGACTTGTACCTCATGCTGCTGCTATGGCTACATCAAAGCAAGATCCATTTCCCAGCATTTTGTTCTCAGAATTTGCTGGATCCATTACAGAAATATTTGGGCCAAAAATACAGTTGACTACAGTGCTTCTGATTCTGTTCAGCCTCACTAGTAATCCAGATCTTCTCAATCTGCATGGTAGACAACAGGTTGCTCGATTGCCAGATGAAAGACCACAGCCTGTAACTGGATGGCTAACAGCACTAGTCCGAGCTATTCAAGGGAAGCTAAATCAAAAAGAGATAAATACTCTTTTTGTTGAGCAAGATCATGCATTGACTAAGACTGAAACTGAAAAAGTCACTATTCTGGGCAAGAAATTGAATATACTCTGTCAAACATTGGAACTTACTTCATATGATGATGCAAAAGTATTTCGACACAAACTCAGACCCATTTCAACTGCATCTATTCAGCCAGCATTGGTTATCTGCCCTCTGAATATGCAATGTGTAACTAAAGAATGTAAAGGTAGAGGCTTGATTCAGAACACCCGAGAAAGAGATGAAACAGCTGCCATTTTACTCAAAGGAAGTGAATGCTTTGTTGATGTCCCTGTTCTGGCTGGGTATTGTAAACAGTGTCATGCAATATATTATGCAGATCATGAAAGTTTCAAAGAACCAGGATTTACTGGAAGATTGGCCTATTACCACAATAATGCCAAGTACATTCAAGTGGGGGGGCATGTATGGATTGATAGAACTGTTTCTAGTGCAGTCTGTAATGCAACATATAGCTTTCATGCTTCCACTGCAGCAATTACTGAATTCTGGAATGAATGCTTTATTAAAAAGACTGGTGTAGAGATAACTAGAAGACATATTTGGAAAGCATTTGTTCATGAATCTATCAGGCAAATGGCAAGCCACTCTAACAAAAACCTGATTATTGAGGATGGCATATCTATTGATGAGGTAGTCACCAGAGCCTTTGCAGAACTTGGAGATAATGGTGTAATTCATGGTGCCACTACACACACTTGTTCAGAATGTACTCATGAGTATAAACAAGTTGCAGATGTGATTCCAAGGCGTACCAATGATCCAGCTAGTGTTGTAGGTGTTGATGAAAATAATGCAGTGCCAGAATTCACAGGTGCTCTTCCTGATTCATCTGATGAGAATGCAATGAGTGTTGATGAACATGCAAGTTCAAATGCAATGGACTTGGAAGTACAGAATGTTGCTCTAAACCATCCTGCACCAGTTAAGATGATAGTCATGGATGGCATTGTAATGGGTCCAAAGCATTGTGCTGTTGATAACTGTACTGAGTCTCTGTCAAATGCTCAGTCTGGTGTGTTTTGCATTGGTCATGAAAACACAAGAGGAAAGCAATGTTATATGAAAAATTGTGACAGAGATATAGTGACAGGCACAAAAGCATGTGACATTCATCAAAGTCAATGGAATAAGCATAGAACACGGTATGGACAACAGTCCATTATTGGAATACGTAGAATGCTTAAACGAGCTGAAGAAGAGAAACAAGAGTGGCTGCCTACTACTGCTAGTAAAACAACTCTGCAGCATGACAATGATGCAGACCAAGAAGCTAGTGGGAGCTCTTATAATAACTACTTCTCAGCTCCATGTTTCTATTGTGTTGAAACTATATGTGCACCATGTGGAGTGGTAATAGCTTGGAAGAAATTTGCCAAATCAGAGTCACCATCTAAGATTGTTAAATTCTTGGAGGAAGTTTACCCTAACTCTGAAGAACGACCAAGCTATGTGTGTATCGACAAAGCCTGTGTAGTGCTTAGACATATTGTCAAAAAGGGTGATTGGAATCTTTGGGAACCAGCTACTAGATTTATTGTGGATTCCTATCACTACATTAACCACCGTACCACAGACTTCATATGCCGCAAATGGTGTAATCCAGCACCTTTGAATGGATCAGCACCTAATCTTGTAGTTGTTGAAAATGACAAACAGGGCAATCCACACTACAAGCGTGCTTTTAATACTCAGGCATGTGAGCAACTGAATGCATGGTTAGGTGGCTTTCAGACAGTTTTGAACAGAATGTCTGTGAATAATTTCAACTTCACTATTCATGCCTTATTATTTTTGCATACTCAGCAGATAATAGCAAAGCAAGACTTGCAAAGTAACAAAAGCAAGGGCAAAGGCAAAGGCAAGGGCAAGGGCAAGATAGTGGTTGATAGTGATGAAAGTGATGCACCTGCTGTGGAACTTGAGGAAGAGAACTAAGTATGGAGCATTATATATGTAGCTTATATGTAGTTCATATACAGTTCATATGTAGTTCATATACAGTTCGTATGTAGTTCATATGTAGTTCATATGTAGTTTATGTGTTGTTCATATACAGTTCATATGTAGTTCATGTGTTGTTCATATGTAGTTCATGTGTTGTTCATATGTTGTTCATCTGCCGTTCATATAAAGTTCACATAATACATATCTACTTTTGATGTTCATATGAACATGAAGTGAACATAATATGAACAACACATGAACTGAACTAATTGTGACTTTGGATGTGAACTTAATGTGAATTTTATGTGAATTTCATGTGAACTGAATGTGAACTTTATCTGAACATTGACGGTTCATATGAACTTCATATGAACATGTGGTAAACTGCGATATACTGTCCTATACAATCAAATACTTCAGAGGACAATAATCAAATGGATATAGATCAGAGCTCCAGTGCTAATGCACCAGCTGAGCAAGACATTATACTTGCTAATCCAGCTCCAGTGAGAATGGTAGTTATGGATGGTATTGTAATGGGGCCACATCATTGTGCTGTAGATGGATGTATTGATGCTCTTTCAAATGCTCAGACTGGTGTATTTTGTACACACCATGAAGGAGAAAAAGCAAATAAATGTCATGTCAAAGGTTGTACCAGTGATAGTATACAAGGGACCAAAGCATGTCAAAACCATCAGGCACAATGGTGCACTCATAAAGGACATTATGGACAACAGTCTATGCTTGGTGTATGCAGAGCTCTGAGACGTGCAGAAGTAGAGCATCAAGATTGGTTGCCTACTGTTACACAGACAACTTTGAGGCATGATAATGATGATGAACAAGAGTCAAGTGGCAGTTCCTACAATAACTATTTCTCTGCACCAAGATTCTACTGTGTGGAGACAATATGTGCACCATGTGGTGTGGTAACTGCATGGAAAAAATTTGCAAAATCAGAGTCACCTTCTAAGATTTTGAAATTTTTAGAAGAAGTATACCCTAGTGCAGAAAGTAAGCCAAGCTATGTGTGCATTGACAAAGCTTGTGTTTTACTTCGCCATATTGTTAAGAAAGGGGACTGGCCTGTATGGAAAGACACTACTAGGTTTATTGTGGATTCTTACCACTACATCAATCATCGTACAACAGATTACTGTATATATGCAGAACCTGGTGTAATCCAGCACCTCTAAATGGGTCTGCCCCCAATCTTGTGGTTGTTGAACAAGATAATAAGGGAAACCCATACTACAAGCGTGCTTTCAATACTCAGGCCTGTGAGCAACTAAATGCATGGTTGGGTGGCTTTCAGACAGTGTTGAACAAAATGTCTGTCAGTAACTTTGACTTCACCATTCATACCTTGCTATTCTTGCATACTCAGAGAGTTATTGAGAAACAAAGGAAGCCAAAGTCCAAGAAGGGAAAAGGAAAGTCCAATGCTGTAATTGAAACTGATAGCAGTGATGAAGAGGAGAGAGATGACTAGAGGTAAGATATATATTCATATGTCGTTCATATAGTGTTCATATGTTGTTCATATAGTGTTCATATGTTGTTCATGTAGCATTCAGATGATGTTCATATAGCGTTCAGATGATGTTCATGTATTGTTCACATAGTGTTCATGTGATGTCCGGCTTTGTGTAGTGTTCAATTGATGTTCATGTATAGTTCAGATAATGTTCATATGGTGTTCATGTAGTGTTCAGATGAACATCTTACAATATGTTCAGATAATGTTCATCTAGCGTTCAGATTGAATGCTCATTTTGACTTTGTCAACTACACAAATGTGAACTGAACACTATCTGAACTCTACCTGAATGTTATCCAACTCTACCTGAATTTTATCTGAATTTTATCTGAACTTTCTCCGAACATCAACGTTCATATGAACGACATGTGAACATGTGGGGAACTGCAACATACATGGAGATTGCAGCCATGGAACTCGACTAGGTGCTATGCAGCTTGACAATACCACTCAATCAACTACCCACCCAGTGTTTCTACTGGACGCTGGGGAAGCACAGTATATACATTCCGAAGCTACTGGTGACCTTGCTGATGAAGATCAACTTGAGGAAGAGTTGGGCCGTATGTCCGATTTAGCATTATCGTTGGCGTCAGACTCGGGTTCAGTTGAGACTCGGCAGACCAATTCATTCCACGACATGTTGTATACTTGGGAGCTATGATTGAAATACACGATACAGCATGTATATAATCATAGCAGTATGGACGAATCAGTGAATGACATGAGTTGTGATTATTGGTGTATGCTCAATGCAGTGAGTTACACATACACTAGTGCTGTCCAGTCAATCAGCGCTAAATTGACTGGTCTGTAAATAACTTCATTCTCTTGATCTCATCAAACTGTAATGTAATGAGTTCCTTCTTCACCAAAGCTCCATATAGTCCTTCAGGTCTCAGAAGTTGGATTTGTTCGCACGGCGACACTCTCAATCAACTGGAAGCAGTCGACATTGATGTTGAACACTATTGTCACCGTTATCGCATCTCCCATGACCACAACGAGCACAACAATGATCACATCCATCCGAACTACTGTATCAACAATGATGAACACAAATCAGTATTCAATAAGAACTTAGAAGATGTACGGGATGCAGTAAGTCGATATTATCTGATGCATTGATAAAATCTTGAACAATACCAGGTAACTGCAATGAGTCATTTGGCTGACATCTTGTTCGTAGGGTTCACCATTTGCCCAGAAGTCAACCCCAGTTTCCCAGCCACCATTGCAAACATCCGAGTCGAGCCAGTCATTTCACGCCAAGTCGCTCACTATCCAGAATGGGCTGGTTATATCCAACAAATCGAAACCATTGTAAGGAGAATGGCACTGCCACTGATCCAAGACTGGAAGGCCAACATGTCTAGTATCTTTCCTGCATCCTTGTGGGGAGATAGAACCGGGGGCATTGAGGTTATTCTACCAGAGAAGGTGCGCTGCACACCAGGGTGCCCATGTATTTGCCACGACATCGCCTCGCCCACAACATCCACTACGCAGCCTTCGACATCTGTTGCTGCCACTTCTTCATTCACAACTATCACCACTTCATCAACAAGAGCGCTGATGTCTCCTGCTGCTGGTGCCACGTCTCAATCAGCAGCCCATCGTTTATCTTGAAGCAGCGCAGAAGTGCACGCTGAGCACGTCAGAGTACGCTTTGGATCTGATTCAGCTTGGCCATCTTCTTCAATAACCGGTACATCTTGTACTGCTAATGCTGTGCTTCCACGACAACGACACCCACGACCTGTGCCCACCATAACAATTGACTTGTCTGATGATGAGGAACCACGGCATAGGCCTGCTAATCCCCATCAGAATATGTCGCCTACCTCTCACTCAGACCCACCACCACCATATGCTCTCACTAACCCATCTTCGTCACCATCAGTATCACCTGTCGTTGTTAAATACTGAATCCAGGTTCTACTACTAAACAGACTACAGAAAAGGTATTTGGCTTCAACTACTGAGGTGCAGAGTTGCGCCGCCCACTACCTAACAAGTTATACCTTAACTTCGGAATGGAGCTCGGGGTTACGGAGAAACACCGGAGAATGGAATAGAAGTGTATGTTGCAGTTCCCCACATGTTCACATGTCGTTCATATGAACGTTGATGTTCGGAGAAAGTTCAGATAAAATTCAGATAAAATTCAGGTAGAGTTGGATAACATTCAGGTAGAGTTCAGATAGTGTTCAGTTCACATTTGTGTAGTTGACAAAGTCAAAATGAGCATTCAATCTGAACGCTAGATGAACATTATCTGAACATATTGTAAGATGTTCATCTGAACACTACATGAACACCATATGAACATTATCTGAACTATACATGAACATCAATTGAACACTACACAAAGCCAGACATCACATGAACACTATGTGAACAATACATGAACATCATCTGAACGCTATATGAACATCATCTGAATGCTACATGAACAACATATGAACACTATATGAACAACATATGAACACTATATGAACGACATATGAATATATATCTTACCTCTAGTCATCTCTCTCCTCTTCATCACTGCTATCAGTTTCAATTACAGCATTGGACTTTCCTTTTCCCTTCTTGGACTTTGGCTTCCTTTGTTTCTCAATAACTCTCTGAGTATGCAAGAATAGCAAGGTATGAATGGTGAAGTCAAAGTTACTGACAGACATTTTGTTCAACACTGTCTGAAAGCCACCCAACCATGCATTTAGTTGCTCACAGGCCTGAGTATTGAAAGCACGCTTGTAGTATGGGTTTCCCTTATTATCTTGTTCAACAACCACAAGATTGGGGGCAGACCCATTTAGAGGTGCTGGATTACACCAGGTTCTGCATATATACAGTAATCTGTTGTACGATGATTGATGTAGTGGTAAGAATCCACAATAAACCTAGTAGTGTCTTTCCATACAGGCCAGTCCCCTTTCTTAACAATATGGCGAAGTAAAACACAAGCTTTGTCAATGCACACATAGCTTGGCTTACTTTCTGCACTAGGGTATACTTCTTCTAAAAATTTCAAAATCTTAGAAGGTGACTCTGATTTTGCAAATTTTTTCCATGCAGTTACCACACCACATGGTGCACATATTGTCTCCACACAGTAGAATCTTGGTGCAGAGAAATAGTTATTGTAGGAACTGCCACTTGACTCTTGTTCATCATCATTATCATGCCTCAAAGTTGTCTGTGTAACAGTAGGCAACCAATCTTGATGCTCTACTTCTGCACGTCTCAGAGCTCTGCATACACCAAGCATAGACTGTTGTCCATAATGTCCTTTATGAGTGCACCATTGTGCCTGATGGTTTTGACATGCTTTGGTCCCTTGTATACTATCACTGGTACAACCTTTGACATGACATTTATTTGCTTTTTCTCCTTCATGGTGTGTACAAAATACACCAGTCTGAGCATTTGAAAGAGCATCAATACATCCATCTACAGCACAATGATGTGGCCCCATTACAATACCATCCATAACTACCATTCTCACTGGAGCTGGATTAGCAAGTATAATGTCTTGCTCAGCTGGTGCATTAGCACTGGAGCTCTGATCTATATCCATTTGATTATTATCCTCTGAAGTATTTGATTGTATAGGAGTAGGCCCATTATATTCAGGTACAGCACTATTCTCATCAACACCTACAATGCCAGCAGAATCATTTGTTTGACTTGGTATCTCATCTGCTGTATGCTTATAGTCATGAGTACACTCTGAGCATGAGTGGGAGTTATCATTGACGATAATTCCATTTTGGCCAAGTAGTTCAAATGACTTCACAACAATAGCATCAGTGGACAAGCCATCCTCTAGAATGAGACTTTTTCTATAATGCTTGGCCATTTGTCTGATGCTCTCATGGACAAAGGCTTTCCAGATATGTCTTCTAGAGATCTTCAGGTTCTCATTATAGTGTTTAGAAAAACTTTCATTCCAGAACTCAGTAATTGCAGCAGTGGAAGCATGAAAGCTATATGTCGCATTGATGACAGCACCAGAGACAATTCTGTCTACCCATACTTTCTGCCCAACTTTCAAATATTTGGCATCAGGCAAGTAGTATGACATTCTTCCAATAAAGTCAGGCTCCTTATAGCTTTCTTGATCAGCATAATAAATTGTGTTGCAAGTAGAACAATGACCACTAAGCACAGGAACATTTGTGTAAAATTCACTGTTCCACTAATTCATGTATGAGATTGAATGATAATGATATATTTTTATATTTGACTTACCCAAGTCAGCCATGTTAGGTGCAACTCCAGCAGCCTTGCCACGGGCGAATCCTCCAGTAATGCATGACGCTCCCAGGAGTTCATCTGGGGAAGGACTACGGGAAGAGTCAGGTTCAGTTGCAGTGCTAAGAGCACTGGCATGCAAAATGGAACGGCGTGTCGCCTTTACGCTGCGTGTTACTGAAGGAGATGGAGGAGAGCGAGGAGAGCGGACTTGATGCTAAGTGATGGGCTGTTTACGAGGCGTAGTAGGATCATCCACAACCATGGCCACATCTTGCTCCACCAACTGAACTCTGTCATCTGCCTCACTGATATTCTCCTTCTGTCCACTCTCAGCCTCTTTCTCTTTCTTATCCTCCATTTCCTTGTCTTTCTCCTCATCATCGCTGTTATCCTTATCCGTGTCCATATCCTCACTCTCTTTCACATCCCCGACCGCCTTATCCTCATCCTTGTCCATACTTCCATTATCACTTTCAATGCTTTCATTCCCATCTCCACTCTCATCTCCGCTACTCTCCGCATTCACATTGTCCCCTAAATCCACATTGGAGTTGCGGTCTGACTCTGAATCTGACTCCTTGATACGAACTCGGTGGAGATGACTGCCGAGGAGGATGGAGTGGATGTAGCGGTCGATTGAACTCTTGCCGGTGGAGCAATGGTGCTACCACTGTTCTCCAAGACACTCTCTGTACTAGGTCAACTATTAGCCTTGGTTAAAAAAAAAAATAATAATCACTTCACTTACAGGGTTAGATTATCAGGCTTTGTTGCCTCTCTATCTTCTGCGTCACAATCTCCAGAAGTCTTCTTCCTAATATAATACTTAGTACGTGATGTACCGCAATTTTGTCCTGTCACTCACTTTTTCGGAACACGCTTAGATGCTGGCTTAACTTCTTTCAAATTGGTTGTGTTACTAAATTTTATTTAATTAATTTACGTAGATTATAAATGATGCAAAGATTGGGAAGGGGGCCCAAGGGCAAGGCAAGGGTGCGCGAGGTGATCAGGAGTGATCAGCGGCGGGGAAAGGTGAGGGAGGGGTTGGGAAGGGCGAGGCAAGGGCGGGTGACGCGATCGGGAGTGATCGGGAGTGATCGGGGGTGGGGAAAGGTCGGGAAGAGGTCGGGAAGGGAGCGCAAAGGTGAGGCAAGGGTGCGCCAAGCGATCGGGAGCGATCGGGGGCGGGGTCGGGAGTGATCGGGGGCAGGGAAAGGTGTCGGGAATGGGGTCCGAGGGCGGGTAATGCGATTGCGAGTGGTCGGGGGCGGGGAAAGGTGAGGGAGGGGTGGGGAATGGTGTCTGATGGCGGGTGATGCGATCACGAGTGATCGGGGGCGGGGAAAGGTGAGGGAGGGGCGGGGAAAGGTGAGGGAGGGGTGGGCAATGGTGTCCGAGGGCGGGTGATGCGATCGGGAGTGATCGGGGGCGGGGAAAGGTGAGGGAGGGGCCGGGAATGGGGTCCGAGGGTGGGTGACCCGATCGCGAGTGATCGGGGGCCGGGAAAGGTGAGGGAGGGGTGGGCAATGGTGTCCGAGGGCGGGTGATGCGATCGGGAGCGATCGGGGGCGGGGAAAGGTGAGGGAGGGGCCGGGAATGGGGTCCGAGGGTGGGCGACCCGATCGCGAGTGATCGGGGGCCGGGAAAGGTGAGGGAGGGGCCGGGAATGGGGTCCAAGGGCGGGTGACGCGATCACGAGTGATCGGGGGCGGGGAAAGGTGAGGGAGGGGTGGGGAATGGTGTCTGAGGGCAGGTGATGCGATCGGGAGCGATCGGCGGCAGGGAAAGGTGAGGGAGGGGCCAGGAATGGGGTCCGAGGGCGGGTGATGTGATCGGGAGTGATCGGGAACGATCAGCGGCGGGGAAAGGTGAGGGAGGGGTCGGGAAGGGCGAGGTAAGGGCGGGTGACGTGATTGCGAGTGATTGGGGGCAGGGAAAGGCGAGGGAGGGGCCAGGAATGGGGTCCAAGGGCAGGTGATGCGATCGCGAGTGATCGGCAGTGGGGAAAGGTGAGGGAGTGGTCGGGAATGGGGTCCAAGGGCGGGAGATGCGATCGGGAGTGATCGGCGGCGGGGGAAGGCAAGGGGGAGGTCAGGAATGGTGGGGGAGTCAATCATGGAGTGGGGGAGTCGATAACGGCGTGAGCAAGTCGTAAACGTTGTGGAGGAGTCGATAGCGAGGTGGGGGAATCGAGAACAAGGTGGGGGAGTCGATAATGGGGCAGGGGAACCGTACGTAGGTACATTCGCCAGTTGGTAAGGGGTGGGGAGGAAGGATGAAGGGAGGGAATGTCAGCAAGTGCAGAGAAAATGAAAAATTTGATGAAACACACCTTTTGTGTTCATCCTGGTCCTTTTTTCCACCTTTCCCTGCTGTTTTCCCTTCTTTCTGGGCTTTCTTACCTTTTGCCTTTGTCTGGCTGCAGGTACTGGGAGGCTTTGGGTCCTGGCTACGTGTCTTCATTATTGTGCGCGAAACGGGGGTGATGCGAGTGCAAAACGGGGCTGGCGATGGGTGTGATGATGGTGGTTGAGAGCAAAATTGATTTGGCACCGAAAACAGGTGCCAGCGCTGTTTGTTGGTCCCGTTCCCACACTTAATAACGATATAGTACTCAATGATAACAAAGGTAAGCAATGCACTTTGGCTGAGTCTGTTGAACGTTAGCCGGCGTCTATTTAGCCGCCCACTTTTCCAGAGGTCGCTGGTTCGAATCTTGAAGTCGACATCAAGGTTATTGTTAATTTTTATAAGAATAAATAAGATTCATTACAAATTCATTTGAACACTACATGAACAACATCTAAATTCTTGTTTATATAAACAGTATATGAACTTTACACAAACTTGAGTTGAACTTGTTCACTTATTGTTCATTGAATATTCAGATGAACCTGAACCTCAACTGAACCCTACCTGAACATTACCTGAACAAAAAAAATATTCTCCTGAGGAAATATTCAGATAATGTTCAGGTAGAGTTCAGTTGAGGTTTGGATGTTCATATGAACGACATATGAACATGTGGGAGAGTGCAACGTGCTCACGAGAAACATATTGAAGAAGAGGATAGTGATGACACTCTACATCAATCCATTCACCTCATAGATCCCATGGAAGATGAGGAAGAAATGCCAGAGAACATGAAGCTCCCATTGCCGTCATCTCTTACTAATGACCATGGCAATGTGTCTGGTTGGTTAAATTTGGTTAAACAGGAAATTCAGTTACGGGAAGCCCAAATTAATGATGCACTCCATGGCTTATGTGTTTCATTGGGTGAAAAGTCCCTGCAGTTTCGTAAAGTCCTACGTGGCAACCGGACTCAAAAGCACACTACAAGAGCATGGAGCAGAATTAATTCATTTGACGACAAAGCTAATCTACAGGTTGATCTCTATGAAAGGGCAGTTGCAGCTCTCAAAATGCTGGATGCAGATTCTGCTGCTGCATGGCCCCCAATTGACCGTGACAAAAACCCTCAAATGAAGGGTGATGTGGAGCATGCAAACCGTGTGGGGCAGTCATCATATTCATTGGCATGGTTTTGGAGATTGGAAAATCAAAGTACAGAATCAGAAATTACAGAGCAGCCATTGATTAAAGAATGTGAGTTATCAGATTTGGAGCTGAAAAACTGACATGGAAATTATATTTGCTAGTTTATCGAATTAACTATTTGCGAGCAAAAGCAAGAAATGATCGTTGGAAGGAGGAAGAGAAGCTTGTGAAGAAGGAGATAATATGGACATTGGAGTGGTTCCGGTTTCAAGCAGAAAAATGGAAAAACTTGGTGAATGACAGTGCAGAAGAAGAGATGAAAGGAACAAATGCTTTCTGCTTGAAGATGGTGAACAGATGGCGTGGATTTGAAAAAAGGGGAGTGGCAGAGCTTCAAAAGGCTAGCTTGGAATATTTAGTGGTATGAAAACAATATGATATTTGAGGATGGTACATTACTTTATGTTAATGCCATAATACAGTATATCCTGCTTCAACACAACTCACCATAAGAATATCCATGTTGGAGAAGGTTGATGGTCTGGAAATTGCCTATGAACTGATATCCGTGTCAGCAGTAAAATCTCTCTGGGACGTACCACTTCATGGATATTCACAGCAAAAATCCCATACAGATAATCCCCACAGTGATAATATCCCCTCTGGGGCCCATTCATGTTCTGGATATTTAGTATCAATATTCTCCATGGATATTTACTTTGGGGCATATCTGCGTCCTGAATATCCTACATGAATAATCCCACAGTGGTAATATTCAGTCTGGGGCATATCCATGTCCTGGATATTTAGTATGAATATCCTGCATGGATAATCCCCACAGTGGTAATAATCATTCTGGGGCATATCCATGTCCTGGATATTTAGTATGAATATCCTGCATGGATACTCTCCACAGTGGTAATAATCATTCTGGGGCATATCCATGTCCTGAATATTCCAATAGGAATATCCTACATGGATACTCTCCACAGTGTTAATATTCATTCTGGGGCATATCCATGTATATCCTACATGGATACTCTCCACAGTGGTAATATTCAGTCTGGGGCATATCCATGTCCTGAATATTCCAATAGGAATATCCTGCATGGATAATCCCCACAGTAATAATATCCCCTCTGAGGCATATCCATGTCCTGAATATTCCAATAGGAATATCCTACATGGATACTCTCCGCAGAAATAATATGTTCTGGATAATCAAAGTGAATATCCCAAATGAATACTCCCCACACATATAATACCCTGCCTGTGAAGTACCCATGGTTTGGTTATTAATCACTTCAGAGCATATCCATGGTGCAGATATTTTCATGTTTCATTAATATGGCAAAATATATTCAGCTTCATGCTCACTGTCTGGACTTCTCCACTATAGTTATAGTGCTGCTGGTGGGGATTTCCTCATGAAGAATATATTCCAGCTCTGTGAAGCTATTTGGGGTGTATTGGGTAGATTGTTTTTCAACTGCTTGGAAGTATCCAAGAAAATAGACTGAAGGGGCTGCAAGCACTCCCTCTTACAAGCCCTGCAATTATAACAGGCCCTACGCAATCCATCAGGCCACAATGTTGCGTATTCATCCCCAACCTCCCGGTCCCGGATCTCCAGTTGTTTCTGTGGCTTTGGCTCCTTCTCCTGTTTCTCCGGACCCCCAAGAAGGGCAGGCAACTCCCTCTCCTGCATAGTCCGCGACTGTCATGGACTTCGTCGCTTTCGAGATCCCGATCTCTGTAGAACGGACTCGATGGTCCTCCTCCTCCTTCCGACGTTGCGCATATAAAATAGCTGTCTGCTCCCTAGCAGCCGCCTCCTCATGCACCCTCTGTGCCTTCTCCGTCAACTCCACAATCTCCGGCAGCATTTCCTCTGTGATAAGTGTAAATTCCAGCGATTCCGATTTTACAAGAACCCACGAACCTCCTGGAGTATCTTCCACCATTCTCCGCTTCCCCTTCGACTTCTTAGTTGGGGGCGAAACCCCAGTGGGTGTCTCGTCCCGCAGACGAGCAATTTTTGGAGTCGTGATAGGGATACTTGGCACAGCAGGTTGTGCATGCTCGTTAGCGAGCATCTTAGACATGATCTCTCAGGCAACGAGAGTTTGGAGCTCTGGGTACTGAGCAAGATCCTTAAGGGAGAGGCCAGACATGTTAGGATTGAGAAGTGGGTGTGTTGGATTAGAAGCGCTGGGGAAGAAAGAGTTGTCAAAGACAAAGAACATCGGAGTTCCCCATTCCGCTTTTTAAAGTATTGTTCGAACTCCACAAACTTCAATCTTAGTTCTCCATAGCAATGACGTCATCATCTTGACCCTCAGACAGACCCCGAAGCTTCGATCTCAGCTCTCGGAGAAAATTCCGAACTCCGGACAGAACTCCGAAGAACGTCCTGGAATGGCCTCTTGGGACTCGGCCTTAAGGGGGGAGTACTGTTACGCACGTGTAAACCCCTAACCCCTAGCTCCAGTCAGATGACCATTCCTGTGACCTTGGACATTGGCTTTGGGTTATCGGACTATCGGATACGCTCGGATCAAGGGATGTACACGCAGACTTAGCACGTGTAGATATGGACTTAGATATTACTGTAGAATTACTTACTTATCAAGGGACACTTAGGCTTAGCTACCATGAGGACTAACTCATGTATTCCGCATGTTAAGTTACCTTCACAGTATTTAAGCCGTAGTTACTTGTAGATAGTTCTCCAGTTTGAATATCAACTTAATATGCTCCCTTCTCTACTAAGAAACTCGAGTTCCGCGCTTTCTCTGTTCTCCAGTATTTCCGCATCTCTGTTCCTACTCTCTACCTTCTTATCTGTTCTCCAGTGTTACTCCGTAACCCCGATCTCCACATCTGAAATTAAGGTAAACTGTTAGGTAGTGGGCGGCACAACTCTGCACTTCAGTAGTTGAAGCCAAATACCTTGTTATAGTCTGTTTAGTAGTAGAAGCTGGATTCTGTATTTAACATCTCTACTAAGGATCTCGAGTTCCACGCTACCTCTGTTCTCCGGTATTCCGCATCTCCGTCCCACTCTCTCTACCCTCTTGTCTCGTTCTCCTGTGTTACTCTGTAACTCCGATCTCTGTGCTCCGAAATTAAGGTAAACTGTTAGGTAGTGGGTGGTGCAACTCTGCACCTCAGTAGTTGAAGCCAAATACCTTGTTGTAGCCTGTCTTAGTAGTAGAACCTGGATTCTGTATTTAACATAAATACTGAATCCAGTTCTACTACTTACGGACTACAAAAAGTATTGGCTTCAACTACTGAGGTGCAGAGTTGCGCCACCCACTAACTAGCTAGTTACCTCAATTTCAGAGTGCGGAGATCAGAGTTACAGAGTAACACTGGAGAGCGAGTAGGAAGGTAGAGAGTGCAGGGAACAGAGATGCAGATTACTGGAGAACGGAGATAGCACAGAACTCAAGTTTCTTAGTAGAGAAGAAAAACATATTAAGTTGATATTTGAACTGAAGAACTATCTACAAGTAACTATGGCTTAAATACTATGAAGGTAACTTAACATGCAGAACACATGAGTTAATCCTCATAGTAGCTAAGCCTAAGTGTCCCTTGATAAGTAAGTAATTCTACAGTATTATCCAAGTCCACATCTACATGTGCTAAGTCCGCATGTGCATCCCTTGATCCAAGTGTATCCGATAGTCCAATAATCCAAAGGCTAATGTCTGAGGCCACAGTAATGATCATGTGACCAGGGCTAGGGGTTAGGGGTTTTCACATGCATAACAGTCTTATAGCCTCAAATGATATCCATTTTTTGCTCTCAAAAGTAACAAACATGCAACATATTGCAGTGAAAGGCCAGAAAGAAGCCTGCCAAGCAAGGAAGCCTCACAGAATAATCAAAATAGCTCTATGAAGTCTCCAAGCCTTCTTCGGTTTCATTGTTGCCAATGTCTGCTTGCATGTTCTCTACCCATGCCACAGCATCTCGCCGTCCCTTTGAGACATCCACGAAGAACCATATGACAATTGATGCACAAACACACAATCCAAAAAGGAATGGGAAACCCATCCAGTTGCTCCCGCTACGATTGATGATGGCTTGAATGACAGTAGGTCCAATCATGGACGAAGCACGGTTAGATAAACCAAAGAGGCCGAAAAACTAGGGTAAAATGAATCACTCAACTGATTTCAACAACGAAAAGGGAACTCACCATATTTTCAAAACCGGGAGGAGTCAGTTCTGCCATCATTGTCTGTGAGAAGGCGTAGTAGGGCGCTTGAAAGAGTCCGAAAACAACATTATACGCCCTAGTATTAGAATGCAGGGGGAAAGCATTTAGTTGGATGTTGAGAAGAAAAGGTCTCATCCCCACCAGAACTCCCAAACATTATGAAACCTGTATCAAGATTTGATAAGTATGAAACACCAAAGACATCCAAAAAGTAAGGAAACTCACCCAATTCGTGTTGTCCAGATACCCAGCATACCCCAAAATGGAATGAACATAGTAACAACATTGGTGACAATGAACTAATTGTCATATCAGCACCGGTAAATATGACTATCATTCCAATCTAACCAAGTGACGGAACGGACATACCATCTTCTTTGTACTGATCTTCCAATACCGCTGAATATAACAGAGGCTAAAGTTACCCATTATTGCTGGGATTGCTGCTACAAGTCCCAAGTAGGTATTCTCAAGAAAGCTGAACGAGAATCTATTGTTCTGGCAGATTAATACGAGTGTTCCCGTTGTGTTGAGTCCCTATGCTAAAATTAGAATTTCTTGTTCGGGCAACCAAAGGTTGACGAGTCTCACATCTGCTAATAGGAAGAATGCGAAGAGGTAAATAAATGTATACGGGAGACGTTTGTATTCTTGGCAGGCCCTCCAGATCTATGGTAGAATAAAAACATGGGTACCCGAAGGAATATCTATGAACTTGCCTGCTTCCACCCAATAGTGAGGTAATGTTCGCCTTTTGGTACAGGAGGGCCAGGCCGAGGTTGTTGGAAAATAACTTGATTATGAACGGGTAAGTGTAACATCTGAGCTAGACTGACAAATTCTTACACCACCAGATGCCGACCAAGACCCAATAACCGTTTGTCCTAGATATGATTCATGAGTATCATAGCGATTTGCTGGATGGAGACATACATGACCAAAGTGTAGTTCTTCACCTTGGGATTACTAGCCAGCGGAATCAGAATCGACAAATTCAGGCAAAGCGTCACGAAGTATCCAATATTGCTATGTCTCTAGTTTGAGATTGATACATTCAGGTGATGTATGTATGGAAGGAAGACGAACTCACCGTACTGACAATGCTAATACGGTTCTTTTCCAAACTTTCTTCAACTTCATATACTTCATGTTCTATCTCCCCTGCTTCGTACTTTGCTCGTAATTCGCGTGCATGAGGCGTGTTTCGGGCTAGACGAGGAAATACTGCAGCGTAAAATACCAGGGTAGCACCATAGGTGATGAAACCGATCATGTACAGGGCCATGGCTACAGGCCACCGCTCAGGAGCTGCAAACAAAAGTCAGAAGTTAATTTGTGTTGTCGAAAAGTGGAGGGGACGTACTAGTAAGACTCATACTGGCAAATTGGGTACCCCAGCAGATGCAGGTGAATACTAGTAGCAGCCATCGCCCGAAGGTACCATAATCAGCAGCGGAGCCGATCGTGGTGAAGATGAGTGTCATGACCTGCGAAGCTCAGGGGTTTTGTTGATGGACACAAAATAGTACTCACTGCAAATGAAACACCGTTTGCAATTAAGACAACACTCGAGACTGCTTTAGTTCCGCCAGCCCAAGGAACAACACATTGACCTGAGGCACCATCATCATTGCAGGACGAACCAGGGCCTCTTACTGGGTCGAAGCCAGCCGCGAACGCTAGGGACTGAAAGAGCGTCATGGACAATCCAAGAGGTCCACCTCCCTTGATGTAGTATTAATTGGGTATCAAACATTTGCTTATCATATTAACACACATTGTCACCATTGTAGTACACTAAGATTTGTTGCTTGATTAGTTCAGAAGAGCTACAGGACGCATACGACTTACAGTAGTAGCTCCATAACTCTCTTCTAGTTACAACTGGTTCATTCTTATTAATAGTTGAAACGAACGCAGGTCCTTCGCGCTGTCGAATACCAGGTACCGTGCTCGACTTGATGCTGCCCTTGAAACGGGTAGGATACATGATATCAATATCGTTATCGGAATTGAACTGCGTGTCGACTGTAGGGACTTCAGGAGCAGGGAGACGAGACATATCCACAACTTTCCGGGGAGCAACACGGCTCAAAGATAAGGAGTTTGGACGACGAATAGAGTTACACCTGAGCCTGTTGGTGCGGAGATTCGAGCTTCTTCGCGTGTTGATCTCGCAGCGCGATCGTTGAGTTGGGGATAAGATGGTAGGTGTGGCAGGTCATGGGAACTCCAACGAAGTACTATATAAATAAGATTGAGCACGACGGTCTTCCCTTTGAGGCAGTGAGTACTAGCGGTGATACATAATACAAGAATTCATACCTCAAGGCATCCATTAGTTTGGTGGAATACTCATGGGTTGCACACAGGCGAATCTGATCATAAAGCGAGTTTACGACAATACCTCCCTGATTTTTCAGCTCTTGGTTATTTCGACAGATTCTGCGTGCAGTGTTTTCAAGCCGCAGAGGAAAACTGATGCATGATAATCGATAATCGCGGAAGAGTAATTGAACGCTTACAATTTTAGCGCCTTGCCAACGGGCTGCTGACATTCGCGAATGAGAGCTTGCGATTAGACTTTTTGAGGGCTGGAATGCTGGTCTGGCACTTCTGAATCTGACGGCCTCATGTGCTTAATCGATCTCTGACTCTGTCTTGAGCACACGAAAAGCTGACTCTCAGCAAAAGTCAAACCTTATCGGCGAAGCTATTCAGACTTTGCTCCGCCACTTCAATGACAGCGTGGTAAACTTCTCTCCAGTCTGCTGGCCCCTCTTCAGTACGCCCATAATTCCCACATTTTTCTGGGAGAAGCGCACGAAGGAAGAAGTGCGTCCTGCGATACGCATCGACCAGCGATATGCCAGTGGATCCTGTTAAGAAGTCCCTAGCGTCACGTTCCGCATAAGGATACCCTTCGTGGATAGTTGGGTTACGTATACTCTTCAAATAGATACCAACCACCTGATGGGCCGATTCTGGCTGAAGTTAGGGATAACGCGTACGAACGAAGCGTCACTTAACAAGTTCATCTACGGCTCTTGATTTTCCCATACCAAAGCAACGTAATGGGCGTACCACGTTTCCTTAGGCCCAGCATAATACTTGGCGATATGCTTGAAGAGGGCACGGGCAGCTTTCCTTCAAAGTTATATCAAGTAGACGTCGTAGTGTAGCGCCCGTAATTTTCCTTAGCGAGTAGTCGTTGACGCCAGCACATCTCAGCTACGGATATTCCGGGGGCTATCAGGCGTGCAAATAGCAGATTGCGGTACGCTTGACAACAATCCAGACTGTATATTGGCATCACCACGCTCCTGAATTTATCAACTTCCACTGATAGGAAGTAGGTGTAAACGTACATATTCCACGGGTTCAATGACTCGCAATTGAGACCCCAGGATTTCTGAACAAAGCAATCAACCCATCCTGGAATGGATTCTCGAAACGCTGATCATGGTAATCAATGATGAGAAACCAAAAAAAAAAGATGATGCTGCGCCTGTACTTACGAATAAACTTCAATTCTCTTTGAAGGAATACCTGTTATTAAGGCCAGATGTACACAACTTGGCTTGAATCGTAATCGCAAGCTGGATCAGGCCGAATCCCTTAGCTCAGGAACGGAGCAAAGTACCTGAGGGTCGGTGAGTGATTCGGTACCGGATTTGTCCGCAGGATGACATCACGTGGCTATACGACAATCACAGTCCTCCGTTCTCCGTCAGCGCCTTCGCGGCTTTGATGCCCATATCAATCTATCCACTGAGCTGAAGGGATGTATATAACGTTAAACGGAAAACGTATGCTTTCCTAACAACCGCCATCATGCTAAAAACTTGATCAGAGCTATGCAGGTTAGCTTGGAACCATATAAGCGATCAAATGTACGAGCTGATATAG
Source organism: Pleurotus tuber-regium (assembly GCA_014058305.1). Classification (NCBI taxonomy): domain Eukaryota; kingdom Fungi; phylum Basidiomycota; class Agaricomycetes; order Agaricales; family Pleurotaceae; genus Pleurotus; species Pleurotus tuber-regium. Next base: position 562,090 of record JACFYU010000024.1, read on the forward strand.
TCAATCGGTATTTTTACTTTAGGAACCAAGAAGACTTGATTTTCGCCAATTTGGCTGTGGTCATGATGCGCCGACTTCAGTTTCCTTGACTTTCCACTTGCTCTTGGAATAAAAGGAGTAACAACTGGATACGATTAAATTCAGTGAGGCTCAGTGGTATGAGTAATCGCACAATGTCTGAAAGAGCCAGGGAAGGACCCTGGAGCTGGAAGGGACCCTATCGTCTACGCTTATCTGTCAGGCTCGGCAAATTTTGTGACCCCTCACCGGACTAAAACATATTTAGGTGCCATCATTGCAACAAAACAGGATCCTTCCTCCAGTCTTCCTGTCTCGACTCCTTTGCTTCCGTCTCTCACACCTGTCGTACTCTACTACCTTCCATTTGATTCTCCAACTTTTTGTATATATTGTAATTGGAAAGTCATCGCCTGCGGCATTTGGTCGACTTGATTCTTTACACCGCCATCGTCTGGAAGTATATCTCAGACTCCCCCCGCCAGTCCTCTATGGACCGACCATACCCTACTGCGAGCTATAGGACTTCTCATCTCTAACTGATCATCAATCATCATCATGTCCTCGTTCCAAGTAATGCCCAGTGTCGCCGCTATGGAAATTGGCATATTGGTGTCAACTTTCCTCTTCGGCATCGTTACGCTTCAAGCCTTTATCTACTTTTCTAATTATCCAAAGGATCGTAAGCGTCTAAAAGCACTGGTATGTCAAGTCCGCCAATTTCTCGTGAGAAGGTTAAGCTGATACAGAGTTATTTCAGGCCGCTTTAATGTGGTATGTGTTCCCTTCTCTTCCTATTGCTTCCTTACGAACGTAAATACTATAGGGTGCTAGAGCTGGGCCATATGATCTGTGTCGCCCATCTGCTCTATACGGGGACCATATCGACATACAGAGATAATCCGAAAGCCATGTTCGATAGCCCTCCCGCCGACATTGACATAGCCATTCTGTTATCAGGATGTACAGGTTGTCTTGTCCAGGTGTGTACACACCTCCCCACCACCTCCTTCCCTCCCATCCTCCTCAATCAAACCCACAACCCACAATTAAAAAATCCCCAACCTACAGGCATACTTCACCGACCGAGTCCGACGATTCACCAAACGCCTATGGCTCCCCATATTGCTCTGGTTCCTCATCTTCCTCACCATGATCGGAACCATCGTCGTTTGCATCGTATCATTCACCGGTGGTCTAGACAATTTCACAAAACACTGGGGATGGGTGTCCACCGCCAGTTGGATCGCGTCGGCGGTTATCGACTCGCTTATAGCTGTTTGCCTTTCTTGGAGTCTTCTTCGACATAGGCAATCTGCTTTGCAACAGTACGTTTCGTTTGTTCGATATGATGACATGACAGGATTCGTTCATCGACTCACCGATTGGGTTTTGAATAGGTCTCATAGCTTGATTGATAAGATCATTTTGATGACTATAAGTCAGTATCACTCTCGCTTCCGTTACCTAGATCCAGACAATCTTACATTTTACGTTTTTATATGACAGGTACCGGAGCGCTGACGAGGTAATTTTATTGAATGCATCACATTCTACCTTCACAGGGAATTAATACTTTCGTCTTTTTTTAGTGTTTTCGACGTTGTCACGGCTATATGTGTATGTTGCTGTCAAGTACCATATGGATTTTTTGGCGTCTTGGAACTGACATACGATCGCAGTTCCTGGTTATGCCTTACAAGCGTGCGTATTGCATACATACTATGTCTCGGCATAGTGGAATTAACTTTTTTGGGTTAGTGATATACCTTGGGTTATACATATGTATCGCAAGAGGTATGTTTATGTTCTACATTTCTATAATGCTGTAGACATGTCAGCTAACAACTATTTAGTGTACGCAAACTCATTTTTCGTCTCGTACGCTTCCTTACATATTGATCACCTTATTTGATATCGACTTACCGACCCCCTTTTTACCAGCCTCAACGCCCGAAACAGTCTCAGACACAACGAGACGAACGTCCACACTTTCAAATTCGCTTCTCAACGAACTGACAACACTATGTCGTCGTCATCAGGTATGTATATCTTTCAGGTTCCAACCCCTCAACCCGGGGTGCATCTGCTGTCCGTCGGAACACTTTCTCATGTGATAACTTTTTGTTCTGAAGGACTGGCCTCCCACGACGACCGATCGATACCTCTAGGATCACTGAAATTCGATCATCATCTCGATGCAAGTCAACCATCCACAACCGTATAACTCCCGTATACCGGTCATATTCATTTGTTACCCTAGCCACTATCTCCTAGTACTCGAACGCTACTACGTTATCGATGATTCGAAAAATCCCGCATGTTATTATCATCTTGTTATACCCCCCCTTTCCCCCCCGTTCGTTTTCCTGCTTACCTGGACACTTGTATTGTAGCAATAGGCCTTAGAGATGTTGTTTTTTCTACGAGATATCGTACGTACTTATCCCGCAGCTCCAGAAGCGATTTTAGAATACAGAATACCAAAACAATAGCTAGACTACATAGTAAAAATAGTACCAAGTCCCTCATTGACATCGACAATTATAGATATATCCTCGCGGCTCCTCTACCTCCACCATGACCTCTTTCCTTCTCAATAACAAACATCGCATCGCGTATCGTCACAGTCGTTCGATTATCTTCTTCCGATGCTGGCGCGGCAACTGAAGTTGTTCTCTTAGTTGGAACATATGGTCGAGCCCATGAGCTAGCTGTGGAGCCCGAGGAACCTGTAGCCGGTGCAGTCGTCGTTGCAGGCGTGCTAGCATTCGTACCCGAAGGATTCGGAGAACTCGTTGCTGCTGGCTTAGGTTTGGGCGGGGGTGCCGAAGCGTTCGCTGCTGTCATCCAAGCGTATTTTCCACCCAGTCCAGCCGCTTGACTTGCTACCGCATTAGACATCTTCTTCCTCACATCCTCCGACATGTTCCTCGCCGTCACACCCGGTCCTTCCTTTTTCTTCTTCTTCTTCTGACCTCCACTATCATCCTCCAACGAATCGACAGCCATGGCATGTGCCCCACCTGTAGCTTGAGCTGCAAGTTGAGCGGCTTGGGCAGCAGCCATATCTGATCGTTCTTTCCTTTCACGCCGAATCTTGAGCTCTTCTTCTCGTTCTACCTTTTCCAACGCAGCGAGTTGCTTCGCTACATCACTACGTACAACCAAACCCCACATTGGCGTTCCGTCCTCGTATAACGATGCAGGCCGATCAAATTGGGTATCATTCCGATGATGGGAAGCAGCGATCATGGCAGTGATTAAATCTTGCAAACGTGTGCGTAGAGCCAAGGCTAGGTAATTGATTGAATCTTCCGGGACTTTGGTTATTTTATGTGGTGTAGCGAAGGTCCGCATGGTTTGGCCGAGGAATTGAGTGTTGAAATTAGGCTTTGCGGGTTGTTTACGCGTACGGTCTTCGTAGGGACGGTACGACTGGTGCTGATCATATGATCTCTGAAGGGACTCTTCTTCGGCCTGATATAAAATCAGTAACAAAACGTTAACAATAGGTATACAAGAAACAGTCCTCACCCTGAGATCTACGCCAGCACTTCCGAGTGCGTCGTTAAGAGTGGCAACATCCGTTGGCTCCATCGCACCACTTGATGATTGTTGGGTGGTGGCTCGAGCGGTTTGAGCGGTTTGCGTCTGTGTTGTAGTTGCAGCTGCAGTTGGAGCGTAAGCCTGGTAATGCGTATATGATGCTTGGGGGTAATAGTTTTGATAGTGAGCATACGGGGTCGTCCTATATATCACTTTAACACAAAGGCCGTCTTTGTTAGACGAAATAGCGTTTACGCTGCGTGAGATGACTGGGCTTGAAGTGCAGGATCAATAGGTATATCTTATGGCCAGAAAGATGTTATTTCAGCTGTTGTAATTGAGAAAGGGAACAATCCTCGTACGCGACGTAGCTGCCCATGTAGCAGCTGAATACGGCATTATTGGTTGAGTCGCTGGTGGTGTATGGGTTTGCTGAGTAGGTTGGGCTTGCTGAGCAGGTTGAGAGGTCGGTTGCGCCTGCGACGGCTGGTCATTCTCTGTCTTGGTCATGGCGAATTGGTATTTCGATACAGCCTAAAAGCAGACTCAACTATATCAATGTTTTTGAGCAAATGAGCGATTAGCCTATTGTATTTGAGTTTTGAATACTTACTTTCCTTCACCTGGCAGTACGGAATTGAAACCTTTTAAAAAGCAGATTCTGCGTCCGCTGAACAAGGGGGTGCACGAAATACAAAACCTGACCTGGGGTCAGTTTATTTTTTAAGGCCATAGTGACCCGAACCAACCAACCATCGTGCGAAAAATTCACCAAATATGGTAGGAAAAAGTCACGTGTCTCCCCTTCCCCTAACTTGGTTGTGACTTCCCTCACGATACGCCTCTTCACATTCTGTCCATCACCATTTCTGTGAGTATTGCAAGTTCAGCCCTGCAAGCATATTGCTGCTCCAAGATGGGACTGGAGAAAGCTAGCCTGCTAATAACCCAAAGTCCACAATCAGTACATTCCTCATTGAGTGATGCAAGCTTTTTGTAAGTGCACGCACTTACTACGCTCAGTTTCCTAGCCCCTGTGTATCACCTGACCCACCGAATTTCCCTATATATATATTGTATTTACTTGTATATACTGATTATCTTGTATTACCACATTCTCGAGAATTCATCTACTGTCTGGTCCTCATACATTGATATCTTTTTAAGTGTAACTCGCGTACGCGGGTTTCCACTTTTTTTTTACGAACGACCATCTAGTAGTCCCTACAACAAACAACGGTTCCTTTAAGGAAAGCTCAGGGTCGGCGAGTTCCCACCTACCTCGTTAACACGCCCAACATCTCGACCCACTTGTGGGTGAGCCCCATATCCCCCGCCGCCTTGACCCTTTGTGGGTGAGCCTCCCAACATCCTGCCGCCGAAACGGGGCATAACCAGGGGACGTGTTTCACCCCGCCACGTTGACCGCCCACATCGTGCTGATTTTACAGACTCTGGATCAGAAGGACGCCGCTGGATCTCCTTACCTTCACAACCCTCGTTCCGTTTAATTGCACCCCCCATACTTGAAAGACCACGCTCAGCAGGCCCACAACTCCCTTCTTCGGTTTCCAGACGCATACATTTGCCCACATATTTCCTTGATATCGACCCATTCTGCACTGAACTACCTTTCGCTGCTGAGATCATGCCCCAAACCCTTGCATCCGTTGTTCAGAAGTCGCTTGAATCACCTCCAATGCTATCCGAAGGCGCATACACGCCGGCTATCCTCCGCGAATTCGAGATGGCCTGTTTGGCCTACTTCACCCTTCGGGACGTCGCGGAAGAAAATCAGGTCCGGTCAGTCTTGTACGGTATGAAAGGACCGCTAGCGACAGACTGGTTGGCCGTCAATGCAGATAGCCTCATTCGACTCTCGTTTGATGAGTATATGCATGCCTTAAGGACCAAGTGGCTCCCGCGTAACTGGCAAGAGAAGATCCGTAATGACATCCTCGCCCTCGAGCAAGGGAATAGATCATTTGAGGATTTTCAAACGGAGATGCGTTCGAAGAATGCTCTGCTTGCGAACACCCCAGAACATTTCGACAACGTGCGTCTCCGACACCAACTCGAGGCACGTATGGACCGGGACCTTGCCGCGGACTGCACCGCCGAGAAAACTGGCCTCATCGACAATTTCGAGGAATGGTTAACAGAGGTTGAAAGTATCGATGACAAGCGTAGGCGGCACATTGCCTGTGTCGCTCGAGAGATTGGCCGCCGAAACGAAAAGGCGGGTACAAAGGCCCTTGCTGGAAATTCGCGGTTCAATGCCTCTAACAATCGCGCTACGTCTACTACCCGTTCCTCTAACAAAGATGATAAAGACTACCCACCAAAACTCACTCAGAAGGAGAAGGACCTCCTCATCGAGCATAAAGGATGTTTTCAATGTCGACGTTTCTACGCTGGACATTTCTCTGCCGACTGCAAGAATGATCACCCTAAGGGTTCGACTTACAAGCCATTGACCCTGGACATGGCGAGGCGTGCCAAACCCACCACCGTCGCTGCTGTGATGAACACAAACGAGGGTGAGGGAGAAGAAAGTCAGCGTGCTGACATTGACATCGACCCTGATGTTCACGTTGCGGCCGTCCTCCCTTCAGCGGTGATAACTGACCTCGATTGGGACTCCAGTGGAGATGATAGGTACGCACCAGGTTCTAATTTACCAGTTTATACCAATATCGTTGCCTCAACGTCGAGGTTGGCACCGCTGCGGGCCGAGGGCTTAGCCCCTCTGTCTGCTCCTACCATGTTATGGAACTGTCAGATCCCCTGCAGTTCTTCTTCCCCTGTTCCCGTCAAAGCCCTAATTGACAATGGGTCTGGTGTAGTTCTTATTAGGGCTGACATTGCGGACAAACTGAAGTTGCCTCGGCATCGCCTAGAACATGATATTCCTTTGGGTTCTGCCTTTTCTGGTCACAAAGAGACTGTTTTCCTTCATGACTGTGTACACATTAGACCCGAGTCGCTTGATTCCCGTTTCAGTTCGATTACCTTACAGGCCATTGTCGCCCCTTCCCTTTGTGTTGATGTAATTTGCGGTGGTCCCTTCTTGAGGGCCAACCAATTGGTCATTGATAGCGCAGCACATTCTTGTATTTCGAAAATAGATAACGAGACATCGTATGATCTCCTACATCCTGAAAGACTGGCTACGACGCCCTCGCCTGCGCCTACATGGCAAAGAAACAAGCATATCCCGGCTAGCGAGCTCCGACGTATGCGACGTGTCGGCGAGAAGGAGGCGCGTACCTGGTTTAAATTGTCCGGACTGTTGCATGACATTGAACGTCGACGCGTGGCGGCCGAGCCAGTGAAGCGACTTATCGTTGCTTCGATTCGCGACCGCATTGAGGCTCTGGCTTGGGAAGAGAAATTGCGTACGCTGGACGGAGAAATGAAGAACGAGTTCAAGGATCTTTTCCCTGCTGATATTCCTCCTGTGCATCGACTTCCTGACGTGGTCTACCATAGGTTCCACCTGAAGGACGCGAACAAGATGATCAAGGCGCGAGATTATGCATGCCCACGCAAGTATAAGGAGGCGTGGAGAGTACTGATCGACCAACACTTAAAGGCAGGGAGGATCCGACCTTCGTCGTCACCTTACGCTTCCCCCTCGTTCCTGATACCCAAGGCGGACCCCACCGCCTTGCCTCGGTGGGTGAATGATTACAGACAATTGAACGATAATACTGTTGATGATAGTTTTCCTCTGCCACGTATTGATACCATCCTGGCAGACTGTGCTCGAGGTAAAATATGGGCCAAGATTGATATGACGAACGCATTCTTCCAGACTAAAGTACATCCAGACGACATACAGTTTACGGCAGTATGGACTCCGTGGGGCCTCTATGAATGGGTTGTCATGCCTATGGGGTGCAAGAACGCGCCTGCGACTCATCAACGTCGAATGCATGCAGCACTGCGTGAACACATTGGCATCATTTGCCACGTATACCTCGACGATATCGTGATATGGTCGTCTTCACTGGAGGAGCACATAAAGAATGTCCGCATAGTGTTGGAGGCCTTGCGCAAGGCAAGTTTGTACTGTTCGCTCAAAAAGACCTCCTTATTCTGCACAGAGATAGATTTCCTCGGACATCGGATCTCTCAGCGTGGTATTGAGGCTGACCCGAGCAAGGTGCAGCGGATTGTCGACTGGCCGAGGCCGCGGACGGTTGGAGACGTTCGCCGTTTCCTCGGTTTGGTCCGATATATAGCAACCTTTCTACCCAAGCTGAGCACTCATACCTGCGTCTTATCTCCGCTAACCGCTGGTGATAGTAAAAGCCCGATTGAGTGGGTTGGCAGGCATGAGAACGCGTTTAAGGCTATCAAGGCCCTCGTTCTTTCGAGAGAGTGTTTGACGTCTATTGACCACGATACCCCGGGTGACAATCGTATTTTCGTAACTACGGATGCAAGCGAACTAGGTACAGGTGCGGTGTTATCATTTGGAGAGAGTTGGGAGACCGCACGTCCTGTCGCTTTCGATTCGAAACACTATGGACCGGCAGAACGGAATTACCCCACGCACGATAAGGAGATGCTCGCGATAATCCGGGCGTTAAAGAAATGGCGGTGCGATCTCCTTGGAGCATCATTCGAGGTTTACACAGACCACCGGACTCTGGAGTTTTTCACATCACAGAAGGATCTCTCGAAGCGGCAACTACGTTGGCAAGAAATCATGGCTGATTATAACTTTCGGATCATCTATGTCAAGGGCGAAGCTAATACTGTTGCAGATGCCCTGTCACGGACTTTTGAATCAACAACTGACGCTCCGTTGGTCGTAGCAAGTGTCTCCTCCCCGATGCTGATGGCTGCCGCGCTGGCGGTGCCGGATTGTTCACAAACGTGGTCCTCATCGATGGTTCATATCGACTCGGATTTTCTTGATAACGTCAGGGCCGGCTACCAGTCGGATCCATGGTGCAGGAAATTATCAGAAAACGTGCTGAACACGATCGGTGTAGTTGAGCGCAATGGATTGCTCTATGTTGGAGATCGGCTGGTTATACCTAGGAGTGGGAAGTTGCGTGAGACGATATTCCAAATGGGTCATGACTCTCTGGGGCATTTCGGTTCGACGAAGACGTACTGCGCCTTGCGTCGATCTTTCTATTGGCCGGGCATGCGGAAGGACCTTGATGAGGGTTATATCCCCTCTTGCACAGAATGTCAGCGTAACAAATCCAGAACAACAGCGCCTGCAGGACCACTCCATCCCTTACCCGTGCCTGATGGACGTGGAGATTCCATTGCCATGGACTTTGTGGGCCCGTTACCTGAGGAGGAGGGGTTCAACTGCCTGCTCACCATCACGGATCACCTTGGATCAGACGTACGCTTGATCCCCTGTCGTACTGATATCACGGCCGAAGAGTTGGCTAACTTGTTTTTCGACCACTGGTTTTGCGAGAATGGACTGCCATTGGAAATTATCAGCGACCGTGATAAATTGTTTATCTCGAAATTCTGGCAGTCCCTCCACCTCTTAACAGGAGTCAAGTTGAAGATGTCGAGTGCGTTCCACCCGCAAACGGATGGCATTAGCGAGCGTACAAATAAGACTGTAATCCAATCATTGCGATTCGTTGTGGATAGATTACAGAAGGGGTGGGTAAAGGCATTGCCACGGGTACGTTTTTGTATTATGAACACCGTCAACAAGTCTACGGGTTTCTCTCCTTTTCAGTTACACATGGGCCGAAGCCCTCGGCTTGTCCCTACCTTCTGTCGGAAGACGCCGGTCTCGGACAAGGAGGAGATGAACGCAGCTAAGGAGGCTTTGAACGCCTTGTGTAATGACATAGAGGAGGCAAAAGATAACCTCTTGGCGGCGAAGGTTCAACAGGCAGCCTCCGCGAACGTACATCGATCCAAGGAGGATATTTTCGTGCCCGGAGATCTGGTTTATCTTTCAACTGGAAACCGGAGGAGGGAATACATGCAGACGGGCGACCGAAGAGTGGGGAAGTTTATGCCACGGTTCGATGGGCCGTACAAGATTATTCGAGCGAACCCGGAGACTTCGTCATATGAGCTCGAGCTGCCGAATCAGCCTGGAGTGTTCCCACGTTTCCATGTGAGCCAGCTGAAACATGCAAGAGTAAATGATGACGAGAAGTACCCAATGCGAGCTTTGGAAAGGCCAAGGGGTATTCGAGTTAATGGTGCAGAGGAATTTTTTGTGGACAGGATCCTGGACGAACGAAGACGTGGACGAGGGAAACAATATCTGGTGCGATGGACGGGGTACGGGCCTGAAGAAGATCGATGGATCCGAAGTTCAGAATTGGAAGAGAACACTGCCTTAGACGTTTGGCTAAATGCACGACGCTCCTGATATTGTAGGACACAAAAGAAGAGAGGAGGGGCGAGTGTAAGTGCACGCACTTACTACGCTCAGTTTCCTAGCCCCTGTGTATCACCTGACCCACCGAATTTCCCTATATATATATTGTATTTACTTGTATATACTGATTATCTTGTATTACCACATTCTCGAGAATTCATCTACTGTCTGGTCCTCGTACATTGATATCTTTTTAAGTGTAACTCGCGTACGCGGGTTTCCACTTTTATGGTCTGTGTGCTCATCTCAATCCCTCACCTGGGTTGGCAATTGTGAATGAGCTGTCGTTGGGAGCTGGGTGTTGAATGCTGAGGTCAGGAGTTGGCTATAGGCTCAAGGTTGGGACCAGGGTGGTGAATAATGACTCATGAGTTAACTATTGTGTCACAGATACTTGAATATTGCTGTATTACATATTTAGCATCAGATATACAGTATAGCACTGAAATGGATCTAAACCTTGTAAATCCATGGTATTTTGCCTTAAATTTCACTATAAAAAAAGTGACCCCCAAAAAAATTTAAGGCCTCTTGAGGACCAACCAACCAACCAACCCCCTGTCGGGCGCTTAATTTCGTGCACCCCCTTGCCGCTGAATTACTACGGTGTTCACTAGCAATCAACGTTGAGCGAAATATTTCACACGGTCAATCTGCAGATAGGGGCAGGGGTACATCACATTACAGACCTAAATATCTCAAACAAATAACCAAGATGCAAAAGCTATATACAATGACCGTAAGATAAACAATAGGTTACATTACGACTACAATACGTAAAAAGCTATGGCACAAGAAAAGAAGCAATGGCTACAAGGTGATGAGGATGGTCAAGATCATCGTGTAATTAACCTGGGGTCCTCCTCATCAAATTTGAACTGGTATGGCATCGTGTATGCGCGAGAGTCATCTTTTGTGTTTACGTCGTCTGATAAAGAGTGAGTACGATTGGCAAATTTCTTGTGTCAAACATGCATACCTAGAGCGTTATCGGCTGAGAGAGCGCTTCGAGCAGCTCGGACGCTGAGCTTGCTAAGCTTGAAAGAATGGACGACGTCGTCGGTTGATCGCAAGTTATTCCTAGCGTTAAGGCTTCCAAAAAGGAGTCAGACTACTGCGAGTAAAATACGAAGATAACACTTACGAAGCAAAGAAGGAATTGGCGTAAACTAGGGGATAGTTTAGTTTGTAAGTCTCTCGAAAATGCAAATAAGACAAACTTCTAGCGGTGCAAATGTATACTCCCATGTAAATTACTGGATGCAGAATTAGGAGCTACATCGGCTAAAAGGGGTAGACGTTGCTTACGATTGTATGGCATCACCATGGACTACGATTACGTTTGTTAAATGAACGACGAGAAACCAGGTGATTTCGTTATGACATACCAGAATTGTGGTTGCTATAGCCATTATGCTGTCGAATCCATAAGTATCAGCCGTTAACCAAGAGATTCATGGATGTTACCTAGTCACCAGTCCAGTTGCTATCGAGAAAATGACATTGAGTTACGCGCGGTACCCGACTTGATCAAGGTGCTGCTTACACATGGTCATCATGATGATCTTGTCAACGAGACGTGTGGACCTAATCGGCACCATATTGGTCGCATGTAACTCAACCAGTCTATTGGGGATAACATACCTTTGGAATAATGACTGCCGTTGTCGCAGCAAATTAAAGCAGAGCAAGGCAGCAATCGATACGTCGATAACTGCAGACAATATCCAGCAAGTCGTGGACGCCCATCTCCAGTGGGCAGTGAATTCCAGAAGGCCACGCGTAAACAACACGACAGCAATCAAAACCGCGCCAGCAAAAGTGACAAAAATAAGGAACCAGAAGGCTACGGCAGGCCAGAGGAGCCCTGTGAACTTGCGCACGCGCTCAGCAAACCATATCTAGACGATGAAATCATTTCAGAATATGAAGTTAGTATGAATCCGAGTTGGGTTTGACCTCAACCAGACAGGCTGTACAGGCCGATATCAAATTTGCGATATTGATTTGCGTCGGAGGTTGTATGAACATCAGTAGGGGCGCCTCGCGATATGTCGTTATTGTGGCTTGGTAGAGTAGAGTCGCGACGCAAATCATGCCTCCGAATTCAAGTAACCTAAGTCGAGATAAATTAGTTGGGACAGATGGACAAAGTATATATGACACTCACCATATGGCACCAGCCTATTGAACAGACTCATCTTATTAAGTAGTCGGAAACGTTGATTTGACCACGTACCAGGCATTTTAAGAACAGGGGATCATCTGTATATGTAGAAAAGTAGATGAATGCCTGTAATGTACAGATTCCGAACAGGACGCTTGATATGACGATGCCAATCTCGATGGCAGCTATGCTTGACAGGACAGAGAATCCCCCAATGAGCGCCATGGCTGTACTCGATATAGGGGCGAGTGAAGTGTTGGGAGCTACCGAGAGAGGTGTCTATCAAAGAACCTCCAGAGCAGGAAGCTGAGGTGACTAGGGCGTCTGCGCAAGGTCAACGACGTGGTGGATGCACAGAGAGCAGCGGTAAGCCATCTGGAAGTGGATGCTATTTTATGTTGTCCATGTGGAAGTCTTGTCCGCCGGGCGGCTGTTGCCGGACGAGGAAATGGTGACATGCCCCATTGCCACCAGAATCAAGGAGATAAGGGAATGATCAAAGATCCTGCAGGGGAATCCCTCCTGTATTTCCCTGTGCAACTTGATGAAACACGATTTCCAGAGGTTGACCCTAGTATGTGTGCGAGAAATCTGGCGTTGAGTCAATCGATGCTTTTTGAGTATACATACACTCTATTTTCCTGCTTGGAATGAGGGGCTTGTAGTACGTCCTTATAGCCTAGTACGTAAGAGGCGAAGCCTGCGTGTCCTCTCTATGAATCACCTGAGACTTGTGTGCCACTGTTCCTAGACATATGCAATTCATCGCAATTGGTGGACCTCAAAGACGACCTAGGTTATGGGAGTATGGGAGACAACCCAATCGCACGTGCCTCTTCTACCGATCTGTCCCTGTAAATCGCTCAGGGTCATCTTGGACCCGTCTCTTGACAATTAACTGAGGTCGTCTACAAACTGACCTGTGCGACATCCGCCTAGGTCCGTTGCGGGTGAGAGATTTCAATATTCGGAAATCCTGAGGTTGCGACATACGTTGTAATCAACTGCATCCCGTTGGTTATCAATCATCGGGCGGCTAGATGGGATTGACTACGCACCCTTGATGTTACGGTCGGATCCACGCTCGCTGTAGAATACGGAGGTATTCAAGCGTACTCAAGCGGATGGCAAACCAGGGTCGGAGGTGGAGATGTCCGGCGGAGAGGGTCTTAAGCAGGCTGCTTATGCGTAATTGGAAAACTTGAAGTCATTATAAGGCACGGAATAAACTGAAACTTGTCCTTTAAGAGAAGTCGACTTGATGTAAATTCTAAAGGCTTGATACGCAGAGACGCTAGACTATATTCACACATATCAGATAGGTTTCTCCTAATTCCACCAGAGATGATACTCATTGGTCGGCGATGACAAACCCTCTCAGTAGCGATTGCGAACCATCGGACACGGTTGGCTGCAAACGGATTATTATGTGCCCCTTGGGTTGCACCCGTGAAGCTTCAAGTGGAGAATTTCTCGCTCAAACGCGTGAAATAGCCCATAGTGGAATGCTCAGCATTACTTACAGAGTATTCTTTTCCATTTTGTAGCCTCTTCGTTTACCATGCTTTATGCAGCTCCTGGCGAGTCGCTATTCATATCGCCTTCTAAGCTATAGTATCCAGGGGCTTCCAGTGGGCGCCTAGGGGATGCTTGACGAGTCAAAGGTATAGAATGCTTGAGCAATATCAAGAATATTATCTGGATATCCTGAGATTTACATCAATTGTACCTGTATTCGGCATGGTGGGATTAAGGACTGATCGCAGCGAGTAACTCAGGAGCAAGCTGCCAGGAACGGGGTGTAACAAAGTTCGAGATAGTTCGAGATATCGAGCAGCTGGCCTCATGGCTGAGGAAAACTACCATCTAATGGTGGATCCGTACTTTCGTCGCTTTGTTCATCGAAAAACTGAAGGGAGATGGTTTTCATCGTGTCTCGGCGGAAACTATTTCTCGCAATGAGACTAATTGAGATGTTTAAGCCAAGACCAGCAAAATGGTATAGATATTCCGGGAAACGTACCATCCAAAGAATGAGTTAGTATACGCTAGAGGTGCCAGTTAACCTACGTGATACTATCACGACTTCAGCGCTCACCCCGTGCCAAACAAAAATAGGGGCCCAAGTAAATCACTAATCCATAGGTCAGAACCAATGCTGAAGAGCATGTACAAATCATTCACACTCGGCAGGAAAAACCAGGAACTGCACTTGTATATCAACGAAGGAAGATCATTCAAGTCTCTAAAAACGTACGCAGACTGTGATGACCACGCCGAGAACGCTGAGGGATTGACGTCATGACGGTTATGGAAACGGTGTACTGTCAAGCTACCTTGTCAACGCGCCAGTACCTGTATGCAGTGTCAGGCAGCACGCGGACTTGATTGATGGAATCGACGTACTGAGCGTCATGAGCATGATTTTATCTAATACTCGACGGGATCTATAAATGTGTTCCAAATAATGAGAATCATGTTATCCACGAGGACGCTGACCTTTGGAGAACCGATTTTCGGTGGCGTATAAGACACCATGAAAGTACACAAGCAGTGACGGTATCCGTAACCGCTGCTGAGACCCATATTACAGCAGGAGCCCAACCTCGACGATGAACGAACCACTCGAATCTTTGATCGTATGATGCGACGAAGCCAGCGACCATAGCGATCATGGTGAGACAAATGAGAAGCCATAGAATTACGGGTAGCCAAAGCTGCATGGTAAATCGCCTTACTCGACCGGTGTAAAAAGCCTATAGGTGAAGCAGAATACAACCTGAGTCTCAGACCTCCGCTGATGAAGTCACGAACCTGTACAAGACTGTGTGTGCTCCCGGTTAATAACATGACCGTGCTTACATCAGGGGCAGACGGCGTTGTTTGTTGAATACGGCATGTAGATATCGTCGTGGTATGGGCTAGACGGGCGATGTATATCATATGGCCCAGCTCGAATAACCTGTAACGTGTGCATTCAGACGCGATAGATGACCTCAGTGACGAAATTATCACCACACTGCGCTAGCCTTAGAATAAAGGACGTATGAAATCACTAACTCAGCAGGAGAATAACGCGACTGACCAATGCTTTGAGAGACCTATGATCATCTCGATAGCGAGAAAAATAGATGAAGGCTTGTAGGGTGACAATGCCGAAGAGAAAGCTTGATACTATTGCGCCCACCTCTATCGAGATAATAGTGGAAATTGGTTGCGACGGTTCCATAATTTCATCGGGGCTTGAAGGGCTTGGTGGTATTTATACTCTGGACAGGAGCGTGCGGGAGCTAGGGGTGTCACCGAGATCGGATCGGAGAGACTTGGGAAGACGGAGGTGATCAATCCCCTACAATCAAACTATTCTTGATGCCGGCTGTATTTTACCGCGAACGAGCGTGAAAGAATCGTTGAGTGGTCGATGATGACTCTATTTGGTGGTTCATTTACCTCCTCTTTAGTTCCATGTGCAATCCAGTTCGACAGATCAATATTATACTATAGACATGATGCGAATGCTTGCTCCGACGAGTCCGTCATGAGTACGAGGCCAAAACGGTAGGGCACCGCACTATAATAATCAAGGGCGCGACTAAATGGCGAAGGCCAATTCGTGATGCATTGGTAATGCTCAGCGCTATCAAAGCGAACGTCGGGCGTGAGCTTCTGAACGGAGCAATATCTGTTACCAGTCCAAGAAGTACGTTCAGTTGCTTGACGTGATACGCCACAATAATACTTGAAAGTGGGGTTATAAGTATGAACTTCGTACTTGCGTTGCTTGAAAGCGGTTATATTGTTACAGTTCGGGTCGCTCGGCCTCTGATAAAGCGACGGGTCGGGTCACTAATCCGACGGGCGAGTCCATTTCAGGACAAGGAGGGCTACGAGGTTGCCATAAACGAGGATCCGGGCCACTTGCAAGTCGTTCGAAGAGCAACACGAAGAGAGTATATATACTCGAGAGCGGTTTCAGACCTTTGGTAGAAATTGTGTGCGTTAGACGACACTGACAAAAACAGACACGCACCTAGTCGCTCCCGACAGTAGTGCTAGGATGACTAATGAATTCTGAGCGTACGGGTCAATCGCGAAGTCCTCGAATTGGAGTCTCAAGAATTCTTGTTTCCATGGCTTCTCGCAATACGTTGACGAGATGGCGTGAAATATGAAAACCCATCTTCACGGGGTGGTTGAATAAAGATACCTCTCACCTCGAAGCCAGTGGGCCCTGATGAATATGCGCTGGAGTTTGTGTACGTCACATTCCACAACTGACATCTACCCGCTAGACTACACACTGCCTACTCATGAATCTCGCCTAGAAGTTAAGAGACAAGCTGTATCCGTCAGCCCCAACGCCCCAACCGGTAGGCTGAAATTGAATGAGTTCCATGATGTAAAAACCTGGATGTTGTAATTACCTCGAACATAAATTTGACACCTTGATGGAATTGACATAAGAGTATGAAATACAAGCAATTCTTGTCATAGACTACGCACCATACTTGACGGGAAACTTGCTGGGGTCGTCATGGGTAAATACAGAGACTGCGTGAATCTCTGTATTTCGATGCTCGGAAGAAGACTGGAAATTTCGAAATTTGGTATATCCTCCGTATGAAGTACGTGGAATACATACACGTGTAGTACGAATTCCGAAGTTTATAGTATTGGTGCTCGAGCCATATTGCTTCGCCGAAATGAGGGCAAACGTTTCTTTGTATTTCGCATCGAAGGTAGTAGGTTCATTGCCCTGGTTCTTGAACATTTGCATTGTCTGAGCATAATCAATGGTATCTGACTCATTTATTCAATGATTCTGACGAATAGATGGAGGCAAGTATACGTGCAATTGTGGGTTTCTCCATTGACCTCTTCCGTTCCAGTTGCTGGAGCCTGCCACGAGGGCACGAGACTGGAAGTGCCAAACCACATGTCAAAGGTCAAATTTTTCCAGACGTCGGCACTGTGATTGCTATGAATCTTGACAAAGCCTGAATGAACCATGATGATGATGAGCCGGCCGCCCTTCTCCTTGAAATTTGGCTCCAGTGGGTTCGCATTGGTAGCGTAAATATAAATGTCAGCCTTCCAAGTGAAGATTCCGAACTTGTCGCCCCAGCCCATGGCATGATTATCGAACCAAGTCTTGGTTTGGCTGTCGTTAGCACTGGTCAGCATATCTATTCGATAAACAGAATGCGCGAACGTGAACGCACAAGCTGAAGAACGAGGTACCGACGGGGGGAGTCAGTTCGTTGATACGAGCTTTGGGAATGGCAACATCTACAGATGTATCTTTGTCGTTGGGACAATCTGATCTTTGATCCATGGCTACAGAAAACTGGTGAGATATGTACCATTGTACTTATATACCGAACGCTCCTAATTCAATGTGACGTTCTGTTCGTTTTCCAACAAGTACTGAGCAATATCGGAGGCGAGTAGTCTTAGAAGACCGATGAAGTTTTCACACGCATTTTGCTAATTATGGAATGCAATGACCGCAGACAGCACCTCGATCTACACGAACTTGGTTGGCCTCCTGACATCTATTGGAGCTGTCGGTCACACTGATATTGCGGTGGCACCGATCAGAAGAGCTCGCGCATGGAATCTGTGTGAAGCACTGGTCATCATAGTGGATGGGAAGGCGAGCAGAGGATGTCGGATTTGGGCCTAGTGTCTGGAATATTGGTGAGTCCGAATTGTGACGGACGTAATTATGACTCACCGAGCATTGAACAGGAACGCAAATCCTCAAATGTTTGCCACAAATCTGCAATCAATTTTCGAAGCCGGTTCAAAAGTTAAGCCTGGTGAGGTAAAGTGCTATAAAGGCACGGGCACAAATCCTGCCGGCTAAGCCTAGATCTCGTAGATTTACGACCACATCATTAAATGACAGGTCCCTCGTACTGTATTTCGATTCTTTCTGAATCTAGGCACGGGGTGGTGGTATTCGCTCGCCGTGGAGTTCTGCACCGCACATTCATGTCAAACTTCTGGTCGGCTCCCACTCGGGTATTCTGAACATCTACGCATGGTGACCCCTGCTTAGCGAGTAGTGTATGAAGTGCGTAGAGGAGTTAACGCGACTATCTTCGCTTTTCTCCTTTGTCCCTGAAGTCGATTACTCTGCATACTGGGGCCCTATTCGGACACTATGAGGAGTGAGAGGAATGGTACAGACATGAGATACGGGTGCTCCATTCACCTTTCCTACATTTCACCGGAGTCATGAGCGGCGCCTGAAGCTAATGATGGCAAATCACAGGAGATCTACAACAGTCTGGGCTGGTGAACTTCTGTTTGTTGCCACCCCGAAGCACCGTGCACACAGTTTGCTCCACTGTAGCTTTACCACCACCGCGTTCGAGACAGCTCTTTCGACTTTTGCAGGCCTCGGGTTCGTTTTGTCGAGTGTACCTGCTGAAGGCTAAACTCCGTCTGCAACATGAGTTTGAGAAGGCTGATAAAAGATAGTCTGCTGTACATTACTTGTATTGATGGCGATCCTGTGACAAACAATCTTTCACTTCGTTGGACTCGTTTTTGTTGCTAGGTAGTGCAGTACAACTAAAAAAATGCGCCCTAGCATCACGCCTGGAGTTCAGCATGTAGCCGGCGGCTGTAGCACACGTATAGTAATTGCAATACTGTCGGAAAATAGGTGTTCCATTGAAGGGCTAAAGTAATGCTGAACTCTTCATGAACGTAGGAGGGTGAATTGAATATGATGACTATTGTCAGTAGTTAGTATTGACTGTGGGAATATTTTCATCGAATACTGCCTCGTAATAAGAGTATCGACTGTCATACTCTCGACATAGGTTGGTTCCACATCGCCGAATCCCAACTTTTTGAATAATGGTCGGTGAAATGGAGCGTGTTATTACGAAATAGGACTTGACTATGTCCTGCAGGTAGTTTGCCAATTCTTTCTACGCGGGGCATGTAAATTTGGCGACCAATGTCGAAACGAGCATCCAAACCAACGACCAAGCGGCTTTGGAAGTGAGTTAGCAAGTACTTCACGATTCCAATTCTACTAATACTTAATACAGATCAATCATGGACAGCATCGAAACCCGCTGATCCATATCCCTTCAAGTGATTTACCATGGTTATCTATCTCCCTGCAGGTCCCTATAGCTGAACGCGTCCGATTTCCAGTACAACAACGATGACGAATGATCTTACTACTATGAAAGATAAACCGCTATGGCCGCTATCTTCCTATGGTGCTGCCAAACACGAGCCGAACTTGGTTAGCGGCCAAGACGAGTCCCCTGAGGAGTTGCGTGTGCGTGCAGTGACTGCGCTGAAAGCTGGGAATAGTAATGAGTATGTGAGTATCATTTCTGCAATGACTACCCCATCTTCTATGTGTTAATCCGCTTTACAGATGAAGTATGAGTCGGAAAAGATAGCAGCCGCAGAACAGGTCTACGCAGTATGCCCATCCAAATTTTTCTGATACATTGCTTCGACTCATACAGTATTAGAATGCTCTCGCTAATATCCAAGGAGCATACGATGAAGCCCTACGACTTAGTAAGACCGGAGGAATCGGTGCCATCCTTGCTGGAAGCACGTCCACGCCAGCGATTGGATCTTCAACCTCAGCATTTGGCCAACCCTCAGCATTCGGTAGTAGCGGAACCACACCAGTATTCGGTGGTTCACCCGCATCCACATCCGCATCCGCATTCGGCGGTACGACTCCATCAGCATTTGGCGGTTCTGCGTTTGGTAAACCTAGCTTTGGTCAGCCAGCGTTTGGTCAAACGGGATTCGGACAACCTGCAGCCCAGTCAGCTTTCGGCCAATCACAATCCACATCGGCTTTTAGCCAACCACAGACTACTTCAGCCTTTGGGCAACCTTCACAATCACAGACCACTTCAGCCTTCGGTCAACCTTCACAAACCCAGACGACCTCAGCCTTTGGTCAGCCTTCACAACCTCAAACAACATCAGTATTCGGACAACCTTCACAACCTCATGGAACATCAGCATTTGGCCAGCCCTCTCTAATCAAACCAGCTACCGGCGCATTCAGTGCTTTCGCCAATAACAACTCGGCAACAAATAGTTTCGGTAGTAGCGCCCCCAGTGGGAGTGGCGGAGGAGCATTTTCCGCATTCGCTGGTAAACCTACTGCGTTTGGTGCAAGCACTGGGACGAGCAACACTGGAGGATCAGTTTTTGGTCGATCAGCGTTCTCGTCGACTACACCAGCACAAGGCACGACTGCATCAGCGTTCGGGGCTCCAAGTGCGTCGCCGGCATCTGCCTTTAATTCGTCAGGGAATGGAACGACCACAGCTACGTCGGCATTCGGTACACCTGGACAGCAAGCACAGCAGTCTCAACAGTCTGCAGGAGGATTTAGTGCTTTCAGCCAGCCAACATCGGCATTTGGATCCTCCGGCAGTGCGTTCGGAAACACGCCTTCAACATCAGCGTTTGGACAAACTCAATCTACTCCCCAATCAACATCCGGGGCATTTTCCGCAGCGGCAACGTCTGCCTTTGGACAGATGAATACGAGTATGAGCACAGGTACACCAGCCAAACCACCTCCAAGTGGACCGCCTGACTTTGAGAATGCTCAATCGCCTTATAAACCGGGTGCTCATCCTTATGATAAGATGTTACCAGGAAATTATGTAGAGATGGTGCCGCAGAGTGCTTTGGAGGCGTTCAAAGCAAAGAAGTTTGAGTGGGGGAAAGTTCCGGAGTGGATACCGCCGATAGAGTTTAGGTGATCCCGTATTGTATATATCGTTTATTACGAGAATTACGTTGCGAAGTGGGTGATACTCACGAGAAAATGAGGTATGATAGCGGGTGCGTAGTACCTACTAACGCTGGTTATGGTTTTGGAGGTACTTTTCCTAGAGTAGGCGTTCTAGGATCCCAGTCGGGCGGTAACGTTCCATCATCCCAACTCCTCAATATATTCCCTCCCAAAATACCCATCCGATACGAAGGAAAGACATATAACCGTTCAAGCCGTCGATCCCGTAGTTTATTTTTGGGTAACATGCCGGAAACTGCGTGTCGAATAACCTGAGTGTTCAAGGTCGAAGTAATGAACGGAGGCATAATGTAAGATGAAGTAGTCACGCACCTGGTCCGGATTTTTCACCATCATATCCCTATACGGCGTCTCCTTCAGCCCTCCGGGGAACATGGAATGTTTTCGGAAGAGCAGTTGTTCTTCCTTCCTCCCCGTCACTTTCACGTTCCGCGCGTTTGTCACAATGACATAGTCTCCGCAATCAACTAGAAACAACCTTCGTCGTTACATTGCGTACGCAAATAAGAGAAAAATGCGATGATTGACGTACCACTAGGATCGTATATTGGCTTGTGCTTGCCCATCAAGACCAGCGCGATGCGTTCCGCTAGTTTTCCAAGAATGCGGTCGGAGGCATCTACATGGTGCCAAACTCGAGCATACGCGAGGGCTGTCTAAATCAGTTGGTTAGCTTGGAGATTTCAAATGGTGTGAGGTGGTGGTTGGCATACATTCCCGATAGCCTGAGACATGAATGAAAAGTGACAGAAGTTGGAGATATCGAAGGTATTTGGATGCTATTTGTCGTTGTGTAAATCAGAACGCGATGCGCGTCCCCTTATGGAAAGCAAGACCGGTCTGTTCGAATTCACCCCGGAGCAGGTACCTTGTAATAATTATAGGATGACGATTTCCAGCGCAGAATTTGTGAGAGAGTAGATTCGGTATTGGCGGGACTGATACTAATAATCAGTATATGTTGTATACAAGCTTTGCAAGATTACAAGTTCTTCTAAGTACTTCACGTCTGTAGATTAGAGTTGCATATCATGATACTGTCCTCCACCACATGTCACAATTGGCTGGTGTACACTTTGCTGAGTGTGCAAAAATGTTACAGTATGTCCCTAGATCAAAGGTGAGTACCAGTTCTCACATATTAATGTGCTATGCACCAGCAGCACTGGCACACCCCCACAAATCCTATCCTTGAGGATGTATCAAACATGGAGATCATACAGGATCGTTCAACACATGTCCCGGTGCAAGCCAGCAGTATCTCACAACCCAAGAAACATACAAAAAGGTCGCCTAATGCTGGTTCCCTGGCCACTTTGAAGGTAGTCAACCGTCTGCATCATCGTCCATAGGTGAATCTTCATCGTAGCTATCCTCCGCGCTGTCTTGGTCGCTATGTACATCATCCCTCTCATCGTCGTTGTCAGTGTCAATGCTCGAACGCGTACTTTGATCGTCAAGTTGCGATGCATCGGTGGAGGGGGGAACACCGAGTGGGATGCTGGAATCTGAATTGGCTTCTAATGCTTCACTTCCTGGATGTGACGTTTCGGCGTCTTCGTCAGTGTCAGTATCATCCTCTTCTACTTGTAGCAAGCTTTCTTCCCATCCGTCTGGTATTCTTGGCGTAAGGAGGTGAGCGATATGCTCCTGCAGGAGCATGCCTGGATGATAGAACCCAGAGTCAGTTTGTGATATGAAAAGACTCAGAGCAAAATAGTGAACCTATCGCCATCAAAGCTGATCCATCCATGACCTTATACATATCCCGCCGCAAAAGTTTCTCTGCACCACCCGCAACTTTCTTTTTTCTCCCAGCTTGGTGTTCGGGATCGTTTTCTTCGACGCCAAGCTCTACTTCCACCCCGTCTTCCTCTCCTTCAGATTCATCACTAGCGTCCTTGGCAGTTGCAGACTTCTGGGCCTGCAGTTTAGCCAACCGTCGCTGTTTACGTTCCCTCCGATACTCCCTGGTTAAATTCAGTAATTGACCTCTCTCGTCGTAGTAATTGCTCGCAAAATGATGTATACATTTCAAGAGATCCTATATACATGGAATTATTCCTCATGAAGACAAAAAGAAGCGGTACAGACAGATAATTGAGACGTACAGAACTTGGAATGGGTAAACTAGAGCCAGAATCAGAGTCATTTAGCCCCGTACCTTGAGAAACCTGAGAAGATGGTAGAGTCGCGTCGAGGAAATCAAGGTCCTGGTTAAGTTTACGTCGCTTTCTTGGGACGTATCTCGAATCATGTCCTGTGGATTCCTGGTCATTAACCCTGGCTTTTGCTCGACGTCTACCAGGAGACCAATCGTCATCAACACCTAAGTCTGACTTTCCGGGTTCCTCCACAGCTTCAGGTCTTCGTTGAGTATCAATATCCAGATTAATAACTTCATTCTCGCCATCCTCATCGTTCTCTGGATTGACACGCAACGACTTGTACACAGTTTGAGAACCACCAGCGTCCCTAGCTATCCAATTCCCCCGTCGGTCCTGGACAGTCGACCTAGAGGTTCGGAGGTCGAGGTTGGAAGCAGATTGGTTTACGCGAACGAGTCTTTCGCCAGATTGATGAAGACGAAGGCTTGCATAGTCGAATACTGTATTAAGTCGCGGAGTGGTCATTGAATCAAGGAAATTTGATTCTTGAGTTCACGGAAAGTATTGACTTAACTGTGGGACGAAAGCATTGATTGTGAGAATCGTCACATGATATTATCGCCCCTAAGTCTGTTGGCGACTTCGGAATTGTAAAGTTTAAAACTGACTATGCATCAACTCATCTGGATCATGGGATTTGAGAGTCGGATTGTCACTGGCAGTAACGTGTTGAAGTATTTACAAGAGGTCACTCAAATGGGCTCGGGAATAATAGAAAGGAGGAGTAAAGATTCATTGAGGGAAGAAAAGAATTATAATCAAGGAATTTGAATTTCAAGTGGACCACTCGAGCATCCAATCATGATGGATACATCAATCGGACTTGAATGGTTTGATCCTGCTAAGTGTCTGTCTCTGCAGATATTCTCCCAGGTTGAACCATAACCAACAAAATTCGATTGAGTATATCCTCCGATAATGCTGGTTGCGGTCAGATCCAAACGTCCTTCTCATCGATGAAGTGGATCATCTTGTATAATGGGGATGCTGACTGCTTTCAGCTTATCTTGTCTGCGCACTTATTGGGTGGCCGCTGGGCGTCTCCTTTACTTCTTGGAATTACTATTGAGAGAAGCCGACTGAAACACAAACAAGGGACTCTTGTGAGCAAAGAATTCGTAGAGATTCAGAAAATGCACCTTGACATTAGATCACGGTCCCCTCTATTGCATTCACCCGTTTTGCAAGTATCGAGAGTAGCAATGAGTATGTGAAAATTTTCAAAGGGATGCAAGTACGTACATACCTCAAAACCAGGTTACCTTGCGGAAGACCATATGCAGTTCCAAACTTTCCGGGTTGGCAAAAGTTTTATGCCAGTAATGAGAAGCCGATAGTTAGACGCAAGGTGTTGTGAGTTAACTTCATCTTGAACGCACGATGAGGTGGCCGAAAGCTTGAACACGAATGAGCCAAAACAAGACGCGACAAAGGGGATCGTCTAGAGCCGTTAAATCAGACAGTAGTTTGAGTCAGGCTTGCCTAAAGGTTTTTATGGAGGAGTGTAAAACTTAGACAGCCACTGAAAGAAAGATGGCGACAATGCTCGCCAATGCTGTGATCTTGGGATTATAATTGATTGAACCTCTGGAGAAAATAACGTTTAGCTAATAACATCCAAGCCCCTACCATCCTCACGTCGCTGCCCTCCCATCTGCTTTGGGAAAGAAACAGGCCAATGATAACCCTTCGATGGACAGATGAGCAAGATGAAGTCTTTATAGAATATCTTGTCGCCTAAATCTAAATCAAAGCGATTGTTATATCCTCAAAATTAGTGTGAGACTCAGTTGACTCACTTTGTGAACTAGCATGCGACAGTGAAGCTCTAACCAGCTTCAACTTCTTATTGATCGTGGGACTCCAGGTCAACTTGTCACACGTCACACGTCACGTCCATAATCATGTGCCAATCCGATCGCGTCGCTACTTTGGGGCGACTGCCTCGAGCCCCTCAACTTCGGACTAACACCATATCTCAGGTTTGTGGTCGCCGTCGTCGACGATGAACTACCTTCGCGGCGCAATCAGCACAATAAGTGCGCCGTATCAGTATTACAAGGAATTGCCGCCGTTGAATCCATCAACGCTGACCGGTGCGATAGACGTCATCGTAGTTCAGCGGCCTGGGGCAAATGGTGAAGTCGAGCTAGCGTGCTCACCGTTTCATGTGAGGTTTGGGAAGTGGCAGGTACTGAGGCCGTCGGAGAAGAAGGTGTGTTGTTTGCCTTCAAATGAAGTACTGTAACGAAATGCCTCTTCATAGGTTACGGCGTCAGTTAATGGGAAACCCATACCATTCAGTATGAAGATTGGTGAAGCCGGAGAGGCATTCTTCGTATTTGAGACAGACGAAGATGTACCAGATGATATGCTTACGAGTCCAGTCTTACAACCCACCAGGCCTGATGAAGAAGGCAAAGAAGCAACAGATGTACCAACGGATCGATTCGGCGCGATGCAAGACTCGGAGGACGAAGGAGAAGAAATACTAGAACAGGGGACTTCGAGCAAGGAAAATGAGGAGCCGGACTTCCTGGACCTCAACGCTTCTGGACAGTCATCAGCGGCAGAACTTTCGGAACCATCAGTTACGCAGAGTCTACTTTCGCCGCCTCCGTCTCCACCTCTGAAGCCGACCAAGATATATGATAACCCAGATGACAAAGTCGACGCGATGCTCAAAGAAATGCAGAAAAACTTACATCTGCATGATGTCGAGTACAAGCACGGTATGTTGTTCGTATGTTTTCCTCGTGTTAGTTCACATGTTGCTGTAGATGTTGCTCTCGACTCAGAGGGGTATCATACACATGGACGCCACGGCCGTGAGGCTTCCGAACAAACTATCAAAGGTAATCGACTCATTTCGCGTTGCATTCCGGGACGCTAACCACCTCACAGACTCTCCCGGCGCTTCAGCAGACCCCCACCTTCATATGTCTCACACCCAATCCCAATTCCTCTACCCAAACTCTTCCCATAGCACCAGTACCAACGCCGTTCCATTCCCTTCTGTCCGCGCAACCTCTGAGCCACCACCTGATTTCGACGAACCTTCTTCCGCAGGTCCATCTTCGCCTCCACAATCCGCAAACTCCTCTCGTCCTGGACAACTATCCATTTCACCACCCCTACAAGAATACTCTTGGGAGTGGGGAGCCTTTCCTCAGCCCTCGCCTCTGAAAGCAACGTTTAGCAAGAGCGGTCGTCTAGATGCGCACGGGCATGGTCATGGGAAAGGTAAAGCGCCAGCCACACCATCAAGGCTATCAGTGGAAGATGGAACGAAGCAAAATGAACATCATCGAAGTCGGAGCGTTCCTCCATTCATCGACAACGTCAACCCGGTCGGCGAGGAGGACAGCGACGACGAAGGGCTGAGAGACCGTTATGCAACCACAGGGTTCGGCGCGGGTGGTAGACTCGCACCCAGCAAATCTGATATCAAACGATTCGCCGTATTGATCGAAGGAAGAAAAATGCAGTTCGAGTTGAGTATTGTTGAGGATGTGAGCGTGTTCGATGGAAGCGACGAGGTGGAGGCAGCAAGGCTATTTGAAGATGGGAAGATCAAGTATGAGACGTTTTTAGAGGATGAGACTTTGATGGAGGATCCTAGCCTGGTTATTAGGTGGGCTGGAGATCAGTAAGTCGTTTCGCTACGTTCGTTGGTAGAAATTTGCTGACTACGAGATAAATTGCAGCTATATCACTCAAAGAGATGACTCACCTCTAAAAAACGCACTGGTACTCTGGCGACAAGCAGCCCTGCGTGAACAAGCCAACCGCTTCCCCCCTCGTCCTATATCACCTATTTCCGATGAGGATGAGGAAGAAGACGACGCTGAATCTCCCCCGATTTCACCATCGGATGCACCGCCGTTAACTACACCAGAGAGAAAGCAACATGACAGAGCAAAGTCGGAGCCACCAGAGACCGGTTTGCCTGCTTCGCCGAGTAGGAAGCCGACATCTTCGTCTTGGGTGAGATGGTGGAGTCTCAGTCGGAGCTCGACCAAGGATGCAACGACAACAGCGGGTAGTGCAAGTGTGAATGGAAGACCGGGGATAAGGGAGACCTCGTCGGCGCCACCGGAACCTGTGAGTCCTCATTTACTATGATAATAACTGTTTCAGAGATTTATGGGGTGAATTGGTAGGAAGCTCTAACGCAACGTATGAAATCTGAAAAGGCGATTGCACCAGCGGAATCAGCACCAGCGCTTCCTTCTACGCCTGTCCAGGAGCCATTAGTTGACCCGTTTACTAAGACGACACCTAGAGCGTCCGCACAAACACAAAACCAGAACTTGAATTCGGTTGATGAACCTGAGCCTCCAGTTAAGCGACGAAAGTTTGTCAAAACATTGAGGCTGACATCTGATCAACTGGTAAGTATCTTTCGTCAGACTGACGGAACGGTAGGAAAGGATGTCCGCTTTAGAGGCGTCTGCCTGAGCGATTGAATGCTGATAGCCGTATGTTATCTTCTAGAAATCCCTGGACCTGAATCCAGGAGCGAATTCGATCACCTTCTCTTTGTCGTCTACGGGTGTCGTAGCATGCACGGCTAGAATCTTTGTTTGGGATTATACGGATTTGGTCGTCGTGTCTGATATCGATGGAACAATCACCAAGTACGCATTCGCCCTCATACCATTGGGAGTAATAGTTATCTGTTTTTTTTTCGGTTTCTAGATCAGATGGCCTTGGACATGTATTCGCCATGATAGGGCGCGACTGGACGCATCTTGGTGTAGCCAAGCTGTATACTGATATATGTCGGAATGGGTACAAGATCATGTATCTGACGTCTCGTGCAATAGGGCAAGCGGACGCGACGAGAGGGTATCTGAAAGGCATCAAACAGAATGACTATCAGTTACCTGAAGGGCCTGTTATTATGAGCCCAGATCGGCTGATGGCGTCTTTACACCGGTGAGCATACCACCCCCAGTTCCCAAGCCTGAGATTTTTGGCGTTATATTAATCTGGTTTTGGTGTGTTAGGGAAGTGATAATGCGCAAGCCAGAAGTCTTCAAGATGGCATGTTTGCGTGATATCCGACAGTTATTCGGAGATGCAGCGAGAAATCCATTCTATGCTGGTTTTGGCAATCGTATAACAGATGCACTGTCTTACCGGAGTGTGAGCGTTCCGAGCTCGAGGATATTCACGATAGATTCGTCCGGGGAGGTGAAGCTTGAACTCCTGGAATTGGCCGGATACAAGTCATCGTAAGGACCCGTTTTACTCTCGATTGAACACCTTTTGAAGAGAAAATGATAGGTACATCCATATGACTGACCTAGTGGATCAGATGTTCCCGCCGATACATAGAAAGTGGGCCGCCGAGTATACGGACTTCAACTACTGGAAAACGCCGGTGCAGGAGTTCCCATTACCAGACTTGTCGCCACCATCACCAGCTTTGAGCGCACGGTCGGATACATCGAATCAGAGCACGCTTGCACGCTTGCGAAATTTCAGTCTTGTTGGATCACGACAGCCTACGCTGAAAGCTAGCACAATCCAAGGAACCACAGAAAGTGGAGACCAGAGCGACCTTAGAAGCTCACGGCTATTGCAGATGTCTTCATTCGAAAGGCTTAGTAATACTCTGTCGAACTTTACACAATCAGGGGATAAACGGCGGAGCATGAGTCCGGTTTCGTATTCCTCTTCCTCGAATACGTATGCGGAGTCGGACGATGAGGAGTACGATGAGGAAGGTGGGGATGAAGGGAAGCGGAGGAAGAGGGATAGGAGGAGGAGTATGACTAGTATGCCTGGGTCCTTGGATGATGAGCCGTTTGGATTTGACGACGATGAGATGGATGGGCAAGAAGAGACACGTGAGGGGGACGATTACGAGGGTTCGGAGTATGGGAGTGAGGAAGGGATGACGCAGGAGGAAGAGGAGGCAGCTGCTGAGCGTGCATTGGATGAGGATGTGATGACGGCGGCTGAAATGAACAATATTCCGTTTTTGTGATACAGTTCATTTGAAGCATACACTTTGGACAACAAGTGCTCATACATACTACTGCATGCTCTAGAATATAGATTACTGAGAAACGCTAGAAATAATGGTGTTGAATATGTGTTTTACTACAAGTCTTAATCATGATTTTACTTGACTACCAGGCTCAAATTGCTCAAAATGTCTGACTTATTTCGTTCCACAGCAGTACAATGGTGCATTGTTACCTTGCTACAACTGATCAATTTAAATTGTACAAATAACCCTTCCATTAGTGCTTTCGGCGGGACAACCCCAGCAGTCCCAGGCGACTCGCCCATTCTTCCCCAAACATACTTATCCCGTCGAGACATAGAGGCGTATCATTACGTCAGATTAAATCGTCTCGTGCGCGTTGTAATATAAACGTCTCGTGTCGCTCCATGATGAATAGAGGTCGTGAATAAACGTCGCATGGCGTCGCGTAGTGTGTATCGTATGTGGGCATCATCGCGTTGCTCTGTGATTGAAGGTCGTGTCATCTCGTTGCGGCAGTCGTCTCTTTGAACCGTTGTGAAGAATGTACACATGTCAGATCGAATCGTCGATCGGTCGGACCCTGCAGTCGCTTCACGTACTGCGTACTGAAGTCAGCAGTACTTACCTAGAAGGCTTGAACGTTTCCCTCTGCCCAGCGAGCTCGAATCAAGTGACCTACATCTATGTTTAGCTCTGGTCGACGAGCGAACCAGGCCTCAGAAGAAAAATCCGAGTCAGTTGAGCAGATGCTATCCGCAAACGAGCACATGCTCTCCGTCGAATAGGCACTCGAGATTGTACAATAACTGACCTCTGCTTCAGCCAGGAATTCCTCTTCCTTCTCATACTCGACCTGCACGTCTACCAAGGTATCCTCCGAAGCCACACTGACAGCGTCGTCATCATCACTTACCTCTGGGTCTGAAATTTCGACGAGCTCAACGCCAGCGTCAGCCGCCAACCTCTTCGTGCAGTTAACGCCAACCAGAGTAATCTGATCTTTGCTGACCACACGCCTCTCGCACCTCTTCCATTCCGCTGCATCGGAGGCCAGCCTCCTCGTCTCGTCCACGTATAACAATTTGATTTGACTTTTCCGCACTTTCCTCCTCGAAGACTCTTCGACATCAGAGACCAGCTCTGATTGCGCGTTCTTGAAGATACGCTCGAAGAAGTTCTTCTTGGAGGAAGAGGGTAAAGTGACTTTAGCTGTGGTGAACATCTTTGTGGTACTTTGGTTATGGTGCTGTTCGCGAATGCAAAGACGCGAATTTATCCCTGTAAATTAGGGGTTGTTGATTAGGGGTAACCCCTATTCTATGTACGACGACCATGACTGTACATCCGTTCCGCCGATCAGACGATCG
This sequence comes from Pleurotus tuber-regium, assembly GCA_014058305.1. Taxonomy (NCBI): domain Eukaryota; kingdom Fungi; phylum Basidiomycota; class Agaricomycetes; order Agaricales; family Pleurotaceae; genus Pleurotus; species Pleurotus tuber-regium. The sequence continues at coordinate 592,581 of JACFYU010000024.1, forward strand.
CATCTCGACTGGATAATATCGTTCACGTTCTATGGATGCCTGTCCAATCGAAAGGAAGCCATGCTCGTTATCTGAAACGACCCAGCGTCCTGGCGATGCAGACTTTATCTAGACTCTAGAGTTCTGCTGGGTCAATAAGATTTTCCTAACACTGGAATACCTAAAAGCATCCTTTCTGTGCGTAGTATTGTCGGAGCTACTATCGAACTTGTCAAACATACTTGGCAGCTACAGGAGCGGATCACCAGCGAAATAGGAGTCAAACAATGGTGGAATTCATGTCGATCACCGATCTCGTTATGTCCGTTGTCCTAAGTAGCAGTTGCAAAAGATAGGCCGAGTCGCTCTGAACAGTAAAAAGCCACTGGCGTTTCAAGACAACAAAACGGTAGACAGAACGTCGAGGGCTCCCAGGACCAGCATTCGAGAAGGCCTCGAGCGTCAGGGTGGGCCTTCTATCTCATGCTTAGTGCACGCTCACGGTTAATCGATTATCAGGATTCTCGATATTGTTGAGGCTTTGCCCAATCACAACCGCATCCCGAATTAACGTTCTAGCCAATTTGGCCTAGGTTTCGCAGAGGTTAGGTAAGGGCAGAACGGCCTTGGGATTGTTGCAAGTGGTCAATTAGCCAACTTCACCTGGCTCATTCGAGCGTTCCTGAATTGGATGAGAGCAAAGCGACCTGATATAATGATACATCTAGCAAGGACGAAGGAATCACAACTAATAGCCCAGCTTCAATGTCAACCTGACGCCTTTTTGCAGATTCAGAACATATTCGGCTAGTGTGCTGGTGCCGATAGATGGTCGTAGAGCGGACCCATAGCGGGCTGTTTCGGGAGGACATGAGTAATCATTGACACAGGCAACGAATTGATAACGAACGGGTGTATTTCGTTCCCTGAAAGAGTGCCAAGGTGAGAATGCAGTAAATAGACAAGAGAGGCAGGTGCTAACCACTTGGTCCCACCGGGAAATAACGGAGCTAGGTGAAGTTAACAATCTCAACGAAACCCCAGGCATTCGACACAGCAAAGGTCACTCACAAATGACTGGGTCGGGATGCTTCATTTTGGCGAGGTCAGCTTCAGCCTTTTCCAGAATAACTGCTAGTGCTCTCGGGTCGTGGACGTTTCTGTAACCACACCCAACCACCATACGACGACAATGAAATCCTACTCGGGCTCGCATGTCACGAACAACTCACCTGTTCCGCTCAAACTCAGCCCGAATCTGCAGAGCCTGTGCTCTCCACAAGTCCCTCCGAACTGTCCAATCCAGCGAATTTTTGAGATAGCGTTTGTATAGAGACTTTACATATGATCTATGGGCTGCAGAGAATGTCGAGGTGGACATGTTGAGTGTAGTAAGCCAAACTCCGGGATGGTCCTGCCCTAACCTTTTCAACGTTCTGATTATGTAAGCTGTTCTTCACCTTCTATCGTTCCTTCCGAAGTTGAAGTTCCTTCGGCCTCCCGCTGGTAATCATGCAATGCTTATTCTGGCCATACAGCATGCTTAACCTGTATCATTGAAATATAGGTGCTAATGACTGGTTTCGTACTACACTTCCTCAAATCATCTAAACGAACTTTACAATGTTGATCACATAGTGCGAACACCGGAGAGGCATACTTACTACGTACTTGTCCAAGCGCTCGATAAATTCTCATGAATACGCGCGCCGAGAAGTACGGTTTTCTTGGTTTACACTCTCGTCTCGCCTCTGCTCTCAAGGATTTCGCGTGGCCTCGCTTACAGCAATCAGCGTCTTGTGCAGTTTTTCGTATTTGCTACTATATCAATGGGCCAAGCACACTACTTGACCGGAGTAGTATAAGCGTCACCCGATGGAAATGGCATGGTAAAGATGCGGCTCGGCTTATGACGACGTACCCGTCGGGGCCTTCCTAGGTACTCGGACTTTTATGGGTTGCTTTGCCATCGTAATTTCCCGACGCACTCCATACACAGGATCTTCAGCCGTAGGCACTCGGTTGCGCTGCTCACTCAGAAGAAGTGCTGAGTGCAGAGATCTTGCTCTATGTCTCTGCTTTCGCCGTCTTCCTGGGCTACCAGGCCGTCCCACCGCCTCACCCGTTGAAATCGGGGAATATGTCCAACTCCACGCGAAAGTTAGCACAGCTCCATTCGCCGAAACGACCCCTTCTACTATGGTCACCGACAAAGCACCTTCTGCTTCATTAACCTTCGGGATATCATCTTTTGTATCGCTGCAACAGGCCTACTGAGATTTTTCATATTGCCGGGGCATCTCTGGGGTTTGCGCGTGACTGCGAAGTCTGAGACGATGCGAAAGGTGCAAAAGTCAACATCATGCATCATGTATTTACTCAGGGCGAACTCATATGTACATCTCCCACGTTTTGATCTTATATACAATAGACCAATATCCGAATTTTGCTTTTAAGATATCAGTAAACCGGCCTGTGCAATTTAGACTCTCGGGTCACATAGTTAGCAAATGTGTATTACTTACAGAGCTTTCCAAGAAGTAGCTTGTAGTTGATTCGATGTGTGTAATAATCAGAAAGTTCCCACGTCACTCTTTCAGTTGGGTTCCTGATGCGCCTTCAGAAGGCCCGACGACTTCAACCAGCGCCGCAGTTTCGCTTTCCCTGTAGCTACACGATATGCCTTTGTTTTCCGACTCTGGTGGAACCAATGTGTTACTACCTCATAATGCGTCCTGTCCATCCCTTGCAACCGTGGAATCATCAGCGACCCAGTACACAACTACTTCCTCGGGAACTATTCATGGACCAGGATCATTGACGGGTAAGGCGCTGAAAGCGTTAGGAAAAGCAACTCTTCGCGGCGTAGATCAGATGATCATAAGGAGGAGGCTAATGAACTTCAGTACTCATTTTCCTCACACCGACCTTAATGCGAGCCGAATTAAAGGTATAGAAGGCATGTACGACGACCTACTAGAGCTTTCCAGGTTCGTTCTATAAATCGCTGACCACGAAGAATGTGGTTCATAGGTATTTTAGGCCTGGCCTATACTCGTATGAGATCCGTGCCCGAGCGCTGCGTATATTGGTTGCACAGATCACTGGATGTCAAACTAAGGCTCTCATTGACGCGTTCTGTCGTTGGGATTCGATCGAGATTCAACTCTTCATCTCCGAAATTCTCTGCCAGCTCCCGCCTATCTGGTAAGTGTTTTGCCCATCAAAACGTATTTCCCCACCAATATCATCACAATGCCTCTGTCGTACAGGATCCCACCTAAGGCCCAGCTGACAGGGACAAGCATCAACGTTTCACTCCCATCAGAATTATGGCCGCTCGTTCTATTCATCTCGCAGGTCATACGCATCAACAGCACAACTTGCCGTGCGATCCTTGATTCGGGATATCTCGACAAGCTCTGTACCATGTGTGAGAATGGTTTCGAAGCATTCTTCGCATCCAGCATTACCATCTTGCCGCATCTGAGGTCCTCTCTTCACACTGCTTGTAATATCACCCTGTTGGATATTGTCGCCTACCCCGAATACAGAGACGTCGTATTGAATCATCCGATATGTAGTCTCTGGCCAGCGAGATCTCGGACTACCAAGATACCTGCTCCAATGGGGTACAGTACATTCTTCCTGAAGGATTATGAACACCTATATATGAGTGACCAATCACCCTACTTTGAACTCTCCCTGTGAGTCAATTCCTCACTTACTGAGCTTTGATCGTACCGGATACTAAGTGAGTAGGCCAGAAGTTTGCCAGATGAAATGCGTGTCAACTATGGATTCTGGGGAATTGCTCAGTACTCTAGCATCACACGTTACGCACAAGCAGGCGTTCAGGGTTTATCTTGACCAAGCTACTCGAGAAACGAAATTCAACGTCTTCCGCGGCATGATCGACTATCTGACCAGAGCCACGTACGTTGGATCTCGCTCAACTGTGTTTTGATTATAGTGCTGACTTTCATATAGCGAGACTGATAGACAATACGTCCATCTATTCTACACCCTCTCCCGCTATTCGGAGCTGCTGTATTTCTTAATGTTATGCGCGGAGCGAGTCCGCTCTGATATATCCTACGCCATCATCCTCTTCGATGCCGGTATCAACGCATTCCTCATGCACATCTTTGCAGCCGAAATCCGATTTCAATTCCCATTTCAAACGGTGACTACGGACGACTTAGCGCTTCTATCCTTGGACAACGGCACGTTGTTAGACGATATACGTCGATATGGATTGAAGAGACTGTTAAGCAAAACCGCTTTTGATAATTCGTATGCGCTGCAGCTTGTGTGCGATGTTTTTCATGCCCTACCATGGACGCAAAGCCCCACTGCATTATCGACTTCTCGGACCCCCGTAGCTTCATAAGTTGGATTGTTCGGGAGGGTCTGGGAAGGTCCTCTCGTCTTACCATCTCTATCCTATCTACTTTCCGGCCAATGTCTTCATGATATAGTCGCCATACTGCGATGGATTGGTAAAACACCGTATCGGCACCCTTGTATGCCGACGAATCCTTGCCATACAAACGGCGGGCAGCCCCCTCCTTCGGGCACGTCACCGGTAGAGGTTGATGAAGAATGATTTATTGTGGAATCCATATGTGAAGTACATGATTAGCATTACGAAAAACGCACGTAACAAAGCATCAAAACAACCAAAAGGACGAGCTAGTCAACACCACGTTCGTTATCTCAGCCTTGCGGGACTTATGCTCATCGCGTTGAAACTTTCCCCCAAGCCACCAGCATCACTACCGTTGGAGGCCCGAGATTGCGCGCGATCCACATTCAAACCTGTTGGATAACCATCTAAACCATTCTGCTCCTCTCCGTCCTCGTCCTCCTCATCTTCCTCCTCATCGTCATCTATCGCAACCGAAGACCATTCCCGATACACGCCATCAATGAACGAACTTGAGCGTGGTAAGCGGTATGGATCGAAAGGGAAGAATGTGTTAAGCTCAGCATTAACTGATTTATCCAACACGACTGGGTTGACAATGCGATTGGATGGTGTATTCCCTGAGTTGTTGGAAGAATTGTATTCCGACCGTTTGTTGGATTCCATGATCGAGTAACAATATACGAAGTCGGTTGCACGCGCTACACGGGCGAATTGCATGACTACATTCGGCGAGCATATCTAAACGATCGTTCAGTCGCTTAGAAGGTTAGAATCTGGGGTGTAGTGGGCGTACCTTTAGTGGATTGAGGGACGAGGTGACGACCCGCTGTACAACATCCAACGCAGGAATCCATTTCTTAACCAATTTCATCTCACCAAGTAGATCATCCTCTTCCCCTCCGTCCACCAAAAAATCCCTCCACCTGAAGCAAAATATCAAGAATATCGCCTGCACGACAGCATAGAATACACTATGTTGCGCCACACTCGGCATCTCAGCATCCGTCTGTTCCAGCGTGTCATACACATCTAAATGACTTTTCACGTAATCACATAGAACTCCAATAACCCTCCTTGCACCGTCCCGATCGATGAACTGCGCTCGACTGATGTAACTACCGATGTACGAGGCAGCGGCAGCGCGAGTGACAGCGGGGAGGTCATGTTCAAGAAGGGCTTTGGAGACGAGGAGGCCTTGGAAGAGGTCCGTGTATTCGGGGTCTAGGGAGGAATACCAGAAGAGGAGGAATTGAGTGTAGCGGGATTTAAAGGTTTTGATGATGGTGCGGTCAAAGATGGAGAGGAGGGTGTGGAATTGGTTGCGTTGGGTGGATTTATCGGGGAGGTCAGAGTTGAGAGATACAATGTTGGTTGTAGGTTCGGATGGCGTTGATCCCAAGAAGGGAGAGGTCGGTGTATCCGATGAAGGCGAGGAAGGTGGTAGAGGTGGTAGTGAAGAAACTGAGGCGTCTAGTTTAGACGGTGGTAGAATGGTTGCTTGGAAGTGGTTGAATAATAAAGTCAAGATGGCGTCTAGTTTCTTGACCATCGCTTGTATATGTTGGGCGTTCATGGGGATTTCCATTACTGCAGGGAGGTCGTCCATGTCGCCGGCGTCTGAAGAAAGGTCGCTTAAATTGCCGTCTTCGCTGTCATCATCATCATCTGAATCTTCAGAGTCTGGTTGGTCTTCGGTGATGGATGTGTCGAATGGATCGAGCTCGAATATGTCGGTGTCTTGTGTGACTTCGGCGTCTTCAAGTTCTTCTAGTTCGACTTGGATCTCGACCTACGATATTCCGTTTTAAATGACCAAAAGTGAAGTTTTGAGCAAAGCTTACATCTATTTGAATTGCTCGGTCTATTATCGTAGCCATAACTTTGTCGCTTATTTCTGGGCAGTACGATGACACTCGTAGCAAGTTACGAATATACGTTGTCTGAGCCACTAAGTTCTGGCGTTTATGAGGGAAATTTCGAACTAGTAGCGGTTGAAGTGTTGACGAGAGCGTTGGGATTAAGGATAGAAGATGTCGAAGGAGGTAATGAAGGCGATCGTAGACTGTGCGTCGTGTGAGTGGTGAAGACGAGCTTTCAGCGGCGCTAGAGTCTAACATTTGTATTGCGGACTCTATCGAATCCATATCTTAATATCAATTTGAACGATGGAACGAAAAAAGGTTGAACATACGATGTGTGAACCCATGAGCGATCTTCCCCAGAACCAATGATAGATATTCTGGCCTTGCGCTGACAAGCATCCCGATGAAGACAGTATACGATTTCACTGTAGCAGAGTCAAAAGTAGTCCAAGGCATATTTACGATGGCCTCTACAAGGGTGGAATGTGAACGATCTAGTCGGGAGACGACATGAGAGAGAGCTGACAGCCACGATCGCAGTTGGATGGTGGTTGATACTCCTTCAGATACGGTGCGTTTGGGATTGAATTGGTCTACCAGTTCGTCATATGGATCACTCAAGCCCTACAAAATTCATTAGTATGATTGAGTCTACGATCACACGAGTGATTTACTCACAATCGCCTTCTGCTGTAAAGCATTATTAACGAAAGCAAGATACATGTCTTTTCTATATTTTTCATCTTGCTTGATCCTAGAATTGGTAGCAATCGGCCGCCTAACCAGGGAGGACGGTGCAGGCATCAAATTGAACGATTTCTGAGTGCCACCTCCGCCGCGTTTCGTGAAATTATCTGGTATCGACATTTTAGCAGGAGGATCAGTATAGCGCGATTTGGATGTAATTGGGCCAGCTTTCGGTGCTCGTTGGTTGAACTGAGATAATGTGGAATGAGGATCCATGTTTTTGGGAGTCAACGGTACCGGCTGATTAGACCTTGACAAATTTTTCAATGATTGATTCATACAGGGGCTTTATTCGCACAGTCATATTCTGGCAAATGTGCACAAAGTCCTTTTCAATCAGCCTAGCGACTCAGCCTGAAATTCTTCGCCCACGATGGCGTCTGGTCTGAATACAAAAACTATCGTATGCATGAAGCTCTGCTTATGACACTAGTGGTATTTGGCTGATACAGTTTTCCAGGCATCTCACAAAGCCCGTGCGCGTCGTGGATCACTGAGAGATTATGACATATTGGCCACACTCATGGGGAGGTTCAGTCGGCAGGATCACCTCGATATTCTGAAGATTTTCCTCCCTTATCTCAAAGAAAACCCCCCTGCCCTAGCGGACCTCAGAAAATGTACATCCATAAGCGACAAGCTTGTCCAACAGTGTTACTTCGTACGTTCAGCTCTCCAGGGTATAAACGAAGTGCTCTCGGCCGATCCGAAATGGTGCAGTGATGACCCCGAATTTGAATTCTTTTTGCGACAGACGTGGTCGTATATGTGGCAATGGATTGATGGTGTGTTTTTCCGGGACCCACCTTTTGCATCCAAAGAACTTGAGGAATATGTTTATCTCCCCGGCGTCCTTCCACTCAGAGCCAATCTGTTCTCCCTAATGGGTCGTCTTGCTAGTACAAGCACCAACGTTAAAGATCAAGTTCTTTTTCACCATCTCCTTGGCGACACACCCGGTTTCATTCCTTTGACCACGAAATGGTGGTTCGATACGGTCAAGCTCCCATGTGACGATATAAGCATATCCTACTCGACTGTCCAAATCATGTATCGGCTCACGATGTGGGGAAAACCGGAATGGATCGACATAATTATGAACATCGTTGGTTCACCCGCTGACTTTGCTGCATGCGTTCTCGGTCATATTCGGCGGCTGATGACTGAAGATTATGCCTTGGCCTGGTTAATTGATGATGCTATAACTATGCTCCTCAGCCCCTTTACCATCGAGCTCGACGATCACCTCTTGGCCCAAGGTTCTCTCGAGTTAGTCCTTGAAGCTATTGAATACTTCTGTGATGCTCCTGCAGATCCCGATTTGGGTCGTTCCCTGGCAATTTACACTTCTTTGGAATATCTGCTGCATCTATTTAGCAGCCCACGTGGTCCAGAGCAAGCACAAGCATCGTTCGGAGAACGTATCCTCATTTTGGTGATGAAGTCTGCGAGCGTCCCGGATGACTCCACTGGTCTATCCCATCAGAGGAAGTTGGCGGAAATCCTGAACGTTCTGACGAAATATCTGGTATACCCATCAAATCTTCGAACAGTAGGCAAATGTTTAGCCATCATCAAAGCACTTGAAATGGAGTCGTTCAGCCGGGGGGAACCTACATTCGAAACTGCATGGAAACACTTTAAGGCATCCGCGGCGGAGATGCAGTCCATCAAGGCTGGGCTAGTTTTGACGGGCGTCTGTGCAGCTGTGAGTTTCTTAGTCGCGAGGGTGTAGTTGATGGCTGATGCATCTGCAAAAGTGTAAGTTGCGGCGTGAACGTTCTTATTTTAGGCAATGCGCCGGCTGCAGGACGTACTATTGTAACAGGGCATGTCAAACCTTGGATTGGAAGAATCATAATCATCGGGCAGTTTGTAGAAGGCCAGGTTAGTATAGTTCTAACAAAGTTGTTTCAATTGCTAAACCACTGATTTCTGTCCATTATTTATAACATTAATTTAGAAATTGTATCCGACAGGGACTTTCAATTTTTGACCTCGCTGATATGCAGCAAGCTTCAAGAGTTCAGTCGTGAAATTGCATTCATATATCAAAGATACATCCTCTCATACATGACAGATGACCTTCCCCCCCTTGCTCTCGTCATTGACTGTACCACATACCCAACCACGATAAAGGCTGGTCATCCGGATGACTACCTACGCCCAATGGTCGTCAACAATGGCCCGGAATATGCCAATGCCAAACGGCGCTTATTGTTCGAAAACCCTCTTGGAGGCCAACGTATGATCGTCTTCACTGAAGTACCCGCCGGCCAAACAAATGCTCATGTATTGATTCCGATGGCGGTGGGTTACCAGCCTGTACCGGCGTATAATTCGTATTCAGAGTTCTTGCGAGTGAATCAACTAAAGATGGGTACAGCGAAGGCGAAGGAGAAGACGAAGGTGGCGCTGAAGGGTTTGGATAGGGAGCTGGAGGAGGTTGAGAGACGTGGAAAGGTTGTATTGAGTTGGATTTCGGGCTTCGAGATTACGGAGAGGGAAACAGTGGGACAACGGCGACAATACCGTCAACTGGAACCGCTGGATATTGACTAAGGCCGCTTTAGTCACTCACAATTGTGCGTGTATCATATATTCTTGCTTTATAATCTTGAAGAATGTAATCGCTATCTATCTATCAATGTAAAAGTGTTATATAGCAGCTGTTAGCGACCACAAAGAACGACAGCAAATACGAGCTCCAAGATTTCTGAGTTCAGTCAGTGTTGCCTAGGTAGCGACTACTTACGTGATTGTGACTGTGGGAATGTTGTACTGATAATCAAGATGACGTTCATTACAACGCCGAAATGGTACATCTTGGATCCATAATTAACAGCTAGTGACTCGTGTCAGTTGAGCTGAGGCTTGGTATTTCGCCGCACAATCTCTTCAGAGTTTTGGTGAGAATAATCTCTGAATATGCATAGTTTGGTCTGATAAGAGGCAGAATAGCGGCTTAGAACGTTACAGTGACTTGATCGGCAGACACGCTCCTAACGCCTGGTCGTCAGAGACTTGCGGCCTCATATAATATTTCCATGCGTGCTCTTTCGTCGTATAACAATGCCTGATGATACCATCCTTGTACCGACGATATTGCCCACGGGAACCCTACATTTCGCCACTGTTGGTGCCGAAGGAACCGCCAAGGATGTCATAGACTTGCTTCTCTCTACGGACGAAGTGAAGAAGGAGGTTTTGGGTGATTTGGATGAGAGTGGATGGGCTCTGCAAAGGATACGCGTTGAGCATAGTGGGAGACCATGGGAAGAAGAGGAGCTCGAGTCATTGGGGGATGGTGAGCAGGATACTGTATTCATACCATGGCAATGCAGGCTTTTACATTCAACGGGTAGGAACTCTTGAACCTACGACGCTCATATCACCCTTGCTTCAATCATCGAAACCGGAGTCTCCCTCCAAGCGACATTTCTCTTCCTTTCCTATGACCTCTCATCTCCATAATCCTGTTCTGCGACTTGTCTCCCTCAATCCCGCTTTAGCACTAACGGTCACTTTTCTCCGAGTTCCAGAAATACACGACGGATATGAGTACAAGATATTCATACATCAGTCTATGACCGTGAAAGACGTTATTGACCTAGTAATAGAGGAGCTTGGTCTCACTAAGAGTCTGCCTATCCCTGGTGGTGGCACTCTCGAATATGTCCTCGAAGAGGTCTGGACTGATGGGAAATCAGACCGTAAATCCCCTGATCCTCCATCACTTCTCCTTATACTGATACCCACTGTCGTATAGGAGCTGCGCGTCTTCCTTCGTCGTCGTGTATCTCCAGGATAATTGGTACTCCCTTCGCTGCAAATCCTTTCACCCCTAATGCAATCCGCCGCTTTCGCTTCTGCGTCCCAGACGAATGGTACCGCCGATCCAAATCACGGAATGTGTCTTCCACTTCGGTAGAACCATCAGAGGGCACTTTGCGTCGTCTAGCAGCACTGCAGGAGTCGGAGGAAGAAGATAACGAGGAAGAGGAAGGAGATGGTACGGCTAAGATATCCGATAATGGTAATGCAACGCAGACGCCATCTACACCTAATCATCAAGGAACATTCTCACAAAACCGTCTATCACATCTATTTGATGGGTGGCTTGGGGGTGCTCCTGCTTCGCCAACGTCATCGCCCATCCAATCTATGGCGGAGAAGCGACGGACCATAGTTAGCGAACCTAAACCCCTGGAGAAACGGTCATCGAAAGACGTCAAGGGTTCGGTCAGTGACACAAGTGAAAGTGAAGAGTCTGAAGTCGATTCGGATGATTTCGAGAAGATGCTGGTAACGTCAATCTATGATGGTCGTGAAATCATATTGATCTATGCTGATTTTGGCAGGACGAACTCAATTTGAAAGGTGATAAACGGGCCGCAATGCATTCCCTGCCATCAAGTCGTAAGCGTTACCTATTGAAGCAGAATAGTGCCCTCCGCGCAGCCGCCTCGAAACAAACTCCTGCTTCTCCTACACAACCTTCGTATGCAGCCTCATACGGACCCTCAAGTGCAAGCGCCTTACTACCCCGCCTAGTACCTCAACTAACAGGCGATTCCGGGCTCATGCGGAGGTTGTCGATGGCTGGATGGGGAGCGAGTGCACCGCCCGTGGTCACCGCCGACTCCTCACAACGCTCAAGCGGTGAATTCGATGTTGGAGGAACAGAGGTCAAGTCGAAGGGCAAAGCACAAATGCAGAAGGTCATGGAAGAGGCTCAACCACAACCGTTGCAACCTCAAACTACGGGAAGTTTATGGAGTGGGTGGTGGACTTCGTCTTCATCTATCAATGCTAGTAATAATGACGGTGCGAAGACTGCGAAGTGGTATGTTGAGAGGTTACGTTCGCCAAGGGCGATGGATAAAAAGTTGGTGAGCCATTTAATATCACTGAGGGTGCATTTGAGTACGGCGAAGGTGGTATGGATTGAGGAATTTGTGAATGTCGAGAAAGGATTAGGGGCTTTAGGAGGGTTGTTGGCAATGTTGGTGGGGAAAGGAGGTAAACAGAGAGCGTTGAGTGAGGCCGAGAACACGGTTTTAGTGGAGGTGATTAAGTGTTTGCGAGCCCTTCTTAATACCGAGGTCAGTGCACATCCATCCTTTCATTGAAATTACATTCCCATAAACGAGGTCTTCAGCTCGGCTTTACTGAGGTCCTAGCCTCGCCCACAATCGTCACGCATATTACATACACTCTCAACATCCCCTCTCTCAAGCTGCGCACCCTCGCATGCGAGCTCCTTGCCGCCATCTGCGTTGTCTCCCTCACGGACGGCCACCGAGCCGTCATCTCTGCCCTGTCCGACTACCGAGTTACCTTTGAAGAGCAATTTCGTTTCGATACCCTCATAGCATCTTTACGATTACCGGATATACAGAGTGATAGCGATGGAGAGGAGATAGTTGGGTTTGGAAATGAGGAAGAGGGGATATGGGAAGCGAGGACGGCTACCATGGCGTTGCTGAACGCTATTACGACGTGTCCTGAGAGCCTTGAGGATAGGGTGTTGTTAAGGGAAGAATTAAGCCGGCGAGGTCTGAACGAGATCATTGTGGCTCTCAGGTATATCAATCCACCAGATTCGCTCAAGACGCAATTGGATGTATACACGGAGGAGAAGTTCGAGGATGAAGAGGATATGCGTGAGCGCGCGAAGGCAATTATAGCGTCACATGGAGGTGGTGGTATGCACGCTAGATCGAGGTCGGACTCGGAGGTGGCACTTGAAGATCTTGTTCGGTTGGCCAAGCAGCATGGAGAGTTGTATCCGATGATGCTGGAGATTCTGAATCATTACAGCCAAATTTTGTCGAAAGATACAGGAATGTGGGTCCTTTATTATTCTGCTACCTACGTGCGTTATTAATTGGGTTGAAAACCGATCAGGCAAGTAAAAGCAGATCTATTTTCTATTCTGGATAAGTTTGTCGAACAAGCTGCTTTACTTGATGATTTGTGAGTTCTCGACATAACTCAATATTCATGTCGGCTAATGCGATCGCCAGCGATGATGGTTGGTATATTTTCATGAAGAGATTCGCAGCATCGGTGCAACACATCACTGGTCAGGAACTGGAGGTGAAAGCTGCGTCTGACACAATGTCTGTCAATGTGGTCGAAGAGGAACTGGAGGCTCTTCGGACGCAAGTCGAGGAACTGAGCGAAGAAGTAAGCAGAGTATCCTTTGCATATTCTGTCTGGCTTGGTGATACTCATGGCATATTCGTCATAGCGTTCCAAGCTACGAGATGAACTAAACCAGCAGGTTGCTGAGGTGCAGACACTGAAGTCTCTTCCGCTGAATATCGCTGTCCCCCATGCCAAAGGGGGAAAAGGTGGTCCTGAGGTGAATTATTGTCATTCAATCGCCTGTAGGAATGATAAATCACATATGGGCTCAAACAGAATTTCCATGGACTAGTACAGCGTCTCGTGCAGAAAGAGAAGCAGGTCCTGCAACTTCAGACTGAGCTAGACCGACTCAAGGCGGAAAACCCTTCTGAGGGACGTGACGCGGTATGTCGAAGCAGGACAGCTTCTGTGATGAATAGCTAACGAGGTATGCAGGATGAAAAGGCTAAGAGGGAACGCGATCGAGCGAAATGGAATACGTTGATGGACGAGATAGCCAAGTTGAAGATGAAGGTAAGCTGCCGAGCCGTACGTTAGGTCGTTTCTCATGTGGCCTGCCATAGAATGCCGAGCTCGAGACAGCGATCGGTATGAGGGACAAAGAGATCAAGTATCTAAAACGGGCAATGGAGTCCGTCTATACGCGGTTCTTATCTCGAGAAGAGATGCGAGAGGCGGCCAAAGAAGCAGAAATGGACGCTGAGCAGATTGCTAACCGAGCTATCGACCGTCTGATGCAGAAAGACGAGGAAATCACAGCCTTGCGCAGAGAAATCAAGGAGCTCAAAGAGAAACTGGCTGCAAGGCCAAAGACTGAGAAGGAATTCAAAGTCAGGTCGCCACCGCCACCACCGCCCGCACCGAAACCTAAGCGGATGGCAACTCTTCCTCCTGCGTTCACTTCTGCTCCCAATTCCAACCCCGATGGGTTGCCTCCTGTAGTTTCCCCGAATACACCTTCGCTACCGACGCCGCCAATAGCATCACCGACGCCGCCGCCACCACCGCCACCGCCCCCTCCGCCGCCCCCTCCTGCCCCTTCAGCGCCGCCTCCGCCACCACCTGTGACCTCTTCGACACCGAACACGAATGGTATAACCACTTCAATACCGCCACCACCGCCACCACCTCCCCCGCCTCCCCCACCTGTACCGAACGCGAATGGTCCGCCACCGCCGCCTCCTCCACCACCACCACCGGGGCCTTTTCGTGGAGGTCCACCTCTGCCGCCTCCTCCTCCTACACCTCCATCTGCATTCAGAGTTGGAATACGGCCTACGCGTCCAACGAAGAAGCTCAAGCCTTTCTTTTGGAATAAACTTGCCAATCCTGCGGTAGCATCGTCGTTTTGGAATGAAGCGCCTACAGATATTGCGTTCAAAATGGATGACCTGGAGGAAACCTTCACGATAGACAATACGCCGTCTGCGCCTTCGCTAACCAAGAGTCCTACCACGAAGAAGAATATTACAACGCTCCTTGATATTACCCGTGCTAATAATGTTGCAATCATGTTAGCACGGATTAACTTGGGCTATAACGATATTCGCATGGCTATTTTGGACTTGAATGACGACAAATTAACTATTGATGAACTGAAGGCGATCAGCAGGCAGTTGCCCACGCCCGACGAGGTAACAGTTCCCAAATTACACCGTCTATCCCATTGTAACCATCAGTTGGATAGATGAATCGCATCAGGGACTTCGATGATGTTAGCAAGCTGGCCAAATCCGATCAATACTTCAGCCAGGTTTGTGAGACTATCAATGTCAAAATTTGTTTTATTCATGGTAGAGCGTAGATCATGACTATTCCACGTCTCGCAGAGCGGCTTGATTGCATGCTATATCGCCGTAAGCTAGATCTAGACCTTGACGAAGTCTGCTGCGAGCTTCAAGAGCTCCGGGTTGTAGCTCGCGATCTACGAGAATCCACGAAATTCAAACGGATTCTGCAGGTGCGCCCATCGTTTTCATCAGCGTTTATGTCAACTTATTTCTATACATAGGCGGTCTTATCAGTCGGTAATGCCCTCAACGGGTCAACATTTAGGGGTAATGCTCGTGGTTTTCAGCTTGAAGCCCTTACGAAGGTAAGCTTCAGCCTAAATATCTCCCGAAAGTCTGAACAAAGACCTTTCCATAGCTGCAAGAAACGAAAACGGCTAAAGGAGGAAGCGGATGCCCCACGTTACTCCATTATCTTGCACGTGTGCTTTTGAGAACCAATCCATTGCTTGTTCCGACGGACGAAGATTTGCGGCCACTTGAGGCAGCTTCTCGAAGTAAGATGTTATTCTACTGGTGCTTTTGGACCTATCTCATTTCGTTTTAGCATCCATGCAAACCATGATACAAACTCTAAATAGTCTAGTTTCTGGTCTAACACAAGTAAAGAACGAGGTCGCTCAACTGAAGAGCCTTCGTACACTGCCTGAAGGTGATCGGTTCATCATTGTCATGCAAGTGAGTTCTAAGCAGCAGCAGCATTATACCATACGACGGCTAATTACGTTATTAGCCATTCGCCGAAGATGTGACTCCGAAGATCGAAAAGTTGAAGTTGATGGGGGAATCTGTGGAAACTCAGATCAAATCTCTGCTATCGTATTATGGCGAGAACCCCGACTCTCCTGAGGCGCCCAAACCGGAAGACTTCTTTGGCTTGATTGCTTCGTTTTATTCGTCATTACAGGTATGATGTTTGATGAGTCCCCTTTTGTCGATTGTAATAACCAACAATCGGTTCAGAAATGCGCTTCGGATATGCTTGCATCCGATGATAAGCTGAAACTATCGATTAGCCAACCGGTGATCCAAGAACTTGTTGAAGCGTCAGCAGAAAAGGTTTATCTCTTTCAACCTTCCTCTGAAGGTGTATTAATCACGCTGTGGTATAGACCATCAAAGAGAACCCAGCTTCTTCCAACCATCTGCAGCCTCCTATGGGAGCTTACACCCCAACTCAACGTTCCATTGGACGTGGTGATGTGGATAGCGCTATACGTAGTATGAGAACCGGAAGACGTAGGGAACGACCTAACCGCGATCGGCCACTGAGCAAGATTTTCTTGGACGGTGGTCGGCCGCAGAGTAGGTATTTGGACTGACCAATGATCGTTGGATTTGGTTCTGCTATCTACTATCTCCATTCATCATCTCTGTTACATCTAGGATATTTGCATTTTAGATATTGCTACATTTGGTACCATTGTATATTAGTATCGCATCCGTTGTCTTTGCCAAGTTCACCTAATATCTTCGAACTCGCATCTAAACGAGCGATTGCGCACTTGTCTACATCGTGGAAATCATGAATGGTTCAAAGGCGAGACTTTGTCGCAGCGGGCCACACAATCCAGTAATAGCTTGAACAGTCCATCGACCTAAAGCCGCAATCGTTAGTGGGTTGCGTCCTTCGTCAGGAAGTAGTGTATTTACATCAACTGATTGCGCCACCAAACAATTTCTCCCTTTGGGGCCCCAAGAAAGATCACAAGGTTGATAATGCCAAATATCGACAACCGTTTCACCGATAGAGTGTATACCAGTTAGCTCTACATCGACGCGGTATCGCGTGCATTTGAACAGTTCAGGCCGGGATATGTACAATACAGTCAGAGCATCATGGAGAGGTGGACCGTCGTTAAACCCGAAGGTGGATTTATAGGCGTCAGCGAAGAAGGTGATTAGGGTGGATAGGGTGTGTCGGAGGTTGGAAACGGGTTTCGGGAGGTGTTCGGGATTTGCTGGGCCTGTGTATGTGGGATCGAGGAGTACCGCACGGATTGACTTTGAGACGATTGCGGTGTGAGTTACGTTTAGCGGGATCTGGGTCTTCTTCACGGGTGCGTTGAGGACGATTTGGGCGGCGTGGGCTATATGTTTCGAGTAAAGTCAATAACTACTATCATGGCAAAAGGCCAAGCAAGTATCCTACGATCACAAAGGATATTCCATTCAGCCACAGGCGAACGGTTTCCAACACCAACACCACCACCCATGAAGACAAACTCCTCGATAGCCTCGAGGAGATCAGGATACACTGAAACGAAAAGCGCGACATTGGTCATTGGTCCGCTTGATACCACGCACACTTTCTGTCCGGTTCCGTTTTTCCAGGCATCTTTGATGGAGTTTACCATACCCTCTAATGCACGAACGGTTTTACCTGAATCGTCTTTGACGAACCAGTTCAAGAGGGCAGGATCGTCTGGGTGAAGAAGGCCCTCGACACCACCGAGGCCGTCTGTACCGTGGATTTCGGCGTCATATCGAGGGGGAAGCAGTAAAGGTTTTGATGCACCGGGATAGACATGTAATCCTGGTGGTGCGCCGAAAGCGTGAAGACAACGAGCAGCGTTGATCGCTGTATGATGGCTATCTGTATTTCCGTGTGTCTGTGAAAAGTTTCAATTGGCCAATCCCTGGCGGTAAAATTGTAGTAATATTTATATACCGTTGAGATTCCTAGAAGATGGATGTTGGGGGAGTGTAATGCCAACATAATCGCAGTTGCATCATCATGGCCCTTTCCAAGAAGTAAGTTTTAGGTTCGCGAAGAGTTATCAGCCACCAACGGGATCGCAATCTAGCCATACGAATCTTTTTTGAGCAACTTGGCCTTCCATATGCAACGATCAATCAACTCAACAAGGAATACCAATTGAAGAATAAAAGGCAGAAGCGCCCTGGGACAGCTTGGGCGCCATCACGTGGATTGATTTTAGCTTTGCGCGTTGTTTATCCTTGTGGGTCCATCATTATTTATTTGGCGCAAGTTCGAACTTGGATCAATTTGGTTTCCTTCACATCGAGTCCAGTTGTGTTATCGTCCATCTCTTTCTTCGCAACTCTCATCGTACTCACCGGCTTTTACGCCGACGAAGGCCTTACGCCCTTACGCTCGCTCGCTACGCAACTCACGCTCCCTCAAGAATACTAGAAAATCAAGACACACGACCGAACGAATCAGATTTAGCAAGAAATATGATTCCCCTTATTCCAGCTCTTGCTCTCGCTTTTTTGTCGTTTACTTGCTCGGCATTTGTTATTCTTCGTATTGTAATTCCTATTTTGCCTCCTCATCCTTTGAGCAAACGGGTCGCTCCAGTGAGTCTCCATAGAATTCAGAGTGAAGCCTTGTTGAACTCATGACGCTGAAAATTTTTACACAGTCCGAGTTTGGCCTTCCTAACTTCCGTTCTCTTACAGCTGCAGATAAGAGCCACATCTGGCTTGCATCACTCGATATTTTGGCCATTGGGATATTCGTTTGGGAGGCTGTTAATGAATACATTGGTGGTCCTCAAGACTTGAAGGTTGCGCAAGACCCTGGGTCATCTATCAGGCTATGGTTTGCCTTGACCGTTCGGCAGACCTGCTTGATGATAGTCGCAGCTCTGACACTACTTCACGTTCGTATGGGACGCTCGGTATCCTTTGGCTCCAAGCATTGGATGCTTTGGTCTCCGACCTTGCTTTTGGTGGTCACTTCAACGGCCCTCGCTGGAGTCATGTCCGGCGCAGGCATGGACAGCCTCTTCATTGGCCTCCTCGCTTACTCTTCCTCTGTAGGCGTGTTGAGCACCATTACTTTTGGCTGCCTAGTCGGCACGTTGATTATCATCAAGAAGAACCTGCTTGCCATCCAAGACGCACAGGACCCATGGCCGCCCGTCCGAGAGGTGGAAGAGAAACCCCGTCCGTCCTTTGCTACTGAAGACGTCGATGCCCTCCGTGATGGCGCTTCGTGGATCACTTCCAATGGGAGTACAAGCTCTCGTCACAACTCCATTTCGGCTTGGTCGTTCTCTACTCATCACACGGCTGCAGCTTCTTCTCATCATGGGCATACTCGCCACCCTGCTGCAGAATCACACCTGTCGATACCGGCTAAGTCATCATACTGGTTTGGTTCATCGACCGCCGCTCTCAACGCCGTTCCGCCTGTTCCTCCCTTGCCCTCTCCTTACGGTCCTCTTTCACCCACCGCAGAAGCTCTTGGCGACCCCGATCCATTCCGTCGTATTCCAACGCCTCTGCCCGAACACCCACGACAGCGATTCGGATCTCAGAATTCTTGGCTCACCTCCACGAATGGCTCTCAGACGACACTTTCTGCGTGGTCTTATCCGACTAGCGCACATGAAGGCACGATCCGCTTGAACGCCAGCAACCCTAGTATCGCGGACTTGAATGCCGAATTGCTCCCCTCGACCGCTATGTCGCGTCCGACCACGCCTGCTCTCGCCCAGGCTCAGGTGCTTGGTGGTTATGGCTATGCACCTGGTACTTATGAAGCGGAGAAGGGATTGGCAGTTTTGGCCACTTCCGCCAGCCCCTCACTCGATGTGTCTGTTTACAAGGCTGTTGGTTGGCTGCTCATGATCTGGCTTCCATTGGTAGGTCATAATAGCCGTTCAGAAATACCCCCCCGTACTTATGCGTTTTATCAGGCTCTTTCTATGCCGTACTTGGCCCTTTTGGCTTCAAGCAGCGTTCCTCCCCAAGCAGTCAGCATTCTTCTCGTCCTTTCTGTTACCATCTCCTCGCCTTTGCTCGCTCTAAACATCCTTTTGCGGTCTCCCATCCCTATCCCCCACGGACTGTTCGACTCTCACTCCGACCTTCCTGCCAACGTTATCCGTGGTCCTTCCCCAGCCGGTACCTCTACCACCTACATGAACAAGTTCTCTCATGAATACAAGCGCAGTACCAGTGCTAGCGTTACAGTCGTTGAGGGACGCCGTAGTGGTGATGTCTGGCTTTCTAAAGGCGATGCTATCGATGGGAAGACTCGCATGGGGCGTGCACTGGAAATGCTTTCGCCGAGACCGAAGCTATCTGTTCTTCCTCTCGAGGAGAAAGGGGACGATGCGAACGGTGAACTCACTCCTCCGCTCCCACTCCAGATGGATGAGTCGTCACACGGCTTCAGCTTACATAGCACACCTCACTCTCATCTGAGTGCGGAGATGGGACTTTTGAGAAAAGAACCGTCAAATCTGTCTGACAGATTGGATGAGAATAGCCTCGCGTTCACTAGCCGTATCATGGTTGCAGAGAGACACTACTCGGCTATGGCAAAGACAATGGTCGTAGATGCCTCACCTGAGAAGCAAGCGACTGCTCAAGATGGTGCACTTCATGCTTCTACCACGGCGATCAAGCGCTCTTCCATGCGTCACTCCGCGCACTTGCGCTCCAGGTCTGTTTCCTCTATCCAACCAGGCGACGCCAACAGCATGCCGGGTACACCCACTAGTGGTGCATTCGGCACGAGCCCTAGCCCACCACCTTCTTTCCCACTCCCGCCTACTCCACCTAACGTTCGCGCCGCCCGTCTCGCTAAACTCAAGCACAAGAAATCCTTCTCTTCTGGGGAGGAATTCTCTTCTAGCCCTGAAGGGTTCTACTTTGGTGCCGTCGACGATATCAATCAGATTGATGCACTCACTGCTGGTGTGCTCCCTGTTTTGGTTCCTGGACTTAAAGTGGGAAGTGGAATGAAGATCAAGGAGGGTGGTTACTCGCCTCCGACAACTTGGAGCAGGGCGAATCGTGGTCCATCCGGCCCTAGCAGCTCAAAGGCAAGGAAAGCAATGGCTAAGCCTGAGGAGTTCGGTGCCCTGCCAACTCAGGCGCATACCACTCCAGCAAGACGTAAACCACGGGCGAGAAATGAGTCTACTCACAAGAAGAACCATTTCAGTCTCCCTAGTCTTGGGCTTGGTAAAGACGGTGTTCACTCCCTGGCGGCTGAGATCAAGGGTGCTCTGGAATCCCGAGTTGGACAATTCATTGCTACGCCTAGTAATGTGGATCTTGGACTAAGGAGGAACACGGTTTGGGGTGGTGAAAGCCTTGGACACCTTGAAGTTCGTGGGCGTACCGATAGCGCTGCCAGAAGGGATGCTCTATCCCGAGCGTTCTCCACCCGGTCGCTGGGCCTACGAGCTGATGTTCCTCATAGCGTGGACAACTCGCTCCGTCTCTCATCCACGTCAATTGGCCTCCCGCCCTCCGCTGCTTCGACTGCCACACTCTTTGAGCTCGACGCGGATATTGGTATTGCACTAGGGTCTCCCCCACAAGCCGAAAGCACACCGCACAACACTGTATCTCAGAAACCTACCACTCGGTCCAAGCCACCCCCTCTTCCCTTAACCCATTCCAACAAGGTCAACGCTACCAAGACACAAGAACGCCGCTCTTCCCGACGCTCAAGCATTGTATATATTAAATCTGACGAGAATCAAACTTCGCCTAACGAGCAAAATACGCCTCCTCATGCACATGCCGATAATGATCTTGAAGCCGTTACGAGCTCATCTGGTTCGACCAGAAGCGCATTTGCGCAGTGGTCCTCACGGGCTGTGAGACCACTTATACCCAAGGCTAGCAAGCTACAGCGCAAGATGTCTTCGATCATCTCCGAAAACAATAATAATAATGGTGTTGCCTCGTCAAGTACGAAAGGACACGCAGGTTCCCCAAGAGGGCTGCGTCCGCTCTCGCTTTTGCAGGACCGGGATACCAACGCTATTGTCGATGGTTATAATCCTCAAGGATCTACCCGTCCACTGGCATTGGGCGCGAAGAAACAAAAGTCACGTATGGCTTTGACAGCCGTAGACGAGAACGGAGAAAATGTCCCACCATCAATGTCGTCGTTAGATGCTGGAAAGAAGTTGAAGCCGCTGAAGCTTGCGCGATCGGAAACGGCGAAGATGCGGGGCATTTTGAGAAAGGGTGAAGTTTTACCCGATGTTGTTGTACGCCCACCGTCTACTGCTGAACAAATTATTGGCTATGCGTATAGTTCGTAACAAATTTTGATCTGATACATACCCCATCTCCCTTTCTTGCCTGATTTACGCTTTCCACCTTGTTTTCTCTTGCATTGATTTATTGCTTTATGTTTTATCGCTTTCTCGAACGCTTGACGCTTCCCTGCTCGCTTTGCATTGTTGATTTCGCTGCTACTGTTCGCTTCTGTTTTTGTTTTTGCTCTCAATGCTATCCACCTCTTTTTGCACCTTGCTATCGGCGTTAACTTTTTGCATCGCATCGCATTTGAATATCGAATGTTAAATAGCATGTAGCACCATCTTCATGTACTTGCATGTCCCTATGCTCTATTTTCTATCGACGTATGCTCATCTGACTATCCAACGTATATTATATCCCCTCGCAATGCACATTGGGTCATACATTTGCATCTACCCTCGTATCGATGTGAGCTCCTCGTTCCACACTAAATTGGGAATGTGCCATAATCGACGGAGAACGTCGACGAGGTAGACATCAATATAACAATATACTAGCATGTTCGTCGTTGCTCGACTTGACTGCAGATTAGAAAACAAACAAGGAATGATCGCGCTGTTGGCCATGGAAAGAAGCCGGGTTGGACGGTAATTAACCGATCCATTCCAACCGTTAGTCGTGCTAGATAGTCCTTGCGATCAGGGAGTGATACTACTCATGTAACCAGTGCTTCACAAGCATTAGTCTCTACATAAACGTACCTCGACAACCGCCTCGCTGGTATGGTCATTCACATTAAGCGATTCGCAGAAGGACTTTGACTTTATCACAGTGATTCATGATAATTTATGGGATAAGAATGCTAGTAAGGCCGCTTAACTATGTGAAGCATGTTTCCTACGATAGTAATACCCGCGGATTCGAATTCGAAAAATGGGTGAGTTGATGTTCTCTTCCTTTCAATATATCCCTGGAAGCAAGCGATAAGGTACTCTACGGGCATAGTTTTCCCATTCCCGACCAAACCTACTTCTCAATATCTCATCCTCCAGCCTTATTCGCCTTGGAAGTCCAGCAAGCATATACACAGACTCAAGGAACCACAACGTGAACAGCAGTAGTCCAGCGTAGCTGGAAATACCGCACTCCCTCAACCAATTTCCAGGGGAACAAATCACCATTGTAGCTCCACCATAAGATGCAAAGGCGGCCGTGTAACCTGGATGGCGCACGAAGGAATAAGGGCTACTGGTGACTAGCCGATGGTTTGGTTTGATTCTGGCCTGAAAATCATAAAGGTCTCCAAGAGCTGAATAGCACCAAATACGGCAAGCGCTTGATACTACGGATGCGATGACGCCGACAATGAGTATCGGATGAAGGGAGGCAAATACTGCCTGCCTGTTCGACGACGGGCAAAGGGGGGTGGATGCTGGATTTTGAGATAGAACATAGGAATCGACGATTTCAATCAACGACAAGGTCCATATGATTGTCTATAAATCTTTATGTATCAGGTAGGTTTTGAGACATTTTACCGTATCATACCTTATCCAAGAATGCGCGATATCTGACCGACTTCTCGAAAAATGTTCTCTCAACGAACTCTTCTCTCGCGACTGGGGGGTTTGGCGGCGTTAACGTCCAATGAACTGACGTAGCTGTCGCGAGGATGAGCACATCCTTCACGATCAAGGCCCAAACTTGGGGAATCATTGGTATTTAGGTGGGGAGCCACCTCAGCCTGCCTTTATATACCGGATTTTGGACTCGTTGTTTTACCTTTGGCCTGGCTCGCACAATATTTGCTCTTCGAAATCTGAGAACCTTGATGGTTATCCAATCAGTGGTATTTACAGTTTTTGTGGGGGCGAATCGAGAAGGGATGGAATCCGGTCCATGATGCGTTTGGCCCGTCCCAAACGCAGGATGGCCTGGTATCTCCAGGAGGGCTTTCCTGCATTGTGCCTTGCGCACAATATGCGCGTCTCGCGATTTTCTCGCCAAGTTGTTGCACCAAAAAGTCTCAAGCATCCATGCATGGACTACTTGAGATGATTGTGAACAGTTTGAAGCTGCTTACTTTGAGAAATGCTCACCTGTCCACTGCTTCTGCACTCTCAGGTAAATCCCAAGCCAAAAATTTGGTGAAGGACTGTGCTGAGTCGAAGTCAAGAACTCTTTAGGCGCCTACAAGTAAGATGAAATTGCTGAGCGCTAGTGATCACTACTACTTCAGTTGCAATGAACAGCAAAGATGAGGAAGATATTCAGCCTCCTCAACGTCCACCCTCGCCTCCACCACACACGACCTTCAATGCTCGTGGTATAATTGTATGGACAGTGCTCACGGCCTGAAATTTTCAAATGACGCCGACCAACCCGTCCTTTAGCCTCCAACTTTCGCTTCGTTCAAACCTCGCGATTATAGGATGCAGCAATCGCAACCAATAACTCACGTCGCTTGGAGTTGCGATGGGAAGAAACTAGCCGCTGTGGGACTGGATAAAGCTACAAGGATATGGAACCCGGAGAAGAGTGTATGACAATTACTGGATTGTGTTACGATTTTCTGAAATAATTCCTTTTAGATGGAACTGAGGGCCGCGACGTTGTATTCAGGAGCACATTCTGATGAGGTCGATTATGTATCATGGAATCCTACCCATCCGGAACTTTTCTGTACTTCTAGTCAAAAAGACAGGCGGATTGTCTTCTGGGATGCCAGACGTATGTCGGCTCCATCTCATTTTGAAACGGGATTTGGACTAATTTTGCATAGAGAGCCGATACACACAATCTGTCTCTTTAAAAGTTTCACCACAACAGACTAGTTACGCGCCTGATGGCCGTACTCTCCTTTACACATCTGCAGGCCACCAATTATGGTTTATGGCTCTGAATCCTACTCCAGACAGCTCGTCAACAAAAGAACAGTGGCAGCTATCTGATAAAGAACCCGTCAGTTCCGAGTCAATTCTACCTTGATATCTTCATGTTCAAAGGAAGTAGATGACAGGCTCGACTGCCATGTTCAACCATACAGGGGATGGTGTAATAATAACGCACCATTCGGAGCATTCCATCCGTGTGATAGATTATCCGTCGATGGCTGTACGTGAGACTCCAGCTGCTCACGTAGGTGGTTGTGTTGCTGTTGCGCTAGATCCCCGAGGAAGGTACAGCAGGATCCTCCCAATCATAATATGCATTTTGATTAAATTTGGGTCAGATACTTGGCTTCTGGTGGTATTGATTCCATCGTGAATATGTTCGATCTCTCTGAATGGATTTGTGCTCGCACAATCACTTCTTGCGAGTAAGTCTTTACCTATTTCTTCCGTTTTGATACTTATACAACGATACGGATGTTGACTTCCTTACAAAGGCACGCGATTAACGCGTTGAGCTTCTCTCACGACGGTGAATATCTCGCTATTGCCAACGCAGGTAATTACATCGACATCGTGCGTAATCCATTACCTCCAGCACAAATATCAGAATCGCTAACTCATCGAACGAAGTGTGCTACAGAGACAGGTGTCCCATTACACCGTGTTCCCGCCTTGGCAGCCTCACCAACCGTCGCTTGGCACCCTTCAAAGTTCACCATAGCGTATTGCGGCCAAATTAAAGCTAGGGAAGGTGGTCCACCTCCTGTGGGAGTGATCAGCATGTTCGGAGTGGATTCGTAGAACCTGTTTGAATGACTAGTCACTTATTGATCAGTGGCTCTACTCGTACATGTATGTTGCTTCTCCCCTCACTGCATCGATATACTTCGTTGCAGCCAATTTTCAAGTTGACATTGCACTTTGAAATAATGACACCTCATTGGTCCACACGACCGGCGTACCGCTTTGAGCTTCTATGGGCATGTATTACAAACAACTTTCTAACCTCAATATCTTTCCAACTCTCACATCCGCTCACGTATAACAAAAAAGTCGATAGAAAAAGCTCACTACTCTCGAGAGAAAAAGACATTCAATCCATAGTCCTCCAAAAATGCGACCAGAACGATCGTGCATCCCCTATCTTTTCATGATACAAATTGCGGTCGATGGGAAGAGTTTGTTGGTTAGAATTGGATAATCGCTATTCAGCTGACCTAGCACATATCCGGAACCAGTTCTTTTGACCGAAATTTCGACACTCAGCTGGAGAGGCTTCTCCGATTTATCTAACCCATCGAAGCGCCAACGTTGAAATGCATGCGGTTTACAAATACCGGTGACGATGCGGTTACTCTTCTCTCACGTCTGTATCTCCCCGCCAGTTTTGAACAGGAAGAACCGAAAAATGGCTCAAGGAACCCACTCCTTGACAGCAACCTATTGCAGGTCTATGTCGTCAGCCATCGGCTCTGTAAATCAGGGCTCGAGAACGCTGGTCGCGTGGCTTGGCTCAACGTTCTCTGAGACTGCAGATTGGACGGGGGCATCTAGAGATTGATACGATGCCTATCAATTGGTACAGGGAGCACATAGATTTTTCGGAAACACGCTGTACCTTAGCCCAAAGAGGGCTAGGGTCTCTTGCTTGTGAGGCTATACAATATTTCCCTGATTTTCCAATCCTATGAATCAATAGGGGTTTTAAGGTATGAGCATCGTTGACACCCACTCTCACCATGCCTCTGCCTGGTTTTTATTCTCAAAAGTGAGTTTCGAGGCCTTCTATATGTACGACGTTACTGATTGCAAAATATAGATGCGCGATAGGCGTACAAAGTTGTATAGACTCATACCAGGGATGTAGTCGCATCGCTCACACTCACCGTTAGGGATTGAAATTACACGACCTAGTAGCCTATGGCATAAAGTCCGTCTTACCATCGGGGACGAGACCGTCAACAACTCATCTAGATTCGTATTCGGCTCAAACTACCTTTGCTGGGACTTTGAACCTCCACGGTGCGTTCATTCATGTTTACCGTATTCTCCCAGCGGTGCTCATGCTTTGATATACTAGCTTGATTCCGGAAGGGACGCCGGTCAGAGTCCTATCAAAATCAAGAACCTTTGGCTGGGGGCGATCGCTCGAAGCAACGCTGCCTTACAAGTACGTCACGGGTTGCATGAAAAGGGGAATAATGGGTGAGGAAATGCTGCTGTCGTTTACTGTTCGCCGGTCTCATATTTCTTAGAGCATGAGTATGGGGATGGGAAAACGACAATCATGGTTATCATTGGCACAGACGTGATTGATGGTGCAGAAGATGCCCTCGATGTGTCTATCAAATGCAAACGCGCTCTTGATCACCTCGCACAGTGTAAAGAGCTGTATACATTCTTATTCCAAAATCCATGCGATGTGTTGGTTGGGGTGAGTGACTTGTGTCATTGCGTGCATTCAACTGAGTCTCAGTAAATTGTAGGTCAGCTCGGCCGCGAGCACAATCTCGCATTACCTGACCAGCATCTATGAGGTTGTGTATTCTGATCTCCACTCATAATTCCAACACTTGACACATCGTCTCTGTTTTAATACAGGTGCTGGAGAGGCAAACTGTTGATGACGATGTCATCCTCGATTTCGTAAGAGACATGTGTATTACTCTTGCCTACACGGTAGACGTGGGCCGAGTTGTATCTCCTCCGCGATTTAAGCAGGAGGTCGAAGAGGCTAACTACCTGGTGAAAGAAGCAGCGGAATTAATTGGCCGATGGGATACTACAGGTACGCCGCGTTTAAATATACGCTCTCTTCCGGCTGTTGACGAGTTTACCAAGATGAGGTTGTGAGCCGGTACCTCTTGGCCCATGTTCATGCCTTGAAGGCAAAATTCACGGAGTTCGGGGATAGGCTCAATCCCAACATTTTGAGGGCGGAAAGGCTCACTGTTCAAATCAAGAGGCTTTGTGCGTCCGCTGTTGTCCTGACCCCTCTCAAGAGCTGATCCGAGTCTTCTTAAGCACTGACACAGGATAACAGTGACTATTTGGAAGGATTGAAACTGAAGTAACTCCTACGGCCAGAAGACGTCGCAGGAAGCGGCAGATGAGATAGGCTAGCCGGCTGTTTATCGAGGAGAGGAGGAAACAAGATACAAGGGCAACTCGCGAATGGGTGTTTGCTAACATCTTGTAGGTCGGGCATGGTTTCCGTGTGTCCGAACTATCAGGGACGTAGCCGCTGAGGTGAGGAGCCTCCAGCTACAACGAGTACAGGGGTTAGCAGGCGTGATAGCATGACTTGACTATGGTTGGACACACTAGATGCCTATTTATCCTGCGTTATGAGTGAGACCCTTTATCTCAATCAATGGCCTACATATCTTCCTTCAGAATCGACCTCCTAGATGTATAATGTGCTTGGGAGTCGGAGGTTCCTACTAGTAATCAGATAAAGGCAAGGAAGTTTCTTCGTCAGAGAGTGACGTGATCGATCCTTCGTTCTGCACACTGGTGCACCCAAAATTCATCAAGAGCATTTGACCTGCAGCCGCCGTCCCCTCCGTTACCCGAAGTGGCACCTGGTCAAAACACCTGGGATCAACTGCTAATCGTGCGCTTGCGGGCGTTACTTGAAGGAACACACCGGAGAAACCACATAACCAACAAATCAGCCTCTTGTATTCGAGCTTAGCAGCAGCGTGATCAGAACCGCATGGGATAAGCGATCCTTAATATGTAGTATCAGAAATCTCGGTCATGAGCGTTTGAAGTAGAAATACCAATAGTCACTCAAATTGCCTGGCTAGTCATGATCGCATTGACAGAACTCTGCGGTAGGTTATTCATCGGAAACAAGGAGTTGATATTGACCGTCTGACTCACACTTCAACCTGACAGAAGCAAGCTCCGTTGACCATTTTCAGCGCGCTAACTGCTATCCCCGCAAGGGGCGTACTTAAGGACTTCCCATCATACGCGCTAGGAATCAAGATGACTTCCGCGAAGCAACCCTTGGTTTGGCTGATTACAGGTAATACGGTGATACCGTTCTATTCACAAGAGGGACTGACTGATGTTGGGACAAAGGTGCATCTTCCGGATTCGGACGATGTCTTGTGGACTCGGCGCTTGCGAGGGGTGACCTAGTCATTGCAACAGCTAGAAATCTCGCCAAAATGAAAAGCTTGCAAGCGACGGACCAAGTCCGGATAGTGCAGCTTGACGTCGACAGTGGTATTGATGTAATACAAGCCAGAATAAAGGAAGCCATTGGATTCTGGGGTCGCATCGACGTCTTGGTGAACAACGCCGGTTTCGTAGTTAATGCGTTGTTCGAAGAAGCAGGGTGAGACCATTTGGTCAGATCGAAAATCCCAAACACAGGTTAAACAAGAGCGATTATAGTTCCGAGATGTTCAAGAAACAGTATCAGACGAATGTCTTTGGGTTGATCGATGTTACCACAGCGATGCTGCCATATATGCGCGAACGACGATCTGGAACAATCGTCATGATAGGAAGCCGCCTGAGCTGGAGTCCAGAGCTGCCTTGTGGAGGACTGAGTACGTCTCCTTCGTCCTAGCTGAGAAACAGATATTAATAACTCCTCATGAAGGCCCGTATGCGTCGTCAAAAGCAGCCGTAAGAGGTAAGCGCCAAGACCACAATTTGTGTACCGAGCTTCAGACGAATCGAACATGAGTAGTATTCAGCGAGGCGCTGGCAGTGGAACTGGAGCCATTTTCCATCCGGGTGCTTATAGTCGAACCAGGCGCTTTCCTTACGGAGGGCATCCCAGGACCTAACCACCCCATCTACAGCGGAAACTGCATCGCCGAATACGATCCCATTCGAGAACGGTGTCAGAAGGCATTCGTGGCCTTCAATAGGAATGCTACGGGGGATCCAGCCAAGGGTATGGACGCGATTGTTGAAGTTGTTCGAGGGGAGGGGGCAGCGGAAGGGAAAGGGTGGCCTCTTTACTTGCCTCTAGGAAGCTCCGCCTACGAAGGGGTGAGAACTAAGTGCAATAAGATGTTGGAAACTTTAGATAACTGGAAGGATGTCATACTTGGAGATTATAATTTTAGTGGGTAAGGTGGAGAGTAGGTCGCACATACGGAACTGTTTAAATGCATGAGTAGTGGTTGTATTGATGCACTATATAGAAAAAATAATGATGAGGATAGCGATGTAATGCAATAGACCTAGATGCATAAAGATATACTTTTAGATAGATGCGACGGATAAGACCAGGGAACCCAAGCAGATAATGGAAGCGGTTTGATTAGAATCCTCCCATGCCTCCCATTCCACCCATACCGCCCATACCACCTGCTGCAGGCGCCTTCTCCTCTGGCGCCTCAACGATGCAGCATTCGCTTGTTGTCAAGAGACTGGACACGCCAGCCGCATCAACCAAGGCGGTCCTAACCACCTTCAAGGGATCAACAATACCAGCCTTGATCATGTCGACGTATTCACCCTTGGCAGCATCGTAGCCCCAGCCGAACTTATCTGAAGCGCCGTATTGCGACAGCAATGTGCCAACAATGACAGATGATTCTTCACCTGCGTTGTTGAGGATCGTACGGGCTGGGTTGGTAAGAGCACGTCGGATAATGCCGACACCCAAGTCTTGGTCAAAGTTGGCCGTGGGGATGGGTGTGGCATTTGGTGAGGTTGGGGAAGATGCGGATGAGCTGCCAGGAGAACTCGTAGCGAGCATAAGACTGGCTTTGAGGAGTGCAACACCGCCACCAGGGAGAATACCTTCTTCCACGGCAGCGCGGGTAGCGTTGAGTGCATCATCATAGCGATCCTTCTTCTCACCGACTTCGACCTCGCTCGCACCACCGACCTTAATGACTGCAACACCACCGCTGAGCTTAGCTAGTCGCTCTTGAAGCTTTGACCTGTCAAACTCGGAAGTGGTAGGGTCGGCAATGAGCGAACGTATTTGTTCGCAGCGAGCTTGGATGGCATCTCTGGACCCTTCACCGTTGAGGATGATGGTGTCCTCTTTGGTGATGGTGACAGAGCCAGTCGAACCAAGAAGATCGGGAGTGGCCTTTTCAAGCTTGATGTCAAGCTCATCGGTGAAGACAGTACCGCCGGTGAGGATAGCAAGGTCGCCGAGGATGGACTTGCGGTTATCGCCAAAGCCGGGGGCCTTGACAGCCGCGACTTGCAATTGACCACGTAGCCTATTGACTATGCACGCGGCAAGGGCTTCACCGTCGATATCTTCAGCAATAATGAGGAGAGGACGGCGGGCTTGGGCAGCGGCCTCAAGAGAAGGGAGAATATCTTGAAGAAGTGAGATCTTCTTCTCGCTGAGGAGGATCAGCGGTTTCTCAAACTCGACCTTCTGTGTTTTGACGTCCGTCACAAAGTAGGGTGAAATGAAGCCACGGTCAAATCGCATGCCTTCCGTAACCTCAATTTCATCGGCCAACGTCTTGCCCTCCTTGACGGTGATAACACCTTCCTTGCCAACTTTCTCCATAGCCTGAGCAATGAGGCTGCCAACATGTGTGTCGCCGTTGGCCGAGATGGTAGCGACCTGAGCAATTTCTTCCGTTGTTGTGATTGTCTTAGTGTTAGCAGACAGGAACTCGACAACTTTGTCAACAGCTGCTTGCGCACCGCGCCGGAGGTCCATTGGGTTGCAACCAGCGGCGACATTTTTAACACCTTCTGAGTAAATAGCGCGCGCCAAAACAGTGGCCGTTGTTGTACCGTCACCAGCAATCTCGTTGGTCTTCTGCGCGACATCCTGGACAAGTCTAGAAGTATGATAAGTATCCTTGTCTATACCCCATCGCTTGCGACGCGACTTACCGAGCGCCGAGATTTTCAAACTTGTCCTTGAGCGAAATTGCTTTTGCAACCGTGACACCGTCTAAAAAGTGATTAAAAAATTAAATGCACAATATTTGATAACAACACTCGAATCCTACCTTTGGTGATTTTGGGTCCACCGAACGATTGCTCGATAATCACATTACGACCTGGAAAAAAACCTATGTAAGAAAGAGCGTACTTTAAGAGAAGATACTACCTTTGGGTCCCAACGTCACGCTAACTGCATTTGCAAGAACATCTACTCCCTTCAATATCGACGCTCTCCCTTCATTAGAGAACTTAATCTCCTTATGGGCCCCGCGAGCCAGAACGGGCTTTGCTACTTTTGCAGCTGCACGGCGCACGGCACGAGATGAGGACGACGACAAGCGATGCATTTTGGAAATGTAGAGTTGATGAGGTAGAGAAGGTAGAGAACTTGGAAAAATTCAGACGCGACTCAGCCCGAGGTTAAGCGCTCATAAAGGGTCCCGAGACTAACAAGTACAAACACGCGGAACACTCTGGAAGATGCCTGCGCCTACCTGCGCTGCCTTCATGACATGAACGCCTCTTGCTTACAAGTTCTCTTCAAAGATCATACAGTCCCTTTTCCAAATGTCACAGGGGCATTATGGATCACACATCAAGTTGCAGACTCATGAATCATGATGCTAGGATTCAGGAAGGCTTGCCTGGTGTTTCAGCCCTAGTTCTGAACTTAGAAACAGAAGTCCCCAGAGTCTCTGTAATCTAGGCGCTTCTCTTCTCAGGCAAGGTAGAGGAAGGGTGCTAAAACAGGACCCAGAGCTGGCATGTTCTCTGTGGATTTCGGTAGGACGAGGAAAGATCTGATGTAATGGTAGTTTCTTGTCCATACAGCCTCGACATCAATCAAGAGGTGATACCCAAACCGATGCTGTGATGAGTTCCCTCAGTCTCTACCTCACCTACTTGTTTGATCCTCTGTTTTCACAATATTTGGAATCCGTGACTAGCGTATGCCCCAGTTATAATAATGCCTTGTCAAGATTCATATACGCAGAGACGCATGAACAAAATTATACCTGTTGCAGTATCTCACGAGTCGACCTCCGTAATCGGTCTACATCCGGGAAACCTAGACACGAACAGTCCGTAAGTTCTCTTGTGATATGCCTTTGGATTTTGTTTGACAGTTGCGCCTGCTTCTAGTCAGGATCTGTTGTTGATGTACTTCATATGCATTCCTCTGAAAACTATAGAAATAGGTTGATTACTCCCACCAACGACTGCAGTAGATGATTCTGAGGTAGTTATATCATGATGGTTTACTGAGCCTAACGGACACTGTTCGGACCTAGTAGCGAAGGTCAAGACTCATAATAAATATGTCCCCTCTGCTGCCAGACATATCATTAGAGGTTCTTTAGCGCTTGCCATAACTGATCAAATTATTTTAATCGATAGTACAGGCCAATTGGTAAGCACCTTGGGTATAAAAGTAGTTAAACCTAACTCGTCACCAGGGTTCTTGGCCTTATGCCTTCTATACGGTGTTTTGATAGTTCAACTATGTGGGTTCTCCACCGGTACCGGTACCGTGCCCATATCTCCCAGCTGACGACGTACAGTTTTCTACCATATACACTATCCTTTGAATTCTCGGATTCTCAAGGCTACAGGTCAGACCTTATTCCTACTGCTATATATTTGGCAAAATTAAATCGTGTACTTAGTCTAGATTGTCTTGAACTCGTTATATTGTTCTTGGGTCTTTAGATGGAGCATACCACGCTGTGCTGGAACCGATCAGCACTAATCGAGAAAATAGTTACTAACCTTGAAATTCGCTAACAGTACCTCCGCGGCAAGTAAGTTAAAGGATTGGGAACGGGCTTGATCATGAGTGCCTTCGCTCCCTTGGCATATGAAGGTAGGATCTCGATCCGTCTTCTCTCTACAGTACTGAATGTCATGGCTCAAACTTCCGCTAGCTTTCGGAGGACAGTTCACTAGTGGATCACATTTCAATAAATCGTCCGCGCCGAACACCAGCAGGGCGCTGAGCTTCGCTAGCCTTGATTCTCGGGATGATCTCTGGACACGCCACAACTTTGGCGTGAGTGGGGATTTGTTTCATCATATATATTTCATGACTTAAACGGATACCTAAGCCTATATTGTAGGGAGTTGGCTCTATGAAGAGGAGCTAGTATTGTGGGTTCAAGGCTGTTCCGGCTACTCCGTCACTTCTCTAAGGAATTCTTCAAGCTCTTCTTCGGTGAAGTCGGGACCTGCGTCGACTAGAGCGGACGCACGATCAGCCCGTGGATAGATCAACTCCGAATTAATGAATATCTTCAGCTTCTTTTCTGGAGCTCCAGTCAGGACAAAACTTCTATCCCACCTTTATACTGCGTTCAGCTACCGAGTCACTCGAGAGAATAAATCGCATACCCTTTCGTGAGAATGGCACCCCGTGGTCCTAAATCCAAGCATGTCACATACAACTCCTGTCGGTACGTCCTCGTAGGAAGCCCAAGCAAATCAGCTACTGCGTTATATCCAGAGAACCTACCAAGGAAACCTGCATGCTGACACGACATCAGAGCATAATGCCCTTGGTCGTCTGTGGCCGCAAGCGCAGTATCCCCTGTTGCAAAAACCTTCTTCAAGCCAGGCACTCTGCAGGAATCTGTCCTGTGAGTTGACTGGCTCTGAGGCCCGCCGTCCAAACTACGGTCTTGCTTGGAATTCGTAATCCTGACGCCATAGTGACTCCGTCACCATCGATGGAGGCAGCGGTCTCGCCAGTCATCACCTTCACTCCCAAAGATGACAGCGCCTCTAGGATCACAGGGCGCGCGCTATTCCCGAGTTCAGGCCCTATTTTGTCCGCCTTTTCGACCATGACGACGCATACGCTCGCATCTTGACCCAACACGGCGCGCAGCCTGTGTGGCATTTCCGCAGCCGTCTCGATACCGGTAAAACCTCCGCCGCAAATGACTACAGTAATTGCGTGCAGGGGAATTCGGAAAACTGGCCAACAAGTTCAAATGTTGGTCGAGGGTTTGTGCCTCATCAAATTGATCTGTGCTCTGACCGAATTCGGAAAGGCCGGGGATAGGAGGTCGATACAACTTGCTCCCAGTGGCAAGGACGAGGCGGTCGTAATGCATACGATGTATAGTGCCATCAGACGATTTGTACTCTACTGTGTCACTGTCGGTCGAGATCTGCTGCACAAAACTTTGAACATATCGAACACCGACCGATTCAAGAAGTGGCCTCAAGTCTGCCTTGGCAGACGAGATCTCAGCTTCGTAAAAGCGGGGGCGCATGTATAGGATAGGTTCTGGGGCGATAAGGACGACTTCTATGGCTGCATCTTTGTCAGAGTTCTCGTCCAGTTTGCGGGCAGCACCAAGAGCTGTCCATGATCCGGCGAAGCCAGCACCGATGATGATAATTGTTCCTGATGGTAATGTGGTAGACATGCTGGATATTGAACAGATAAGTCGGTGCTCCCCGTAACTTTAGTGTATAGGGCTCACCTTGTTTGATCAGAACGTTCTCTTGTCAGAGCTATTGCGATGTTGTCAGTGGTATCGAGTGATTCGCTTGACTGAGCCAAGATGCCTCGGACGGCACCTTATTTTATAGGAAAATATGCCACCATCTTAAGATGGGATACTTATCCTCAATGACTACGTCTGACGGCAACGTGACTAGCTTTGCAAGCAAGCCTCGGTGTTTTCAGCATACGTACAACGAAAGTCGTCAGGACGAATCCATGGATACACGGGTAAACCAGGCTGCGTAAGTAACACAGACCAATGATTGGCCTGATTGACGTCAGTGTTAGTAGGATGGGGGGTTGCTGCCCCAATGTTGGGGAAGTGGCTGTCCGTACATGACGGAGTGAGTGAGCACTTTCCGGCGGAAAGAGTTTGAACATAACGCCAGGATGGCTGAGCCTGCGAGACGGTGAGTGAGTTGGCTACCCATGCACGAATAGACGAGATCTTCGACCGATTCGGACTGAGTAGGTCAAGCATACGTCTGCAGATTAGAGCCATTTGCGCTACGTTTGCTTGTTCACTGGCTGGGAGGGATTGATAACTTTCCCCAACTGACGAGTCGAGGCCCATCTGCAGTACTGGGGAGCTATGAATAGCGTTGTTCTGCGTTCAGTTATACCCTAATGGTATCGAAAGATAATCTATCGGATGTTGTAGGAACGAGAAGAGAATGAAGATGCCGTGGGAGCAGTTGGCATACTTGGAAGTAACCTTACGAGAAATTGGCCCCTCAATCTCAATTGTCCACCCCAAAGTTCAGACGTCGGGGCGTTGACTAATAGTAAGCACACAACCATATGGAATGCATAGTCAGCACACTACGTTACCACTTTCCTCAACTGAGGTCAAAATATGTAGATCCCAAGCATCACTTCTTGTGCATCAAGGGCAAGTCGTGTCGAAGCTTATTGCCTTACCGCGGACTCTCATACTAGATATCACACAATTACATCAATTCTATCATACATCTCAGTATCAGGCAGAAGCCTGAACAGGTGCAGCGGAACCATGACTGCCTTGTCTTCTGGCGTTCGATATGACCTCCAAGACGGTTGCAAGGCCAGACTTCCAGGCCTCTAGCCGTGTTTCTAATGCTTGCCACTGCTCGCGCTCGAAAGTGCGTGCGGTTGAGCGGATGATGTGCATCGTTTGTGCCGTTTGTGATAGTTTACCGGAAACAAGTCCAACACGAATAACTGAATAATAGGATCGGAATCAGTTGGAGGCATCCGAATAAGGGCTTTACTACACACCGTCAATAGCCCATTTTTCTACCTCTGAAGACTCGACTTGGAGATCCTCGGCTATTTTGGCGTAGGGAAGGTCATGGCCGACGTGTTGGAAGGCGAGTGCAGCGAGAGAGAGTAGACGGATTTTTCGTGTTAGCTCATTTTTGTCGAGATCTTATCAAAGCAAACATTGTAACTAGTTCTGCATCAGTACAAGGAAAGAAGACGAACTATATTTCTCAAAAGCGTCTGGGTGGCTTTCTTCCCATGTTTTGTACTCAGGTAGACCACCAGTGAGGAATATGTGAAGAAGGCCGAAGAGCTCGTGTTCTTTTGCAGCGACCACCGCGTCGAGTTTAAATAAGTAATCAAAATCGAATATTGAAGGCAAGCGTAGTGCTGTTGCTATTGCGTCTACAGCCGCGGATTGGGAATCGGGAGATGATGGGGGAAGTGAGCGAATGTACGAAAGTTGATATTCGTAGGCTGTTACTCTGGCATTTATCAGTTAGTGTCGTACTCGGCTCACGAAATGATAATACAAGGCATACGGTTGGCCAGCTTGCTGATACGCGTCTGATATCTTCTTCCATAGTTGGCTCCTTTGCTCGGATGATACATCCCACTCAGACAGCCATTTTTGGATAGTTTCCCTGCTAGGTTGAATAACGTGTATCTCGTCGCGTTGAACGGCAAAATCGAGGAGAGAGTTGTAGACAGTCAGTCGGAGGGCCGATCGGCGGTCAATGATATTGAACAAATTGGTAAGGCTGCGCCAAGTTGAGTCTACGCAGCAATGGTTGGTGAGGCTAACAATAGGTGACACACATTCTATATTTAATTGCAGGATTTTCGGCTGTTGCAGTGACTATCGTGTTGACGAGTGATGGGGTATGCTTTGAGGCCTCAGGGGAATCGATTGGATAAAGAGTGAATAGATGGGAAAATATTAAATTGAAGA
Organism: Pleurotus tuber-regium; assembly: GCA_014058305.1. Lineage (NCBI taxonomy): Eukaryota > Fungi > Basidiomycota > Agaricomycetes > Agaricales > Pleurotaceae > Pleurotus > Pleurotus tuber-regium. Next base: position 630,033 of record JACFYU010000024.1, read on the forward strand.
ATCCCTCGATTTCTATAGCTTTCAGACGAAATCACCAAGTCTCAGTAGTTCGCCGCATACCTTTTTCTGAGCCATCTCCTAAGCCTTTCACTTCTGCCAAAACCATAAGGAAGACTTTTTTTCGTTGCTCTACGCTCAGTTCTGCGCCATCTTGCGTCTTCAAGGCACCTTGGAACGGCCGGATGGCTTCACTACGCTCTTCGTCTGATCGACCACGAACAATGTAGTTGACCAATTCTTGGATCTAACAGGACATTAACTATAGTAAATGACAGCATGAATAGAGGATCTCACTTGTTCTTCGAACGTTCCCTCTGCAAACACAGATATTGAGTCTGCGAGAGACATTTTGGCCGAGAATATGTCGGTCAGTAAACAAAATTTTTGAAGTCGTCCCGATCAAGAATGGTGTGATCGAGAGTAATCTCGGCATATGCTAATTCAGGGGAGCTATTGACTTAGCAAATGCTTACCCAGACGTGTCAAAAGACTTGGCAATAAATACATAGACGCTGGATTCGGCTTGGTTCCTCCGTCTGTGACCCGTTGCAAGATGCCTGCCATGCTGTGTCCATCACGAATGCTTGTTACATTGCAGTTTTACCCCCCGCATGCGTGAGATGATGAGGTTTCAGTAGTTTCTAACGCGTATGATAAACAATCAATTCAGAAAATTCGAGTGGGGCCCAATGTGATGAAGAATTTCACGTTCTGAGATATTCGCAGGCCACAGCTAAACTATTTCGGACTTAGCTCGATGTGAACAGATATAATGCTTTGGCCGTTGGCGTTGCGACGCAAAGAGTTGGTTCCATAATCATGAAACGTGTTGGCCGATGGCGCTATAAATGTTAGTTCCCTTCTCTCATTAACTTTTACCCTCGTCCGATTTTCCAGACTGCATTCTTGCATTCCGAGATGAGGATCCCAATAATTGCTGCTGCCAGTCTGGCACTGGCCTTTTCTCCATGGTTCGGTCTGGCGGTACCATCTTACTACTCTTCCAAGAACGTCGCAGGGACGGGATGCCCACATAAAGTGAAAGAGAGTATCATACCACCACACGGTTGGAGAAAATACGCGCCAGCACCATCTCACCACACGATCACTCTTCGAATCGCTCTTTCACAACCTCAGTTCTCGACTTTAGAACAGCATTTGTCCGAAACCAGTGACCCAGAACATTCTCGTTATGGGGCGCATCTCTCGAAGGAGGAGGTTGATGCGTTATCCGCACCTCATCCCGATAGCGTAAGGCTTGTAGATGAATGGCTTGCTGGCTATGGATTGTTGGGCTCTGATATCAATCGTTCGTCCTCGAAAGACTCGCTCAGTTTTACCGTTCCTGTTAGGCTGGCAGAAGTGATGTTGGACACGGTGAGCGTCTAACGACTTAAGCGCCCACAAATGGCTGACTTGCGCTGCTGAAAGGAATATCATATCTGGCGGCACGACGATGATGAATATATTCTGCGCACAACGAGCTACAGTCTTCCAGAAAATATTCATGATCATATTGAACTTGTGCAACCCACTACGTTATTTGCTCGTTGGAAAGGAATGAAATCCCAACTTTTCTTCGAGGAGGATATTGAAGTCAAAGTAGCGGCTTTGAGCTCGCCTCTTATGGACGTTAACAACCTCAATGTACTTGAAGGTGGCGTATCCGACGGTCCTGTTGACCCAAGATGCAATACCACGATCACCATCTCCTGCCTTCAGCAAATGTACAATTTTTGGGGCTACAAGCCTCAGGCCCCAGAGCAGCAACAGCTCGGCATCACAGGATACCTTGAACAGTACGCCAATTACGATGACCTACAAGAGTTCTACAAGGCGCAGCGACCCGACGCACTGACTTCAGGCTTTGAATATGTCTCCGTAGCTGGTATGTCTCCATCTCGTCTCGAGAATGTGCTTCACTTCATTAAGCGGCGGATTCTCAAAAGGTGGTAACAATAACCAATCTATTGAATTGGCCGGGAATGAAGCGAATCTGGATGTACAATATGCCTTTGGAATCACGTACCCCATTCATGGCGTCTTTTGGTCTACCCCAGGAAGCCCGCCGTACCAGGCAGACTTGGCCACGCCGCGTAATACAAATGAACCATACCAAGTCGTACGTCACTGTCAGTCAGCTTTAGTGCGCGTCTGTACTCACCCGGCCGACAGTGGCTCGATTATATGTCGTCGGTAGAGAACCCACCTGCTGTCATATCGACTAGCTATGGTGATAGTGAACAAACTGGTATCTTCTTACAATTGCGTACACAATCGCATTATACTGACTTCAGTCGCAGTCCCGGAATCCTATGCTAGACAAGTATGCAGAGATCTCGCCAAGCTGAGTCAGTTATCATTTGCTCAATGTTGGAGGCACAATTATGAACAATCAACTCGTAGCCGCTAGGGGTGTTTCACTGATATTCGCGTCTGGCGATGGTGGAGTTGGAGACGGCAATCCCGATCCAAATCATAAATGCTACAGCAACGATGGCCGAAACGTTACAAGGTTCATGCCGCTCTTCCCTGCTACATGTCCCTAGTAAGCTTTTTCTCTCCACCCGTTGAGGCCATTGCTAATCGGGGCCCTGTCGTTGAAGTGTTACCGCAGTTGGAGGCACGAATAGTTACCCCGAAATCGCCGTTTATTTCTCTGGTGGAGGCTTCAGCAATTACGTACGCGTTTCTGAATCTCTCCTTGTTTCACTCTCAGCCTATTAGTAGGCAATACTATGATTGGAACATCATTTGACCAATCATATGTTGCATCGACTTTCCAGCTACTGATAGGCTGTACTGACTGATATATCTCCCTTTAGTTTGCACGTCCGGACTATCAAAAGGAGGTAGTCGACCAGTACCTTGGTAAACTAGGGGACAAATATAGTGGCCTCTACAATCAGTACGTTGCTTTGTCTACACTAAGAACTTACTAACTCACTGTTGCTCCTCTCTAGGGGTGGACGTGCTATTCCGGACGTCTCAGCTCAAGGACGCCATTATGCCATTCACACTAGGGGCAGGTGGGTCTCTATTGGTGGAACCTCCGCCGCAGCACCTGTTTTCGCTGCTGTGGTTGCCCTCCTCAATGACGCCCGCCTTGCCCAAGGGAAGTCGGTACTCGGCTTCCTGAACCCAGCGCTATATAAGAATGCTATACCCGGCTTAAACGACATCACAATGGGGAATAATCCGGGATGTGGGACTAATGGCTTCGACGTTCGTCTAATCCCTTGTTTCATTGAACTATTGGCCAGCTTTACTGATTGCTTCATCATCCAATAGGCTACGGAGGGATGGGATCCAAGTAAGCGATCCAGTATTTCTGATCTTCGTGACCACTGATGATAATGGTTTTTTCGCTACTGCAGTAACGGGTTTGGGGACTCCGGATTTCGGGAAACTCAAGGACATTTTCACAGGCCTCGACTAGTAGCTGATCGAACACAGTAGATACCCAATTTGACATAATGATATCCTAGCACTTCGCTTTGTCAACTATAAACACTATGTTCGATTTCACTACAAAGGAGGGGTGTTTGTAGATATTACACGAACGGGTTTGTTTACTTGTTCATTAATACGATGGAGAGTCTGCAGTGTCCACGTGGTGGGCATCATAATGATTATAATGGAACTGGCAAGAATGCAGCTACGTTGGCACCGAATCGCCTGAAGCTACACGCAGACAAATCAAGGGACCAAAGGCTGTGCTGCTGCAATAATACAGGGTATATGTACAACAGAGAATGGATAGCAAATGATTGATTCGATGTCCGTGGATGTCGACATGCAATTGAGCGTCTGATCTAGGCGTGGAAATCAAAAGGGTTGGCCATAACCAGGAGGTGGGTCACTGGCCCAGCGCATTGACGATGATGACGAGTCTACTGGTGCCCTTGCTCTGGCCGTAGGCACACGGCGGGTCCGAGATGGCTCCGCATCCGTCATACCCGCCGGGGCACTTTCTTGTTGAATGCCAGGATCATGACCATGTCGGATCAAGCTCGCCTTAAGGCTCCAATTATTTTCTGGGCTTGGGGAAGCTGCCGAAATCGGCGAATCTTGCTGCAGTTGGACTCGTATTGGAGGATTCAGTTGCAATGGGGGATAAACCGGTCTCATGCTCGGGCTACGATTGAAAGCATTGTATTTCTTGGGCTCTGGGGGAGGTGCTAGCACGTCTGGTGGTTCATACCGAATGGGTGCCATTTCCTCAACCCATTTGCGATGGCGGCGTTGTCTGAGGTAGATCACCACGAGGACCAAGATTCCGAGCATGAGAACTCCGGCAACGACGCCGATGATTATGAGGGTGGTAGTCTGTTTGTTCTGAGAGGCTGCCGTCGTTGCTTGTGCTGAAGTGGGCGAGGCAACGGAGCCGGAAGTCGCGTCGTTATTTGTAGAAATAGGAGTTGGGTCAAATGCGTTTACAGAGGTGAATTCTGCAGCGATGGTGGACGTTATTAGACTGGAAGTATGTTACTGGATGTTCGCTGCAACCAAAACTTTCATGCTTACTCAGAGGTGGTCGAATTATCCAATACGAGGAACTTGTCACTGCGGGAGAATATATGGCCGGAGCTAGACCCAAGACGGTAAGGTAAGGACACTTCTAAGGCGAAGCTAAGAAAACGTACTCTGGCTCCGAAGCACAATAAATATAGAACCTTTTATGTCGCTATAAGCACGAATAATTACGCAGAAAAGGCAATACGAAACTCACCCTTGCGGTACTGACGGTATAGTGACCGTCACCGTGAATACTTGAGTAACGTTATCGATATTTTGTAACGTATCTTCGGGTGCATTGGAGGTCGTGCTTATAAGCCCAAGGTTAAACGGTTTAAAATTATCTCCACTCCCCATCTCCAGGCCAAGGAGGACGGTTTGCCCAATACTGACATCCGATACCCCATGAAAATGTACAGCCGTAACCAGCGGAACCAAAATTGACACTACGAGGATACTGCAACCAAAGGTAGGATCAGTCGCCCTAAGCGGGTTTGTACAGACGAAGATGAGAGAACTGACCTCCACCAGTAGACCATCCTGGCACTGTCAGCACCGGGCGGGAAAAGGCATATAATGTATATCTGGCTCGAGGGACAGCTTCATATCTTTCTTGAATTCCGAGCCATCAACAGATGGTAGGCATGCCATTAGACAGGTTAGAAACGGACTTCCTACCCACGTAGACATTTTAGAAGCTAAGAAATCAAATACATCCAGCTTTAGAATGGAACTCAAGATTTTCATGTGGTACGGATCAGGACTAAGTTAGCTTGAATAGGTTCACGGCGGTTTGATACCGTATCTCACAAGTCCATTGGTACCTGCAATTTGAGGCCAATCAGTGACTCTGGTGGACTGTCCGATAACTTCAGAACGTACCACCACAGTTAACGAACATTTGGTAAGGCCATAGGCCTATAGGTAATCAATCGCGAAAATCAGTAAACAGCACTGTGGATAGATCAACAGGATGTGCTGTCAAACCTTCATTCTATTTCGGCCTACCCTGAGAACCGAATAACGGTTCATTCACACAGTGTCTGAGATAAGTACTCATCAGTTGTTAGAAAGCCTCTTGACGGTGAGAGAAAGATAACCATCGGATGAATTCTTAGCTAAGTCACAGCCTGAGAAATGTCCCAAGCCAAACAGATATGTAGACTGCAACAGTTCTGCCATGAACATGACAAAATTGCCGGAATGATCGTGATCCTCAGCCTACCTATCGTTACTGATACAACACACACCAGACTAAGCCTTACGAAGTATCATTCAGCTGCAACTTCTTATGATCGATCAACTGGGTTTGGGACTAGGTGGGCGTCGAGCACTGAGTGCCAATTTGTTGCGAGTTGCTCGGCAATTGTGTACATATGTGCTAACCATGACGACGTGCACCATTGTACGTGCTGGCGCCGGCGACCTCACCATTCACCATCGAATCCGAGGAAGCCTATCATCAAGAGTTAGCTAAGTAACAAGATTCCTTTGGAACAAAAACACACCTGTGAGGAGGAACACATGGAAATATCTTTTCTTTTCCAATGATGCACACCAATTCCATGCGCTAGTCAATCTACCGTCAATGCAACTACCAGCATCAAAGAAATTATCTGCCCCAGAGCCATCAAATCCATGGCGGAAGAAATCACCAAGTATCTCGCGTATGAGATTCTCTGGCGATCCGAATTCATCGTCAATGTATGATCGTATCGCTGGTTTCTCTGCTAGAGATGGTATTTGCGAGAGGGTGTTGCAGATGGGGAGGAGAATGCGGTATATTTGGGTGTACTTGTCTATGAAGAGCAAGGCGTTGGGTACGTTGTGATCGCCCATGTGGATGACGCTAGAGCCAATCCAGGTGCCTACACGCTGCTGCGCTTTGTGGAGGATGGAATGCATCATACGTGAGGTTTTTGGGGCTGCTTGAACGCGGTTCAGGCCCTGCCCGGTGTCGCGTAGGCGATAAGAGATATTCTCCGAGAGTAAATCTTGTTCTGCAAGGAACCATAGGTGAAACATGTCTGACAAAATCACGTCAGTACGAAGACCGTGCCATTGAGGCGAAGAAGCGCACCATGAAGGATTTCTCGCCATAGAGTCAAACTCTGCATCACGTAAGCATACTGCTTGCTGTGATCATGAGATAACCTAGCACCTCCTTTACCACTACGAATGGCTAAGCTACTTTTAGAATCCTTCGCTTGGGTGGGATGGAAGTATTGCTTCAAGTACCCGATCATCTTTTCGCAAGGATCTCGATTGACGCGAAGGAAGGCATGGTTATCACCGATGCTATACAAACATTGTCGGATGTTCTCCTGTGATAGACCCTTTCGCTCGTACTTGGATGAGAGCACCTCAATAGCACGCTCTTTGGACTTGATGTCTCTTTGGATGTCCCGTCGTGATCGACCCTCGGAATATATCTCCTGCGTTGCCACGGTGACCATTTTATCGCGCAATATATCAACTGCGTTGTGTTCCTCCAGAACACTGTGAACAGTCTTAATGGGTTTCACGCATGAGAAGCTAAGAAGGTCTTTCACTTCAGCGGTTTGACTGTCCTAAGATTTATCAGGATTTAGCTTTATCCTTCGAAGTGTGAAGTGTGAATTACAAAGGAACTGACCTGAAGAAGGTAAATCAGCTTGCCGTAGGTGGTCCTCATCTTATCGGGGTTCATGATTTTATGTCTACGCCCAAGCTCGAAGATTTGTTGATAGAAATCTGCGTTGGCCTGGAAATCGCGATCCGTAAAGAGCTCCTGTCCTTGCTTATAATCCGCAGCCAATACAAGCCCAGACATGATCGCACACAGCTCCCGGATCTGGTGGACGATTCGTTTGGCTTTAGACAGACCGAAGCCAATTGTATCAATCTTGTCTGTGTACTCTGACACATTGAGTGCGGCTTCGAGGAGACGAAGGTATTTACGCTCTCCGAGGGTCAATCGAAGAGGTATGTATTTTGATCGTTCAACGAACCATTCGCCTACGTCTGCACCTATGGCAGGTTGTGCACCCTGAGGTTCGGTTTGTGCTATGGGCGGGTCTGGGGAAATGCCCTGCCATTCTTCACCGTCGTCACCATCGTCTTCATCCATCTGACAAGAGGTCATTACTGAGCAAATACATATGATGAAATGAATCCACTCACCGCATCGCCATTGTTAACAGAGGACGTGGTCACACTACCGTTCTCTGTTTTTGCTTTCTTCTCTTTGCCATGTACCAGAGGCTTCGTAGCATGTCTTTTCCTCGATCCTTTTCTATGCTGCGCAGCAAAGCAGACCTCGCAAAACTTATCCAAGCACGTTTCGCAGAGTACTTCAGCTGGTTGATCTAAAGATTATGGCGAAAACCCCGCAATGAGCATATCTCAAATCTTTTCAACCAACATCTAGATAGCATACCTTCACACTCAACGCAAAACCCTTCAGCAACTTGCTTCTCTGAAGGATCCTCCTCATCCCAGCCACTAGAAGGACTTCCTCGTACACCCAGATGCTCTATAGTTTCATGGTTTTCTCCAAGAATATTTTCTAGCGAAAATTTTGTCGTTCCATTAGCTGTTGACGAAGATTCTTCTATCGGCATAAGAGAATGCGAATGAATTCTATAGTCTAGTAGGTCTATAAGGTGCTTGACGAATGGGCGAATGGTGAAAATGACAAAGGGGAAGATGAGAAGTTGATGGGCGGCATTTGATTGATTTTTGACATTGACGTGCAGAGCGGCCCACACGTGTATTCAATTATGGTGGCACAACATTGAGCTCGTCGTTTACTCCGCTTAGTCTCGCTAAAAACCAAGGATTATTACCAGCGGAGGTATCTTTGTAACCAACTAAGCGTGTGTATGATACAATTGAACCAGTGACCCCAAATCCGAAAACAAAACATGGAATCATCAGAATCCTCAGAGTTTGTAGGTCCGCTATGACTCAACACGAACGGTAGGCGTCCCAGTCTCCCAAGCACCGTTCAATGTCTCCTTGGTTTGCTCTATACGTCTACCTGTCCATTCTTCCTCACCAACCCGGTTAGCCCAATCGTCAGAATCCTGCCATGAATCGGCCCATTCGTTACCCGTAGTCTTAGTGTTGGTTTGCTGCGGGTTTGATAAGGTATTATGTGGTTTTTGAGCGGGAATGGGGGTGAATATTTGAGGGGAGTTAATGGCTGGTTGGCTTATCGGTGATATTTGGAGAGGTGACGGGGGTGAGCGTCGTTTAGTCGGTCTACGCCCAGATAAAGAAGAGACACTATCACTAGAGGACGAAGAAGATATTGTTGCAAGAGTTGTGCTGCCTGTTAAATTTGGTGGATATGGATGCAGCTCGAGTCCTTGAGAGATCGTACTGGACCCAGATGACTTATCTTCGATGGGATTTGAGGATTTAGGTGATAATGATTTGCGAACGTGCGACTGTGAACGTGTGGGAGACCGAGAAGTGGATCGTATTCTACGGCGCTGGTTCTCAACATCATTCGCTTGGGTATCATCGTCGTCTTCATCGTCCGAAGAACTACGGAACAGCGGTTCTCTATCTTGATTGTCTAAAACACTCGACGAGTCAGGCTCAAGAACGACGGAAGAGGCCGTAGAGGAAGCTTTGACGATAGAGTCAATTAACCAGAATTGGAGGATGTTCATCAGGATAGGAAAGATGCCCATCACGCTAACGCAAGAGATGATCAACGAAGTTCGATCGCAGAAGAAAGGACGATTGCGTACAAGATCACTTGCAGGGCATCTCCTTTACCTGTCCACGTCCAACCTAACAACCATTCTCCAATTTTGAAGATGCCAGGAAATAGAGCCATCAATCCAAGTACCAAGAACTTCATCGTCGTCAAAGAAAGTACGTATGTCGCCGCTTGTCGAATCCAGTACGTGAAGGAAGGAGGACTACCATATTTCCCCGATTCAAAGCCTTCGAGTTGTAACTTTTCGGAAAGGAGGTAGGTGAGGAAGTGCAAGATGAAATAAATTAACGCGACACCTGATAACACGCTTATTAATAAGAGTAGCTGAGAAACCGCGTAACGCAGCTCATACCAAGTGTGGTGTCAATGAGGATGTTTAGAAAATAAGATACGCAAGCATTCGCGGAGGAATGATGGGAAATCAAGTCGGAAACAAGGACGTTGACTCCATGAACAAACATTTGGCCAACGACCTGTTTCGAAACGTCGAATACCCTGTATCTTACATCAAAACTATAAGCATGGAGCAACCACAACGGAGCACACACCATATTCGCCAAGGACGCTTCGGCTTCTCGTGTTGTCTTTTATACACAAGTGAAAGAACGACAAGGACTCCCATGAGACCCTGCACAATCTGCCCAAACGCCAAACGAGGCTTCAGCTTAACCTCAATCCGAAATTCAACTAAACTTACTAAAGCAGTAGGACCAAGGAGTGAACATGATTTTTTATCAATATCCGGGTATCCGTCAAAAGGACCGTCGACATCCTCAGCAAGTCGTTTGAAGTAGTTGGTAGCAGCCATCGTAGTTGGCTGGCACTTGGGCTCAGCCTCTGAAGATGATGCTCGGCTCAAACAGCGCTCGCAGTTGATCATGGAAATGCCATTACGTCAGCAGGCGCTAACATGACTGCGCGCGATATTGATCACTGTCAGGGGAACGGCCACGACGCCGACACGCACAACTTGACCACCTTCTACCAACTTATTCTAAAATTCAACTCTTCATAAATACCTCGCCTGTATCTGAAATCACCTTCGCCAGTTCTCCCTGCTTTTCACCATCATGAGCTTTTTCAGCAGATCTAACAATACGCCTCCACCACCTTCGCAATACAACCGAGTTCCAGACCGTGGCTACGAGAATTCGTTACCCTCAGGACCTCGGGCGGGTATGAGGCAACCACCTCCACAATCCATGCAATATAACGCGCCTCAAAATGCCTATAATGACCCATCGAACGCTCTTTTCGAGAAACGAGCGTATGATCGAAGACAGCCTGCTGGGGGACCACCTCCACCACGAACCGGAGGAACGTATGTGCAACACTCGCTTGAATTCTTCTAATCTGATGCTTCTCCGTATGAACAGATCGCAATTTGCCGTGACGGCTTGTCCCAGCGAGTCACTGGCCCTGACGAATTGTCTGATAGTGCATCCGTCTGACTTTGCACCAGGCCAGCATGTTCTAGTGAAAGGGGAATTTTCAATAACTGTCAGGTTTGTCACAGACTTTGACGAATCTATAGCCCCTAATGATCTGAATAACACGAAAGACACGATGATACTGGCAAGCTTCAGCCAGGAGTTGTTGGCGCATCTGTCCCCATACGACAATGGATGGGTCTATCCGTGTCAGGAGACGTGGTCAGCGTTGTACCCTCACCATCGCCTCCGCACCCATCTGCACCATCATACCTCCAATCTATAGACCTGGAGGTCGGCTTCATGCGCCGCGGCCACGAGATAGCCGAAACTTTCTCCGCAGATGAAATGACAAAGAACTTCCTTCGTGCTTTCAACGGTATTGTCTTTACTGTAGATCAGGTAACCGTGTTTGAGTTCCACGGCCAACATCTGAAGTGTACCGTCAAGGCTGTCTCGACGCTGGAGTTGGCAGATGAGCAGCGTAAAGGGATGCCTCCTGCGCAGCAGACAAGGAGTTTGCATAATATGGGAATCTTGATGGACAAGACGGATGTCACCTTCATCAAAGCTGGTGATAGTGCAATCAAAATCAAGTCCAGCGCCAAGAAGTAAGTTACATGGCGGCTTCTTTCGTTTCGTTCGGTTCACAGAAGTATTCTCAGAGCGCCTCCTAATGCCATCCTTGCGCCCAATTTCAAGTTCGAAGACATGGGCATTGGTGGCTTGGACACTGAGTTCGCTGAAATATTCCGACGTGCATTTGCTTCTCGTGTCTTCCCTCCTGCTCTTGTCGAGAAGCTAGGTATAACGCACGTCAAAGGTATCTCCCAATTCCATATCTCTCTCATACTTTCCGTCAACATATACCTTTAGGTCTTCTCCTGCATGGCCCTCCGGGTACGGGTAAAACTCTCATTGCTAGGCAAATCGGCAAAATGCTCAACGCTCGGGAACCCAAGATTGTGAATGGTCCTGAAGTCCTGAGCAAGTACGTCGGTGCGTCTGAGGAGAACATCCGGAAACTCTTTGCAGATGCGGAGAAGGAGGTAAATCAACTTACCGTCAACTTTGAATTGGAGTTAATCAGTATCATTTTTGCAGTATAAAGAGAAGGGCGATGAGAGCGGGCTTCACATCATAATCTTTGACGAACTGGATGCTATTTTCAAACAACGTGGTACAACGAATAACGGTACCGGCGTAGGCGATACGGTTGTTAATCAGCTTCTCTCCAAGGTGCGTTTGCAAGCGCCTGATACTCATTCTTGCCAATATTCACCGATCCTAGATGGACGGTGTCGACCAACTGAACAACATCCTCATCATTGGTATGACCAATCGGAAAGACATGATCGACGAAGCCCTCCTCCGTCCCGGACGTCTCGAAGTCCACATGGAAATCTCACTCCCAGACGAACATGGTCGTTACCAAATCCTCATGATCCACACAGGTCAAATGCGCAAAAATGGTGTCATGGATGCGAACGTGGATCTGAAGGAAATCGCTGCATTGACGAAGAACTTTTCCGGTGCAGAGATTAGTGGTCTTATCAAGAGTGCGACGAGTTTTGCGTTCCAGAGACATGTTAAGGTAATCTTTTTCTATGTTCGGGATTGCCTATGGAGTAAAGTGCTGAAATGACACAACTAGGTTGGAACTATGGCGGGTATCTCTGATGACATTGAGAACCTGCGAGTCAACCGGAATGATTTCCTGGCGGCTCTCGAAGAGGTTCATCCAGCATTTGGTGTATCCGAAGAGGAGCTCGAACAAGTTATACAAAACGGTATCATTCACTTCGACCCCAGCATCGACGTAAGTCTCTCTGCATTATCTATATGAGGCTCTAACCTGTAATCATATTATTAGGAACTACTTCACTCTGGTCATCTCTTCGTTGAACAAGTTCGCACATCAACTCGTACACCCCTCGTCAGCGTTCTCCTGCATGGTCCTCCTGGCTCCGGAAAAACCGCCTTGGCTGCATGCATTGCACAAAAGTCCGAATTCCCCTTCATCAAACTTATATCCCCCGACAGTATGGTAGGGTATAGTGAAGCTCAAAAGGTGGCGGCTATCACGAAGGTATTCAGTGATAGTTATAAGAGTCCGCTTAGTGTCATCGTGGTGGATAATATCGAACGGTTGCTTGGTACGTCGACGTTCCAAGCCGAGAGGTGAATTACGCTGACAATGGTAATCCAGATTACACACCCATTGGACCTCGATTCTCCAATGCTGTGTTGCAATCTCTACTTGTGTTATGTGCAAAGCGACCACCAAAGGTTAGTCCCAAAGCATACCTTACTGCCTTCGAGTTTCATTTAACACATCCTATCGTTCAGGGTCGACGACTTCTGGTCATCGCAACAACCTCTGATCGCCCTCTCCTCAACGACCTCGCTCTCTTTGGTATCTTCGACGCCAACCTCTACGTACCACCAATATCCCGCCTCTCTGCCCTCGCACACGTTTTCGAGGAAGTACAGCTCTTCCAGTCAGCCAACGAACAGCATCAAGCACTCAGCAAACTCCGTCAAGCCGGATATGCTGAGGAAGATACATCTTCGAAGACGCATATCGGTATTAAGAAGCTGCTGAGCACGATTGAGATGGCTAGACAGGAACCGGAGAACGTGGTTGATAGGTTAACTGGAGCGTTGATGGGTATTGGGATGTGAACTTTAGGATCGGTCTTGACTGACTAAGTCTAGATTGAAGGATTCCTCGGTGAAAATATATGTTAAAGCATTGCATACCTAATGATTGATTAATAGTATCTCAGTGCTCGCGCTAAGTTCAAAGGGAACCTCCATTGTGCCCTCTGACGCATACAGTCTCCTGCGCCCGAAGACTAGTTATCAACTGGTGAGATAACCGACGCATTCTATCTATGATGCGAGAAACCTGTAGATAAAATAATATACTGTCAACCGACTCAGATTTGGACTCTTCGACCCAAACTTAATCCACCCATACCAAACTAAACTACGGAAATCTATTATGATAGGCACTCGCAAGGGAATTCAAGAAGTAGAATGCACCATCGGCAGCATTTCCTTTGAAGTAATCTGAGGGACCAATCGATTGAATACGGCTCAGCGAAGGAAACTTGAGGAGCAGTGTTTTGAGGGGCTCCATGTCGTAGTCGTCAGTGACGGGTAGCTCGTCGATATCAGAAAAGTCATCTGGGCCTTTTGTTTCTACCAAGTACGTTTTGAGGACCCATGTTCGGCTTTCCAACCAATGACGACGTTCTCGCCTGAATTCTGAAAGCTCTCGGTACCATTTGTACGGCATGTCGTCAATCTCAGGGAACTCCGCCTCCCTAAACTCCTCGGGATCGACGTCAAGCCAGGCAATGCGAGCCACCTGAATAAGTTCTGGTATATCAAAACGACGAGCGATTGCATATGTGCGCAATGGGTCACAAGTAAGGAGTGATCTTGGATATTGCAGGGGTCCGTTCAAAGGAACGGACATCTGCGAAACCAGCCACGCAACGGCTGGCTGAACTTCGTATTTTTGGGCAGCCGCAATGACGGGAAGGATTTCGTCAAGAGATGAAAACGTGGGCTTTTCGATGGGGTAAATGATTTTGAGGAGCTTCTCTAGATGAGTTGATTCTTCGGCAACAGGGACAGGCTCTGAATTATTGAATGCAAACTGTCATTGAAAAGCCCTGGCTAACTCACCGATACCGTCCCCTTGCTTTCCAACTACGAACATATCGAGGAAGATAGGTGATGCTCTAGACAATATTGCCTTGTGAACCGCGAAGAGAACATTATCGCTGCTCCTCAAAAGCAAATCGCTATCTGCACAAGAGGGGAAAGCGGGTGAGAAGGCCATCGTGCCGCTTTCTTGAACACCTTCCATTGACATCTTGGTATTTGGACCTCTTGGCTGAGTGGTTGGGCTGAGTAGTGAATAGGAGGTTCTGAACTGTTCGGCAATTTAAATAATTTGATAGAATATGTCACAGTCGAACTAGGAAGTAAATTACGTGAAATCGACATATATGTGTCCATATTTGCCAGCAGCACGAAAGATGGGAAGTATTGTATCTGAAAACGAGAATGTTGCTTTGTATAAAGGCCCGTAAGTGACGTAAATTAGGTTTTGTAGTCTATCGAAGTGACTCGGGGCCATATCCCAGCGCCGCATCAGTGCTCACCGTGCTTTTGCTGTTTTTGCATAGTTCAACGACCATGATGTGTCATTCCCTACTGCAAGCGCGTCTTTGAATACATGGAAAACAACCGGCAGCACGAATTTATGCCTTACAAAATAAACTCTGTCAAAGTTTCATCACCATTCTGTAAGTCCGATCAGTGCATCTTGGTATTAGACCATATCTACTGTCTAGGTTCTCATTCCAACACTCCCGAGAGCCAACAAGCGAGACCACCTGAGGTGGAATTAGGGGTCCTCTTGCTAATGCTCCTTGTGATAGGTTCACTGGATGTGGACTTTAGGATCGGTCGTGAATGCTCAAGTCTAGATCCAGGATTCCTTGGTGAAATATCTATGTTAAAGCATTGAATACTTAATGGTCAATAAATTGTATCTCAGTGTGCTCGATGCTTAACGTGCTAAGTTTTAGAGGCTACATCATGGCCTCTGGCCCATGCAGTCCGAATGCTAGTTAACAACTGATTGAAATAAACGACACATTACATGATATGAGACACTTGTAGATAAAACAATATACATACTGTCAACCAGCTCAGATTTTGGACTCCTCGACCCAAACCTATGCACCAGACTAAACTACGGAAATGTACGATGATAGTCACGCACAAGGGCAGCCAAGAAGTAGACTGCACTTTCGGCAGCAGTTCTCCTGAAATAATCCAAAGGTCTGATCGATTGAATTCGGTTCAGCGAAGGAAACTTGAGGAGCAGTGTTTGAAGGGGCTCCATGTCGTAGTCGTCAGTGACGTATACCTCGTCGACATCAGGAAAGCCATCTGCGCCTTCTGTCTGTACAAGGAATTTACCAAGGACCCATGTTCGGCCTGCCAACCATTGACTACGCTCCTCCCTGAACTTGAAAAGCTCTCTGTACCACTTATACGGCATGTCGTCAGTCTCAGAGACCTCCTTCATATACGTCTCAGGCTCAGCGTCAAGCCAGGCTATGCGAGCAGCCTGAGTAAGGCTGGTGATGTCAAGACGACGAGCAATTGCGTATGTGCGCAATGGGTCGCTGGTTAGGAGTGATCTCGGAGGTTGCAGGGGTCCATTCAAAGGAGCGGTGATCTGCGAAACCAGCCACGCAACGACGGACTGCATTGCGTATTTGTCGGCAGCCCAAACGACGGGAAATATTTCGTCAAGAGATGAAAACGTAGGCCTTTCGTCGGGGTAAAGGATTTTAAGGAGCTTCTCTAGATGGACTGACTCTTCGGTAAGAGGGACAGGCTCTAAATTATTGGATACAGACTGTCATTGGCAAACCCTGGCTAGCAAGAACAGAACTCACCGGTAGGGTCCTCTTGACATCCATCTACAAACATACTGAGGAAGATGGGTGATGCTCGAGACAATATAACCTTGTGAACCGCGAAGAGAACATTATCGCTGCTCCTCAGAAGCAAGTCACTATCTGCACAAGAGGGGAAAGCAGGGGAGAAGGACATCGCGCCGCCTTGTTGAACACCCTCCATTGACATCGCGTATTCGAGTGGTTGGGCCGTAATGAGTTTGACGAGTCAGTGAATAGGAGGTTCTGAAACTCGGTAGACTATGTCACGAGTAATTTCCCACAGCCGAATTAGGGGGTAAATTGGGTCAGGACTGGAAGGATTGCATCTAGAAACAGAAAGTCGAATAGGAGTTTTCATAGGTGGGATCATGATGCTTCTTCTTTTCCTTTGAAATACAGGCGACACAAGCGACAACATGAGTTGATGCTCTACAAAACAAACACCATTCCAACTTTTCATCATTTCAGAAGTCTTGCATCTTTGGTGATTAACCATATCTACTCTTATATTCAACTTCTAACCAGGTTCTTATGCCAAACACTTCCAGGGAAAGAACGACAAGTGTGGCCCCTGAGGTGGTATCAGGGGTTCGCTTGATGATGTTCCTTGGCGGATTGCGCGCTCTCTGGACCATCACACAATCGCTATTGTATTTTTGAAGAAGTAGAGTGTATGAAATATTTCCGGAACAGTATATCAACCCCATGTTCAACCCAGCGAACCCTATTTATCCTTCCATCCATTCTCCGGCAGTCTTTTTGCCAAAGCCAAGGCATACAGTACCAGAAAGACCAAAACTACGTAAATGAACTTTCCACCAAGTATATTATATTCAACAGAGAAAGAAAATAGCGACGTGGTTAATGCAGGGGCGATGGCTCGGGCGATGGAGACTGTTGTCTGAGCAAGTCCATTGGTAGCACCGAGTGATCGTTTGTTCGGAGCGGCAGCTGTAATGAACATGAATATGCAGCCTAAACATTCCTTGAAATCAGTGATCATGAAGACAAGGGACTATTTCAGACTTGCCAAAAGCCATGTCCATTATCACACATAGGCATATCTGAATGGCCAAAATAATCCAAACGACGACCGAAGGTGCCCCGCTCCGAGCGATGAAATTCACGATGGGGAATAAACCGAAGATTGGGATGAACAGCATCATTCCATTGACGAATATCCTTTTAGGGCCAAATCTCCCGACAATTCTGGCGAAGAATAAGGCTTGGAATATTCCGTTAACAGCCCCGAATGAGGCGAGGATGTAACCAATAGTAGGAGGATCCAAAGAAAGGCCGCCAAGGGCTATAGGCATGGAGAAGAAGAGTGGTTGAAGTGCAAATAAGCCGAGCTCAAAAAATGAGAGGAGTACATAGTTGAAGACAGGGATCAAGACACTTGGCTGGAGAAGTGCTTTGAACGGGACGGGGTCGTCGTCTTCCGAAACGAGCTCTGTCGTATTTTGGGTATATTGTTCTTGTCGCACTTGAACCGTAGCACGACGGTGCAAAGTCTAGAATCTAGTTAGCCAATAAACCATCCGATCAAGAATTCACGTACCTCCTTGAAAAAAACTAAACCGATTATGATGGAGATAGCCACGTACGATGAAACAACGCCACATGGTAAGAAATATGGGTATTCACGCCAAAATGGAGACCGAAAGGTTTCAGGAAAGCGTTCGTGTGGCTTCGACAGTCCTCCTCCTATCAACGGACTACAAAGGATTGGAAGTAGATCCCCGCCAGCGAAGAGACTGGTACCTACGCGACTGCAGCACCAGCTGACCACATGATTGGAATGAGCGAGAACCCTGCTGCTCGATTGCTCGAGTCCGTTAGTTCCCCCATCGCGCTTTTCATAACTCCTGGACCGGCAATCAGCATCCCTTGCGGGCAAGTGCTATCGTAGCTCTACCTATGTTTCCATTCAACACTCCACATATACAGCGGCTAGGAAAGGCGATTCAGATAAAAGTCGATTGGACATCTATAGAGGACATCTGTGACTAACCTTACAACAAGGAGCCAGAATGTTTTGGATAAACCGAAGCAGAGGTTGGAAATACAAACACCAATTAAACCCATCAAGAGAACGGGCTTGCGTCCGATATGATCAGACAATCGACTCCACTGCAACACAGTACATGCTTGTGTGACGAAAAACAATGATTCCTGCGAGTTCACCATGAGCATTATCCGGTGCACACAGAAGAGTACTTACTATGATTCCCGCGTAATAGCCGACTTTCTTCTCGTCACCACCGGTTATATCAAGTTCACTGATGAGCTGAAATAGAGTATCGGAGAAGTGTCGGGAAAGTAAAGGTAGCGTTCATACCTGGTTGATGTAGGGATAAATGGACTGACTAGTCAGTGGTTCGCTCAGTTGCATCAGTAAAATGATGGAGAGTTGAGACCATGGTAGAGGGGTAGGGGCTCTTTGTACTAGCAGCGCACTCTCTTCATTGGCATCTTCGTTCACGGTCATGATAAGTTGATGGAGCGGCTAGAATCGGCTACGCAGATGTTTTGATAGAAAGATCACTGACGGCTTCGAAATGGGTTCGGGCCGACTTGTGTGAATCAACTGCGCATCGCTCGCACAATTGGTCATGTCCAATTAATGTGACGTACAAATATTACAGTAGTAAATGTCGCCGTGTTTCTCTAGGGTAAGAGCTCGTTGTGGAATCGATATGAGGGTTTGTGAGCCCATGCGTAGATTTCCTATGGCCAATCCAGGTCACCAGATTCTGCAATTCAGCTGCCGAGAAGAAGTATCTGGGATGAGTAGACATCGAATGAGATATGATATATGATAGCCTGTGCATTTTGAGGCTTGGCGGCAGTGGGCCCATAGGTAAGTGGAATAAACCGTTTAACCCCAGAATCATGTATGACCACTGAAATGACAGTGCGATCACGTGTCAGATCTTAGTAGCGCCCATACACAGCCACCAGTCAGGCTCAATGTAAGCTTGATATTGTCAGCGATCATTTCTTTTATCAGCGAGACGGCCGCCACCATAGAAAGCGTGGTACGACCTGAGAGAATGCTTCCAGAGATGATTCGGTGGCCGCAACCATGCACTTCCGATGTTGTAGTCGGATACTGGTTGGGGACTTGGTTTGTCACCATCCTCACCACCTGCTTCGCTGTATTCATCCATGATTCAGCATGACGATGTCTTCAAAGTGTTTGGCTGTCAGCATCGTTCGGATGTATGGGCTTAGACAACTATAAATTCTGGCTTGCAATGAGCATGTCGTTCAGCAACATAGCCAGTTCAAACACCTAAAACCCACCTCTCACCAGCTCTTCTCAGCTTACACGAAATGTCCGTATCAGTCTCTGGGTCCAAACTTTTCCAGCCCATCAAGGTTGGCCGCATGACACTCCAACATCGAGTGGTCCTCGCTCCGCTCACTCGTAACCGAGTGACGAAGGCCCATGTACCCATCCTCCCCATTGTTTCTGACTACTACAAGCAACGGGGGAGCACACCAGGTACCCTTTTGGTCACAGAAGCAACTTTGATCGCTCCGTTGGCTGGCGGGTATGATAACGTCCCTGGTATCTGGTCTGATGAGCAAATTACAGCTTGGAAGAAGGTCTGCACCATTCTATTTTCCTTTGTAAAGTTTGGGAAATCTAATGTTAATCACAATTTTGCAGATAACTGATGCAGTTCATGCTCAAGGATCTTACATATACCTTCAACTTTGGGCACTTGGCCGTACCGCCCATCCTGAGGTATTGAGCGCGGAGAATCTGCCCTATGTCTCTGCTTCAGATGTCCCTCTAAGCTACCAAGCAGTCCCGCCACCTCGTCCGCTTACCATCTCTGAAATTGAAGAGTATGTGCAGCTTCACGCCAAGGCAGCTTCGAATGCGGTTAACAGGGCTGGCTTCGATGGTGTTGAAGTACACGGTGCGAACGGTTACCTCATCGACCAGTTCCTCCAAGACGTCTCGAATAAGCGAACGGACAAGTACGGTGGAGGTGTGGAAGGGCGCTCGAGATTTGGACTAGAGGTATTGGAGGCAATATCAAAAGAAATAGGAGCGGATAGGACGGCCATTCGACTTAGCCCATGGGGCAAATATCAAGACATGCGCATGGAAGATCCCAAACCAACATTTTCCTATTTCGTCTCTCAAATTCGGGATCGTCTCCCCGATTTATCGTATATCCATGTTATCGAGCCGCGTGTCTCTGAAGGAGAGACAAAAGACGAATCGGAAGTCCCTCAACACGAAGAGAACGATTTCATCCGCAAGATCTGGGCTCCGAGGTCATTGATCAGTGCTGGCGGATACACCAGAGAGTTGGCACTGAAGGCAGCAGAGAAAGGCGATATCATCGCTGCTGGGCGACATTTCCTCGCCAATGTAAGTTCATTCTGCACGTAATATCATCCCATGGGTCTCATAACAACTTTTTGCTGCTAGCCCGATCTGCCTCTCCGGTGGAAATACGATCTAACTCTGAACGCCTACGATCGGTCTACGTTCTATATGCCTGGAGACGTTAGTGGCAGGGGCTATAGTGATTACCCCTTTGCAGACACCAAGCTGTCCAAGTCAGTAGCAGCCGATGCATCGACCTCGACACCAGCTGCCGTCACTTCAGTTTCAACACAAACGGCGCGAAAGTCCAGATTCTCCCAATTCTTAGGACGTATACGATCTCTCCGTGTAACAACCAAACCTCGGGCGTGAAAGTAATATGAAGTGCCTTACTGGGGACAATGCACGAATTGATCATTTAGGGTCAGATGTATCACTTCCTTTCCTTAGAATATAACCACAGTAATGCTAGTCGATTATACTTTAGTACTTACTAGGTAATAATAGGAATAAATCTGTTTACATTACGAGCGGTGTGTCGAAAATGTAGAAAGTCACATCAAGTTACTGACCGTGGGAATGTTAGCAGAATTTTACTGAGTGAGCACATTCGTCGTTTGGCCTGCCGTTCTCCTATCGTTTTCTGTGAGTTGAGGCGTCAACGATGGATGTCTCTGGGCTCATCGCGTCCCATGCTGCTAAATAGTGAGTTCTGCAGAATTTGATTTACTAACCTAGTTCATCGCTCTAATCCAGAAATTCCAGTCAATCTGTAACGGTCGAAAAAGACACGCCTTTGGACATAGATCCTGGGTTTTTGGTGGTCACTGACCTTAATCCCATCGACGAGGAAAGCTACAAGTCAGAATCACTCTATGCTATGATAGGTGAGCTTGATGGCTGATACACAATTTTGCACAGCGCCGACCTCGAAACACATCTCCAAAACCTCGCTCGAGATGGCACACAAGTTCTCATAGCGAAACTTTTCTCTCTTCCGACGACATCCTCTCCTGATGGTCCTCTAGCCCAACTACCCGCACCCACGACCCAATTACCCAGAGCTAAACCATTACCAAAACCCAAACCTCCGACTAAATGGGAACGATTCGCTGCTGCGAAGGGTATACAAAAGAAGGTTCGAGAAAAGAAGGTTTGGGATGAGGAGAGGCAGGAATGGGTAAATCGATGGGGTAAGGATGGGAAGAATAAGCAGAAGGAGGAACAGTGGATTACGGAGGTGCCTCTGAATGCTGGTACGATTTTTACTAGCTTTTCATTGATGCATTTTGACATTATTTCTGCTGTAATATCTCTTTTTAGATGCGGACTACGATCCTGTTAAAGCTGCCAGGGATGCTCGCAAGGCAAGAATAGCCAAGAACGAACGCCAACGTTTACAAAATGTCGCGAGGGCACAGGGCACCTCAGCTCCTCTCGAAGAGCGCAAGAAGCAAATCGAGAGAACGATGGCTACTACAAGGATTAGCACAGCGAGTATGGGCAGGTTCGATAAGAAGCTTGAGGGTGAAAAAAAATTGAAAGGTGTCAAACGGAAGGTGTGTCTCGTTACTTTAACCGACGGCTCTTTTTGGTTTGCTGATTATGTTTTTTAGTTTGAACCGACGGTAGTTGATGCAGAGAAAGAGCGAAATGCCTCTTTGGCTTTGTTGTCAAAAATGGAGAGTGATTCGAAAAAGATTCGTCGCGAACCACCACCTGGAGAGCCCGTCCTTAACGTCCGAAAAGCCGTGCGATTTGCAAGCAAAGGAAGCGGTGCCCTCGCACTCGCTAGACAATCAAGTAGCAAAGGCAAGAGTAGCAAGCCAATACGAAGGAAGAAATAGTAGTTTCATCATCTTCCCCTCCTTCGATCTTACTGCTCACTATCACTTCCAAAACGGCCTTGTTATTAGTCTTGCACTTATGTACATGACGAATGACTATATGACTATGCATATGTAGTTTTACACAAAATGTCCATGAAATAGCCCATAGTCCCAGAATCTAACGTATAGACTCAACAGGCAGGCGCTCCATCTTCGCCTTGCCCTCCTCTATCCACTCCTTCTTCACCAACTTCTCCTTCGCGTTATAGTACAGACGATATACCAACTTGATCGTCCCCTCGCTGACGCCCGCCACTGCACTGATATCCTTTGCTGGCTTGGCCTTGCCGAGGAGATGGCAAGTAAAGTATATCGCTCCCCCAGCGATCGAAACGGGACTCCTTCCATCAGCGATACCATGCTTCCTAGCAGCGACAATGATATCTGTTCAACGAGCAGATTTCCTGGGCCGGCGGTTGGACTGGAAGACGCAGTGTTTTGTGTGGTCGCCCCAGGAGACAAGTTGAACGCCTGTTCAAGCGTTTTCTTCGACACATGCCTTAGGTTACATATTTCACGGGAAGCGGAAGCAGCGTATTCCAAGCGCAATGCTCAAGTTCGTTAAATATTCCCGCTTCTTCGGTTGGTCACTAGGGGCAAGGTCAACAGCACGGCGAAACATGACAGCTGCATCCTCGATGTCTTTGACCTGACGGAAATGGTCAAAGCGGGCTTGAAGAGCCTTTCCAAGGGTGTTCAAAGACGATGGCTTTCCACAATGATAATCAGGGATGAGCTCATTAGCCAATCTCAGCATTGCAACTGCATCTTCGATGTCTTGACGATTTTTGGTGTGGATGAAGCGGCTCTGATAGGCGGTCCCGAGGCTGTCTAAGTAAACCGGCTTGTCAGCGTGGCCGTCGAGGACGAGGTCATTGACGTGGCACAGCATTGCAATTGCATCTTGGACGTCCTCCAATTCTCCGAGACAATCAAAGCGGTGTTTGAGAGCAACCCCAAGGTTATTCAGATACACTGCCTTATTGGCATGGTCATTTGGCGTCAGTTCTTCAGCACGACGCAGAGTTTTTAATGCGGCTTCGATGTCCTGAAGATCATGGCGGTGCTCAAAGCGGATCTGGAGGGCCATACCAAGATTGCTCAGATACACTGGCTTTTGTGCATGTTCATCAGTGGTGAGGTCATTGGCAAGTTCCAGTACCGCGACTGCATCGTCAATGTCACTGGCCACGCCAAAATAGTCGAACCGAGTTTGGAGGCTGCTCCCAAGACTATTTAAATATTCCGGCTTGTCGGCATAGTCGTTGGAGGTGAGCTGGTTAGCGTGGCGCAACAATGCAATGGTCTCCTCAATATCCTTGCGACGGCCATAGCGATCAAAGCGGCTTTGAAGAGAGTTGCCTAGGTTGTTCAGACGCATTGGCTTGTCGGCATGGTCGTCAGGAGTACGCTCGTTGGCACGGCGGAGCATTGCAACTGCATCCTTGATATATTCTGGCTTCCCGAAATCATCGAAGTGAATTCGCAGAGTATCCCCAAGGTTGTTAAGGCGCAATATCTTGTTGGGGTGGTCATCGGGTGTTAGTTCATTGGCACGCCGAAGTGCTGCAATTGCTTCCTCGATGTCCGCGGGTTCACTACAACGCTGGAAACGGATCGAAAGCACAATACCAAGGCTTTCTAAACACATTGCCTTGTCTACGTGACCGTCAGGAGTGAGCTCATCGGCACGGCGCTGCGCTACAATGGCCTCATTGATGTCCTCAAGTTCACCGGTAAACCCGAAGCGAGTTGCTAGTGCAGCTCCAAGGTTATTGAGATAGGCTGGCTCGTTGACATGGCTCTCAGAGGCAAGCTCCACAGCATGTCGCAGAACCCCGATTGCATCATTGATGTCCTCTAGTTCGTCGTAGCGCTTGAAGCGTATTTGGAGAGCAATCCCAAGGCCATTAAAATACGCCGGCTTGTTGTCGTCATCATGCGTGAGCTCAACAAGGTATTTGTACTTCGCAACTGCGTTTTCGATGTCTTCAGGGTGGCCCAAACGCTGGAAACGAATCCGCAGGGCTTCACCAAGGCTGTTGAGACACTCTGATCTGTTGACGGAGCCATCGGAGGGGGCATCAAATGCTTTTTGAAAGGCCAAAACCGACTTTTGTATGTCTTCAATTTCGCCCAAGCATTCGTATCGCTTGAGCAAGGCGTTTCCAAGGCTTTCGAAAGGAGCTTGCTCGTCAACAGAAGTCGAGCCGGCAATTTGCTGTCGAGCAGCCACCAAGTTGTTGAGATCATCAATCTTGCCAAGGTCTGCGAACCTCTTTCGGAAGAAAGCCTCAAAAAGGTTTAGAAGGTGGTAAACTTCACTCGTATCGATATGGAAGCGTTCGGGACAAGAAGACTGATCGCTTATTGGGTGTCCGAAAAGGAAATCCACAAAGGACCAATGTGCAAACCGAAGGACGTCTCCTTCCTGAAGTACCGAGCGAAGCCCTTTGCAGATGTTTTCCACTGTCGATCGTTTGAGGTTCAGAGCATCCGCGAGGTCAGCTGACGTGAGAGAGAGCTGAGTAGCCGCAACAGCAGCCATAAGCAGCCTAATACTGACACATTCTCCGGGTGTCCAGCGTGAGAATGACGTCTCCATGATCTGGGCATACAAGGCATATATGTCGCCAACGGGAAGCAATCCACCTAGCACGTCTTGTAACCGTGCCTCTGGATCGACCTCGATATACTTCAGAACAGTAACAGCCCATCCAAAAATGCCAGCAGCATGTACTGTTAGCTTGTCGACAACATTCCGTCCAGGCCAGCCCGCATGCAGACTGTGACGTGCTGCGATTTTATCGAATTTGTGTGCGAAATACTGGCGTATGTCATCGCCCGACTCGATGGTAACGGCCTCTCCAGTACCTATAACAAGAGATGAATGAGGGATTTTAGTGACTTGGCTGCGAGTACCGCCGTTACGTGAAGGTCCGACGAAGAAGGTCCGAATATCTTCCTGCACTCGACTAGTGACGATGAGTTTGAAGAACGGAGAAAGCTTGGTCCAGACAGCAATACAGGAACAGATGTTTTCGCGATCTGTGGAGTGAGGGCCCTCAAGGCTATCGCACTCATCCAAGCCATCAATTACGAAGACGGGAAGAGGGTCACATCTGCCGCCTGACAACAGCTCATCTGCGAGTTTACGAAGGGGCGCTTCGACAAGGTGGTGAAACATTTCGCTGGCTAGGGCATTCGCCAACCTCACTTCACGGGCCTTCAGTTTTGAAAGGACGACTTCTTTGCAGACAGGAAATAAGCGTGCTAGTTCATATGAGATGAATCGCCAAAGGGTAGATGACTTGATATTGCCTTTACTACTGAAGGCAAATAAAGTCCCCACTCGATTGTCTTTATTCAGCTCATTAACAATTGTTGATGCAATTGCCGATTTGCCGGCCCCGGGGTATGCATGAAGCCATAAGGTGTTCGGGGCGTCGAAGTCATCTAACCAAGTCATGATTGCTGAGATGATAGTTGCGCGAGTTCCTTTCAGGCACAGGGTGTGATCTTGCAGAACGTATCTTGGGTTCAACTCCTCCAAGCATTGACTATCTTCACTACCCAGAACTGACATGTTTAACCCTAATATACACGTCAGCACTGATGTTTAATTGATGGGTTCGGGACATACCAATCAAGTTTGTAACATCTAAAGTCCGTATTAAGTATCGAGTCAAGGAATCTCCAACCTAATGAACTTACGGTTATTATGCTGATGTCCCCCAACGTTGTTGGTGGTGAAACCGTGAATTTCGAAATCGTGGGCGTTTGGGAATACAGCTGGATATATCTAAGTATTATTGCGTGCCACGGCAATCTTGCTCACATATAGCATTAGGGTCTTGGGTAACAGTATACCCCCTGCTAATATCTTGCCTGATGTCCGAGATGTAAGCAAAAGAGAAATAGTACATGAGTAAAACCTAGTGCGATGACGTTCCTGGGTATTGAGCTCACATTCCCGGCATTTTATGGCTCCGTTTGCCTTTATGTATGATAGAGACGATGACTCGAGCTAAGGGGTTTTCAGAGTGGGTGCGATTGTGAACCGACTAGTAGACCGCCGAGGCGCCTATCATCGTCTTGAATGTCTGCCGCTGGCTACGGCAGGTTTGAGTTCGATTTCCCACTGTTTTTCGATAAGAGTCTGTCTTCTGAGGATAAATCAGCAACCGATTCCTACTTTTCAGTCATTTGCCCTGTCCATTACAGGGTAGTGAAACCAAGGAACCCTTTATCGTCGGTCCATACATTGATGTAATGGGCCCCATCTACCGCACCGTAAACCAAAGAGGGTTCAGGCATCCGCATCGTCGTGGGGGGGCGGGGTTTTCTTTCGGTGGGGGAGGGTATTCGTATACAGAGCCGCACGTTGCCGAGAACCCGAGTGCTAGCAGTGGTGAGCTTGCGGCATTAGCGAACTGAGTCTTTGAAGGAATGACTTTGGTGTCTTATCCATGCCAGTTTCTCGTGATGACAAGAATACTATCATGCTACGCATGCAGATAGCCTTATTGCGTCTAAATCTCATGGGCAAATCAAATCCTGGAGAACAAGCTAGGGAAAAGCAGAATTTGGTAAACTTGCTTGATCAGTTTATCGCTAGTCACCACTAGTTGATGAGGCCTTCACATGGTCAGATTAGTTACTTCATGGCCATTCTTTGGTACTCACTATGTTTTGTCATGACTCATCTGTATCAACGGTCTTCGAAATTCACTTATGGGGCTTCCACCCGTAGGTCGCATCACCTGGCAGGAAATGCGTAATCTCCTAATTGATGTTTTTGCTAGAATAATATGTAGTGCGTGTAGCACGAATATAACATTGACTTCTTGAGTTTGGAACAAAGGGGAGACTCGTTTCTGTTGGTTCTCCTGATCCTGTTCTCAGAACCGACGGTGGTTGATGCAGAGAAAGAGCGGAATGTCTCTTTGGCTTTGTTGTCAAAAATGGAGAGTGATTCGAAAAAGATTCGTCGCGAACCACCACCTGGAGAGCCCGTCCTTAACGTCCGAAAAGCCGTGCGATTTGCAAGCAAAGGAAGCGGTGCCCTCGCACTCGCTAAACAATCAAGTAGCAAAGGCAAGAGTAGCAAGCCAATACGAAGGAAGAAATAGTAGTTTCATCATCTTCCCCTCCTTCGATCTTACTGCTCACTATCACTTCCAAAACGGCCTTGTTATTAGTCTTGCACTTATGTACATGACGAATGACTATATGACTATGCATATGTAGTTTTACACGAAATGTCCATGAAATAGCCCATAGTCCCAGAATCTAACGTATAGACTCAACAGGCAAGCGCTCCATCTTCGCCTTGCCCTCCTCTATCCACTCCTTCTTCACCAACTTCTCCTTCGCGTTATAGTACAGACG
Organism: Pleurotus tuber-regium; assembly: GCA_014058305.1. Taxonomy (NCBI): domain Eukaryota; kingdom Fungi; phylum Basidiomycota; class Agaricomycetes; order Agaricales; family Pleurotaceae; genus Pleurotus; species Pleurotus tuber-regium. The sequence continues at coordinate 657,824 of JACFYU010000024.1, forward strand.
ATATACCAACTTGATCGTCCCCTCGCTGACGCCCGCCACTGCACTGATATCCTTTGCTGGCTTGGCCTTGCCGAGGAGATGGCAAGTAAAGTATATCGCTCCCCCAGCGATCGAAACGGGACTCCTTCCATCAGCGATACCATGCTTCCTAGCAGCGACAATGATATCCGCACAAATCGATTGCACATTGGCAGGCAGATCGAGATGATTGCAATACCGTACAAGCAGGTTTTCTGGGCCCGTGGTTGGACCGGATGACGCAGTGTTTTGTGCGGTCGCCCCAGGAGACAAGTTGAACGCTTGCTCAAGCGCCTTGTAACATTGCCCAAGCGTCTTCTTCGACACATGGGTCAGGTTACATATTTCACGGAAAGTACGCGGAACGTGCGCCTGTCTGCAAGCGATGAAGATACACGCTGCAATAACCGCATCGAGCGGTTTCCCCCGCAAAAGCTTCTCTTCATCAGATCGCTTGTATAGCTGTTTGGCGATATCGCTGATGGTCTTAGGTAGGGAGAATTGATCGCACCAGCTTGAGATATCGCGGAAGGCGGTGAGGAGATTGCGTTCGGAACGTGAGTTTTGAGAGCGGGATGCAGCACGTTGGAGTTCGCGTGCGATACCAGAGCCACCATCTCTGAAGCTGATAACTGTGTCTAACTGTTCGATACCCTCCATTAAGGGATCGGATGCGGCTCCGACACGGGAGGGATCATCTCCTTCGTCGTTGGCGAAGGTCTAATTTCGATTCGAGGCACATAGAATTCCAGAATGGACTCTTTTTACAACACATAGAATGAAAAGGGGACTTACACGCCATTCACTCCGTGTGTCAACGATACGATCGCCCAGTACTAAGCCACAGTTTCCACAAACGAGGTCCCCGCTACCAAACTCTTCGACAATGTTCGGATTCGGATCTCTGCACTCTGGACAAATCAGGCGTACAGCCAAGTCAGGTCCGTAGGTTGGCGCTGCTGGCACTTTCGCTTGAGCAGCTGCGAGGGGGAAGGGTTGGGCAAATGCCATGTGGATTGTCGGTGACGTCGAAAAGTCTGGTAGCAGGAGAGTCTCAGATGGAGATTTTGAGGAAAAGTACTAAGTAGCGGCTTGAAGGCCGGGTTGAGGTAGGCTGCAGCAAGAACCTTTTCGCTAAAAAGATAGTCAAAACGGAACCACGAAGAGGACTATATTACGACGCTTGGATTCGTTGTACATACCACTTGCTTGTGCAAATTTGCCTGCCTAATTTAAAACAGAAAAATGTAGGATTTGATGAGATGGGTACCGACAACGATGGTGGTTGTGGTCCAACTTTGATTGAAACTGCCACAGACAAGTCCTGTCACTCAGGCTGTCCGCTGAGTCATCATAGAGCATGTGACCACAGGATACGGCACTCACTATCATGTTGCTCGCGTTCGTCGCAAATCCATTGCGGGGCTAATTATCCTTTCACATCTTTAGTTGCGCCACGCACACTGTCGAATGGAGTCGCGACTTAACAATAAATTAACCAAGGTCGGTATGAGCTCAATCTCCCATAATATTGAAGTCTGTCTCGACCTGAGCTCATCTTTCATGACGGACAGGCTAGGGTAAGTGCCCTCTGCCTCGTAATGCGTTAAGTGATGATATCATTAAGACCTGAACGTTTGAATCTATCGCTACGGTTCTATTCTATTCGCCTCCAATAGCATCACCACTGCTTCGATGCCAGCAGTCTGTTGCTAATTATGCTACCTTGGGGCCCATTGACTCGCAAGCTCACGCTTTAGACGCGATGGTGACCATAAATATACCCGTACAAATCTACATATCACATACCAGCACATCGGATCATATGGAACGACAGTGAGCGAATCAGAATGCCATGGAGCGATGGTCTTGATCAGTCGAGGGCCAATATAGCGCTTCAGTCTCCAGCTGTCGATTTCACGGGTAATATCCCTGCCATGCCGCACTTCGAACTGTATTGAGACCCCACAGTGATCTATATCACTGGAGAAGTATGCACTTCGACCCCCTGTCGGGCTCCATGAAGTTTATTACAACGTAACTTCGACACCAGCGGACTGCAAGGTTCCTGCTAAACATAGAATTCCAATGTACGTCGAAAAAATGATATATATGTATCAAGCCTACAAGCTATATAAATGGGGCACGCTGCGTACTGGCAATTTAAAACTTTCCTTTACAATATACCAACACGATGTCTACGCCAAAGGCAAACGTAGGTCTCCGTTTTTAAACTCAAATCAACCTGTCTTTGTCTAACAAGCCTTTAGGGAACCCTGTCTAGGCCGGACAAGGACTACCAAAGTCGATTCTTCACGCTCACAGTAGACGAAGCGAAGAAATCCGAGTATGATATCATCATAGTCGGTACAGGGATCGGAGGTGGTGTTCTTGCCAGCGACCTCTATGAGACGAACCAAAAGCTTGGAAAGCATGCGAAGAATATCCTGGTCATCGAAAAGGGCGACCTCATTTTCCACTCCCACTGTCTCAATGCTGCTCGTCCAGCCGGTTTAGGCCAGAATCGTGGGCAGCAGAATGATACATTCTTCGCCGACTTTCGAGATGATTACAAATTGTCGGACAATACGAATAAGAAGGACTGGAAGGGAGGGCCTATGCATTGTCTAGGTGGACGTAGCGCTGCTTGGGGACTGTTCCTTCCTCGTATTCATGATGATAACCTCCGGAGAGATTACCACTCCAGCGTCTCCAAGGACCTCCTCGACAAATACTACTACGAAGCCGAATGTCTGATGAATCTCTCCCTGCCAAAAACAAAACCAGTCCATCAAAACCTGCTGGAGCGTCTCAACGTCGATAACGAGCCACCTGTCGCCTGGCAATGGGGTCGAATTGCATCAGAGTTTGCTGAGAGGAAGAACTTCGATTTTGCTGAAGGGGCGTATAGCACGATTGATAAACTCCTTACCATCGCTATGAGCAAGACAAAGGGACCAGATGGCAAGCTCAAGGAGCATGAAAAATTCAAGATGTTGCTGGGTACGGAGGTTCGTCGAGTGGTATGGGACAAGTCCAACTCGAAGCGAGTTGTTGGTGTATCTGTCCGCACCGAGGATGGAAAGGAGGATACCATCAATGTCAAGTCAGGTGGCACAGTTGTCTTAGCTGCTGGCAGCGTCACATCGCCTACCATCTTGCTTCGAAGCGGGGTTGATCTCAAGGCCAAAGGCGGTCTGCACATCACCGACCACGACATCATATCCAGAACTTGCCCATTCAGGTACAAAAACCCCAAGGATCGACTAGCTGTGGGTTCTATGAAGCTACAGACGTATTCGAAGCTCAAGAATGGCGAGATTGTGCTTGTTAATATGTCTATCGACGCGTCATCTTTCCTTCCCCGTGGTAATGAGGACACGGAGGATACACCCGTTTTCATCTTGTCTATCATCAGGGAGGAACCTCTTAACCAGAAGAACACCATCGAACTCGCTGATGATGAACCCGTCGTCACTATTAACCGAGCTCGACCGATTGACGCAGAATCCGGACCCATAAAGGAGCTGAAAAGCTTGACGACCGATGCGATGAAGACCATCGAATCGGTTCTTGAAGTGGACTTTATCGATGATCCTACACAGCAGAAAGTTCCTGGTTTCTTCCAGCCTCTGGAAATGGGAGGTGTAGCTCACGAGCTTGGGTCCATCCCAATGCGAGGCAGCGCCAAAGGTAACAGCCCTTACTGTGTTGACGAGACTCTGAAACTAGATGGGTATGAGGGCGTGTATGTTTGTGACCTCTCCGTATTTCCCAGTTCGCCGGAAGTCAATCCGACCCTTACCCTTGCCGCATTGTCTCTCCGTCTCTCCCGCCACACCCTAGCTCCACGACTAGCACTATTTGGCCGTGATGGAGAAGTTATCACCGCAGACAATATTGACCCCAATACCCTTTACGTGGTCAACCATGCGAGCACAACTATCAAGGTGTGGGCGAGCAATCGTGCAAAGGTGGCATCACAGAAAGAGCCTGATGAAGTCGTTCTCGAAGCAGGGGAGGGTGCTACCTACAAAAGGAAGAGCGGGATAGCGGAATCGGTTGCAGTGTTTCGACTGCAGTACGGAAGCTCGAAGGAGTTTTTGGAGACTCCTGAGGTGCTGGTTGCGAAGCCAGGAACGATTCTTGCCATCCAGTAATGGTGAGAAGTCAGTTCATGCATGAAAAGTAAGTGGAATACCTACCGTTGTAGTCATCAATGTGTGTATAGTATGACGAATCCTAGAATGCATTGTTCAGACGCTGATTGTAGGAATAGTCGCCATCCCCTTTCCCCTCAGCGAGACTACGCGTAACAACATACGTGTCGAGAAAGTCAGTCTAACAACCCAGATTTACATCTTTCGGCACAAAGACCATCCGTTCTATCTTTCGTCATTTATTGAGACCCATCGAAATTCCTTTAGGACTAGTGATAATGCGGCGCAAACAGGTATCAAACCCCGACCTATCGTCATCGAAGCTTGAAGAGGTACCGAGGTCCCCCGCCCAATTATATACCTCACCGGATATGAACTTCATCGACCCGGAGGCCCCACAAAGCTCCTTGCAACTTACTTAGGGAAGACTGGACAGTAAACACCGAGGTTTCTCGGCTAGGGCCGTGGATATTGGAGGCGAAGTATTACTAAGTATGTAAGTAGGGCTCACCCAGTGTCGAAGATCAGTTTGACAGCGCACCACGCTCCACACGATGTGTATTCATGGATGGATATATTTCTATATTATGGGCTAATGAGCTTATCCATGGTCATGAGTCCTGGTGACGATACGCTTCCTATCATCAAGGAGCTGTTAAAGTAGAACACCAAACTTTGTAATAAGTCCAGTGTATTGTTAATGAATCACATCTGGTAGTTGATACTGGATCCGAAAAGCTACGACATTAAACCAACGATGAGACGAGATCATTTCTGAACAATGATCAATGCATCGATGATCCTTTACAGAAGGGCACTCCTAGCTCCTTGCAGCCACATAGGGGCTTTGGCAGTTGGTCTTATGGATAGCGTCACTAAATTGGTTTACTGGGGTAGGAACACACCGAGAATCTGCACATGATGTTTTGAAATCGTTGATATAAATACAGACTGGTTTGGGTTTTTAGCAAAACGGAGCTCGAATATATTGTAGTAAACTAAAACTTACATTTAGTAGGAGGAGGGCTGTTAGCTACGAATATCAATTAATTGATGTTGCTTCCACTTTTGCTGCTATTTCAGCTACGTCTGATGATGGACTCGCTAGGATTTTATTATAGCGGGTGGTACCCAAGCCTCTCCAACCGGTTTTGGCACCCTCATACTGAGTAATGCGAGGGCTCATTTCTGTGAGAACCTTCCCGATAAACTGAGGGTCTGTCAAAGGTGTCAAGTCATCCCGGCGAGGTAATTTCTAAAGATGATCATGAGGAGTGGTAACATTTAGACTTAAGCAGAACATACCCGTTTGACAGTTTCGTAAGGGGCTTCCCAGCCGCTTACTTCACGAATGATGAGCGGTGGCTTGGACTCAAATGAATGATACACCCTTGTATCATGCATGCGGAATAGAACGTTATCGACATGGAGTGTGAAGCGGGAGAGCAGAAATATGCAAGTAGGCATTACGCGCTGTGTTCTGCATGTATAAATTCGGTATCGTCAGGAAAGACTCGGTTGGGTAGCTTACGATTTTGATGATGAAGCTCGCAGTGCCATTGTCGTGCAGTTCGTCTTCGAATAATGGGATTTCGGCGTAGAAGAGTATGGGGTCTGGGCGTGTCAGTTCAGCCATGGGAATAGCTTGCGAGCGATCTTCCATATCAGCTACTCTCCAAGGGTCGACGTCGTCTGATGTGCAGTGGCCGGAATATGTTGTTGTATATGTCCAATCGTAGGGTTTCGTGGGCACGGTTGTTGGCATTGGGATTACGGATGATGGATCAGTTCTATGTACATGGGTATTCGGAGAAGAGCGTGTATTCATATTGGTTATCTCGTACCGACTTTTCAACCAAGCTTCAGCATATCCAACTTTGACACCACCGTCCCCTTCTTGGAGTTCTCCATTTCTTACACCCTTCAAAGCATTTTCTGCGTCGAATTTGTATTTCCATCCAGTAGGTCGGTGTTCCAATAGAAGGTAATTGCTCCCAAAGGTCATCTCTGGGAGAGGAATCCCAAGAGATGCTTGAAGCGCGTCTAGTTCTGAAGTATTTGAGATGGGGTTTGTGGATGCGGTGATGAACCAGCCATATATTTCAATTGATCTCGTATTTGGTGATTCAGAGAGTTTGTGCTCTGGAACGGCGACTGCCTCTGTCATTAGAAAATCAGAGTAAGACGTTATGGTGGTAAGCTGATAAGATTGATCAAAGCCCAACCTATCCACATTTGGTACACCCTACTTTTCAGCTCATAACCATGGACGACAACTCACGTCCCTCGTCGCCAGAGGCACCACCACAGGACCTTTGGTCATCCATTCTAGATTCAGTATCATCGTCTCGCTCGATACCTTCGAAACAAATTCTGCTGCTGGGCCAGCCTTCGTCGGGAAAATCTACTCTCGCCTCAGCGCTTTTGCAAAAGCCACCATTAGATGAGGAGAAAGCTTCGCGTCGAACTGACTTTGCCCTTGGTTATGATTTTGCTGATGTACGTGATGAAGCAGACGAAGGTGGGTTCGTTCAATACGCAGAGTCTTTTGAGAAATATATCTAATGTAACTGGCTAGATACTTTGGCGCGACTGTCCGTATATACCGTTCCTTCAGCATCTCCTGCATACATGTCCCTCCTTCCACATTTTCTTCCTCCAAGATCAGCATTGCCTCATACACTAGTGATGATCGTACTGGATTGGACTCGGCCATGGACATTCATTGACGATCTCCAAACCTGGCTTGAGTGGGTAGAGCAATGGGCCAAAGGCGATGCTTCACGCGAAGTAGTCATCGCGCGGGAGGACAACCGCGAACGACGTATGTGTTTGGTTAAATTGAAATCTTCAATCCGTAGACTTTAGCTGGCGTGCCTTCTAGTCCAATCCCATTTACAGCACTATACTGAGCCTACCACCGACCCTTTACCTGCGAGCACCTCTGTACCAGGGACTCTGCTCCCCCTTGGTCCAGGTACATTTACGCATAACCAGGCTGGCGTTCCGATAATTGTGACATGTACGAAAGCCGACTTGATAGATGAAGGTACGGATCCTATGGCGGGTACTGGAATGAGCGGGATGGTGAAAGGTAAAGGTGGAGAGTGGGAAGAGAGAACGGATGGAATAATGCAAGTACTCCGAACAATTTGCCTGAAATGTGTGTATTGTACACCCACCTCCTTTTTACTCACTCACATTGATCGTTTACATTTAGATGGAGCCTCTTTATTCTACACAACGCCACTTCCAGATACCCTACAAACCCTCCGTCAATACGCCCTCCATCTTCTCTTTATACCACCGGCACCGGCGCCAGGCGTAGCTTCTGGTGCAGAGACAGTGGCTCCTATCCGCAATCCCTTCCCTTTTCCACATAAACCGAATACACTGGATCGTGATCACATTGTAATACCTGCTGGTTGGGATAGCTGGGGTAAGATCACAGTGATGCGAGATGGATTTGACCCCAAGTTGTGGGGTGAAGCATGGGAACATGACCTGGACACCGAGGAGTCTCAGGCTAATGCAGCCGATCGCAGTGCGAGGAAGTTGTTTAGCACCCTTGTACCGGATCAGGGTGCCAAGGTTAGTGAATGACATTTCATCTACCAGCCATCTTAATGAACTCTTCTTCGAAGCCGACACCACTACCGCCGTTTAATAGTCCAGTGCCCGAGCAAACCTTTTTGGCAAAACATTACGACGAGAACGCGAAACGAGCTGATCGCGATCCTCGTGGTGCTTTCCGCAACCCTGCCGACATGGCCGGAGCGGCAGCGGGTATTGTTGGCCCTATGGGTACCAGCAGCTTTGATTTGCCGACTGTAGAGCGTGCGCTGAGCGAGATGGAACTATCGAACGCGGCTGGCCTCGGTTCCAGCGTCAGTGGTACTGGAGCACCAGTAGGACGCCGGACGGCAGGAACGGGAAATAGACCTGCGGGTCTGGCTAACCTAAGTACTTCAACTACGACCAACGGACGTACGACTACGTCGCCATCGCCACTGAGTTCATCAACACCAACGAGTGCTCAACTGCCTCAGCACGATGTATTGCAAAACTTCTTCCAGAGTCTGCTGAGGGATCGCCCTGGTGCAAGCCCAACCAAGCCAAAAACTAGTGATACTGTTAATGGTACCGAGGACGGGGGTACATGACCCTCCATGTTTAGTACTTTATCTACATGTTCTCGCTATTTAATGAGCTTACGGACAAAGTACTCGCTTCATGGGGTTAGGGTTTCAGCCACCAACCTGATTATAGTTGTTTGTTTCAGAAGCTCTTTCATCCCTTTGTCTTTGACCACCATCTCCCCGTTCCCAGCCTCAGAGGCTCAACTACCCCTCTTCAAGTTCTCAGCTTGGCAATCCTTTTTCAAAGGCTTGCGAACTGAAATACAGTGTAGGAAAAGTACATTGTGTGAAACATCTCGTTAAAATGGGAAAATGGTGCGATTCACAGCGGGCGGCTATAATGCGTGGCGATTGACTGAATACCTAATCTCCTAGGAGTCCCGAGTACCACGATGATGTCCTTGCCTCAAAAATGAAGGGTTTAGTGTATGGTTGATGCTGCCATACATTGCCGAGCACGTTGACCGAGATTGCCTCCTTTACAGGCAGGGCGCTATTACTCGTCTGAAGCTTGAGAAGCAGGAACCCATCATCAGCTATGAGTCATTTATACAAGAATTAGATACGGGGGACTCGTTCACAACTTCGATAATAGACATTTTGGTCCGGGTTAGTTGAAGCGCTCATGCTGGGTTGTTTGACACGTTGAATGGACTGACGGGTCATGCTTAGGAAATAGCGGATAGGAGGAATCGGACGAACGCTACAGACCGTAGGCTAATAGCGGATAAGACAGCGAAGAATCTGAAGTTGTTAGCAACGCCTCTTCGAGTTTACCGTGACTCGACCGCCGGCGTCCGACATCATGGTAGAAGGGGCGTCCATTTGACGGATTATCTGTCTGTTCCCCCAGATGAAATGGAGATGGACGATGATGACGACGAGTTTGAAAGTATGCTGGAAGGTGCTATGGAAGGTTCACGTATGAATCCAGAGCTTTACGATGCTATTGGAGGAACGCATAATTGGACCCATACAGAACCTCGACGACTTGCTCGTTCGTACTCGGCTGTCCTCTCGAGGTCGGAAGAGGCCTCTCCTTTGATATTACCATCTCTCCCTTCTCCGCCTTCTTTCCCAAGTAGACCTTCAGCGTGGGGTATGCCACTCGTCTCTACCTCCAGTCTTCCCCGTGCATCGTCAATGCGCAGGCCGACACGCAGTAGAACCGGTGACTTTAGCGAATTTACTTCCCGCCGTAGATCGACTACGCGTGAAGCTCTCGGCTCGCGCTCTGATGCAGATAACGCCAACGACAGCCAGGCTCACGAATTTGGCTCCAGTAGGACGTCTCAGTCGGGTGCCCGGCGTTTCTTCCCCTTCAGCAGGACCCGCCGCAATGAATCCTCCGCTACGAGCCCGAGCCATTTCGAAGTTGAGGATAATGCTGAGGCGTCGAGATACTCTGTGGAATTTGGCGGTACCGCCGACCCAAGCCCGTCAAGCCCAGCTTGGTTCTCAATTCCAACCCCCATTGCGTCGACGTCATCTCAACATGACGGGAATGACTCAGAACATCGTGAAGATGAAGCGGTGCCTTCTACTACACCTAGGTTACGTCGTGGTGGGCTTCGTGCCCCAGAGTCTTTGTTGACTAGGCATGCATCTCCTATCACCCTTCTCAATCCCGTCAACGTCAGAATTTCTGCTTCGCAGACTAGTGAAACGGAAGTTAGCGAGCATCTCGCTGAAGATGCAGCTACTTACCCCACTCCCGGCTCTACGGACAACGAAACCGCTCCCTCAGCATCTTCCTAAGTCGCCACATGCATACTGATCAAAAGCCATATGTTTGCCGTTTTGGGCTTTCACCCGTTGTACCTACCGCTTGCCTATGCGGCCTATCTGTATTCTGCCTATAACTTAAGTTTTTGATCTTCTACCATCATAACAGCGATACATACATGTACATGTTTGGGTTTTGTTCCTTTTGCAATGTTACATCTCGGAAAGCGTACATCTGTGTGAAGGTGTGAGGGCACAGCCACAATACTGGTTCTCCTGTAACTATTATGATCAAGAAACGCACACGTCCTCAAGCTCGAGTTCGTGAATTGTCTTCTACGCCAGACGAACCAGAAGCTGAAAACGAGGAGGAGCGAAATTTGCCGTTCGTATCTATGTACTGACTGTCTTGCATGGCGTTGATTCCCAAATCACTGCAACGAACAGGTTAGCAGAGCTCATCGAATTGCGGAAATTGCGAAAGGCTAGGGAAGGCATTGATGTTGCCAAGCTGCACAAAGGAGATGCTAAGAAGAAGAAGAAAAGAGTTGTCCCTGAAGAGGAAGTGGGCGGCCTGAAGCAAGGAGCGGCGGTTGATGCGGAAGATGAGGAGTGAGTGTCCCCTGCTTGTTCTTCTCCCAATTTTCCCTCCAACACATACGAGTTTTGTTTAGCGAGGAAGCAATTAAGGAGGCACGAACACGACGTGTGGTTCGGGCGAATAATTTCACCCAACAGACGAATGCTTTAGATGTAGACAAGCATATGTAATGTTTATATTGCCCTCCAGTTGAGACTGGCCTGGATAACCCTTTACCCATAGGATGGCATATATCGAAGAGAATCTCAAGATACGCAGCAGGCCTCGTGATGATGAAACTCAAAAGAAACCTGCGGATCCACAAGACCAACTATACGAAATTGTTGACCGCTGGAAGGTAGAGAAGCAAAATCCGGCGCCAGACGAGGGTAGTGTCACCAATAGTCTTACGATGTTGACCGCCATTCCCGAGGTGGACCTTGGCATGGAGTTCGTTGATGATAGCCACTCCATAATATTATGATGGCTCATGCTTCATCAAACAGTGCGCGTCTCAAGAATATCGAGGAGACCGAGAAGGCCAAACGTATCGTTGCCGAAGAGCGACAAGAACGGAAGAGACAACAAAATGGTGAAGAGCACCTTGTGGCATCCCGATGTATGTTTTACCACCGCTTCAGTTCCTTTCGGGAGTACTCACACTTTCTCAGTCTATCGTCCTAATCTCAAGCAGAAATCCGACGCGGAAATTATGCGTGAGGCTAAACTTGAGGCAATGGGTTTGCCGTCGCAGGAGGATCAGCCGCGAAAGCCTCAACACGAGCGTCCTCAGATGGCTACGGATGAGATTGTACGTATTCACACATAATTCTTAGCGATGGCCTTGCTTACATTCATAAAGGTAATGGAACGCTTCAAGAAGCGCATGCGGAAATGATGTACCACACATTTGTATATGATATAACCTTTTTACAGCTAATACAAAACTTATAATCCAAAGTAATGTCCATTAAGTCACAATTTTGAGGAGTTTGTCGAAGTTAGGTGTTCCGAGGCCGGTGACTGTTAAGGGCATTGTGAGTGATTCAGTATTCACTTGATCAGGTCGAGGTAGTACTAACCTGCATCCCATCCCTTTGTAGCCTAAAAGGAAAATCAGCTTCGTTGCACTATACAGATGAAGCCTAACATACATTGAATCCTGGCGTTCCACATCCTGGGTTATTTCCAGTAGTGATGTCGTTGAAGCCGCTCACGCCCCTCGAGTAGAGAAGAGGATTGAGGAAACCGAGCGGCGGAAGACCTTTGGATAGGCGGGCGTCGTTCAGGAGTGCAACGAACCCAGCAAAGGCTGGCGACGAGGCAGAGGTTCCGCCGATTAGAACCGGACGTCCCGATAAGAAGATGCGGAACCTGTTAGACTGTGCCGAAACGTCTGGGATAGCCTGTAACAGCCATGTTAACGGTATCAGCGTTTTTCAATCATCAAAGCGTCTTACCCGTCCGAGCCTAAAAATACGTGTCAGGCAGGGACAATGTATACGACATGTCTGCTTACGGATTGAACAAGCCCTTATAGAGGCCTTTAGGGAGGCCATTCAAGAATTTGGTAACGGCCACGGTTTGATATATGGGGCGGGTAAACTGTGTAAAGATGAGCCCCACTGAATAATATGCTAAAAGTCATCTTTTCACTCACGTAATTGCTGAAACCGCCACCAGAGAAGAAGATACCTGTCTCCGGAATGAAGGTAGTTCCGCCTACTGCTGTAACGCTATGGGGTTGTTAGGAAATCTCCATGGCGCGGAGCTCCCCACTCACAAAGGACAACTGGCCGGGAAACCAGGAATAAATTTGGTGACGTTACGGCCATCGTTCGTGAAGCATTGCTGAGTGGCGGGATCATCATCGCCATCGCCAACACCCCCATCCCCAGAGGAAAACATCAAAGATACACCACGTGCACCTGAGTACAACATTAGTGGGTGTTGGACTTGTTATAATATGGCGTGATATTAATCACCAAGTTGCGCAAAACCTGCACACGCGCGTTGGGCGAAAGATTGGGGAACTATTCACAGATTCAGTCACATCAATGAAGAATCCGGAGCCTGTACTGCTTACCTGTCTGCTCGTCATCCCCGTAACTTGTGGAGATACTCTGAGGTGGGTTTGGGTGTGAAAGAATGAAGTCGAGCCACTAAAATAGATAGCTAGATGGTCACTCAAATCAAGGGGTAAAGAAGCTGGAAAATCGCACGTCAGTATATGGTTCGTTTGTATCCGTGGGTGTCCCAACATCCGGAATGAAGGGAGGACGACCGGCAGTGGTGTAGAATGTCCCAGGAGTGGGGAATGAAATTCCAAAGGCAAACTGTACGTCCAAATTCGCTTCAGCACCCGCCTCAGATAAGGTCTGATTATTCAAGCCGCCTACACAGGTTCGATCAGTTATTCGCGTCCTTAAGGCGGACCCAGATGTACCAACCTTTGACAGATATGACGCTGAAGTTTGTTCCCACAGCTTGTGGGACCTGGTCAGCGAAGAATGATTGCAAGTCTGCGATGTTGGCGAACTGCTCGAGGTATCCTGTGAGTGCAATCTGATTCCCTTTTGGTGCTTTAGGAACGAAATCAACAGCGTTGTACAGTTGTTTGAGACATGTGACAGTGATGGTGGTATTGCAGCTCGCGTCGACTGGTGGTCCAGCAGCGTTAGCGATGGGTGCCAATGCAACCTTGCTTTTCTGCTGGCTCTCGGGTTCGAAAGAGTGCACAGTGGATTTATAGCCCTTAAAACGTCCGAACATGGTCGTGGGCTGGATAACCTCAATGTGATCGTGAAGATTTTCCGGAAGGCTGTAGCTAGTCGTGCGGACAAGGTAATCACCATCGTTGTGTTTCCACACAGAATACGTCTGATAGGTGCCATTTAGCGGGGAGGGTACTAAGGTAAATGCTACTTACTGTGTCTAGCATCTTTTCTGCCACACTGACGGGTACCCGGATCGTAACCCAATCTTTAGCTGCCGATCGTTCGATATCAGACTCTTTGAAACCATAGGATGTGAGCCATTGGTCGACAAGTTCGAGGCTCTCAGGATGAGGCGCAACGAGTGCCTCGACCTCTTCTTTGGAAAGATGTTGGCCGTAGCGTTCATGATCTGGATCGCTGACCTCGTAGAGATGTTTCTCCAGTTCGGGGAACTTGGGCTGAGGTAATCCTATGCGCAGCCTGATGATGTGGTCCGACGGTGCAGGGCCATGTCTCTGCCAACCCCGAGGAGGAACGATACTTTCCTTGAGCTTGTGGGCACAGCCGGATGGGGCTGCCCATGCAGCGGAGCTGGCGAGCGCTAGAACTAGACTCAACAACCCGAACCTCATTGTGAATTCGGGAGAGGTTGCTGGATGTGTGACTCCCGTTCATCGCTGCTTTTATAGCTGTGAGGCAAAGAGGTACGCCTGATGAGAAAACTTGGAAACGGTCTCACGCAGTAATTGATCCAGATGGTAAGAAGACATCGGGCACATGGAGAGTTACGACATTCATTCTACTCACCCGGCATCGGAATGGCGATATACGCAAGGTCACCGCTTACACTTTGCGCACATATGATACACATAAAGCTGTCGACAGGTTTAGCAATGGGCGGATATGCCCATACGTTCAGTTCTGCTCCCCGCATGTCGATCCTACCTGACGCGCTCCCTAAATAGCTCTATTCCCGTTCGTAAATAGTACAGTGATTCGACGGGTTATCAATTCACCCTACACCCTGCATTTTGCCATGACCACAACTGCAATTCAATGAAGGAGTCCATCAGCATGTTTCTATATAGTGCTCTATAGCGCTCCCCATGAGTTGCACCTACAAACGGTAAGTCTCTGCTCATCTTACTATCTTACTACTCGGAGTTAAAGCTTTGACTGCTCCTGACAGATCATGATATGGACATGATTGAGACCTACCTTAATTCCCCGTACATCCATCAATACCTTACCACGCCAGTAAATGAAACCTATGCTCAGATGTACACAACGCAGCCGATAGGCTTACTGCGATAATTAGCCGGTAAAGGTAGCTATTAAGTAGTATATAGCAATGATCCGCGTACTTAAGCATTGATACCAAATTCCCCCCACACGTACTTTTGTGAATTAAGCCTCCTGAGATGCGAAATCGCACAGGCAAGCAACGTGTAGCATTCTGAGGGTGACACTGAGCGGAAGAGCGACATCGTACGGGTACGGAGAAAGACTTCATGATAGCACGTGCCTATCGATCGAGTTTATTCAGAAGCCCCTAAAACAAATTTCTGCATTGATCCATTCGCAAGGGAACATCTGCTCAATGACTGCCCAGCCAGAACCACAATCGCGCAAAGGCCTCCTTATCAAAGCTGATCCCATTGCAGCGACGTTTCAGACCGAAATTCAATCATTTCTAGCCAAATGCACTCGTAGACCAAAGCTTGTTGGCATCTTGGCCACATCTTCCGCGCCCAGTAAATTCTATGCTGAATTTACAAGGAAACAATGTGAGCGTCTTGGTGTCGAATTCGTATTGAAAAAAACTGGGGCTGCAGAAGATGAGGGTTTGGATGGAAACGCTGCGAAAAAGGAAGAGGGCGAAGGTGTGGAAGAAGCAATCATCGAAGCTAACGAAGATGATAGCATTGATGGAATAATGGTACGCCCATCGCTTGGAATATTTCGTGATACATCGTTCACGTTCATCTCAACATAGGTGTACTATCCTATTTTTGGCGCGCAGCAGGTTTGGAGTGTCGATCATTTCTGAATGTGCTAATGACACGGATCGCTCTATATAACAGGACCATTATCTACAACAGGTGAGCCATATATCAGACAGCCTTAAATACAATATCAAGCTCTCAGACTTGTTAATCAAGATCGTTTCGCCTTTTAAAGATGTAGAAGGCCTTCACTTCAAATTTCATTACAACCTTTACCACAAGTAAGCCGTCCTGTTCTTGTCCAGGGTAAACATCCTTTCACGACGCACGATAGTATTCGATTTATCGATCCTCAATCACTCAACTCGGTTTCGCCCTCTCTGCCCGTAGGCACGGAGGTTAACACGGAAACACCACCGCCAGGCACGGTGAAGTCTATTCTCCCGTGTACCCCTCTAGCTATCGTAAAATGTCTGGAATACATTGGCGTCTACAACAAGATTCTCCCATACGGTGATCGAGCGTATGGGAAAACAATCACCGTTATCAATAGGTATTTTTCTATCCTTTGTTATCATGTGAGTTCTTCAATTTCTAGTAGATCGGAAGTCGTAGGCCGTCCACTTGCTGCCCTGCTATCAAACGATGGGGCCAGAGTATTCTCCATTGATATAGATTCAATCCAGGTAAAATCTACACATCATCACGAGTAACCATGTTGAGTCAAAACTCTCGCCTGTAGGAATATACAAAGCGTCCGAATTCACCAGCGTCACAATCTTCTTCCACGGGAGCTAGCCGCAGATACCACTTACATCACGTCGTTCATCCAACAAGCTTGACTCTCGAACAATGCCTCGGCCTATCGGATGTCGTCATTTCCGCCGTTCCAAGTGCTAATTACAAAGTTCCAACCGCATCACTCAAAGATGGTTGTGTATGTGTAAATGTTAGTGCTGAGAAAAATTTTGAGGAAGACGTTCGTGATAAGGTACGAGCAATTCTGTCTTTGCGTCGAGGAGTTGGCTTTAATCGCTGGATGCAGGCATCGATGTATGTTCCAGCTGTTGGGAAAGTGACGATCATGATGCTTTTGCGTAATTTGTGAGTCTAATCATCTGCTTCGACCCTGTGATTGATTGTTATCGCCCATTCATAGATTGAGATTGATGGAATATAAGCAAGTACATTAGAAGTGCCGCAGATATACTCTGCATATATTTATTCTAGTTGAATACTATCGTCGTGAAAGAGATCAAGGTTTACGTCCAATTTTAACTTACTGCTACGGTGTGTGTACAGTCTGCTGACTTCTGGATCAGCTCCTTCTGGCTAGGGATCACACAGCTTCACACCTATTTCTTATTCCCGTCCATTTGAAAGTAGCCTCACTCCAGAGTAATCATCGATGAGAAATTACATGGCGAGATCTTACATCAAGTATCGGAAACTTCATACACATTACTACGAGGTCTAGTTGTCGAGGCTTCCCCGTCACAATCGAAGATATTAACACATTTAAAATGGTTCAACGGTCCCATCATGCACGCCACTCGTCTCTGATATTACCTGCGCGCCACCCTGGCTGCTGTCTATATTCTCCCATTGACGACCCCTCGTCCCAAGGACCTCGTGGATGTCCTGCATTACGGTATGAACCAGGATGTGGAGTGGGCATACGCCTTGATTGGTCGACTCCATCCCACTCATCACTTGCCATAGACTCCCCCTCGTCCGACCCATAACCTGAATCATCCTCTAATGGATGGTGGCTATACCCACGTCTTGCTTGGCGGCGTGACCACTCGGTTTTGGACATGGGTGTTTGCGAGCGCCCATAACGATTAGCCGGGTCATTGAATTCCTCGCCCCGTCGCATGCTCATGTTTTGCCCTTGCGTTCGTGAATGATATCCATCCCAACTACCCTCTCTGTATCCCTGGCGAAAGGATGTATTTCCAGATGAAAAGTGATCTTGCATAGCTCCGGCTGAATGCCATTGCTGCATAGGCTGGCCTTCCACCCAAGAACCTCCTCCAC
Organism: Pleurotus tuber-regium; assembly: GCA_014058305.1. Classification (NCBI taxonomy): domain Eukaryota; kingdom Fungi; phylum Basidiomycota; class Agaricomycetes; order Agaricales; family Pleurotaceae; genus Pleurotus; species Pleurotus tuber-regium. The sequence continues at coordinate 675,149 of JACFYU010000024.1, forward strand.
GGCTCGCAACGGATGCTTGGTATCTCGGGTCATACGATGGATTGTATCCCTGATACGACTGGTTTTCTGGCCATACTCTAGGGTGTCTGCTCATCCCATGACCCCTCTCATCAAATCGTGCTTGTCCGTCGGCGTATCGAGTATGGTCCGAATAGTGAGAGCCCGAATTAGAAGGATGGTAGGGCGGTTCCGAATATCCTCTCTCCGGGAAAGGTGTCAGACTCCGACGAGGGTGGCCCGAATAAGTGGAGGCGCTATGCATACGAGAAATGGCATCGGGGGTTTGATACCGCTGGTGCTGAAAGCGATTGCTATGGTAGGAAGCGGGGTGATTATAAGCATAATCATCGTTGTGCAGGTGTTGATGTCCTTCAGGCCACTGTTCCGGTCTTCGACCATGGTAATCACCGTGCCTCTGCATCCTCTCATGATAAGGCTCAGTCATAAACGAATGCCCGTAGAAAAGCATTGTACTACAGGAGGTCGGTATACACGCATACGAAGAGGAACGTGTCTCGTACCTTTCGATCAAATTGTTTGCCAGATTACTGATTGACCAGAGTAAAATGACCTTTTGAAATGTGGTCGAATGGTGGGATTAGTAGTAAAGCGCAGCCACGTATATGTAGCGACTTGGTCAAGGTGCCTTGCTGCATCCTCGAGGCTGGGAGCTTTTACCATGCATAGGGCTCGTGTGTAGAACACTTAGATACATCACCGCGTGTTGAGTAGCTTGGGGAATATCATCAAAATCCATGATGTTGCTTCTTCAAAAAAAGACATTTCCATGTTAGATGTAATCGTTACTGTCCCGCTAGACTTTCCATATTGACTTCAACTACAAATACTTGGCGAACCATTCTGCGCTCGCTTTGAAGGAACCTTCCAACCCAGCTTTGGCCTTGGGATCATCCATGTTGCCTCTAACCGCAAATCCGTGGTGACAACCATCCCAGTAGGTACGCTTGTAACCCGGTGCGAATTTTCCCTCTCCCAGGATCTCGTCAGCCTTGACTTGTGCATCAGGAGGAAATTGGTTGTCCACGGCGCAACTATTAATGAGCAACGGCGCTTTAACAGTTGAAGCATATTTCTATCCGATAGTAGCCATTGATCCGTCCGTTGATGTAGAAAGGGTGGATAATTACGCACCTCCAAATCGGCAGGAATTTCTAGTCGAGACGGATGGGAGACTACAACGACGTGCAACAATCCTTCGAAAACGAGATCGAATGCAACTCTAGCTGTGGGGGTGGGATGGATATCACGAAACCATCACTAGTTGGAGTGGGATGGATGATGATTACCTCCGTAGCAATACCCCGTTGCGCCGATTGTGGTAACACCTTGCTCTTTGAGTGCTGCTAGGACTTTATCGACTATTGGACGGGCTTTGTCCGGACTGTGTTTTGCAATCCATTCATCTCGGTTCCACTTGGACTACATGCAGGTGTGTTATGGTGTCGAGTCCAGACGTAAGTTAAGGACGTACGCTTCCACCACTCATAATATCAGCCGGGACCGGATCTCCGTTGAAGAGATCTGGCATAACAGTCTAGTTAAAACTGTTCAACCGAAGCTCACGAAAGATAAAGATAGGGCACTAACCCTAAATCCGTTCCGAGCGAAAGCATCCGTCAACAACTATATATTTGTGTTGGCAAGATAATTCTGAGTTAGTGGTATGGCGAAGAGGACCTACCTGATTGTTGATAAGCTGAGGGCCGAACACATCCGTTAAGAAGAGGATAACTTTATCCCTTGGGTATTCGGTCTTGGGTGTAGCGACATACGAATCAATATCGCCAATTTTCACCCATTCACCTGCTCGTTGATTTAGACTAGCTGATTCAGGTTTCGCAGATGGTTAATGCTACCTTCTGGGGTTCCTTCATGCTTCACACCTGTATGGACGCCACTGCATTTAGGGGTTGAGCTATTAATCAGGATGGCACGTACCTTTGAAGCAATCTTCGCAGTGAGCACTCATGGCAAGTAGATATAATTGAACCTTGTTGGAGTTGGAATATTATGCTTGGCACGCTAGCAGGTTTCTTGAGGGTGTAATCATTGTTGTGCTATAGATACCTCTTATATTCCTAGACTTCACAATGCCATTGTCTACGCGAAACGGCAGACAATAGCCGCCGCGGCAGGATAAACAGGATCCATATGATCACAGTGGCGCAGAATGTTCCTAGCTTTAGGCAGTCATGCGAACCCTTGATCCAAGTCTGGCAGGAAGATAACAATAGTTTGATCGAGGTGGAAGAGATGAGTAATCATGCTCAGTAATCACAAAGAATATTTGACGCATAAGAGCATTTTACAAATATTGCTTGAACCAGAGTACAGCAGCCTTGAAGGAGCCTTCCTTCCCAGCTTTGACTTTGGGGTTGCTCAAATCACCCCTCAACGCGAAACCATGTGTGCACCCATCCCAATACTCTTGCTTGTACCCAGGTGTGAATTTACCGTCTCCAAGAACCTCATCGGCCTTTGCTTGAGCCTTGGGAGGGAATTGCGGATCTGTGGTACGACGGCCTTCACAACCCCTTCGAAGGCAAGGTCAAAACAATATCGGGCTAGAGCAGTATCAAAAATCTGCACATATCAGTTATCAGATACCTCACCTCCGAAGCAGTATTAGCAGCGAAGGTCGTTACACCTTGTTCTCTCAAAGCTGCGATTATTTTATCAATAATCGGACGTGTTGAATCGAGTCCATGAGACTTGAACCAATCTGGGACAGAGAAATCGCGCTAAATGAATGCATATGAGCTACATCAAGCCGGGGATCTGAATAGAATATGTTTTCATCTAAATAATCTTCAGGGACCGGGTCTCCGTAGAAAATGTCAGGCGCAATAGTCTAATCAGCGCGGAAACGGTGTTAATCCAATTATCAACATCAGTACAATAACAGTGATCGCAATACCCTACCTTGAAACCATTGCGAGCGAAATCATCCACCAGGAGCTTCGAGATGGTGAGAACGGTCAGAGCGAGAAGCAAATATGAATATTCGTACTTTAGAATTTATCAAATGCATGCCGAAGCCATCTGCCAAATACAAGATAACTTGATCTTTCGAGTACTCGCCCGACGGGGTGCCTACATAGCACTCAACACCCCCAATCTGTTCTAGCTTGCCTATACCGGGGTGATTGAGTCACCAGTGAGCTAAGGGAGAGTCGGAAGCCGACCTTCGAGGGTTCCTTCATGTCTCACACCTAAGTAAGTCATCAGGATCCTTGTCAAAGGCACAGTTTCTGACAGGAACTCACCTTTCACGCAATCTAGGCAAAGACTCATTGTCAGGGTGGAGGCTTGCTAATGATGTCGCGCTTTGATCAAGTATGGCGATAGGCGCCTCCACTCTATATGGTGCCGACAGACATCTATGTCAGCACTTTGCTTCCTGAGAGTGGTCATCAGAATTTGGTTGAAGTGGATCACAATCGGTTGATATTGATGCTGTTAGAGTGCGCGCCCATGAGCTTCATTGGTAAGATTAGGTTTTTACACCCTAATGGGCTTCTGTGAAGTAAGCCCTGAGTGTCAATGAGCAAGGGAAAATGGAAGGTGTATGACTTTATCGCAGAATGGATCAAACGCACTCTTACTAAAATACTCCCAACAGTGACTGACGCCCACATATGATGGTTACAAGGTTTTTGACCTAACCATAATAAGAAGCTGATTGCAGTATATCATGAAATGGCCCTATGAACAGGATATCTACGTAGCTGGCGGGTCTGCAGAGATTCCACACCACATCAGACTAATCAAATAAGCGATGTAAATGTCGCATACCTGCTATAAATATTGTTTGAACCAGAGAATAGCAGCCTTGAAAGAACCTTCCTTCCCAGCTTTAACTTTCGGATTGCTCAAATCGCCCCTTACCGCGAAGCCATGCGTGCACCCATCCCAATACTCCCGCTTGTACCCAGGTGTGAATTTACCGTCTCCAAGAATCTCATCGGCCTTTGCCTGAGACTCAGGAGGGAACTGTGGGTCTGTGGTGCAGCTGTTGATCAGCAGTGGCGCTTTGGAAACCTTAGCATATTTCTGGGACAGATAATAAATCAGAGGGCAAGAATGAGGTTTAATCAAACATAAGGTCTTATACCTCCAAATCATCGGGAATTTGTAAAAGAGAAGGATGAGAAACGACGACAGCCTTCACAATCCCTTCAAAGGCGAGGTCGAAACAGTATCGTGCTACATAGTGCAGTTTCAGAAATCTGCGTGTATCGGGTATCAAATATCTTACCTCCGAAGCAGTATCCAGTGGCAGCAAAATCCGTTACGCCTTGTTCTCTCAAAGCTGCGATTACTTTATCAATACTTGGACGTGTTTGCTCAGGTCCATGAGACTTGAACCAATCTGGGATGGAAAAGCTGCGCTAAGCAAATGTATATGAGTCACAGAACCAAGTCGAGGATTCAGATAAGATACATTTCCATTCAAATAATCTTCAGGGAAAGGGTCACCATTGAAAATATCTGGAGCAATGGTCTAATCAGAACAAAGCAACGTCAATCCAGGTATGTACAACAACAGTAGTAACAATGCCCTACCTTGAAACCATTGCGGGCAAAATCATCCACTAGAAGCTTCCAAATGATAAGAACAGTTAGAGCATTAGGCAAGGATGGATGTCCATACCTTAGAATTTATTAAATGGATACCAAAGGCATCCGCCAAATACAGGATAACTTTATCCTTCGGGTACTCGCCCGACGGCGTGCCTACATAGCATTCAACACCCCCAATGTTTTCTAGCTTGCCTGTAATGAGGTAAATCAGTCACCGGGAAGCTAAAGCAGAAAAGCCGACCTTCGGGATTCCCCTCGTGTCTCACACCTAAGTAACATCAGGAATCTGGTCAAAACACAGTTTCTGAAAGCCAAAAGAACTCACCTTTCACGCAATCTGCGCAAAGACTCATTGTCAGAACGAAGGTTTGCAAATGATACCGCGCTTTGGGTAAGTGTAGCGAAGTAGGCACCTCCCACTTTATATGCAGCCGATATTATTGGTTTCTGGGATTTTGCTCCCTGCTAGTCATCAGGATTTGGTCAGCTTCGATCATAATCGGTTGATGGTGGTGTGTGCATGGGAGAATACCAGTAAGTGTTCGTGCTGATTTACTACATTTGGATCTTAGGCTTTTATATTCCGATGGGTTTCCGTCAGCTTCGAAGTACCAGCAAGAAGGTCAAAATGGAAGGTATAGGACTGTTTCACAGAATGGATCAATACTCTACTTCCGGGTACAAAGGTTTTTGACCCAGATATCATGAGAAGCCGATTGCAATAGCATCTTGAATTGGACATTGAAACCCTGTGAACAAGCTTTCTACGTCTGGCAGGTCGACAAAAATCCCACATTAGACAAAGCAAATACGCGAAGGTGATTGGTCACAAGATGGAAATGACGCATACCTGTTATAAATATTGTTTGAGCCACAGAACAGTAGCCTTGAAAGAGCCTTCCTTCCCAGCTTTAACTTTTGGATCGCTCAAATCGCCCCTCACCGCGAAACCATGCGTACAACCGTCCCAATATTCTCGCTTGTATCCGGGTGCGAATTTACCATTCCCGAGGATTTCGTCGGCCTTTGCCTGAGCTTCATGAGGGAATGCTACATCCATAGTGCAGCTATTAATCAGTAGAGGCGCTTTCGATAGCTTCGCGTATTTCTGAAGGAGAGTAACGGATGAGTTGCGAAGAAAGCAAGTGATAAATGCTATCAGATACCTCTAGATCATCGGGAATTTGCAATGAAGAAGGATGCGAAACGACTACGGCCTTCACAAGCCCGTCAAAGGCGAGGTCAAAAGAGTATCGCCCTAGTAAAAGGTTGGAGTAGTGGGTGCTTTGGACATGGAACGTCTTACCTCCGAAGCAGTACCCAGTAGCAGCAAATTCGCTGATTCCCTCTTCCTTCAAAGCTGCGAGCACTTTGTCAATGATTGGACGTGTCTGATCTTGGCCATGCTTTGCAAGCCAGTCCGGTATGGAGAAGTTGCTCTAGACACAGTGAATTAGTTGCAGCAAGACGTTGGGGATCTGAATAAAATACATCTTTATCCAAAAAATTCTCAGAGAACGGATCGCCTTGAAGAAGGTCAGGAGCAACGGTCTAGATCGCGGCAAAACGATGTTAAGTCGTCATTTGCGACAGATTTTGCAGAATACACGACCTTGAATCCGTTACGGGCAAAATCGTCTACCAGAAGCTTCACATCGACATGAGGATCGTTTAATAAAAAGGTAAATAAGGCCATGCGTACTTGATTATTGATCAGATTAATCCCAAAGCCATCCGCCAGATACAAGACGACTTTATCCTTCGGATATTCGACCGACGGGGTAGCTACGTAGCATTCGATGCCCCCGATCAGTTCTAACTTTCCTATAGCGATGTAAAGTATTTGCAAGCTGTCGCCTGGGGTAGGATTACTATAATTTAGGACCGACCTTCGGGAGTACCCTCGTGTCTCACACCTATATGTTAAGGAATCAGTTGAGCTCCTCAGCAGTGTTATGGATTTGAACACAGCTTACCTTTTATGCAATCCTGACAAAGGCTCATTACTTTTGATTCTTTGAATGGAACGCCGCAAGAGTAATCGATCACACCTTGGTTATTGGCACAAGCACTTCCCATTTTTAGATCATAATGCAGGGAGCCGGTGACTCAGTCTCCTGTATCCTTTCATCATACACGATTTGTCATTGGACATCACGCATTGTTCAGATACCATACATAGGAACGGATTCCACCAATGTCGCTGCGTGCGTTCAATGAGCTATTTTGAGCAATGAGCCTCCGAGTATGGTAGTCCCAGGCAAATCAGCAGTAATACAAGAGGTCGAGAAACAAGGGTGTATATATCCAGAACGAAACAACGCGTGTGGTCGCCGAAATGCTTGCACGGGAGGACGAGTTAAGTGAGCATGAACTAGTCGCTATACTATACGGGAGCGTGTGCCCAAGTCACCAATTAGAGATTGATTCCCACGGTCAGATTTGTCCTCAAGTTCAAGGCTTAGTATGTTCGCGCAATTATTAACCACGGTCTACGATATGGAGATTCGCTGATTGTTGTTTGGAGTCCAGGATGGCGTCTAAGCTCTTCAGCACCGTGACTTCACTATGCCTCCATTCACTGGCTCCCTGGTTCAAGGCCCCTCCCAAGATATTGACATTGAGCTGCAGGATCGGTCAGATGTTTCCGAACATCGACAAGTCGTAGGTGAAGATACAGGACACGCGGAAGAGGTCAATGGGCCAGTAACGGTCGATACTATCCAAGCAGCTCAACAGCCCATGAGGAAGTACCAAATGTTATTATTATTATCTGGTTTCTTCATGACATTCCATGTCAATGGAACCAACTCCGTATTTGGTATATTCCAGGTGCCTGTATATCTTGACATTATTAGTTAAATCGGCTATTGACCATGAATACTCACCAGGAATTTTACACCTCGTCAGAGACGAACATTACTGATGGCCAGGGCCAAGATGCACTGGTTGCGTTGGTAGGAACGATTGGTAGTGGCCTAACATGGAGCGGAGGGATTTTTGTTAATCCTCTCATCGCTCGAGTTGGCGATGTTAGGGTGATCACGCTCATCGGTGCAACATTGATGAGCTTAGGCGAATTTGCAGCAAGCTACAGTACGAAGGTAAATCTCGGCAATCTAATTCAATTCATCTCCAATATTAACTCATCTTCAGCTTTGGCACCTGTATATCACTCAAGCTCTTCTGTATGGGTTTGGCTCATCAATGTACTACTTTCCTATCATGTCCATCACCCCGGTTTACTTTGATCGACATCGTGGATTCGCTATAGGCGTCATAGCCGCCGGAAGCGGAATAGGCAGCCTGGTCATTGCTCCTGTACTGCAAGCGCTCCTAGATAGGTACGGTATACGCTGGGCACTTCGTGCTCTGGGAATCTGGAATTTGGTCGTCGGTATACCTATATCGTGCGTGATTAAACGCAGACCCGGTTTCGGAGCCAGAGGACAGACACATTTAAACATGCGCTTAGTCAAGAGTGGCACTTTTCTCTACCAGGTAATAGCACCGTCATCCGATGTCTACATATACATACAGCTAACGCAGGAACAAAGGCATTGGGTGCGTTCCTACAGGCGGCTGGGAACAACATACCGATATACTATCTGTCTTCATACTGCGTCGCCGTCCTGGGATATCCTCGATCAACAGGTAGTTTGCTTCTAGCCATTAATAGCGCCATAAATAGCGCTTCTCGGATTTTAATGGGAATACTCGCCGATAGAGTTGGTTGGCAAAATACAATGATAATCAGTGTAGGTTCTACCTCTCCATTCGCACACGGAACAATTATCGATATTGTGTGCAGCTCATCCTTGCTGCAATCTCCGTTTTGGCCGTTTGGTACAACGCCCCTCGGATTCAGTTCGTCGTATTCACCATTCTATACGGCATTTCTGCTGGAGGTTACAACGCCCTTTTACCAACCATCATCACCGAGGTATACGGTGTACAAGACTACACTAGCGTTAACGGGTTTATCTACTTCATACGAGGGCTTGGTTCCGTAGGTGGTGCTCCTCTTGCGGGCGTTATCCTGGGAAGCCATAAACGAGGAGGAAGTGCCGCTGAACTAGCGTCGCGGCTGGACATGCAGCTCCTGAAGAAGGGGTATAATAATATGATCATATACTCTGGTGTTTTATTAGCCGCATCTAGTTTCTGTGTGGCGTACGTGCGTTGGCTACACGCACACGCTCGAGGCCATTGGTCATGGAAAGCCTAGCTCTTCCTGCGACAAGTTCTACTCTCTTGTGAAGGGTATCATAAGTTGGATGAAGGGTACTATGATGAGCGCGTATGTATACGTATCAGGTATCCAGTAAATACGCAAAGATATCCTATATACACCAAAAGTCAGAAATACAACAGCTAACTTAATGAGCGTGACCATTTAGTCCTCTGGTCGCACCCAACATTTCTACCAGTTTCTCCAAGGAAACTGCAATCCGAGAAAGGTTATCGTCGATGGAAGTAAGTCGGGCAGAGACATCTGCAGGTAACGCTGCTATACCAGCTGCCGGCGCAGCAGCAGCAGGCGCTGTGGGAGGAGGCGGAGGTGGTGGAACATAATCGTCCACTTTATCATCAATGGGATATTCCTCCGACGTGTATGGTTGTAGGGTGGGCATTAGCACCTTCTCCGTCGCATGGCGTATTTGTCTCGTAGACTTGAGTGGATTCCCGTAGGCGGGACATGGCAAGTATCCCATACAAGCATACTTCTTGACGGCGACGTTATTGCCTTGAGTCAGGAGAACCTTGAACGCATATACCCTTCGGCAATTGATATCGACCAGCGCCCACGCTTTCCATTCCCAATCACCTCCCGCCCGCTCACCTCCGAGGTCGAGGCCAATTTCACTTTCACCGGTCTTCATCGCCTTCCATACTACTTGCCGCAGTTTGATGACGCTGACTTCATTCCCATCGATCTCCGCTACAACATGCTCCTTTGTCGAGCTCGTAACGCGGATATATGCCCGAGTGCACCTCTCCGCATCATCAAAGTGGAAAAATGCCATCTCCTCCGACCCCGGCTTGGGTTTATCGAGAGAGTACGGAGTAAAGACATACTCAAGTACGATACTCGCTTCCTCGCCTTCGATATCCTTAACAGTGAGTTTCAATCGTAAGGGCCTGTTCCGTGCAATATATGCGCGATTCCACCAACGAATTTCGACCTTTTTGTCCTCTTCCGAACGGGGAACCTCAGCTTGAAACTTGATGGGAAGAGACTGTTTGGGATCGATCGTCACCGGGAATATCTCGTTCACGACCTTGAGACTAGTGACCGGCGTGTAAGATTCGTCCCCGACAAGTCGGAATTCTGCTGTGGCTGACTCAATTGTGATAGGTTCGCCACCATTCGCAGGAGCCTTGTTGACGATCGAGAGGATTCCCTCAAAAAAGTCAGCATCTGTACGCGCCCAGTCTGGATTGGCCTTGAGTGGTGGATCAGAGGTTGCCTTGAGGATAACGGGGAAGGAATTGAGAGTCATAGTTTTGAAATCAGTACGTGGAGGTCGAATGGGCTTTTCGGGGAGGTCAGCACTGACACGGATTGTTCGTGGGATGCGATAATCGCCTCTGGGGGTGTAACTGCGAAGGCCACCTTCGGAAAGCACTACGATATCCGCAGATTTGCTGCAGGTGGTGATGTCGATGGGGCACACGGTCACAAATGGGTTTTCAGAGGTCGCAACTTTGGCGGTAAGACGTACAGCATTGATGATCCCTTCTCTCGAGAGGAGCCATTCTGCCATTGCATATTCAGCCTCGCTATGGGACGTGCGGAATATGGTACATTGATGAGTGATGTTGATCACCTGCGAGAGAGACTCGAGTTCCCTTGCTGTAAATGTGTCGAAGAAATACTTCTCCTTCCAGCTGATGCTTCCTATGCGAATGAGCAGAGTGGGCTCTTGAATCCTCTCGCCGCGAGATGCCCACCGCAAGAGCTTGCCGACGTATACTTTTTGAGTCTCATTGGTTTCGAGATTAGTGTCTTCGACATGGGCAAACTCTTCGCAGGTGTCGGTATAGTTGATGATGCCCCACGCACGTTTGAAGAAGTTATTATAAGGATATTCGCAGTGGTGCTGGGGACGATGGAATCTAAACTGGCAGGGATGCTGTGAGCCACAGCAAGGGTAATTCCTGCCCCATGCATCCGTGCGATGGAAAGAACAAGATGCGGGTCCGTTCGCCGACTCTCGGTATTCTTGATTGCATTGCACGCAGGTGTACTTTTGTTCTTTTTCCGCCTCGTTCATCTGTGCGGCTATCCCCTGCAGACCGCTGAGGATGGCCTTGCTTACGCTATCATTAATGGTCTTCTCGAGCTGGACCTGATTTTCATGAATAGCATCGGAGAGATTGACGTTCAGCTGCTCCATGGTTTGATCATCAACACCCGCATCAAGCGTATCGGCGAACTGGGTAACGAGCTCCCTAGATTCCTTAACAGCTTCGACGCCTCCATGGCTTGTGATGAATCTCTGCGCAGCTTCGTCCTCTGGGTCGACCGGGATGGCACGGTTGATGATAGTGTCCAGTTGAGTCGTCTGATGAATCTGTAGACTCATCATGAGGTCATTGATGCATGCGTTGATGTTTTGGGCGCAAGTCGTGAACTTCTCTTTATTCCCGATTGTCAACCTCTTCGCGACCCTACCCTGCTTGCGATACGCCTCGATCAACGCCGCCGCCTGCTTAAGCACACCGTTCATACGGTCAATGACAAGCCTCGTCGCTTCCGTCACTGTAACAGTTTGAAGTATCGGCAGGTGCCCCAGCATGAACGTGATCCTGTCCAACAGATCCGAGCATTTCACGTCCACATCGCGAGCATTGTTCTCGATCATCACGATCGCTTTGAGGATGATAAACGCTGGAGCAACGAAAGGAAGTGTTCTTCCGAGGTCTGCTAGCTGGTCGAGAATTTGTAGCGCAGCCTGTAAGGATGGATTGGTGAACAATGGATCCACCACTGTGTTGATGCCGGAGAGGACATTGAATGTGCGGCTCCGGGTCGGCCCTTGTATATTCTCGTCCTGTAGATCGAAGTTCATGAGCAAGAAACCTGAAAAATAATGGGGATGGAGATGACAGTACTTTGGATATTTGTATAGGGCTCTCAACTAGGGTTTGACTCCTTTTTTGTTCTGACATACTAATTTCGTAAAGTAACAGGTCAGGCACACCGCACTCTGGTTACTTTGATCAACGTAGGCAGCGACGACGAGGCAGGGTTCCCTAGTTGTGACGTGACTCAATCGTTGAAAGCATATGGCTTGGCTTTATACGAGCTCCCCTCTGCTGAGCGCTGACACGAGACAGCGAACACATGTCAGCGCACACTGGAGCAGAAGGTTGTTATTGATGCCATCGTCAAGAAACTTGGCCGATACCGTTGGCGATATACTTTGACATGAAGATGTGATGGACATGGGAACAGAGGATAGAGTAATGAGTGTGCGTGAAAGAAGCGCTCGATGTTTTCCAGCTAGCGAAGTTTCGTTATTTCATGGTACAAAGTACCCGGTACAAGAGGTTTGCGACATTACTTCATCTTTGATGCTAAGCTTCGTTGCACTATTTGAAGTTCGTAGGTGCGCATATCCTATCACTACTCAGGCTCAGCTGCTACTATACATTTAGTAATTGTGTAGATTATGTATCCAAAATGCTACCTGAAGTAGCGTATTCCAAGTGCAACGCTCAAGTTCTTCGAATATTCCTGCTTCTTGTGTTGGTCATCGGAAGCAAGTTCAACAGCGCGGCGAAACATGACAGCTGCATCCTCGATGTCTTCAACCTCACGGAAATGTTCAAAGCGGGCTTGAAGAGCCTTACCGAGGGTGTTCAAACAGGCTGGCTTTTCACGATGATGATCAGGGATGAGCTCATAAGCCAATTTCAGTGTTGCAACTGCATCTTCGATGTCTTGAGGATCTTTCGCATGCTCGAAGCGGCTCTGATAGGCGGTCCCGAGGCTGTCTAAGTAAGCCGGCTTGTTAGCATGGTCGTCAGGAACAAGGCCATTGACATAGCGCAACATTGCAATTGCATCTTGGATATCCTCCAACTCTCCGAGACAATCAAAGCGGTGTTTGAGAGCAACCCCAAGGTTGTTGAGGTACATTGCCTCATTGGCATGGTCTTCGGGTGTAAGGTCTTTAGCACGACGCAGCACTTTTACTGCGGCTTCGATATCCTCGAGATCATGGCAGTGCTCAAAGCGGGTCTGGAATGCCATACCAAGATTGCTCAGATACACTGGCTTTTGTGCATGCTCATCAGCGGTGAGGTCATTGGCAAGTTCCAGTACCACAATTGCATCGTCAATGTCACTAACCACGCCAAAATAGTCAAATTTGGTCTGAAGGCTAATCCCAAGACTATTCAGATATTTTGGCTTGTCAGGATGCTCCTCGGAGGTGAGCTGGTTAGCGTGACGCAGCAATGCAATGGCCTCCTCAATATCCTTGCGACGGCCGTAGCGATCAAAGCGGCTTTGAAGAGAGTTGCCGAGACTGCTCAAGCGCATTGGCTTGTCGGCGTGATCGTCAGGAGTAAGCTTGTCGGCACGACGGAGCAATGAAATCGCATCCTTGATGTATTCGGGCATCCCAAAATTGTCGAAGTGGATTCGAAGGGTATCACCCAGGTTGCTAAGACGCAATATCTTGTTGAGGTGGTCATCGGGTGTCAGTTCATTGGCATGCCGAAGTGCTGAAATTGCTTCCTCGATGTCCGCACGGTCACCACAACGCTGGAAACGAGTTGAAAGCGCAATGCCAAGGCTTTCTAAACGCATCGCCTTGTCGATGTGGCCCTCAGGGGTGAGGTCATTCGCACGACGCTGCGCTACAATGGCCTCCTCGATGTCCTCAAGGTCACCGGTCAACTCAAAGCGAGTTTCTAGTGCAGCTCCGAGGTTGTTGAGATAGACTGGCTTGTTGACATGGCTTTCAGTGGCAAGCTCTGCAGCGCGCTGCAGACCTCTGATTGCATCCTCGATATCCTCGAGCTTACCAAAGCGCTTGAAGCGTATTTGGAGAGCAATTCCAAGGCCGTTCAAATACGCCGGCTTGTTGGTGTCTTTATCCAGTGTGAGCGCCGTAAGGTGCTTGTACTTCGCAACTGCATTTTCGATGTCTTCAGGGTGGCCCAAACGCTGAAAACGGATACGCAGGGCTTCAGCAAGGCTGTTAAGGTACTCCGAAATGTTGACAGAGTCGTCAGAGGGGGCGTCGAATGTCTTCTGAAAAGCAGCAACCGCCTGGTTTATGTCTTCAACTTCGCCCAAGCATTCGTATCGCTTGAGCAAGGCGTTTCCAAGGCTTTCGAAAAGAGATGGTTCGTCAGCAGAGTTGGCGATTTGCTGTCGAGCAGCTACTACGTTATTGAGATCATTAATCCTGCCAAGATCTGCATATCGCTTTCGGAAGAAAGCCTCAAAAAGGCTTAGAAGGCGGCGAACTTCACTCGTATCGATACGGAAGCGTTTAGGACACGAAGACTGATCGTTCGTTGGGTGTCCGAAAAGGAAATCCACAAAGGACCAATGTGCAAACCGAAGGACGTCTCCTTCCTGAAGTACCGAGCGAAGCCCTTTGCAGATGTTTTCCACTGTCGATCGTTTGAGGTTCAGAGCATCCGCGAGGTCAGCTGACGTGAGAGAAAGCTGAGTAGCCGCAACAGCAGTCATAAGCATCCTAATATTGACACATTCTCCAAGTGTCCATTGCGAGAATGATGTCTCCATGATCTGGGCATACAAGGCATATATGTCGCCGACGGGAAGCAATCCACCTAGCACGTCTCGTAACCGTGCCTCTGGATCGACCTCGATATACTTCAGAACAGTAACAGCCCATCCAAAAATGCCAGCAGCATGTACTGTTAGCTTGTCGACAACATTCCGTCCAGGCCAGCCCACATGCAGACTGTGACGTGCTGCGATTTTATCGAATTTGTGTGCGAAATACTGGCGTATGTCATCGCCCGACTCGATGGTAACGGCCTCTCCAGTGCCTATACTAAGAGGTAAATGGGGGACCTTAGCAACCCGGCCCTGATGTCCAAGGAAGAAGGTCTTAATATCTTCTTGGTCCCGACTTGTGACAATGAGTTTGAAGAATGAATGAAGTTTGGCCCAGGTAGCAACACAGAAACAGACACTTTCACGATCTGTAGAACGAGAACCCTCAAGGCTACCGCATTCGTCCAAGCCGTCAATCACAAAGACGGGAAGAGGGTCACGTTTGCCGCCTGACAGCAGCTCCCCTGCCAGTTTACGAAGGGGTGCATCGACAAGATGGAGAAACATTTCGCTTGCTGGTGCATTCTCCAATCTCACCTTGTGGGACTTCAGTTTAGAGAGAATGACATCCTTGCAGACGGGAAATGCGCGTGCCAGTTCATACGAAAAGAACCGCCAAAGGGTAGATGACTTGATATTGCCTTTACTACTGAAGGCAAATAAAGTCCCCATGCGATGGCCTTTGTTCAGCTCGTTAACGACCGTTGAGGCAATCGTCGATTTGCCCGCTCCGGGGTATGCGTGGAGCCATAAGATGTTCGGAGCGTCGAAGTCACTTACCCAACCCATGACTGCTGAGATGATGGTAGTGCGAGTTCCTTTGAGATGTACGGCGTGAATTGGCAGCGCGTATTTCGGGTTCAACTCCTCCAAATATTGACCGTCTTCATCATCCATCACTGTCATGTTCAACCCCAAAGATCCACGTCAGTACTGACATATGATCGATAATTTCCGTACATACCAAGATTTGTGACATCTAAGACCGTATTAAGTTTCGAATCAACACATCAAATCTAATGAACTTACAATTATTATATTGATGTCCCCTAACGCTGTTGATGGTTAAACCGTGGATTTCGAAATCGTGGGCGTTCGAGAATACGGCTGGATGAATTTTCAGTATTACTGCATGCCACGCCGACTGTATCTCCTCACATGAAGCATTAGGGTTTTGGGAACCAGCATCTGACCCCCCATTGACATCTTGGCTGACGTCGGACGCAAGCAAAGGACCAATAAAAGCCTATCAGTAAAGCTAGTGCGGTGGCGTTTACGTATACTGAGCTCACATCCTTAGCTCTGTATGGCTCCCTATGTCTCCGTGCATGGGTAGCCGTAGAGATGGTGAGATCTAGGCGAGGCTTCGGAGGGTAAAATTGGGTGCGTTGTGAATCGACTGCGCGAGTAAAGTACCAAAGTACCATATCCTGGGTCAGCACTTAGACCATGGCAGACCACTATCGAGCTTGCCGAGGCGCCTATCATCATCTTGGAAGATCTGTCAACTACACCGGCTTGGGGTTTGATGTCTAGGCTGGCGCTAGGTCGGCAGTTTGAGCGGCCGTAGGCATCATGCTCGGCAATATGAATTCACTAAGTATCAGTGGATCCCACGTTATCGATTTATCAGCGAAATGGTTTAGGGATCGAAGCTGCAAGTAGACGCGCATATGCTCAGAATAACCCAAGTGGCAGGAGTCGGCATAATGGGAGGCTAGATGAGCCCGATAGATATGTGCCTTCTAATTTACCCTTTTCTAGTCAGGCTATCATCTACCTTTTCTTCTCAACGATATAATGCACGAAGCGCCCGAACCCTGTGGGTATCTAGGCTGTTATTAGACGCATATGCTCATAATTGTGCCATGAGTACCCACCTAAATGACAAAAAGAGATCGGCATGATGTTTGAATAGATGAGTCCTACTGCCTGCCTTGCCTTCCCAAAGATATAAATTGGCAAGGAATGGCTTTCAAAGCAACTAGTTATATTCCTCCATCTATAACTCAAGATGACACCGCCCAAATTGCAAGCGGGTAAGTTATACGGGTGATTCATGTGACAAAGGCGATTTAGAGTACTCATCTTTGACTGAAGAAGATGAACATACCTATACTTCCGATATTAGGGTATTCGTGCCCATGAGCCTCACTTCGACGATGAGTGATGAACATACCGACATGCCTGATCATATCTATACATCCGTACGGACCACTAGCCGACAGAATGCAAGTGCACAGAGAGATGGGACACGTGGATTGAAGGACTCAAAAAGTGGCCAAAGTCTAGGTGAGCGAAGTGAGTGTGGCATTGCAACCAGAGTCTATGAAGGACTAACTTTGTTGATACACACCAGGCTCTCGTGCTATGATCACGGACCAGTTCCAGAGAGCCTTGCAGCTCCTGGATACCCTGGGCAGATCGGACCCTAGGGGAAAAAGTACTCAAGAGCAACATTTATTATATTTGCTGCAATTGTATACAGCTTCCCTTGAAAATGGACGCTAGTTGACGAGTGTCGAATCTCATCTATGATGAAGTATCGGAAGAGATAGTAGAGTTATACTCTGCAGTTGATTCTCCAAGCTATTGTAGATCTACTTGAAGCCGGGTTCGAATTTGGGTAATGTCGTCTTCACGACTCGCAGGAACTTTTGTACACCGAGCCCCCTTCGGTTAGCTTCTCGCCCTCCACCGCTACACAACGTGTCTTGGTGCGTGAATAGAGATAGGGCAGGATTCAGGGTGCAAAAATGGGTGTAGGTGTAAAGCAACTACGCAAGTAAAGCACTATCTTGGGCTACCAATGAGTCCATGGCAGGCCACCATTGAACCTATCGAGGCGCCTATCATCGTTATGGAATATCTGCCAACCACACAGGCTTGAATTTTGACTTCACAACTGGTGAATGGCCTTGGACATAATGCTCGGCAGTGCGTTATTTATTAGCACTGGTTCCCACGTTATCGGCGAAATGCTGGATCTCTGCAGGAATCGAAGCTGCAAGTAGACGCGCGTATGCTCAGAATAAGGCAGAAAGGAGTCGGCGTAATGGGTGTCTAGATGGTCTGATGGGACATGTGTATTCCGATTGACCTCTCGTGTATATGCCCGAAGCGCTGGAGCCCTATGGGGATCAGTAGATGCGCAGATATGTCCATAATTGTGAGCTGAACCCACCCAGCGACAATAAGTCGGCACGATGATTGACCAGATGACGTGAGTCCGATGTGTTGACATTGTCTTCTCAAAGGTATAAATTGTCAACAATCTCTTACCTTTCCAAGCAGCCAGTCATTTTCCTCTGCATTTTCCTCTGCCTATAACTCAAGATGCCACCCAAACCACAAGCGAGTAAGTTATGTGGTGCTTTGAAGGTGACCAAGTGACGAGAGCGATATAGATCGTCAACGACGCGCTCCGTCTTCGGCGACGGAAGTTTTACACACCGAGGTCTTTGACCACGGATCGAGGCACATAGGGGCAACCCATAATCATAAACATCAGCACCAGGGAGCGCGCAGCACAGGAGGGCCTCCAGCGGTCGAAAGCCCAAGCAAGCAAAGTGAGCATGATCTTCTGCACCAGCGAACTATGAAGGTCTAACTTTAATGTCTCCTCCATGGTAGATTTAATTGATGACAATGTCAAGCGACACTTGAAGACAGCTGGAGATCTCTGGGATCACTTACGCCCTAATCAAAAAGATCAGAAAAGGCGGAATTTGGTATACTTGTTAGATTTGTATATTACTTCCCTCAAGGCCATCGTCCATGGCAAGTCCTGAATCCCGTTGACGATGAATTTCGAGCACGAAAGTGATGCTAGAACTATGCTCAGCACTTATTTCTCTGGTGTTTTATGTTCCCTTGTAGCCAAGTACGAGAAATATCGTCTTCACGATCCACAGGAACATTGTGCAATCACGGCGGGCCGCTTCTTACTTCTTTCGTAACAGCATCTTCATCCTCCACTGCTACTCATCGTCCCTTATCTACCACAAATATTTTCAGGGACTCTATATGAGCTTGTGCGCCCACGTTAGTTGCTGTGTTAGTGCATATGCTCCTAAGGTCGAGTCTACTGACGGGCGAGTGGGGTGCATCTTGTCATTGGCCAAGTTGCATGAGCTTATCTTCCACGTTGGTCGCTGGTTAGGAGCATTAAGAGACATGAGCTTGCCAGGAGAGTTGGCATGATCGTGAATGTAGCAGTGTGGTGTTAACGTACCTTTTCCCCCGTCAGATATATTTTGTAATTGGCCAAACTTTGTGAACTCGTATCCTGCGTAGAGCTGGGAAGTCGGAATACGAGAATTTGTTGAGCTTTGAGGGCTACAACGGCAGGGAATTAGTACTTCGAAGTTCTAGACGGCCTTGTCAGTCAGGCGACTCAGCGAATAATCCATATTTTTCCAATTAATCCTAGTCAATGGCCTCCATCCATAACTCAAGACGAAATGCTACCCAATTGGCACAAGTCGGAATATCTGCAAAGGCTTGGGTTCTGATTACTCGCTGGATAAGGGATTTTCAATGGAGACGTCAGCTGTGTAATCCGTGGCCAATCACTTGGGTGATGGGCAACACATGTCCCAGAGAGCACATCCAGAGAATCCTTTCTAGACGAACACCCAAGAAAAACCAAGATTCACAGCGCTTGTATGATCCACATCTCGCGCGCAAGTCTTGTCAGGTTCTTTTACCAGAGATGAGTAAGAATATCAAATTAAGGTAATGTGGAACGAACTGAAATCATTTAGAGCCTTGATATCATAGCTTCCTACTCCTGGTGTCGCAAACCTCGCCTCGTTCTCCGGCAGCCGTTTACACATGGATCAGCATCATCTTCCGTGGATTTCAATATTGCGCTGCCTGCGCTGCCTTGAGAAGTACGGTAGCCATACTGTGGACGAACCCCAAAACACCATGAGGACTGTACAGCTTGAGCAATTGTAGACAAAATGCTTTCCAAGCTTGGCAAGACATTCACCAGCACCGCCCCTCTCACACACACGAGCATCCCAATTTGCTCGAGTACGCACGAAGCGCTGGATCCCATGTACGCGTTATCGGCGAAACGCTGGAACCCTGCAGCGCTGTGATTAGGCGCGCATATCTTAGGCGCTGCGACGCAGCGACACAGGCTGCCAGCACCGCCCAAGCAGTGACAGAAGACTCAAGGACTCCGCAGACTCATGGTTGGATGGATAAGCTAGACGAATATGGGCATTCAAATGAGCCCTTTTCCTGCCGTCCTCTCGAGGATATAAATTACCAACAAATTCCTACTTTTCAAAGCAACCAGTCATTTGCAAATCGCCTTTTCCATAACTCAAGATGAAGCTTCCACCCAAACAACAAGCGAGTAAGTGATGCAGTGCTTTGGAGAGGTGATACATGTGACAAAGGCGATATAGATAACCGACAGCGCACACCCTCTCCTCCAACGACAGATGATTTATACACCGATGTTACTGGCCGTTGGGGTATGTCCACACAGAGCAATTCCTATCTGAGGCCACAGCAGGATAGGGCCCGTAGATTGAGGGACTCGCCAAATAATCAAAGGACAAGCATGCAGAGTGAGCGTTGGATTGCTGCATTCGTAAACCATAGGGCTAACTTCGCTTATCCACACCAGGTTCTCGTGATGTACTCTCGCAACACTTCCAGAGAGCATTACAACTCCTAGATACCCTGGGCAGGTCGAATCCTGAGACACAACGTATCCAAGAGCAACACTTATCATATTTGCTACGATTATATATCACTTCGCTTGAATCAGGACGTTAGTCGATGCCAACGAGGGTCGGAAGTAATCGATGATGATATTTTCGAGCGCCGAAAGATGGAGCATTTGATTGGTATTTTTAGGACTGGATTTACTTGTAACCGGATTGTAGCCGTCTTCTTAACTTGCAGGAATTATCTGTTACACATATACATCCAGTCCCCCTCGGTTGGCTTCTCGATTCACACTCTGGGGTTATATATGACTTTGTGCGCCGTGTTAATCACGGTGTCAGCCCGACGTTATGAACCAAATTTCTCCGTATCCTACATCAGTCATAGTAGCACACGTCACAAGTACTTCAGAGCTTCGCTGGGACCTTCTTTACACCAAGTCCTTCCAGCCAGCTTTTAACCTGCTCAGTGACGACACTCTCAGCCTCCACCATTAACCAATGTCCCTTGCCTTCCACGGACAGATCCTGAAGTTTCGGTATGAATTTATGTGCCTTGCTAATCACTACGTTCGCGCATGTGGGGTCCTTAGTACCCCAGATAAACAGGACGGGAAGATCGGCGCGGAGGTTAGGTGATAGGTTCGCGACTACGATTGAACATATTCAGTATAAATCAACCATCTGCAGTGTACACGATGCTAGTATACCTTTTTCCTCATCATATCGGTGCTTCCAAGTCCTGTAGTAGTTAAGCGGACCGTTCATACCCTTCCCGAATTCATGATGATAGTAATCAAATTCTGCAGGGGTGAGGAAGCTGCTAGAGGCATCAACCGTGGTATCACGACGGGCAAGTACTTCTTTCAACTGTCCAAGCTTTGTAAACTCGGGCCCTAACTCGTTCATTGGACGGAACATCAATGATATAAATTTGCTGAGCTAAGGCGGGTCATGGACGGGTATTTCAATACTTCAATATGACTATGAGAGAGACGGAAATACGGACGTTTTTCTCAATATGCTTCGTCGATTCTTGCTGAGAGAAATAGACTTGATATCCGAGGTCGGGTACACGCCTAGCAACCTCTTCCACAGGAATATAATGAGGAGAAGGGGGCGTGTATGGTACAGATAGGCTGTAAGCCACGTTTAACGCACATGTCTGATGGCACATAAGAGCCGCCTACATTACCAAGGCGATAAGTTTCTCGGGGTACCACATTGCAAAGCGAGAGGCTGTGAATGAGCCCCAATCATGGCCAATAACCACCTAGAGCTAATGTTAACGATCCTTTGATACACTGGTATTGGTTGACGTGTGGAGAACTTTATACGAACAGCTCGTTCAATATTCAAAAATGCCAAAAGAGCAGCCAAATCGGCACAGAGCTTCTTAGTCGAATATTCCTTCGCGTCGAAAGGTTTGTCGGTACCACCGTATCCTAGCATATCTGGAACTACAACGCGGTAACCACTCCTCACCCATGGTCTGATTTGGTTGCGCCAGCCATACCATAAGTCAGGAAACCCATGAACACAGAGAAGGGTTGGCGTAATTCCAGGAGAGAAGTCTTCGGGCAGCTGATCTACAAAGTGATATGAGCGTCCAGTACTCAGTAAAGCCGTACGATGGTTGAAACTGGATGGAATTTGTGGGTCCATTGAGGGAGAATACTGAGTAGATGGAAGCATAGGGGCGTCGGTTGACCGGCAACAACGATACCCTGTGCTTTGTCAGCGAAACACACGGATGACAAAGCAATCTGAGTCGAAAATTTGGAGTCTGTTTCTTTCTCCTTCGCTGCCGTGCTCATCTCCTGCAACAGCTTGTGCTGCATCCTTCCCCTCACCCACAAATTACGCCTGAATTTCAGCAAGTGTACCATCCCCGTTTGAACACAATCTATCTCCTTTCTCTGGTCCTGATTATCCAAATTTTACTTTTCTTTTATCAAGCCTTTGCGCAGTTTCGACGTGAGTAAACCCACTACTCTCCTATGTATTGATTCTCAAACATTTTTAACGATTTTCTAGTCATAACCCACACGTGAATTAATCAATCTAAATGCCTGTACCCGTTAAATCGTCTGCCATCCATTCACCCGCTACAACCGCTTCAAAGCCACGCGGTCAGGCTTCTAACAAGAAGACGAGAGTCGTACGACGAAGGGGCAGAGCCAAAGGTGATTTCGACAGTGATGAAGAGATTGAGAGGGAGATTGCTACGGATTCCGACTCTGACGATGACCTTTCGTCTTTTGACTCTGCATCTGACTCAGACACGGAACCGGCATCTGAAGATGTCACATCCAACGAACAGTCCCATATCTTGACTTCCGACACCTCCCATGGTCTACAGGATAGCACATCGCTTGCAAAGGAGGGCTTGTCGGATGTTAGTGGAGCCAATGGGGCCTTTTTCGCAGCCCCGGGAAATTGGTCTGAGATGGTTGCTGATGAGAATGCCCACGGACCCGCAGACCTACCAGTCATCGATTTTGCCGATTTTCATGGTCATACTGCCCAACACAAAGGCACACGACCACGCAAACCAGCAAAACATTTGAAGCAGGTTACGATCCGACCAGAGGCCCAATCTCCGCAGAAGCCATCTACCGAAATTCCGAGCCATGATGTCGAGGAAGAGCCCGTTCCATCGACGTCTCGTCGGCCTTTGAGACAGTCTTCTCCCAGACGTCCTGCAGGCCAAACTGCTCGGCAAGCTTATCAAAAGCGCTTAGAGTCTGATCCATCGTTTGTCCCGAAGGTTGGTGAATTCTGGGGCCATGACGACCGTTTGTTGGACAAGGATCTTCGTAGTCTTAGTGGTTGGTGGAGGGGTCGTTGGCAGGGTCGAGGTCGAGGACGGGGGTCCTTCGACAGAGGTTTTCCAATGCGGGACAGAGGAGGATATCATAGTGGGTTTAGACCGCAGGCAACGGACCAAGATCATGGTGAAAATGCAGAACTACAACAGCATAACGAGCATGACGTTCCGCCCATCGAAAAGTCTTGGACACATGATGGATATGAAGAAATGAAGCGGAAAGACGAACAGCGGCAGACCAAGCTTCCGGTGCGTGGAGGTTTCGGCAGTTCCCGAGGTGGCCGTGGCGGCTTTGTTCTTGCTCGTGGCCGTGGTCGGGGTGGCTTTGCATCTTCACCTTCTACACGACCTCGTACCATGCAGGCCTTCGTACCACCACCTGGCCGTCCTTGGTTTGCAATGAAACCGGAGCGCGTCTGGACTAAGCAACATGAAGGTTTCCTCTACCTCGATCCTGCTTTGAAACCTCGTCACAATCAAGGCCCAGGCATCAGAGTCAAGCTACCGGGTAGTCAAGGACTTGTCATCAGAACCTCTTTGCGATTAGGATCATCACACCCTCAGGACCCATCTAACTCAAAGGCTGAGCCACACACATCTGCTGTTTTTGATTACGATGACAAACAACTAGTTGTTCGACTACCATCGAGTCGTAGCCTTGAGAAACGTAGAGGGGCTTTGGAACGCGGGGCAAATCAACCAGAAGAGAAGCCGTCTACTAAGGCTTGCCCGTCAATTGCCTCAGTATCCACACCACCGGACATCCTTGTCACTACGACGGGCGCGTCTCAACCGTTAGCCACCGACGAGGGTTCAACTGTGGCAATAGTCGCGGCATCGGCGGCTTCTTCGTTTACAAATTCTGTTCCAGTACAGCCGCTGACGGAAGTTCAACGATTAGACGCACATAGTCCGGCCGCAGCATCGACATCAGACTCAGTAGGATGGATCAATCCGTCTGACATCACGACTTCCGCCGTCAACGTTGAGCTACAAGATGCAAATCAGACGGATAAACCAGATGAAAGGCCACCCCTTCCTCCTTTGCAAACGACGTTCACACCACCTTTGGCTTCACCCACGTATGGTTCACCTTATGCCTATGCTCATGCATTGCCACCTGGCCTTGCCCTAAATCAGCATGGTGTGCCATACGAGCTAGCTACCGGTCGACCCGTTTACTTCCAAGCTCCCATGCCAATGTATGATCCTCGTGCCATGCATCCTCCCTTCGTGCCAGGTCATGTGCATCATCCTTCCATGGATTCTCCAGACCTTCTTGCAAGTGCGCAGTCCATATCGCACACCCCGCCTATCCCGCCCCTTAATAATTTTATTGATCCATCCACTGGTGCGCCGATCTTCTCCTTCCCTCGTCAAACACGCATCGAGATTCGTGCCCCTACGGACCAAGATGAAGGGAAGCCCCGTTCGGCTAAATTGACCCGAAGTGTGTCTGGCCTTAGAACGACTGCGGCTAGCTTCGAACCTTCGCGACCATCCCAGCCCTCTACGCACGTCGGCCAAGTCGAGGTGAACGGAGCTTATGGTTCCGAAGTCCATGGCTCCGCTAATAACGACGGTGCGCCTCAGCCAATGGATCCCAATATGATGGGCTACTCCCCCTATTCCCAGCAATACTACTATCCCAACTATATGTATCCCCAGTACATGGACATGTCCCAAATACCACAGTACGAATTTTACCCCCCTGACCCTCGTATTCAAGGGACTGTGTACTATTGATGATATCTTTCTACACTTACTATCATCTTGATTCTAGCAATGACTTTTGTTTTCCTGTGACTCGTCTCTTGATTTTGGTATTCTGGTTTTCTTTACGTATCCACACATTGTCTACACACATACACACACTACTCTGCGCAACGACTCCTCCATCTGCTCTTCATTACTGACGCTATCTTTAAATTTATACCAGTGCTGTCTCAGTCCGTTTTCTCTTAATTTGTTTACTACGTACATTCTCACTCATGCATGCACTTGTAGTATCCGTCGCACCACTTCATGTCCTTTTGATGACCATGGCTTATTCTCGGTATTGATGCTCGGCTCCTGGTTCATTATACTTAATCGCACCTTATCCGTACTGCTTCTGTCCAATATAATGGTTACCTACCCTGAGTTGGTGGACCAACGTAACAAATGTGTGGGGGGAAGTAAGCACAATATTTTAGACGCCAAACTGCTTTCAGCGCTCAGCGCTAGCTCAGCGCTTACCATGGCACCGCAGAGTCTCGTCAACTTCTCACTCTGCTTAATTGGAGGTTGGTGAATTCAGCATTTTACAAGTCCGGTATCAATTGGGATTCATCGTATTATCTGTTGTAACTGCGGCCGTGTAAGAGAACGTATACCCTCAGGCCTCTATTCGGAGTGTGGTCTGTCTATAATTTCGCGGTACAAGGCATCCACACGCGCCACAGCAGAAGGTGTACCATGCTGTACGTCCAACAGCCGTGTCTTTGGATTGGGCCATATATATTCCAACACCGCAGTGGCCCAAGCAAAAACATCGCCTGCACGCTCCGTTAGTACGTCCAACACTTCGTCTCCTGGCCATTCAGCGCGTAGTGGATACTGAGCCCGAAGTTCGCAGAACCCATGTTCGAGATACTTTCTGATGTCGTTAGTTGATGTGGAACCAGTGTTGATTCCAGTGCCGATGCTGAGGGGCTGATGATCAACTTCGCGGAATATGGCTTGAATATCGTACTCGTCGCGGCTGGTGACAATAAGTTTGAACTGCTTGGGTAGGCTGGCCCAGGCAATGATATGGGAACGGATGGCTTGACGTTCTAGGGAGTTCGGACCCTGGAGTCCTCGGCACCGATCCAGGCCATCAACGATGATCACAGGGAGATGTTCTTCGTGGTCGCTCGACAGCGACTGTCCGAGCCACTGAAGAGGTGAGTGAACGAGTTGACTGAATATCTGATCCGCCGTTGCAATTCCCATGTCTACCATGCCACTCTTTAGCATTGGAATAATGACACTCCTGCAAATAGGATATTCCTGAGCGAAATTATATGAAGCGAGGCGCCAAAGCGCAGAAATCGTGGTACTATCCTCGACGCTGGGCATAAGTCTGAACAAAGTACTCATGCGGTGCGTTTGGCGAAGTTCGTGAGCGATAGTCGATGCTATGGTTGATTTGCCTGTCCCGGGGGATGCATGAAGCCATAGGATATTCGGTGCGTCAAACTCATTCACCCAATCCATAATTTCCGAGATGACGTCGACGCGGGTACCTTCCAGGCAACGCGAAATACCATGTACTAGGTACTTTGGACGCAGCTCTTCCAAGTATTCGTCGTTCTCTTTTGACAGCGCTGATATAGTCAAACGTTGAGTCGATACCTAAGGGAGACCGCGCAATAACTTACCAAGCTCCTCAATGAGGGCATGGAGCTTTTCTTCCGTCATCGAGTTTTGCATACCTACGACAAAGCCGATTCTCTCCTTCAAATCCATGAGCCGCCCATGGAAGGCGAAAATCTCGTCTTCGTCGCTTGATAAAAGATCCTGCATTGCGGGCTGACCTTGGCAAAGTATGCAACAGACTGAAGGGAATGATGCGGACAAAAAACGTACAGGTACCTGACAGATCGCATCGAGCAATCAAGTCCACTACTCCTTTCAGTAGCCACTTGGCCTCTGCAACGTCCGACTTCAGCTGCGTTACAGAAACTACTCGACCCACGTCGACAGCATGGGTAACCACGTCGGCGACTTCCATAATGAAGTCTAGAGCGCTATCTTCAATCAAAGTCTGCTTATCCAATATCTGTGGAGACGGTGGAAATTATAGTGTCAGAAGTCAGAATATGCAAGAGGATGGATGCTGGTACTTCGTATATATCGATAAGGTAAACCTGGATGCCGCTTATGCCTGGGTGGGCCTATAACTTGCTAAGCCTTCTTCAATTATTAACAGAAACCCACTCACTACTGCCAAGGCATGGCCAGTGCTCAGAATGATCCTAAGTAATTTTTTGCACCGTGCGAGGTAATCGAGAAGGTTCTTGCGTTTATCAGCTATTTTAGCCGCATCTTCTGAATTGTTGTCTGATACTGTATCCTTCCGAAACACAGCTGTAATTTTCGCTTTTCCACACTCAAATCCATGCTCTACGGCGAATGAGACTTTGGGGAAAGTAAACGGCAATGGTTCTCACCCAATATGCCCATCTCAGCACATGCCAGGATATGCTCACGAGATAATGTTACTTCATACGACCGATTCAAGAAAATATTCGATCTATACGCTACTTTGAATGACACTCCTGCAGGAATTTCGCTAATGCGGTCCAGAAGAGTAAGTAATTAGCGGGAGAGACAGCCATAATCGTGATCGGGCTTACTGTGGTGGCTCAAAGTCCAGAGAAAGGGGACTTGAGCTGGTTATAGACGTAGAGGTCCTCTTTTCAGTTTTGTCCCCAATGGTAATGTTGGCTTTATGCCATGAAGTGATAGGTTGTTCGACTTTAACCCCTAATACTGGGGAGTGAGTAAAGCAATGACATTGATTAGCATGAACGGGTACAACCTCGCATGACAACCGCACACCTGTGTACCGTTAGTACTCCCATGAAACTTTATGGATCCGTAACCTACTTTTGGGCTGTTCCGGGCGTAGTCATAGTAAGGTGTCAACACCTTAAGCTCCTATATTCTTCTGCCTCCTATCCTTATACCGATTGAATTCTAAACCACTTTGGGCGGGATAGCATTGATCCCAGATCCTAGGATAAAATCTACCTGTGCCCAACTACAGGGCTGTAACCGAAACGCTACTTGTGTAGCGATATGCGGGTAAGCCGACGTGCTTCCGAAAGGTATTCAATACAATGCAACGATGATAGTACCACGGGCTACTGGTTGTGGCATCCTGAAAGATTTGAGCAGTGAAGCTACACGTATTGATTGAGCTGATCAGAGTACATAGCAAGTCAATGGAGATAGAAATATATTGGCACACATTTACGGCGCCTGTATTATATATCATCCCGGCGGTGTAGCGAAGATCTATACGCGAGCGATTACATGGCCAATCGTTGCAACCTCAAGGCCTCATACACATAAGTCATACAAGAGTAAGCTTGATTGATTGATAGTAGGCGCCCGAGCCTGACGCATAAGCATTTGGAACCTTATACATAATACATGGAAAAGTGATTGAGATGAAAGGCAGGTCCTGTGAGAACTTAGATGAGAATATCTAGGTACGGCGACGACCACGCTCGATGGGATGATCCCCGACGCCATTGATCTTCGGAACGGGTGGTATCACCGGTTCTTCCATGGAAGCGTCATCGGCATCATCCCCGGCTGAGGGCTCTTCCGAGTCGTCTTCTTCTTCAGCGATAAGTTGGGCCGCCCGCTGTAAGATACAATTTAGAAGGTCGATGTAGTTATCATAGATTGTAGTTTACCTTCATCGCTTCAGCTTCGTTCGAGTAGTGTCGTCCTCTTGCTCGGACAAAAGCCGCATGTTTCGCAGCAGCTATAGTTGATAATCGTGAATGAATGTCTGTAAGGATTAGCCAATCGCAACTTACTCTCTTCATCCATTTCTTCATCCTCTCCCACTTCTTCACCTGTGTCCCCATCTCCATGGATCGCTCTGATCTGCGACCTAGCTTCATTAGGCAGATTGAAGCTCGTGCTTCGACTTGAGGTTGCACTGCTAGATCGCCCTGACTGTCTTCCCCCAGCGCTCGATATAGATGTACGTCGAGATGACGGTCCAGAGTTGGCCCCAGAAGCAGTGTCCCCGAATAAGGCTGATGAACTAAATGTACTGGATGAAGGAGACGATGGATCCTGTTCTGGTGCCGATGCTGTCGCTCCATTGAGATCAAAGCCTGGGATGTCTGTTCTTTGTGTTATCTCGGCGGTGAAACGATAATCCGCCTGAGATGCCCACCTCCTTCAACGGTGTCTAGTTCCGCATTGTATCGTACATATGGTGTCTTGGGTTCCGTGATCTTCATTAAACTATCCTTCTGTATTTCCGTCAGGGCAAGATTTTCCTCGTCCCATTGCAAGCTACTACAATGACATCAGAAAACAAGTGGCTTAGCTTGTTATACCTCCGCTTACTGTCCTACAGCACCTGGAGGAGGAGGTGCATTCTTCAGGATTCCCTTTGGCTTGGGATTTGAGGCTGAACGAGGAATGGGTGGAAGATGGGGTCGATCTGAGTCTTGAGTAGCTTCGTCGGACATTGATTCGATATATAGGGTGTCCGATTGAACTATCAAAGGAGGAGGGATACTACTGGATACGATCGGTATTACGAAGGCTTTGGGAAGGTGCTGTGGTTAGGGTAGGGAGCCCCTGATGCAGTGGATTGCTGGGTAATCACATGACCCCTCCATCCAGGTTTCTCTGCAGTGCTAGTTGCCTTTGTCACCAGTATGGTAGAGGTAGTAACGATTTATTATATGCAATATCAGAAATTCCGAGATGATGTCTTTCATGTTTATTGAACCTAATTCACGACGTCAAGCTGCTTATTTCCGAGTCCACGTTTCAAGCTTATCTCCCATTGCGTTGACAGCCTACATACATATCCACTTATATGATCGAAGGATGTCTCTGGGCACAGATGCATATCATATGAAGCTGCGAGGCGATTGGTATGTCCCGTTAGCAATGACTATGAATTTGACATGTATGATTTTAGCCAACGCTCGCTTATTCTCGCCTAACATATGTGAGGCGAACGGGGGTGTATTAGAATTGAAAAATGCGTCTACCACCAATCATGCAAAAGCTCAGCAATATTAAACAGTATGCATAGAATAGGAGAATCCATAAGTTCGATAAGTGCGATGGAAGAAATCAGTCACCAAGTCATACATTGAACATCGAAATCCGTTCACTCCTCAATGGAGTAACTATATAAGGAACATCCGGAGATCCATTTATCAAAAGCCAATCGTAAAGAGCGGCTGAACCTGACTGCGCCGGAGATGAGGTCTTGAGTTTTAACGTCTTACCGATACAAACGGTATTGACCTTCGCACCTTAGTGATGCATTACTTTGTCCGGGGGATGAAATTAGGATTAGTGTTGCTGTTTAGTGGGAAGAATGATGGCACATCGGAACCGGGGGTCGTGGGGGTCTGCGGACGTGAAGGGGTGGTCGGCGTGGCAATGCCTGACGGGTCGTCGTCGAGGAAATGGATACGTTGACGGTGAAGCTGGTGGGATAGGTGGAATTAGAGCGAAAAATTCATCTGAGTAATTTGTTGTACATACCTGGGGTAGCTTTGGAATGAGGACGAAAATTAGTGCCGTAATGTTGACAGCGAACAACCAGGGATTGTAGTTGGTGTAATGAGTCGAGGCAAGGAATCTATTCAAGGGGAAGGAGATTAGCGGACATATGGAATCGGTTCGAAGGCAAGACGCACAGTACTACTGGGACACTGAAGAGCCACTTCTTCGCTGGCGTGTATTGAGCCCCGTCGTCTATCTGTTCCCATAGAGTGAGCTCGTCGTAAGCACCACCGTGAAGATCATTCTGAAACGGTATTCCAGTAACCCAGTGGAACATAAGATAGGAGAGCTAGAACGACGTCGTTTAGCGACGACTTCCTTTGATGAATCACACGACTCACTGCGAGGTAACATATATTGACTAAAGTCCAACTAATTTGCTGTGTTATTCCGGGTATTGTGTCAATAACAATCTTTCCAACGCATATCAGGACGACATGTATCATCCAAGCACCTACATAGCCGAAGGATGAATTCAACAACGCATAGAGATGTGTACAAAGAAAATCGTACCTTTAGCATTAACCCAATCTGCATTGATGTTGACATATGCACTGCGATCCGTTACCTCCTCCACCGAACGGTCGACAACAGGTTCAACCTTGACAATACTTGTGCTACGCGTTCGTCCTCGCATGACAGTGGTAGAGGCCATCTCTCGTGACGCTACTCCGCAGTTATAAGTCGATAGCATGATTTATCCCAGTATTTTTTCTCTGGGCGTGGGATAATACATCCTTTGATGCGGCCACGTCGGCCCTGGCTACCCTGACCTCGCATATCTTATCTTATCAATACGCAGATTCCCACACTTGAACTTCTCCTGAATGCACTTCTCGTTCGCTTCTCATTGCCACTCAACTTCGCTTTTCAGAGAACGTTATGGAGCTCCTGCATTGGTCGACGCTGCACCCGACGGGCCCAGATAACCTCTCGGTTATTAGATTTACGCAGCCTGTTCGCGTTCAATCAATCAGAATATTTCCCAAGGATTCGACACCATTCGAACGTTGTCCGGATGTTCTTGCGTATGTCTTCTTCGCAGGTTTTACTAAATTTCATCTGATTGATTGGGGCAGAGAGACTGCGCCAGAAGCTTTCTTTCTCGACGTATATCTCAATACACTACCGGAGGACACGAAGGAAAAGCCTAAGAATTGGGCGCCCAATATATTGAGACCCACTAAGTTAGCGTACACCGGTGGCATGCTCGATTTCCGTGTCGATTGGAGTGCTCAAGTGAGCCCTATTTCTCGTGTTAAGTAAATCTTCGTAATATGGAGTATAGTGCGCGACGCGTTTGGTCGTCTTCAGAGGTTCATTCCAAGCGCTTTCCGTTGCCTTGTACGGCACGCTGTCTCAAGCAGCGGCCTCTCCAGTCCCAGCTCAATACACACCTTCTCCGCTTCCAGCGTTAACCCCTCGGCCTCTTGATCCTTCAATTGATCCCGCTGCCAATTCTGACCCAACACAACTAGCACGGGCACTGCTCGCGCTCATACCCGATGAAGCAGCATTCGCAAGACCGACGCTCCCACTTCTCATGCGTCTGATGTTTTGCCTCAAGGCCTCAGGCGAAGACTGGGATACAGAAGGATTCCCATATGTCTTCTCTGACATAGAAGCATTACTCCACCCTCAGCAATACGCGACTGTAAAACGAGAGGATGATGAAGAAGAACCGGTTCTTTTCTTCGATGAAGATGAAATAGATGCTGAGAAGGACGAGGAGTTGTTAGGGCTCGATTTTCTGCGTCGAGTTTCATCTTCAACCACTCGGCCGGCGTCGGATGAGACGTCTTATGATGTGTTCAATCAGTTGGCGTCTAGGATAGCCACTGCGGTCCGTAACGATGAAGAAAATCACCCGAAAGTCAGTTCCCCAGTGTTGGATTTTCATACCGTCAGTTTAATCATGCTGCCATAGGACGTAGCGTTAGAAGTTGCACAAATTCTGAGTAATGGCGCGTCGCAACACCCGAATATGGCGCGCTCGTTGATTGTGAGGCCTTGCTTCTGATTACATATAGGAAAATACTTAATTCTTTTACAACCAGGAACATCTATCACTCGCCACTTATTTTTCTTCGCACATTATTCTCACTGAGAGCGTTCTCGACTGTCTAATTGACGCTGCTGCGAACCCGGACGTCGCACGCGCTCTATCTAACCCGTCGTTCGTAATAGTATTGAAGGAAATTTGTGGCCTACAACACCCCATCGCCGAGGGGGGGACAACAAATGAGAACAGCAGGCTCGAGGAGAGCAGAGATGATAGTGGGCAACAGGAAATCGCGCCCGAGCCAAAGTCGCGCTCGGCATCGCCAGTATCACCAATATCTCAAATATCTGCCACTTCACACACCGCCACGTCCACTACAACATATCCACTCCCGACATTGGATGTTGGTGTCAGTCCGGCTCTGATTGCTCCGATACTGGCTAGCAAGAAGAAGCAAGCATTGGCGCGAGAGTTACTTGAGTTATTGTACACTCAATCGTTGGTGGGCGACGCGCTAAGCAATGCTGGAGCCGAATTTAGTTTGTGCATATATGGAATGTGGAAGTCGTTGGGCAGCAGGGAAGCCGTTGTTGGAGCTTGGATAGAGAATATGGTTTGGCAAGGAGTTAAGGAAGAAGCCGGTGACACAGGGACGGTTGATATGGTCCATCGTAGCTTCGGAGACAGGTTGCGAGAGAACGTGGCCGTTCCTGGCGTACGAAGTCAATCGTGGGGGAAAGTATTGCAGGGTATTAAGCAAAACAAAGGACAAAGGCTGGAGGAATTGGTCGAAGAGTGGGAAGGGGAGAGTGATGGTGTTGTGAGAGGCAGTGTGAAGGTTGAGGGTGATGGCAAGCAGGACGCTGTTGGGTCGATGTCACATGCTGAGTTCATTGCGCTCGTGCGGGCGTATATTGGTGTAGGGGGTGTCATCGGGGTGTTTGCATGGGCGGACAGCTGTCCAGACAAAGCGTGTCGGGAACGGGCTTTAGGGATTATCCGACTGTGGCAGAATATAGAAGGATACCGGGAAGTCAGTGGTCTGAGTGAATGGTGGCGTTGACGGAACTGATTATGCTTTGTAGATAACGAGGCACTTCCTTCTACTACCGCAGATGATCAGACGATTGGAGTGTAACGCTTCCGGCTATAGCACGCCTCGCCCCGCAGGTATCCTGTCCGAGAAAATCCTCGCTTCGGTGGTTGGAGAGCCAAGTGCACTTGCATCTCACAAAGTCGTTGCGGAGAGCGTTTTAAAGCTAGGCAAGCAAGGTGATGAGGAGGAGGGCAGTCCGACGGAGGAAGATAATGCAACAAATTTGGCCGCGCAAGAACAAACCCTTGGATACATACCCTCACAAACATTGCTTGAGATGCGAAAGATGGCTCTAGTGGCTCACGACGGAATACCGGGAGCTTTGGACGAGCTGAAGTTCTTTGCGCAGGAAAAGCGACAGTGGATGTCACAGTCCAAGGTAGAAGAGACTGTGTCTAATCTGCCCCCAGCGGAAGGAGAAGACGTGAATATGGAGAGGAAAGCAGAGAAAGAAGAAGAGGCTCTCCATCGAAAACCACTCTCGCTAAGACGACTGAGGACGCTTCGGGTTGCGATATCTATCATGATACATGAATTGAAAATCTTAGAAAGTGGGCAGCGAGACAAGCATGGGGAGCATGGGGAGGAGGCGTATCAAGTCTTTGAAACAATTTGGAAGGAAGATGGTTTTGGTCTATTCCTGATTCTTGCGGATTTAGTGGAAACCATTTCAGAAGATCTAGCTGATCAGTTCAAGTTACTTATCATCCCAACACCCCCCTCATCGAACTGTACCTCTTTATTGGCTTCGTCTACCCCAATCACGGAGCAACTGTTCTTAGCAAGTTGCGATGCCCTAACCCTTATGACGTCGCTAATGCAAGTAGGGCTATCGCCTATGATGACGCTGCGAACGATCCGTACGCTTGTCGTTGGGGTTGCGGACATATATATATCGGGAGGTTTGGCATTGGAACGGTTCGGGTTCAGTGCAGGACTCGAGGGGCTCAGTGGTTCATGGTGGTCAATTGGCGCGCATGGTAGCCTGGGTGACGGAGTTAGTGCTGGTGCAGGTGTATATGCGGCAGCCTCCGATGTGAGGAGAGCGTGCATAAATGTTATCCATGCTTTATGCAATGCAAGTAACGCTTCTGGACAAGATGGATCCACATTGGTGATGAAGTCATTGCTTCAAGTTGGAGAAATGTGTAGTCGGGGTTGGAGGAGTAGAAATCCTATTACGAGCCTGGCACAAATATTCCATCTCGTCGATGAGATGATACCAGTGGCCGTCAAGACCGAAAGCCGGACAGTCGATTCCCTGAAGATAGCCGAGAATGGTGTAGTAGATTATCCTAACGAATCGTCGGAGAAAGAAGAAGCCAGGGTGCATTGGGCCACAACGGTTTTGACGCAGACCTTGCCTGACCTCGAATCGTTCTTTAGGTTGCTTGACGTCGATAACCGTTTATATCTCACAAGAAGGCTGGTGGAAGTAGATAAAGACGTCGTCGGCGTCGGACCTTGGTTAGTTACTCAAGAGTTAAACCTTGGATCCTCAATGCTTCAAACCCTCCATGATAACGAAAACTCGCCATTCTCCGAAGGTGGACCGTACAATACACTACTTTTGCACCGAGCTGGACAGACTTTACGGTATATTCTCGCGCTGGCCAACGATCCGTCGTCTCCTTGGCTAATGGAGTGGCTGTCGCCCTCTGGGATACAAGATGTTTCCATAGCGCTCGAGCACTTCCTAGAGGTGCTGATCAAAGGCCATTTTAGTTCACCTTCATGTTTACAGCTCGTACAATCACTTTCTGACGCCACTGAGACCCTGGATCCACGCCTTAATCCCAAATTCTATCATGTCCTATTCCTTCTCCGCGATATCCAAAGTAGTGACTCGTTGTCGCTAAATATTCAGCCTGCAATATCCCTCCTTAGGCAGCTACCACCTTCGTCATTGGATGTAGATCTTCTTCGCCAGGAGATTGGGCGTACCCTGATGACCTTTGCTAATCCGGAGTCTACGCTGGAAAAGCTTACTGCCGAAATTTCAGAGTCTATTTTGACGATGATGGAATGGTGTCTAGAGCAAAAAGAACCGAAGTTGACAGCCCTTACTGGTATAAGTGACGTTCGATATAATAGGCTTTGCGACAGAATGTATCAGCTCCTTCCACTCAGTAGGACGGATGCATCGCTTAGCAGGGCAGATACATTGCACGAGGTTAGGTCGCAGATTACGATTGAGGAACCTTCAAACGGAATGTTCAGCGATATAAGACGATTGCCATCAAGAGTGGAGCTCTCTATGCACAACATACAGGAGGTATTGCAGCAAAAACAACCAGCAGGTATCAGAACTCCAACCCGACATACCCCGGACCTTCTAGGGCCAGTCATATCTCCTCCGGCAGCCCTTCTGCGCTCGCCTGCAGCCACTGGCCTCACCAAGACGTACCAGAATAACGATTTCCGACAACTAAGAGCGATCCCAGCTTCAAGACAAAATACGAGCAGACTGCCAAGCATGCATGTCGACGTGGGTACAATCCACATGGTCGATTGACCCTGTTGATAACCTGATCCGTGCACCACTTGGTGCCTTTCTCGACTGACCGATATAGGAGTTCGAGACATCGCCCTTGATGATGCCAATCGCACTTCCTGGAGTACTGCCAAGCCTGAGCACTTTCGAGTGAGGGCTTAAATTGACTTCGGATACATGGACGTATGAAGCAATATTGATTTTGCCATAATATATCGGCTAGAAACCCACTTGCTTGATAAGTCGTGAGCCCTTCTTGTCGTTCTAGACAGAATTGATTTAACTCCAGGGTCGATCATGGAGAAAGTCAGGACTGGGCAATGGCGCGGATTTCGAACTGCTGGATCGGAGTATCGGAATTTAATTTTTTCCTTTTTTCGTGCCTCAAACTCACCTCTCAGCGAAGGACGTAGGCTGATAGATAGGTGAGCAACATCCATTAATATTTGTCAAACTCAACTGGTTTTAGTGTTTTTATAGTGTTAAGTCAGCAACACGAAACATTCCGAACACATTTCCTGACTACCCTTATACATCGTCTATTTGATTGTGTGTAATTGCTGGTGGTGCGTTTGTTCATGCAATCCATCTTGACCAAAGTTCACGGATAACCAGCACGAGCAGTTTCACACAGCGTTGAGGGGGACATATGCGAAAGGCCTGCTACTATGTTGAACTTATCATATGACTAACATCGGTAGTTACAAATTCCTACCCAGGTAGACTGTCAACGCCACAAGCCATAACACCACTTACATTCAGTGGAATGTGGCGCCATCGCTACCAATTCAGAGTAAATCCTCAGGGATGTCATCGACAGGAATGCTAAGCCCAGCGGCGGTAGAATGGCCTGACTCACAGCTACGTCGCGAAATCAGCCGCACATGGTTACGGCCAAATCACCACTGGCCGGGGAAAGCCCCAACGAGTTCTCGGCCCTTTTCTGAACAAGTTGGGCCTAACTAGGCGTCTATGGCCTGTATCTGGACGCATCCAGACAATAAGTGACCTGCAATGCCAATGCTAGACTGTCGGGACTCGTGAGTCGTTGCTCTAGGCTCTGCGCAAATCATGCAATTAACGAACCCGTATACACGAAGGTTTATCAGAGACTTCCCGTAGTCTTGCACGAAACACCTATCAGATAGCCTCATGAAAGATATCAGAATACTGAAACAATTTTGATCATCAGCTGCACCTCACAAGGGAGTCTTTCATCCACGATTAGCAGGGTGAGCAATGACTCAAGATCCATCCCAAATCTTGACTGATGGAGGAATTAACCCAGAATAGGTTATCCCAACCTTGACATCTTTACCCAGATACATGTGAAATTGCTTAGTGAAGCACTGGAGATATGCTGTAGTCTGTGGAGTTGATATTTCGAGGTTGGCACGGGTAGTGTTTATAGCGTAGCCTTACAAGTGGTATCAAGAATATCGCCTCTTTCAAGACTAACATGGCCAAACGTGATGCTGACGTCAGTGCTGGGGCAATAGACAATATCAGCAGGTCTTATGATGACTAGGCAAGTCAGAACCTTCTCCGAAAGTATTTCTTGTTGACTCAAATCAGGGCGCCAATACAAGAGATCACTGCGAGAAGTACAAGGTGGCCCTTGCTCGCAACATTACTTACGAATTTCCATATATTTACAACGGAGTAATGGAGTTCGGTGAATAAAGAAGCTATGACCTCAGCACATGCTTCTATAAATGAGCTGTTTTAGGGCCATTACAGAGTCGCTAGCCAGTCTTATCGCCCCATGCGATTCTAGTATATTTAATATCTCATTTGGGCGAAGAAACCAATATTTATATTATTATTCTTAATAGGTCCCGGAGTATCCTATACTAATTACCGCCC
The DNA here is from genome assembly GCA_014058305.1 of Pleurotus tuber-regium. Lineage (NCBI taxonomy): Eukaryota > Fungi > Basidiomycota > Agaricomycetes > Agaricales > Pleurotaceae > Pleurotus > Pleurotus tuber-regium. The sequence continues at coordinate 712,872 of JACFYU010000024.1, forward strand.
CCGTAAAGCACATCTCGGACTCGGCCTATGGACATTAGACCGAAGATTCTGACGGTAGTACGGGAAGCTCCTGAACACATGAGAGTATATGAAATTCACAACCACGACCCTACATACTATGAGCTTTTCACAGCCCTATTATACATGACAAGCCACTCACCACCACCGCAACAATGACTGCATCTTCTGTGAGCAGCACGCTTGTGGTGTGCCGTCCGTCAATATCCGTCGGGATGGGCGTGACCGTAAGACGGTACGGTAAAAAGCTGTATAGAGGCATGCCAAAATCCTGGGCTGACTTGGCGCACATCGACGGGTGGATTTGGTATGTCACTTCGACGTTGTTCCAGACTCGCTCGCTGCAGCAAGGACTCCTCCGTGTATTTTCCAAATTTTAGCGTCCTCGACGCGGAATCTATCAATTGACGTCCATTCAAAATGCCTCCAGGCCTTCTGGTGTTTGCTGAGAAGACGCCGACGCGTTTCCACGGGAGACTTATGGTATGGCCCGTCCTCCATGCCGGCAGCAAACAATTCGATGCTGTATTGAAGAAAACTGGATTCATCAACAATTCTTTTCAAAAGTCGGCATATCTGATTTTTTGCAAGCATCAACTGCTGGTTTCTAGCTGAACGGAGCTACACTAACCTTTCTACATCGAATGATATCCTTGGGGTATGTTTCTGCCAAAATATTATGAAGGAGTTCAAGTGGTAGTTCGAGAAAGAGAACAATGGTGTCACGTGTAGTTTGAACGTGCCTCTGGAAAATGGACATTGGAATTGATTTGGACAATGGAATTAAATACGCCAGAATCGCATCGGCCTTATACTAATAGCTGCTTTCAAGAGGTATGGTCGCTATAGCGGCCGTAGACGTGCCACCATGGTTGTATTCATAATTGCTCGAACTACTACTACTTGAGCTATATCAAAGTTGACGCAGCTAGCCTTAAGTTTGAACTATCATTGGAAATGTTGATCCTAGCATTGCGATGAGAGTGCGGTTGCTTCAAGTCAAATAAAGCCATGTTTTTGTGAGTCGTTAAATACTCACTAAGGAGTTTGTCAGGTCAGTCGTAATGATGTTTCCTCCTTGACTGGAGGAGTCCTAGAACGCTGTATGACAGCAATCAGATAAAGGGTGACCGAAGTCCCTTACAGCCATCGTCCGCAGCTTCATAACCTGATACGACATTATCAGCTATGGTACCGCAAATATGATAATGATCCTGATCATTCGGTAAGGAAAGGAACCTGGGCGAAGGTTTTGGGTTAAAAGGACTGGGTCTGAATTCAGTTGATCAAGCGATGTAATTTGAAGCTCCGAATCAAATGTGCAGTCGTTGTTTCACCATGCTAGTCTTGAGCTAGTTGACATCGAATATTTGAATGGCTACCTTGAGCACTCTGGCTCACCTATAGCCTCCTTTTACACGCCCACTTTTTCTACATGGCTGGTCCTGAATCCGAACAAGAGTTTGACTCGCCGGGCGACGTTCCAATATGGTTCGGCAATTTGCATCGAGGTAAACGACTCAGCGAGGTTCCTCGCTCTTACAGGGAGTTTTGTGCCCATCCTGATCGTCAGCATTGTCGTTGGGTATGTGTGGAAATTCACTCGGAACAAGTTATTGCATATGAATCTACCCACAGTATGAAGAATTTTGCGCGCTTAACCAAGCCTACGAGGATGAGCTTCAGAACAACGCACCAGAAAATCCCGGCCTTACGAAGCTCTGGTTCGGACGACATGAAGGCCTGCCTTTCTGTGAGGTTTACGACAGATATAAGAGTTATGTACTCTGGTGTATAAACCCTAGGCAAAGCAACCAGTCTTGGGTAAGTAACATCTGTTGCGCTACTAGTGATCTTACCAATGGATCACTTATAGTATCCGGGAGTGCTGGATTTATATCATCGATTCATGCAATGGCGTGCTGATCACCGCCGTCCGTATCGACCAAGACGACGGACTGAGCTCATTCGACACGTTGGGGACCTAACAGGGCCTTGGGATAACAAGGATGCTCCCTCCGAGGATGACGAGTATAGCTTTGAAGATGGATTTGTTGTGCCTGATTCTGAAACCGAAGACGAAGAATTCGAGCAGGAAGATGACGAAGATGAAGGGGAGGACGCGGACTCTTTATTAGATGGAGAGGAAGAGGCGACTATGAACGAAGAAACCAGCAGTACCGAGAGTTCTGCCACATCCTCTGACGTGGATAGGGATAATGCAAGCGACGAAGAAGAATATCAATCTGCAGTCGAAGACGACGATCCTTCCCCCACATCGAATGATGCTGTCTTTTCGGACAATGAAATGACTGCTAGTCCCAGAACTCCAAGAAAATATAGGACTGTGCTTAGTGATGATGAAGACTCTGATCCAGAGTCTTACGACGACACTCCTATCGCCGTCAGCCATGCGAGGCGCAAGGGGGTCGAGCAAGAAGAGTCGGATTCTGACCTATCTTTGAAGAGTTTTGTTGCAAGGCGCAAACGGCGTCGAGGAATCAAACCCTCGAGTGGAACTCCCTCTAGGCGAAAGGACCTTGACGACGATTCGGATAGTGAGGTTAATGAGGTAATGTACATTACGGCACCAACGAAGTCAAATCCTAAAAGCTTATTTTCATCAGCCCGCAACTCCGCCACCAGTTACTCCTGCTAAACGACGTCGAAGAGGTGCCGTCACCTCCATCAACGGCAGAACTCATTCATCAGAACCGGCGGACAGCGACGAAGACTATTCACCTTCGCCCTCGAAGCGCCGTAGAATCGCTGGGTTAGTGGTTCAAGATTCCGACAGCGATTAGCCGTAGGTTGGCAAAATTGTCCGATTGTATCATACTTCTTGTCTTTTTTGGAGAGCCCTAACAAATTTACTAATGCTTTAGTGTATATTGTATGTCGTATACTACGTGTAGCTTCATTTTGTGGTAACCCCACTCTACTCTTACACTTACACATCTTGTCAAACTTTCGTTGATTGTAGTACAATGTAAATGGTTATTTCTTGAACCCGTAGATGTCAGATATGGGAAGGAACGTCCAAGCCAACGCTCTATGGTCAACCGGTCAACGTTCAACATTCGGACCTAGTTTAAAATTCTGATCACTCTGTCAACAGTCAACCGGACTCTAAAAACCGTCAGGTTACCGCCAGGATTCATCGCCAGGCGCAACTGAGTAAAGTACAATCATTATGGACAGCTCCTGAATCGGAGAGTACTACTCATATTGACTACTGCTTTTTTTTCCAAGTCCAGTAAACGCATTATCGTACTACTCAGCCGGAGTTGGAGCTCCGAGTTAAATGAGTTAATCTTCAACCTCCGCTCCGTAGCTTCAGAAGTATCGTAGGCAAGGTGAACCAGTCAGCAGTTCCACGCACTTAAAGAGTACTGTGCCCATCTTGATTGCTGGAACTACGAAGCTCAGGTTCGGAAAACACAAAGACTCCATTTCTATGACAGATTTAAAAGTTATATACTCTGGACACCCAAAGCAAAGCAGTCAATCTTAGGTCAGTAATACCCGATGCGCTACTCGAGTATTCAGCTTTCAACGTCCGTATTGAATCGCGCTGGCAGAGCGTCGCACTTCCGTAATACGTGCGTTTATGAGCCACACTGTGATAGGGACTAATATTAGATACGTATATATGACACCATCTCAATCGTTAACTCATTAATAGTTTCACTGCTTCTTCGTATCTCTCTTTCGTCCCATTCACTACATCTTCTTCAATTTCCCATCCTTCGCCCTCCTTGCCTGGAGGACCACTTTCCAGACCCTTCTTGAAGCCTACTTTGACAAGCCAATCACGCACGAACTGCTTATCGAAACTCGGTTGCGGTTGTCCAGGCGTATAAGATACCAATGGCCAATAACGGGAAGAATCTGGAGTCAACACTTCGTCGACGAGGATCAACTGTTCACCGCTGATTTCGATAGATGGACCCTCGAGCTGGCCTCGATTAGAAGACGATATCAGACCAAATTCAAATTTCGTGTCGGCAAGAATGACGCCTCTGCTATACGCATGTTCGGCAGCTCGCTTATACAATTCAAGGGATATTCGGGAGATTTGATTGTATAGTTCTGCACCGATCAGACTTGCGGCTAACAATAGTTGAGAGTGGCTTAAGCACCATCGTTCAGACATCCAAATGTGGACTAACCTTTGTCTGGGGATATATTCTCGTCGTGAGCTCCCTGCTCAGCCTTGGTAGAAGGGGTAAACAGGGGTTCCGGTAACCGCTGAGATTCTACGAGTCCCTCTGGCAGTGATATTCCATGGACAGTACCAGACTTCTTGTATTCGGACCATGCTGATCCTGTATCATTACATTCATAAATCATGATATGGCGTATTGAAAATAGCCGCACCAGTTATGTAGCCCCTAACGATGGCCTCAAGGGGCACGACTTTCGCCTTTCGAACGAGCATAGCTCGCCCGTCTAGTTGATCCTTGTATTCTCGTACTTCTTCTGGCATTTCATCAACGTTCGCAGTCACAAAATGGTTTGGGATGATGTCTTTCAGCTTGTCGAACCAGAAACATGATATCTTCGTCAAGAGTTTGCCTTTGTCTGGGATCCCCTACACATCGTGATTGTAGAATGCATGAACACGAAGAGTTTAGTTATAATCACTTTGAACTAAATGCAGATACTGACATTGTTTAGAATGACATCATATGCAGAGATTCTGTCTGTCGCGACGAAAAGAAGATGGTCTGGCGATGAAGTGGCGTATATGTCTCGAACTTTGCCCTTGGAGATGAGAGTCAAACCAGGTAGGTTGGTATGGGTCAGTGCAGCCATCGCGGTGTGCCTATGGGACTATGAATATTGCAGCGTTAGCAGTGCAAATTTTTGGATCAGCAACATATCATCGATCACTCCGAGGCACATGGTCATACCAGGGTCTACCATATGTGTCACTCACGATGATCTTTTGATAACTCACGAAACCCGTCCTACAATGCGGAGTTTCTTATTATCGATACGTAGAGGTCATCCGGATGATAACGATAGATGATATTAATGCAAAACAAGGAGAGTGAATGTTCAAATAAATTAAGGCATGCAATGCAGATAAAGAAGCTCCACCCAAACCATTCATTCCCACAATATTTTCGCTAACGAACCGAAATTACTTCTTCACCGCCCTCAGCTGTGCACGGAGATTGCTGTTCTCCGTCTGCATGGAGTTCAACTCATCCAGGAGTGCAATACGCTGGGACTGTTCCGAACTCCTCATGTGCTCAATCTCCTCTTCGGCAGTCTTGAGAGAAGCCTTGCACTCAGCCAGCTGAGCCTCCAACTGTCGCTTGACCATCTCTGGTGCATTTGCTGCCTCCTCAGCGAGTGTGAGTGCCCGTGCGCTAAGCGTATTATTGGCTTCAGTTAGCTGTCGACATGTCTCTGCTTGCTCAGCCGCTTGCGTTTCGATCTCAAGCTTCTCAGCGGTGATGCGATCGACTGCTTCTTGTAGTTTGTGTACCTCTTCTTGCCTGAATAAAGCGTAAGTATGGATGATCAACTAAATGAGAGATCAATGACACGTACATCAACGCATGTTGAGTAGCGAGCGTGATATTCCTGTCTTCGAGCGTCTTGACTTGCTTCTGATAAGTTTCCAGCGCTATATTACTTTCCTGTGCGAGTTTCTGCGCACGTTCAGCGTTCTTCTTCAACAGGTCATGAGCTTGTGCGAAACGGATGAGGCGCTCAATCAACGCTCGGTCGTCTGCGATGAGCGACTGAACCCTTGACGCGAATGCTTCAATGGTGAATAAACTAGCGCCGGCGGAGGAGCTAACTGATCGGTTGATACTGGGATTATTCGAATTAGGGTCGTATAAGGTCTTGAGTGAGCGAACGTCGAGGTCAGAAAGAGACGTTGTCCCTCCGATAGGACTGCCAGGCGTGGGCGAACCAGTACGGAATTGGCGGTTGTTGGCGAAGCGTGCGGCGCGTGCTTCAGCAGAAGGAAGAACGGACCACAGCGGTAGGAGGATTGAAGTCATGCGAGCTGCTTCGCCTGATAAGTCGGAGATGGAGGACGATGATGCTGTAGGGGACATTGGCCCACGGCTGGCCTGTGGGCTTGATGGGCGGTCCTGATGCAACCAGTTACTGTCAGATACAAACAATAATGAATAAATCGAGCGCTTGATTCACCTTTAACCGGGCTTCCAAGTTTCGAATCTCCTTCCTAGCTTCCTCGCGCTCTTTCCTCGCGTCTTCGATATCCCTCACTAGTACTTCTCGTTTGTCCAAGCCCGACCTGAGATCCTCCTCGAGTTTATGGCGGAGAGCTTCCCACTCCTTCTTTGCTTGATCATGTTCCGAGACCTTTGCCTGGACGCCATCGAGGTGTACACCTACACTATGGAGCAAACCGACCAGCGAAGTGTCGCGGGAGAATAACACGACGCCATATTTCTGCATGAGGTCTCTCACAGCAACATGGCCAGCGTCTAATTCCTGATTGACCTTCTGCAGCGCCAAACGATCCTCCTCTCGGAGTCGCTCAGTCTCCTCTTGCAACCTCGCCAGGTCCTCCATCTTTTCGTCTTCCATAGCCGCTTTATCTCGCCCCCATGTAGCACGCTCTTCCTCCCATTGTGACTTGAGCCTCAGGATCTCAGCATCCTTCTCTTCCATTTGACGCCGACTATCCGCTCTCAACTCCATCAGCATCTTTTCCGAAGAGTCAGCCTGCCCACTCCTCGCCTCTAACTCTTCCAACCTCGCCCTTAGTCTCTCTACTTCTCGGGAGCTGCTCTCTAGCTCGGCTCGTTCCTGCTCCCACGCACCTTTCTCCACCAATAACTCATCCAACTGTTCCTTTGAGGGAAGTTCTTGCTGTAACGCAGTTATCGTTTCTTCTGCGCTTTGCAGCTCCAGCCCTAAGCTCGTCTCGACTTCTTGTTTTTCTAGTCGCAAGATAGACAATTCGCGCGCCATCTCTGCCTGCTTCCGACTAGCAGCATTTAACGATTTGGTAGCCGCTTTGAGCTTCTCCTCAAGCGTTGATATCTCATCAGCAGCGGTGGAAAGTGATAATGGGCGTCGTGGTACGACGGCGTCAGCATGGCCAGCAAAATAATGAGCCCCGTCGAATTTGGTGCGTCCTCTCGAAGATGAAGACACACCCGTCATAGAAGACGTCGTAGGACTCATGGGTGAGGGTGTGTCATACCCAGAATCGGAAGAACCATTCAATATTTGCGGCGCCATCTTCTTTTCCATATTACGAACCGAGAGGCTGAGCACGGCTGCACGGTGCTCCATGAGCTTTTTATGGACCTCATTTGCGCGCTCGGATATTCGCCATAGCTCTTTCTGAGCGGCTTCTACGCGGCGGTTCGCTGCATCAAGTTGGTCGTCTGTCTGTTTAGACATTTTCTTGTTGGCAGCGTTGACTTTGGCAAGGGATATTGCGGCATCGCGGATTTTGGTTTCAAGAGCTAGTTTCTTGTTCATGGCTACTAGTCTTGAGCTAAGCACTTGTTGTTCCTATATATAATTCCTATAAGAGCAGAAAATTTGAAGTAACCACACATGCGTATTCACCTTCTTAAGTTCCTCGACATCCTCCGCTCCCAAGATGTCATATCCACGACTATCAACGACAGCCTCGCTTGCCAGCAAACTAACAAGTAACTCATCTCGCGTATTGTGAGGTGTCGGTGACTGCTTGACGTCCGAGCCCGTGGATCGTCGCTGTGGGGGAACACGTGATGAAGACGGCGAAGAAGTTAACGAATTCGAGGCAGCCAACTGTGGCGTCCGAGGCAAATCTTCAGCGGGTATGTTGGGCTGAGATCTATTTCTCTCTTTCTTCAGGAAAAGAGCAGCCGTGTTAGTTTTCGGGCTGCTGGAAGAACCTGCAGGTGGTGGAGTTTGAGACTGCGGGGGCCATGACGGACCCTTCAACGGAATTATTAGTGGGGGTGTCGGGGATTCTTGTTCAGGTGGGGGTTGAGGTAACTGCACTGCAGTCCCTCCTAGAAATCTACGGACGCCATTCATCCTCGTCGCAGGACCGTCGAAGGTGGAAGATAGCTTATACAGCTGATTGACAACGGAAGCAATTCACGCACAATACCACTGATGCCTATTATTGGTATACTCTCACGGTCAATATGAATTTTCACACAATCACTACACGAACAAGCCATGCCGCCCAACTTGCGTTTGCCTCAAATTTAGAACAACCGAGTCCTGGCAACACCATGCAACGGAGTACGGTACCGATATTGTAGTGCGGTGACCATCAGGACTCTGGATGAACTTCTGTATCCATCTTCCATGTCATTTACTTTCAACTGGCCCAGATTCTCGGATCAGTTTCACTACGATGCGATTCAAATGCTTAACAACGCTCTCAACAAGGGGAATAAACCCCCTGTCATAGCGGACAAGATTGAGGTTGTAGAGCTGGAGATGGGTACACAGGTCGGTGTTGATGTCGTTGTGAAGAGTTGCTGAGAAGTTTACGCGGTCGTGTGCAGCCACCAGAACTAGAGATTCGTGATATTGGCGAGTTGACCATGGATCAGTTTCGGGGGATTTTCCGTTTAACCTATGCGGGAGATGCACACATTGTGCTTAAGACTAAAGTCCAGGTACGATATCCAATATGACCGCCTTACCCCACCTTCAGCTCAACTGTGTTTTGTAGGCCAATCCTCTTAACCACAAACAACCCGATATCCATCTGATGACGGGTTCTCGTGGTATGCTCGCAGCCAAACACCCCCTCGTAGTTCCTATGCTTCTCCGATTGTCTCACTTCAAACTTAACTCCTACGTTGTCCTTGTTGTCTCCAAGCAAAAGGGCATCACACTCGTCTTTAAGACCGATCCGCTTCAAAACGTCGATATCAACAGTACCTTCGATTCCATCGCCGTTCTCCAAAAATTCATACAACGCGAAATTGAGGGCCAACTGAGACAGATGTTCAGAGAGGACCTGCCTGGAATTATACACAGACTAAGCCAACAATGGGTAAAAGCCAAAGTAGAGGCTCCATATTTATTGAAGCGCCCTCCACCTCCTTCGACGCCGCGCCCCCTTGATACCGCTTCAGCACCTGACTTAACCCGATTACCTCAATCTTCTAATACCAGCCAACATTCCTATCCGGTCCATCAGTATGCTCAATCCGCAAGGTATCGTTCTCCCCGCTCGGTCTCTGGGATCTCAATGGCAAGCACAAGCCATCGGCCTCAACCAACGTTGATACCTTCCCCACCTGCTGTGACGGAAAATACCAGCTCACATCCAGACCTCGAAAACTTTGACCCGACTTATGGTCTACGACCTGAAGGTCTCCCCAAGAAAAGTCTTTTCCGTGGCTTTAGCAGCTTATTCACACCGAACAAAGGTTTGGCAGATCTTGCTGAAGAACCAAGCGACCCTGAAGAACTGGACGAGGAGATGGAATCCTTTGATGTAGTAGATTGGGACAACATGATACCCAATATCTCACCACCCCCAAGCGTGCCAGACATAGAAGATAGCCATACAGAGTACGAGAGTATACCAGCAGTGGGCGGCGGAACGATTACTCGGCCCCGCGTAATCCATGCACAATCCCCTGCGACGCCTGATTTTGCAACTCCTGGGTCTGGAATGAGCATACCGCCGCCTCCGGGCCGTTCTCTCTCTTACGACCGTCTCATGTCCCCCAGAAGTGCAGGCCTACCTAGATCTGGTTTAGCCACTCCTGGTCTCTATTCTGCTCGCTCCGCCTCTTTTTCTTACTTCTCACCGGAATTCGCTGCCTTGCGTCAGAAACACAGTCCAGGCTCAACAGCACCCAGCATTCTCGGATCCTCGGTGCTGCCCCCGAGTCTTAGCGTAAGGAGACCTACTACTCCTGACAGCATGGAAACACAGCAAACTCAATCAACTAGTAGTTTTGCACGTTCCCTAGAGTCACCCCCCACGTCCGATCCATCCGACACCCGGCTATCATCCATCCAAATACCGTCCTCTCCGATCACCATGCACCGGCATCTATCATCACGTCGTCCCTCTGTTTCTTCTGCATCCGCTTTGCCTGATTCGTTCACGGATACTGCATTCCTCTCTTCTTCGCCACCCGAGCAAACGGACCCGGAAATTGTTCTCCGACCTACCTCCAACAATAGCATCCACCAACTATCCACGTTGAGCCATTCGAACCATACGCTTTCCCCGTATGTGCGTTCGTTGGAGCATTTCACGGTGCGTAGTGTGCCACCGCGTGGAGTGGGCCATACAGGACCGTCGACAATGGTCGAGCGACAACCTGTAAAAGCAAAAAGGAAGCGTATGTACCGGATAGGAGGTAAGAAGAAGGAAGATGGCGAACTACGTAACGTGCCTGACTTGGAACGAAACGTCCTATCAAGACCTTCCTCATCATCCCCAGCACCGCCATCTGAATTTGATGCAGATGATATGGATAGATATTTTCGGACGCGTGAGGATTTTATTTCACCGACTACCCATCCTTCTCATGTACGACGACGACAAACATACGACGCATGACGTAAAACTTAGAAGATTCGGACACCTCGCATCTCATTATCTTATCACGCACTAGTCAAAGACTTAATTATTCAACGTTAACATCTAACTTCTGCAATTCAAGAGTTGTACTTACTCGGAAAGGGACAGCCTCCATCACGAAGTTAATACTATATTCGGTAATGAAAATCATCACGGGTATTTTTTTTGATAGGCTTTTTTTCGAGCTGCTGTCCTTTACTTACGTTGAAATGGCGCTTCGCTATCGCCGAGGCAAGTAAGTGACCGAATTATTGCAGTCCCCGTTTCTGATAGCCGAAAGTGGGACCTGTAGAGCAAAGTAATCGGCTTTCCTCCCATCGCCGTTAGCACGCTCTTATCACTATCGCGCATGAGGTTAGATGCCGGAAGACTTTGAACCCACGATGACCGTCCAGCAGGTTATAACAGCAGGTAGAAACCTGCCCAGAGAGCAGACATCCTCCAGCTCAACCTAAAGACAACATCACTAAGTAGTCCGAAATAACATGTCCAAGGTAATGTCGTTTCTTGGTGTCAAAGAATTACAAACGCCGATTGCTGTTGGTCAATAGGAAATCGCCCGTGTTGTTAATACCCTGCTGGAGCAATGTCATATACCCCCGGTGGTGACTCCGATGGATAAAGAGTTTTTCCAAATATGCATGGACGACGCCGCTGCTCGCGGTTGCCCTATGGAGAACTCCCCTGGGGTACCATCATTCCGCCCATGGAATATCAGCGGTGTCGCAATCGCCTACGTTTCGTACGGTTACTTAGAGAGTGTGGCGACTAAAATGTACATCGCCCTCTATACCTCTCTGGCGGTGTACATTGAAGATGTCTACCGTGATCAGCCAGAAATCACCAACGGGTTCAACGAGAGATTCATCATGCGTCAACCTCAGCAGACGGCAGTACTTTCCGCACTCGACCAACTACTACGAGAAACGTCCAACCACTTTGATACAGTGCAGACCAATCTCATTATTTCAAGCACCTTGAATTTTGTTACCTCGATATGGATTGAGAACGAAGTCGACAAGCTTCAGGTAAGCCATCATTCTACGAGGCCTTTGCACAACAGTTGAAGAAATTTCATGCAGCTGACCACTACCACCACTAATTTCCCTGAATTCCTTCGCGGATTTTCAGGAATCTCGATGTCTTATGCAATTTTTATTTTCCCCAAGGGTGTCCCTCTTGGCGCTTTCATCCAAGTCATTCCATCAATGTCTAATTATATCAACCACATGAAGTACGTGCATATTTTTGTCATATCTTGCTGTGATTACTCATCACTGTCTCCATTTAGTGACGTTCTCTCCTTCTATAAAGAAGAAGTTGGTGGCGAAAATAACAACTATATCTCCATTCTGGCAAAACAACGTAACGAGCCAAAAGTGAACGTCCTACAGCAACTTGCCGACTTGGTAGCTTCGAGCTATTCGGTGGTTAGTAAGACACTATCTAGCTCAGATGCCGTGCGGGATTCTTGGATAAATTTCGCTCGGGGATACGTGGGTTTTCACACTTCATACGCACGATATAAACTGGGCGAATTGATAAATATGAAAGTTATGGAGGCGTAGATAAGTCTCTCAGCTGGGTATCAAAGAAGGCGAAGCTCACATAATACGGAATGCCGGTGCTGTAGCGTACGTCCGTTGCGTAATATATACTCAAGTAGCATACAATTAACTCAAATACGCAAATTTTGAAGCTAAGTACCTGTACGGTCAAGTGATTTATATCAAACCTATTTTATGACCCCTTCTCCCCTTGGGTATCGTCACTAAGAGCATAGTCCAGATCCGAAGAGAACGCCTTCTTAGCCAGTCTGAAGTCAACACTATGAATGAATCGTTGGGACTCCAACGTCTTGACTCCACCTCCGGTGAATTGACACCGTATGATTAAGTGCCTTTCGTATCCGCCCAAAAAAATTGACCATACGATGGTCTTAAATACAATAAGCTGGAGGGTACCTCAGCAGGCATACCACGACCCGTTTCCCTAGCAGGCCAGCACAAGCACCAAAAACATGCCTATTCTTGAAACTAGAACCACTGCAGCCTCCCTATCGGCTCCAGATGACAACTCACAAAGTGCTTCGCCTAGGCCTGGCAAGGTACGCTGCTTTGCTTCCTGCAGCACCAACAGTGCACTGACCGTGATTAGGCTGTACTGGATAACTCAACTATGCGACAAGCCATCTCCTCCATGTTGGACAGATGTAATCTTACTATATGCGCCCCTCCTTTGGATGAAGTATTCGTCCAGAGATGCCTAGACGAGGCAGCCAGACGAGGCTGTCCCATGGACGATACGCCAGATATTCCTTCATTCCGGTATGCCAATATAGGGGGCGCTGCGACAGCCTCCATTACATATGGCTACCTAGAGGACGAAGTCGTGAAGTCATACATCGCCCAGTTCACCTCTCTCGCTATATACATTGAGGATGTATATGGGAAGCGCCCTGAACTTGTCAGGGACTTCATCATTAAATTCGTCACGGCCAGTCCTCAAAGCACCGCGGTTCTCGAGGCATTTGCACAACTTCTTCGCGAAACACCGCTGCATTTCAATGAGTTGCAGACCAACCTCATCATCACCAGTGCCTTGAAGTTCATCACGTCCATCTGGTTTGAATATCAGAGAGAAGACGGATTGGGATCCTGCCTTCACCAATGCCAAGTGAACGAAGGCATTAGCGGCCAAGCTCGTTCCAAATTCCTTTATTGCGACTGCAATTTGCCTGCATATACAAGGAATCTATCCGGCGCTGGTGAAGCATACACTATGTTCATATTTCCAAAGGACATACCATTCAGCGTGTACGCTCAGGCAATTCCATCATTGGACGATATCATGACTTATGAGAAGTTAGTAAACCGCATATCTGCACATGCTGTTGAATCGACTGATTTATCCTCTAGTGATGTCCTGTCTCTGTACAAAGAAGAGCTCGCTGGAGACGCCTTCAATTGCGTATCCGTTATAGCTAGACACCAAAACATAACGAAGGCTGAGACGCTCCAGCATTTAGCCGATCGTGTTGTCACCAGCCATTTAGTCGCCGCTAAGGTAGTATCAGGTTGCCAACCTGCATACGATGCGTTCATCCACTTCGCGCAAGGTTATGTCAATTTCCACGCCTCTTACCAAAGGTACAGATTGGAAGAATTATTGGCGGACTCGTTGAAGGACACCAGCATGCGCATATAAAAGAAAAGTAGCCGATTGTATTTACATTCTTCATAAACGTTAAAACTATCTTTAACTGCCCATTTCTTGATCTCGGTGAACCTCTGTTGTAGTCTTTATATGAACCCTAGTTCCCAGATGATGGATCACATTTGCGGTTTTATCAGATTCCCCGAGATTCGGCAGATCAGTCCAAAAAGCTGATTGAGCGGGGTGTTCACTAATATCGATGAAAGGTTGGCGAGGAGAAGAGATGTAAACACGAGAGTTGAGTGTCGACAAAAGCCAGTTTGAATACCTAGCAAAGGTGTTGGTGTTCATATCGGATGAATCCAAAGAAAAGACTCACACTCGTCCGAGGCCCAGGAAACTGATTGAGTGAGCGAGTGAAATCGCGTACTTCTGCGATGAACAACTACTTACAAAATGTAATGGATGCTATTTCGATCCATGGACAGCCACAAAATAAGCTGAACAACAGCCCATAACGCAGTGATGAAACCCGTCTCTACAGTGAACTTGATGATGCTTGCTATAGTTGTAGCCGTCTGCTTGATGCTAGTGTTTTTACGGGCTTTGAAGAGCTGAGAGTTAGGGGCATCAGCCACGACCGAGGTTTATGATCGAGAGATTGGGACGGACAATGTTCACCATGATTGCGGTGATGAGCACATCACAAAGCACAGCGCAAGCAAGCCAAGCCTATACGTATATATATCAAGCATGCACATAAGTTGGCTAAGATTACTCACGCTGATAAATCTACCGACCGCAAGCGGGGAATCATAGCGCATACCTAGCATGACTGCCTACCGGATAGTACATCAGCAATGATCTTCAGAACCTGTAATATATACTCACTTTGATATCGTAGTACATAGCAAGTGAGAATCCGAGTATGGAAACCTGATGAGCGGTTATTGATGACTAGAAAGTATTGATGAACGTCTAGCTTACAAATGATATAATCGAAGCCAACCATAGCTTCTGGGTAAGTTTCCAGATCCTCCATGCAAAGAAATTCTGCACCTGGGTTGCAACTATACGATGCTCAGTTACGACCACCAGAAGGGAAGGGACTGACTTACGGAACGCGTTGAAAACTGGGATTGCTCCCCAGGTGCGATCTACGAACAACAATGACCGAAGATCTCCCCAACCCTTGCCAAACATATTCCAAGCCGCAGCAGCCGTCAGTGCAGATAAAACAGTCTCCAGCACAAATGCGAACCAGACTGATCATAGACCTTTATTTTTCTGATAATCTCGATGATAGGGCAAAAATTTCGCACCGACGAATTTCATGACACGGTAGTCAGCAGGATAATGGACATGATAGAAAACTGTGGACTGTGAGTTGTAGAGACGCTATGACAGTAGACGAAACCTACAGAGTTGGACTATCATAACACCATATAGGAGGTATCCTAGCATATACCCTAGAACCTGATGCACAAGTCAGCCGTGACTTGATTCCGAGAAGCTGTCAGAGTGCTCACCAGCGGACCCGTGCTAAAATCATTTTCGACGGCAATGTTAATATCATTCAAGAGGAAGTTCAGATGAATGCATATACACTATACCGATACCTCCTGGTGGTAAGATGGATGCCATTCTTTGTAATAGTAGTGAATGACGGCTATGAACGAAGACGGGGCCAATGGGAGTGTAACCCTGTGTTTATGGGGCGGTTATATAGCCAAGCGTTATTTTAAACTTTAAGACAGTAGACATCACCAATCATCTTCCATCAGCTCATCGAACAACGGGGAGATGGAGACGACCAGCTTTCATTTGAAGGGTTCATAACATCTCCCGTTACCACAAATCGGGGCCTAAAATCCAGAGGTCTCAGAAACAGCCCTACCCAAAAACGAACCCGCAAGGACCTGACAACTCTTACAAACGAGTTGTGTGCTGATAAACCTATTATTCGACAATTCATCCGCCGAGATGAGGAGTTTCCCAGCGGCCGATCAGTTGCATAGACATGGGAAACTATGCACAGCTTTCAATGGAGTTAAAGATAACGTGCCTGCACAAAGTAAGAGAACCGCCGGTTATAGACTCGCTAGCTCGATGTGTATATTACGCAAAAGACTAAAATAGACACGGTCGACGAACTCTTCAACAGCAGCTTGAGGAGATATGTCAATATATAAGTCATGAGGATAGCAAGGACCCACTGACAGTTGTCCACTGATAGTTCTGTCACATTGCTGATCGAACTTTGGCAAGCTAATCCATAATGATGTAGATTCAACGCATGAACGTTTGAACCTTTACACACCCACCTCGTTCCCTTGACCCCGTCATCACTTCATCATGTCATACCACAGATGTGCCCACAATCATCTCGGCAGAATTTTGTTGGCCCAGGTAAATCCAGCTAACCAGAAACCACAGACGCACACCCGAAGGAACGTTTGATGCAACTAAATCATTCCGTGTTATTGCAGGTGATGTTTGCATTGGAGACGGGTAAAGTGATGCTTGAGTGGAATTATCCAATACATAATGATTCGAAGTTTGCAGGAGGACAAGGTACCTTCGCAGGAAATCGCCGAACTAATTCGAATTGCGTGTTTGAAGAGGTGAGCTGAGCCTCAGACAGGGTCATATCAATAACGAGAGCAAGGTTTCTGGGCTTCAACGAGGTGTCCATTAACGCGGACGGCCGATGAGGGAGGTCCTCAAACGTGAACGCAACACCTTTCAAGGACAAGCAGGCTGTGAAGAGTGATGCGACAACTCTTATTAATCCCACACTCGTTATTGGAGAACAAAGTTGGTCGCTTCAAGAAACAACTCTGACAAATACGGCCAGTAGGAAAGATCACAGGTTCGAGATGGACGCCGGCTAAAGTTTCGCATACCGCTGAGCTCGGACTAGAGATAGCCCATGGCCCATGCTCGACGTGTTGAGTTGATGACTTTAAAGGTTCAGAAAACCAATTGAACCATAGCAGGGGATGGGCGCGTGGATTGTACTAAACTGAAGTAAGATCATGAGGGGTAAGTATGAGGCTACCAAGATGATTTCCCTAGAAGAATGTCGAGCAACAGTACTTAGGCTTTAGAGGTACAGGGCTGAGTACTGAGTACTTGAGTCTTGATAGTGTTGAGCCAAAGTACTTAGTATTCCCACGGTCAGTCATGAATGCATCAGTGTCACTGTCAGATCCAAGTTGGTCCCATTTCATCAATGATCAATCAGTGAATCAATCAATGGGCCACTAAGATCGAGGCAGTGGGCAACCTGCGCTACAGCACCCACCATCGTGTCCTCGTTTGCGTGAAAATAGTCTTATCCATCTTGACTATCGCTTTCGGATGTCACATCACCGAGGGATCCTATCATTATCATAAATAGAAATGTAGTCTGCTGAATATTCTTTTGGTTCTTCTCTATCCTCAATGGGTTGAACGCAGATAGTAATTCATACTGTGTCCGTGTTCTACGCTTGACTGACATGAAGGGCTTTCAACAGCGACTACGACGGAGAAATTGACGGACGTACCATTTAGACTGGAGAACCACGGATCAGCTCGTGCCGAAGGTAAAAGTCACCGAACGGAACAGGACCTAGAGAATCCGATCTTAACGAGAATGATACAGCCATTCTTTTTTTTTGTGGTGGAGCGTTGCTGGTCGTAAACCAGGCTCAGCAGCCTTTGGACTTCGCTGTATATGCAATGTTCCTCCGGCCCGCTAGAGTGCCCAGGTTATCGGGCGTTATGATACAGCAATTCGGTACAGGTAATACCAATGAATCAAGTAATAAATAGATGATTCTAGAAAACATTGAACCTGGTGCTCTGAGGAACATCGCGCATGTGCACTCTGAGCACCAATCGTAGGTAACTGGCTGCAAATATCTGTAATGGCTGTAGTTTACACTCTGAGAATGAACAATCATCCTCTCGATCTCAATATAAAAGTTGGTCCAAAGCCCACGAATTGCTAACCGTCTATCATTGGCGGTAGAAGGACTTATTGAACGCAGGTAGTCGCCAGGATTCTATGCGTTGGGGAGAGCATAATAACTAGTCATCGTTGAATAAAACTACAAAATAATCGTACCGACTCAAGTTAACCCACGGCGGGATTCGAACCCGCAACCTCCAGATCTACTCGACGATAGAAGTCTGACGTCATAACCATTAGACAACGCGGGCCTACTCGCAGCAGGCTAAAGAGCCATAATGGTCCTCATAGCATTCAGGAGCCATGCAAACTCACAATTATTCTTACAATTTCTTACATACTCCATTTATTTTCCATTGACGGCACCCATCGCTGCATCCCAAAAACATTTTTCAAGCCATGTGCACTTCCCCCATACCTCAAACCACTCATCTAGCCGCGCAGGAGATGGAGGATCAAGAATTGCGTGCTCCTCAACGATTGCTATGAAGTGATATGTTAGCTGCTGCGTAACCAGACATAGTAATAAGTTTGCCAACCAAGTCCTTGTTTAACGGCGTCCTGGAAGTCCTTCCCTGAGTAGTCCTCGATCCACCTTAGGTAGGGATTACCGGCTAGCTTAACCCAGCTATTGGATTTCGCAGCTTCTTTTTTGAGCCACAATCCAACTTCGCCATAGCCAAGTAAACAAGCGAGTAATGCCATTATCAGTTTCGCAGCGTCCCCTAAAATTGCACCATCAACGACGACCTCAGATTGTTGACGGTGTTTTGTCTTACCTTGCAAGCCGATGTCCATGATATAACTGCCATATGCGACTGTTGTAGTAGACAGGGGTGTTGTCTCCAATTCATCCATGGTGATCCCAAATTCTTGACGGAATGATTTATGCATATCTAGTTCTCGTATTATTCCTAATACAGTGTTCGCGGATGATTCAATGGTGTTGAATTTCGTGGACTTCGCAGCTAAGAGCCTGACCAAAGGTTTTTTACATAGCAGTTGTAACCGGTACCAAAAACTTACCCATAGGCGCGCGCATAGTATCTGAGGTAATGATAGTCCTGTCTGTTAGCATTTACGTGTCATTAGCGTGAGGGATGTATGATATTGGCAGAACTGCGTACATGATAAAGTAGATGAAAGCCTCTTTGGGCAGGTCGCCCTTACCCAAGAGCTTGACAAAATCGTGTTCAACATATTGCTTCCATATTTTTCTGCTTTTCTGAATAAGAAAACGGGTGAGCGGGAAAGGGTTGCTGGGGGTACGTCTACTTATGATTGTGAGCTGTTGTTTGTCTGGCTGAAAAGTTGTCTCAGCACTCACCTTGGAATAGTCAACCGAGAAACAGAATGAAGATGATTCAATGGTCCATGTCCGTGCCCTATTTGATAGGCTGTCTCTATACCAAGGTGGGTATACATCGTAGCCAATCGTACTGCCTGTCGCACTGTGATATGTAACTTGAGCTCACATATACTTATCCATGTAATAAGGCAAGACTAGCTCACACGTTTCACCACGGCCGAGCTCGCATGCAATCGCCGCGCTCAAAGTACATCCAGTTCCGTGGGTATTTTCTGAAGCAATATGCGGACGAACGAAAAGGGTGATATCATCACCGCCTTGATGTAATACATCGACGACCAAACGCTGGGAACTCTTCGAAGCATCGTCGCCAGCTTGCAAAATCTCCATATTCTCTTCCAAAAGTCCTTCGCGTAAGACGGAAATAGTAGGAAATTTTTGAGCTATATCGTCAATGTCTTGCATGGACGCCGTGACATGACCACCCTTGACCAGGCAAGCACTTGGTCCAAGCTCCAATAAACGAGAAGCAGCAACCACCATATCTTCCACAGACGAAATCTTGTATTCAGTTTTGTTGTGGGAAAGGAGTAGCTCAGCCTCTGATTTATTTGGTGTGATGAGTGCAGAGATGGGGAATACGTCGTTAATGAGGACACCAATCGCGTCCGGCTTAAGCAGGGTATGCCCTGACGTTGAAACACAGACCGGATCACACACGATGGGCGGTATCTTCTGGTTAGAGTAGTGACTCTTAAGAGTTTCCACCACTGCCAGAGCAATTTTGGCGTCGAACAGCATACCGGTTTTCATGGCATGTATCTCAATGTCATCCAATACCGAACGAAGCTATGAATAGATAAATTTCAGCAGAACACTTTAAGAACGAGAGAATACGACAAGCCTGCTGAGAGACAAACTCTGGAGGGATTGCATGGACATCTTGGACTCCAGTCGTGTTCTGCGCCGTCAGTGCTGTCAATGCACTTGCACCATAACATCCCAACGCAGCGAAGGTCCTCAAGTCGGCCTAGCAAAATTGAGTAAAATTGGAAATCCGGCTAGACAAGGAACTTGCTTGGATTCCAGCACCACCACTCGAATCTGAGCCTGCAATGGTCAGTATAGACGGCTGTGGATTGTTATCAGCCATGGTGAGTCAAGGGAAGATGTCCATATGGTGCGACAGCGCCGCGGAAGTTTATTGGGAAATATTTACTTCCATAGAAGGAACCAAATAGTGAACGCATGGACTCCCAATAAATTACAATCGAGGAGTACCAGTTATTTTCTAACCATAAACCGATACGTAGAATATCCTCCAATGAAAGCAAAGGCGGCAAGGCATGCAATGATCGACACAAACCACGTATAACTCTACAGTCGTGCTCATAATGGTCAGCAAACCAGACTCCTAAGAAGAGAATTGAGTGAATGAAACCCACCTCTACACCTTCTCCCGGTACATGCACATTCATCCCCCACAAACCGGTAACCAAATTCATTGGAATAAGGACTGTACCGAGAGCAGTGAGTTTGGAGAGAACGTCGTTAATCTGGTTGTTCGCATCGGTCATCTCGATGGATATCTGTGCGAGGTAGTTTGAATGCGAGCGAGAAAGGATCTTCTCGTAGTGATTTAAGCTTTGAGTCATCGTGATCAAGTGATCCTGAAAATAGATAATCGTTGTAAGATGCAGTTGCCCCAAGAGAGAACAGAGCGGACTACGGACCTGGATATCCGACAGGTAAAGCCCCTGCAAGCAATTAGCTCGTTTAGCCTGCGTATTGTGGAATAATTGGGTGAAAAAAAACTCACAATATCTGATGTGGGCGCAACTCTCCAATTCTCATTGCACCTCTTCGCAAGCCCCTTCACGACATCTGCCTTATTCCCCATCAACCTCAACAGACCCATAACCTTCTTCCTACAAGTACCTATCCTCCTCAACATATCGCTCTGCTCCGCCTCCTTGAGGATGAGCACCAGCTCGTCAATACTATCGACCTCATACTCGATACTCTGAATTAAAGGCCCAAAGACATCCGTAATATCGTCAATTAAAGCATATGATATCCAGTCCGATGTAACATTAATGTAGTCCTTTAGTTGCTTAATGCGTCGACGAACATTTTGAGGATGCGGGGTTGGACGAAAATGGAACTGCAAAAACGAAAGCAATGGGTCGACCGAAAATAAATCGAATTAAGTGACGTACCGATAATATGCCTTCTCGGAAAACTATGATATACATATTCAATGGTTCTAGGTGCGTGGGACTGTACGGATCTTGATCAAAACTGCGAAAACAGACGAAGTAATAATTGCGGAATAATTCTATCTTCTCTCGGGTCTCTTCCATCTGGATATCTTCTGTGGTAAGGGGATGGATACCGAATACCTGGAATATCAAGACTTGAGATACGTCCAACGAGTGAATAGATGTAACACGCTTGTACCTTGCTGAGTATTTTCATTTCATCGTCTGTGGGACTATTAATATCAAGCCACCATGTATGACCATCGTAATCGTCATTGGTTGCGAGACCAGGCCTGCGCGGGTCTCCTCCCAGTCTCTGGGAGCTGGCACCAAGACCGCGCTTAGCGTCGGCGGGAAAAGATGATGAAGATATGGGGCGGTCTTTAGTAGGCTGACCAGCGTTCTCCGGCTGGGGAACAGACCCCTGTCGAGAACCAATACCGGAAAAGAGATCCTCAAATGATTGGTTTTCAGCAGGAAGTTCGCTGAGGCTTCGGGCATGGATAGTTGCTGACAGGGCATTAGAGTAAAATGAAAAACGATAAGGTCGGTCGTGTCCCGTAGAGAGAATACCAGGAGGTAGTCCAGGTGCACTAGGAAGTGCACCCGCGATGGCTGCATTGGTTGAATGCTCAATGGATGTTGAAGAACCAGGCGCCTGACCACCGAGGATGATGCTAAGTCTACCAGGCAGATACGAGTGGTCATTATTATTTTCAAAGAGCGCCATTTTACCGCCGACACCCTTTCTGTGGGTGCGGGGAGCAGGGGCACTTGCACTGAGCCTACGTTGGCGAGCCGATTTGAGAATCGACTGAGGAGAGCTAGCACCTTCTCCTGCCGCGGGTGCTGGGGCAGATGAATCACCACGAAGAGAGTCAAGGTTGAATCTCGTCGTCGGAGACGTAAGACCAAGTTCCGTCTTTTCTTTCGCCGCGAACTCCTCCATTGGCGAGAAGTCAAAATTCGTACGAGAGACATTCGCCTGATATGTAGGTAGACCGTATGCTGAAGATGACGGGTCTTCAACGTCCACGGGATGTACAGTATTTGGCACATTGCCTAGAGAAACAAGGAGGGAAGGATCATGCGTCTGGTGAAGATGTTGATGACTTAGTAAGGAAGATTGCCGATGTAAACTAGGATGCAGAGTTTCTTCGTCATGAACTTCTACGCCTTCGCCTCCGTTATCACCTTCTTTCGTATCCCCGCGCGCTTCATCAATTTCTCTCTGCTCGTTCTCCGAAAGGGCAGAAATAGGTGCAAACACTTGTTCTGGAGACGACGTTACAACAGGAGAAACCGGTAAGGTCACAGTCTCCCTCCGAGCTCTGGACAATTGCATAGCCATATCTACATCCATTGTACGCTGACGCTCAAGGGCCTGTGTATCGGTAGGGTCAAATGAGCGAACGAGAGTTGGGGAAAGTCGAGGGGGTCTCTCGCCAGAATCATGACTACCTCCAGCGGTCACTGGATTGAGGCTTTCGTGGCGACGAAGGACCGGAGAACCACCAGAAGAAGGAGACTGAGAGGGTACTGCGGCATCCCTTGGTGGTGAGGACATGATCAAGAGCCCGAGCTAGCTCGACAGTTTCAACTTTGCAGACGTCGTTTTAGTGAGTTCGGACGAGCATCTGGTCATTATGTAATCAGAGTCAATTTACCACTAACCCCGATGCCAACACCACCATCAGTTGAACCCCTCTTAGCCAAGTCTGCATAATCAGTAAGCTGAGCGATACTACGATACATTTTATGATGTGTTTGTATCTTGGCCTTCGAGCCAAAGCAGGACGTTTTCAAGTACTGTGCTTCGGAGCTGCTCTGTAAACTCAGCGATACTGGTATCCTTTACTCGTGTCGAGTCTCCGGCGCACGCAGTATTAATTCTAATACAAAAGTTGTGCATTTCTTTTGGTATCCGGAGCCTTCCTTGCGATACATGTAACTGTGTGCATTTTCGCCTCCAATGGAAATTTGACCTCAGACATTCATCCTCCCTGGCCCCCGTCAAGTTGTCACGGTGAAAGTGAGTGTCGAACGCTTTCTGCAGATATTGTTATATTAACCTCGTCTTAGACTGGCTAGTCGAGTTTATTCGGAGGTAAAGGGCATACAAAGCCATGCCTGGCCTCTAAAACACGACTACTGGCGGAAAAGCCCCAAGCTTCTCGTGTTCAGTGTAATAGCTATCTGCATGAGCTAGAGCTGACGTACGAACCACTGCTTGAGAAGCCCACTCTGGAATTAATAGCTGCCGACGAACCGTATCTTAGCATCTTGCGCCAGATTCCAAGACAACCTACCATCTGCGCCGCATTTCGCAGTACCAATGAAAGCCCGGGCAGACAATCCCGGTATTGCGTATAGAGTTCTTCGGTCTAAGTCTGAACACTCAAGAAGGCCCCACGCTCATGACCCTCTACTACCCTTCACAATGCGCTTGCCAAGTGTTCCTGGACTTGCTCAATTGTCGCTGCAACCCGGCAAGGCTCTACAAAACTCAGGAAGTAGTCGGGTGTTCGCTGACAGGCGCGAGTCTGTTCAAAATACCCTGTGTGATGTATAGACAAACTTCACATACTGGGCACGAACGGAGTAATTGGAATGTATCCAGTCCGTCTCGGAGTCAAACTGCAGTGATGCGCCGCTATCCTTTTTCTCCTCCCCTGCTTATCCCACTCGATGGAGCATAGGGCTATTCCGAGGATCAGTAATCGGGTGCGGGTGGGGGGGACCTTCTTGTATATGATATGCTTGCTAGATGGATCCGACATCTCCTTCGTGATGACATGAAGATCCGAACTGAATCAATACTGCCTATCAAAGCGATGACTTGACTCTAATGCAGATACAGCGGGTGCCATCTTCCTCTTCACCAATGAACCGTTCCATGATACCGATTGTCAAGTCGTACCGCTGTACGAACAGAACTAGTGCTAACCAGACGCAATTGTGCCTCGTAGAGATGAAAGAAAAAATTCGAGGCCAAAAGGTAAGAAAGAAGGGGCTGAATTTCGTCGTGATAGGCTGTCATCTCTTCCCTAATTTCTTTGAAACTACGTTCGACATCTCGCCAACTATAATCGAAGAGATCGGACGGCTCTAGGTATTACAACAATAATTCCTATTGCACCTACGGAGAACCTACGTGAATCAGCAGTTCAGTGGACATCAATTAAATGTAGGTGATGTCCTGTGTTATCATATAAAATAGGATTTGTTCTCAGTACACATTAGTTACTATAAGCTTGTGCATCTTGCGCTAAAACCTTCGGGGGTTCTTGGAAAACAATCGTGTATTCCTGCTCACAGAGCACATTGTTGAATAAGTCATGAATAGAGTTACAATTGGATATTTATCTCCTGACGTTCGGCGAGGGAGGAACGTGGAACCTTCAAGCCATGGTGTGCAGCCTGGGTGCGAGTTCAAGGTCACCGTTCCTGAGCGTCTAATGTGGGTAAGGGGAGCGTTCAGGCACAGAATTTTTGATCGACATGTCAATCGGGTTCAGTACTTCTTAGTACTTACTTCAAGAGGGCCAGTTGCTCGTTCATATGTCTTTTCCCTTCCAAAGTCCCCTTTTCGCTGAGAACTCGTAACACACTAGCTCAATCTACTCCTAATACAATTCACATTAAATCGCTCATATTTACAGACATATTGGCCACATAGATCCATGATGTTCATCGGAACAGCATATACTAGAATTTGTACCTTCTTGATTTTCACGAACACAATGAGAAAAAAAGGGCATCCCCAGAAGCCACCCAAGACGCAATTGCAGTAGCGGAGTACTTCTTAGTACTTTAAGTTGCTCGTTCATATTTTTCCTTCCAAAGTCCCCTTTTCGCTGAGGACTTTTAGCTCACAAGCTAAATCTCTCCTAGTAGAATTGATCTCACACTGCTCGTATTCATAGGTATAATTAGCTGATATTGAGGAATTTAGCCTGAACGGACCTACTTCCCAGGCCGTACCCGGGCCGTCCTGCAGCTAAATCTTTCCGCTCTAAAGTTCAAGCAAGCGGCAGCCCTTGACTATGAGCACAAGGTTAAAGGACGCCGAGGTACGCTTCATGGTATACCCATCCTCCTGATGGATCGTATTCCCTGTCGCGTCAAAAGGTAGGTATCTACAGGTGACCAGCTGCGTCACCCGCTAAATCAAATCCCTACTCTATGTAACAAACTTGAAGAACAAACGACGAGACTAGACTCGGATTTTCATCCGTAATTAGTCCCATTGAGTTTCTACTAACAATGTCTATCCTGCCCCAGGTTTTCTTTTTTGGCTAGATGCAAGATGTTCATCGGAACAGTGTATTGACTTTATTGCTTTGCGTATACGATGAATAAAAAAAGCATTGCCAGAAGTCATCCCTTGAAAGACACAAAGGACGTTATTGGTGATGCAACCAGTGATTATTATATTCTGTCGGGAAGGTTTGCATTCGGAATCAAGTTAATATCACAATATGGAATCGTGCTTGAACGTCTGTAGTGTTTCGTAGAACAACCTGTATACACCACACCGGTTCTGCCCGGAACCTGGTAGTGTATTCCACGTCGCACGATGTTTGCATCTGCAAAGAACCTGGACATATGTACCGACCTCTCAATCCTCTTACAACGCAGCCAAAAATAGTATGAGAGGAGAGGAGTTAGTGTTCATCATAACGGTAATAACGTGCAATGTGCATAATTAAAACGACAAAACTTCTTTAAGTAAAAATGCTCAACAGCGCATCTAACTCGAACTCAAAACTCCAAACCAAAAAAATCAAATCGTTCATATCTTCCCCTCCCTCTCCTCAAAACTCGTCAACGTCGAATCAACCTTACTCTCATCCTTCAAACTTGACAATACGTCCCCTTCACCCTCCCCTTCCTCACCAACTGCACCACCTTCACCACTCTTCCCAACCTCCTCAGCTTCCTCCACACACTTCACACACTGACAAGCAAACCTCCACCCTCTAGCAAGTTCCTTCCGCCTACGCCTCCTCGCCTCCGTAGCAGATTCAGCCTCGCGTTGCACAACATCGACATAAGCCACACTGACTTCCTCTCCCTTTTTGATAGGTTTGTTGGCGATGAGATGCAATTCGCTGGTACCGTTGGAGAAGGAGGGACGGGCGTTGGGTGAGCAGGAATGTGGTAGGTAGGCAGAGACGATGTAAAGACCGCAGCCGATTTGTTTGGAGGTACCGTAGGGTGTTCGTGTCTTTTCTACATCTTCTGGGCGTTCATCTGTTTCGGGCTAAAGCGTCACTTGATTAGTCACACTCGGTAATGTTAGTAAAATAAGCAAACCTTGTCATTTCGACCACCACCATAACACACTCCAAACGCATTATACGCCATCTTCCCAAGAAGTGTCGCATGCCTTTCATCCGTCACAAACTGTTCCAACCCGGGCAACGCATGTTGCAAAACCTCCGTAAGCAACCTCATCTCCTCCTTATCCGGCACAACCTCCAAATACCTCAACCTCTCCAAATGATCCGACAACCCATAATCCCCTCCTTCCGCATTTGGATAATCGATCTCAACCACCGACGAAGCCCCAGGCATTAATTTCGCTGTCTCGTTCTGAACTTGTCTAGCGATGAATTTGGCTACTAATAAAGGCGCAGCGTGTCCGTTTTTCTTGAGGTAGTCGGCGAAGAGGCTTTGGGCTTTTCGTCGTTCTTCGAGTTCTTGGGGTGTTACGGGTGGACCGGGGACGTCGGGAGGGAGAGGTGGGTCGAGGGAGAAGAGGAGAGAGTGGTATTGAGTTTTGGCTTTGAGTTGGCAGTCTTTTGAGCAGTAGACGGAGGAGAAGGGGTCGGAAGGGGATGAGGGGATGGCCATGCCCTTTTCGATGTGTCGGAGGCAGTGGGTGCAGTATGTGCCTTGCGTTCGGAGGTCGTTGTCTAGGACGGTTACGACGGGTTGTTCCTAGATAGGGTGAGTATGCGGATAAGGAAGAGAGGAGAGATATACCTTGTAGATGATGTCGCCAGGCTCATAGTCTTTTGCTGCTATTATGACTTTACGTGATTGCGCACCGGTGCTTTCCTTGGTAGTGATCGAGACACCCATGGACTTGGGCGGGAAGTAATCGTAATAAGCTATGTAAACCATCTCAGCATGGCTCATTCGTTCTTACTCGACTCGATTGGCTCACCTGAGACGCGGTCTTTAACCTACAAACACGACATGCGAACAAAGAAAAGATTATATTAGAAACACCTCGTCGTAAATTGCAGCAAGAAAGAACAAAAAAACGGATAGATTGGGTGTACAGATCAAGTCTACAGACACCGCTCATGCACTTCGTTTTTTTTCATCCATCTCTTCTCTTCTTCCAGGAATCCAGGAAAGTTAAAAGAGAATAGACGTTTGTGAACCGGGATCTGTGACTTTGTCCCACTCCTGCGAGCTCGTCTCGGAGGGTGCCCTCGAGGGACTGGTCTCAGCAGAATGATGCCTCGAGGAAGTTGATTCTGCTTCCTCCTCCTCGATGATAGACACGATACCATTGGTGACGCGGAAAGAAGGCATACTCACATCGAGGTTCGTTAGTTCCATGACAATCTGTTTGGTTGTAATAGAGATGGGTGATCAGTAGAAGTTTCGATGCGATATTCGCATTGAAGCTTACCTTGAAGACGGGTTGTGGGACGGTCTTGTCATAGATGTTGATGAGCTCAAGAGGAGAAGGATACACCTTCAGCGCTCGGTAGAACGCCAGTGCAGCCGGGAGATGGAATTCAGGACCTGGGAAAGTATCTCAATCAAAGAATCGAGTAGCCGAAAAAAACACGTACCTCTTGTTGCGAGCTGCTCACCCATAGACACCTGAGACATGAAATAGGTCTCCTTCTGCTCTGCCCCTGCTGGTGGGGCTTCATTTTTCACGATATCCAAAGCCTCCCGAAGCTGCTCGGCAGTCAATTGATCACCCGAGCCCGACGCGGCTAGAGATTCTCTTGACTCTGCAGCAGACTTTTCCGCACGTTTCTTGTCTTTTCCTACGCCAGTATTCAAGAAAAAAAATATTAGTAATGTCAATGGAGAAAAAAGATGGAGAAAGGACGGACGAAGTTTTTTCCGAAACGTTGCATCGTTTCGACGTTTGTAGTCAAAGTAGACGGCGTACGCGAGGAGGCCTGCGGCGGTAACCGACGCGACGGTGAGGATGGTAGTTGATCTGTTCATAGAGTGGCCGTGAGGAAGGAACGCGGGCACAGCTGGGAAGTCAAGGTTACGTAAGGCTCTCCTAAATATGGGCGCTTAAATGAATTATGTACTGGAAAATGTAAAACGATTGATTGTGCGTATATGAACTGGCCATTAGAGCTGTTGAACAAGTTGATTGCAATATCGCGTTCTCAAATTCACTCGCAAAATGTTGGTGCAACTGAGGTATTTTGCAGGTATATAAAGGGTAGGAGATATCGGAGCGGTAACTCCCGGCCGACACGCGTATTTGGAATGCGGTCACGACTTTTGAATTTTGCGGTTTATTACTATCTGAGCTCAACAAAAGCCTGATCACTCTCAACGAGGGCGCTAAGCCCCTTCTGTATTATAATTCAACGCCTCTCCTGGTCATGAACACCAGTGAGGACCCTCTGCACCCAAACGACCCTCAAATCCTTCGAGTAAATCTCTCTCAGGATCCTTCATCATCAACCACCAATAATACACCTTCTACCCTCTCGCTCGAGGAAACGGCGACGACTCCAACCGCAGCGTCGACTTCCGGACAACCTTTAAATCCGAACAACGATTTGCCGAGCAGGGGGGACGACAAAGAGTTGCCGCAGCAGCTTCCATCAGCAGACGCAGTTGACCAGGTTGCACAGGATGGGACGCCGAATATGACGCTGAACGGGTTGCAGCAGGTCGAGTTGGTCGAACATACTCCTGGCCCGGGTGACGCTGCAAACTCTCATGACGATCCTCATGACTGGTTTCCCGATAATGATTATGAGCTGAAACGCGTCAAGGTCATCTTTTCCCTTTCATTCTTCATTTCCTCGGTGATTCACACCGCATACCACGAACAGGTTTATGAACTAGTAGGCTCAAGATGGGTTGACCAAGGAACAGCCTTTTGCTTTGGACAGTTCAATGACGAAACAAATGAAGCACTCCTCATCGCACGCTCAGAAGCAAACTACGCCGAAGTCATTCTTTCTACTACCATTCGCTCAAACGACGTTTACCAACGACAGCAAGGTATGTTGCCATAGCTCCCAACACCGTTACAGCTCTGGTGAATGACCTATATATCAAGATACGCTCATCGTATGGACTGAACCTGACGGCGTTGACTATGCTCTCAGCTTCCAAGACCCTGAAGGCTGCTCAGAGGTTTGGAATTTCATTCTCGAGGTTCAAAGACACTTGAACAGCAGCGGTGAGCCGTCCTCTTCCCTATCCACGCCACTCGTCCTCAGCATCGACAAAGAAGAGCCCGGACTCATCGGTTCCTCGTCGCCACTACCTGGCCCTAGCGACTCGATGACTACAGCCAACGTCATCCGCTCCGGACACCTTCCACAACCACAACTCGGTGTCATCGGCGAGATTGAGAAAGTCATAAAATCGCTTTCTCGAACGCAGGCAGTCAAAGAACGTATGTGCGAATACATTCAGCAAGAGGTGAGTTTCCTCGTAAAACAACCCAACTGACTACCATCATACCCTGTATGCTGTATTCTAATCCATTGTATGGTCTCTGCGATACTACGAATAATATATGTCGTGTGTTTCGTACATCGTATCACCGTTCCCCACCTGTTACGTCTTTCGTTTGATTGTTAAATTGTGCGCGGTTCGTATGCTAATATCGTGCCCGAAACGTTTTGTTCTATGCATATAGGAATACATCAAGCAACTCGTTGATGTTCTACATCAGGCTGAAGATCTGGAGAACTTGGAGAATTTGCATGCGCTTTGTTCGCTTATGCAGACGATTCGTGCGTCTTTTGATTTGGATATGTAACCCGTATATATCCTCTCTGATTTTCAATGATTAGTCCTTCTCAACGATCACGGATTGTACGAACACATACTCGAAGACAGTCTCTTCTTTGGCGTCGTTGGCATGCTTGAGTGTGCGTCCTATTCCCAATCACACACCCTACTTCTATCACCTTCTTGCTTTCTAATCCCTACTTTCACCACTAATACAGATGACCCCGAATTCCCCAACTTCAAAGCCAACTACCGCGACTTCCTCCTCCAAACCACCCAATTCCGCCAACCCGTCCCCATCTCCGATACCACCATCCTCCGCAAAATCCACCACACTTATCGCCTTCAATTCCTCAAAGACGTCGTCCTCGCCCGAGTCTTGGACGATTCAACGTTCAACGTCCTGTCTTCGTGTATCATTTTCAATCAGATTGATATTATTACGCATGTGCAGCAGGATCCGAGGTTTTTGAGGGAGGTGGTGGGGTTGTATGTTGATGAGGATATGTTGGGTGGAGGTGGGAGGAGGGTGGTGAGTAGTGGGGGTGGTGGTATAGGAGGCGGAGGAGGGCAAGGGCCGGGTACGCAAGGATTTCAGTTGAGTGCGGGTTTGGGGAGTGGGGTCGTTGTGGTCAAGTTGGAGAATGCTGATGACGAGGTCGTGACGGACGGGAAGAAGGGAAAGGATCCTTCATCCAACAAGGACACGGCCAAAAAGACGGACCCATCTGAGTCTATGGACGTCGATCAGAAACCCAACGTTGCAAACGGTGTCACGCACACGGTCGTCAACGGCCAGGTCGCTCGATCATCCCATTATTCCTACGCACCTCCCGACGAGCTCTCAGAGGCCGAGATCTCCCTTCGTCGTGAAGTCATCTTTCTAATCCAACAACTCTGCGTCATGGCTAAAAACGTTCAACTCCCTGCTCGAATAGCCCTTTTCCGTTCCCTAGTCGACCGCGGCGTCCTCTTCGCTGTCCAATGGGCCCTAAGCCTCCCTGAAAAAATTCAAATCAACCTACCTATCATCTCCGCTGGAGGAGAGATATTATCTGCGTTGCTGGACCATGATTTGACGGGGGTGAGGGGACATGTGTTGAAACAGGTTGCGGCGATTGAGAAGGAGAAGGAGGCGGCGAAGAAGGGAGCTGATAAGGCTGAGACGATATTGGCCATGGTGTGTAGGATTTTGGTGCAGAGCAAGGATTTGGGAGTGCAGAGTCTTGTGGGGGATGCGTTGAAGGTGTGGATGGATATTCCGTTGAATGAGGGGGCTGAGGGTGCACATGTGCGTTTTCTTATGTGATCTCATGGGTTTTTTATGTGTGCTGTTCAGCTGATGAATGTGACGGTTGGTAATAAATAGCAACAGCAACCCGGTGTCAAGCTATTACCTCGAGCAAAGGACGACCCTGCGACGGAAAAGTACATGGAGTATTTCTACAATAATAGTTGTATTCAAACGCTTCTGCGACCCTTCAACGACATACCTTCGTGGCGAGATTTTAAAGGTGAGTCACTTCACCCTTTCTTTCTGACTCTTAGTCTCGATCGATTGACCGCGTGCATGTTGATGTAGAACCTTGTCTTCCCCTGACGAGAGAACAGACTAACCTCTATGTCTACCTATGCGATCTCCTATGCAACTTCTCCCTTCAACATTCTTTCCGAAGTCACTTCCTGGTACTAACGTCTAACATCTCCCTCCGTATGGCCACGCTTCTGAGGGCTAGAGATAAGCATCTTCAACATGGTCCGTCACCTACCCGTATAATTCGAGCGCATTGCGAAAATGCTCTAACTTGTGCGTTGAACTATAGCGGCATTTCGTTTCTTTCGAATATTGGTGAAACAAAATAATCGAAATATGCATCAACATCTTATCAAGCATGATGTCTTCAAGCCTATCCTTGATCTTACCCTTCAGGAGTCGCGGAGAGATAATCTTCTTAGTTCTTCCTGTCATGAGCTCTTTGAGATAATACGCAAGGTTTGCGAAAACGTATTTTCTCTTGCTATACTCGAATTGTTGACATTTTTTTGTTCGTGTAGGAGAATATGAAGGATTTGATTCATCACTGCATGACAAAGCATGAGGATCTCGTCCGCAAACTTGCCGAAACACCCTTGGGAGGATCTCGATTCCAGCAGTTCATTCGCCGTTGGGAGATGAATATAGAGCCGCTACCCATCGAAGAGAAGAAACCAGACATCAAGTGCGCATCTACTGCTCCTCCAATGCTGTTTTATATACTAACCCCTTATCATCTACTAGACGTCCCGACGTACGAGGCTGGCCAGGCGGCAGAGCTGTAGACGCAGAGGAAGAAGATTACTTTAATAAAGACGACGAAAGCGACCTTACCAACGGCCCTCTACCAGTTGCTATACAACAATGGTCTCGGGGTGCCGGTCCATCCTCGCCTATACCCGAAACCCTGAAGCGCAAACGACGTCCTGCAATTGGCGTTGCACCTAAAATGCTCAAGCCGACCAACCTTACTCCCCTTCGCGCGCCTTTCCTCGGTCCTCTGGTAGACTATGACGATGACGACGAAGCCTCCTCAGTAGATGACGCCAACAAAGCCGAGTCCCCACAAGCCTCTGAAAATGTTCAATCATCTACATATTCTGAACTTCCCCCTAGTCCCATACTCTCACACCGTCAAATACCTTCTCCACTGAATCCGCCGCCGAAACGGCCGCCAGCCGATACAGATGAGGATGAAGAGGATAATCTCCTTGAGGCTCTGGTGAGGGGAAAGACACCTTCCGCTCCATCACAGCCTGTTGCTAGTCTGTCAATGTCCTTGGACACCATGCGCCCAGGAGAAAAACGTCGGCGAGACGATGATGACGACGACAGCTTACTAGAACGTCTGACCAAGGTCAAGAAGCAAGATCAAAGGAAGGAGGCACCTTCTCTCGCTTCTGGCCGCGCTAAACCAGGTGATGATCCACCAAAAAAGATCACAGTCAAGTTTGGCCTGGGCAGCGTAGCTGTTGCCCAGGCTACCCCTACCACGCCCTCGACACCCTCGGAAGGCGGTGCTAAGGATGGGGACACAGGTTGATGCATTATTAGTTATCACTTCATCGGTTTTAGCGTTAAAATCTGTATACGCATACACCCATGATTTGTCCATGATTGTCTCGTATTTGATATTAATTGTGCTCCTCTCTCATATTCGTGTAGCTTTCGTCTTGTTATTCTGAAATACGTACTTCATAGAGTGTGCGAACTCATGTTGTTTTGGTATGGACTATTATCCAGCAGCCAGCTTGAGCATATCTCTCAGTCCATTAGTGAAGCAATGCTGTGACAAAGATCAGAATACACCTTGTATGATAACAATGGAAGTAAGAGAAGAGAAGAGTGCTCGAGGAGCCTATAATTGCATTATCCTTGATTAATATCATGACTGAATCTTTGCACTGGCTAGTGCTGAGCAAGATTATATCAGAGAGAATAAATGTTAGTACTGCTACTCTCTGTATTCCTTAGTATAACAGTGTATAACCTCCTGATCAGCATGGGGCTTTGGAGCGATGTCTACTTAGCCCGACACTTCATACTTCCTCCAGGATAACGGGGGAAGAAGCTGACTAGGGTTGCGCTTCCCATAAATTCCTTACACCTCAGCCAATACCGGAACACTAATATAATTCTATAAACTCCAGTATGAAAACTACGGCAAAGGGTGGTATAGTTCAATTGCAAGTCATAATATACATGATCATGAAGGTGCAGCGACAATGTGGGTCGCACAGGCTAGAGCTATGACAAGGGATGGGAAGAATGCAACGGATAAGAAAAGGAACAGAGGATATATATATAACAATGGGCAGGAATTGCAGCAAGAACAGAGAGGAAAATTGTAGCAAATAAATAAGGAAAGGGATCAGTATGTAGCGAATTATCACTGAGGGTTGGCGTCGGAATGAATACGGTTGCTATAAATGTAAGGATATCAGAGCAGTGGATTGTTATGTGGTGGACGTAGAATGGTTTGCGAGTAGCAGCAAAAGGAAATAGATAAACAGATGTGAGCAAAACAACAGTAGTCCGACGAGCAATATACGTTAAGAGTCGGCTGAAACCAGATAGAACCAAGAAAGGAACATGATGTATAGTGAGATGTGTGAGAGACCTTTGGTTACATACGTTATGTTGCGACAATCTTGAATATAATGGATGGATTGGGATTTAGTGAGACGGGTGCTTGAATACTTGTTAACGTTGTATATGAGTGATTGGCCGTTTCACTCATCAGCCAGCTCGGGTGGCCTCTATGTTGGGTGGTGTTAAATCACGATGCGTAGAGAAATGAGCATCATGGTCGGGTGCCGACGAGTCGAATGATGGGCTCGGCATCCCGAATGGTGAAAACGACGAAGCGTAGTTAGGGAGATTAGGCTGGCTGCCACGAGAGAGAAGGTGGGGTACAGCACTAGTAGCGGCAAATGTTGCAGTTGAAGGTGTGGGCGAGACGAATCGGGGTGGTGGGGAGGTCATATATGGGGTTTGCGCAGGTGCTGAAGGTGGTGGATTGGTATCACGTCGAAGTATCATTGGTCGTGTTTGATCATCAAACCGACTAGGGAATATCTCCGAGCCAAACGACGTGCTCTGTTGAAGCGCAACGGCTTGAAGTTGTTGCTGCTGCATAGAACCGCCGTTGCTACCAGCACTTGTGGGCGTGCGTACGCCTAGCGGATTCTTGCTATAGGACAGACGAATACCTCCCTTGACCAGTCCATTGAGTGTCTGGCCGTAGAGCTCCTGAAGAGCCTTAGTGGCATGAGGAACGTCTTCAAACTGAAAACGACCAGTCAGTATTCGTGTTTACACTTCAACATTTCATGCTCACCTCAACAAAGCACATTGGCCCATTATTCTTCTGTCGGAAACACATCTTGCGGAAGCCAAGCTGAGACTTGAAGAGTTCACGAAGGCGATCTTCGAGCGAGTCGTGGGGATGACCGGGGGGTGGTGGCGAGTTCGGCAAATTCCCAACGTAGAGTGTATTGATGGGGGGATTCTGATCGACACCAGTCCGACCACTTACACCGGAGCTCGAGTTGGAGGCAGGAGACGGCAGTTGAGGTGATGTATTGCCGTTGATGGTGCTGACTGCCAATCCAGCGACAGCTTTCGCCATCTCTGCGTCGACGCCACTCCGAATAGGTTCACCGATGGCGCCAGGTACGTGACCCATCGACTGCGAACCACCTACTACGCTGGACGAAGTAGACCCCGACTGCGAATGCTGACGACGACGATCTTGGGCGTCGGCTGAAGGAGAGAAAGGACGAACATTTTCCGGGTTCGAGTTCACCGAGCTCGAAGTAGGGTTGGGCGACGAAGAGCGTTGGGACGATGAGGACATAGGCACAGGCACTGTTTTAACTACCTGATCCCATGGCCCTAAACTTCCTTCTGCAAGACTATAACCTCGGTCTGCGAAGCCGCTGCTCGTCATCGGTTCAATCTGAAGTCCTCGCTCTGAGGCCAATAGCGAATTGCCATTCGCACCATTAGCTTGTGAGCCCTGTCTGGACATCGGCACTGAATGGAACGCATCGTAGGCCACGGTATTGCCTGCGCGAAGTTTACGTCTGCGTTGACCTTCTTCCTCCTCCGCCCTCTCCCTTGCCCCGCGCGTACCAGAAGGAAGACCCATGGCATTGAGGATTCCAGCCTCGTGCTCTCGCCTTCTTTCTTCTTCGTCTCTCTCCCTACGTCCCTGGCTAGGATCAACGGGCTGATCCCGCCATCGGCCACCATAACCAAGACCCATTGCGCCAAGTGCGGCTAACTCCCTCTCCCTGCTACTCAACTCGATGCCATTCCCACCGTTCACGAACGCAAGCGACTCATTACCAACCAAGCCACTCACGAGACCTTGCTGAAGGGAGCCTCCAATGTTGCCACCAGCGCCAACATCCAGTCCGGAGGCACTACCGACAATCCCAGACACCGGGCCTACTCCTCGCTTCGTATGTAAGTTTTTCCTAGCCATCTCGGCCTTCAAGACAGCACCCTTCTCCATATCAACTCTCTTGCCTTGGAGGGCATCTCGAGCAGCAAGGGCTGCCTCTCTCGTCCGGAACTTGGCGAAGCCGATGATCTGCTTACGGGGAATATTCACACCATTCTGGCCGATGAACTGACCAGATGGAGCATCATCGCCAGAGGTGTTGGGCGGCCATGATGAAAGCATGCCGTCACGACCATTATCGACGACTACGCCCCCTTGATTCACCGTTACAAGGTTGTAGGGATCGTTAGGGCCCATGTATCCATTGGAATAGCCTGGGCCTGTACGTCCCCCGAAGCCAGCAGGGCCGAACCCATGGAAGTCTTTGTTGGGATTGGGGATCTTCAGCGTCGCTGCCTCAAACTCGGGAGAAAATGTGAACATGTTCTGAAATTCGCGTTCCTAAGTAGGAAGTCCATCAATAAGCTGAGACATGATTGATGACGTAATAAATACTTACTTGCATGTCATCGGGGAAGCCAACGACAAAGATCGTCGATATCTCTTCTTGTGAAGCTTCATTACGGGCGCTCCCACTTCCAAGCATGCCAATACCGTTGGAGGCACCTACTCCGTGTGGACCGCCCACAGCGGAACCATTGACAGATGCAGATGGGATGGCCGTCGCAACATGGGGCCCATACGGGGTTTGTGACGAAATTTGGACGCTGTTGTAGGCTGCGTTCTGCACCGAATAGCCATTGGTGAGTTGGGGATGTGTCAGACTCTTAGCGTTCGACTGGTGAGACACGATGCCGCCATTAGGGCCACTGGAGCCATAGGCATCAACTCCATACGACTTGTGACTCAAACCCACTACAGTTGGCTGCGGGACGCCAAAGTCATAAGTAGCCCGTGGATCGAATGCTTGCATGTGGGCCTGCGTTGGGGAAGTCAACTGAGGAGAAAAGACCTCAGTTGCTGATGTCGGATAGTAGGAATTCTGAGCATCCCGGAAAGAATTAGAAGGAGGAAGTACGGAAGAGGATTGTAGGTGTCGCGAGCGAGTGTTGTTGGAGAACGGATAACCAGAAGACCTGAAGGGCCCGTTAGAAATTGGACCGAACCCGTTCATTTTGGCAGAGTGGTGTTGCCTCTGGTCGAGGTCCGAAGTGTAATCAGAGTTCGTATTATACATTTGATTTTGCGGAGAGTGTAGATTGTAAACGGATTCTTGCTGAGAATGAATATGATGATGAAGATGCATGTTGTTGTTAGTGGCATTGTCGGAGGGTGAATCAGGCCTAAGGAGAGGCTGTTGCTGTGATTGCATGGCGATATGGAAAGGGAGTGATGGAGATCCTGAGGATGTCGAATTTGACGCTGCACCGAGAGGTTGGTGTTGCACTGCGTCCGTATCAGTAGCAGTGTTCAATGGTTCCGCGTCTGCTTGAGCGTTGAGCGACTCTAACAGTGATTTGTTTATGTAGTCCTCGTCGATGAGACGAGGGTCGGGCTGAGTTGTAGAAGCCAGGGTGGGCAAAGGAAAATAAAATACGCAAAGGGTTTGACTACTGGCAGAGGATGTTGGGATCAAGCTGCTGACATCAACAAACTTCGCACAGCAACGGCGCAACGACTGTGAAAACGAGTGGGAAGAATGAGGAAGGAAGCGTTATACACCGATGAGCGAGATGTGAAGTCGACAGCAAGCACAGCGACGGGATGCAGAGAGTGCTGGGCTGCGCGACGCGTGGGATGGACGTGTTTGCTGTAGATGAGATTTACGAAGGAATGTGCTGGTTGATGAGCACAATGACAATAGATAATAGGAGTGAAGAGGCAGTGGTGCTCGTTGTCGAGAACGATGAGCAAAGGGGTGAGTGTAACGTTGTCGGTGTCGGGGAAAGGGGAGTTGCGATCGAGAGGATATAAGTGTGATGGGGTGAAGAGAAGCGGGCGGGGCCGATAAACAAAAAGTCACAGATGTCTCAATCCATACACTTTCACACGCACGAGCCAGTAAACAATATCAAACCCTAACCTCTAACCTTATTTGATTACGTCATCCATCCATCCATTGTCACCCGCTAGCGCTCATCGACGACGGCGAGCAGAGCACAATGGACAAAGCGCATACTACTCACCTCTGGGATCCCAGCTCCATTGTCTCTTCACAGCATCCAAATACTCGCATATTTGGCTTTGTTCTCCTGTTAGGTTACAATGGGATTAAAGGAATCCACTCGTGTAATAGCATTACGAGGTCCACCAATCTATAGGTTTTCATAAATTTGAGCGGTAATTAGCACAGGTAAGAGCGCGGGGGGAGAAAGTGAAAAAGCACAGAAAGAGGGCAGACGTGGCCAACCTGTCTTTTCACGTCAAGCACCACAAGAAGAACTCACGAGGGCGACACGCGAATGCCTTGTTCTCCCTTCACACACTTCACAAATCCTCCTGTCCCACAAAAAGACCAAGTCCCTCGTTGTCAAGCAATTGCAGAGCAGCAACAATTAGATGTTCTGTAAGCCATGATTCAGAGCATAAAAGAAGCGTGTGCGTAAAAGACTATATCCTGGCGCTGAAGATGATTGGAAGTCGACGAAATTGTACTTGAAGTTTCGCATCATGCGTTAGTGCACGCGAGACCGGCGCTGGTCGTCCCTTGGCTATAGGAAGCCGGTTTACTATTTGATCTGTGACAGGACCCATGGACTTTTATGGGGCTAAATATCATCCGTATAGTGTGCACGCTGTGTTTTCGGCCGCTGCGCCAAGTGTCACGGCACCGGATTGAGGTTGATACCAGAGCAACCAATATCATATGGAGAGACAAGATTCTGGGTAGTGAGACGGAGATTTCGCTCTGCTCACTGATGTTATTTAAGTGCTCGCTACGGCAGACACGTTTTATATACATATTATATATCAAGTGATGTCAATCGATAACAACGCCATCCCATGCTTCAAGCTGAGGTCAGATCATCTCAGTTCGAACCTAGGATCACAGATGAGAACATTCTAAAGGAAGGTGGCAGGGAACAGATGTCAGTCAAGCCAGGTCAAGCCGTGCAGGAGCATATGCATATACTGTCTCCGTCAAGTAATGACGGCGCTGTAATAACCAAACTTGATTTCAGGACGATCTTGCGCCACCAGGAAACGATCCTCGTTCTCGTGGTTTCTCCAACATGAGGCCGAAGTAATGGCCGTGCCAGTCCATCGTCCAAGGCTTTGTGGAAAGAAGTAGGCGGAAGTCCTGAAGGCGGTCTGCAAGCCGGTTGTATGCGTTATGACAGCGGAACCACCTCTAATTCAACCGACCGTAAAACGAAATTATGTGCCTCGCGTCCGGTGCCGAGTGGGCAGTAACTTCTGGAGATACTAGTAAATAGTTGTAGACGGCCGGCGATGATATACACTGCGGCGGTGCCGAACCCATCTCGCATTGTCGGGCCTGATCGTGGAGAGACAGGTTCATATCGACTCCCTGCGCTGAACATGAGGC
Organism: Pleurotus tuber-regium; assembly: GCA_014058305.1. Classification (NCBI taxonomy): domain Eukaryota; kingdom Fungi; phylum Basidiomycota; class Agaricomycetes; order Agaricales; family Pleurotaceae; genus Pleurotus; species Pleurotus tuber-regium. The sequence goes on from JACFYU010000024.1 coordinate 752,612, forward strand.
AGAATTGCGGTCCGAGAAACTGTCAACGTCTTGAACGCAACTCGGCACCCAAGGCATGATCCTGTATCTTCACGAAGACGAACCCCTAGCTTCAACTGGCAAAACCACATATCGCAGTCGCCATCCCACCGACACGTTTGTCTGGCTGCGGCGGTAGTCGTATACATATACACAACGCAGTGACTGCGGCCGAGCGCGGGATTCACTAATGAAGGGCTTTAATCCCAGCGTTTGTGACGGACTGCATTCCTCACCTTTGAGGTCCCAGAGGCTGATATGATATCCTACAGCCACCAATCCTAACGCCAGCTCCAACCCAAGTACCTCCAGAAAACCGATTCCAGCCGGGAAATTCCAACACGTTTCCCGAAGCCAAGTCTTGTCATCATTATCAGACCACTGGGGTCACCGTGTATCGCAGTTTACCAAGTCCGCCAGGACGATTCTAGATATAGCGTCAACAGCTGCTGAAGCATCCATAAGCCACTCTACTTGCCTAGCAGACAAGAATACGTCGGAAACAAATCAACCGTTTGTTGGCAATGATCCAGACGGACGATGATGCCATATTCGACGGTTCGTTGTATATTCTTGTCCACCGCCATACGTGATCACGGTGAATTTAGTTCCACATGTGCATAGTTGCTCCCTGTACTGAAAATGAGGTTGAATCTCCAGTTGGAAGGAGACTAACTGATGGTCAGGTTACTCCGAGTCAACGCACCCGACTTTGCGCTAAAAAGGACCACCCCATGCGAGACTTCCTATTCGAACTGGCCAAAACACGCATCACATCTCCGGTCAACGGCCACGATGAAGGACGGAATGTCTACTTTCAGCCACCGCCGTGAGCATGTCTTTGTAGCGGATGGTGTCGGCTAAGACAACATCGATCCCGGCCCATGGGACCCACTGAAAACCGTCGATTTACCGGGCAGGATATAGACAGGGTGGTTAGCGCAGCCAATTCACTGGCTTAGCGAACAGACAGGAGACCGTGCTGGAGCTATCTCGACGGGGGCTGACAGCAAGATGCCTTACTCTATACCTCCGAGGTATAAAATCAGCGAAAAACACAAACACAAAAAGACAAAGGTACATACTCTTCTCACTGCACACTGCACAATGATATTTAGCAAGCCCAGATACAAAAACCTAAAAGCTTCATGCACACGAGCGAGTGGAGACAAATCTAAAATGCGGCATCTCATTTCCACCGGTCTCACACCGCGGAGTGCTTTGACCGCCGAGTACATGGGAGCGGCGCCCACTCGTCTTATAAAGGGGTGCGACGGTACATAGACATGAGCGCTGTAAGTCAACGTTTTGCCTCTGCGCCAAGACAACCGATACAGAGTACATGCCGATCAGTGTCAGTGTCGGATAAGGTATGGTATGGTGACCATGCTATAAAAAAAGAATCAGGACAAGATTGAGTAAAGAGGGTATTTATAATCGACATACCAACGCAGAAATTGGCGTACATTCCTGCGTACTCGAGTCGCACGGCTTGACGGAGCATCCTAGTCTACAAAAAAACCGTTGTGTCGGACTATAGATGCTATCATACACTTGAGTCACAAATAGCTTGAAGGCCGTTCATTAGCTCGAAAAGACGATAAAAAGTACCACAAAGCGATGAGATGCTTCGCACTATTTAAAAAGCATAAGTACAGCCGACATACGCCGCTACACATGGTAAAATGGGTAGCAACGGGTTTGAACGGAGAGCCGAAGGGCGAACGTTGAAAAGTGATGTATTGCCATGTCATGTGATGATAATCAAATAGGGGTGATTTTACAGTTCAGAACGCACCATTTCCACATTTTATGGCTTTGAACTCAAGGCTCAAGAAAGTGCAGTAGAGCGATACGTACTTTTATAGTTAGGGCGATCAGGGTGAAAGCGCACCAAGAAGGCCAACTTAGGGAGAAATACATTTTAGATACCGAACTCGGATACGAAAAGAATCAATAGTCTATTATGAACAGTATCAGCAACGAAGACACTCTAATCCACATCCAACATAAGTAACAAATACAACCGCCAGACTCACACTCACATCCAGCTAAAGAACAAAAATCCCAAACGGAAAGCCAAATAAGTATTAGTGTCCCAACTGCAACAGTGTTCAACCAGACGACAGAAGCTCTAAGATAAATGATATCCCATCAAATATGAAAATTCTACCGAACGCAATTAGTCGGGGGAAGATAGTTTCTGATGAGGAACACGCGCACCACGGAGATAGACGAGTATAACGGCCTGGTGTAACTCCCGATTGTGCGCAGTCCATGCTATACGCACGTTACTCGGTCTACCACTGGCTAGTCGGAGCCTGACCATGCCGGTGATCCGCATGTCCACCACCTCGACCCCACTCCCACTCACCGTCCCAATCAAACCGAAACTCCTCCAACCAAGCTATCCAAAGCGCACCAACAACCACCCACAGCACAATCGTCCACAACACCGCACCAACGAATCTCCACCGTGCCCGGTTATCTGCTTGAGAAAGCGAATAAGACGAACGTGGGTCGTAATATGGTAGGAGTAGTGGTTGTGTCTGCTGTAGTGGAGTTGGCCCGAAGAATGGAGTTGGGCCGTGGATCTGAATAGGTCGCTGGAATGGTGAAATAGGCCTGTTGGTATCGATAACAGGTGTCGGAGGGGTTACTACTACTATTGTGCTTGGTCCGTCTGGTCTCGCGGAATTAGATGTGTTCCCAGCCTCGTCCGTAAGGGTGTAAGGTGGCGGAGGTGAATCATCCATCTTTGGCTGGGATGACATAGCGTGAGCGAATGGTGCTAATGAAGCCTGGCACAAACCGAGGGGACGCAATGAGTGCAATTAGTGAATCGGTCAGCAGTCAAAGTCACGTCAACAGTCGCTGTAGACATGATACGATAGTGCCACTCGGGTATCGCCGATATTTTCCCATCACTTTCAGATTGGACTTGAACCCTGTTGACTTAGTATCTACTTCCTCAGGAAGTAGGCATCATTCCGATAGGACATACGATTAAAGTCATGCAGAACTACTCTGACCTTAATTCTGTTTACTCAAACTGTGCACAGCTGGCCCAGAGAGATATTCGATGCCAATGCCTTCGAATCCGTCGTCTAGAGACCAAGCATTCGCCGACAATGGTAGCACAGAGTCGGAGGGTCGCTTGTACCAGAAAGCATCGTCAATTACGAGGAGAATGAAAACAAACGGACACATCCGACATGATATACGCGAATTTCCTCAATCTTCACAGGACACATCTGCGTAAGTAATACCATCCCACCAAAATATTACCCTAGATCCGTACCTTCCAACCCCTCTGTCACTCGAATTCTACTTACGAAATACGTCTCATTAGTGAGAATGCCGACCATTCGGAATACGTACGTCTTTTCCACGCAATGTATCACGTAGCATCAACCTTAACAAGTTCCTACGTTATCTACGTTGACCCAATCAGCCATTCAAAGAGCAAATTCGCACCAATGTATACTGGTAACGAGCCTTTACACCCGTTCTAATCCCTTCCTGAAACCCACCGATAGGTTCATTGGTCCATGCCAATCGGGGCGTTGAACACCAGTGCCAGCAATTTCAAGCACGATCACAGATAACTCCCCGACATATGTGTACACTACCAATGGCGTAACAGGGTTTTATCACTTCCCCGGCACTCGATGGGCTTAGTTCCCCGCCTTCTTGGCAACCCTTGATACACGCTCTACCTATCCACTCATGATCTAACCTTCCTACTCCCCTGATGCGGCCTCAGACAACATCATTGGACGATGCGAAATCCCTGCATCTCGGAAGACTCCTCGTGTGTGCCATCATGACCGTCAGATAGACTCGAGATGATGTACGTTACATAACAGTTCCGACTCTATCCTCTGCCAATTTCCGAGGTTTTGATTTGACGCTCGTCGCTCGATGCTGTGCTTCTGGCATGTCGTAAGTAATCATCGGTTACTATTTTCCTACATAATTGAATGATTTGATTTCCCGGAATGCATGTGGGAGACGCGGGTGGAGGAGCTTATCGTAAGTCAACGACATGCAGCTGTGTATTCCTTCAGATGACCACACAGGCTTAGATTGAAACTTGAGCTTGATCATGCATTGATGCACGGTGCTCCTATGGGTTTACGCGGCCATAAGCCTAGTCGTTCCTCCTCCCGGAGCCAATTGGGCGTCCGCCCCATCCTAAAGACTGGGTACACCCTTCTCTATGGGACTTCTGCTAATACCAATTATCAAAGCTAAGTGATGCTGGATTGTCGGCGAAACCATTATGAACCTTCCCTCCAAATCCAAAGGGAGATAAACATCCACCAATTGCAATGATGCATTGTGCGACTTTTAAGACACACAAAAAAGCCACGAGGATGCTCGGCACTTGTTTATAACATTGTAGCAACCCCGCAGAGTCGACCTGAAGCGAGGCTCTGTTCATTTGGCTTTGATGTGTGCCCTGGATCATTGTGAGGAAAAGATGCGGATATAACGACGGAGATTTACTTATATCTTACGGGTATGCGAAATCGAAATTCCGGGGGTTCTGTCAAAAAGGAAGATCAATATTATAACCTCCGTATGTATCAGACTCAGTTTGATAAAGCTGAAGTTCAACTGACCTGCTTTTGTTTTGTCACTTGATACTCCATCTCCACATTAGGAAGGAGACATTCCTGATTAGGTTTAGCCTCAGGCGTCTCAGACACTGTGACAAAGGCAGCGAGGGGGGTCACGTTGTGTATGTTATACACGGATGTATTTGGATCGATCTTGACCTTATAGAATGTAAATGCTTTTATCCAACATAAACATTACACAAAAATAGAAAAAAAAATGTGCATGCGAATCCAGGTAAGGTTCTAAAGACCTATGTACACACAGTGAACAGAAACGACGTACACTCAAAAGACAATCGTATCGAGATAGGGAACGAGGGGGAGAGGGGGAGGATGTTATGTAATAAAGAATGGGGGAGGCGGTATACGACCAACGGTGGACAGATAAAAAAGCGGTGAGAGGGAACCCTAAGATTAGAAAGTACAAATTGAACGATAACAACGGCTCGGGCTCGGGCAGTGGCACAAAGTAAAGTGGTACCTGACATTGAACTAGTCACTAAACCGCGGAGGAGACTAAAGAGAGAGAATGTATATGGGTAACGGGGACACCATTCTTTACGGATGGAGCGGGCAAGGGGACAATAAGCAAGCACAAGAGACTTGATATTTCCGTAATTGATACTTGATATATGAGGAGTAGGAGTTGGTTGGGTGGTTGGGTGGTAATCGCGGAAGGCAATGGTAGACCACACAGAGAGGAAGGACCCCTTTCTGAAACAGCCAGACCAGAGGGGGGGGGGGAAAGGATACAGAGAGACGAGAGACGAGAGAGAGAGAGAGAGCGAGGGAAATGCACGAACAACACAACAGAAATACAGTGCGAAACCATAGATAGCAAAAAAAAGGGAAGGCACGGACGAACCATAAACGAAGAGAAAGAAAAGAAAACGAGACACGAGTCATTTTCTTGCCGTCTCCGCAGGTATTGCCTTCTTAATCCATCTACAAACATCGTCTAGCTCCATCTGATTCGTCGCATGGCCCAATCCGTCGTAAGTGATGAAGGACAACCCTCTGCACTCGTTCGGTATGCCCACCGGCATGCCAAGTTCGGTGATCAGAAAGTCGGCCGAGTCGCGCCCGAATTGCGTTTTCACCAACGGATCTTGTGCACCTTGGCCCCAGAAGACAGGTATTGATGATGCATGTGCGGAAGCCATCTACAGAGGGTATGGGGAGACGAAGGGTGAGGAGTTAGTGGGTAACGCCCAAACGTGATGGGGATATGGATAAGGATAAGGTTATAAGAGATCGGATCACCGGGAAAGTGTAGATGGATGGAGGGAGTGAGGGGTAGAGAGAACGAGTAGAGGAACTCACCTCTTTGAATTTGGGCCTTAGTGCCAACCATCCGCTCAACACAATCACTCCGCCCAACTGTACATCACTCGTCATACCTGTCAACAGAGACATTGTTGCACCCTGACTGAAACCACCCAAGACTATCCGGCTTGGATCCGTCCCAGATTCAACTTCGTTCATTATGAGTTGATTTATCGAGCGCGCTGACTGGATCATGCCCACTTCATCTTCGTCCGTGTCCAATCCAAATGAGTATATGTCAAACCTATCAAACCCCGTCAGTCGATATATTCCTATACACATGGGGGGGGGACATCAAATGCAAGGGTGAGATGGTTATACGCACCAGGAAGGCATCTCCATCCCCATGTTGGCTTGTACAGCGCGTATAGGGCTGTTCAGTCGTTGATTACGCCAAAAGACGAGTATTCGGAGAAACATAGGCGCCAGATGGACGTAAGTCAGGAACAACAACAACAAAAAAACTCATTAGCAAAATAAGCCATTAAGGCGACGTTTCCCATCGTCGAGGAGAAACGATACGTAGTAGAGGTGGATGACAACACTACTCACGAATGGGGGAGAATCCACTTGACGTGGCTGAGAGCAGGGTCGACGCGGAACATATCAGCGACTGGCTTCCATCCATGCCCTGTATCGCCCAGGCCCTGAGGGAAAGTATTGATGTGATGAGCGCATGCATGAGCGAAGGACGTAGAATGACGAGGAATGACGAAGGTGAAGCAAAGGAGGAGGGAAAGAGATTAAGAAGCGATGATGAATTGACAAGCGTCGAAGATGTATGTGTGGGTGTGTGTGCATGTGGGTGAGAAGGGAGCACGTACGTGAATGAAAAAGACGGTTGCAGAGTGTCTTGACTTTGGAGGGAGGGATATGAACCTGAGAGGCTCCTGGGATGTTGGCGGTGAGGGGACCATGTCCATCGTATTGTTGCTAGTAAGAATTTGAGTCCCAATCTAATCCTCTCTCTCTGGCTTGTTCGCCTTCTCGGCATTTACCGGGAGCTATACCAGCCTGGCGTGCAACCCATATCTCTCAAGTCCCAGCACCTTAACCGGTGCCTGACGCCCAATTCATGGATCCTCCTGATAACACAATTCCTCCCCAACCACTATCCAAAAGCGCCCTCAAGAAGAAGGCTAAGGCTGACCGTATCGCCGCCCAAAAGCTCGAGCGCCGAGCCCGCGAAAAACAGGCGCGCAAGGAGAAGAAACGGTTGAAGGCACAGAAGAGAGCCGCTGGTGAGCTCGATACCGATGACGAGGAGGAGGAGAAGAAGAGGGCGAGCAAGAAGCCCCGAGTTGTGTCTGATTTCAAGGGGAGAGTCGTGGTTGATTTGGGGTTTGATGATAAGATGAATGAAAAGGTAGGCGAGTCCTGTGTGATCGACGTTCCGAAAGTGCTGATGCCGATGCCCTGGGTAGGAAATTATCTCTTTGACGGCGCAGCTAGCGTATACCTACAGCGCAAACCGTCATGCAATGTTCCCTTTTTCCCTTATATTCTCTTCTCTAAACGGTCGGACCTTTTCGCGGCTGGAAAGCCTAAGTGATGCTGGCTATAAGCGATGGTCCCACACGCAATGGTGGCAAGACGGCTATGAGAATCTGTGGGGTAGCGACATCGCAGAGCAAAAGAAAATCGTGTATCTAACGGCAGACGCAGACCACGAACTAATGGAACTCAAGGAAGACGAAACCTACATCATCGGCGGAATTTGCGATCACAATCGTTATAAAGTACGCGTTCCTCGTTCTCATCCACTTGCAATGTGAAACTGATTCTGCAATCATAGAACTTGTGCTTGAATAAAGCGAATGAGAGTGGTATCCGTTCGGCTAGGCTTCCCATCGGTCGATACCTTGCTCAACTGCCTACGCGGAAGGTGCTCACAGTTAACCAGGTAATGGAGATCCTCATCCGATGGGTCGAAACAAAAAACTGGGAAGAGGCCCTGTACGCTGTTGTGCCAAAGAGAAAGTTCAAAGGTGCCGAAACTAACAAGACGGTGGAAAAGGAGGAACTCAAAGATGGGGGATCGGTGGACGAACATGAAGAAAGCAAGATAGAAGAACTGGACCAAGAACAGGGTTCCGAAGGGGACACCACAGAAAAACAAGGTCCAAGTGCGGAGGATAGTCAAAACGCCGATGCGGGTGTCCCTCAAGTCGAGACTATTAATGTGGATCTTCATTCTGCGTCATAACATCTCGCGGTTCATCATAGAGAAGCCCGAAAGCACACACATGGCTCGAGTTTGGTCTCGATCGTATACTACAACACATCTTTCAAGTTTACCTTCCCAGACCCTCTCTCCAAGGGTTTGGGTTGAGTAGGCGATGGCTTCCATCCGATCTACGCACATCACGTAGAAAAAAGGGGGGATCCAGTGTTGAGTGGGCAATGGTCTAGACATGAACATTTGGGGAACACGAAGCTCACCATGTAGATGATTTGGAACGTTGCAGGGATCGTGCCATCGTCATTCCCGTGAAGTGCTGTGTGTTCAAAAGTTAAAAATATAACAACTACGTCAGTACGCTTCGCTCGGGTACTATTGGGTCGGAATCGACGCTTCGATTATTGATTATTGAGTACGAACCTTTGTATATGGCAGATGCTGCGGTGAGAGTGTCACGATGGATGTAGGGCCGACTATGAAAACGGGTAAATATTGAGAAGTCTGGGGTCGAATAGGGAGATGACGAACCGTCCGAGGATGGCGTTGCTTTCGCCCATGTCTTGAAGGTCTTGCATTAGTTCCCACATACTTGGGTATCCCACCTTGACTTCGTCGATGTCTACGGTTAGAAGGGTGAAGCCCGCTCGGCCAAGGAGGTTGGTCATGTCCCTTGTATCTATAAGACAGTACTAGGTAAGCGTAGGGATGGATAATAGGTTGAAGAGACATACCAGTCATTGGGGAGATATGTGGAGAGATGCCGCCTTCGCGCTCGACTTCTGCTAATTGTAGTGACGTTCTGAGTTGATTGCATTCGTGTCATTGATTAGGCGTTTGCTGAAGTCACCGTGGTAAGCTCACCTTAGTTCGAAGAGGGTATCCCCTCCCAGCATAGCACCAAGAAAGAGGCCATCGGGTTTTAGTGCTTCCTTGATTTGTATCAGGATACCTACATATCAATCAATAGGATGACGAGTACAGGAGGCTGCTCGTAACATACCTGGCAGGTCATTGACCCAGTGGAGGCTAAGACATGAGACTATGGCTTCTTGTGAATTAGGATCTACGACGTCTAGTAAACGTTCTTCATCTGCGCATATTCGTTCGATTTCGACTAGGAGTGATTTGCATTAGGATGGATATGATGTGCCTCGCACGTGGTGCGAGTTATAACTTGCTGAGCTATGGTAGCTTACCTTCAAAGTCAGAGTCTGGATCGCGGTATAATGTTTGCTCTATGCGGGGAATTAGTTCCGTATGCTTCTTGTCATCAAGTTTATGCTAAATTCGCACCGCTTGAGTCAATCATGATAGCTTTCTTCGTTCGCTCCTTCTCGAGTAATTTTGAGAAATGTCCAGGACCTGACCCAAGGTCTAATATCGTATTAAACTGCCTTTTAATATCCTAGATCACCAAGCAAAATCAGCTCGCATAGCATAGCATATCGTCAAATATGTGATATACCAACAGTCTCTCCATCATCCTATCGGCCACTTCATCCCTCACATAGTCCACAACCCTACTTGGCTCACCACCATCACGCGTCGCGGCACGGTCCCTTTGTAGCGTTTTTGCTTGACGGTCGAATACTTGATATGGCCCAACTGAATGGGGGTTTACGGTAGGAGATGAGGTTGATATGGCAGCGAAGGAACGCGTAAATGGGCGATGCTGCCTGGAGAGCCGACTTGCATAGCGCAAAGCGGCCATGATATAAAGTTTCTCACGATCAACCGAGGCCGATTGTTGACATCAATCTTTGCTAAAGTCCCACGCTCAGTGAACGAGCCTTTCCTCTTCGCGTCATGTCCAACGGGCAGTCCTCTGATGGCCAAAATACGACCAACAACACAAATGGGCAGCAGTACGCCTACAACGATGTCAATAGCTACATAAATCTCACTGGTGCTCCCCCCGTAAACCCCAACAATGCCCTTGTCATTCCTGGAGTCGTCTGGCCACCTGTAATTGACCACACCACAAAGCAGGTTTTGGATCAGCGATTTCAGGCAATGCAAGCCCAACTAGACGCGTGGAGGGCATCTGTAGATCATCAATACACGCAGTATACCGCCCTAGAGAAAATGATTGAGGATGGGGAGAGGGCAAAGTGAGTCGGCGTCGTTGGCGGGTTCATATACGAACTGACTGATGTGTCCACGATTGGTTTTGTAGACAACAGCTCGCGATGCTACATGCTGCAGCTGCTGGTACGGTCACCCCTACTGCACGAAGCGCTAGGTTTGGTCGTTTACTTCGTATGAGCTTCGTTTTGATTGAGAGTAATGGCAGGCCGGCCGTACCTAGTTTTTCTATGCCTTCGACCTCGCAAGCCAGCGGCGCTTATAACCCATATCGATCGACTATCGACCCACAAGTGTTAGTTCCGGAGGTCGTTGTCTCGTCTGCCAGAATCGAGGAAGTACCTCCCAGTCCAGCACAACAAGTAGGTTGCTAGCTGCAATCTATCATCCGTGCGCTCGCGCTGATTATCATCGTGTCTAGTCAGCAGCCTCAAAATCTAACTCTCAACAGCAGAACATGGCGCAGCGCCACTCACGACAGCAGGAGAATAAGCAGAACCAACCCAGCGCGTCCACCGTACAATCCTCGTTTCGACCTTCACAATTTACACGGCAGAGTGAGCCGAACGCCCGGCCTAATGCCTCTACGCATCAACCTTCGCAGCCCACACCCCAACAACAATATAGGCCGCCACCGAACATACCCACGTCAGCGACCGAAATGAGCTTTGTTCCTCAACAGGTCAATGCAATGAAGCCGACGGCGGTGCCTCAGCCTCAGGAAGAACGATACGTTCCGCATTCACAGAGATTACCCGTACCTCCAGGTAGGCTTTTGCTTACTAATTTCCAGAGATCACCCATTCACTCGTGCTCCTAGTTTCATCGTACTCAACTCTCAACGGAGCACTGGGAAGTAACGACGCTGGGCGAATTAGCCCAGTTGTTGAACAAGGAACGCATCCATCCATCCAACAGCCAGTATGTGATTAACATATTATCGTGAAATTTTGGTGAAATTTTTGATTCTATTCAATGCAAATAGGTGTCAAATTTGACGGGAGCGCGCAAGTTACCCTCACGGCCCACGACACTACCAGAACCATCTAATGCAACGTCCAGCTCAACATACATCCCTCCTTCAATACCTTCTTCGTCGACAACCCCCACTCCGTCAGGTATCACAAACTCTTTAACGGCTTCCGATCTACCCCCCGAAATCAAAAAATACATACCCTCCATAGAGGGTTTCCTCCAGGGTGTCCGACATTTCGCTGCTGTTGGAAAGCCTAACGCGTATTACTGTAATATGCAGACGATTCGAGTACGCAAAGACGATGCGAATCGAGTCTGGATACATTTGTTGGCTAAAGGGAAGACAGAGACTGTTGCCTTGAAGGATTTAACGATGGATTTGTTGTTGCACTATGTGGGGTTGTGGAAGCAAGTTAGTGGACGTAGCCCTTTGCCTTCGTCTCCGTTTTCTTCTGGGCCGTTACAGCTGCCAACAATGGCGGCTTCCTCACTACCGTCTGAACCTGCCTCGACCACTACTACCACTCTCCCTACAGTGTCGACTCCTACCCAGTCAGCCTCAACCTCATCGTCTGTGCAGACCACGGCAATGCGAACGCCAGACCAAGCGAATAAAAGTCGTTTGGCAAAAGACATTTTACGGGCTCTTGGATATGCTAAGAAGCAACCTAAGCAAGACGGCAGTAGTTTGAATATCAAGGATGCAAAGGAAGTCGAGAAAGTATTGACGGAAGGTGCTTCGGCGTCTTCGTCGAAGGAGATTACGATGTCGGACCCCAATAAGGAAAACCTCGAACATCCCCCCATCGCGCATACCTCTCCCCGAACCTCTCCCCAAATATCTCAACCCACCCCAGCGCCTCCGACTTCCGCATCTCCGGCCCTTACATCGATCAGCATACTCTCACAAACTTCCCAGCCGCCTCAGGCGATTCCGAATCCCACTGCAGATACAGCGCCTGTGCGACTATTACCTTTGGGACCTTTTGCAACGCAAACAATTCCCGGGCCTTCTTTGCAACCATATTCATCGACTGGCAGCTCAGTGATGCCTCCTTCTGGGTCGTTTGTACCGCAAACTTCCCAGCCGCCTCAGGCTATTCCGAATCTCACCGCAGATACAGCGCCTGTGCGACGGTTATCTTTGGGACCCTTTGCAATGCAAATAATTCCTGGCCCTCCTTCGCAACCATATTCATCGACTGGCAGCTCAGTTATGCCCCCTTCTGGGTCATTTGTACCTCCCATACCAGCACCAACTTCGTTGACGACATCCTGTAAGCCTCTGTCTAAGCAAATACAGCCGCCTGTTGTACCCATTGTCGAAATCCCCGTGAAGTCTCCGAAGAAGATGAAGAAACAAAAGGAGAAGGAGAAGGAAGCGAAAACGCCGTTGTTCCTTCCTTCAAGCACCTCGAGTTCGCCTGAGCCCGAAGCGAACTTTGATATGGACGTGGACACGATGATGGACTTGACAGCGCGTGTGGACACGCCCACCATTGATGTTTTCCGGAGTCCCGTCAGTGTACCAAAAACGACATCACGGCGTAGGCGTCAGGAGCCATATGTTCTTGTACCCCTGCCATCGTACGTGACACGCCATCTTGCACGCACTGGTACGCGGCTTGCAGGAGAAGTTGAGGTGATATCAGAGTCTGATGATGACGATGTAAACTCAAGGATAGGGTCGTTAGTTGCAGGTATGAGGCCCTAGTTCATGAATGGGTACTGTAAGCTAAGTATGGTATGGATGTATCTTAATATGTAGATTCAAGTGCTGGTAGTGCGTACAATGAACCTGGTTAGTCAATCAATAATGTTGAGGACTGTTTGAGTAATGGTGTTATTTGTAGATCTAGAGGAGACGAGACTTATTTGGGAGGCGGGCGAGCGAATGCGAAGACGGCCATGCAAGTGGAAGGAGTGCGATTTTGTGATGAATTCGGGGAAGAGCTTGTTGTTGCATTTGCGTCTAATGCATGGGGAGGAAGCTATTTCCACTAGCCTGGTGAATCTTGTTTTCTTAACTTTTGCCTTGGAGAATGCGTTGACAATTTGTACCAGTCACATTTCGTCTGTACCTGGCAACAATGCGGGCAGATATTCAGAGATAAAGAATATCTCTTCAAGCATTTTGAGCGACATGCATTATATCCCCTTCAGTGCATACATGAAGGTGCGCGGATACATATTTGGTTTTGTCCGTGTTTAACGAGGGATCTAGGATGCGAAGAGACTTTTCGTTCGCCTCGGCAACTTAGTCAACATTACACGGTGGATCATCGAGAAGACGATGAAGTACGAATAACGCCTGGGCCTGTCCAACCCGATGCTCTTCCTCCTGCCCCGGATTTGCCTTCGAAAATCCCCCCTTATATCCTAACAGCACGGGTGCTCCCAGCTAGTATTTCAAAGGAGCGCCACGACGTGTTTGGGCCATGGGTGATTATCCTTTTAGTCAATGATATATTACCCCCCACTGATGCGCGGTATCAGGTTCTTCGACGTATATTCGGACCCGTTAACCTTGGGCCTAAGCGCCATAATGCAGCTGCCATACGCCTGTTGCATGATAACCCTTATGAGTTCTTGAGTGCTTACAAGAAGCCTGCAAGGGTGCCTGACATGGAGGATCTCAACTCGGAGGAGGTATCGTATGCTGTGAACAGTGGTCTGACGCTGTGGCCTGGCCCAGATCGTCCACCCCGGCCGACGCCCTCTATCGCGAAAACAGAACCCACAGATTGATACCGAGAGTTATTTCGTATTGCATGTGACAGAGTGCTATCTGTGGATATAGATTATTTCTCCTGTATCTTGTAAATTTGATGTGGCCAACATGAGGAATGATGGAGATCAGATGGGCAAGGCTGGCACAGGTCGACGTAAGATGGGTAGAGTAATGGTTGGCATCAGGAAGGCAGTTTGATCTTTCCAAGTAGTTTTTTTATCCACGTTTAGGCATGGGCCTGTCACATCAGGGTCTCCCAAGACACAACTCTTCGTGCATCAATCCATCTTTTGTTCCTCCTCCTTCGTTAACATGTCCTTCGCGGCTGGCAAAAACGGTGAGCTCGAGCCTTTCGGCCATTGCTGAAGCAGATTAATGCTAATAGTACCTTGCGAACAGGCCCGACATACATCTCCTCTCATTCAGCCGATGTCATTTTGTCAGATATTAGACCCATAAAGCTCAAAATTGAGGCTCTGCGCTCTATCAATGTCTTACTAGACGAATTCTTGTACAATATCCTCTCCGCAGCGCGTTCATTGTCGACGGACAAGCTCAGGGCCGGCTTGTTGAAGGTTCTCCCCACCAATCTCGGTAAGGAGGCACTCTTGGAAGCAGAAGTGGAATTGAGGGCGTATTGGGAGCGTACGAAGCTTCCTGGAGGTGCTGCTTCGCCAACGCTGGATGAGGGGCAGAACTTTCACCTTCAGTGGTCATTCGAGGTCAGTTATTTCACATGCACTCCGGTCATAAGGTTGATGACTGTGTCATAGCTATTGCGTTTGAAATGTGAGGCGTACTCAACGCTGAACGAACACGACGAGAATCTGGCTGCAGAGACGAATTTGAATGAGCGAATGTCGCAGCTCGTTGGATTCACCCTACCAAAACCGGCGTTAGTCGCGCCTGCTGCTTTATATCTCACAGCTATATTAGAGTGAGTATATATTCGTTTGATGTGTATCTCGTTTTTCATCATGCTTCGACATTTCCTCAGGGCTATGTGCGAGTACGTAGCGCGCTGCTGCTCCTTTAAGTCATTCCAACTCTATTCCTAGGCATATCCTCGGAAACGTTGGTCGCGTTGCCTCAAGAGACAGTAGCCGCACCAGCGCAACCGTTCAAGACCTGTTCATTGCTCTCTGCGAAGATGAATCAATTTACGGACTATTTAAGTCCATGAAAGGTCGGTCCTTCTCCCATATGACTTGCTAGGCCAATCCCCACATGCCCCCTGACCATCAATTTTTGTCTTCCTAGTGTACGATCAGATTGAATTGCTTTCCCAGAATTCAAAGCATCAGCGCAATAAGTCCTTCTCACGCAACGGCTCGTCGCTCTCTCGCACTTCCTCCCCGCAACAAGATTTGCCGCCTACACCCCCGGAGCGGCCAGCGCCTTTACCTTCGAAATCTCGACCGTCTTCGGAATCTGCTAATGCTAATGGGGATCCCTTCTCTTCTCCACCACGAACCTCCACTGATAAACCTAAAGGCGTGAAAAAGTTTATACCCGGGAGGTCATCCCACGATGAATCGCAAAATGGGCATAAGAGATCGGAGTCTGTCTACAGTGCGGATTCAAGAGTGGATAACGAGAAGTTTGATGCAGAAGTACGCCTCCCCCCTCTCAACTGAAACGATCTCTGCTTATGTTTGGGACTGGAATTTGATGTTTTAGGATTCAGCGCTGCTCCAGGAATTTGATGATCTTATGCGTTCGAACGCCACGATGAAAGTGTCGCTGACCCCGGATAGGTTGAGGACGATGGAGGTATGTAACTGATTTTGATATATATCATGAGCTCATCTAAATGTCGCATAAAGACACATAAAAAGGAACAACGAAATGGTGGTCGTCCTCCACCTTTCTCACCTAAAGTAGACCCACCTTCGGCTGTCAACCCTGCGTCTATTACCAATGGCCGCAGGCCATCCCTTCGTCATGTTGACTCAATTGTAGAGGATGATGAGGAGCCTAAGACGTCACTAAACGGCATCCCTGCACCGGCTTCAATTCCAGAGCCCCCTTCTCAAAACAACCGTGCACGTTCAGCTTCTGCCGCAGTACCAGCCAGTACTACCGACCGCCCGCTCCCGAGAAAACTATCTCAAGCAGCCATTGGCACAAAATCACCACCTCTTCCATCCGGACCCACACATTCTAAGGGGCCATCTCCCCAGGTCATGTCGCCCAATCCTGATGGTCGCCCTGCGCGAACTCGTAAAATCCAGAGAAACCGCGAATCAATGGACCTCGACGACGTAATGGGTGGCTCGGGTGACGAAGAGGCTATCCCCGAACCACAGAGTAAACCACTTCCAGGAGGCAAGCGACCAGCAGTAAAACCCAAAGTCTCTGCTTCCACTCGAGATTTGATTGATTTCTTGGCGGAAGGACCCCCAGAGACGTCTGAACCTCCCTTCGGTGCTAATAGTGTGCCTTTCGACTCACCTGCAAAGCCCAAAGGCTCGGGACGTCTCCAACGCATGATGTCGAAACTATCCATGGGCAACTCTGACAGGAACAAGTCGGACGCACCTCGAGCTCGTCGAACAACGCTTCAGAATAAACCATCAATCACCAACATCTCACCTTTAGCAAATCGGCCTATCCCACCTCGGCCCCCTCCAGTTTCACCCCCTGAGTCACCCTCGCAGGGCTCTCTTGATGATATACCACCATCAAGCGCACGCTCGCGTACTTCTGTAACCCGCAAGAACGTTCCTACCTGGGAGCAGAAGTCAGAGACTCAGTCCTATAGCTCCGGTTCTGAAGGGGCCAAGAGCCCGGAAATGGGAGGAGCTACGTCGATTACACCCACCCCCGTGCAGACAAGGCTTCCCAACGGATCGATTTCTCGTGTGTCCGAAATAGATCGCACAAAGGAGGACATCAAGAAGACTCGGCGGGCATCCCTGCTGCAGCGAGTCCCTGTTCCACCCATAGACCCTTCATTAGAAGCCCTCCAGCGTTCGAGCTCCAGATCATCTCCTACAGCTACACCTGTTGCCTCGACACCTGAACCAACCAGTCGCACGCCCTCAGCCGTTCGAAACGAAACCAAGGTAGTTGCTGAGCCACCACAGACTAACGGGGACTCTCAACCTCCCGAAATACCCCACATTTCTGCACCTGCCGCACGAGATCTGCAACGTCTCATGGCGAGTGCGACCAACGCAGACGAGTGCCGCTTGATCCTCAATGCGGTGCTGATTCAATCCGGCATACCTGTCGAACATCCTGTCGATCCTGTTGCCTCCACGAGTGCTTCGAGCAGCGACGTGCCCGCAAATCCTCAACTCGAGAATACCCTAGTCGAATTATTCCTTGGCGATGACCATGCAACCCCTTCATCTCCTAACACTACCGAGGCTATGCCTGACATCCAAGAAGCCCAGGAAGACGCCCCTTCTCGGACGGGAAACGCTAGCAATAGACATGCTATCATCATGAATACTAGCTCGCCTCAAGTGATTCAGGCTCCTACGTCCGCTGTCGGGGCATAATCGGTTAACCTATCATATTTTTGTCCTATCTTTTGGGGTTACATACATACTGATTACTTGTTCTTCGTTTTATCTTGAATTCGACCTTCTTACTTTTTGACTTTGTTTATAATGACTTCACTGGTCTATGTATTTACTCTGTAATATCTGGAGTGTGGAATACTTTTGCCTAGGTCTAGTACCAAGTATGTGGAATTACAATGCGAGATAGCGGGTTAAATGGACAAGGTGTACATAGTTACTGGACTTCAAGAGATACGGCGATTCCCATAGCGGCTAATTCTGCGCAGAGATATCGGAAGACATATGGTATGGCAACCACATCCAGATCGCCTTTTGACGAAGCACGTCCAAGAACATTTTGGGAAGAGATGGCAACGCGGACATCAGCCTGAGGCTTCAGTTGATTCCCACCATTATCGAATTGCTTGCGTTCCAGCTCCTCTTTTTCTTCCGCAACAGCGCGGCATATGCGGCAATACTCTCCTCCTGGTCCTGATGGATTGAGTGATCCAGAAGCACCGATCACCGCTTTCCCGAGGCTGACGTCTTCATAACCGAGAGATATCAAACTTCCACATGTTCGACAGACCCAAGCGGTTGAATAATCTGAGCAGTTCATCAAACGATCTTGAAGCAAGAACGACGTGCCATGGGCGATCAAGGCATCACGCTCCATCTCACCAAACCGGATACCACCAGCACGTTTTCTCCCCTATGTTATCAAACGTTCAAGTCCACCATGTGGTTGCAAAAGCAGAGAGACTCACCTTCACAGGCTGTCGGGTAAGAGGGTCAACAGGACCAGTTGTTCGCACTTGGAACTTGTCGAGCACCATGTGCCTTAGACGTTGGTAGTATACTACGCCGATGTAGATGTCGGCGGCAAACTCCTGGCCCGTGATGCCAGAGTACATGGGTTCGTTTCCATAATAGTTGTAACCTGCGGCCAAGAGTTGCTCGCCGAAGTAGTCGACAGCAGTATCTTCTTCAGAGAACCTAGAGAGGCAATAAGTCAACGCCACAAAGGTTCTATCATACGCATAACTGACTTGAACGGCGTCGCATCTTGCGCAAGCCCATGCATTGCACCCGCTTTCCCGGCCATGCTCTCGACCAACATACCAATCGTCATTCGACTGGGGAAAGCATGGGGGTTGATGATCACGTCAGGTTGCATGCCACTCTCAGTAAATGGCATATCAATCATAGGCCATTTCTGTGAACAAACACCTTTCTGACCGTGACGGGATGAGAATTTGTCACCGATAACAGGGGCTCGAGTGATGCGAAGAGTGACATGAAGCTTCTGCAGCTCACTATCTCCTGCATCACTCCCTGTGATGGTACATCTATCAGTTAGTGACGGTAAACCTTAAAATTTCGGGAAATAACTCGCCTAGTAAACGAACCTCGTCGACATACGCCGCCTCATCTCCTTTGTACTTGACAAATCGCGTGCGACCAGTGTTATCATCGATATACGCAGCAATAGGGTCCCCGGATCGAAGCTGAGTTCCGATAAAAGGTAAACCATCCGCATCTAGGAACTGGCAACATGAATGTTGTCGATCACCAGGTTCCTGACGAATGTCACGACCCAAGCCAAAATGCAACGTCGGCGTGCTCGAGGATCTCGATGCACCACGTTCATCCTTGAGATCCACAATATGGGATTTGTATACTGTCCCATAGGCGAACCCTCGTTCGTGGGCTGACTTGTTCAGAATCATGGCATCTTCCATGTCGTATCCTGTGTATGAGATGACGGCGACAATCGCATTGGTGCCGTTTGGATAAGAGTCCATGGCGTATGTGTTATGCAAAGTTGGTCGAACTATTGGGCTCTGACCGGTTTGTAAGCGATATAGCTTATTGTCCGTTCGATGTTTCAGAGCTGTTGACGGCGTTCCCATAGATTGCTTACCCATCTACAGTGGAAGGTCAGATAGTTGATTATTTAGCAAACGAACTTTTGCTTACCTGACATTGATAGATATTTCGAGGACTCTGCCATAGAATTAGTTCTCCCCGTTGCTCAATATTCAGAGATACGAAACGTACTTGGTTGAAATCCGAGAATGGGGTCATGTTTGCCAAAATCGACAAGAAATTCGTAGGATCGTGTTCCACATGCGTCGACACTCCAGGTTCAATCTCCTCCGGTGTACATGCAATATTCATGTACACCTGCTCAAAAGACCCAACCATATCATCCTTACCATTCGCCAAATACTTCACCGGACGCATCATCCTCGACCGCGAAGAAAACAAAAACAGGCCGGGATACTGCCCACCTTTCGACTCTGGTACCAACCCAATTTCCAAATCGAGGGGGACTCCGAATTTGCTTTCGGTTTTCCATATGCGAAGGTTGGTTGCTAGTTGTTGGGCGACGACGGGGCGTGCCCAGCCTATGATACGACCATCTAGCTGCACGCAGAGATTTCGGCGACCGTCAATAGATGGGGTGAATGCGTGGGTCATGCCGTGGGTAGCGAGGAGAGCAGGGATGTCAGCGACAGAAAGTGGGGCAGTGATGATGCGACACGTTCGTGAAAGGTGGTTCAGCAGACCGCAGGGCGCACCATCAGGTGTGTGTACAGGACAGAGGAAGCCTATGATATAATACGTGAACGGTATGTTCAAAGTGAACAAAAATGCTAAGGCGAAGACGTACCCCATGCTTCGGGCAACAATTTACGGACGGTAGTTGTCTTGAGTTCGGCGAAGAATGCGCCACGATGTATACATCTGAAATGGCTAATATACCGTTGCCAATTCAGCTTCTCCGCAACAATTGTGAAGCCAGCCGCTTGCTGCAAGTCTAAACCAGTAGGAGAGACGAGATTGCCTGTGGCTAAAAAGTTTGATAACTTGGCACCTATATCGAAGTTGACACGCGAGAAGACTTTGTTCATGTATCTCCCTATTCCTTCTCTTAGATGATGCCATCAACGTACTGTAGTCGGGACTCACTATCATTAAAGTCGACTACAACGCCATTTCTGACGTCCGTGACGATGTTTGCACGGATGCCATTCAGTATTTCCTCAAGCCGTTCCTTGATGATCATACCATATAGGGTTCCAGGAAGTAGAACTTCTTGGTGTTGGGGCGAATCCGGATTATCTGCACAACATGTAGACGAAACCAAGGCATACAGCTTTCGCAACATGAATCTATAAATTTGTTCAGAAAGGTGTCGACGATACACGATATAAGAGGTAAGACCAACAGCAGCATTCTAAATTTGTCTCTCGGATGTTTGAGGTGTACCAAAACCATCTTGTTCAGAAGCCAGATACCAAGGGCCTTGTTTGACATATCCTCCGGCATACCAAGTACAACCCGGAATTTGTCACCAAGATATTCGAGACATTGATCCGCAGTATGCAAGGTATACATCTTGAAGCTCCTCAGTAATAGTTCCACCCTATCAGACAGGAACGTATTTTCATAATCCTGCATCATGATACCCTCGTATATCTCCCGATCTGACGCGCCGACAAGAGCTTTTAGGACAAGCATGATGGGGATAACGTATTCTTGTTTTCGCCAGGTGAAACGAAGCATAGCACTCCCGTTAGCGAGGTAATGGAGAGTGTTTGTTACACTGGTTTGGTCAGGGCGGACGCAGCGGATTTGAATGGCGTATTGGGTGTACGAGGGCCCACGGTTGGCAAATGAGGGTCGGATGAGGGAGATTGCGTGGTTTCGGCGAGGGAGGATGAGATACCGGATGAGACGTTCATTGCCGTTGATGATGAAGTAGCCGCCGAACTCCTCAGGTTCTTCGTGACGCTTGACGAGCTCAGCGGATGACATGGAGCGTAGGTTGCATCGTACGGACTATGCAAACATTAAGTACACAGTCATAGTCGTGATTAAGGACCATGCGTACCCGAACCATGATTGGGACGAGACCACAGTTCTTCGTTTCTTCCTGCTTCTGTCCGTGGTTGTCCGTCCAGCATAGCTTTATTTCCATTTTCCCTCGGTACGAGGTAAGTCGTTCTCGAGCCTCCAATACAATGTCAATAATTCAATCCTATTCTTTGATTTATTATTCACTCACTTCAGACGGAAAGACCTTTCTTTCTATTGCCAGTTTATCTTTATCAGGGACCATAGGCCGCGCAATAGTAACCTTTTCAATGGTTACTTGAAATTCGTTGTAGAGCGCGCGGGACAAATTTCTTGCACGACTTACTAGTAGAACGATTACCCCAACCTCTTAGCCCGCTCTCCGAGTCTGCCTGACTATCACCATCGAACACGATGCGAGGTCCAATGTCTTCTAATGCTAAGTTTAGCAGACCCTTACCATTGCTGTCGCCATTGGGAAGACCAGAGTCGTCGAAGAGCGCGTTGAATGATTCTATATGAGGAGAAACGAATTCATTGAGGATGTTACAAGCTGCGCCGTCGGCTGGAGGATATTTGAAGGTGTGTTCGCGGCGTAATGTATCAAACGTCGGTCCTCTTTTTTGTCGTGGTGAACCGTCGGGCATCTTGCTCGTCCCTTGCGAGCTAAGATGAAAAAATGCAGCAATGCAGAAAGTGTCTATTGACCGTGAGAACGGATACCACACATAAATCAAATACTCCAGGTAACAACTAGTCATTGTCAACAACTCAATCCACCATGGCTATGGTACATCCTTCTCGCATGGGCTTGGTCCCCCAGGATTCAAATCCACCTATTTCCAACAGATTTTTAGACCGTTCCCGCTCACCCAAACGTCGCAGTTACACTCGCAGTCCCGACAGAAACAGAGAGCGAAGTACGAGAGACCGAGATTACGACTCCGGACGGGGCAGGCGCAATGAAACTGGGCGAAGTAGTAGAAGTCGTAGTAGAAGCAGAGATGACCGGGATCGGAGAAGGAATGGTAGAGACTATGACCGGGATAGAGGAAGGTCCAGAGAAAGGGACAGTGCACGTCGGGGCAGCCCAGCGTACGATGATTACAAGAGGCCGGAACCACCTATTGAACAGGCTCCATGGAGACAACAAGAGAACGCCTACCCAGACCGTCGAGGGGGTGGTTATAGGCACCCAGGTGGAGGAGGTGCCGATTATATGGAAAGGTCTGTGGTATAATGTATTTCCGGTGTCTGTCATTCTTTCTGAACCCTCTATCATAGTCGTCGATTGGAGCGAGAGTCGAAAGTTGTAGATATATGGCCGCCGTCCCCCAAAGCTCCAGCTCGTGAATTGTAAGTTTCAAATTCTAACTATTCAGAGGAGACGTCCTGACGATGAATATCTCCAGATCACCTAAACGCAAAAAATCCAACAAGAAATCCAAGCGCGCCCGTTCCTCATCGCCTAGTGACGACTCATCTGACGATGAAGACCGCCGCCGCAGAGAACGAAAAGAACGAAAACGTGCTAGGAAAGAAAGAGAAAGGGAGGAACGTAGGGAACATAGAAGGCACAGATCGAGCTCACGAAGCCGACGCCGACGTCACGACTCTGACGACGAGAGCGAAGATGATGATAGAGACCGTCGACGTCACAGACGGTCAAAGAGTAAAAGCCGGAGTAAGAGCCGTCGAATCAGCAAGACGCGCAGCCCGAGTCCTAGCAAAAGTCCAGAACCCAGTGAAGATGAATGGGTTCCAAAATCATCTAATGGCGCTATGGCACCCCCTCCCAATCCTCCGTCCAGCTCCATCGGCCAATTTTCCTCCACAAACGCTGCTGCATCAACAAATTATGCAGATGATTCGGACGATGAAGTCGGACCTCAACCCCTACATGCTGCTACCGTCTCCAAGAGAATCGATGAACGAGCGTATGGTGGTGCACTGCTTCGTGGTGAAGGTAGCGCTATGGCTGCCTTCTTGAAAGACGATACAAGCGTTCGCATCCCCCGTCGTGGTGAAATCGGGTTGACATCAGATGAAATTGCCCAATATGAATCAGTGGGATATGTCATGAGTGGTAGCAGGCATCGCAGGATGAATGCTGTACGTATGAGGAAGGAGAACCAGGTTATCAGTGCAGAGGAAAAACGAGGTATTTTGAAGCTACAGAAGGAGGAGAGGGCGCGTAGGGAGGCTATCCTGCGCGAGGAGTTCACCGCGTTGGTCGACGAAAAGCTGAAGGGGGCTGATGGTAAAACCAAACCTCCTCCGGCATAGTTGAGAGACTTTTCATCTATTTAGTTCATTTTAACCTTTATTCGAGAAACTCGTCATGTATTCTGAATTCAATAGTTTCTGATATTGACAGACTAATTGTGTATGAGGATATCGCACCGCTCCACAGCGTGTACAAGACAGACTCAGCGACCTATAACATCCTTCAGCTGCGTCTTGGGGATGGCTTCGGGATATGCCTTCCTCGCTAATCGTGTCTGAGTCTTCTGTTCATACGCAAAACCAAAGCCGATGAGGTCAAACTCCGTGTACGCCGTTCCAATAAAGGATAAACCAAAGGGAACACCTGGAGCGGGATAGACAGTATTGGGCCCCGTGGGACGGGTAGTTACATCATCGGGATAAAAACCCAAGGGAACTGCAGAAATTCGAGTTTTGTTTCGAGTCAGGCGAAGGGATGATATATGACTTGCCTGTGACAATAGGATAGCCAGCAATTGCTATCATGTTGTGATGTCAGAAATGGTAACTAAGCACGAACTGTGAGGACATTACCGGCTGGTGTTGTCGTGAGCCCTATCGAAGGAAGCACCAATGCATCCAGTCGATGTGCTTTTAGAGCCGCGTCAATCCCTCGCGTCCTTCCTAGCTCGTGATTAAATGCTAGGGCTCTGAAGTACGCGTCGTCAAATCCTTGTGTGGCTTCAGCTCTCTTTAGTCTGTGTATCAGACTACGTGAGTTCCACACTATGGTGAGACAAATAAGAGTATTGCACTCACACCGACTGATCTTCATGTTGAAATGGTTCTTCCAAATCCGGATGTTCGTCATTGAATTTGATCAAATCGGCTAAGCTTCGTACGCCAGATGGGTTTTGCAGAAGAGATTGGTACCACTGGTTAAGTTGAACCTGGATCACGCATATCAATATCATGCGTATTCGAAAGGCGTCAAGTGCATTTCATGTTTACCTTGAAGTCGGTGCTACACACGATCGACTTATTTGTAGAGACAGCGATCTCTTCTACAGATGGTAAGTCAGCGGGGTCCACCACTGTCGCACCAAGGCTTCGTATTGTATTTAGCGCCTCATTGAAAGCAAGCTTTACAGAGGTTTCGTTTCCGAGGGTACTGTCAGCCATAAACACGGTACGGGGCACTCCGATACGTTTTCCCCTCAGGGCGTTTTTGTTGAGAGCTTTGGTGTAGTCGGGGACACGAGGGGGTTGAGTCAAGGTGAAATTATCGTTGGGATCTTTTCCTGCGATTACAGATAGAACGATTGCAGCATCCGTCATAGAACGGGCCATTGGTCCAACAGTGTCTTGGTTAGCCGATATAGGGACGACTAGAATTATGGTTAATACAGAGATCCTTAGTATTAGTTGGAACGACTTACCTCCTGCTCGAGAGGTCAAGCCCACAGTCGGCTTGATACCAGCCAGATTATTGTTACTGCATGGACAAGTGATACTGCCATCAGTCTCCGTCCCGAGGGAAACAGCAGTAAGGCCAATTGATGCAGCCACTCCTGATCCAGACGACGATCCGCAGGGGTCAGTGTTAGGGAAGTACGCATTAGTATTTTGGCCGCCTCGTCCTGACCAACCCGATGGTAGGTTGCCTCGGGCATAAGAGAACTCGGATAAATTCGCTTTCCCTTGAAGTACCATATTTGTGTTTTTCAGTTGTATAGTAAATAATGAATCGACACACCAAGAATGATTGCTCCGGCTTTACGTAGCCTTTTGACGACACCAGCATCATCGGGAACAACAGAGCCTAGTAAACTAAATGATCCTGCGGTGGTGTTCATGCCTAAGTTGATACTTGATTGAGTCAGTCAGTTCAGTCTGCTGCTCGTAGAGAAACTACCTTCAGATGCGACAGTGGCGATATTATCCTTTAAGAGGATGGGAATGCCATGAAGGACACTTCGGCGTCCTCTAGCTTTGCGCTCCTTATCAAGCGCTGCCGCTTGCTTCAAAGCAGATGGGTTCAGCTCCAAGACTGCTCGAAGAGCAGGCCCCTTCCAGTTTACTTCCTCGATACGAGCAAAATACGCCTATGAAAGGGGCCGACTTAGCACCTCAGGTTGGATGTCATACCTGAGACAACACACCTTAACTAGGTCAACACTATTAAAGTGACCGGCGTCTAGACCCGCTTGTAACTCTAGCACAGAAGCCTCATATAGATCTGGTAGGGGGGGCTTGCCTGACAAGCCAAACCTACTAGAGAATGGGACTTGGTAGGATAGACATTGGGATGCATGAATGAGCAAAGAGAAAAGTAAACCAATGAGCATAATGTCGGGGGATTATTGAGAGAGTATTCGCAATCCTGAGTTCTTGTGCTCACACATGCCCAATCATAATTTCCGCATGAACAGCGATGGGAAGTTGCGCAGCTTTGTAGTACTAGTCCGGTCTGAGCGGATACACCCACCCATACCAGGAGCAAGTGGTTCCCAGATGCAGCCCGAGTTGAGCTCACGCATGCAAAACAAGTTTAGACTTGAGTAACTTGTAAGTACATCAATACTCAGCGGTTCAAAGTAAGCTGGTACTGTCTGTTGATGGAACTGGTTGTGGATTTACCCTGGGAAAGTTCTCTTGCCATCATGTCGCCCACACTGGCAGCCGCCAAAAAAATAAGTTAGCCCCAACCTTTGGGTAGTTCTGCGGGACAGGAAGGGACGGAGATATAGGTGTTATTTGGATTCAACCTTAGAATTGACGGTGAGCATCCTGACGTTCGCAATTAATCACCATTTATAATAAGTACTCATTCAGTCTTCTTTTGGCAGAATCGTAAGAGAGACGAAGACCTTCATATTGTGTACCTCATAGGACACTAGGCGGCGCCGGTGGCGCCAAAAATCACCTTGCTTCCCACATATTTGAATATTGATCTAAGTTGACCACTCGGCATTTATCGCACACAAGAGATAGGATATGTACCTCCCTAATCATAACATCAGTTAGTAGGCTTGTAGTCTGGCATTCGGGTACATAAAATTCTACTCAGAATTATCCGCTTTCACTCAAAATACTGCCATCGACGTCGGAAAGTCATTCTCTACATATTTACTTGAAAGATCAGTCTCCGCTACTACACTAATTGTGGAAGCACCTATTGTCCATCTTATAAAGACCAGTGACAGCGTTGCAGCAATACTAAAGGAGGAAAAAGATACAGAAAGCAGCCAATGAAGACGAAAATATGGTACAAAAGAAGAAGGACCCTGAAAATGTACAGTTGCGTGGATTAGCGCCTATAAGGCGCCCAAAATTCGAGCTGATAAGGAAAGTATAGTCAAAAAAGGAAATTATAGCGACCCAAAGACCTTGCTTTTAAGAAGCAAGGTGATAATACCCATAATTTGTTGTACTTTATTGGCGTGGATCTGAAAATCCGAAGGCTAGATTGAACTATTACTCGCTACGTTGAGATCGTTAGTTATGTCTACCTTCCAGCACCGAGCCGACCAGCAGGTACGACATATCTGTGTTTTGACCTCGTACGTCCTAGGATTTCTCCGTTCGTACTGCTGGAGTGGCTGAAAGCATCTCCATTTCGCATAACATATTCGTCAGCACGCTGTCTTGCTGGGCTGCTTAATCGCGGGCTGTAGGTTGCCCCTATTAGTGAGTAAGAGTCCAAATATTTCTCATTACTACTAGGCTGCTGCGGCAATACTTTTATGCTGGTTCCGTCTATGGAACGTTCAGGGTCATCCGAATCGCAAGATAGTGCTACAATACATGTCCCATTTATCTACAAGGGTCTCGGTGCATGGAAGTCGCATTAGACTCGGTAGCATCGCCAGCATGCTTCATAGAATAGGTCACTAGCTTTCTTCATGTTGGAGGTGGACTTGGTCCTTGCCGAGCTGCGCGTCGCTGACTTGCTTATTTTTACCTGTTCCTTCCTACGTAAGTGTATGCGAAACTGGAAACCATTTACAACTGATTCATAACCAGGGCGTCTATGCGATACTATCTCGAGCAGCCAGCGAATTAGCCGACATGCCTTTGATGGTTTAATATAAACAGTACTAGTTCACACATCTGAGCGCGCCGTTGTTCTATTCAATGCACGCGCCACCTGGCGCCTGTACTCGGAGACTCAGCCTCTCCTCTGCCACAAAGTAGAGGGACACCCAAACACTAAACGGAATCATTCTCCCTGCATACGTCCCACTCGCGGATGCAAGCATCAAACGCAGTGCGTAAAGATTGCCCCATCCACGCAAGCTAACTATAATTCTCCGTATTCTAGCGGCCATTGGTCACCTCCATGGTATCTTTGTGGGTGATCTGTCCTTCGCTCTCTAGCTCGGACTCGTTAAACCATACTAGCTTGCATATATTTATTTCGACTCTCTGGCAGCTGCAGTGGGTCTTCCTGGTCATCGCGTTGGCTTATCTACCCCTTGCATCTGCGCAAGCACCTAATACTGATTTCGCGGCTTGGCCATCGGGACTGTTAACTCTTGTCACCTCTCTCTACATCGGTAGCACCCTGTCCACCACGTCGTTTGAAGTCAATGATCCAATTTCCTGCGTTCGCCCTCTCCGCATTCTCGACATACTTTTTCCAATGTATCGTCGCAGCCATGACCATCTCGGTACCGTCGATGAAATATGGATAGAGCCAAATAGATCTATTTGCGGCCTTTCTCATCCATGGACAGGCAAGACTTGGTGGCAGGCCAAAATCCAATACTGTGCCTACACAGCTCGAATACGCGGAGAGGCTGCTCAGCCAGTGGTTTCCGCATTACGCACTTGGGCTATGGACTCGAGTCAAGCCTTGGAACGTATTAAGAAGAGCGCAACAAGGCACGATACTCACGAACCTTCCAAAGAGCCCGCGACTGTTCGGGTATCACGGCCCGCGGTGGTAACTGGTGATCGGTTGTCAGCATCATTCGATGGACAATTGGCAAATTATAGTCCCACTGCACAGGAGTACAGTCTCATTTGCCAATGTTTATTCGAATACTCTGACTGTGCCAACTGGCTGGCGCTTCAAACACATGGAGTGGCCAGTCCAGCTCATGCGAACATGCGAAGAAGACTTGATGAAGCTGGCTTAGCCGATATCCTCGACTTGCTAGGTGCGGCGCACCCTTGGTTTGCTGGGGACGTTACCAACGACACCGTTCGGGCACTGTATGTAGCCCTGGTGATCAGGTCCAGATACTCGGCACATCAGCAAGTTAAATGGGCTCCTAATCCTAATACCCGCGCTACACCTTCTGATGATGACCTTGAAGAGGGCGTGTCTCTGTCGCAGGATGTAGAAACCATTCATGACGAACTAGCTTCTCGGGCGACCATGCTCATTTTCAGTTGGCGTCCGCTCAATCACGCAGGCCATAATCGCTCGATCTCTCTTCTTTCCTTCGTTTGGGGTGTACGACACTTCGGTAGCCACAATCTGCGTTATGCAGACCCAGGAGAACTCAGCATCTTGAGCTTCTTCAGCGGTATAGGTACTGTCTACGAGTCGTTTGGTATGCACTTTCCCTCCACAGTTTCACCAACCAGCCCAGAGGAATTATGTAACCAAATAATCAGTCTCGTGGATAGTCCTGTCGAAGGAGCTAGCGCATGGATTGGGTTCGTATTCATCCCGCAGAGACAGCCATGATCACTGATTTTTTTGCAGCGTTCTACCCATAACTCAGGCCTTATACCATGGTCGGCTTGCCATTCTTCTTATTGTCGTTGCGTTCTTCGTCTCCCTTGGTTCAGGTGCATCAGCATGGATGTGTTTGGCGCTCTGTCTTGGAGTCTTACCGCGAGACGACCCATTTGAAGCTCCACCTCTCACGCCTACTCATTTAGCTTCGTTCCCCTGGCCTCCACACGTTGTATCCGGCCTGACCTTGTCTTCTTGTGCTGCTTGGTTTATTGGCATGGAGTACTATAAACCATACCATGGCAAATTTTCCTCGCCTGCTCCTCTCACCACAGCTGCTGGGCTCGCAGGAGCAATACTCGGTCATGTCAAGCAGTCGGAATGGAGACCAGCCCTGGGATTTTCGGACATGGTCGAGCCTGCTAGTTGGATCCAGTGGACCTCTATCGGGCTGTCCCTGTTGCTGGGAATGGTGCAGGTAATTTGGTTTGTCGTTCGTTCAATGGGTCATGGCCCCGCCTCGAGACGAGAAGGGCTCCTGGCAACCCGACTAGCACTGATAGCGGGAACGGTAACGATTGCTATTTGCATCCTTCGAAAAGCGGGGTTGTTAGGCGCGTACGCCAGGTGGATCGCTGAAGGCATGTTGTGCTTCACGACATTGCCGCTTTTCGTTCTGTATCCTGATGGACCCTCCGGGGAGAGAGAAGGTGGTTGCAGAATATTATATATGTGGCAATGGTCCCTTGCGGGATCTGTATCTTTACTTGTTTAGTGTGTATTCTCTGTCCTCTCTTGAGTCTTCCTACAGTAGTACAGTAAACCCTTGCAGATATGTATCAATATGAATGCTTATTTACCAGACCTCAGATGAGTATTATTGATGTCGTTCAGGGCGTCTTGGTGATTATAAATCTGTTAGGTAGGCGTCGAAAGATGATATCACTAGGCTGTATGGGTTCGTTGTACGCTACCATTCTTGATCAGGAGGCAAAGTCGGCATTTCCTTTTCAAACCCGTCCAGTGTCGTTGGAGATGACAGGAACTTCACCCACTGGCACGTAAAGACGCCTCTGAGTTTCGCACCGGGAGGCCTACAAGCTTCAAGTGGGTCTGGGCGGGGTTGTCAGTGTACGCAACTTAGGGGCCGATTTTCCTTGATATCGCCCTTGGGTCATGTCATATGCTCTAGTTCAATGCCTAAGTCCTGACCAACTATACAGGTCGATCATTTCTGGAGCTCTGGAGGCCGACCCGATGGAGATGCACAGAACCTTATTATAACAGACTCACCAAAGTGCCACAATTTCCTGTAAGGCTCAATTTTCGAGAAAGGATGGTTTCAAAATTACGGTATATCGCATTAACTGTACATTGTAACTATGCAGGGGAGAGTGCAGCATCTCTGTAGCCCTTGAAATACATGGATATAGCAGTTGCGTGTGCAAAAGAATCTGGGAAGCATATACATTGACAATCACTGCGACAGGTGATGAAACGGATACAGCAAGTTGGAAAACAAAGTCACAGGAAATGAATTAATCGAGAACTTGAAATATAAAAGATAGGGTAAACACTTGATATCGACAATTATCCAAAAATATAGGTTGTGTTGCACGGATGAGAATGATGGAAGCAAGCCAGGCTGTTCGCTGTCAAGCCAGACTTCTCCACATACCTGGCTCAGGTAGCTTATTGCGCGCCTTCAAAATCTCCAATGCGTGCTTCTTCGCTCGACTACCGTCTTCGCCATCTGTCTGTCCAGTAGTGTCGTCCCCTTCGGCAGCTACATTCTCCTCGTCCTCTTCAATAACGGACGCGAAATCCAGCGCGCCTGGATCCATCGACCGTGTACGATCCCGCTCAGCATAACTCGCTTTGCGCACTGCGGCCGCGGAGCCCGAACGAGCAACTGAGTCTGTTTCACGCTGAAGCTCCCCATTATGAATGGCTGCGGTAGGTTGATACGAAGCCAAGCTCAAGGCTTGCTTCGGAGGCTTGCGAAGCCGAATGTTAATGGGCATAGAGCCGACGAAAATGCGATGAAGATCTGCGAAGGATGATCAGGTATTTTGAATGCAAGTCCAGGCTGACTACGTACCTGCCCCGTTCGTGGGTATATCATCGTCGTCTTCCTCTGGCAATGTGTTGTCGTCTTCGTTATCGCCATTCTCCTGTCTACGGACAAACGTCTGCCAAGCCTTCCCATCCCGCCTCCAAGCTCCACGATGACTAGGTATATCAGCTGCGAGCAACTGTAATATCTCAGCCTCACGAGGGGTGGGGGGATCCTCCGGCGGAAGTTCCGTCGTCTTGAGTCTGCTAGAGCTATTGCTTGCCCGCGGTGGTGGAGAGAACATAGCAGCCTGAGATGATGACGAATCCACACCCTGATGACTTCTTGGTGGACGAATATGCGATGGTAAGGGAAGGGATGTTGGTCGTAGTGCAGCAAATGACTCCGGTAGACCACCCGCTAAGCGACTATGGTTCGCTCTCGTTGACTTAGGTCGGTTAGGTCGGGACGGTGCAGGTTGTTCGATCAAAGGCAAGATCGGTCTCGATTCATCCGAAACCGACCGCTCACTTCCTTCTTCTTCCAGATCGAATACCATTTCTGACGGCGTAGGCCATAGTGTTGAGTGCGAAAATATGAAGAAGTTGATGAATTTGATGGAAGTCAGCTGATAGTTTGAGGGAAAGAGTATGTTGGGAGAGTATTCATACTGACCTGAAGCGCTATCTTCTTCCCGAGCCTCTTCAACCTCACTTTCTGCATTTACATCTGTGTTTATTGTTACCACTGCTGGTTGAACATCAAACGTAACCTTTCTCTCTTTCTTCTTCCCCTTCTCCTGCCCACGTGACTCATCTGCCCTTTCCTTACCCTCCCCCGCCTTTTGATCAGGAGAGGATTTGTTTTGCGATTCCGAACGTGTATTTACTGTGGGAGCAGTAGAACTAGCTTCTGGTTTAAGATTTGACTGTTCTGTTCTTGCCAACTCTTGCTCCCGCTTCTTTCGGGTCATCTCTTCTTCGAGCAGGAAGTAGCGATAACTAGCGGCCGTATTGATCGTATCATTGGTATTCCGGGGGAATTGAAGCACGCTACTACCCTCGATTGTATGCGGGTGTGCTACGAGTGTTCGAGATGAGGGCGAAGATGCCGTAGGACTCGAGCCAAGTGTGGAAGCATCCTGGTTTGACGTATGAGAAGCAGTCTCGATTCGGTTGTCCGCGCTCTGTGCCCTTGGATGATGGAAAGTCGACGTGGCGAGAGAAGCGGAAAGAGATGATACACGACGAGTATATGATGCAGATATAGGGCGTGTCGGGGGTACCAGTGCTGGCACAAAATCTCGTATAGACACAGGTGCGCCGCTATCCTGACGAGTTGGCGTTTCCTTGTGACCGCTATTATGCCGGACAGGCGTTGAGGGAGTCCCATTGCCTATTGTCTGATGGAGCTGCTCGAACCCTGCTCTGTATGTCTTCCAAATACACTCGACTTGCAATTTGAGCCGTGTTTCTGCTTGTTCGACTTCAGCCACCTTTGCACGGACAAATTGTGCGACAGATTCTTCAGCATCGGCGCGTAGTTTCTCAGCTTCGGTGGAAGCCAAAGATGATAGATGTATGAAGACCGGGTGAGCCGGAGAAAATGGTGGAGGAGGGAACAGAGGTCGGAGGTCGGGTAAATATTGCTTGGGTGGCTGTGGAGACGGTGGCGTAATCGGCGTCAGGCGCTCAGCAACAGGTTTGGGTGACGGGGGCAGGGATGTAGGAGATGGTACAACGACGGAAAAGAGTGCTGAGTATTCCGCATCGGATTGAGCGCGATTTATGGCATCACCAGTCTAACATGCAACAAATATCAGTTGAAGCCTTGCTTGATGACTAGCTGCCAGCAAGGCGGCTGTATTTTCGGTAAGGAAACACCAAACTGAAAACACATTCGTCTGGCTGGCCTACGCCTGCAAAGCCCTCAAAGTAGATAAAAATGAGATGACCCTTACCAGACAATCCTTGTGCACTTCAATCCATCCGCTTGAGCTTTTCATCGGTTCGTTTTCTATCCACCCCTCGGGCGGTACAAGTGGTGCATCCTTGGCGTCCGCGTCATTACGAGCTTCTTGACACACACGGTAGACATATGAGTTGCAAATGAGGCACATCAGCGAAACATATCGAGGCGATCTTGACGTTTCTGCCAGAGATGTCCCGCGCGACCTTACTCTGGATGTAACCTGGGGATGTACCTAAGGTTTTTTGCAAGAGATTAGCATGCAGAAAAGCCGGTGTAGCATTCAGAATACTCACTATTGTTATACCATTCTCTCCAACATATAGTTTGTCCAAACTAGAGTCAGTGGGCCATTCAGGCGGCGACGTTCCAGCCGGCTGTTCACGTATACGAACGTTCAAGCATTTGCATGCAAATTGTCGCCCATCGTCATGCATGCTGGGCACAAAGTAAGAACAGGCGTCGACTCACGTCCAGCACCAAAAGGGGGTTGATGGAGATGGTTGGAAAGGAATGGATGCGGGCACAACGGATGAGCGGATCCGAGAACCCGCGCTTATGAGCACAACCCTGTCCACCAAAATCATTCGCTCCCTGATCGTCCACTACAAAGCAGTGCTTTGCCAGGCTTTGCCTCGACTCTCAGTTTTTACCTTGCTTTCTACATATTATTTCATCCGTATACTCATCCTTCAAGCTTCAGGCCTAGGTCTCTGCGAGCATACACACACATGCGATGAAAACGTAACTCTAGTTCACACAAAGCATAAATTAAAAACCCGTCTAGAATCTGTTATCCAAGTAATCAATCATGGAGCGAGCCTGACTCAAAATCCGCGATAGCTGGAACACCGAGGCTCGGAAGCAACCGCAGACAAGGGGCGCCGCACGGCGCAAATGAAACTTGCGACAAGGAAAGGTAACAGGCTGTAGCTGCCATGAATCATTGATCTTTCTTTGTCTCTTTGCTTCCGTCCATGGGGGTAATCGCATCGTCCGGTAACACCTGACCATACTCGTTAACTCGTTTCGGGTCCACCCGATATATCCAGCGCTAATATTACAACGTGAATATCTCATGCGGAGCATCATGTTGCTTTGTACCACTTACCTGGTACAAGAAGATGAGGAATACTACGTCATCTCTGAAGCATGCCAAACGGTGGAGGAACGGCATTTTGATGCAGAAACTGTGGTACCAGCCTTTAGTTTCATCGGACGGGGAAGTGAACGAGCAATACCCACGCAAAGAGGTCATCTACTACCGTTGATAGGGTCTTGTATATCATTGCCTTCATGGGCATGTGTGCTACGCTCTGCATAATTCCGACGCCCATAAATCACAAAGCAATATCTAATTGAGGTACACACTGACCTTGAGCTTGTAATTAATTATCAGCTGCGGTACTAGTTGTGCCTGCGGACGAGTCAGTCTTGATCCCAACTACGGAATTACCATGGACAGGGACTCACAAATCCGAACATATATACATAAGATGTAAGGGTTGAGATAACAAAGCTGTACCATCCCCGGTGCGTTTCGTACAGCAGCGAGTAGCCGGTGTAGCCAGCAAGGGTGGGTATAGCTACGTAGGATACATAGCGGAAGGCTAGTTTGTCATATCTAGACGACGTGAGTCAATGAAGAACGTGGACAAAAAATCCCGTCACTTACTCCTGCGTCTTCTTTTCGTCTTCACTTAGGACGTGCTTATCTTGACGTCGACGTCAGTGCAAGTTCACTACAGGGATTCGACGAATGAGAATACGGACCTTTAATACTGAGCTTGTATGGAAACGCAGAGCCTGGAGGTGCCCGAACAAGAGAGATATCCACAGCTTTAGTTATCTGGTTGCAAAATTATTAAAAGGTTTGACCAGGTTCAGGTAATTTAGAGGTTACCTTCCAAGCTTCAATGAGCACGCCCATGCCCGAACCCATCAAAATCATCCAGCTCGTGTTCTCGTTATTATCAATTAGGTATAAGAGAATAATAAGCTGCACAACGACATTTGTGATGATCTGCGAGAAGCGCCGCCAATCATGAAGGGCTTGAAAGGAACAATACAATACAATAGTAAGACATACCGTTCTAAAAAATTCCAACTGAGTAAGGTTCGAAACACAAAGTCAAAGAAATGCGACCTACCTGACTGAGACGCCAACCATCTCCTTCTTTTGCCTCCAATGCGAGACATCGGACTTGAACGCCAGCATCTCAAACCTGCATATTGTCAAAAACGCCGACCCACCCTCACGAAATAACACTCACACAACATGCAAAATACTGACAGCTGCAGTAAGACCCAAGAACCACGGATTCGTCTCCAACAACATCCTCTTGATCTCATCCAACTCAGCACCTGCTGATGCCCCCTGCTGCTTCGCAGCCTCACTAAACCCATGTGTCATAGAAGCGAAAAGTTGGAACTTCATATACGACATAGGCTGGAAGGTTACTTGAAGCGGAAGATTCGGTGTGCTAGTATTGACTTCCACCATATGTGATCGGAGGTACCAGAATTCGTTAGGGAAGATGATGGGCTTGTAATAGGCTTTAGTGCCAGTGTCGTCGCGTTTGTTGGGTATGAGATGAATATCTGGTATGAGGAATGAATATATGCGAACGCGTATAAGGAAAAGGGATGTATTTACGTTCTGCGATTGGTAATGGGAGTTGAGTGAGTGGTAAGGGAGGGGTGTCAGAAATGAGTGCAAGGGTGAGGTTCTGTTAACTTTGTCAGTGTACGTAGCACGGATAACGATAAGAACAATACTTTATGCCAATGGGGGACAATCACATCTTGTTCTTCCTTCATGAATGATACATTTAGCTCGAGGGCGACTTGAAAACGCGCATAGATTATACCTCTTCAGGCTGAGTTTCCTCTTCCCTCTCTCCGGACAACAAATTCTTCTCTTTCCGTATTTTAACTCGAGGCAGGTAAGGTGTCAGGACTAAATGGGTACGAAGTTACTCCATTATCCACATCATGAGTGTCCCGACAATATAACTCACGTTTTCTAACATGGTGTATATTTTCAGGATCGAAAGTCGGGTTTTGAGGGTCAGGACTTGAACCTTCCTTGGTCAAGAATATATCCGCCCATAACGACCCGTTCCTCAATACGCGCTATGAACATATTTTTAATCTTCCACCCTTCCCACATTTACCACATCAACTCACCTCAGGAAACTTGACATCGAAATTCTCCACCCTTGCATCGTTCCAATCTCCCCAAGTAATATTCTTCCACACAAAGCTCGGCAAACCCTCGTCTTCGTCCTTTCTATACCCCGAAGTCCATTTCCGGGAGAACACGTCGCCAAAAGGTGATGTTGATAGGTATACGTGCATGTTTAAGGGTATTCCAAGTGGCCATGCGGATATGGCTTGTGTGGGTGGAACACTCCATGGGTCGATTGGCTTTCCATCTGGAGAGGTTCCGCCGGGAGTAGAAGGCTTTTTCGGTGCGAAGAAGTTCGTTGCTTAACGGATGTCAACGAGTTGATCAAGCCTCTGTAAATGAGAACGCACCAAGCTGTGTGAGCATCCAAACTATGAAAACTTGCTATTCGCCATGAATGGGTACGCTGCTTAGCCCGACGAAACGGATTATGCAAACGCATCCCTTACCTGAGCCACATTGAAGAATTTCCTGAAACCCGACTCTTCCGCCTCAGCAGCGGGTCTCTGAGCTGGAGCTGCATTGCCAGCTGTAGGCATTTTGGTAATGAGTCAGTGGCGTATGGGTGATATACCTGGAAGGCTTTACAGCTGCACACAAGCAGCGGCAGAAGTGACGCAGTCTAAATCTTTCATTAGACGCCCTAGGCATCCTCCATATTGGCGCCAGCAATAACAAAACAGAGTCTGAGAGTAAGTAGTGATTGCAAGAGAACTGGTGCAAGACTAATTTTACAACAATGCAGAGACATATATGTACAGCGCGGCGGGTAGCCAGTGTTCGAGATGACTTTATCTAACACCGTCCCCACCCTCAATTAGTCCCCAACCCACCAAACACAATCAACTTATCATTCATATATTCCTTGATCCCATGTCCCCCCTCCCGTCCAATCCCACTCTCTTTCACCCCACCAAACGGAATAATCGCTTGCGAAATCAAACTTGCGTTCGCTCCAACCATACCCACCTCCAACTTTTCCGCAACTCTCCACACCCTCCCCACATCCCTCGAATAAAAGTACCCCGCCAATCCAACGTCGGTGGAATTCGCTAGTTTGATGACCTCTTCCTCGGTGTCGAATTTGATTAGGGCTGCTACAGGGCCGAAGGTTTCTTCTTTTCCGACGAGGGCGTTAGGGGGGACGTCGGACAGAAGAGTGGGGAGGAAAAAGGTTGTGTCGGGAATGACTTTGCCGCCGACGAGGATTTGGGCACCGAGGGAGACGGCGTCATTGACGTGCCTGGTGACTTTTTCGACAGCTCGAGAGTGAATTAGAGGTCCGTGAGTTCTATAATCAATGACAAGAGTGGTTTAAATAGATGTTTGAAAAGGTGGACTGATAAAACCAACGTGGTTGAGTCCAAGCCGTTCCCGACCTTGAATTGAGAGACTTTCTCCGCAAGTCGGGCAGCGAATTCATCGTAGATAGATGAATGAACATATATTCTGTTCGCACATATGCAAGTCTGCCCACTTCCTCGGTATTTGCATATGGCCGCTCCTGAGTCGCAGATGAAGAGTGAGAACACAGTTAACTTCAAACAGATAAGTAGAATCTAACCTTCCACAGCTTCATCCAAGTTCGCGTCATCAAAGACAATAAATGGCGCGTTGCCACCAGCTTCAAGAGATACTCTAAAGCTTTCCAGTCAGCTATTGTCTTTTGATGAATAAATGGTTCGAAGGACTTTTTCAAAGTCGAAGCCGCCATGCCGTAGAGCAATTTAGCAACAGGCGTGGACCCGGTGAAGGTTACCTTCCTGACTTCTTTACTCTCGCACATCTCCTTTCCTACTTCGAGGACATTCTTTTGGGTTGTGACGACATTGATGACGCCTTCGGGAATCCCTGCACGCTGTGCGAGCTAAATCATCCGACGTGTAAGTACGAAAAGTAAAAGAGCAGCATAAGTTAAAATACCTCCGTAAGTGCTAAAGCTGAAAATGGTGTTTCTGGAGGTGGCTTGATCACAGCTGTACAGCCCGCAGCTAGGGCCGCACCAAGTTTCCGAGTGATCATAGCAGATGGGAAATTCCATGGAGTCAAAATAGACCTATTGGTCAAATGACATATTCAACGATACACATTGGGGGCAATTTATTAACCGACTCACACGACGCCTAGCAGAACAATGTCATGTCAGCGGAGAGAATCTGGAATCACTGGGAGAACATTACCGACTGGTTGCTTGATCACGATGTTGCGTACACCAGGCAGAGCACAAGGAAGGTGTTCTATCAATTGGGTTAGCAAGTACTATCGTAGGTTTATATCAACCCAGTGGAAACATACCGCCGTAAGTCCTTACAGCCTCCTCCGCTATAACAACTGTCACGAATGTAGCATTTTGAGGAAGCACTTGAACTAACCAAACCACTGAGGACGCTCTTCAGAACTTCTTCATCAGAATTTGGGTTTCACCTACCTCGATGAAGGAGGCACTGTACGTGATTTCTCCCTGTAATGCTTGAGGAGTGGAGCGATGAACGCACATTTATGAAGTCACCTTTCCTTCAACCAGAGGCTTGCCGTTTTCAATTGTCTAGGCAAACATGGATTTCAGACGGTAGACCAGAAAGCAGGATTAGACTTACGATAATCCTTGCTAGGTCGTCATGATGCTCTTGCATGAGGTTGTAAAATTTCATGAGAAGGTCATGTCGATGCTGTCTTCGGGAGTTAGGTGCTATCATAGACTGTGCGACTGTTGTGTACCTTGGCAGTGGTTCTACCCCAAGTCTGAAATGCAGTAGATGCAGCCTTGATAGCTTCCTTCGTCTCCTCCAAGCCCATCTCAGGGACGGTTCCAATAGACTCATTGGTAGCCGGATCTGCGAACATACATACAACCATTCGAATGGTCCTTGGTCAAGATACTCACTAATTACGGGAATCGTAGCACCGTCCTTAGCATCAACCCATTGTCCGTTGATGTATCCTTGGTTCTTGATTAAGGTTGAATCTTTGAGACCAAACTGCATTGAAACCTCTCAGTCCAAACCCATACTACATAGTCAGTTGCAGAGAACAAACCGCTGCAGCTTGCGAACTGGCCATTCTTCGTAACGAGAGGATGATTGAAGTACAGAGTAAAGGGACGTTCCTTGGTTGATGCCCCAAGCGTATCAATGGTAGCCTGGTGGGATTCGAGAAACGCATCCGGACAGTAGATTATCCGGACGGGAGAGCGCAACTCAACCAAATGACCTTGGGCTAAATCATCATCTGTGCCGATCGGCCCAGGCACATGACCATGTCTATACTGAGTAACTTGTTACCACGACTATTCGCTAGGCGCGCGATATTTATTAGCTGCTCCCGCCCGCGCCGCGACGTGCGTCGACGCAATGAGTCCCGCGAAGATGATTTACAGTTTTTGATGTTCGAGATCTTTTTCCTTAAGCGCCACCTAGACGCCGAACCAGCCCATTCAAGGCTTGAGAAGCTATGGCAAAGTCTACGTATGTGAGTGATGATGACCCACTCTGTGCAGTCGAAAGGGCGTGAAGCGAAGCGAGCTAGAATTCAATGACTTTGAGCTCCTTGTCGCCCAGCCGTTACTTCCAGAAAGCTCTTGTTCTGTCGTTGCCAGCTGATGACGGCATCCACAGTAAACATCAATCGGGATTTGAATTCATTACAAAGATTGTCATCGGCAAACAAACGTAGGTGAGTCGGCAGTACGGCATCCCAATCGCAGCGTCAGTTCTCGAGTCAAGACATTCCAATAATCCATGATCCTCTGCACTTAGATAGCCTTTCAATGGCCTCAAAGAGAATGCAAGACGATCAGAATGGCTCAAGAAGTAGACCCACAAAAAGATCCAAGGCCAGTCAAGCCTGCTCGACCTGTAGGAAACACAAAACACGATGCGAACTGCTCGATACCAACTGCAGCACAGGACCCATCCAATGTCACCGCTGCAAGGTCCTGAATATCGAGTGCTCGTTCGAGAACTCGGATATCATCATTCTGCCGAAGAATCCAGCCAATCCCCCCGGTACTGCGCCTGCTGTGGAGTTTAATGCTGACCGCGCATCCGAGCCCAGTTCTGAATCTACTCTCAATTCCTCGCAAGCCGATAGCCCTCCTGTGTCTTCCGAGAGTAACAATGGGATCCTCAAGGTCGACGATTTCGTGCCTAACCCTCGTACACCATGGGGTTTCCTTCATCTGCCCGAAGGCTTCGATTGGGGCATCGCCCCAATTACTGCGGTTCAAGGACTCACCATGTCAACTCAATCAAAACCGCAGCGCGCTAATTCATATAGCGACACCTCTCTTTCCAATATCCTAACCCCAACGCAACTGTCCAGCTGCCTGGAAATGTGAGCCCCTAAGTTTTACATGTCTCGCAAGCCAGCTGACCGCCGATAGATTTGAAACTCGTTACAGACCATGGATGAACCTCCCGATATCTAAGGAAAGCACACCTGCGCTTGATTTAGCTCGTTGCACTGTCGCATCTCGCCACCTTGACGCACAGACGCGTAATAAGGTTGCACCTCGCCTTCAGGCGCTCGTAGAGAAGACCATTCTCCAGCCTGGATACATGGCACCTTCAGCAGAATTTATCGAGGCACTTCTCATCCTCTCGCTATGGGATCCATTATGTGGGGATGGCTATGTCCTACCCCGAGATGGCCGTCTACTTGCTATGTCGGCAGTCGAAGTGGCACTAAAGTTGGGCTTCGATCGTCATAGTATTTTGTCTCTAAGACGAGACGCTCTGGATTTGCTGGACGGTGTGTCTGAAGATGTGAAAGTCACACGTCTATGGCAGTCCGCATCAAATATTGAACACCTGTAAGGGCGGAATCTACCTCTTTTACCATCCTTCTGACCCCCTTGTGCAGTCTTCTTTTGGGCAGCGGTAAAACCCCTAATTCACAGCGCTCAAGTACGGATCGATATCAGGACTTCCTCGCTGTATACACAACCGACGATGCCAGGGACATGCGACTAGGCCTTTTGAGGCGATTATTCGACATGACAGAGAACGGTATATCAATACGTTTCGAGCATCCATCGGAGCTCGAGCGCTTCAACAAAGAAGCTACAGAAACACTAAATATGATGGGTTGGCTTCATCGACTCATCGCACCCCTACCCGGTAAGTCCCCATTTCTCAACCCCCAACTCGTGTTATTCATGTTCATCACCACCACCTCTGCTCTTTAGTGGTATCTCAGTTTGATTCTTTCTACTACAACATGCTCGAGATCAACTACCATGTGTGCCGACTTCTCATCCTTCACAACGTACTCCGCAGCATGCGCAAAGTCTACGACGGTACGACTCATAAAATGTGGTTCCAAGTGCAACACAACGGACTTTACATTGCCCACGGCTGGACAGGCGATGCCCTCTACACAGCCGAAGCCGCCCTCATCGCCCTTCTCTCCCGACCAGACCTTGTCTCCCTCTCCACTGCACCAGATCATTATTTCCACCTAATAACCTTCACCTGCACATTCTTAGTTGTGGCAAGGTTCGCTATATATCATATAAGAGAGGGCCCGATACATGGGCAGACGGAGAATCTACTGGCGAAAACGGCGGAAAGGTTTCAGCAGGCTGCGCTTTCGCCTGATCATTTGCCGAATAGATGTGCGGAGGCGATTAAGGAGTTATTAGGTGCTTGGGAGAGGAGAGGGCCTAGGTTGATCAGTTCGTGCAAAGATGTTGCTCGGCGTTTAACAACAGGGACACCCGATGCAAATCCTCAGCCCCAGCCAGATTCCGTGCCTTCAGCTTCACAGGCTGCACCGATGCCACCTTATCCCCAACCTCCTCAACCATCCATACCTCCAGTTACCCCAGTACCTCCGACAATGTCAAGCAACTTCGCGTCGCTGACAGATCCAGAGGTATTCTTCGACACACAGTTCTGGTCTTCATTCATCAGTAATCTAAATTCTTGAATGGAGTGTCGCGGACATTTGTTAGGGAACATATTTATATCCATGCAGCCAAGCTAACAACACATATGTACTCATACGTTTATCGTCTATCTTTTATATCGTTTATACTGTACTGGTCGGTGTTAATTTTTGATGTTAGATCTCACTTTGCCGTCTGTATATACATAGTTCTATTGGTTATTGGTTTAACATGCTATCTTTTCTTTGCTCGACTATGGCTGTTATGCGTCTTTTTAGCGTCGATGGGGGCGTCGAGGAACCCGCCTAGATCAAGAGCATTCCGAGCAGCTTGGTTGATGTGCTTAAACCTGTCCGGTCCGAGGTGGATGCCGCCGAAATACCGAGTTACAACGATTAGCACGTTATCAACATCCTGCAGCTCCAAAATTATATCCGCAGTACGAGGAACGGAATTGAGAGCCTTACGAGGATCTGCAACAGATGGGCGAGCCGTCCACCCGCAGCTGTCTCTCCATCGTCGTCGTTATCTGATCCCAGACGTTCATCCTAAACAAATAACCCACAAAATGATAGGAAACCAAAAACATCTTACCTTGATGGAGGACGTCTCCCACGCGGCACCGCCAGGCGTTGATGATGGGATGGGCGGCGCGCGATATGCGGCGGTCTGACATTAAGTGGGAGAGGATGAGCGGTACCTAAGATCAAATTCAATTCAGTAAACCTAATTAGAATGCAAGGGCAGATAAAAGATAGTTATGGGGAGTACCTGGGAAGGGTGAGATATTCGACATGCACG
Organism: Pleurotus tuber-regium; assembly: GCA_014058305.1. Taxonomy (NCBI): domain Eukaryota; kingdom Fungi; phylum Basidiomycota; class Agaricomycetes; order Agaricales; family Pleurotaceae; genus Pleurotus; species Pleurotus tuber-regium. The sequence continues at coordinate 795,729 of JACFYU010000024.1, forward strand.
CCCGATGAAGGCACTCTTTCGGTCCGTTATGGGCTCGGCTTCATAAATTTGGATTCCGTCGGGTATGGCTGCAGAAGGTGCGCTTGTACTGTGGTCTTCTAGTATTTTATTCCCTGTAGATTGGTGCTCGGTAGTCTGCTTTGCGCTGCTCTCCTTTGCATCTTCCCGAACGGTCTGCCCTACGGTCCCTCTAGTCAGCCTCTCGATATACCACTCCGTGCATAATTCTAGCACCCATTGCAGTCCATCGAACACACACACAGAATCAGGTGTCCATTCTACTCCGTTGGCGGACATGTATACACGGAGGACGCTTCCGAAGAGGGAGGAGTCTGCGCCGAAAGAGCCAATATAGCGAGAGAGGAGTTGCAGTTGGGGTGGCGAGGTGGAAGGGTATGTTGGTGGGAGGGAAATTAAGATGTGCACAGAAACGGATTCATGCGGCGGTGATAGACTTTTTTCCAATACAGTAGCCAAGGTGTGGATGATTTCAGTTTATTGCATTATTCTAACGAAGTTCGATACTCACTTGAGCGTGATCTCCAAGCGTAGAGTGCCCAGCTGATCCACATTCGGTTGGGTAGCGCTACTGCTACTCCCTTGTGTAGGCAACCACACCCTTAATGCGTCTTCGCCATAGATAGACTGAAGAGCTACATAGATATATCCATGACCCCGTCTATTCCAGGGCGGAATAGGTCGCACCTCCGAGTTCAGCAGCAACCGACTCGCGGTCTGGTATCGCGGTTAGCTCTGCAATGAGGCTCTCAAGCTCTTGGGCATAATTCCTTTCTTCGCTAGACATTGAAGATTCGAAAGGTTAATCGACAGTGTGTAGTCTAACTGAGTAACCGGCGTATCCGGAATTATCTGATGTTTTGGTGAGTTTGCTCTGAACGTCGTTGCCTTCCTCCTGAAGTAGGAACGGACTCCGATCGAGTCTGCGCCGCAGCGTTCAGGAGGTTGAGCTTGACTTTCAACCTCGGACGTGCGATATGCCTCCAAAACGGTCGCAAGAAAAATCTTCCAGCTCTCAGGTTGAAAAACCCGCGAAGAGACCAAAAGCTTCCAGAGCTTGTACCGCTTGCCGCAAAACGAAGAGTCGCTGCGAGCTATTGGACACCATCCCTGCTAATGACGGCCGCTTGCAATGTCATCGATGTAAAGTTCTAAGTATCGAATGTTCATTCCATGCTTCTGAAATCATCATCCTCTCCAAGAATGTGGACTCCCCGGGTCAAACCTTAGTGGCATCTTCAGCACCATCACCAATATATCACAGCGTTCAGCAAGAAAGTACAGTTTATAACCCAGATCTTCGCCCTCCTTCGCCCGAGCCCCAAAGTGTACGCCAGAACTCCAACGCCGAAGTATTTCCATGGCGATTTCTTGACCTCGCGGACGATAACAGTTGGATGAAATCCCCCATCCTTGCGTTACAGGGGCTGCTTCAATCGCCCTCACGATATATCAATGGGATTAGTGACGCGTGTCGCTTGCCAAACCAGGATGCATCCCTCGACTCAATTCTCACTCCTAGTCAAATCCGCTACCTCATAGATATGTGGGTCTTACCAAACACTCCGCGAATCCATACTGAATAGAGTTTCCCAGTTTTGAAATGCGTTACAGGCCATGGATGAATATGCCACCTTCAAAAGACAATGATCCAGCCTTGGACCTAGTCCGATGTACGGTCGCTTCCCGACATTTGGATAACGTCACGAGATCCAAGGTTTCTCCACAGCTTCAAGCCTTGGTCGAAAGAACTCTTCTTCAGCCTGGTTATTCGACGATAATGTCCATAGAAGTTACGGAATCATTGCTCATTTTGGCTCTTTGGACGCCTATATGTGGGCATGGTTATGCTATATCCCGTGATAGTCGTTTGCTGGCTACATCTGCGGTTGAGATTGCCATAAATCTTGGCTTGAATCGGCATGATAACATTCAGACTCTGCGACAGCAGCAAACAGAGTCGTATCATCCTGAATCTTCGGAGATCAAGAAGACAAGATTGGTACAGTTATTTTACCTGCGCCTATCCAGCTTTTCTAACTTGCGTTGGGTACAGTGGTGTGCGGCTGCAAATATTGAACATATGTAATCTCTTTTCGTCGTCCTATGTCTGCTGTAATGTTGACACATTCATAGGCTTCTTTTTGGCACCGGGCGTGTGCCTCGATCCTGTCGACCCTCTCGCGAGCGTCGTGTAGACTTTCTATCAACTTATTCGACTTCAGATACCCGCGACTTGCGCACCGGGCTTTTAAGGCGATTATTTGATCTGACAGATATTGGCACAGGCGTAACATGGCATGCTTCCCGTGCCGAACTTGAGAATGTTAGCAAAGAAGTTAACGACGTCCTTAAATCTTTCCGCTGGCTTCAGCGGCTAGTTACCCCTTTACCAGGTACCTCTTTGCCCGCATCCATGGTCCGCAATGTATGCTGACTCAAATCGCTGAATACTAGTTGTTTCGCAGCTGGATGCAGTCTATTTCAGCATGCTAGAGGCCACATGCCATGTCTGTGAAGTCCTAACCATACACAAGATATTGTATTCGCTCCGTGCTGTCTGTGACCCGAACATATCTCATTGGCAATGGATGCAAACGGAGGTTAATGGAATTCATGTAGTAACGACGTGGGGCAGCGAAGCAGTCTGCTCCGCTGAAGCAGCCCTAGTCTCCTTCCTATCAAAGCCCGATATAGCCACCCTCTCCACGGCACCGGATAACTACTTTCTCCTCATCACATACGCTGCGATATCTGTCATTACCACGAAAGTGTCTGTCCATCAGCTCGGCTTCCCGCCCCTGGCCGGTCACGGGGATACGTTATTGGCTATGACGATAGAGAGGCTTCAACAGATTGCGCTTTCACCTGATCATACGCCAGCGAAGTGTGCGGATATTATCGAGGAAGTGATAGGCACTTGGGAAAGAAAGAGGGATGAATCTAACGCGAGGAAAGCCAGAGAGGCTGCCCGTCCTGATCAACTGTCTTCGAGCTCCTCCACAGCTATTCCGGAGGAGGGCCCGTCCGACTCTAGTACATCATCGGATTATTCATTACCTGGCGACCTCCTTTTCCCAGCCTCAGATCCCCTCCTTGGTGGCTTTGGGGACACAATGGATCCAAGTTTGTTTTTCGAGCCACAGTTCTGGACATCCCTTCTAGATAATCTCAAAATATGATAGCTCTATCCTTGCTGTGATGGACACGAGCTTCGAAAGAAGCAGAGATCAGACGCAAAGGAAGGTGACGTGGAAATTGATTGAGCGTTAACGCCAACTAGCGGGACCACTAGACGTGTGCCGAACGGAGAGGACGCCTCGAAGGAACCTCAGTTCACGCGTGAGAGGACCGTATGCATCTACGCCCCAATGAGCCAGTGTAGTAAGGACGGGCTGAGTGGTAGAAGTCGGGGAAGCTGTTTCGTCGGGTAGCTATTTTCAGCGCGTTTCGCTGATGATTCGGGTTGAATAGCTCACCCGGAAATATGGTGAATTAAATAAGATTGAACAGCACGACTCATTTGGGGCTTCAAGAAAAAATCGAAGCCTTCTAGGTTTCCATCCGCATTTTCTTTCAAGAGATCACGTCAGCGCGCATCAGAAATTGGGATCTACTATTTGTATGGGTCCATTACGGACGTCATTCTGCGTGATAGCTTGGCTTGGCTGGCTTGACTGGTCTAACAGTTGCAGAGTTGCTTGCATTGGACGCGGAAAGACACTATCGGTCGGGAGGATCGACATGTCCCAGCTCTCAAGCAATCCCAAACGCAGAACAAATTCCATAAACCATACCCGACAACCCTATTGGTGTGCGCAAAGTGCTAGCTGCTCTCGATCATTTTATGCCACAGTGACAGAATAACCGTTTGCAAGGGTACCTAGTTGCCTCTCAGTGGTTAATTGAAGTTAAAGTGCTCGTAATGGGTCCCGAAACCAACAAGTATAAACACACAGCTTCATTTTCTCTCCTTGTTTCGTCTCATTTGGCGGGAACGGTGAACATGCGCTCTTCTCGCTCGCAAGCTTTCTTTGAGGGTCACAGAGTCATTATACAATGGCTGAACGCTGCTTGATACAAGCTAGGAGTTGTTTTTGTCCTTTGATTTTACGAATTATGACGGGTCATGCCAGTTCGGGGCAGAATTTTGGACGACATGTCTGGCCAGGTTTCGGCCGCTCCGCCGAGCAGAAGTTCTGGGAGTCTCTGTAATCTCCGCCCTCGAACCAAGGCTCTCAAGCGAAGCAAAGCTGGGGAAAGGATGCTAGAATAGGACTATAATTTTGGCTACAACTCATGTTCTTTGCAGGTTTCGATATTGATGTAGTGATGACCCACAATGTCCTCACGTCCTTGGCATCAGTCGAAGCTGATCCCCAAACTGATGTTGTCGTGATGAGTTCCCTCAGTCTTGACCCACTCGTTTGATCCTTTGTTTTCTTGATAGTAGAAATCCGTGACCGGCGTTTCTTTGTTCTAGTCCCAGTTTACGCCTTGTCAAAATCCATGTTCTCAAGTATGCTTGAACAGTGTCGTACCTGTTGCTGCATCTTAGCTTCCGTAATTGGCTGCGAATCATTCGTATGTTATGCTTTGGCTCCTACTGAGAATTGTTTGTTACATATACTTACTTCTACTATCCAGTCATCGTAAGTTATTAATAACCATCCTATGCGGTGTCAACTCATTTTCCATTGGAAGGCAGACTCTGTTCTTGAAGGATAGAAATCTAGAAGCCTAATTACTCCCACTAACAGCCGTTGTAGATGGTTCGAAGATGGTCACTATAATTGCATGATGAAGGTTTACCGAGGCCGACGTTGTTCGGATACTAATAGCAATGGTCAACTATCATAAAAAGCCAACCCGTAATGACGTTTCACTTGCCTCAATAGCACGACCCTCCTCACTCCGTGTGTCATTCACAATCTACTGAACCACTTACTTCGGCTTATCCGTAATTAACCGCTTGCCATACCACCGTGTATCTCCATCACTGTAAAGATGGAGTCCGCTGTGCCGCCCGGTATCTCGTTAGTGTATGTGCATAACTCTTTAGCATCTGTATTCACACAGATCTAAAACAATTATTTTAATCAACAGTACAGGCCCACTGGTAAACATGCTGATCACCGAAGAAGTTAATGCTAACTTGTCATTAGGTTCTTGGATATATGTTAGGCTACCTTCTATATGGTGTTTTGATGGTTCAACTATGTGGGTCATCCACCGACGTCATGCTCACGTCTTCCGACTAACAATGTGTAGTTTTCTACCATATACACTATGCTTCGGATTCTCGTGTGATCAAGGCCACAGGTCAGACCTTGTTGCTGTTATTATATTTTGGTGATATTAAAACATGTGATTAGCCTGGATGGCATTTATATTAGAGACTACTCTATCGGCACTAACCGCAGCAGCAGCTTGGAATATGTTCGGTGTGGGGTGGGGTAACATCCAAACTCTGGTGCATGTAGACCGCACATGGGGAGCAATACCCATTATCAATGCGCTTCGTATGCAGTTCCTGCTTTCCAGTGATATTACAGCTGAACACATCTTAGTTGCTTCTCAAGTCCAGAATTTCTTCGCATGGAGAATCTGGAAACTCACCCATAAGCTATGGCTGGCTGCAATTATATCATGTGTAGGTGTCCCTGCCCGAATCATATTCCGCTACTAATCCTGTTATCAGGTCTCTGTACTCGGATTCTCATTTGCATTGTACTATAATAGTAGGGTAAGCAGATATGTTCAGTTTCGCAGTTCAATATCCATTACTGACCAAACCACTAGATCATCATGTTGGGCATACAGTATGATTCTCCCTTTGTTGTAGGTCAATTCGTGAGCGTAAGTAACTCTTGTCAGATTTTCAACACTGCTTTTGGCACAAACTATAATCATAGGCTTGGCTTGCTTGCGGCGTGCTTTGCGACATGCTTATCACGGGGAGCATGGTTAAACTTGTACGTCCCCAGGTTCTCATTCATGTACAATGTTGTCGGCTGACGTCTTTACCTTTAAGCTCGTGAAAGCACGTGCAGAGGCTAGCATCAAGCAGACGGCCGCAACATTATCGAACATTGTAAAATTCACCATCGAGACAGGCTTCATTACTGCTTTTTGGGCTGTCGTTCAGCTAGTTCTTTGGGTCGCCATGGAGCACAATAGCATTCATTACATCTTGTAGGTGGTCATCCACTCAGAAAGCATCTCATCTAATGTTTGCTAGCTTCCTCGGCCTTGGACGATTGTAAGACATTTTCCAACCTTTCAAACTTGATATCATTCAATCAATCATTCATCACTTCTCTAGGTATTCCAATTGGCTCCTATCGACACTAAACTCACGGGTTTATGTCTCTGCTACTCGTCAACCGTTCATAGATATCAGCCAGCGCCAGACTCAATCAGTATTTTGGTCAGATCTATCGGATGGCGGGATGTCAAATGGAACTTCGTCTACTGTGGTACCTCATCTTGGGGCCAGGGTGCACATAAAGACCACGAAGGAGGTACACTCCGACCAAGAAGTGGTGGTGTCTTCATCTGTACGCAAGTCCTTATGTTATGGGTGCAGTATTAACCAATTATACAGATACCCACTTTATCGACTAAACCTAATATCGACACGGGTGAAGACATCGGTCTGGCAATATTCAGAACATCGCTGTCGCAGTAGTGGAGTGCGTTGATTGCCAGTCATTGTGTTCAGTGAACGTCGGCCAGCGAGTACAAAGACCTGTCATTAACTTCCATGCACATGCGTAGTTTACTGCTTGTATTCATCGATGAGTATTCTCCAATGATGGTATTGCGTGGGTGGATAAATAGTTTGAGCTATCGTCACTACTGGTCACCTCATAGACTTTTGAGTCTTCTGAGCAAGAGTGGCGATCAACGGGGCATTACGTCCTGATCACGGCCAAATATATAACCCTTTCCACAATTCTGGACAACTGTATCTCATTGATCATGATAGGGTAGTTTCAGGCTGCACTTCCGCCTGTAAAGTGCACAGAGGATGTTAAGCAGGCGACAGGTACTTGGTCGAGTTTACTATTGCGAGACATACTAAGGTGATTCTATGTGAGAGGGCCGATGCAGCCCTGTTGACATTCTATTGACCCCCCCTATTCCTGCCCCTGTCCCGCTGCCTAGCTGGTACGACGGACATCAGCTTGGGTTTAAATGTATAATTGGGGCAGCCAATATCGGGGGTGCGCTAGTTTGAGTAGATCCGCTCTAACTTCCCAACAATTCCGTTCACCTTGATGCGAATTATGCACGTAAGATGAGTTATTCCATATTTGGCAGCGGCCTCGGATACAAGCGACACGGTATAAAGGACGCGTCCAGAGGGCCCTTTAAACAACTCCTACTCTCATCGAGCTTACTTTTCCACTTTTGTGCGTCTCGTTTCATCCAATTCGACGGGGGTATGTCTAACGTTACGATCAAAAAGCGCAAAAGCGATGCATCATCTTCTGTTCCCACCAAGAAGACGCGCACACGTCAAGTAGACGCGTCTGATCTCGTATCATCCATCCTGGATGACGCGGAGAACTTCAGCATACCAGACGACGATAAAACTATTCTTGATTATCTGACGAGGCTAGCACGGTATGCACGCAGTCTGGAAGATAACATCGAGGAGATGAAGCCGAAGGAGAAGACGTCTGAGGAGATCGACGAGGCCGCTGAGAAGCTGAGAACTGCGGCCGTGAGCGGTATCAAGAAACAAATGAGCGTGAGCTGATATTATTTTGCTTACTATGCATTCTTCTCATGATAGGCTCATTTTCACGGCCCGCTGTGTTATGTAGTGGAAACCATCGTGTAAAACTGGTTCCAGTAAATGGGCATACGATGGCGTCTGCCCTGATCCAGCGGTTTTCGCCGCGCTTCTGGGACTCGAGATGCCCCTGAAGTTCAAGTTAAAGAAGATCCCTATTGGGGAGTTCGAGGATGCTCTTGGACCCATTCATGGACACGCTCGGTATGGATTTGCGGTGATTTCAATAATGGCCTACACTGATTCTACGAAATCATATCTAGATATAATACACTATACCTTAGGGGTGATCATGTTAATGTACACTGGAAGCCGGAAGATGGTACCTTCAAGTTCAGTGGGTCCTATGGGGCGTAATCTTTGATGTGTTTTGTGGGTTATAGTAGTCATAATAAGTTTAATACTAAGCGTCTGCGTGAATGGTCGCATACCAGCTTACAGCATATTGAAACCTGCCCTATGTGTAACGGGAAGACTCTTGAGGCTTGAGAGAGAGAGTTTGAGAGAGAGTTTGAGGAGAGGACGAAGTCCGAGTCCGAACGAGACTGCGTTGACTAGACGAAGGTTACAAGATACGCTCTCGACGAGTAACTACTGGGTCGGGGACTTCCGGAATCATGTGACTACACTAAGAGTCCGTAGTTGAAGTATCTACTAGCATATGAAGAGCATACAGGAGGTGAGCATAGAAGAGATGTAGCATGAGTACATACAGTGACCATCTGGTATCTAGAAAGGCCGTGGTCCGAAGACCTAACCCTCACATCATCCCCCCTTTTAGGGAGACGACGCGCCGCAATGAGTTTGTTACAACTCAGGGTCATAGCGGATGGCAGGACGTGAGACTCTACCGGAGCGAGTAGTAGTCTGCAAGGGAGGCTCGTACTCAGATCTCAATCTCTGACGTACGGCTGGGGGATAGGCAGGGCGGGCAGCGAGCGGAGGCACGGAGGGCAAAGGAGCAGGCGCGGCGGTGAGCGGTTCGACATCGGGTTCGGCATCTGTGAGGGGATGGTCTGAGGTCAGTGGCATAGAGGGTTGCATAGGTAATGATGGTGTTGTAAGTAATGTGGTAGTTGGAATGTAGGTATGGTTTAGAATAATAGGATGAGGGCGAGGAGCTTTAGGATGACGACGGTGGAAGCGATCAAGAAGCTCATTGGAAGTGTTAGGAATATCAGAAAGAGGAACCCAAGAATTTTCTGAATCGGGTTGGTCTTTCCAACGCACGAGGTATTCATAACGCTGTCCAATCTTTCTACAATCAAGAAAAGAATGAATGGCAAGGGCGGCATCGTCAACCAAAGTGAAGGGTTGTGGTTGGGAGTGGGGGTGAAATTCTGAAGGATCATGATAAGGTTCAAGGAGGGAGACATGAAAAACGGGATAAAGACGTGATAAATAATTTGGCAAGGCAAGTAAGTAAGAGGATGATTTGACTTTACGTATAACACGGTAAGGACCAAGCCTGCGATGATCCAGCTTGTCCGAAGGCCGTGAAGTCTTGATATTGCGACGTAAGAGCCAAACAAGTTGATCTGTTTGAAACTCTGGATCAGGAAGGTGTCGTTGGTTGTAGTACTTTGCCTGCAGGTTTTGGGCATGCTCTAACTCAGCTCGCAGCTCAGTGTGGATGTGAGCAAGGCGATCAGCAAGCGAGTCGGCAGCAGGAACAGTACTCAGGTGGGAGATTCGAGGTTCAAATAAAGGGTGGTAACCGAGATTTGCGAAGAAAGGAGTGGTGTGGGTGGACAAATTTTCCAAGTTGTTGAAAGCGAATTCGGCCAGCGGGAGGTAATCCACCCAATCATCTTGCTGATACGAGCAGTAGGCACGGAGGTACGTCTCCAGAGTTTGGTTTGTACGTTCCGTGAGACCGTCCGTTTGGGGATGATAGGCAGATGAGGTTCGAGGGTCAATACCTAAGCGAGCACAAAGAGAAGTCCAAAAATTTGAAACAAAGAGAGAGCCTCTATCTGAAACTATAGATGAAGGAAGTCCATGAATGCGAAAGATACGATCAAGGAACAGCCAAGCAAGATCTGGAGCAGTAATAGTTTCAGAACAAGGAATGAAATGAGCAGCACGAGTTAATCGATCACAAACGACCCAAATGGAATCAAAGTTGTGTGAAGGAGGAAGTTTAACAATAAAGTCCATAGAAATAGATTGCCAGGGAATAGAAGGAATATCTAAAGGTTGAAGTAGACCAAAGGGTTTATGTCGAGGTGCTTTAATACGGGAACAAGTATCACAAGCTCGAACATAATTGCATACGTACGTAGCCATACCAGGCCAAGAGTAGTCTCTGGAAACTAGAGACAGGGTGCGATGACGACCAGGATGTCCAGCGATAACGGCATCATGTCGAGCAGCAAGGATTTCGGAACGTAGGGATGGGGGAACGAAGAGACGACCAGAGTGAAACACGAGTCCAGCTTCTGTTTGAAAATCAGAGTTACCATTAAGTACTGCGGTACGCCACTCAGAGTCCTGCTGGTAAGCTCGTTTGAACTTGTCCAACAGTTCAGAGTTGTCGATTGCAAGAGTGGTGAGAGCAGTAATGGATGAAATACTTGATGACGATTCGGCATGGAGAGGAGGGTCATGAAGGAACTGGGTGTGTCTCGAGATAAGAAGGGTCTGGTGTTGGGCAAGAACGTGGTCATCCCCCCTTTTAAGCTCGTAATCCGGTCTGCGAGAGAGTGCATCTGCAACGTTACTCTGGCCAGGAGCCCATTTCAGCTGAAAGTCAAAGTCGGAAAGAAACATTGCCCAGCGTGCTTGACGACGATTCAGTAAACGTGAGGACATGAAATACTCAAGGTTCTTGTGGTCGCAGAGCACAGTGATGGGATGAGGAGAGCCTAAGGTCCATGCGCGCATATCTCGGAAAGAGTCGACAATGGCTAAGAGCTCCTTGTCATGGACATCATAATTGATTTCCGCAGGCGACATCTTTCGAGAGTAGAATGCGATAGGGTGAAGATGACCGTCATCATCTGGTTGCTGAAGGACACCAGAGATGGCAAAATCGGAGGCATCAGTGGTGAGGGTAAGGGGAAGAGAAGGGTCAAAGTGGCGCAGAACGGGGGCCCGTTGAAAAAGATCTTTCAACTTAGCAAAAGCCTCGCTAGCAGCAGAGGACCATTGCCAGTTTACGGACTTCTTCGTCAGGTTGGTAAGGGGTGTAGTAACGCGGGAGTAAGCGTCAATAAAACGTCTATAGAAGTTAGTAAAACCAAGAAAGGATTGAAGTTGTTGAACCTTTGTAGGCTCGGGCCATTGAGCGATGGTCTCGAGCTTTTTTGGGTTCATCTTGATCCCATCAGCGCTAATGATGTAGCCGAGGTATTCGACTTCGGACTTGTCGAATTCGCATTTCTTTGCATTTGCACAGAGTTGAGCATCTCGAAGGCGGTCTAAAACCATACCAACGTGTTTGTCATGCTCTTCTTGAGTTCTAGAAAATATCAGTATATCATCAAGGTAGACAACACAAATGATATCTAGAATGTCACGAAGAACATCCTGGATGAAGGCCTGAAAAGCAGCAGGGGCATTGGTGAGACCATAGGGAACAACGAGGTGCTCGAAAAGACCAAGGTGTGTGCGGAAGGCCGTTTTCCACTCATCACCTTCCTTGATTCGAAGATGAGAGTAAGCGCTTTTGAGATCGATGACGGTAAAGATTTTGCAGCCTTGAACGCGGTCGAGAAGATCGGCTACAAGTGGGAGAGGGTACCGATTCTTCTTGGTAATCGCATTCAAACCACGGAAGTCGACGCAAAGGCGGATCTCTCCAGTCTTCTTCCGGGTGAATAGTACGGGGGCTCCAGCCGATGAAGTAGAACGGCGGATGTGGCCACGCTTGAGATTTGAGTTGACGTACTCAGCCACAGCCTCACGTTCTGTAGGAGTAAGGCGATAAAGCGGACCAAAGGGAGGTGTCTTCCCCTCCTCTAATTCGATATCAACATCATAGACGCGATGCTCTGGTAAGCGTTCGAATTCGGAGGGATTGAAGACGGTATCCGCCCATGGCCAGTACTTCTTGGGAATAGATGAACGATAATCATCGGGAGGAGGATCGGGAGGTGGAGGGTCCATTGAGATAGAATTGATAAAGGTGGGGGAAGTAGAGTCATGGAAACGCAGGTAGTAGATGTCTTCACCATGCTTCATGAGTCGGCGGAATCGTTTAGCGCTCAAAACCGCAACATCAGGTTTGTCTGGTGATTTCTTTTCCCAAGGCATAGGCGTGAGACGAGAATGACCTGATGCAATGAGAAATGAAGCGAGGTATGAGGTGAATCGGGTAGAGGATGGGGAAGTGTGGGAAATTGGAGTCGAAGGGGAAGGTTCTGTGTTCTGATGAAGATCAGCCTTTGGTGAGGCCGAAATGAATGTAGAAGAGAGTAATGGGTTGGATAGACCAAAGCCTAAACCGACCTTTGAGAGAGAAGCAGGTGCAGGCTGCATACTAGGACCAAGGCCCTTGGCATGCACCGTACAAGGGGTCTCGAGTCCACAGCAACTAAAGGTAAGAAGACCTTCAGCCCAGTTTATAAAAGGATTATGGCTTTCAAGCCAATCGAGCCCTAGAATGACAGGGTGTTGTACAGAGACCACAGCTAATGCTCTGATCTCGGAATGAGAGCCAATGGAAAGAGAAGTGATTACATCCTGGGTGATCAAGCCAGAAGCAATTGGACGGTCATCAACCGCCATTATTGGTACAGGTACGTCCTTAAGACGCCGAGAGAGAGAATGACGAGTCGCAAAAGAATCAGATATACAAGAAGAAGTCGCGCCACAATCAACCAAAGCTATGGTATGAATGGGACGACGATTTGGGAAAGATAGTTTTATGGAGATAAAGAAATGGCCTAAAGAATGAAGATAACGAGAAGGAGAAGGAAATTGAATAGCGGAAATGAATTTCGGAGCAGGAAGGGAAATTTGGGTATAAGAACCATCGCTCAGGCGAGCATGGCGGGGCCTCGGCGTACCGTTGGTAGGCAGAGGATGTGTCCCGTCATCCACCGAAGGCCCAGGGACTGAGGTACCTTCGGTTAGGCTTTTCCCGACTGGGAAGAGCCTTTAGCGTTCTTCTTGTCCTGATAACGCTTTTTAGCAGTCGCTGACATGTTAGGACAGTTGTCGATGCTATGGTTGTTACCCGCACAATAGCGACAAAGCCCCAAGTCGATTCGACGTTGGCGCTCTTCAGTCGTTAGGGGGCCGCGAGGAACTGTTCGGGCAGCGTCGATCTCCATCGGCTCGCCTGGGGGAAGAGTCGATGAAGGCTGAGTGACAGCGGATGGTGTGGAAGAGGAAGGTTTGGATTGGGAATGCGAAGCTTTGCTTCCCGTTGAAGATTTATTAGAATTGTTAGTACCGTTACCATTACCTTTTAGCTTCTTGATTTGTTTCGAGTCATTCTCGTACTCGCGGTTTAGGTTATCGAATTGTTCGGCAAGGTCGGCATATTCCTTTAGTGTGGAAACGCGCACGGCATGACCAACAAGCATCTGTCGAATCTCTTCCTTGAGGCCACGTCGGAAGAGGACTATTTTCATGGACTCGTCTAGCCTAACGTGCGGCAAAAGCTCTGTGAAACGAGCACGATAAATTGCGACAGTATTGGTCTGTTCTAGGTTTTCGAGTCTGCGGAGAGACGAAGCAGCAAGATCGGGGTCGCCAAAGTGCCGTCTGAAGTCACCGCAGAAAGCTGTGAAGTCGCTCAGCAACCACCGCTTATCTGGGTCAGTTTGGATAGCGGATAGCCACTGCTTGGGTGTCCCTTCGCCTAGGAATGAGCTCATGTAGGCGCATTTGAGCCTATCCGAAGTCAAGGCGGACTCGTTCAACATGATGGCATTGCGCATGTCAAGAAGGAACCCTTCGACCGCGCTAGCTTTGCCTGTGAACGGCTTTGGTTCATTGAATTTCGGGACACCACGAGGAGGCGTAGCGATATCGGGTTGTTGCGAGGGAGGTATAGGCGCAGTAGGGTGATGAATTGGCGGAATAGGAGTAGGAAGGGATCGCCGTAACTCTTCTCTAAGAGGAGCAAGAGCTCCTTCCAGATGTTCGCCGAACGCCGTGCTGAACTGCTTTCCAAAGTCTGCGAGAAGGGAGTGGATGCCTTCCCAGGTAACCGGCGGGGGAGGTGGAGCAGAAGTCGAGGCAACGGGGTCAGGCTGAGTTTCGGGAACCTGCTGTTGTTGAATAGGAACACCTTGAGGTGCCGTCCAACCAGTAAAGTTGGGATCTTGGGTCAGATCCATGCTCGAGGTAAAAGGGGTTCTACAGTAGGAAGGTTAGATAGACTTAGAATAAGGAATAATACTGTTGATATGTTAATATTAGTGGGTGGTCTAGTCAAACTGTAACGGGAAGACTCTTGAGGCTTGAGAGAGAGAGTTTGAGAGAGAGTTTGAGGAGAGGACGAAGTCCGAGTCCGAACGAGACTGCGTTGACTAGACGAAGGTTACAAGATACGCTCTCGACGAGTAACTACTGGGTCGGGGACTTCCGGAATCATGTGACTACACTAAGAGTCCGTAGTTGAAGTATCTACTAGCATATGAAGAGCATACAGGAGGTGAGCATAGAAGAGATGTAGCATGAGTACATACAGTGACCATCTGGTATCTAGAAAGGCCGTGGTCCGAAGACCTAACCCTCACACTATGGACTTCATTTAACTATCACGGAAACCCCTATCCGTATGTTCATGATCGATAGCGGCGATTGTGGCGATGACAGTCAAGCCGAACAGAACGCTTGGCAAACTACAAACGCCCTTTGATCATTTCTGTTTGGTTTCCTGATTCAAACGCCGTATTCGACGCCACGATATAATCGGCAACTGATACGTGCTGTGTTCATAAGCGCCTTACTCTCTTTGAACATGGAACATGGGTGAACCGGCTGACAAGCGATGCTAGTGGTGACACTCAGTAATTTATCGAAGTCAGACGATCGGTCACAAAAAGTCACAAAACTACCACTAAGTCAGCGAAAGGTCAACTTAGAGTAAAAAACCCAACAATGTCTTATTTTAGTCAATTGCGGAGTGACATAATCAGCCTATAAGCCGAATATAAGTCAAATTAAGTCCAAACAAGTCAAGGATTGAAGTCAGTGATTGAGACTCAAGATGACCGTGTGACGAAATATCCAACAAGTGAAACACAATGCAATCTGCTGTAGTAAACTAATTATGAAGAGGTTTTGATACTCTACTAACACGATCATACAGTATATGATCATGAAGAGAGTCTCACAAAATTTTCTTGACCAAGGCAAGGGGTTGGTATGCTGGAAATTTACGAGGCAGAGGGATGAAATTGTCTAAGTTATCTGTATAGCTGGTTATATGTAGCGGGTAGTAAGCCAAAGAAAAGCTTCTTTGGCTGAGTGGTATTGCGTGTGAGTTTCAAATTCTGATGTTGCCTGGAGGTTGCTGGTTCGAACGTCAATGTATGCTGGTAAATTTTTGTAATTTTTAGCTCTCAATTTAGACTTCGCTTATCAAACCGCTTCATTAGTTAGCCGAGTGGACCCACAACAAGTCGTTTCAAGGTAAAAAACACGCCGAAAAGTCAGGCTAAGTCTCTAATTAAGACTTAGCCTGACTTTGGCCTGACTTTGATATTTACTGAGGGTGACATTGGATTAGAACGATTGAGATGCGACAGATAACATGGTCAGGCTTGACGCCCATATCAGATACGAATCAACTTCCTGATATGGATAAGGATGTTCCATACTTGGATGTTTCAAAAACCACGCCAAAAGCTCATATTGAGCCAACAAAGAGACCAAGTTGCAAAGGAAAATCCTCCAAATATGGGGAAACTCTGTGGAAGAAAAGACAAAGCTGGTCGCTATGTTCTGCTGTGGCGACAAAAGATTCTAACGGAAAACGGCCCATAGCCAAATGGGACGGACCACGTGGTAAGTCCAACCAACCCTCTGCCCTATGAATGATGACAACAAGCCCTTCGCCCAGGTCCTCTATTTAGCTTGTGTATACCGGAGCCCCTCAAATCATTCTTTCTTTCCCCAAACAACCACATCGTCGTCCCCAACGTTAGTCGCAGTTCCGCCCTCGTCGTTGCGAACAACGAACTCACTCACTCTCCCCTATACAGCGTTCAATCAACACTTTTATCAACCCCATCCAACGTAAGTTTGTTTTGACGCGCGCATTACGCGTTTTTTTCGCGTTGCTAACATCAATGTGCCTCTAGATGCCTGAATCCCGCGAAGACTCCGTCTACCTCGCCAAGCTCGCTGAGCAGGCTGAGCGCTACGAAGGTTAGATTTTCTTATCGCGTGCCCATTCAGCTTATCGCTCATTTCTACTTTATTCAGAGATGGTCGAAAACATGAAGCGCGTAGCTTCGTCAGATCAAGAGCTCACCGTCGAGGAGCGTAACCTTCTTTCCGTCGCATACAAGAACGTTATCGGTGCCCGCCGTGCCTCATGGAGGATCGTGTCATCAATCGAGCAAAAGGAGGAGTCTAAGGGTAATGAAGCCCAGGTATCGATGATCAAGAACTACCGGGAAAAGATCGAAAGTGAACTCGCCAAGATCTGCGAGGATATTCTCGACGTTCTCGACAAGCACCTCATTCCCTCTGCTGCCTCTGGTGAATCCAAAGTCTTCTACCACAAGATGTGAGTTTGCCCATCAAATTTGCCATTATGTGCCCGTCTGACCGCATATATGCGTTCGATATAGGATGGGTGACTACCACCGGTACCTGGCTGAGTTCGCCACCGGCGACAAGCGGAAAGACAGCGCCGACAAGTCACTAGAAGCTTACAAGGCTGCATCAGACGTTGCCGTTACTGAACTCCCCCCGACACATCCTATCCGCCTTGGTCTTGCCCTGAACTTCTCCGTCTTCTACTACGAAATCCTCAACAGCCCCGACCGTGCCTGCCACCTCGCTAAGCAAGCCTTTGATGATGCCATTGCTGAACTCGACACACTATCAGAAGAGAGCTACAAGGACTCCACCCTTATCATGCAACTGTTGAGGGACAACTTAACTCTCTGGACCTCGGATATGCAAGACTCTGGTAAGTACTACAGTCTTGATCTTGTTTAGAGTGTATACCGACCCTTTACACCAGCCGATAAGCCAGCTGATGCTAAGGACGATGTCCCAGGAGACGACTAGACAGCTTCTCCCTGCAAGGTCCTTTGGTCTGCGTGTCTCTACTGCCCGTTTCTTATGGCGACTGCTGTCGACCCCACCTTATGATAACACCCTGTCTACATCCTGACCCTCTCCTACTGCTCGTAACCTACTCTGCATAGTTGCCCTCTCGTACCCTGTCATTGATACACTTCTTGCATGCATTTTTCATACTTATTATATTCCTACTTGGTCGTTCCGTCGAATGAAGAAATTTGACAATCTCAATATGGTGTGAGATGTGAGCACATAAGCAGTGAAAGCACATAATTTTCGAGCTAATAGTCGCAAGTCCCGATATCAGTCCATCGCTGGGAGCATTGATGCCGAGGCTTCTAACTTGTTTCGCAGGGATAAGCGATAAGCCATCTATGACTACGACCGCATGACATTTCCGTCTACCCTTCAGTTTCTCCTAGTTGGATTTACTGCTTTCACGCTTTACTTCTCATATCTTGCGACATTAGACATAACCACTAGTTTATCTCCCCAAGGATGCCGGATGTCATATATGTCTCCATCGTACGTCCTACAGAAGGGGTTGGACGAAAGATGGACAAGTCTTGCAAAACGGTATTCGTTATGGTTGTATAGGGAAGTCGGTTGGGAGGATGGAAAGGTAGGTGATGCTTGGTTATACTCTGAGTATCAGGTTGTAATTACTCGCTTCTGTGCAATTGTATTGTGTCAACTGGCTGCGCTGGCCAACATATATCGCCTTCAAATAAAATACCGCTACGGATGAATTGGTGTAGCCTCCTACCGGCCTTCCCGTGCTTTTTATACCAGGGAATGCTGGCGCATCGGGCCAGGTGCGCTCAATCGCTTCGTCGGCCGCGAGGCAGTATTTCGCGCGTCCGGGAATAGTTGCGCAGGAGTTTGAAGCTGGGTGGAAAAGAGCGGCCAAGCCTCTAGATTTCTTTGCACGTAAGCCGCGTTCAGTTCTTATGGCCTGTTTTTGCGCATATATATCGTATCTTATTTTCTGATCAAATGATTGTCTAGTCGAATTCAATGAGGATCTCTCTGCATTCCATGGGCCTACCCTCGAATCACAGATACATTATACAGCGAGTGCAATCTCGTATATCCTCTCGCTTTACCCTGCAAATACTCAAGTCATTGTACTTGGACACTCTATGGGTGGGATAGTCGCTACAGCCCTTCTTCCCTCCCCGAATATCTCCGCCGTGATTACCATGTCCTCGCCTCATACACTCCCACCAGCGCGTTTTGATGCGCGCATCGATACCATTTATGCGAAAAATCAACGCCTCCTGGCATCTGATGCCATGCCCATCGTCTCACTATGCGGTGGGGCAACGGATATGATGATTCCGTCAGAAGCTTGTGTGCTTCCGCCTGTAGCGGATAGCCGTGACGGCCGCCCAAAGCCGTATAGGCGAACGGTGTTCTCGTCGGCGTTGGAGGGTGCGTGGACGGGTGTAGGACACCGCGAGATGGTGTGGTGCCATCAGGTAAGATGGCGTGTCGCTAGGGCTGCGCTGGAGCTGGGAGCCGTGTCTACAGAGGCTGATAAGAATGCCGTACTTGATACATGGCTGAGGGATGGTCATATGCTTCCTCTAACATCGCGGTCCAATAAAGATGCGATAAAAGTGGTCGGTGCAGAATATGAAGTTCTGCCGGAGGGTACGGAGTTGATATTGAGGAACCCTCGTGGATCTATGATGTATATGCTCCCCAAAAGATCGGGCAAGCTAGTCCTCTACGTTTCTGGTGGCTCTATCAGCGGAATCTCACCGTATAAACCTCTGCCGTTGCATGTTACACCGCATATATGCCATCATGGACCTTCGGACGAGGCATCAGTGTTATGCAATCCTTTAGAGCCGAATACACTGAGGCTAATTCCTAATCCTGTGCCGGGAAGGTCGTTCCCTGTCCCGCACGAAGGAGTAGATGAATCTGAGGGTGTTGTTTTGTTTGAGGCTGATATCAGTGTTGATGACGGACCTGGTGATGATCATGATCGATGGGTAGGAATCAAAATCGATGCTGCTGATGGCCGTGGATGGGTAGTGGCTGGGTTTGCATCATCATCAATAGACGTGAGGAACGATGTCGGCACGGTTGGTAAGTGATTGATTTCTGTTTCCGGTTTTGTATACGCAAACGATGGTTTGTTTAGGTATCTCGTTATGGGGTGCAATTATCCCAGTGCCGCAAAGACTGGGTCTTCGGCTACAAGTTGAATTTCCAAACCTCCTTTCGAATGTCCTAGCAGTGTACAAGCTCTCGCCGGTATTTACCTCGGCGAAAGATGCTTCGTCGTGTGCAGGTACGTCTTTGAGTTGTCTTTATTTCTCAACGCCTTTTGAAGGTGTAATTAGACACCTTGCTACCGCCGCTTGTCATGCACCCCTCGCATCCGGCTGAGGCACATTACTTCCCACTGATCCCGATAACAACGCCTTCTCAGCGTATCCTCTTGCACACCCATGGCTCTGCTCCATACATTCCACAATGGCCGGGGTCATCAAGGGGTTTAAATCTTGTAATTTATTCATCTGGAGGTACTGGCTGCGGAACAGATCTAGAAGCATTATCATTAGGACTCGACTGGTCTGCGACTTTCGGGAGATGGGTGTCTAGATACCCCACAACGCTTGTTTGCTGGACTGTTGGTGTTGTTGCTCTAATTATATTCAGGGCGTGGGGTATGAGCGACAAAGGACACGGTAAGATCTCGCTTCCAAACAGGGGTTCAATGTTAATACTCATTAATTTCTTTTCAGCGCCGATGCCCACTGTGTCTCATTCATTGTCAGACTTTATTCGCCGGATTTTACCCCGGTTACTATGGGTTTCATTTTTCGTATCTTTTATCCCCTTTCCTGGTAGCCTGTATCTGGGGAATAGGGGTGAGCCTTTGCTCTCATTCCTTGCCCCCCTCTTATTGTGCCTGGCGACGGGCATTGTATGCGCAACCTGGTGGCTCCTATTGGTATTGATTTGGCCGATCAGGAAAATATGCGGAATAATTTCATCGAGGTCGGTGATTTTGGGTGATATCTGTCTTGACTTGTCTGACTCGGCCTTTTGCTTTCGTGGGTGTAGTGAAAGGGGGAAAACGAGAGCAGTGCGCCGGAGCACGATGGTGTCGTTGGCACTTGTTTGTGGTCTTATCCTCCTGCTCGTGCCGTGGCAAGTGGCATATCTGGGTTGTTGGATTTTCCACCTGTTCACTTGCGCATCGGCGGTGCCATCAATGTCGGCGACCTCAACGACGGTTATGCCACTTCTGGACCGCAATGTAGATAGTCTAGGAAATAGTGACGGCGAAGTGCACTCTCGGTCATCACCGCCAACTGCGACAGAACACTGCAGCGATGCTCAACGGCATAGGCGCTCTGTGGACAATCACAATCAAAATATGCACCTCCTATTGTTCATGACCTGGTTGCTGCCCTTGACCGCACCAACGCTGGCGGTCTGGGTACGAACACTCATTACGGCCGGATTGACTACCCTGTTTGATGGCGATCATAATTTTCTGCGTGTTGTGCCATTCTTGGTCTTGGTTGATATTGCTTCATGGACGACTGAAGCGTTGTTCCAAAGGCAAAGGTAGGCTATTCTAAGCTATTTTGCTATATACAGTGTAACTGACTTATACACTGTTCAAATGACTAGGTTCGAAGATAGATTATCGGTTCGGTGGCTGTTGGTCGGCGTGGCCGTGGTGGCTGCATTTGTGGGGCCTAGGAAAGTGTATTCTTTGTTTGACGCAGCGACGGCTGCAGTGGGCATGATAGTGTTGGTTCGGATAGGAAGGCGCTACTGGGGTGGATCGTCGTGGACGAATCCAGTCACCGGAACGCCCAGGCAATGAGTCTGTGGCCGCCTGTAGCCGTGTGGTCTTCTCTGCCACTGATTCAGGTTGTATCAATAATATTGTCTAGCTTCGTGCTTCTCCTCGGCATATGACTCCAGATGACTCCCTCGATACCCATGGATGCCCTGGCGTCTGCATTGTAGATGGTCTGAACCTCCATATACGCCTTTGTTCGCTACTTGCGGTTGACTGACACTCGCGAATTGTGGTCAGTGGGACGGTCAGGTAGTCAATCACGATATTGATGCCGATACTTCTTCGATCTACTAACACTTTTACGGCATCTCAGGTGCGAAGGACACGCAGCATCATTGTATCAATTTACTTCCGGGCCGTCTGTCATCGGCTCATAGTCAACTCCGGCTATAAGAGTCAGTGGAACACGATAGGCAGAATCATAGTCTCTGTGTTTCTTTTCTTTTCTTTTTCTGTTTGCAATAGTTGGTCAGCGGTAGCCGAATGATAGGGTTCAGGGCCCAGGCTTCTTATGTTCATCCGACCCGCGCTCGGTTCACGTGGATTCCACGTCCACGCCACTAAAAGAGAAGCTTAAATAATTCTTGGAGGGGAATTGAGATTGGGCGTTGGTTATGATTGAATGAAAAGTCAGAGAAATAATGGAAGAGCACTCGGAGTGAATTGAGGAGATGTTGGTGAGGAAATCATTGGGAAGCTCAGAAGCGGTAAGTGGCTTGGAAGCCTGGGCCGCTGAAGTTCTTGGAGGTATGCTGTGGCAAAGAAGGAACAGGTGACCGAAAAAGGAAAGGGACCTAAAGGAAGGCCTGAGAATTGAAACTCAGCTGGGGTGCAACCCATCTTCAGCACTGCAAGACTTCCCAGTCTACCTCTTCAACGATATACTTGGTCTCGGGTGGGCTCCGACTCTCTTGCTAAAATTTTGCTGGCCATTCTCCAGCCATGCACATCAACGCAAGCTCGATTACTCCCCGTGGCACCCCCTTGAGGCGAGGGAGGTCTCCAAGATTTTCCACTGACAGTCCGGGTCAGCCGGGACCCAGTTCTACCAACTCAGAGAATAATATGCCAGACAAGTCCCCCTCTTCATTCTTTTCGTCTCTCAGCATTCGTGTTGAGGGTGCGCAGCCCATAGTTGCCCAGGAACAGAACGACATCAAACCCACCTCGCAGTCAGCTTCGGCATCTGAGTCGAAGAGGGCACCCAGAAAGTCGAAGACAGACGCCCTGGCTGCGCTTAACAGCCACGCGAGAGCATCATCTCCGAGCCCGGACGAGGATCCAGTGTCAGAATTTTACCGCAATACTCGTCCCATCTCTGTTTCTCCCAAACTGGATTTGGGGACAGTTAAAACCTCTAGCCCAAGAAATATGGGGCCACGGACTAGCTCTCGTCCATACGATCTGGAAGACTGTCCAGAATTTTATCCGACGATGGAGGAGTTCAAGGATCCTATGACATATATCAGGTCGATTGCGGACCAGGCGAAGAATTATGGGATTTGTAAGATAATTCCACCGACGGAGTGGAAGATGCCCTTTGTAACAGATACAGAGGTACGTCCCAAGCTTTTCTGACCTTTTCTGACTCATATGCGCTCTTTCAGACATTTCGGTTCAAAACCCGACTTCAACGCCTCAACTCAATCGAAGCCTCATCTAGGGCAAAATTGAATTTCCTCGAGCAGCTGTATCGATTTCATAAGCAACAGGGAAACCCTCGAGTCGTAGTTCCCACTATCAACCACAAACCTCTTGATTTGTGGCTTTTGAGGAAGGAGGTGCATAAGTTGGGCGGATACGACGCTGTACGTTTTCTTCCGCTATATGAGTCAATCCCAGCATTAATTGCGTCTTTTTTTCTCAGGTTACGAAAGGTAAAAAATGGTCTGAACTCGGTGCGCTTCTAGGATATCGTGGAGTCCCAGGATTATCAACTCAAATCAAGAATTCCTACACTCGTGTGATACTACCCTATGAGCATTTCTGTGAAAGGGCTAAGAATCAGCCTATTTCACCAATGGCACCGCACAGGCCCTTCACGGACGGCTCGTCCCGCATGAGCGGCTCAGCCGACAGTCCTCCTTCCAGTCCTTTGACGGCTACTTCCAGCCCCTTGTCAGAGCCTCCTGATGAGAGCGATCTCAGAGATTCCAAGTCAAATGGGCGTCCCCGCCGCAGCACCCGAGTAGGGTCTCAAGACCGTTCGACTCGTAAGTCAAATTCTGCTCTGATTTTAACATGTACTTCAGCTCATCGCTGCTGTCTCATCTAGCTGTCTCGAAGAAGCCAACGTCGTCTAATGGCCTCCTGCCTTCGCCACTCGCGCTGCCTGTTTTCTTCGATAATAGCCGACCTAAGGACCCGTCCGAGGTAAGACCCTTGATCACCAAGACTTCTGCTACATCAAGGTCAATGATTAAAACCAATGGGGAACAGCAACATTGCGAAATATGTCACAAGAAAAACCGTGGCGAGGAGATGCTCCTTTGCGATGGATGTGACTGCGGTACGTCTGCTCGCTCAGGCCCATTAATATCAGTCTCGTGATCCCCATAAATCCTGATTAGGCTTCCATATGTTCTGCTTGGACCCGCCACTTGATACTATCCCGAAAGATCAGTGGTTTTGCTATACCTGCCTCTCCGGGACGGGCGGTGACTTTGGGTTTGACGAGGGCGAAGAACATAGTCTGTCTAGCTTCCAGGCTCGAGACCTCGCATTTCGCCGTATGTGGTTTGAGCAGCATCCGCCGGAACATGATGAACCGGTCAATGTCAACGACCCTACCGTCAACCGCTTCGGAAATGTTGTGGTGACGGAGAACGATGTCGAGAATGAGTTCTGGCGGTTGGTTCAGTCCCCTACCGAGACTGTTGAGATTGAGTATGGCGCAGATGTACATTCTACGACCCATGGAAGGTAAGGAAAATCAAATTGGTCGTATATGATAATTACGCTTATTTTCATTCCCTTATAGCGCGATGCCAACGATGGAAACTCAACCTCTCAATTCCTATTCAAAGGATCCATGGAACTTGAACAATATCCCTATTGTGTCGGATTCACTGCTTCGCTTTATCAAGTCCGATATTTCAGGAATGACAGTGCCATGGACATATGTCGGAATGGCGTTTTCCACCTTCTGTTGGCATAACGAGGTACTGTCTCTTTTTTTTCGTTTCGCCGCAGTGGGTGCATTCTGACGCATGTATAGGACCACTATACATACAGCATCAATTTCAGTAAGTGAAATCATTCATATAATGGGATTTTCGGTTTTTACGTGTCCTCTAGTGCATTGGGGAGAGACAAAAACCTGGTACGGTATTCCGGGTGAAGATGCGGAGAGATTTGAGGCCGCCATAAAATCTGAGGCGCCAGACCTTTTCGAGGCTCAGCCTGACCTTCTCTTCCAGCTCGTGACCCTCATGAACCCCAAGAGGGTAAAGGATGCCAACGTGCGCGTTTATGCCTGCAATCAACGGGCTGGCGAGTTCGTGATCACCTTCCCAAAAGCATATCACGCCGGATTCAACCATGGTGTAAGTTGTCGTTAAATCTTTCAGGAGGCCCTGTATTGAATGTGTCTGTGTGCAGCTCAATTTTAACGAAGCTGTGAATTTTGCTCTCCCCGACTGGCTACCTTACGGACGGGAATGTGTACAGCGTTATCGGGAGCACAGGAAGCTTCCGGTCTTTTCTCACGATGAACTCCTCATCACAATCACTCAGCAATCCCAGTCGATCAAGACGGCCATGTGGTACGTGCACTCCGCGACATCATAGTCTATTTTTGTCTGATACGACTTCTACGAATAGGTTGATTGACAGTCTCAACGAAATGACGGATCGGGAAATGGCTGATCGCCGTAGAGCGCGCTCTCGAGGATTTGCTGAAGTTGTCGAGGAAGAAGACCGCCCTGAAGACCAGTACCAATGCGCCATTTGCAAGATGTTTTGTTACCTCTCGCAGATAACGTGTCCGTGCACAACGAAGGTGGTATGCGTGGAGCATGCCGACCTTTTATGCGAGCGTGGGACCCATCATCTCGTCTTACGCAAGAGGTTCTCAGACACGGAGTTGCTTGATATACGAAACAAGGTCTCTGAGCGGGCGGGGATTCCAGCGGCTTGGAGTGCCAAGCTGAGGAAAATGCTGACAGAGAGTGCTTGTCCGTCTCTTCGATCGCTCAGGGCTCTTCTGGCTGAAGGTGATCGCATCAACTACTACCTTCCTGAAATGGGTTCATTGCGGAAATGCGTCACTCGAGCTAATGAGTGGGTAGAGGCTGCGAACGCATTCATCGTTAGGAAGGCAGGGAGAAAACGGTCTCGCAAGTCTCGTGGAGGTCGTGGAGAAGCAGGATTGCCAAACGGCGACGACATGGTGGTCGACAAGGCAGAGCATTCTTTGGGTGAACTACATGCGTTGCTTCGCGAAGTGAAGAATTTGGGATTCGACTGTCCTGAAATTGCCACGCTACAGGGTGTCTCTACGAAGGCGGAGGAAATCACCAAGAAGGCGGTATCATTGTTGAAAGTCACTCATACGGTAACCGATCGCGAAGAACATATCCGCCAATGCAAAGAGCTCCTTGCTGACGGTGCTTCTCTGAACGTAGCCATTGATGAGTTGGCCGAAATCGAGAAAATCGTCAACCGAGAGCTACTTGCCCAAGAATTACAGGACAAAGTGGACGAACGTGATGAGACGATGACAATGGAAGAAGTTCGCCAGTTGATTGCTCGCGCAGAGTCCTGCAACCTGTCGTCCGATAACAATACCATGCGATTGCTCATCAATCGCGAGCGAGCTGGAAACATTTGGGAAGACCGTGCGAAGGCGGTCCTTGCTCAACCCATCAAGACTATCGAGGAGCTGGACAGATTGGTAGCTCCAGATGATATGATCCCGCTCAACCCACCAATTCTCGACCGCCTCAAGGCCGCTCGCGCCAAGGCACTAGATTATGAGAAGCAAGCGAATGCTTGGTTGAAGCCCGAACCTGATGCGCCCAAACCCAGAGTACAGGATGTCATACGACTCGTTGAACGCGCTGAGAAGGATTTCAATATACCCGCCATTATCGATCTGAAGCGTACTGCCGAGATAGCAATGGATCTAGAGGCACGGTGCGAACAAGTCTTGAAAGGCAAATATGTGCCTCGCGAGAAGGAGGAGACTAGGCGCGGCGAGATCACAGTGGAGAAAGAAGACGTGTTCGAGGCCATTGGACAGTGGCAGACCTACGCCCGCGAACACCTCTCAATGTTCATATTACCTTACTGTGACAAGTTAGAAGCCCAGCTCAAGTACCATCACAAGTGGATTCGGGACCTTCCGTGGTTCTGTGAAGAGCATGGGGAGCCTCATGGTTTGAAGATACTCGATGATGTGCTTTCTTCGACGAGACCTGAAGACGATCTCCCCCCATCAGACGAATACTTTACTTGTATATGTACTGATCCAGTCCGCCCACCCCCACCAGGAGCTGTCTCCGACGCAGTTCAATGCGATCATTGTTTCGCTCGATTCCACGGAGTGTGCGCGAAGAACGGCGGTTCCTGTCCGTTCTGTGACCACACCCATTGGAATGGCACTATCCATAAAGAACGCAGTTGGCACTTCTGCTACCTCCCAACCATCCTCATCAACGCTCCTGAAATCACCAAGAATTACTCTGAGGAATGGAAGCAGCTCGAGATTGTCGTCCATCGCATTGACCGTCTCTCTGCTGTCATCGGACAATTCCTTGCATTCACTTCACAGCCTGTTAATCAAAGGCCCGAATACATCCATCAAGTTCGACACTATATGCGCAAGCTTTACAAAATCCAGTTCGCCGTGTCTCCTAACCCCGAAGTTTCGTTCGGTCTAGATTTAGCCGGCTTGCATCGGATACTAGCTGGAAGGCCAGCCCTGGCCCGGACAAAGAAGCGTCGACGCCCTCGTTTCACTTTTGGACAGGACATCGACAAAGACTGGGCAGATGGCACCCGCTGCATTTGCCGTGGTCGAACGCCTTATCTTCTCAGCTACCCAACAGTCGAATGCGAAGTTTGCAGCAAGCTTTATCACGCTGGTTGTGTCTTCTTCCCCTATGATCTGTCAGTGCCAAGCAAGAAGTTTACCTGCCCATTGTGTTGCCTTCGCAAGAACAGAACATATCCCTATTCGGAGGTCAGGGTCAAGCCCTCATTAGGTATGCACTCTTGCTGTTATCTGGTGTTGCCCGCTCATCGCTTCGATAGACAACATCCCCCATAGCCCGGATACGTACGTCAATACGAAAGAGATGTTAGACTCATTTAGCAAGGATATCATATATAAGAAGATGCCTCCACCCTACACTCAGACGCTTTTCGTCGAGCTAGTCAGATTCGTACCTGGGCAACCTGAATTCTCTCCGCCAAATGGAACAACAACAGCTCCTCGCCCACTTCCGCCAACTGCTCCTCAAGGGAACCCTATGCCCCATATTCCCTCTCCTCACGATAAGCATATACCACTTGAATTACCTGCTCCTTCAAGCTCTTTTGCCTCTACTTCAGTCAGCAATCAGCACGTCCCACCTCCGCCGCCTTGGTCAAGGTGGGGGACGGTTACTACTCCGTCTAGACCTCCATCAACTCAACGTCGACACACCAACGAAACGCCTCGCGATACCCCTCAACCGACTAGAAAGCGGAAGCTTACGGACGAGCCTCGTCCTGCCGATGAAGGGATTAATGGGAGTTCCTCTTCCAAGAGGCGTATCATTGGACCTGCTCACGTCTCTGAACATGTTCCACCACCACCACCCCCACCACCACCCCAGTCGCAGGTGCAGCCACCCCCACCGCCTCGTCCTGTACAAACGCTTTCGCCGTCCCTCGCTCTCATTGTTTCTCCAGTCGAAACGCCACCTCATGCAATGTACTCCAATTCACCACCTGATTCGACAGATCGAGACGATGATCCACATCGGTCTCAAGCCATCCCACCGAACATGCCAACCCGTAGGCGGACCTTGGATAAATTGCCTACGCCAATTCACAAGTCTCCCTCAGCTAGTGGTAAACCCGGACCTGGGCTCTGGCGTCCGTTCTAAATATGTCGATATTTCAGGTCTATTTTTTTTCTTATCGCTTCTTTGTTGTTGTTTTTTTGTTTTTGTTTTTAATTATTCGATCTCGTATATCGTCGTTGGTTACTCACCGTGGTTGTGTAGTTTTAGTGTATGAGTCAACGGTTCTCTATCAGTGGCAGTTTTTTTACGAGACGGTGTGATAGTCGATCCTCTATAAATATATAGCCAGAGAATTGTGGACATGGGCGGTTGCACAGAGCCTCAGCCCGGAATATAGAACTCGTGGTCGACTGGGCAAATGGCACTCATAACCATTGAATCTTCTTCCGTATTGATTCCTTAGTGCCAGACAAGAAATCCACTCATCCATTATTGAAAACCTTGCGAGTCAGGACAATCAAACACAACTGTAACTCATTCCGACTTTTTTCACAGCGAACAGTCCGCGAACATCTATCCACTGTGCCAAAGAGATGATAGCCGACCTTAATGTGTGGCCCAGTAGGCACGGATGATGTAGGGTATGCAAAGTCGGAAGATGTTAAATCAACCTTGTAGATGTGCCGGTTAAAACGCAGCAGTGAATTGACCTGGGCTTCGCACATGGATGTATGTGAACGTTCAATCGCCGACCGTCGAATAAGGCTTGGATGGGATGCTACTTCACAGACCTCTGGCGAAGGATCTATCTGCCCAATGCAGGTCGTACGGCTGCTCTAGATGATGTGGGTCCCCACAACACCAAAAACAAGCTTACAGCCTTTCTAGAAGTAGACATGTAAGTAGTAGAAGGCAGACGCCACACCATTGCTCGGCTATAACGCTTATGAGACTTATACATCGACGGAGTCGCTGAAACATCAAAACGCCTGCAGAAAAGCACTTGATGGGTACTTGCACGAGAATTGGAGAGGAGAATCATGAATATCTGATAGCAAATTCCACGGGAGTTAGAATTAACACCGTCCCTTCTCAACTCCGTCCAGATAGCAAGGGATATGTACAACTTTTTGGTTTAGTATTCGAAACACGAGCAAAGAATATCACTGAGTTCGCAGAGGCAGTGCCGTTTGAAGTATGTTCTGAAAGTCAAAATGTCTAACTGAACCGGCTGCTGGGCAAACTCAAAGACTGAGATTATGAAATATCATAGTATCAATATCATAACGACTTCAGCGCACTGATGTATCCTAGATCACCGACTGTGTTCGAGTCTTGAGGTTGGTCCGGGCTTTGAATAGTGTCTGTGGAAATGAATGTACTAGGCCTCAATGATGGGACCAAACTTGCAGTAGTGGCCATTGCAAACGCACCTCATTACAGTACGGGCCCTATTTCACAGCTCTACCTTTGGCTTCCCTCAGGTTACACTGTTTAGTTACCAAATATAGGATGACATTGAAACATACCATGTATTGGCCTGCAGTGTGCACATCATTTCTGACCAACCTGTCCGTTTTCTCGATTTATTTTGGTCAAAATTTCTACCTACTCTGAAATATAGTTCACTTAGCTCTTCAGTTTCTCGAAAGTTTGAGGTTGAAAGCAGAAATATACATTGCTGCGAGCCGTATCGCGACTCTAATCATGCTCTACTGAGTCAGAGTTTTAGGAAACTTTGTCTTTGCAACTTGATGAGGTCTTGTTTAGTCTCAAGGAAGTCTGAATCAGCTGTACATGTAATCCTCTATTTCATTGACGTGATGCAATGTGAGAGATGGTCAGAAGAGATGGTCAGAGTGCTGGTCAATGATACACTACATAGTACGGTTTAGGGCAGGGAAAAAGAATATCGATGAACAGCGATAGTGTACGATGGGAAGCGTTAGGCGCGCCAATTAGCTCAAATTTCGACCAATCGGGATCAGAAAGGGAGAATGGGACAAAGCCATACAAATGAAAGTGACCAATAGGAATTAGCATAGAATCAACGGCATCAACCAATAGCCAAAAGGCAGAGCCGGCATCTCAAATTCGCGGACTAAGAGGATATTGTTAAAAAAACGAGCCTCCTCATTCCTAGGCCTCATTCCGAATTCATAACCGCCAACACCATGTCTCAAACTGCTGAAAAGCTTGAAATGCTCAGACAGACCATTGTTGAGAAGCCTCCCTACGTATGGGGAACCGCGCCTCTCTTGCCGGAATCGACGACACTCTTCTTTGGACACGAGGGGAGTGCAGGGTATGGCCAATGCATTCAACTAGTCGTCAAATATCAATTTTTCCAAATAGTCGTTTGAACCTCTTAAAGCCCGATGACGCGCACGTTGAGCTTCTAGTGCAGGCTTGTGAGCCGGCTACATTCGGCCAGAACGAGCAGGATATTTTGGATGAAACTTACCGCAAGGCCAAAAAGCTGAATCCTAATGACTTCGCCATCAACATAGATCTCACACGAATGCAACTCATCAAAATCATACAGTCTGGTCTTCTTGCAGCCCAAGACGAGCAAAGATCTATCAGAGCCGAACTCTATAAGCTGAATATCTACGGTGCGTTCAATTACGGATGTATCGCTCAACCAGTGTAATCTTAGGAATAGGACCCGGCTCGTTTTTCAAGGCACATAAAGACACCCCACGAGGCGAGTCTATGTTTGGCTCGCTTGTACTCGTGTTACCCGTCCCACACAAAGGCGGCGAACTTCTCCTTCGCCAAGGTGACCAGACATGGAAATACGACTCTTCAGGAATGCTAGCTGGGCAAGAGTTGCCCTCTGTAGGATACGTCGCCTTTTATGGGGATATCGAACATGAAGTCTTGCCGGTCGAGTCTGGTCATCGCATCACCCTCACCTATAACCTGTTTTTCGATAATAAACCCCTTTTCCCCTCCATCACCCCTGTCGTTCAAACCGCCTTTGAGACAGCTTTTATCCGCCTCCTCGAGGATCCTACATTCTTACCCGATGGTGGGGTCTTAGGGTACCCCCTCCAATATCAATATCCTGTCGCCCAGCCAGACGAGGGGGAATCCGCCGAGTTTGGCCATATTATAGAGAGTTTGAAAGGGGTAGACGTCATTGTGCGCCGTGTCTGCAGTTCTTTAGGATTGAAATCGCTCGTCAAGGTGACATTTGACCTGGGCCAAGTGATTGACCTGTCTGAGTACGACAATCCTCCATCGCACATATTGATGGACTGTATTCCCCACATGAGCTACCATGAAGACGGTTACTTCAACCTTGCACATTGTCACGGTAGCATCCCTACTCGTCCCGCCAATCCGCCACAAACGAAGACTACCGCTGAACGCGGAGGAAGCCCTGAACCATTTGAGTGGATAATTGGGGGCAGACTTCCCCCCGTTGTCGATATCTGGTGGTTAAATCAACCTGATGCCCACGCAATCAACCATCATCAGTTGCCCTTCGTATCTTATGGGAATGAAGCCAGCTTGACATACATGTATGGGAACTTCTGTCTTATCATTGACGTGGGGCCTTTTGGTAGTCGCGAGACAAGCCACGAGGAAAAGTTATGATTCCATTCCTTATTCTTCGAGCACTCGATGTCAACTGGCTGAGCACTCGGGTCCGATGATGTGTCACAGGAAAGAGATTGGCAACACGTTTACATCCGGCCAGTCGTCGAGACAAGCTAACAGATTAATGGAATATTATCATTCAACTAGAGGTTGTATCGAGGTGGTTCAGTTTATTAGGACGGCGAATATGCGAGTTAGGTACATCAATGGTATCCAATCGAATTCAATTACACTCTTCTATGAAGGTCCGTCGACTCTCGAGACTTCAGAGGAAAGAATGGAGAAGTAAATGACAAATTGAATTGAAGGGGAAGGGAAGGTTTACAGTTTCACGACATTACTACATGGAGCACTCTAAATTAAGTTAACCAAAAAAGAAGCCTGCGTGTTGAACACAGACCCGACGAGTCGACACAGCCATAACAACAAAGTAAATGGGAAGTTTCAATCAAGCGACGAGTAAACCAAGATGTATGTAGATCACAAGCGACCGCCAGCTTATAGAGCAGAATACAGAAGATTTGAACCCAAAGAAAACTTATACACCACCTTATATAGGTCCGCACCAAGCGTAACCGGATCGAAGCCCCTTCCTTTCTTCTCGTACACGGCGTCTACACACAAGTGCAGGTAGTCCTGGCGGCATCAAGACTTGCGCTAAACGACATTCATCGATAAATGAAGTTGGATAGACCGCCAAGAATCCAGCACAGGTCTGGAGAAGTCGTGCTGGGCTTGATACCATCTCCAAAGTCTGGAATGCAGATAATGAGTAACGAGTTTGGGTTGATTTTAAAAGATTCTGTGAAGGACGATATGCTAAAGGTGAATGGGATCATATGAACCAGAACGAGCGTGCGATGGGAAACGGTGTATCAATAACCCCCGTTAATCACCCCCCGCTAGCACTCTACTCCAGCGCAGGCTCTCGGAAAAGAGTTAAAGCTGAGATCGGCAAAGGGAAAGCTCACCAGACATGAATTCCCAAGCGCTGCAACCCCTCTTTTGCTGCTACGTGCCTAGCCGCCTTCTTGGAAGTACCCTTGCCACTCCCATAAAACTCACCGTTGACCATCGCCTTAACTGTCCACATGGGCGTCGTCTTCGTAGCCTTCTTCATGACCGAGCTTACATTGCTGCCACCGCCACCGCCACCACCACCACCACCATTGGCAGAACTCGCATTGAGCGAGACAGCAACTCCATTCTCATTTTCTGAAGTGTCTCCTCCAAGAAATTCGTCCAGCCCAACTCCTTCATCATCCGAATAGATCCACTCGATATCCAGATTAGCCTTCTGCAGCTGCTGATTGAACAGCGCTAAGTGTCCGATTGCCAGTGCGGATGGAGAGATCGGCTGCTCTTCCATCTCCGAGCCACTTGGAGGCGTAGCAGGAGATAGTCTGCCAGGCTCGGCCCCCGGGGAAGTTGAACCAGACGAGCTATCGTAGGACGGCGAGCTTGTAGGGAGGTTGATTGGGGAGGTGCGAAGCTGAGGAAGCCCATACTGTGCACGGACGAGCTTGTACGCCTCTTGGGTGTACGGTAGGAGTAAGGGGTTAAGCCAAGCCTTAACGGCGTCAAGGCCTTGGTCCATGTACAAACCGCCGACATATGACTGTAAGCACGCAATACCAATGATTTATGAATTAGCCATTCGCGCAATATAACCAGTATTGGATAAAGTACAGACGACCCACCTCAAAGACATCGGCTAATGCGAGAAATGTGGGGCGTTTTAGTCAGTGAATGGGCTTGGGTGAGGTTGATCGAACTTGTGGCACGCGGCCGTGCTTACTTACCTTGGATGTTTGTGGATGCGCGTAGCGTAATGGCTTGCGCCGCATGCAGGCGGAGCCGATAGGGCAGCCTGTATCTCAACGATCTGTCATGTACAAAATTAACCACGAATATGAACAAATGGGGACATTAAATGAAAGCATTGTACAGTGGGGCGTATCAGGGTCGGTAGCCCAGGTACGCCCCTGGGTGGGGAAGGATAATGAAAATGAGGGAGGGGAGGGAAATGAAGGGGAGATATGTCTAACATACTGACATGTCTGCGAGCGTGGCATTGCCCACAACGAGCGCTCTAATTTTCTGGTTCGAGAGTATCAGCCGCGCAATTATCGAAACGCCAAGAAAAGCTCACCGTAGAAGGACCGACATGCAAGCCGGGGTACGCTTCGAACATAAGTCCAGTGACCACAAGACTAAGAACCGTGTCTCCTAGATGTTCCAACCTAAAATCCGGAGAGGTGTTAGGAAAGGCTGCCATCGGATCGATGGGCCGCACAGCCCAGATCGTCGCTCGAAGAGGAGTAGCTGTAGTGGAGGGACTCACTTTTCATTGTCTGGGGAGAGATCATTCGGGTGATCTTCGAAGATGTGTGTAGGCCTTGCGTAGTAACTACGGTGCGTAAAGACCTTCTGCCTGATGCTATCGCAGTTGATTTTCGGGAGTGGAGGAAAGTTTTCCAAGTCCTTGCCAAAGTCCGGTCTGAATGGGCAGAGTCGAGGCATGGGCATCAGGTCCGCGAAATTTTTGAGCAAGAGGAATGATATTAGTGACGAGCGTGCACTGGCGTGGAAGGAAGGCAATGTTCGATGGGAGGATTGAAGTGAGAAACAGAAACGAGGACATACTGAAACGTCATGTCTTTAAACGGCGAAATTGAGTCGCCAACAGGCGGAGGTTGAACACATAAAGTCAGTGGGAGTCGAATTGCAAAGCCGACAGGGACCCTATAACTTCAGCAGCACTCCAAGTCGGCGTCCGTCACTTTGCACTATAAGGCTACTGTTTCCGCTTATGGAACAAATCATCGTGATTACCCAGGGGTTGGCCATCAGTGAGTGTTCCGTGTTCCATGCATGTGTATAGCTGACTTCTTTCACGAAGACTAACGTCCATCGAAAATGAGAACAGTCAGAAGTAACTCCTTTGGCTTCAATTCAGGGCCACACATCACATGATACGGGAATACCTCCCGGTTCGGGCAATCGTCATCCATCAGTCCTTCTTGTCCATTTGAGCTGAAAATGACGGGCGTAGTATACGGGTGTTGAAGTTCAGTGGATGATAGTGAGAATACATACATATATCCCTTTCGAGGCAGTTAACTCCGAGTCAGATGGAATAAGATTTCAGAATTGATCAGGGGAACCAATCGGATACGACTCGGACGGCGTTTCGCATCATATGTATGGTGGACGGCATGATCCAGAGTCACATATCCTAACCGGTTGATACAGAGGAAATGATCTATACGTGATTACAATTCACCTTCCTATAGACAAAACGCAAGGTCAACATGCGTTCTGCACAACAAAAGAAATAAGCTCACCGTTGGCTTCGCTTTAGCTTTCATGAGGAAATAGTCTTTATGTAATCCACACTCCGATTTTTCCTTTCCTGCCCATCTCCCTGCCCTCTCGTCTTGACCCTCCCCTACCTTGATCGTGCTATGCCAATCACCAACGCTTTTATACCCCTGGTCAAGTAGTTTATTTCGAGGAACGTTATTCTGTTTGATGTACCACTCCACGAAATGGAAATTCCATGCGAAGAGCGGATTGAGCTTGAGCAATCCGGTGCTATCAACTTCCAGAGGTTGCAACGATGCTCGATCACCTCCTTGTGATGACCGTCGGCCAGTAATCACCGCTTTGACACCGAGAACTTCGTAAGCTCGTCGTGCAGGCTCCACCTAAACGCAACTTGCGGATTGAGACCGAGATCCGGTGATAGTAAACACCCTAGAGCACACACCTTTACTGCAAAGTCGTACGTATCTTCGTCCTTCTCCCATAACCGCTCGCCATATTTCCGTTCGAACTCCTCGACGGTCTCGCACCCAGCAGGCTTGAATACATGGATAGGAACGGAATACCGTTTCTTAACTTCTTCAACTAGGCCATACGTTTCAGGAAAGTGATATAGCGTGTCGATGAATATCAGGGGTGGTGGATTTGTGGTTAGCTTGGAAAGCATGTCGATCGCAACGAGGCCTGTAAGGCCAAATGCTGTCGTTTGATACAAGCTCGGAACATAATCAACTGCCCACTTCAGGATCTCCTCAGGAGTCAATTTCCTGAGGTATTCATTAATCGTGTTCAACTCATCAGCGGTAAGTGGAAGGTTCAAAGGCTTGGGTAGGGAAAGAATTTTGTGAGATGGATCGGACATCCTTGGACGCGAATAGTAGATGTGAAGTCGAGATGCGGACGCACTTGCACATAATCAGTAAGCTTGGTCGCGAATATTGTCGTGATTTAGTCATGTGATCAGACACTTGGGCGACGCAGAAAAGGTGAAGAACTTACAGAAGCCCACATACAAGCCGAACATCGCAATCGCATGCGAGGACTAGGCATTTGCTGCATGCGACTCCCATGCCTGAGAAGGCGCCACAAGGGTGTTGACCTCTATCAAATGAGGTACGAGGATAATACGATGCCGAGGACGTTACATGGGAAGTATAGTCGAAAGTGCTTTGCACCCGTGCTCCGAGTTCAAGTTCTGGACCGAATATACGTGTCATCGGGATGGTGAGCACATTGTGTTCGAGATACACGAGGTAGGGGTCTGAGTAACGTACTGTACTAAATTTGTTGGATAAGCAAGACTCCGGCGGTGTTGTGTATCTGGTGCATCAGAAGGACTGGAACACGCGTCTGTTAGCTGCAGTGATACTTCTCATCGATAAACAATGTGATAACGAGCGTGAAGTATATAGGCGAAACTTGGTCGGGATTCAAGCTCAAGGCCTAGGGCGCCTACGCCTTTCAAAGTATTTTTTTCTAAATATGGCAGGTCATGTAAGACGCATCAACGTTTCAACGTTCAACAGACAGTTTCTTGGCCACTGACTCTTTCTTCTGCTCAGCGTTTGAGGTCGCCACTCAGTCATTCCGTGCTTAATACTGTAGTTCTCTAGGTTCAATTTGTTCTACTACTCTATCGCATCATACAGTCATCTGGAAGCACCTTAGATAGGCATTGGCAACAGTCATGGCACCCACACTGCGTTCCTCAGGCCAAAACTCACCTATCAGCAAATCATCTTCCAATAAATCCGAGCAGACGAGCGATGACACACCCAGTCGGAATACTACGCCTACCAACACACCCCGAAAAGTTCCTCATTGTACAAAGTGTGGGCGACCTCGAGCAGGTCACCCGCGTCAGGGATGCCCATACTCGGATTCACCTCAATCTCTCACTACCACTGAAACAGAATCATCCGCTATACGCACACCAAGTCCAACCAAGAAGCGTATCATACTTAAGCCTTCTGGTCGTGGTACTCCGAATATATCAGACGCACTGGAGACACTTCACATTGAGCAAACATCCCCGATACGTGCCACTCCCTCGCGCGACGATGCTACCCGCTCCGCTATCCGTACCCGACGTGCGTCTGCGCAACACGAGCTTCATGCCTCCGAAAGCTTGAACTCCCTTTCAACTGCATCAAGCGAGATCCTGGGCAAACTCACGTTCCCGCCTGATTCCGGCGAAACACCAACGGATGACGAGCAGGAGTCTAATATCGAGAAGACACTAAACGAGAAGATTGTCAGATGGCAGGATACGATTGTCATCGAGGCGGCGAAGAAGTCGTCTCCCGTTACGAAGGAGAAGAAGACGAATGGCAGGCCACGGCCTTCGATGCCGGGTACATTAATGACACCCTCTCCATACTCGAGCCTTCAGACTGCCGATCTTTCTGCTACTGAAGAAGCACAACGTTCCAAGTCATTTACCTCTGAACCAGAATCGTTGGATCCGTCGTTGAACAATGCAGAGGAATTGCCACAATCTCACTCTTCAAGCGGAAACACCGTGGTACCAATAACCCATGCTCGGCCCCTGGCACGCTCTATGAGCATGGAAGAACGCGCCGCGTTTATAGATTTCCTCCACAACACGCCAAAGGCAGCTCAAGTCTACAGACTCCCTAAACCTGATATCCCCGCTATACAACAATCCGCCGTCAAGTCGGGATACTTCAGTAGAGTGGTCGACATCGTTAACAATGACTCTAAGGGGAAGGAAAAGGAAGGAACGGTCGGCGAAGGATATCTCATTTTAGGACGGGATGAAACTGCTGTTCGGAGACTGATGCGTAGCGTGTACTTTGATGAGAGGACAAAGAAGGGCGATGGTAAGGCCGTGCTGAGTGCTGCTGCAGGAGGTGCGGTGGTTGGCGCGGTAGCGACGTTTACGGGACTCGCGTTCTCTTGAAGATCCTCGAACACAGTTGCTTGATACCTCAAAGCTACTATGGAGAGCTGTATTTTTTAATTGATATTGTAGCAGTAGCAATATTGCGTCATCTTGGAAACAGTGATATGTACATAGCTGACTATAATGATGGCGATCTATTCAAGTATCTACTTCAATGTACAACCTTAGGCTTTCATAGAATACATGGTTTTAAGGCAAAACCCGACGCAGGGAGTGTTTAGTGCGGTCTCCTCCTCGGCGAAGACTCCTGAAAAATTGAGGACGAACTTGACCATTCATATCACTCTGCGAAGAAAGTAAGATCTCACCATCGCTTGAATTTCAGCCTCCAATAATCTCGCCTCTTCTTCCAGCTTCTCTCTCTGCTTTTTAAGCATATGCAGTCTCCGAGTTTCAAGCTTCTGTGATACTGTCGTGCCAGTGGCTGAACGTGGCGGTCGCGCCTGAGCAGCCTCAAGCTTAGCCACAAGCACACTCTCCTTCTTCTGCAAGCGCTCCAGCCCTTGTTCAGCGCGCTCAATCAGTTCATTTATCGCAGGCTCCACCTCGTCAATGAGATCCGCTTTATATCTTCGCACTGTTCCTTCGTCAACTAAGAGGAAGACCTAGATACTAGATCTGGTGAGTACGCCATACTGTCTGGTTGAGGAGAACAGGAGTATTTAGTATTACTCTTTCGCTTTCAAGAATTCGCGTCATTCGAGGCAGGTCGCGTGTCCCATCGCGTACGAGTTTCTGCGCTTCATAAGCCTGATTCATACGAAATGAGTGGTTTTGATATGGGTCGAAGAAGGAATCGGGGGGAACGTACTTCTTCGCAACAGTCTTCCAGCGCCATCACGCAATCGGCAAGAGCGAGAGGACATGAAGATTGAATATCGCCGCGATATATGTCAGGATTGCCCGTAAACACAGACTCTCTGGCTTTGAAAGGCACTCTGGATGATCGGGACTGCATCACTGCACTTGAAGCTTTCGGATTGAAAGTCGAATGCATTGATCGACTTGGCACGCATGCCATCACGTGGCAAATTTAACCTCCGCTCGCGCGTGCCTATAAATTGCCCTCAAAATTTTTCTTCGATTTCCTCAAGTGTCCACTCAACCATTCGAAGCGTTCAGCCTACTACGGCATTTTTCATGGCGTTATGTATTTCTAGGTTGATGGAGGCAAGGTGTCTCCCTTCTGGGGGGATGCTCACGAAACGAAGCTCGGTTTTTCCGGTTCGACGTCCTCTTCTGGATTTCGGGTTTGAGTCCATTATCTCGCGATGGTGTTGATTCATTCGGGTCTGGGTTTATGGGAGGACTTGAGCGGGAGAGATCTGGGCGGCACCATATTCTGTAACCGGCCGTAACCATTTGCTACTATGTGGCACTGACGGTTTGGTGAAACCATGGCGCAGACATTCCTTTCCTCCTTGATATGTCTTTGATTAATCCATACACTTGGTACATTGTTGATGTTCGTAGTGTTGATGGATCGGATGTATTCAATCATTCCTCAGTGTGTTCTTGATGATCATGAGTGGCAGTCATGGATTTGCTACCTATTGCTGGAGAAGAATGGCCTATATGGTACAATCATTTGTCATGACATTGTCTGATAAAGGTAGTTTTGCATGCCGGGATAAACTTGCTGTCGACTGGAAATGAGTAAACATCATAACCACGATAGCCTTGCATTCTCCGTTTACACCGTCCCACCATCATGAGTCTGCGAATCGATGGCAGTTGGTTGCATCGCCCGTCCGCAATCAAGCACAGCCAGGATAAGTCACGTGAACTATATCCAGAGACATATTGACAACTTTACGGAGGCTCCATTTCAATTCCTACAGTTTCACCCTCCCCATGTCTGCGCAGTACAATTATGTAGAACAAGATAGTGCTCCCCCACCAGGCGGTGACGACCTCCCTACGTATGATGACCTAGCAGCTCAGAATGGCCCGAACTCAAGGTGAGTTTAACAGCAATTTACACCAAATTACTGATTAATCGTCCTCGTATAGATTTGGGAGGTGGAGAGGGTGGATTGAGAAGCGGTGAGTTATGCATGTATTCGGCCATACTCACTACTGATCCACGTTTATTTATAGTGCAGCTGAGAGGTATGCCGACACAAGTCCCGAAGAACGGGCGAGGCGGAGAGCAAGAGGATGGGATCTCAACGGTGGATCGCCAGTATGATCATTTACGGATTCAGTAGTCATGATATTGACTGCAATATATAGGACTCTGAGGTGGATGAGCAACTTGCTTCGTCTGCTCAGGATAGCCTGAGTATTCACAATAGGCAGCTTCCTGCGTTACCACCTCGTCCAGCGGTATACCCCCAGCAACCCCCTCTTGCGTCGCTCCCTCCACAACCTCATCTGTATCAACAAAATGTATCCCCGATATATCTGCCACCGGATTCTTATAACGGTCAAGCTCCTTACAATGGTCAAGTGCCTCCACCAGGCCTGAATATTCCAGGCCCTATGAATAATCTAAATCTCCATGTACAAACAAATAATTTAACATTTCAACTACCACCGTCGCCACCCGCACGTCCTGAAACAATCGCGCTTCCATTCATCAGCCAGAAACTACCCCCAACGCATCTCAAATTGAATAACTTTGGTTCACGGTTCCTGCCACATACGACGTCGCCTATAAGATGCTTACTCCCTCTACCTTCTGAGCGGTTGCTTTTGATTGGTCATGACGAGGGGCTTTCTGTGCTTGATATGTTTCCTCAGGAATGGACTGAAACAGGTCAGATTGCCGTCAAGGGACCTGATGAAGCCCAGACAAAGTTAATTTGGAAAGGCGAAGGGTAGGTTTCACTCAGTTTCCATGTTATATAACTACTGACTTTTGTGTAGTGTATATCAGATGTCTATATTGGAAGTTGAAGATACTGGGGAAGGTACACCTCAAGGTGTTGTACTTGCTCTTGTAGGCCCGGACCCCAGTTCGCCGTCCGGAAAAGATCAAGAAACCATAAGAACTCTCCGAATGTACAACCTCTCTAGTCTCATCAGTCTAGCAAAATGGGCCGTTTCCCATAAGGTAAAATACAGTTTCCTTTATGCGGTGACACCTTTGATGCGAATTTGATTGTAGGGAGCTAAAGCACTTGATCTACACAGACCTTCAAACTGGCAAGTCCAGCAAACACCATCAAAACGTCACCGACCGCAGAGTAGCTTGGCCCGTGGTCTCAGGTCGCTCATCGATTCACCCAGTCATGGACATTCTTCTCAGTTCGAACCGTCTTCGTCTTCTTACCAGCGACTTCTCACATCGACGTCTAGCCTTCTCAGCGTTGATCGTGGACCAACTAGCGGACGTTCCTCCCCTATTAATGGTTCTACCTCAAATCTTAATGGGCGCGGTGATACACCAGTAGCGCCAAAGCGCGTCGATTCAGTGGATTCCAGCTGGGAATTAGTAGATGACCTTCCGTTGCGGTGGGCAACAGATTTTGTTCCTCTCGCGTCTCCCGGTTCTAGATTGGTGGGCACGTCTGTGATATCGTATGCACTGTGGAGTGAAGAGAAGTTGGATAAGAGGAGTGGTAGTGGTAAGAAGGGCGGACGGATGCTAGCTGTAGCGACCAAGGCCAATATTTTCATTTATGAAACACCAAGAGGGGAGAGAGCATTTCATTTTGTCAAGGTTAGTAGCCCTTTTACCCCCTTTCGCGTCGTTGTGACTTATTTCCTGAAATAGGAATTTTATACACCTCTTTCTCCTCGAAGTCTCACTTTCTTCAAGCAGTCCATCCAGGATGTTCCTAAGACTCCCTCCGAGCTAGGAAGCGCCAGTCGTTACGCAGGCCATTCACGCTCAGAAAGTGGCGGCATATGGGTTCGCGAGCGACGGGTTTCTTCTTCTTCTGTTACCGCCCCTTCCAACAGCACCCTCAGCTACGACGCCCAACTCAGCCTCTTTGTCATATTCGACAAAAAGGCAGGTTGGATACGCCTGGCAGATTCCGCAGTTGGTGAAGTAGAACTCGCTGACGATGGTTGTCATACATCACCTCCATCCCATCATCTATCACTTCCTTCTCGCGATTCACTATCACCTATTCGACGGTCTCGTATATCCATGGACTTTGGGAACTATAGCTCGGGTAAATGGATTTTGCCTGTCAAGTGCGATCTACCATTGCCCACTGCTCAGCCGCACCACACACCAACGCAAGGTGTGTATATACTCACAAAGGGCAAACAATCCCGTATAATGCCTTGTCCCCTACCTGCCAATATCTCTTCGTGTCCGCCCTTGAAGATCGTGTCATGGAAAAACCCACCAAACCACGTCGCACCGAGAGTCTGCAATCCCGCAGTGATGGGGCTAGATATGGATGATGTTCCACCGTATCTTCAGCTGGTTTCTATGTGTGAAGATGGGATCGAAGTACAGGAAATACCTCTCTCCTTCCTGAATGTAGGTAAAGGAAAAGGGAAGACGCCAGCCCCTGCCAACGACGCTGTATGGACGGAAGAGGATGTCGGTGGTAGTACTGGTTTCCTATGTACTGGTGGTCATTGGGACGCATATAATGAACTCAATGACTTTGGCGGCCTCAGTGGGTTTGGGTCTGGCCCAGGATTTGGACCACGATTCCAAGCGCATCTGGCAGGTGGCCTCAACAGGACACTCTCAACAGCGAGCGACGTCTCAGACGTGTCTTTCGACAGTCTACGTACGGAGGACATCTCTATGCGGTTAAAACAAGAAGAGGGAATCTATGGGTGGTGTCGAAGGGGCTTGGAAGATTATCGTGTATTTTGGGTGGGTGGATCGTTGGTGCAAGATCTGGACGATGACGATGTTTAAGCTGCTGTATTGAATACTCGCAATGGACAATTTAGCGTACTGTTATTATAGTCTTGGGTTCATGTGTACTCTTTGCAAAAAATACCAATTTAACTATATCGTCTCGTATCTAATACAGTAACACACTCGTCATTGCGAGTAACTGGGTCAAGTTCTCCGGAATGGTATTGTACAAGAGTTCATACATGAACTATGAGCAAAGTCCCAAGCTGTTAAATGCATAAGTACTAACTAGCTTTGCGAGAAAACGATACAGCTTGCAAAGGGGTCAGAATACGATATGAAAGCAAGATAGCTGGGTCGTAAACGTCAAAAAATATGAACTGAGTGCTGGCATCTCTATAATCAAGCATGAAGCCAGCCGGTAGAGGTATTATATCAGACGTCCCAGTAACTACGTCGTTGCATTATTGGCTCTAGCATCGGCGGCGCTATGCCCAAATGTCCCAGTTATGGGCGTATTTGCGCCGGACGGAGGTGCCGAGCCAGACGCCGCAAGCTGATTCAATCGATTCGGTGATGATTGTGGTTTTCGAATAACCACGAATGATCTACCAGGTTGGGATTGCGACGATGATAATGGATCTAACGATTGCATTCCATTCTCTTCGTCCAGTGGAGGAGATTGTGCTGTAGATGATGTACCTTCGCTGCTATGTGGCCGATGCCGTCGAAGGTGATACCACGGTTTCTTTTTGGGTTGAGCGGTGCCAGTATCGGAGTCGTCGTCGTCATCTGGGCTGGATAGGGGAGGTGGTGGTGGGCGGGACTTTCCAGTATTTGGTCGCGTTGATGTAGAGGGTGGTACCGTGAGTACCAACGCAGATGCATCCTCGATAATCGCTGTCTGGGATTTCGTACGGATATGTGAAGGCTGCATAGCACCCGGAGGCAGCGCATGATCCTGATATCTCGCAACATTCGATAACGATGGTGGAGGCGAATCGTCGTCATCAAATACAGGTAAAGAATTCCCAGCGGCAGCACTCTGATTCTGTTGCCCACCAATCGAAGGGAATGTGTGTGTCGAACCGGATGCAATAGCGTATGGACTATCGATGTGTGCTCGTCCGCCGCCCACTCGTGAGAATCCAGTGTTTGGCGTCTTATTCTGTAGAGGCGGTGAACTGGGCGTATCCCTTACAGGAGTATAGCCCGGTCTAGGGAACGGCTGCCATGCACCCATGATATATCCACTTTCGTCATCACTATCTTCCCTATACGGACGAAGCGCTTGTTCTGGTTTCAAAACCGATGGCGGTTGCCCC
Source organism: Pleurotus tuber-regium (assembly GCA_014058305.1). Taxonomy (NCBI): domain Eukaryota; kingdom Fungi; phylum Basidiomycota; class Agaricomycetes; order Agaricales; family Pleurotaceae; genus Pleurotus; species Pleurotus tuber-regium. Next base: position 839,528 of record JACFYU010000024.1, read on the forward strand.
GAATGCATAGAGCCCTTCCTCGAACCGCTGCCCTCGCGTGCACCCAAAACATTAGGCGGTAAGTAGGACGACGACCTCTCCGATAACACGCCATCTCCTCGGCTAGAATCAGCAGTCTTATATCGACTTCTTCTGGGGCGTCGACGTCGTCTCCTACGGGGTCCACAGCAGCCGAGCAAACCACAAGCACCAAGGAGACCACTGTCCACAACATGGGTGCTACGATCAAAGGGCACACGACCAAATATCCGGATGATGGCTTCCAACAGCTTGACCAGTAGCATAGAAACCAACGCGAGATATACTAGCGCGAGAATAACGAGAATACCATATGCGACCCACGCACCCGGGCCTGGACCGATGGATATCTAAATTGTTCGATCTTAAGTTGTTGTCTTGCTAAACAGCGAGTATAGCGATAGACTTACTGTAGGAGTTAGGATCACAAGGAGAACCGCAACAACAATTCTCGCAACACAGAAAAGGAAACTGATCAAACCCATACCCGCACCAGTACCCCACGGTAACCAAACGCTAGTGACCAGCGCCGAAATAACTTCAATAACCAAAATAACAATGGCCTGGGCCGTTCCACTCCGCTGCCCACATCCAATTGTGACGCCAAATGCAATGTTAGAGGCGAATAGAAGACTAGCGAACATCTGTGATCCGTGCCGGTAATGATTATACAACGGTCCGAGGCTAAGTAGGGTACGGGTTTCATCGTAGAGCTTGTTTGTAGTAGTCATTGTGACGCGAATAACGAGGACGGCAGGTATAAGAATCGATAGCAGCGCAAACGAGACTCCAGCGAGGATAACCGAAGATGTAGGCGAAGGTATTTCGGGTCGGGTGTGGGGAAGAGTCATTTGATAGCAAGAGAAGATAGTGATGGGGAAATGGAATATAACCAGTATTCTTACTAAATTACCATGTAGGACGCTACCGTGGAACGAGTTGATATCTGGGCGGATGTGGAAATGGGACTTCCACCAGTTCTTCCCGCTTGTACCCGAAAGCGCAAAACGGGACGGCGGGCTGAACAATGCGTGGCCGTTAAGCGACTTGTTATCTTCAGGATTCGCTGTACCCTGACCAGACAACGGTAAAGGTGACGTAGTATCAAGCATATCCTTGCTCGAGAAGCCAGGACTACGAGCACCTGCCAACCTTGCTGGATGACCCATATGCTTTTCCGCAATACGAACGAAGAATAACGCTATGATGTCAATTAGCCAGACAAATAGACTGATGACGATGGTCCCGCCAATGATTGCAAGGAAGAGGATGAGACATAAGGGGAAAAGATCTTGGGGTCGAACACCAACAGCGTATGCAAACGACTCCATCCCGTGAGAGGCGTTTGTGGGTAGATTAAAGAGGACATTAGGAATGCTAGGATCGATATGAAGAGGGGACGAGGGATCGGCGGTTTGGTCAGCGAATAAGGAAGGAGGGTTATAGGGCGGCGTTGATAAAGGGTTCCAATGATGTGCCCCAGAGTCAGGAGTAGCGGTTAGAGTGATGTCTGTGGGAAACGTTAAGGTGGAAGATGACGAGAAGGATCAAACATACTATATGTTAGAGTAGACCACGCGGTTTGTGAAAGGAGAGGATCTGGAGCAAAGCTTATTAGGGGGTACAACACGCCATTGACTTCGCGTTCACGTACAGACAAAATCAGGCCACTCGACAGCAATCATAGCCAAGGCAGCACACCACTGCGTATGGAAGAAAATATCCCTGAGAGATGGTGTACCTAAAAATCAAAGCTTAATTGTAAGATTGGTTAACATTCAGGGAATCAACTTACAAAATCGGAGGAGGGCAGGAGACGTTGTTAATCGCTCTCCACTGATCGCACTAGCCAAGATGAAACCTGCACTTTGAGCTCTTGCCCATATACCCTTATCAGGTCTTTTAACACCTCTATTCCATGCCGAGGTCACTCTAGCTATTCCGACCACAAGCCAATAGGCCGCAGCAAGGCCAACAGTGAACCAAAATATCGCTTCGGCCCGGCCGTAAGGAGATGAGGGTGACGGGTGGAGAGGTGTGGTTGACACGTCCAAGCAAAGAAGTTCATTACTGAATTCATCGACAGCGTGCAGTCGGGTGGTAAGGGTAGTGAGTGCTCTATGATCACCCCAAGGGACTGAAGAAGCGAATCCGAAAGGTCCTGCGGCTAGAGGACAATATGAAGTATTCTCGGAGGGGAGAGGTTGGGCGTTGGGAGGACGTAGTGGGTTGCAGAGCCATGTTGCATTCGTGAATACACCTAATGTAAGAACGGAAGTCGTGGTGAAGAGTGTCGCTGTGGATTATGGTTAGCTGTCATATCACCGAGCATACGTGGAAGAGAAATTAGATAGTCAATTGTACTTTGTGCCGCTCATAACATGGCTCCACAAGGGCGAAGAGAAGATAAAAGTTGTAAAACGTACCAAGGCTTGAATTGGACGATCCCACAATTTCCTGAGGGCTTTCTCCGAAGACAGTTAGGTTAAGGCTAGTTTTAGATTGGCCTTGGACAGCCTCGACGACTTGACCAAATACCGTAGAGACATTTAGTTTGCGTGCTCCATCGCCCGAGAAACAATCACTAAAAGGCAAGGTCGCGGGATCTGCCTGCACGACCACGGCTGAAAGAACGAAGACAAGGAATAGAGAGTTCATGAAGGAAGTGCAGTGTGAGTGAAGGATTGTGCTCATCGTCAAGAACAGCGACGTCGCCACGGGCTGAGTATCCCGGTGACGCTGTGTGCGCGGGTCGGTGTGTGATTGAGCTGGAAAGAGGAAGGATTGAATTTCCGTCCACACGCCACACGAGGCTTTCCATCATCATATCCAAATCGGGTATATGTCCTCACTCACGGCTTGATTTAATGCTCGCGTGGCTGCATAATTGCAGAACAAGCCTCTTCTACTCCTCGCGTCGTTGGTATAGCTCTTCTCGAACATACAAAGAAGATAAAAGATGGCCTGGATGGGAGGTAATAATTGGCATTGAAGTTCACGCCCAAATCAAGTCTCGCCGAAAGTTGTTCTCTGGTTCGTTTCATCCAACCTTCACCGGTTTTCCTCCTCACAAGTCTTTTCTGCAGATACTCTAGTCCCTGATTTTGGAGACCCTCCAAACACTCACGTATCTCCATTCGACGCAGCATTCCCCGGAACACTGCCGGTATGCCTTGCCATCATTCCTAGTCGCGCTGAGAGACATGAATCAAATCGCGTCCATAGAAACTCAACAAGAAATGCGTAGCACTTGCTATCCGCACAGCGTTGGCCCTCAATTCTGATATACAACTACGGTCAAGTTTTGATAGGAAACATTACTTCTACCCCGACCTTCCTGCTGGCTACCAGATCACACAACATTATGGTAAGACGTGACATTCGCCACATCCTTGCGTCGCATTATTGATGAAATTGAATGCAATACAGCCCCATTTGCCGTTGGTGGACACCTCTCTCTTCCCCTTCCCGAAAATGTCCTCGTACACATCAAACAAATCCAACTAGAACAGGTATAGTCACCCTCCATAGTTATCCACCGAATAGTGTGAATAGAACCAATTAGGACACGGCCAAGTCAATATTCGATCCACGTACACGTCAAACCTACGTCGATCTCAACAGGGCTGGTATGGGCCTCATGGAGATTGTCTCTGAGCCAGACATGAGGTACATTCCCCCTCCAAAGCAACGCTTTCCACAATGAGACATTTATAGCTGTAATGAAGGTCTCCCGAAGAAGCTGGCATGTACGTCCGTACATTACAAAGCCTCTTGAGAGCAGTTGGGTCTAGTGACGGTAATATGGAGCAGGTATGCTACTTCCCTCCTTCATTTGCTCTCCATTCACTTCTCTTTTTTGTCGAAGGGCTCCCTCCGATGTGATGTAAACGTTTCCGTAAACCGACCCGGCTCTCCCTGGGGGACACGCTGCGAAATCAAAAACCTCAATAGCATCAAATTCATGATGGCCGCCATCTGTAACTCTTCTCATTCTCATCAACATTCCCCTTCACGCACTAAAACCACCATTGCTCAGCTAGTGAAATACGACGCCATATAGACATTCTAGAGACCTCGCCTTCGGCAAAAGTTCCTCAGGAGACTCGTGGTTTCTCTGAACATACCTTCGAGACGTACAAACTACGAAGCAAAGAGGATGCGCCTGATTATCGTTACATGCCTGACATGAATCTCGGTACACTCCATTTGACCAAAGTTAGCTACGGATAACCTCTACTCACTTGTTACTGAAAGCTGAAAAACCTTATAGGAACAAATACAACATATCCGCGACACAATGCCAGAACTCCCAGACGTCACTCGCACCCGTCTTCAAAACCAATACTCCCTCCACCCAAGAGATATCGAAATCCTCCTCAGTCTCGATGGTGAACGAGATATCCCATTCGACGGCGAACCCGCAAGTTTTTCCTCCAGCGGTGCCGTTTCCTATTTCGAGAGCATCTGTCAGGGGAAGGGACAAGGACAGCAGGCTATGGATCCTAAAGTCGTTATTAACTGGTATGTTGGCTAATTCCTTCAGAGGGTTGATAACGATTTGACGGGTCGTTAAGGATAATCCATGAACTGCTCGGCCAACTTGCTGCACGTAGAGAAACGTTTAGCGCCAACCGCGTACCTTCCCAGTGGTTAGCTGAACTCATAGATCTAGTAAATGAAAATATCATCACACGTAAGCCTCAACCAGCGAAACTCATCCACGTATAAACTTCATCATTCTCACTTCCAGGCACGTCTGGCAAGAATCTTCTACGCCACATCCTCAACAACCCCACCTCCGAATCACCTCGTGAACTCGCTCATCGACTTGACCTCATCGCTCTCCCTTCCACTACATCGACGCAAGGAACCACCCCTACCGGTGGGGACATGGATCTCCTCGCTCTATGCCGTTCTGCTGTTACGGAATTACCTTCGGAGGTTGCTGCGTATAAAGCAGGCAATCTCAATGTGTTGAACAAGATTGTTGGATATGTTATGAGAGTGACTAGAGGACGGGCGAACGCTTTGAGTGTCAAGCAGGTGCTACAGGAAATACTTGATGATACTTCATAGGCAATTTTTTGTCTCACGTATACTTTAGTAAGGGTTACATAATGTCAGTTCAACAGCATGACTACGCTAGAACCCGCCAACGATTCCGAGGCCGACGTCGATTCGGGACAGTTGGTGGATTCCAGTAAGCATATTTCGAAGCGCTTATGTAACCAAATGACGTCATCCAACTTTTTCCCAACCATCGCGACTTTGAATTTCCTCGAATCTAAAAATGGCTGCCTTGAACTTGAATTCGGTTGTTAAGCTTTCCTCGGGTAGGTGATCGACCTCGATCGGTGACAATCAATGATACCGAATTTACAGCTGATCCATTATTGTAATAGGGTATACTATGCCCATCCTGGGCTTCGGCGTGTATCAGAACTACACGACGAAAGTCTCCGTCTTGGAGGCTTTCAAAGCTGGATATAGGTAAGGCGATATCAGGGTACTAGCGATAATCGATAAACATCCAAAAGACACATCGACTCTGCTCAGGCTTATCGCAACGAGGCAGAAGTCGGTGCTGCCGTGCGCGAATCAGGTTTACCCAGAAGCGATATCTTCGTTAGTAGGTGTCAACCCAAAACAATGTACCCAGAGAAATCCATTCCCATACAAAATATGGAATATAGCGTCCAAGATCACTAGCAAACACCACGGATACGAAAAAACCCTTTCGGGTGTAGATGAATCACTCAGGAAGTTCGACCTTGGTGAGACTCTACTGAGTAGGCGTATGTGTTGTCTAATCTGAGTCTACGTTATTATGGACAGATTATATTGATTTGTTCTTGATACATGACCCTTTCTCTGGCAAAGACCGCCGTCTAGCGACATGGAGAGCTCTCCTTGAAGCTAAAGAGGCCGGTAAGATAAGGACTGTCGGCGTATCCAACTAGTAAGATCCGTAATTTTATCGCGACGATATCAACCAAAACCTGTTATGAAAATATTCGATCAGCTCTGAAAAGCACTTGGAGGAGGTCCGAAATGAAGGTCTGGAACTCCCTGCAGTCAATCAAATCGAGGTGGGCTCCTGATACCTTCATAATTTACCGCATTCTCATCAAGGTCTTATCCGCTACAGTTACACCCATTCTGCCAACAAAAGCCTATTGTAGAGTATTGCCGCAAACATAGTATCGTCGTGCAAGCCTATTGTCCAATCATTCGGGGTAAGATGGATCATGAGGTTATCCAATCCATTGCAAAGAAGGTAGGCTCGTACAGTTTGCAGTATTCGTTCTTCTGCGCTTAAGTGCTGATAACATCAGCACGGCCGGGATCCTGCCCAAATACTCATCCGGTGGTCACTACAACACGGGTGCGTATTTCCATTTCTTCCCATCTAGACGCATTTCAACTTACAGAGCCTCGTATTCTGGAATAAAGTTTCGTGCCACTCCCGAAGACCGCTACTCCCGAACGTATTCACTCTAACGCACAAGTGTTTGATTTTTCCCTGGATGAAGATGATATGAGTAGACTTGACGCGCTTGATCGTGGTGCAGAAGGTGCTATTAGCTGGAACCCAGTGGGAGCACCATAGCAACTTACGAAGACCAAGTCTGTGTGAAATTTAAGATTATCTATGATACCAGACCAGACTCGATAATGTATGAAGAAATGGTTCAAAGATAACCCGTTTGGTATCGGCGCCCTCGTCGTGGCCTCGACGACATCGGCCATCGAGTCCCGACATTGCCTTATCATCCCCACAACTAATTTCATCCTTCCGGAAGTTCCGACAGCACCGGCTAGGCGTTCACAGTAACCGCAAGCTTACGAAGCTGGTATACACACCACCCGGAGCAAGGTTAATGTCCCTCGAGAAGTCACCTGGATGGCATCGTCACTGCTGTCATGTCTAGACAATGTGGGTCATACCTCCAGGCAGCATGTTCTCCCGCCTGAAGTCACCTTACCCTATCAACGTCAACTCGGGGGTGAGAGTGGATCTAGGTAGTAGATAAACGACCGACGTTCCAGTTGGTTGTCTTCAGTGCTTTTGACCATGACTGCTGCTGCGCTAACCATCAACTCGGTTGTGAAACTCTCCTCCGGTAAGCTATCGGTTTCGTATGGTATGTTGGGTTGAATATATCTTGGATGGTGTTTCTGTAGGATACACTATGCCTGTGCTAGGCTTTGGAGTCTGGCAGAATACTGCCACCAAAGTCTCGTGCCTGGAAGCGTTCAAAGCTGGTTATAGGTGAGTTGATTCAGTGCAACCTTACCATTGTCACGCTGACGTCATACCTGCCGATCGCAAATTTGAAGGCACATAGACTCAGCTCAGGTGTATGGCAACGAAGAAGATGTTGGTGCCGCCCTACGCGCTTCAGGTTTGCCTAGAGGGGATGTCTTCGTCAGTAAGTGCTCGCACGAGTATGCACAGAGATGGCGAATGGGACTAATGCATAATCGATAGCATCCAAAATTATTAGTGAAAACCACGGTTATGAAAGTGGCCTTTCGGGCGTAGATAAATCACTTAAAAGGATGGGCTTCGGTGAGTATATCAAAGATGACGAGTACCTAGTCTAGCCTTTCACCTTACTCACATAAATTGTCAGATTACATCGATTTATACTTGGTACACGATCCTCAGTCGGGTAAGGAACGTCGACTGGCGACCTGGAAGGCTCTTGTGGAAGCTAAAAAGGCGGGAAAACTGCGGTCAATTGGCGTATCTAATTAGTAAGCTCTGCATTAACTACCTTATAACTTGATATACATCTCGACTAGCTCTGAAAAGCACTTTGAGGAGATCCGACACGCAGGTCTAGAGATGCCTTCGGTCAACCAAATCGAGGTGAGATTTTCGATCCCAACCAAGTTATCAATGGTGTAGTTTCTGACTTGAACTTTTTTGTTCTTGGACCCAGATCCATCCATTTTGCCAGCAAAAGCCCATCGTAGAGTATTGCCGCAAGAATAATATTGTGGTGCAGGCTTATTGTCCGATTATTCGTGGTAGGGCGCAGATGGATCATGAAGTTATCAAGTCTATCGCGAAAAAGGTGAGTTTAGCTAGCTTGCTCATAAAGAGTCGAGGTTTGATGACGTATGGTGTCATTTAATACAGCATGGTCGGGAACCTGCACAGATTCTGATTCGATGGTCGCTACAACACGGGTGTGTATATTCATTCAACTCCTACGAATACTCTGGTTGAAAATGTTATGTTATATATTTCAGGTTTGTGCCGCTCCCCAAGAGCGCTACCCCATCCCGCATTCATTCCAATGCGCAAGTCTTTGACTTCTCATTGGATGAAGACGATATGAGAAGGCTTGACGCCCTTGACCGTGGTGCGGACGGCGCTGTTTGCTGGAACCCTGTGGAAGCTCCGTGATTGCTAATTAGAGATAGATTATATAGTAACTTAGCCTAACAGTCGCGGTAGTACATGGGCAAGTACCTTGACATAATGCAGTCCTCACGGTGACCCCTATTGGAGATTAGGGGGATCACTAAACCTAACCTCACGTCCTCGACTCCGTTTACATAAACTGCACCAACGCGTCAACATGGTTGCAACAATGCGGGGTAACGGGGCACATCGGACCTAATGACTATATTCAGCTCGAGAAATAGAATTGGATGGGTAAGCAATGTCTCCACGACCATGCGAAATGTCGACATCGTTTCGGAACGGTTTGGGGGGCCCCGGGTGAAATCTAAGTGGTGTATATCGGACACGCGCGTAGTTCTTGAATCGCACTTGGTATCGAACTATGTCCACCTTAAGCTTAAACTCGGTCGTCAAACTCTCTTCAGGTGCGTTTTCACTTATTGGCTCTATCCAAGCTCAACGATACTCACAAAAGTTTCCCTCATGACTACACTCGTGTGTAGGCTATAATTTGCCAGTTCTAGGTTTCGGTGTCTACCAGGGATATGGTGTCAAGGATAACCATACTACGCGAGATGTTTTGGAAGCATTCAAAGCCGGATATAGGTAAGTTATAGCTGAGTATCCAAGAATTAGACACTGACACAGTTCTACATTGGCACGAAGGCACATTGACGCAGCCCAAATGTATGGCAACGAAGTAGAGGTTGGTGCTGCTCTCCGCGAGTCAGGTTTGTCAAGGGGCGATGTCTTCGTCAGTAAGTACTAGTAGCATACAGGTTGAAGTAGCAGGGATCTGATAATTGAGTCGCAGCATCGAAGATTGCTAGCAATGATCACGGCTATGAGAGCACTCTTTCCGGGGTGGACGAATCGCTCAAAAGGTTTGGGTTAGGTGAGGGTTCATTTAGGCTGAATAACCATTGATTCATTCGCTCATCTCATATGAACCATTGGGATAGATTACCTCGATCTGTTCTTAATCCATGACCCTCAATCGGGCACGGAGCGCCGGTTAGCGACCTGGAAGGCGCTGTTGGAAGCTAGGGATGCCGGTAAAATAAGGACTGTCGGGGTATCCAACTAGTACGACTCATGCTTCCTCTTTGAACACCAGCGACCTAACATCCGATTTTCCTATATTAGTTCTGTAAAGCATTTGGAAGAGATCCGCAATGCAGGTCTCGAAATGCCAGCAGTGAACCAAGTTGAAGTCAGTTTCTCCTTGAATTTCGGGTTAAGTTTCGTCGTCACTGACATTGTCATTTGTTCCAGTTGCAACCGTTCTGTCAGCAGAAACCTATTGTAGATTATTGTCGCAAGCACAATATTGTTGTGGAAGCTTACTGCCCGATTATTCGCGGCAAGATGGATCACGAAGTCATTCAGTCCATCGCGAAGAAGGCAGGTTCATCCCTTAACTGTAATCTTTGTATTGGGTAACTGATATCACGCTTATCTATAGCATGCCCGGGACCCCGCCCAGATCTTGATTCGGTGGTCGCTGCAACGCGGGTGCGTATTCTGCTCTCCACTTAGCAACGACTATCCTGAAAGTTCCTTTTTCCTGAATTGCAGATTTGTACCGCTCCCGAAGAGCGCCACTCCGTCCCGTATTCATTCCAACGCCAAAGTATTCGACTTTTCCCTAGATGAAGATGATATGAGTAAACTTGACTCGCTCGATCGTGGTGCAGACGGAGCTATCAGCTGGAACCCAGTGGGAGGCGATTGAAGGTTTGGTAGAGATTAATCGTAAATCTACAATCTCATTCCATTGAGGTATGTACAGCCACTGAAATGACATGATCGAGTAGACCGGAATGTGAAGAAATTGCCCGCTTCAATATCTCGACTACGCGATTGCGAGCAGTCCTACTTTAAGCAAGCCTAAAAATAAATATTCAAATACCATGTCATCAGAATCTTGTTTACTAATCTAAACCTTTATCCTCTGCATCGTCACAGCGGCTCAGATGTTGACAAGTGGGTCGTTCCCGCCCTGTACGAACCTGTGAAGTAATCAGCGTTCGGGGCTAAGAGTGGATCTAAGCAGTAGATAAGCCCTCATGCTTATGGCAGATTAACCCTTGCTCTGGACTATGTCTGCGTTGGCACTGGACTCAGTTGTGAAACTCTCAAGTGGTAAAGTCATTGATTTTAATCAATGTATGATTGATTCGTTGACCACTTCTTGAATGATTCTTCTTAGGTTATACCATGCCCATCCTGGGCTTTGGAGTCTGGCAGAACTATAACACAAAAGCTTCCTGTCTGGAAGCATTCCAAGCTGGCTACCGGTCAGTAGTAAAATTGAATGCAACGCAATGGCCTTTGTATTCAAACTCGCCCAGGCATGTCGACTCGGCTCAGGCGTATCATAACGAAGCAGATGTTGGTGCTGCCGTCCGTGCGTCGGGTCTACCGAGAGGCGACTTTTTCGTTAGTATGTATTCACGTCAGATGAGAATCGAACGAGTGCCTCACGTGTGCTATCAAAGCGTCGAAAATCTATAGCAGTCACCACGGTTATGAAAGCACCCTTTCCGGAGTAGATGCTTCGCTCAAAAGATTCGGTTTTGGTGAGCATCAACTGATAATTGGTCCGGCCAAATATCTAATATTTGATGTGAACCCATGGACAGACTACCTTGATTTGTTCTTAATTCATGACCCTCTATCGGGAAAGGACCTCCGTTTGGCGACCTGGAGGGCTCTTCTAGCAGCTAAAAAAGCTGGTAAAATAAGGTCCATTGGAGTATCCAACTAGTACTATTCATAATTTCTTTTGAGGAAAGTCGATTTCTGATATTGAACTGCAATTAGCTCTGCAAGGCATTTAGAGGAGATCCGAAATGCAGGTCTGGAGATGCCAGCTGTCAACCAACTCGAGGTCAGTTCTCAAAACACCCTAGCGGTATCTGTTCTTACATAGATTTCGCTTCAGATACATCCCCTTTGCCAGCAGAGGCCTATTGTAGACTACTGTCGCAAGCACAATATTATCGTGCAAGCATATAGTCCAATCATTCGTGGTAAAATGGATCAAAAAGTCATCCTGTCTATTGCAAGGAAGGTTAGTTCGCACAGCTTATCATGCTATTCCTTGCTTCATGGCGCCGATAATACAATGAACTGCAGTACAAACGAGACCCTGCTCAAATTTTGATCAGATGGTCACTTCAACACGGGTAGGCATCAGTATCTCATTGCGATTCGACAAGAAATTGATGGTTGTCGAAACACAGCTTTGTACCGCTTCCAAAAAGCGCTACGCCGTCACGTATTCATTCCAACGCGCAAGTATTCGATTTCTCATTAGATGAAGAAGATATGAATAAACTTGACTCACTTGATCGCGGCGCAAAGGGGGCAGTTTGCTGGAATCCAGTTGGAGCAGCTTGATCGTGGTAGCACAAGGCTTCGCATGAGAAACTGGGTGAGTCACCCTCTTTTCACCGGTAACGACCCATCAGTAAACTTGTCTATCAAGTCGTTTGGTTACTATACTCTAAATACTGATCGCCAAAACGCCGTAGAATGCGCATATCTTTTTGCAAACACCACTTTCTACGACGAGAGTTTTTATTGTGGAGCATAGTCTGTGGACCAAGCCCTCACAGGGAAGCTGCATAAATGCTGGAGTTTGAGCTGTGCTGCAGCCGTCTCCTAGAGGATTACTGTAACATCAGCTTGAAGTTCTCAGCATCATTTGGGCGCTGGCAGTTCTACATCATGTGTATGCGTTCTCGTGCGAGCAATCCCTTGACTTCAAGCAACTTCGTCACCGTTGAGAGCCGATTGGGTGTCCAAGCACTTCTTCAGTCCCAGTTAGTACACTTCAGCTTCTATTTATACTTACGATGAACATCTCAGTTAGTGTTGCATCTGGAAAGTGTCAAAACCTGTTAAATTATTCTTGGTACATCGTGAATGAGCACGATCTCCGGCAGTAACATGGCATACTCAATACAGTGCGGCAATCTGTCACTGACTCCCGCTTCACTCAATGCCTAATATCAGTGTGATGGACTTCGTGCGGAATATGTCATACTATAACCGTATCAACTAACGTATGCTCAACTGCACTTTATGTACCTATTATAGCTACTCAACTTGTGACGACAGCCATCGTTCCCACTTCAAACCCTGAAGATCAATCGGTCATAGATGCCAAGACTTATGCTTCAGGATTTATTGGTACTGAAAACTTCGTCAGTACCTTAGCTCTTAGGGGAATTCTACTGAGCGACATTCTGCTAGAATACACTAATAAGGGCAGAGAAATTCATCGATCATCGTCTTGGTAGGATCCGGGTGCTATCCGGCACCAGGACGTTTATTTATTTCCTCAGTCTATTGCACCGCCCCATGATGATTTTCAGTTCATCATAGATCTTCATGAGGGGATGAGCAGACTTTCAACATATGTAGATGAGGGCGCTGACAGGTATAGGCTATAGAAGGTACTTAAACCAAACAGCTCCCCGTGCTTCGCTGTTGATTCAACCAGCGTCCCTACCCCGAACTAAAGGAATCAAATGCGTCTCTGGGTCCTATGCCTTTGCGCCACTTCCGCCATAGCGATCGGGGCCATCGACGAAGTCCACATACCCGTCGAACTCCTGGTTGGCGCTGCAAAAAGTCCTACTGCGAAGCTCAAGCCTCTTATGGGGAACGCCGTCAAACCCAGCAGGGACACAGACGGGGTGACGCGCCGAGATAACCCTCTGGCAGGACTACTCGAGCGTCAGTCGTGTCCCCAAGGTTTTGGGGAGTGTAGCAAAACCGCTACGTGCTGTCCACTTGGCGGCAGGTGTTGCTCCGATGGCGGTATGTCTCATGCAACCATCGTTCAGAAAAATATTTTGATGATAACTGGACACAATTCAAAGGTTGCTGTGCAGCGGGTTCTTGGTGTTTCGGAAACGGCTGCTGTCTATTAAGCGAAGATGGATGTGACGGCAACTCGTGTTGCCCACACGGCTCAAATTGTTGCTCAGGTACATTTAACCTACGCCACGCCCCAATATTAGTACATTGACGAACTGGCTTCTGCAGGCGGTGGCTGCTGTGGCGCAGGGTAAGTATTAGAGATTTCTCGGTTGAACGTCCTTGAAAGAGCTGACTCGTCTAGTGACTACTGTGCTATTGCTGATGGGCGTTTAGGGTGTTGCCCTTTCGGGGAAGTATGCAGCGGAAGCGGCACCTCGGGCTGCTCTCTGACTGGGTACTCCCCCTGTCCTGGAGAGGATTTCTGCTGCCGTGAGTCAATTTCAAAAATTTGGTTATACGGACGCGCTGATATACTCACATAACTACGTTGGCAGCAACTGGTCAACAATGTTTTCGCGACGGTGCTGGCCAGCCTAGTTGTGGGTCTAAATCTGGTACCGGAAACACTGCCACTCGTACGTATTGAATTATCTATTTCGTCATTTGTCCTCGAATATCTACTGACTTGTTTGTGAATAAGGTCCTGCTCCTACTCCTACTCCTCCCATAACTACCAATACTCGTATGTATCAATCATCTTTGTTCGGACATGTACTGACTTGTTCGTGCATAAGATCGTGATTCTAGTTCCACCTCTACTACGCGAAGCCCTAACACCACTACTGTGACCTCGCGCATCAAATCCACCGCTGTCATACCCTCGCCCACGGTGCCCGTTGGATCCTCGACAACTGTCATTGAATTCGGAGCCGATGATCCTCGTTTCGCCTACAAGGGTAGTTGGCAATCCAAGTCATCCTCATGCAATTCTAGTGCACAGTCAAGGATGGCCGCCGATTCATTCTCCTCTTTCTCCATCGACTTTCAAGGTGCAGTATTCAGCCTTATTTCAATTCTATACACTGACCTCAAAGGCGCATCTAGGCTCGGCCGTTTATCTGAGTGTAGCAACGAACAATGTTTGGTACACCGTAACAGTTGGTGGCGAAACCACGGACTTTGGATTATCCAACAGTACTGTGGTGCCGAGCAACTGCACATTCAGTTTTGCCCAGACTGGGTTGTCTTCTAACCTCCACACCATGGTAGTCTTTGTCTACGGTGTGCCTCTGTCAAGCTCAAGCGATGCTCCTTGGTCATTTGAGTTCAACAAGCTGGTGTATGCTTTCTTTTCCCCTCTCTGAAGGGCGTTGGCTCATGACGGGTGAACACAGTGTCACTACCGGCAACGGTCCTGTCGTCTCTAGTTCTCATACAGTCGGTGCTGCTCAGCCTACGACTACTAACGCTGCACCGTTGGCGTTTAGTCCACTAAAGACATTGGCGTATGTAGCAGTCGTCATGACAGGTATCCTAATACTACTCTAATATTCCACAACTGCATCCGCTGTAATCGACTCTTTATCCCTAGTCCTTTCCTAACAAATCGATGACACAACAAGTCTCCCTTCTTGGGTGTATAATTTACGATGCCATGAAATCTGTAACACCGTTGCCATTTGCCAAACTAGAGCCGAACCACGAAGATAAGTCATAAGATAAAACATGAACAGCTAATACATATTCTAGGCTGTCTCATCGTATACACGATATTTTATCCACCGGACTGAATTGCGGAGGGACTGAAGAAGCCTGTGTATACGGGACTTGAATGCACTCAGTCTCCGAGGAGTAGAGAAGGGTCTATGCACCAGAAGGAATTCAAGGCGTGGAAGACGTCTGGTGTATTACATAATGCACAATTTCATACCTACATACCGATCGATGCTAGGACCACCATGTACCGACTCCTCATTTTGTACTAGCGATACGTGTGTTCCTCGTACAATCATCTCTCAGTTTCAGCTTTTGACTCACCATCATTCTCACTCTTCTTCTTTTAAACCCACATTCCTTGCATTCTCTTCCCTCGCCATTCTGCTCGAGATGGTCGCATTGTACGGGATTTCATTTATTTCGTTCGCTCTGGCCTTGTTCACACTGGCTGACCCTCATGGCCATGCTCACGGACGCCGACACCAGGATATTGCTCCCCGCGTAAAGGGCGATATGCAATTACACAAGCGGTACAGCCGTACGAGGTGGACCTTCTACGATGTCGGCTTGGGTGCTTGCGGTAAATGGAGCGCCTCTAGCGACTTCATCGTCGCTTTGAACTCTGCTCAATTCGGGCGTGGTTTTCCTGGCCCTAACTGTCTCAAAACGATTACCATGACTTACAACGGCAAGAGTGCCCAAGCTACCATTATGGACGAATGCCCAGGATGTACTTTCGGAGCGCTCGATCTCTCAGAGGGCCTCTTCCGTTACTTCGCCTCTGAGGACGAGGGCGTAATCTATGGTGATTGGTACTTCAACGATGGCAGCTCTGGCGGTAACGATAAGGCCATATCCAAGCCCAAGACTACGACTACCAAACAGCAGACGAAGACTACCCAGCCACCGCCACCTCCCCCTCAACCCACCAACACTCGCCGCAAGACATCCACCACCAAGCAAGAGGAGGCTACAACAACGTCCTTGCGATCTACATCTTCAACTCTCTCGACCTCGACTTCCAGTAGCAGTATACCGTCGTCATCCGCCGGCTCGTCTTCAGTTCTACCCTCAGTTAACTACACGAGCGGAGTCGCGAGCGGGCTTGCTGTGCCTACTGGTGTTGTCCAATCAACACCCGAGAATCCGCAGGTCATCAACAACTTGAGCCGAGCCGTGATTTATGCCGGGGGGTTGATCGCTGCGTGTGCAGAGAAGAATTAAATTTATATCTTCCTCTCTCAGTCAGTTTCGACTCCCTGCCTGCTTCACCTGCTTCTATCCCATCATCTTCCGTCTTTTACGCTCATCTACTTGGTTAATACATACTATAACTCCATTTCTTTATTCCTTACAGCAACCCTTCGTATACCTTGTCTGATATTATATTGTTGACAAGGCACTTAGGTCCTATCATACACGGATTAGTATGTAGATATTTATAATATCATGTAATACACCAGACGTATGTTGTCTTCCAAGAGGCGTAGAGATATTTCATGGCGATAATTGAAGCATGGCCCACGCATCACGCGTCGCACATCGCGATATCCTCTTCAGATCCTAGTATTTGACTTGAACTTGGAAGGAAAGAAATGGTAAAAGGGGTGAAGCGTTGAATTTGAAACAAACATAAATAACTTTGTCTCATCCTCCATCGATATTTACCATGTTCCGAGGAGCGAAGTACCAGCTCACTACTTAAGCCACGCACATTCAATTAATCATCGCCTTGAAATTCCATGCCAGCACCTCCCGTTCGCGTGGTTGTCAGACTACCTTATAACCGTCCGGAGCAACCAATTCCCGATCCTCCTCGAGTATGTACACAAGTTTTGCATCCATTACTATGAGTTGCAAGTTCATCGCGCCTCCAAGCGCAGATAGAATGGACTGCAGAAAAGGCAGACATACTGTGGAAAGTCATTGAGCTATCCCGATCCAGCGATAATGGTGGAACTGATTGTGAGCATTGTTTTTTTGTTGCTTGGTTAATATCCGGTGAATGAAACCATGTGCATGTGACAGGGAAGGGCTTGGCCACTCACCTTGAAGTGCCATTGCCATACCTTTTGTATCGAGTCCACACAAGGTTTGAGGAGGACCTACGTGGCTTGAAAGACATTGGGGAGGTTTTGAGTCCTACAAGTACTCAGCCACCTAACCATGCCGAGGTGTTCCCATCCACCGAAAGACCCTCTCTTCCTGGGAGACTGACGAGCAGAATGTCGGGCAGCTCCAGGAGATCATCGACCAGGCTAACTACTCCCCTCGCTGTTCGCGCTCGCCTTCACTCTCTTGGAAATAACTCTCAACCAAGGAAAGTCACATCGTCTTCTACGTTAACATTGCAAGACCCAAGGAAGGGATACAATGCTATGCGACCATCTTCCCCTTCGACCACGTCCGAAGAGACCGATTCGGACGAAGAAGCAGCTCAAAAAGAGGATGAAGCTCTACGAACCCTTGAAGAAGAGGAGGCTTTAACTCGCAAATTACAAGATCTACAGGTTATGATTAATAACGATGCATTGGGGCTTGTGAGCTCTTCACGGCCTAAGCAGGATAAAGGAAAGGGTTACAGGCGTGGGCGGGTCGGATCGACACCTCCGCCATCTATGAATAGCAGTTTGGGACGGGATGCCCTTGGCAGTCGAAGTACAAGCCAGAGCCTATCAAGTGCCAATTCGCCTCAGGGCTCTATTCCAGATATTCCCTCCCCTCCTCCAGATTCGCAATTGAACTCGCCACTCAGTAGACATATGGCTGCGTCGAAATCATCGAGCCCGCCCGCTGTCTCCCCTCGAAGCGCCATCGGCCAGTCTCATCGACGCTACGGACCCCTCGTCGATAGAGCTGTCAGTGAACACGGAAGTAGCGTCGGTTCGGAAGCCTCCAGCTTCAGCGATATTAGCGGTGAGCCTTTCCACCAGCAATTAGAAGAGAGATGAGTCTGACATGCTGGACAGATGCAAGTCTCTCGGCATCGGCACTAGAGAGTGCTCTAATGAGTAATATTCGAGGTCAACCTTCGCGTTTGTGAGTACCATCCAGAAGCGTCTCTAAATCATTTTCTGACGTGATATCAAGTTCGGGTTTTGGCCGAAGCAAGCTAGTAGGCCGAGGAAATGGCGTGCTACATTAAAGCAACACGTCGCGCAGACCAATCCGAATGAAGACTTAAAGTCCTCGACGACCGAACAAGCAATTAAAGATATAAATTTAATCCCTCAAATCACGACAAGGGAATTACGCGTTCACGCTTAACAGAATCCGGGCCATGAGCTTGAGGAGAGACTAAAATGGTTTGATATACCCGAAGCGGATGATTGACGATATTTTGGCAATAAGACATACGCGTAGTCCTATAGTCAGCAGATTATCTAAACTATTGTACGCGTATACATCATGATCACAGTCATGTTCATCGCTCAAATTTCGCCCTTTGTTCTCGAGCTGTTCCACCTACTACTTGAGCCTGGCGTTTATATCTCGCCTGTGAATCACTCATAAAGTCGAGTTGAGCTGTTCCGAAATCCTCTCTATCTCCCGCGCCTTCTTGTATCCGCTACCATCATAGAATAACTGAATCATGGAGTTAACATTCGTAACCGACCTTGGCCAGACCTTTACGGTCGAAATTGACCCGAACATGGAGCTAGAGAATGTGATGGCTTTGTTAGAAGCCGAGGTTAGTTACTTTCACCACCAGAGCTTTGTCGCAGTCATGATCTCACAAGACATCGCCACCTTCAGTCCGGAATACCTATCAAAGAGCAGAGTCTTTCCTATGAAGGCAAGGATCTGAATAATCCCAAGGCCGCTATAAGCCAACTTGGTGTCCGAGGCCCATCCGCGACCATAATACTCCGAAGGAAAGTCACTAATGCAGCCGGACAGTACGCTCATTGCTACTTCATAAGCATATGCCGTGGACTCATTTCATTGTACAGAACGATTGAGCAGGACTCGGAAATGATGCGGCTGCAGCTCCTTGGCGATCCAGAGCTCATGCGACAACTTCAACAGGTAAGCTCACCCTTTTACAGTGCTCTAACATCATTTTTCAACGACTCTCTCTCCTCAGGTCCAACCTGAGCTAGCACAGGCAGCACATTCGAATCCCGCACGTTTCGCAGAACTCCTTCGTCAAACTCGCGAACGACAATATGAAGCAGAACTAGTTCAACAGAACGAGATTGAGGCTTTGAATGCTGATCCGTTCGACGTGGAGGCACAACGGAAAATAGAGGAGGCTATTCGCCAGCAGGCGGTGATGGAGAATATGGAACATGCGTTGGAATATTCACCAGAGAGCTTTGGCAGAGTTCATATGCTTTAGTGAGTCTCGTTCATAATCGTTATTTGCATGCCCTCATTGGTGGTGGCATTATAGTATCCCGGTAGAGGTGAATTCACATCCTGTGACCGCGTTTGTAGACAGTGGAGCCCAGCAGACCATCAGTGAGTGATCTAGTTGAATCTACACAGCTACGGTTTGTCCCATCTTGAACCTAGTGAGCCCCGAGTGCGCAGAAGCATGTGGGTGAGTAGAGAAACCACGGTAGATATAACGCTCTCTGACGTCCCATAGGATTATGCGACTAGTCGATCATCGGTTTGCAGGTATAGCTAAAGGGGTTGGGACTGCCCAAATCCTAGGAAGAGTACACAGCGCACAACTCAAGCTTGCCGACCTCCACCTTCCGTGTGCTTTCACCATCATGGAGGTGAGCATCTACATATATATGCAAAGTCACGATTGTTCACAGAAATGTAGGGAAGAGACGTCGATCTACTTCTTGGGCTAGACATGCTTAAAGCTCATCAAGCATGCATCGACTTAGAAAAGAATGTATTACGGATACAAGGACGAGAAGTCAGTTTCCTAGCAGAACACCAACTACCAGACAAAGCAAAAGAGTTTGGCCATGGTAGTGAACCCGAACCCTCGTCTCAAGCTAGTTCCTCGACTCAACCAAGCGGTGGGTCCAGAGGGCCATCATTCCCAGGTGGAGGGAACACTTTGGGTCGTGCTCCGGCTACCAATCTTGGTTCAGCAAGTCGTAGGACGTCGCGACACCCTGAAGAACACATCAAGACGATCATGGACATTGGCGGAGTAACGAGGGAAGTCGCCGTCAGTACTTTGGATGCGGCCGGTGGAAATGTAGACGTCGCTGCTTCTCTGTTGTTCTGAGGTTTAGACGAGGAAAGAACAGATGTAAAATTACAAATGTGTGCGCTATGATACAGAACTTTTCGAAGTACAAAATAATATATGTCAAAGTACAATGTATATTCACTCTATATAGACCAATGCAACAAAACACAAAGCTAAATCAAGCTGACTCGAGTCCTCACCAACCCACCTCGCCAATTGCGCATACCAGCAGAACGATGATGCGACCAATCGCCTTGCATTCTTGCAAAGGCGTCTTGAATGTGCTCGGGACGCAGAGCAGTTCGTGCTTCGGGTGGTGGTAGGAACAGGGAGCAGGCGGGTAGGACAGGTTCAACATCGTTATCAGGTGAGTCTTCCCGACGGCGTTTCTCCGCTGGGCCACCCATTGTATTGGCTTTTCGTTTACCTAGAGAGGGTGATGTTGAATATTCCTCTCGCATATATGCCTCCTCTAGTGACTTCTTAACGGCAAGTCCTGCCAAGGTGAGGGACCGAACCATCTCGAAAGCAAGGAATCCGACTATATCGATTGTGTCATCATTTGCCCTGAGATCGAGTTGTGGTGGTAAGTTGAGAAATTCTCGAAAACGTTTAGCTGGAGAAACCAAGTCAGTTCCCTGTATGTATTCAGAAGAAAGATATCTTTACCTTTACGATAAGTGAAGGATGCTTGTCTACAGTCAGAGTAGTGCTGATATTCCTCTCTTGTCATTTGCCGAGTCGCATCATCTGCTTCCTATGCAGGTATGGATAAAGGATATAAACGAGTTGAAGACATGAGGTCTTACCTTGAGACGTTGGATAGAGGCTTCATGAGCTTCAATGTCATCTTCATCCTCTTCGTCGTCCGACTGATGTCCACTTTGCCGTAGAACTTCAGAGTATATTGTAGTGATTTCCCAAGGCAGCTTGATAGTGATTTTCTGCGCCTTGGCAGCCAGCTTGTCTGTACAAAGCCAGTACTAGATGGGTACATATCTTTCAAGTATTTGGATGTGACGAACTCACCATCTCCTTCTTCTAGAGTTTCAACTTCGACAGCTCCCCCACCATCACCACCAGAATCCTTTGCATGTTTCCGCACGTCCTTCCATGACAAATAGGTCCTTAGCCTATTCACCTTTCCCCGATCATGTCGAATTAAGAAGATCAAGTCCTCCGCTGAAAGCCAACGCGCACCGCGCCGAGTCGCGAGACCACGAGCTTGGACAATCTAACCTCATCTAGCGTTAGCAACTAACTCGGCCAGGGATTCAATCACGTACAAGTTCAACGAGTTGGCTGCGGACGATATCTTCTACGAGGTTCACAGTCTCGGAATTGGGATCCTGAACTTCACCGAACACGAACATCTAGTATATGACATATGAGCTTGATAACCCCTTGACTTATTTCGTGGCTGCTAACCATCTGCGATATTTCTTGCGCGTATTTGTATTCTCTAACACCATTGTTACTGCTTGCCATGATAGGTTCGACGGCTTGTTTCTTAACAGGAGAGGCTGCCATTATGGACGAGTGCAAGTCTGCGAGACGGCGAAATGGTCGGCGCCTAATACAATCATGCCACGGACTGGGCCACACAGGGTCATTCGTGGGCGCTCAGCAAACCTTGAAGTAAACTCTAGATCTTCATCAAGTTGAAGCTCAGGTATGTTTGCAGAATGACACTCAAGTGATGGTTCATGATCGATTAATTCCCTAGCTTGTGCGGCCAGACAGTACTGCATCAGCTGTCCCGAGTCACACTTTCATTGCATTCGATGAACAAACATGATGCACAGCTGGGCGTAAATCAATCAATGGAGACTTAGCGGAAGCAATTTATAAATATTCTGCTTGATGATACCTCACAATGGCTCTGTGTATTGGGCCATGTATTAGTTACGTACTTCTGATACCCGTCTGTTTCGTTTGAAAGCAACTGGCGGTGGCAACATGGACTCCCACAGCTCATAGAACGTCGATGCCAGAACTCTCCATCTCCACTCGCAGGCTGTCCAGAATCTCCTCCGCTTGACCGTCCAATGAAATTCATAATAACCTTCTTGGGCGCGATGAAACACGAACCTACTCACCTCTCAGTGGTGTCCACTTGACTATTCTAGAGCCATCTACTCTCAGGACATGTGGGTCTGTCTATATACCTCACTCCAGGAATCTGGTGCGAATGTAGGAATCCGATCTCGTCCTGAGTCCACGGACGAGTTAAGCCTTCCACCAGAAGGTCGCTTATACTTTACACACTGCCCAAGTGCGTATTCTGCCCTAGCTTTCCATATTTTTGATCTTGCGTAGCATTTCCGTTATCTGTTTGTTCCTCAATCATTCCAGGGCGTGTCCTCTCTTGCATATTCCACGTCGGCACTCTACCTTCTTCGCAAACCGGCCGTGGTCGGAGGGCAGCGACCAAGGAGATCTATGGGACTAGATCTATCTATTAAATGCTTCTCTTGATGTCTCCTTGAAACAGATCTATCCCGTCAGATCGCTCACGCTGATAATACCCCACGAGACCAAAGCAATGAACAATTTTTAGGAATTATCAATCATCCAGTTATCTATTCATTGTCATGAAGACTAGCCTTTCTTGACTCTGGTATCGGGTACGTGCTGGCCACTGGCTTTTCGAATTAGGAGAGTTCCCATGCTGGCTTCTCCCGCGACAGGGAGTTCACACTGAGGTGTTACCAAATGGTTCCTAACATGACATATGGTACCTACACCTATCGTACGTAAGGGTCATGGTGTGCGGCAGTACTGTAGTTGAGGTAGACAAGGTTTAATCGTCGCGGCCCCTTATTCGAACGTCCCTGTCTCGCTCATCGTATCTTTCTCGTCTTTTGCGATCGTATGGGGACGGAGTTCGAGACGGGCTTCTTCGCGATTTTCCATGTCGTCCACGCGGTGTGGGACTTCGAGACCGAGGTCTCTTCCTGTACGATGGGCTCCGTGAGCGTTCCCGCCTGCTCTCATCTTCGTCCTGCCGACGCCCAAGGGAGTTCAGTAGCTCTTCCACACCCTTCATACCTTCCGACTTGAGCTTCCGTGCCTTTTTCTCTTTTTTGCGCGCTTTTCTGGCACGACGTTCTTCCGGTGTCTCGTCTTTATGTTTGTCTTTAGATTTCTTTTTGGATTTCGACTTTTTGAGTGCTTTCTCTTCCTTCCATTTAGCGAGAAGGAAATCGCGCATGGGGTCCTCCGGGTCTATATCAGGGCCAGATGACTCCGACGAGTCAGATGCGCCACCGTCGTCTGGAGAGAGAACAGGATCAGATCAGACTTTGGATTTCGCTAGTGTTCGTCGGGCCGTACCGTATATCAACTGTGGTTTGGCATTCAAACTCTGCTCCTCGGGTTCTACCAATTCGCCATCCTCTCCTTTAACCTTGGGCTGTTTATAATTCTTAACGTGATCAACGCGTAGTGTCTTCTCAAGCACTTTAGCACCGTTCAGATTATCGACTGCGAGAACGGTAGAGCGCTGATCTTCGTACATGAGGAAAGCAAAGCCTCTTGGTTTCCCCGTTTCCTTGTCTCTAGGCATGTTAACATCCATAACTTCACCATACCTATGACCGTTTCTTGTAAACCCAGGAGTGCCAGCGACCGAAAGAGACTTACTGTGAAAATATTGTAATTACATCGCCCTCAGTAAGTTCGAAATCGAGACCCCCGACAAAGATATACGCGGAATCTGTACATTAGTTAGCCAACCGTCAGTTCATGAAAGTCATGGAATTAACCTTTATATTCGTCATGCCAGGATGCACCACTTGTACCAAGTTTTAGTTCAAGGTCATTAATCCTGTTAATCTCTCTGACTACACTTCAGAGGAAACATTAATCAGAAATTTGAGCGAAACGCATGAAGAATACCTCACCTACTTCATGGTCGGTGGTGGATAAGCACAAGTTTCCCACGACAGTCAGTTGGTCGGTCGCTCTTCAATAAAATTTCGAGCCGACAACTGAAACTTTTGAGTCCAATAATGCCTTCCTTCTCATTACCTCCAATCCACGACAATCCAGATGGTAGCTGGGGACCATCATCTTCGAACTTGCCTGAGCAGTTCAAATTCAAGGATATTCCTTATGCACCCTACTCAAAAGCAGACAAACTAGGGCGATTTGCTGACTGGAATGACCCCTCTGCTGATACGCGTCAAGCGACCATTGGTCTTCCTTCTACTCAAAATACTCGTGGAACTGGAGCTGGCGGACGTAGGAGGGATGGAGCTCCAGTTTTCGGAAGCGGGACTGCAAGTGCATTCGCATACTTCCATGTCGAGGACGAATCATCCTTCTCTCTTGTTGATAACAAAACAGCAGCCCCACGTAGGGGCGCGGGATTCACTAGGGGAAGAGGTAGCACCAGAGGAGGTGCAGGTTATGGGACACGTGGTAATACCAGAGGTGGTCGAGGGGGAGCCTCGGGACGTGGAACGTTTAATCAGCGAGGAGGAAGGCGAGGCGGTTGGAGAGACTGGGAAAAGGTAAGTCGCTTTCAGCGTAGGATGTCTATCGGTAAAGTATATCGTTCACTCTCAGACCGGTCGGGCGCGTGAATCATCTGTGGTTATTTCTCCTCAATGGTCGATGTTGGAGGAGATCGAATTCCATCGCCTGGCAAAGCTGCGACTTGAAGTGGATGAACCAGAGGATGTGTGCGTTGTAAAACCAATACCTCAGGTCATACATCGCTAACTTAGTTTTCACAGCGATTCCTATGGTCGTTTATTCGCCTATGATAAATCATACGATCGAATTACAACCAAGACAGAACGTCCTCTCCAATTGATGGATCGCATCAAATACAATACTACGACTTCAGATGATCCAGTTATCCAACAGGTAACTCAGACCCAGTCTCTCAAATCTTTTGCCTGATGATTTTGGTTAGTTGGCAAGTAAAAATATTGCAACGGTCTACGCCACGGACGTTATTCTTAGCGTCTTGATGTGCGCACCTAGATCTGTTTATCCTTGGGATATAGTTATTGTTCGCGAAGGCAATAATCTCTTCTTCGACAAACGCGATGGTGGACCCTTTGACACCGTGACTGTTAACGAAAACGCTTCAGATCCTCCACAAGATCCGGCGCCACCAAATCCCAATAATCCGACAGAGAAGGCTGCCGCTCCAGAGACTCCATCGATCAACTCAGCTACATCGTTGTCTCTCGAGGCTACCTTCATTAATCAGAATTTCAGCTTCCAATCAGTCGTCGAAAACCCGCCGCCTCCTGCCGTTGATTTTGCCCACCCGAACCCGTTCTATGGTCCAGATGAAACAGAACCATTGGCATCGTGTGGATATCGCTACCGTGTGTACGACCTGGGCATCACAGAGGATGAAGAGATCAGAATTTGTGTCCGAACTGAAGTCGATGCCTATTCGCCTGGCCAAGGCAATCCTCGTGATGGACATGGTCTGGTCACTATCCGTGCTCTAAATGAATTCGATCCCCGTGCCCAGGGTGCCGGCGGTGCCCCCGACTGGAGGTCAAAATTGGATTCACAGCGCGGAGCCGTTGTTGCCACGGAAATGAAAAACAACAGTTGTAAACTTGCTAAATGGGCAGTACAGAGCGTTCTCGCAGGCGCGGAGCTCATGAAGATTGGGTGAGTCAGGCAGTTCTATACATATGTATCTGATACGTCTCTTGTTCGGCACCTGTCTTTCGTCGTTCGTTTGCTGATCGTGAAATTGTTCCCAGATATATTTCTCGTGTGAACCCTCGCGATAATGCTCGCCATGTCATTTTGAGCACGGCTTCAATGCGCCCCATTGATTTCGCGGGTCAACTAGGCGTATCTTTAGCTAACGGGTGGGGCATTGTTCGTACTGTAACAGACCTCTGTATGAAGATGCCCGAAGGCAAATATGTTTTGGTCAAAGATCCTAATAAGGTGAGTCTTCCGTGCTCTACTAATGGTAAGATTATATATCAATTTCTGATGTTCGCACTCGCCACAGCCCGTTATACGTTTGTATGCTGTCCCACCTGGTACATTCACTGCCGAAGAAGAGGAGGCAGAATCTTCAGAGGAAGAACCAGAGAGTAGCTGAGATGAGTCTTATCAGTCCCGTAAAAGGCGATAAATGTGTTACACCATATATTGAGCTTAGCTACCGATGTGTCCGTGAAAGCGGATAGTACATGAAACACTGATGTATGTCTACCAGCGGCTTCGAACATTAAGAAGCTTGAGTCTGAGAACTCAACAATGTCTCGACCGCTGCTTCTATGTTTGAACTGTCCGATGGGCTCAGCAGCTGTTTGATGCAAACGACGAAGTGCCAACGTACCTGCGTTGCAGTGCAGCAACAATCACTTCTCGGCCAAAATCAGGAAACATCGTTGAGACTTGAACAACTTCAGCCTCCGTAGGAACACGTATACCAGCATTCGCACGATCGGTCCTACCGGTCAATTCATTGACCCATTCTCGCACGACGGAGGGACCTGTCGAGCCAGTCTCATCATTACCGGGGGCCCGATCGCGGGTCGTCGTATCTCCTTGGGCTGATGGTCTCGCCGTGGTGATTACTTCGTCTTGCAGCAGCTCCGAAGGACCAGCCCGAGACGTGGATGTCGCAGCTGAATCATCAGGAAGTGCACGATTGGCACGGCGTTGCGGACGTGTTGTGCCAATTAGTGGCCGCAGATAGTGCCTGGAGAACGCGACGATTGACGGTGATACGCGGTATGCCTTCAGATTGGCAAGGTCAGAGCGGTATATCTGTCCCGTTAAGACACCAATGATGGCGTCAGCGCCTGAGCCAGGGAGATGGCTCATAGCCAGCTTTTAACAATCATAGACGTTGAGTTTCGCAACGACCGATCGTAGAGGATCATTACCCACCTGAAGAGCGAGCACATAGGTGAAACTTTTATTATTAAGAGGCACACCAAAGACACGGAATTGGTAGGCAAACGGCACGATGCGAGAATATTGATACAAAATGCTGAAGATGAGTGCCGAGGGTCCGGAAGAAAAATGATTGAGGCCAACTCGGTGAAAGAGCAGTAGGGCGATGAATTTGAGAATAGTTGACACGAGCAGCGTTGCAAGAATGAATGACTAAACAAATGGAGTATAGTCATTAACAGAATCAGAGAACAAGCATCAGGGAACCCACCGCATATTTGATGCTCCCAAATCGCCGTTCAATGTGAACACCAGCAGAGTAGAGAATTAATAGCGCCAAGAAGAGATCGCTGGAGTTGGAGAACGCGAAGTGATGCACCGCCAACCGCCAATACTAGCGATCCTAATTCAGGTTTAAAGTGGTCCAGAAAATAGCTACAAGTAACTCACTTGGTGGTGGCGAGATATATGAGGCACAAGCTGGTGCGTGATTAGGAAGCTCAGTGGAGGCATTGATCAGAATAATCATGGCCGCTCACCTGAAGATGGAAGTAGTGCTTCACATCGAAAAGCCCAACAAGGATTGAAGAAAGGGCGCAGCCCACCATTAACCCTGGATCCAAGTTTGGTAATCAGAATGTGAAGAGAATGTCCTGCTAATACTAACCTTTGGAAACGGGAGCATATTCAAATGACATGAAGAGCTGGATAGTTCCAAGTTCACTATGATGGCTTCAATGCTGACGCCTCCTGAGTTAGCATCCCTTGTATTATGTAATCCACCAGGTTAGCAGTTCATGTAGTGTGCACCCTCATCCGATGCCATTACGGAGTCACTGAAGGCTCGTAACCTCCACAACCTACAAAGGCATTTGATCATTGTCCTCATTCGCACAGCGACTATCCATCCAGAATGACCCGTCGGTCAAACCCTGGATTTAGTCCAAGAAATCTCCGCATCAAAGACCCAAGCACGGCGATCTTTTGACATACTATGTTCCTCGACATGGACGTATTACGTGCGATCGACAGTGTGTCCTCTACTCTACCTGAATGACAGGCATAGATCATGGCGCTAACCCCTCATTCAACAAAACGGTTCTGATCCCTGAAATGTCATTGTCGCCACGATCTGGACGCAAAGACTTCCCATATGAACTCTCCTTTTTTGCTCGAGTGTTACCAAGGTCTTTGATGAGACTTTAACATTGCGGAACTGACTGACTTCCTACCTTGTGAGGGAAGCTCTGGATGTTGTAGCTAAAGCCAAATGTTCCTCTTGCGCCAGCTGGAGCCTTGTCAATCGTTCCCGCGTGCTGTAATGGCATACCCTTGACAAAGTGCCCAAAAGTATAGTTTGCCATGGCAAGTACCGAGTTCATGAATCCAATTACGGCTGGAGAGGTTTTGCTTCACAAGACTAATATTTTTTACCCATTAGCGACCTCCGAGGATTGGACGAAGAGGGAACGCTCTGGGCTCTAAAGATAGTCAGCTGTCCCATGACGTGTGCCACTACATGTGTTGTGTATACTTGTCGGCAAGCCATATGGGTCTCCAGTGCCCAATATTTCGCCACTACAGAGCAAGGCGAGTAGCGTTATCGCTGACTTTGCTCCACGATTGTCGTATTAGCGCGCATAAGAGACCGCCTTCATCGAGTGACTCTCAGCTCTGATGTATGCGAAATGTCAATGTGGCGGTCGACAAAAGTGACGCATATGGACTTATCCGCTCTACCTGCGCCCATTCTCTCATGACCCGCCGTCTGTGGAAGTGCAATCTGGGATCTCTAAAAATATGCTACTCGCTTCTGAGGCGCCCCTTCTAAGCTGCCTCCCCATACGCAATCGACGCACACCGTCAGGAGGGATTGAGTATGGAGTGTATTTTTTTGCATACCGATCGATAGGAACCCACTTCCCGACGAATACCTCCGTATGTCGCGCTGCCTTTGACTAGCTTCCCATGTAGTTATCTGGAATCTAGCCTCGTCCGCGCGGTCTTCCTCGGCTGTAATCACACAGACTAATTATTACCCATTCCTCAAGTACTGCTCGTCTAGTTCGAACTTTGCGCAGCAAGTGGTGGCCTCCACGCTACATTCCTTAGAAGTAAGTCAATTGTCCAGTCACACTAATATGACCCTGACTCCCACTCTACCTTCACGTCATGCAGAACCTTAGGGTGAAAAATCTCCTGCGAGGACGGAATGGAGAACGGCGAGCGTTCCTCCGATGACGACATCTCGACATGTTGTCCGACATGGCCGGTTTGCTCTGGCGATTCTCTAATGTCGTCTTCCGTCCACCCTCCACTGGGCTGCTTGACAGACATCTCGTCCCCCATACTCCGGCGCGTCCTTTGGTCCTTTGCCCATGAAAAGTGTCGACGTTATTCCCGACCTCGTCACGGAGCACAGAGTTAGGTTGCCCTTACCATAATTATCCCGGCGAATATCCGCTACCCATGATCGGTCCCAGCTATCCAGTGAAGGTATTTACCCGCCCTTTCTGAGGTGTCCTCAATCGCACAAACCTGGCAATTCCGCTTGGCCAGGGCAATGCATAAGGCTTCGATCTGAACCTACTACCCTAGTTCGCAGAAATAGCCCCAGCTTCTGCTTGGGAGAAGGCTTTAGAAGTGGACAACGGGCTATCTCTGGTTGGCTTCAGCGGCACCAAGAGGTCGGCGGGTTCTCGCGGTCCGAATGCCGTCCTAGACACTATACTCAATCTTCATACGTTGTGTGTACTGAAAGCTTCGATGACGATGTATAATTCACATTCAATTGCACAAAAGTAGTCAGTATCCAGCGTTAAAATGCCACAGCGACCGTGATTCAGAAAATACTCAGGGCACAGCCAGAATCAAGACCACTTGTTCACCAAAACAAACTCCCAGCCCCTGGCGTTTCAAAAGCTTCCACCATGTTTCAGCTAATGGATATTTACATCCTATCAAGCTAACAGGCTTCTGAGGCCTGCTGGAAGCTATCTCAATTCAGGCCAAAACCAGATCAAGTCAAGGTCACAATCTTTGCTTCCGGCGGTTCTTGAAGCGTATTGGTTATAGCTTGCCTCATGTTCTTCGATGACTTAGGAGTTTCTGTAATCGGTATGCCTATGGATTGCCGGCTAATACAACTTATACACATAGTGCGAAAGTGATGCACAGACATGGAATTTTGTTAGTTGATGGAACTGGTTCCTTTGCAAAGGCATAGCCAATGGTCAGCCACAAGGGCAAGAGAAGATAAGGACTGTCGTCGTTGCATAAACCCTAGTGAGCATCTCCAACGTGAAATTTTGCAAGAGATTGTCAGTGTTAAGAGGTAAAGAGGTCATCTGGTCGACAGATAAATATTAGGTTAGATAAGATCCAAATCTGGATGGCAAGCAGGAAACTTCCGTAACGCGCTTTCGGGGTCCTGGTTCCCCACATCGAGTTGAGATCTAGCGTATGTTGTGGCGTATTTACTCCGACAAGCGCTCGGCCGGCAAATCCGTCAGCTTCCCGTCGCATCGCTTGGGCTTTGACTCTCCAACACCCCACTAGTTAGTATGAGTCTTTCTGTACAGAATTTGGAAGACGCTGCTGCCGTCGCATCCGAATTCATCTCAAGTGAGCAGCCTCAAATTTTCTTGTTTTTCTTTTTTTTTTCTCCCTTTGAGCGTACTTTCGATCGAGAACTAGTTTGCGACGGTACCCTTGCACATTGTGGCGTCAGCCCCCTAACATATATACGTTTCATCTCATTTGAGTGTAAAGGACGAGCATCTCATTCTCTGTCCATTGTCAAATTATCTCATATCACAGGCCTCGATAACCTACCTAATGAGGTGCACCACCTTCTACAAGAGATTCGGCACAAAGATATGCGGTCCCAAGGTAAGTCCATACTTTCTCGCCTGTCTGCCAAGTTCTTCGGTTGCATAACGACTCGTGTGGGATACGTCTGTTTATGCCACATGCACCTCCGCACAAGAAATTCAGAATTTGATTCACCTTACTTAGAGATTCAACAAGAGCTTGCCAAAGATCAAGCCAGATTTATTCGTCATTCACTCAGACATCCTTCGCCATCGGTGACTACTCCTGGCGGGCTGTCCAACGCATCTTCAGCAGCGCCATCACCGCCTGGTCAAACACCCACAAATGGCAGTTCAAAGCTGCTCATCCCAAGTAAGGTAGAAATTGCATATGATGAACTCAATCAACTCGCGGATGAAAAGATTGCTCTTGCACAAAAAATTATGGATGTTCTGGCTAGAACGAGGGCACGACTTGACTTCGATCTAGCCAAGGTACGTGTTCTGCAAGGAGAAGTAGGTGATGTACCCAGTGTCAAGCAATACCACTCGTACAGTGGTGCGAGTACACCTCTTGCTCCATCGGAATCTATATCCTTTGCAGGAAGAAATCCTCCTTCGGCGATTGTTGATAATGTCAGGAACCTGCTAGCCCCAGATGTGCTACCTCTAAGCCCTGCCGCAACCGCTGCTGCAATGGCCAGCGTGACTAAAAGTAAGTCTGGCCCTCATCTGACCTGCAAATTCTTCGCTTAACGTGAATGGACAATTTACCCGCCCGCTTTGATGCGCTTTATCTTGTCACCTGACACTAACTTCCACCCACAGAGCGTCGGGTAGCCGCTACAAATTCGATTAAACTCCCCAGTCCTGTCCCTCAGCCAAACGTGAGCACATCCTCCATGCCCTCTCGTTCTCGCTTGTCTCGGCAAATCCAGCTACCGCGTCCTGCGGAAGAGGATGCTCCTGAGCTAGATATCGACCCTGATGCCGAGGGGGACGAGGATATAGAGGGTGACGATGCAGAAGACTCTACCCTGTATTGTTTCTGTCAAAAACCTGGCTCTGGGGAGGTAAGTCACCTCCAACGCTTCCCTGTGTCTTGATCCTGTTCTGTTCACTTTTCACCTATGCATGCCGATGGCAAGCGAGAATTGTCTTACAGCCCGCACTCCTTGACCTTCTAGATAGCAATGGTCCGCCTTGTGGCGTGGAAGCGTTTCCCGCTTTCACCCATCCCTTGTCTTTCTCGCGCCATGCGCTTCTTTTTCGCTATTTTGTCCATTCGGACTCCTTCCTTCTGTCTTTCCCTTACTCTGGATGATTCTTTTCTTCCTCGGCAACACGTTACTGACCCCTGGCTCCACCAAAACTCCTTTTGACTTTTAGATGATGATAGGATGTGATAATCCAAGTTGTCCATACCAATGGGTAAGAGTTCACTATGACTTTTTACCCCATATTCAACGACCACATCATATCTTTCGACTCGCCATGTCAATTACTTTCCCCTCTTATTTTCATCCGAGGCTCAGGGTTACAGTCTCCACGTACCCATAACGCCGAGATCCTTTGAACCACATTCTACATCCGAGTTTTCTATACCTTTGTGGCGGCAAAATTCATCTAACGCTAAAATTCCCATATGGCGAACGATGACATTGCACCCCGTCTCTCGTTTCCTTCTCATCACTACCTTCATGCGAAAAAACCATATACTGATTGGCCTGCTTGATTATTCGCACGGATACAATAGTTCCATATCTCGTGTGTTGGCGTAAAGCAACCCCTTCCGGACAAATGGTATTGTCAAGAGTGTAAGAGCAAGGGGGCTGGTGCACCTGGTCGAAAGGGGAGGAGGAAGGCATCGTGAGGGAACCACTTACGCTATAGCCCCTTGTCTTCAATTCAAACACATCAAAGCCCTCTGGATCTTCTACACACACAGCGCTTGACCGTTCTTTTTTTGTATATGATGGCGGCCCCTGTATCATGGTTATCTTGTAACATGAAGAACCAACTACGTGGTTCATAGACTAGGTTGACGTTCCTCTCTATCTGTTTCTTCAAGAACGGTCCGTTCCGTTCATTGGTGTACCTCTTGATGTAATACCTACGACTACATGGAGTCTCGGTGTAATCCCTTTTAATCCGATGCCGCACTACGTATGCCGGCAACGATATCGCCTCAAGACATCCCCGATGACGCTTCTTCTCTGCAATTCACTCTCGCAGAGACGCTAAGGACCATTGAACCCGACTGCATTGCAATATCGACACACTCCTGTCTATGATGATGCCATTGTCGGACTCATCGGTCGACTCTGCGACAACCCCGGAAACAGGGGGATTCTTCATGGGATAGCATGCCAGTGTAAGTACTTCGCGAACCAAACCTAGTTCCCCCGCCTCGAACCCGGGAAGATATTAAAGCATTTCCTCCACACGAAAAGTTCGCAGAAGCTCTGCTGCATACATAAGCGACACGCGGGACCGGAGGAAGCTTTCCGCCAGCCACGACGGGAGTTTAACATCGGAGCTCTCACATCTATAATGGGATCGGGTGTTTTGTATACATAGCAAAGAAGTGATATGGCCTAATGCAGACACGGGTGTGCTGAAGCTGGAAGGATAATTAATGCACTGGGGCGAAGAGGCTGTATGTATATCCATATCACAGCGTCTTATCTCAAAGCATCCGAAACTTAACCCATTGCCACCTACCAGGATACAAGTTGTTTCCAGTTGGTTATACCCATGCGATGTTGACTAGAGTCTGTTACCAGTGTTAGACCCCGGGAGCTCCTTGAAATGGAAGCTAACAAGCAGTACTACTGCGATACCGCCCATAGTAGTAAGCTGCGATAATCCACGTTCCGCAGGTGACAGGCTTCCAATGTTCATAGCGCCCGCCGAGGCGGTGATAGCTGGCGCATTTCCTTTGGCTTGCATCATGCTCTCCCTCCCTCTCCTGTTTCAAGTGCTCCTCTCCCCCTCGATCTCCCTCAAATAGGTAATCAGAGAATTCACTATAGAACAAAGATGACGAGACGTTCTGATCATGAGTTCGGAGCGTCTCTGGCGGTTTATGCCCATTGATCGGTGAAGGCTATACAAGTGGGATGGGGCGCCCGTCTCATAGGACTTCTGAGCACCTGTAGAATGAAGTGACTCCTTGCAGATAAGTCGCACTGCCTTGCCTAATCGAAGCGGCTGTCGAAGACTAATTTCCAGAGTTTGTCCATGTCGGGATCAGTGCCAGTCGTCAATACGGGTCTTGCAATCAAAGTATTCATCGTTCCGCGGTCAAGACGTGAATTAACGACAGTTAACCAATGCCGGCGTGTTTAGCGATGCGTGATTGCAATCCTACAATCGAACTGATAAGACTTCCACCTCAAATAAGCGATCAATCACACTGGCTCACCAGATGCTAGATGCGCACTTGCACTATAATTTGTACACAGTGGTTTGAAGCACTGGAATGATATACAAGCCGTGATGTCAATCATCTTCCTGTATGATGGGTACGTATTCCTGATTGTATCTGTGCCAATGTATCAGATAACGAAACTAGCTCAATATCAACCATACTGTCCTGGTAAGATGGATCTGTTTCCTAATAACAGTGAGCGATACGTTGAACAAACTGAGCTTTCGCCAATCAGAGGCTTGCTTCTCAATTTCGATAAGCATCTAAGCGAAAGCGACTCCCGAATTAAGCAGGAAACATCGACGAGCCATCCGAGTCGAGTCTGTAGCGCCACAGTCCGAGACATCCTGAGATCCCGCAAGAATTCAAATGTCAACTCGAAGGTCCATGCACCGGGAGCAATTCTCCACTCCGGCAAAGTAAGCGCCCAGACTTTGTTCCAACTTGCCCCATCCCACGTCAAGCATGAATTGTTTCCCATACCTTTCAACTCTATTTATCTGACGGGTTTGGCGACAATGTGCAGCGTGGTGGAGGTGGGTTACTGCGTGAGAGAAGTGGCAACTGCTAGGAGTGTTTCATCTGTAGGTGTGCATGTGTCCAGGATACGAGATCCGCAGGATGGTTGGACGATCCGTCTTAGTGGTGAGGTAAGAGTAGTTGTGCCGAGCAGCTACTTCTTCGAGCTACAGGATATCCTTTGAGGGTACACGGTACTGCGTGCGCCGAGAAGCAAGCTTCGGGCTTCCGAGAGCCGACTTTGATGCGGCCATTCTCAGTAGCTTCCAACGATGATTGAATGTATCTCGCGCCGGCTTTGCGTCAGAGTCACAGTACGCTTCCCATATGCACCAAGCTTCGGTCACATGTAACGCAAGAGCAGAAGTACGCCTTTCCCGACTATACTGCGCCCAGTATCCAATACTGAGGAACTGAGCAGGAGGAGGAGTGCCAGTTCGAAGACCCCAACAAGTATAGGAGCCAATGTCGTTCGCAAAGTGCTGCCGGTTGTCCTAGAAAACAGCTAAGCGAGTGGACGGCTGTGCTTCATAGTTCACTTCTTGGTGACCTGCGCAAAAGAGGCGGAGGGATTACTATATTTGGAAGCCGACGGTCCAACGTGTGGAGACTGCACCGCATTTTGGGGGCCCGCAAGGCTGCATGTGCTCGAGGAACGCATCGAGTTATCTTAATTAAAATTATGATTAAAAAACAGGTATCACCGTCTGCAGTTAACGCAGATGTGTTTCAGGGTGCTAGCGTGGTCCTACTACGCTTTTTGGACCTGATGACATCCCTCTCACATCATTGTTTGGTTACGCTCGCGTTGCGATCTTCCTAAGCGGACGTAAACGGGCTCAGCGTTATCATGCTCGGAGCCAAAAGTCAAATATAGGCCTATAAATGACAGTACTGGAGTGCATCGTGGAATATGCGGAAATATAATCCTCGACGACAGTAGCAGTCACACGGTACATCAAAGCGTCCTCTAGTGCTGTGCTCGCCCATAGCAGTGAGACTTTGTATACGTTGAGAGAACCGAAACTCGACGTAAGCGTCTGTGAGAAAAGGTGTGGTTTTGGGCGCGATACCAGGATATCTAGAATATGGTAGAACCTGTGCCTTTGACCCGCCCAATGGACTCGGATTCATTACCTTGAAATTTTAAGCAAACGCTCTCACCCGCCCAGAGGATGGCTACAGAGATCCGACACTCAAAATAATGAGATGTCTTCGATATACGGCTGTAATACTGTATTGTACCTGACTCTTAATATATAGATTATTCTTGATGTTAGCCCATCAAGTCAAAGGAAGTCCGCATTCACTGGTGCTCCACAAGAGTTGACTTTCCGATCAGGTGTATACAGGTGGCGCTGCATTTCTTGCGGTGCCGGTTGCTTCTCATAGGCTGGTAGCGTGGGTGCGTCCATGTTCGCCTGCTGTATATCGAACGTTGGGCGTCCTCAAAAGCTAGCATATCGCCCTCGACATCGAATTCTCCTTGGCAAGCACGATTGAAAGCGGCGGCGTTCAGATCCATGTATCGTATCTGAATGTCCCTGGAATGCTCGGGCATCAAGTAGTTTATGTCCATCCTAATTTATTGCTTTTCATTTTCATGTCTGCGGAAACACTGAGCGTGTACAGTCCTATTATACGCCGCTCAGAATTGTATTACGGCTGTAACGAAGGGGGATCGAAACGTCTAAAAATATATACGTCAGAGCGATGAACGATCAAGATCAGAACTGGTGGGTAGAATGGGAACCTTTTGATGCGAGAATATGAATTATGATGTATGATAACAACTCACGAATGTCTAGGTGGCAGAGTCTTGGTGGGGTCTTCTCAACCAAGTAAAGAAGGCTTCCCGAGAAGCCACGGAGTAGCTTCGAGAACCTTCAAATTCGGAGAGCCCACTCTCGACTTCCATCCTCCGTTATGATCCATGTAGAAATCATCTTCATTGAAGATGGTGGCGTCCGTTCAAATCAGTAACTAACCAATTTACTCACCAGTATTGCAAGACACTGAACGAGAGACGCGCAGTTGCTAAATGCAATGCCTCACCGTCGTCTTGACGTGTGGAAGCGTTCTATCTTGATACCCGCTGTCGCAGTACATGTTATGTCGTACTGAAAGCAAGCACTTGTCAGTAACCATTTCCAATGCAAGGTAGCGCAGTACGCATCTGCACCCACTTTACCGGACCTGGTCCTGCTCTCAACACAAGACCCACGTCCACCTTAATAGGCCAACTGAGACATCACCTCACCTGCGCCGAAATCTCAGCGTATCATGTCGCTGGGAGATATGGGAATCTCGGAGAAGACAGAAGAGAAGCCAGCTTCGAATCTTCTATGATGCGGATGATGCATTGATGGGACACTTTTAATCTGGGTTCTGAGAACTTCGCTGAATGTGAGCATATTACTAGGTAGTAGCGTACGTGATCATGAGATTAATATGATGTTAGAGTTAATGTGTGGGGTGAGAGGAAATGGCCTTTTTACCTTCGCTTTCAAAGTTATATGATATCTTGATTTCCAACCTCGCCTTCCAATGAGAATCCGCTATTTGATCATAAAACGGTGTAACGGCCCTTCGCGCGAACTGACTTGGATGGGATATGCGTATCAATCAGGTTGTTTCTATGATTTCATTCTTCCGGGAAAAACATGGACAAGGTTGAGGTACTTATGGCAGAACCTATCCCTCTATCTCCACGATCGATACATATGCCAAGAGACACGGGCATAAGCGAGATAGCCCATAGGGCCTAGACGGGATTTTGATCCTTTCAGAAAAAAGAAGGAAAAAATAACAGACTGAGACAGACAGAACTAAAAACGGTCGTGATCAACCCAAAAGTGGTTATCTAAATAGGCTGAGAAAAAAAAGAACTCCAGTTGCAATGTGACTTGATACGAAGGGTGGACCCCCCGACCTTGTGAATCCTGATAAGCTCTGACACGGTATGAAACATTCTTGTCGTCGAATGTCAGATTTCCTGAGTATATATGCCATAATGCACAACCATAGTTGATGAGTAAGCTACGAGCTCGTTGTTCTGTGCAACAGGCGGTGCAAGATACCACAAGACTTGGTTGGTGGATTAACACATACGCATATGTACGACTTATCTCCTTGCTGCACCTGACGATAGCTCTCGTTTCTTCTGAATCTTCCCACAACACGAGCGCCGAAAGCGCCAGTACCCAACTAAAGACTTCGGACTTCTCCAAGTCTATTCACCTCCGTGAAGGACTAAGGACTCTATGGACGATCGATCGAATTCAATGCACCGACACCAACACAATATACTTCCGGCCAGAAATCCGATAGACGAAGCAATCCCAAAAACATACAAATGACCAAAAGCCACACACATACATATATTCTGTGCGAGTTCTGCATACATAGTACGTAGTGGTAACAGTAACGAGTTTCAGGTTTTTTTTTTGCTGTTCTATAAAAAAATGAGAAGTATATATGCGGGGAGACGACGCGACGGCTACGGTGAGAAAACCTTTCAGATTTCAGCGTATGGTCGGTAAAGTCGTTGGCATCGCATAGCCTTTGTGCGTTCAATCCTTCCCGGAACTACGGGCCTTTTTGCTTTGGGCTAGACAGCTATGGGCAGGAGTCCCTCAAAGGAGTTCCTTATTAGCAATATACATGGAACGTGCCATATGCGCGCCCGTCGTAGAACGTGGCAACTTTACCCATCGTGAAAAAATCGTTGACTCACGAACCCCACCCGTAAAAAGTTCCCTCGCCGCTCCCTCCTATACGCCGTCCGTCGGGTTCTATTAGTATTCCGTAGGTTTATTTATTTATTTTACTTTTGAGAGGAACTGGTGTGTGCCTGTCAGCGTGCGCAAAACTATGCGTTTATAATTTACATGGGATTTTTTTTTTGCCTTACTCTAAACGGACGTTCATGGACTGGTACCTGGTTAACGCGTAACGGAATTGGCGGCCCGGTGTCTGAATACCCCATATATATCCTCCTCTCTGCTTTTCCTCAATACAATAACAGTTACCGCTTACCGCCTGGCAATGTTACGGCCGGGCGGCTTTTCTATATTCAGTTCAATTTGAAAGTTTGTGGGGTAGGCTTCCAAGAGCTCGACTCGTAACGCATATAGCTTATTATTACTCTTGTTGCTGCACATGATGCTAGACAGGCTGACCCACCTGTCTACATACATACCCCACTTTGCCACTTACCCTCGCCACCCTCACTACATGACTCTTACCCCTAGGTTCCCCCATGTACGTATACGATTTGAAACGCCCCATGGTATAACGCATAAGAATGCCATAATGAGTATGTGTGCGTGTGTAGGTGTGTGGGTGGAACATTCGATAATGGAAAACATACGGCTTCTCCCGCGGCATGGGCGCATTGTGTTCGGCGCTTTAGCGCTAACGCTGGCCTGTCGCTCCTGTCGTTGTTGTTGTTTTTTTGTTTTTTGTTTTTTGCGTTTGCTCACTTTCCTTCGACGCCCCGCGCCTCTCCTAGTACCCGGTCTGTCACCTTGAAGCTCAGAATATGGTCATCAATAATCGAAAATCCTAACATCCTTGTATTATACGCGTTCAATCGGCTAGGATACAAGATAGTCTTGGCATGGGCATCACCGCCCGTTCCTACATGTACAATAATGAGTATGTATAAGAAGCCAAAAGTATCGTGTACCACGGAGGGTTACTAGTTTACTGTTGAGCTTATTTACCAATGGCCTTGTACCGCGTATACTGTGAAGTACACATGGACGATGGGCGGGGGGCGGTATCTGTGGGAGAAACTGAACGGGAACGGTAAGTCGGTAATGGGAAATGTGAGTAACGAGTTGTATATTACTATGGAGTATGTGGGCAGGATACGACCGTTTAGGGTTGAAACGTTGACTAGTCGACTCTCTGTTAGTCAAACCAGATCTAAAACGGTTGACATCTATGACGATTTTTCGGTGGGTGGAAAGGACACCATCCGGCCATGGTTGTGGCGTACCCTCTGTTGGTCCTTGGAAGCCTAAAATTGCAATGCATATATTACTTATAATCAAAAGTGATTGTCCGCCGATGCCGACTGAGTACTGGGCGCTCGATCGTCGTCCCGTCTCTTGAATATCTTGCGAGGAGAGGAGAGTATTAGAATCAAAAAGGTGACGAAATCG
This sequence comes from Pleurotus tuber-regium, assembly GCA_014058305.1. NCBI lineage: Eukaryota > Fungi > Basidiomycota > Agaricomycetes > Agaricales > Pleurotaceae > Pleurotus > Pleurotus tuber-regium. The sequence goes on from JACFYU010000024.1 coordinate 879,456, forward strand.
CCTTATTAGATTATTTCATTGACGCGTCGGGCGCGATGTACAAGGAGGGACATGTAAAATGGGATACATATAATGGAGAGGCGGATGCTGGATATGGGATACGAAGAGATAAATTGAGGATGTCGATGAACTTGGCTTGATGCCTTTTGAGAGAGAGATTGCGACGTACACGGTACAGGTTTCAATTTTTAAAATTTTTTTTTAGATAATGGAGAGCGGAGAGTGGATACGGTGTATGCTCATGCCAGAGGTTCAACCGGGACAACGTACGCCGATGAATCAAAGCTGGATGCAAAGGAGTGAACGTGTAAGGTAAGAGGCTCGGAATACAAAGCGCAATCGCATGTGCTGGTGGGGGTGGCGATTGCGGATACAATGATATTCCGAGACGATAATTGGTCTTTATCACCCCCGTCCCCGAGCCCCTTTTCAGCGATGGTTGAGGTAGATGGTGAGGAAGGGGAGGGTAACGCTGTACTGGGAGAGTCCTCGGAAAGAGATTTGTTAGTGTTTGTATGGTTGTATCGGCGGAGATCTTGATCTAGTGAGAATATGCCGCGGGTTGGACAGGTGTCCAGGGCCAGGAGTGTCAGGCGAGATATGCTGTGCAGAGCCAAAAGAGTGGAACGTGTTTTGTTTAGAGTTCCAGGGGTCCTGTTGGTATAATATAATAAAATAATAATAAATTTTTTTTGCAGGGACATATAGAGCAACGTCGACAGATTCCCGAAATCGCGTTCAACATGGACTTTACCCTTGCACATCACTCTGCTCCTCGCACTCCCTCTCCGAACCAGTATCAAGTCCAACACCACTACGACAAGGACATGGACAACAACAACATCTTTCAGCCTTCTCTGCTCCAGGAGCTCTACGAGCAGGACATTGACTACAATCCTCAACACGACCACCCACTTCCTACTCAGCCCCTCCAGATCTACCGTCGCGCTACCTTTCCCTACGTCAGACACGATCGCGACGACCTCCATCTCTACCCTTCAACACAACCCTTCCTCCAGCCACAACAACAGCCTTTCTACCAAGATCACTTTTACCCACAACCATGGCAGGAGGATATCGTCAAACACGAAGACCACCAGCCTCAGCTCATCGTCCCCTCCCAATCCTCACAACTTCCCTTCTTCCCCCACCAACACGCCCTCCCACAACAACAACAACCCCACCACCAAGTCGTCTCCCCCGCCCTCGCTCCCCTCTCTTACCTCCCCCCTCACTCCGCCATGCCCGTCCAACACACAGACGACGCTGCATCAAAGGAGACTCAATACCTCCGACGACGATGCTTCAACTGCCACACCACCGAACCTCCCTCATGGCGCAGATCCACCCTCAACCCAGGCAAAATCGTTTGCAACAAGTGCGGCTTGTACGAGCGCACCCATTTGCGCCCACGTCCTCTTCGTTTCGACGAACTCCGATCAGGCAACAAGGCTAGGAAGCAGAGCAACGCTGCTGCTACCACCACAGCCGTTCCCGGCAAACAATCCCCAACTGGAGGTGTCAGTCCAAAGGTCAAGAAGGAACCAAGGGAATTTGCCCTCCCTCGTCGCTCCTCCGTCTCTTCCTCCGCTTCTTCCACCTCTGGTGCCTCTGATTGGGACGATAATGGCAAGTTTTCATCCTTTTATTCCCGCTCTCTTCATCTCATTTTTCCCCCCTAGTTTCGGTCTATTCTGCAGGCTCTGCCCCACCAACCTCTTTCAACTCTCCCGCAGCCCCTTCCTTTCCTCTCTCCCGGGACTCTCAATCCCCACCAAGAGACGCCACTCTCATCCCCTCGGGTGGCATCCGTCTACCCAACGCTCCTCTCTCCGATATAGCATCCTTCCATCAATTCGCTCCAAATCACGAATCACCCATCCCAAGCCCACCATTGTCCGCTTCTCTCCCTCCAACTCCCCAAATCCTCTCCCCGTCCCTTGAGCAATCATCAGGTTCCCCACTCCTCTCTTCAGATGGTATCCCATCCGCACCAGCCACTCCCAACAGCACACACACAACCCCACGAAAATCTCATTCCCTACCAATCACCAACGGGTATCATCATCATCACCACTACTCCCCCCAAGCGCAAAACATCAACCTCACTCTCAGTCCCCAGAGTCTGAGCTTGAACTTGGGTGAGGGTGTTACGGCGACCAGTGCAGCTGCAGAAATGGGGATGGGGTTGAGGAGGATGAGTGTCAGTAGTGGGAGTTCAACGTTGGGCAGTGTTCCGGAGGAATCGGCTCCGGTGATGTTGAATGCGTTGGGTGTTGTTGAGGAGACGTCGGCGTAGATGGGTACGCCTTTTTTCGATATGTTACGCCCCGAAGAAAGAGTCTAGATGACGACGACATGATTACGACCTCCCTCCCTCCCAACACACTCCTCGTCCTCATACTCGGGAAGCTTTGCACCGACACCCACAAAACATCTTTAATGACGAGCCTGAAACGTTGTAATACCTAATCGGATTATTCTTCCTTTTGAAAAACCTGCTTCTTTGGTTTTTGGTGGTTCGTTGAAGCTTCCTCGTCCCGTATCTGCGCTACCCCCCTTCCTCCTCCTCTGCCCCTAGTGGCCTTTGCACCCATGGCTGTATATCTGCGCCCCCCACGAAAACGCATACGCATTTTCCGAAATAGACATAATGTATCATCATCATCTTTTGCGTTCTTCGTTTCGTCGGGACGTTCGCCCTCTCGTCACACACGCATATGCACATACGCATACACATCGGGACCTCTCTCTCTCTTCCTCTCAAACAGCAAAAAAGGAAGAAGTGCTGTCCTGTCCTGTCGTTTACTCGGACTTTCTTCGTTGTTACTTTTTAGTCGAACCTTTTTCTTTCTGCTTTTAGTTGTTTATAGTATTGAGAGAGTGGTAGATGCCTTCTCCCTCTTCTTCCTTCTTTTTCTTTGACTTTGACTTTTTGTTAGTTAGTTTTTTTTTTTTCATCCCCGATTTGTGTTTGTGAAAAAAAGAATGTTTTCTTTTCTTTTCTTTTTTTTTTTTGTGTAGCTGTGATAAGTGATATTGATATTGTGATTATATATCTTATTTATTGTGTTTTGGATTTCCTCTGTCTTTTATTATATCTCTCTCTGATCGATGAAGTGGAATACAAATGATGTTTTGTGCGAATTTGTTTTTTTGTGTGATAAGTCTGGGTGTTGGAAAGTTGGTTGTAGGTATACGCGAAATCTTTTAGTAGTTCGTTCTACGATAACGGTCCGAGTCCGAGTGTGGTACGCTAACAAGCATGGAAGCGAATAGGAGTAGAAGTAGAAGTAGAAGTAGAAATAGAAATAGAAATAGTTATAGTAGTTATAGTGGTTATGGGTTTTGGATTCTGGATTTTGGATTCTGGATTCTGGATTCTTGTTTCTAAAAACCGGGTATGAGGCGGGTTGGGGAGGGGTGGTCAGGGAGACGGAGGAGGCGGTCATTCGAATTTTGAGTAAGGGGATAACTGGAACGATTCGGAACCTCAACTGAGCTGTACCTCCAAGTTGATTATTCAATTAGATGTGCTTCTATGTGTTTGAGTTGAGTTGACTAGCAACTTTGGTCTTGAAATCAGCGAGATCATCCCGTTTTTAGATTATTCAATTAGATGTGTATAGAAACGCAGGTATAAAGTGTTGTATCATAGCATCCTACAGTAAACATAGCTCAATTGTATTATCGTCACGGTTATCCCCCAACCACCACCACCACCACCACCATCCCTTCCATATCCATAAGGACCTATCGAATAAATGAAAAGAACTCGCTACCAAGTGTTCGGTGTTTAGGCATCATAGCCTCAGTGGTGTCAGAGGGATTTCGAGCGCTATTGGACCTTTGGTTAATGGAAGGACGACGGAGCCAATGGCCGGGATCCTGTGGCTTGATCATTTGCGTTCATAGCCTTCGGTGCGTCACTGTACGAAAGACTTGCGCAAACCGGCAGCGACTTTCAGTTTTTATGTTGATGGGAGAACGTTTAGTTATTAATTATAACATTGGAGATGTAAAGATTTGTGGTTTGGATGAAACTTGAACTGGAATGGTTGGAAACTCTGATCAGTTTGGGATTGATGCGAAAAGCGCTTGTTCCGGGAACGTGAGGATCAGTTGTGTTGGGAGATATTGCGTTCTTTTTTGGTTCGTTCGTCAGGTCTCTGTTATGTTTGCATAGCCTGTGCAAGGATAAGTGGAATAACTCACGCGTTCGTTCAATTGCAAGTTTCGCCAAATAGGGGGATAGGGGATAGGAGGCAGTGCACGTGGCGCTTACAACCAAGAGAGGCAGGTGTTCACCGCGAAGACATCGCGTTTACGAGTAAGCACATATCTAACTGACACTGCGATAATTCACAGAGAGAACAATGAGATGACTACTTGCTCCAGACCCCTCCCCTCCCCCCCCCTCCTCCTCCACTTGTCCGCAGTCACAAAATCCGCAGATTGTGGCACATTGTACTTTTTTTGTACGTATACGGCATTATAAGCTATGCTATGCATATCTTCATACATACACACACCACATGCACTTGACTCATTGGTTTTCGTAAAATCTCATAAGCCACTCGATGTCAAGGTAAGGGGTAGATAGGCATGAACTCCGGCGTTTGGGAGTCTAGGGATAATCCGTTCACACCTCGGAATCAGTTACTTACGAGGCATTATGACAATTGCATAACGAATACCTTTAACTCTTTGGCGATTACCGATATACCCACAGACTCATACGTATACCCTGATCTGCCTCATCGCTCCAGGAGAATTGCTTCAGGGACGATCGGTCACTCCGTAACGTGTTTGAGGTTTGAGGAGTGTCCAAAAAATCATCCATGGAGCCAATCATGTATCATGCATCTAAAATGGTCGCTTGCCAGCCGTAAACGCTACCCGCTAGAAGGGAAGCATTATTCATTCGATAGAGCGAGTTTATCGTAAGCGGGGAACGTATCTGCCCACTTAAGCCCGTTAAATGCATACAGACGGAGCACCGAGCGTCGGCGCTTCTCTGGTAGTGGAGATATGTAAAGTAGAACATGGCTTTGCTTGTACTTACTCCAAGGAGCGAAAGAACTCCTGGAACAAGCTCTAGTGCCTGGTGTGTTTTGATAGATAGATCGTAAAGAGTGTTTAATGTATCTGTTACTGTAGAGCCTAATCACTAGGTCACTAGGTGATCAGACGTATCGTACTTTAGCAATACACGATGAAGGCGGACTATACGTAGTTAGTGCTGTTTAGTAGGGGGGAACGTCTAAAGCACACATAAACCCGGAGGGTGAACTGGGGTCATGGAGTAAGCCAACGGCTCCAGCCGTTGGACACAAATTGTCCTAAAGAAGCCCACCTCTGCCGTGCATGCTTCCAGGTTTTTTAAACTCCAAACACTGGAATGCAGCGTATGAGAAGGTGGATTGTATATACACGTGTGTCCACCACCACCGTAAGCGACTCACGTACGGGCATCGAGGGGCGAAAGCGCTAAGGTGATACACTTAGCAGCTCTAGCGTGAATTAGCAAGCAAGGGAATTACTCGTGGGGAGGTGGGTCCGTACGTGTGAGCTTGGTACATACATATGCTTCTCTGCTTCTAGGAACGATAAAATATAGGAAACACTCACACAGGTACCGAATGTATATGGCAGAGAAGAAACTTGAATTCTAGATGTTGACGGTGAGTCGTTAACCGAGTATCCTCGTGGAGAGGGAAGGTGCCGGGGAGAACGGTAATGGCGGCGACGGGGTTTACAGTGCCAAGCCATAGAAGTCATAAATAGTGCGCTTCGAGCGAGTATATTATCCAGGGAGAGTCGGGAGTAATCTAATCTCGGGGAAATATAATGCACACAAAGAGAAATCCAGAGCACAGTAGACACGGGCTGCGGCACGGCAGGAGAGAAGAATTTTTACGGAAGAGGAAGTCTAAAGTAATTTAGCGCCTGGGGCTTTAAGTTTCCTGTATCGCAATCCGGAGGCAAGCCCTGCCGGAGTATAAATGACTGCCAATGAAAGAGCTGCCTAACAGTAAGCCGTGGGGACGATAGGGTACAGGATGGGTTAGGGAATGGAAGGATGGTGACGAGCGCCGGACAATGACAGGACAAGGGCTAGTATGAACAATGGAGGTTGATTATAAGAATAGAAATAGTGAGTCTTGACAGACAAGCATGCTTGAACTGAATGCAGGAAAATGGATAAACAAAAACGCCGGGTGTAGGCATGTAAACGGTATTTTGCCGAGAAATGTGTTACGATGCAGGCGCTCCAAATACAAAGGCACACTTGAGAATGGAACTCGCTGCGAGTTCCCATAGGATGATTAGATGTTATGCAACGGTTTGACGGTTTGAGAACAAGAAACTAGGAGGTCGCCTAGAGCAACGGAAAGACTCCCGAGTTCCGAGTCCCGGGGTGTCCATCGTTGTGTGTTACGCTAAATCGTCCGTACTGCGTATGGCTATGACATACGTTGTGCGTAGAATGTAGACATGAATAAGATGTCTGCTGTCATGTAACAAGGCCAGAAGTAAGAAGAGTCGTGATTTGACATGAATGTGATTGTATGCCGCAGTGTACGCAGAAGTCAAGAGGAGTAGTGAAGAAGTCTTGGTTTAGTGTGCATTAACGGTTAGGGCTGGAAAGATAATCCGGTCTAGGGAAACAAAAGTAGAGGTAACAATCGTTCTGCTAGTTTGAGCTATTGTCAGTGTGGCGCAAGTACAAGGCTCACCTTCTGTGTAGTTGACTAGAGCGTATCCTAGCGATAGCCAATAGCGACTCTTGAGACTGAAAGCGACCAGCTGAAAGGAACGTGTTCTCCAATCCAAGAAAGTAAGAAAAGAACCAACACGCGCTCCAGGTTCGCTACAGCGTAAGTAACCCTTCACAAGTCGTTGTTCTAAGTTTTCTTTGAGTTTTCTAGAGCTTCCGCGTCGCGAAACGAGCCTCGTGTTTGCCTTCTAGTTCCTCTTACTGCCAAACAAAGCCAGCAACATTCACGACCGACTCCTTTGTCGCAGACTATTTGGCGGTCTTGGCTCAGCGAGCTCTGGGCTATTCCGTGTGACGCGAAGAAAACCACAAACGGCGTCCCAATGCGATTGCATTCACCCAGCCTAACAAGGCACCCTTTGCAATGTGATGTCAGTGGCAAGAAAGCAGCGAAATACGATGAAGCCACAGTGTGAGTACATTGTCAAAACTCAGCGAACGAGGACCCCGCAAAGTGCTAGGGGCGCTAAGAGTAACTGGCGCTAAGCCTCCAAAGTGTTTAGCAAATCTCAGGTAGAATTTTCTGTGCCTGTAACAGCCACCTGAACTCCTTGCACCCTTATCTATGTCATGTCGAGTAATCCGATATGCAGACGATTGCCTTAGTTTGCGGATTCATGCGAGAGCTAGTGGAGAGAAAGGAAATTTCCCCTTCAAACACTTGCAACCTCTTGACACCTTTTCATCAGGTGTGTATGTCTTGCCAGGTTTCAGAGTATGCAGCTCACGGTCTTTGCGGTCCAAAACATAACTTCATCTTACTTATCGCAATTTTATCTCAAAAATAAGCTTCATAGGCTGTCTTAATCGTTGAATTCCCCACAATATATTGGATCTCGTACCGCCATCAAAAAAACACGGACTTACATTCGATCTCTTCGAGGAATGATCGTGATCACCAGGTTTTTGAGTGCGTGTTATCATGATCGTATTTGGAGCAAGGTGAGGACCTACAGGGTAGTCGAGCCTTGGTTACACAGATCGACCCCTGTGTTCACCTCCGCGAAATCCGAGCCAGTCCCCGGTGGCGTTGCTATATCCTCCATCCACTGAAGGTTGGCATGCACGATAAGTATTACCGGGAGGCAATATCTATCGCCATCAACGTCGCACTGAGGGCGTTGTGCACCAACATTGACCAATGTATGTTTGCTTGGAAACAGGGTACTCTCCCGAACTTCGAAGTCGGTTGTAGAAGGTATGTATACTTATCATCTCAGTTACCTGCCGCACCCTGCCAGGTTGTTATCATCCTTCTCTACTCTGATCAATCTATAGATCACCGGCGTCTTGCTCCATAATGGCCATGATTTGATTATTCATAAATCGCTATAATCACTCTCATATAACAGACTGCGTTGGTGGCGCATCTGGAGTTGGATGTCCCCGAAACCCATCTTCCGTCCGGAGCTAGTTTATACCCCACCAAGCGCTTTCCCGAATGGAGATGTCATTTGATTGGTTACAATTCATATAGATTATGCCGGTTAATGGCTGATAATGTCGGGGTCAGACGTCGCATAAATGTGACATACCTATGTCAACCTCGGGGCTTCTAATCGCTATGACTGCTAGTTAATAAGTGCTTTTTGAATTGATAGGCATTCTGTTGAGCATATGCCCATGCCCAATACTTATTCGGCATCCTTGTGAACAGGCACCTGCTGGGTCGCCAAACTGGAGTCATTGCGTTACGTGCGGTTCCGAGGAGTAGTCCACGGAAGTAAGTTGAACTCGCTGACAGCTCACGTTCATGGACCCCAGATACTAGAATTGACAACGATCCGTGCATGCTTTGGAGGCTGCCAGCACCTTGCAAGTGTTCAAGCTCAAGTATAACCCTTTCAAATTAGATCTCGGTATGCATTGCAGGGAGCGATCGGGAGACCCCCGTTACTGATTTGCAGGGTCCAGTATGGTGGCTGAATCCGCTCAATAAATTTGGTGGCTTTGGAAAGATGACAAAATCATGAGTCTCTGTCTTCTAATAAATCATATTCACAAGTAACTCCTAAGTCATTCATCTCATTGTGCCTTGAAGGATACTTGCCCTAATATGTTGCCTTAAGCCAAGGCGGCGTATCCCGTAGTATTGCCCGGAGTATGATTGCTATTTTATTGAATGCGGTGTTCATTTGCCACCATTACGGAGCGGCGGCGTAGAATCATGTCAAGTAGGTCTTCATATGTACTTTCTTGCACGCAGGTGAAAACGCGTCTCCGGAATCTGGCAAGCTTCGAGTCTCGACTTCAGCACACGGTGAAGGTCACGGGTGTTATCGATTGGTGTCCTGTCAAGTGGCGTCTTTAGAATAGCAGATTGCCACTGGACGTTTCGCGGTCAAGGCAGCCCATGAATAACCATCGTCACTATGCACTAACCCAAGAAGCAAGTGTATATCTTTTGCCTAAAGCTGAAGTTTTGCTGGTTTTTGCATGGTAACGGCTGGATATGATCACGAAAATGAATTTCATTCTCGACGATCTGCAAAAGAAAAAAATACAGAACGGAAAAGAGTAGCGCCTAGCTAACTAGGGTTTTTTTTAACATTTGTCTTGTCATCTCGCTAGCTCGATCCTTACCGATACCTGTGAGACTTTTGTACAATAGACTTCCTAGGTCAATTAATCTTGGGACCAAATTTTGGCCTAAGTCGATGAGTTTCATAAGCCTACGCAAAAGGATGGACTAAGTACCATTGGAGACCTACGCCAATAATATGGTGGTCTCGATCATGCAGCCAAAAAAGGATTGGCGCTAAAGAAACCTATCGTAGGGTGAGAGTCGAGCAGTGGCGGACGGTCGACGCGCTTCGAGGCAGGAACTGCTGCTATTGTAGCACTAAAAGATAGCAGGTCTTCTCCATGGTGCTTTGAACTGAACAGATAAGATAGCAGTAGCGTGTCACGCCGCGAGCGAGGCGATGGCAGGTCTACAGGACTACCGAATGGTGGCGACCATTGCTGAGTCAGGATAGGAATAGTAATAACAATGGCCCTCGAGGATAAATTCATCCCAGGCTTCATAATAAAACACTGTATGGCCATTCGGACAAGCAGACCGCGCGTTCTGCGAGTGACACCGACCCACATACGCGTCAACCGACTTGAATGGAGAAAGCATACGAAAAAAAATGGGATCTCTATCGCCATCCATACCAGTCCGGGTGCATTACACGTCAAGCTATTCCAAGCTAGTGGATCGTCGTTTTTTTGAAGTTGGAACGGATGGGCCCTCTGAGTAACTAGTTTGGGGTCTTGACCGATGACCACACGTGCCGATGATAAAGGAACGTCACCAATTAGACTATGAGGTTATTTATGCTGGATTAGCTGCATGAGAACCTTCATTTAGTATAAGATGCATCATGGGACGAGCTGAAGGTGGAGTATGGAGGCCGTGGAAGCTTCGAGCCACCAAAGAAGGAGCCATCGGTGTGCAGTTAGGACGACGGTGCCGACTACTTCGGTGAATAATTACCTGCTTATGGAAGCAGGTAAGCTTGATGCGTGCCAGCTGCATTTATTGTTGCTTGTGGGCGAATAGTATCCATGTCTTCATGTCTACATGAAACAAAGCGTGACCATAAGCCTCTACTGAGAAGATCAGTGCGCTTAAATTCCATAGACTGAGAAGAGACAAAAATTGTGAAGATGATAAAGCGAATAGGATGCAGGAACGATAGTGTCTTCACCAATCGTAATCGCTGTTAATGTAATTCGGTTGGGGGCTGCCGGCGGAGAGTGTGAGTCACACGGCTCGTGCGACTATGGCTCATGGGGGCATTACGTCTTCGCCGGAAGACGAGAAGGGTCGTATTATAGGTCAAACATTGCTGGTTGGACCTTCTTCCGAGGCGAAAGTTTATGCACGGATACAGATACGTTCAAAAGCCCGACGTCTTATGTTGAATTGCGGTAACAGAACTGCAACAGAACTGCACCACAAGGGGCAGGACTCGCTAACAAGCAGCAGTACTTGAGAGTGCAGAACTGTCAATGCGGCGTCGTCATAAATGGATATTGAGAAGCAGGACCAAGGCACGACGCCGCCAGCAGATTCAACAGTCTCCTGATGGTTCCCGAAGTATAATTAAAGCTTCCCCAACATTCCACGAAGTCAGAAGAGATCTCGTCATACGACTAAATATCAGATGAAGGGGTAATCATGTTGTGCAATCGAAGGTTGGCGCAGAGCTAACGGAATTGCCACAGCCGGAGCTCTAGAATTACAAAGTTCTTCAGTCCCATTGAGTACTATTAGGGAACACTCAGCTTAAGAATAGCCAAATGGACTGAGAGACGTGGAACTTTGCCGCTCAAGATATGCGCAAAGGTATAAACCCCGACACTCAATTAATCACCCGTTGGACATCTCCGTTGTAGGTGGACCGTTGTGCGGTGACAGCCAGACAATTATGGCGGACAGAAGTTAGTGGTCCCTCATTAAGTCGAGGCTGGAGCTTGGGCCGTTCTAGTAAAGCCGTTTCCTACGCTTACAGTACGAAACAACCTCTCTGAATCAGAGAAATCATTCCGACGCGATGGATATACTTCATCTGCTTCTGACACAGCATCCTGCGTCTCTATGAAGCGCTGACTTGGTTGTTCTGGGTTCTATGATTAGTGATTCCCCTAGCCTGTCAAACTCGAAACACTTCCGTACGAGTTACAGGAAAGCCAAAATACGGAAAGGGTACCATGAGATTGGTCAGAGTGCCAACTAGAAGGAACCATGTGGTGTCCCAACGGCCGTGAGTCATGCGACTAGACCGGCGTCACACCTTCCTCATTCAGCCCATCTCCTTTCCAGAATATAGCCATTATTAGAGTCGTAGCACAGATCCCGTGCGCGGTCATATTCCCTCCAATCCGAGGGCATTCTTGACAGAGGCGCTGTAAGCAGCTGCGGGTGTCAACGCTGTTGCACGTTCTATGTCGTGTTCCGGCGAAGAATCTTGCGGAGCGCTCAATATATTATACGTGGCAAGGTGGTACGCGAAACTTAACCCTCTGGCTGCAATCCTAGAGCCCATCCATTGCATGAGCGAAACACCAGGAACCAAACCCATGACGTCTTTGAGATCCCAAAAGTCTCGATGATGAGTGATACGACCCTGTTCATTGAATGCTAAGCGAGTGATGATATGCATCTTGAAATGGAAAGGCGAAGGCAGTTGGAGAGACGTTCCAAGGACAGTTAAGGATGGCGCCACAACATGGTGCATTCGATGGATGGACGTCGGTGAATGGTTAGATACGAGAGAATCGGAGGATAGTTCTGTATGCATTCCGTCTCTGTGAATTCCGGGAAGAAGTAGGATGTTGAATGTGTGTTCAACTATACACTTCCGATGTCCGTCTAGATCCATTGAGTATTTATATAAACCTCCGGCAGGTCACTTACCGAACGATTCGTTTTCGCAGACGTCATTGATTTCAGACCATGCGCGTAGAGCTCGCCACGCTTGGCGGCCTGAATCGGGAGGTTTGAGTCGCAAAATAGTACAAAATGTGGCGAAGGGTCTTGGGATGCTCAACGTGCTGAGTTGACGGGATAGTATGAATATATCTGCAATCATTGATCTTGTGGTCGCAGTTATGCATGGATTCTCGTAACTGTCCCGACGATCAGTAGGAGACAGGAGACGCTTGACTCATGGTCGTTACTTACACTACAAAAGCTACTCAGACAGCCACAAAATGGACAAGTGCAAATTATTAGCTTACTGGCATTAGATTCGTAAAATCGTTCAAGGGTTGCCTGAGAATGAGAGGTTGGTGTTTCGCCATACATGCAGTTACACACTTCGAGCGCCGTAGGCTGCAGTGATATGACCGACATAGAGTGATCTACATGTTCCGATGTTGAGCTCGGTCGCGTCGAAGGGGCCATCGTCTGTTCAAGCCAGCGGAAGCAAATGTGCGACCAGATGATATCTCCCCACAAAGCTAATGCCAATCAAACGCAAATAGTACTCAAGCCCCTGACGAAAGGAGATCACGTGCAGGAAAAATCAGTTCTCTGGAAATATTGCAGGGGTCAATTCATGGCCAAGGGCTCCCAACTATCCCAGCTCAAAGCAGCTTTATCGCAGGCCGGACTCACCGGTAATCACTCCAAAGGGAAGAAGCGTGCGCGAGCCCTCAACAACAAGGAGAAAGATCGCGTCAAAAAGGCCGCTAAATTGCAAGAGATTCACCAGAAACTCAATCCATTCGATGTTAAGGTCACCAAACTAAAACACGATGTCGGCGGGCGGAAAATTAAGGGTGTTTCTGGACGCCCTGCTCGAAGTAAGCAAGCTGGCATAGAGCAGGTATAATCATCCTCAGATATAGCAATAGCATAGTAATGACATTTGACTATCTATTAGCGCAAGAAAACTCTTTTGAAGGAGTTCGAAGAAAAAGGTCATGCAGGGGGGATCATAGATCGCAGATTCGGGGAGAATGACCCAACTATGCCTTTGGAGGAACGTATGTTGGAACGTTTCACCCAAGAACGGCAACGAGGTTCTCGCGGAGGGGATATCTTCAACCTAGAGGACGAGGACGAGCTCACTCACTATGGGCAGAGTCTGTCTAAATTAGATGATTTTGATAATTCTGGCCTTAACTTGGATGAGTCCGACGAAGAGGATTCCGGTATAGTATATCTCCTCTACCTATATTATCTTGTTCACCGTCTACTGCAGGCCAAATTAGCAAGGATGCCGTCGCAAAATCACACTTTGGCGGCTTCGACGAACCCGCCAAAGAATCTGATGATGAGGTTAGTTCGACTCAAGTTTTGCCTTGTGTTGTGGGTTGGACTAAGTCAATTACAGTCAACCCACAAAAAATCCAAAGCCGAGGTCATGGCTGAGGTTATCGCTAAAAGTAAAGAACATAAGGTATCTAATAGGATTTGTTAGGCGTTGGTTTGGGCTAAGCTTATATCTTCATCCAGCTACGCCGACAATTAGAAAAGGAGCGCGATGATAATTTACGACATGAGCTGGATGATGAGTTCAGCTCTATACGACAACTGCTCTACGCACAAGAACCGTCTGTCGCTGATATCAATCCAGCGACGTCGTCGAAAACCCGTGCTAATGACTCTGCTAAAGATACCAAGGAAACCGACGATGCGGATTATGATCACCGCGTCCGAGAACTAGCATTCGATCAACGTGCCAAACCGAAGGATAGGACGAAGACAGATGAGGAGATTGCTTTGGAACAAAAAGAGCAGCTAGAACAAGCTGAAAGGCGGCGGAGAAAACGTATGTTGGGGCTGGATGGAAGTGACAGCGAAAACGAGGGACAGTCGAGATCTAAGCGTCAGCGAGGGGGGGATGATCTAGAGGACGATTTCCACGAGGAAGAAGAATGGAATGGTTTGGGAAGCGGTTTAGGAGAGATGCAACCGCGCTCTGCATCACCTTCGGGTGATGAAGAGGATGAGGATGAGGACTCAGAGGTTTCGGGCGAGGAGGAAGATGATGATGATGAATCTGGTAGCGATGACGGTCAAATGGTGGGTGCAGGTGAACTGGAAGAGCTAGTCCCCCCAAACCACGCAGCTGGTAAATCAAAGATGAAACAATCGACTGGCGAACTTCCGTTCACTTTTCCTTGTCCTTCGAGTCACGATGAATTCTTGGAAATTGTGGATGGCTTAAACGATGCGGACGTTCCTATTGTCGTTCAACGAATACGCGTGCTGCACCATCCAAGTTTTGCTCCGGATAACAAGAATAGATTACAGGTAGCTCATATCCCCTTGTGAACGATTGCCTGACAATACTAACGACCCTCAGGCCCTGAATAATGTCCTCATCGATTACATCCTGTATATCACATCTCCACCCTCACCGCGCTTCGGCCTTCTCAGCCTCCTACTTCCCCATATCTTCGCCCTATCACGAAGCTATCCTACCCAGTCAGCGGAATACTTCATTGCAAAGCTCAAGCTCATGCACCAGAACCTCAAACGCGGCCTGTCGAAAGGAGCTCTTGACCTTGAGGCAAAAACCTGGCCTGGTATTCCAGAACTAACGCTACTTCGGATCATAGGTGCTATTTGGCCCACTAGCGACCTGAATCATATCGTCATTTCCCCAGCACGTATACTCATGGGGGCTTACCTTGGTTTGGGGCGTGTGAGAACTATATCCGACCTTGCGAGCGGCCTTTTCCTCTGCACGTTATTCCTGCAATATGAACAAACTTCCAAACGCTTCGTCCCTGAGGCAGTCAGCTTCGCCGTCGGCGCACTCCTGCATCTAGCTCCTAATAGCTACCCCAATGTTGAGTCCGTTCCAGGCACATTCGCCCTTCCTGATTTCCGCTCGGACGCTTGCCGCCAGCTTGTTATCGACGCTAAGAAAGCCAAAGATACGCAGGCTCGTAAAGCAAATATTTTGGCCACTATAAGTGAAGCTACAGCGGACGAGCAAAATAAAGTGGACATTCTGAACGTTGCGTTGGATTTAGTAGGGAGGTTTGCGGATCTGTATAAGAGCTTGGATGGCTTTATCGAATTGTACGAGCCGATAGGGGAAATCCTACAAGGTATACAAGAGAAGAAACTGCCAGAATATCTCAAGGTACGTTCATTATTAGTGGTAAACTCCCGTTCATTGATTTATTACGATGTAGAAATTTCTAGTTTCATTACGGAGCAGGATCGAGAAACTCCTTCACTTCGCTCGCCAATCTCGCCGACCTCTCCTCCTTCAAGCTCACAAACCGATCCCGATCCCTACCTATGTTCCCAAGTTCGAATCATCGTCGTCGTCGTATCTGCGTCACCAGGATCCTGATCGTGAGCGTAATGAGGCAGCTAAGCTGCGTAAGCAATATAAACAAGAGAAAAAGGGTGCTATCCGTGAGTTAAGGAAGGACGCGAGGTTCTTGGCTACTGTGGAACAGGAGAAGCAGAAAGAGAAGGATCGTGCATATCACGACCGCATGAAACGTGTTTTCGGCTCTTTGGAAGGAGAGAGGGCAGAGCAGAAAGCCATGGAGAGAGAGAAGGCGAAAGAAAAGAGGAGGGCTGGTCGGAAATGATTGATATGTGTAAATCATTTGTAAATACTGCAGTGTGCAAGCGGTGTGGCTTGAAAATGCTCAATCCTAAGAGCGCTTATTTTATAATAAACGCGATCACGCTTATGCTCTTAACCACAATACACGCAGTCTAGACGATGAGCTGAACCCCCCAGTATGGATCAACAACCTTCTTCTCAACTTGGACTACCTCAGTTCGACTCTTCAGACGATGAAGGCTATCAAGCTCTTCTCACTTTCATGCGCAACCTCATTACGGGCCCACTGGCCGACGAAAAGAGTGCTAGTCGTGTACCCTTCAACAATGAATGGGTTACGCTTGTTGACGGCCTGAATACTTTCTTCAGTATGATACCGTCTTACGGTGAAATAATGTGGAATGAGAAGCAAGACTTGCTGGCGTTGGTCGCGATGTCTTTGGAGGTCGTGCGATTGATTGGCATCCGTGTGGAACGCGTCTTCATAGGAAACGGTGACCTTGGTAGAAGGACATTTCTAAAGTTGTTAAACCTTGCCTTCTCTTTGGATCATTGGGTGGACGCAGAGATGGCAGGGGATGCTGATGTCCTCGTACCCAAGGCTCTTAGACATAAAGTCTTGCCCACGATTCTAGCTCTCACTCAGTCACTCGATGGACACGTCATCAATGCAGCCAATCCTGGAGAAGCAGGGTGGATTACACTTCGGAATATGCTGCAGGACTGCTTGGACACTGTAGAAGGTGCGTCTATGGGCTTTCACATTTTCCTCGTCTGGAACTGATCACATGGGTACCTAACACAGAATTACTGCAACTTTTGCCTCTGTCAACGTTTCCGTGCAGCGTACAGTTATTCTCAGAGCCCAAAATCAGTCACGTATGTACAATTTCGTACTCATTCTTCTTTCCTGGTTGACTACTCAAAAGGGTGCCATTGACGCGTCCTCTGGCGTCATACTTGACAATGCTACGGAGGTTCCGCTTATGGCCGTCACGATTCTTGATGTTGTAGTGCAGACTATTTGCCTTTCACTCCATTGCTACGCCTTTCTACAGCAAACATATCGCAGGACCACAGAATTGACGCAGCGCCTCTTCCACTATTGCCGATCTCCTGCCTGCTCGACCACGTTCTCTATTCGGGCCCAAGCTCTGACACGGATTCTTTCTATTGCCAGTAAATTGTGCTCTAGGAACGGAGACATGACTAATGACGCTAAATCACCTCTTGATAACTTACCGTTTCTCCTGTTGTGCTTTCGCATCAAAGAGGGGTCGAAATCCGACTGGTCTCCATTTGAGGATGAATTCCGAGCAGCTTTATCTGGCTCTGGGGTCGTGAATTATAGGCAGGAGGATATGAACACGATCATAAATCTTCTGCTAGCGCAAGATTGGGACCAGAAAGACGATAACTTACTAGTACGTCGTGTTATCGTTTTCTCTCCTGCGGATAACCTCAAATGTTCATATACGCAGGCCACAATCAAGGCCTATATTACTCGGTGCTCCCTTCACCTCGGACCAGATTCATTAAGCTCGATCCAGAACCGAATTACGATGACGGCAGAGAGCCCTGTCTCTGCGTTGCTCAAAGGAATATTAATGGATTCACGGTTGAAGCGTGACACGAAGGCAGTTCACAGCTCCGACACACCAGCGTGGCGAACGCGAATTGAAGCGTCATTGAGAGGACTCATTAATCCTGATGAAGTCAATTGGATGGATGTCGATGGTGGACTTAGCGACGAGGAATATATCCTGCGCGCATTGAATGCCTTCAAGACGCGATTTGAGAGGTTCGATCATCATTGTCATGGTTTTTCATTTTAGAATGACTCGTCATAGGCCCCTGGATGATGCATCACCGAATAACCGGCTCGCCCTGACCCAGCAATTAATACAGTTACTGTGTATCTTCGCTCGCTGTGATCCTGAAGGCACTCATCGTCGCCTTCCCAATATTGCCACTCTGCCCTTCTGCCAATATTTCCTCGCGCGTCTACTTGACGGAATGCCTGAAGATATAACCGACAAAGTGCGAGGTGCCGTATACGAGGTCTATAATACCATTATGGTACACGATGCGCCGGTGCTCACTCAAACGGATCTCCAACATACCTTAGATGTAATTCTACGCGGGCTGTGTGACAAGAACCGTAGCGTCAGACTTGCCGCAGGGTGCGTGAAAGTCTGAGTACGGTGACTAGTTGGTAACCTTTCCCCTTGGCAGACGTGCTCTCAATCGAATGTTGCAAGCATATGGACCGACACATAATCTGTCTATTTCCACAGTATTCGGTCACCTGTACCGTCTATCAGAAACTCATACAGTACGAGAAACGGAATCTCTCCTTATCACGGTTGGTGCTATCGCAAAGTGAGCCAACAGGATTATTCCGATTCTGCTGGTCTGACAACGCTTACATCCTAGATGTTCAGAACCCGAGCTGCTGGAGCATAGTGTCTGTTTTCTCATCTCCCAGCTTTCTAGGCATAATCCTCTCCTGAAATCACTATCGTACACACAGGTGAGCGTCTTGCTGCGTGGCCATATTTCATTTTCCTAAAAGTTCCAGTTTTTGGGAGTAGCGAAGTATCTCAAGAAGTCAACCTACAGCCTGGTTCAACCTTATATGACCATGGTTGCCCCTTTCCTTGTGATGCGTATAGTCACACAACCGACCTTGCTGACAGAAACTTGTCGTCTCATTTCTGTCAACCCGACGGATTTCATCTCAACCACCCTGCCGCGTACACTCCCTCAGGTATTTGCATCTTCCGAGGCCAAAGTGCTTGAAAAGATATGCCACGAGGTTCAGATGGATGCTTCTAGTCTTTTCATGAAATATGCGCACGACATCCTGGCACACATATTTCTATTGCCGAACAATATTGCAACAAACCAAGCCCTCGCATTTGTCAAAGATACTGTGAGTAGAGGGCGTAGCAATGTCACCATTCCTAGCATTGTCGTTAGTTGCTTGGTGCCACTGCTGTCTGAGCTGGTAGTTAGCTTGGGTGATGAAAACGGAGGCCACTTGGTTTGTTTAGGAGCTATATTTGGGTTGTTACTTGCTCACGCATTCGTCACCAGGCTGTGGAAGCGCTTGATAAAGTGGACAAGACCCTATCAGCTCCAGAACTACGCAGGAAGTCCTCCGGTTCGAGTGGGCTCCTCAGGGAATACATGCTCGGCATTATCACAAGCATAAGTCAAATGCTTCAAGAACTACGAGGCAAGCAGTCAGTCGCTTCGAAACGCCGCATCTTGCGCAGTTTTGGGATACTCTTTACCACTATTGGACCATCCATAAGCAATGTCGCTCCACAAGTAAGCAGTCTTTCATGACATCTCAGAATGATTTCAACCAGTCTCTAGATCATGGCTACCTTCCAAACTATGGTGACCGTGCCAGACCTTGCTGAGGTGACTCTGAATAGCTGGTTCCAGTTCGTCACAACCCTCCGAGATAGTGATGTTGGACCCCATGCCGGACCTATTAGCGCCGCGCTCATATCCTGTTGGCCCACATTCTCAACCTCTGCTCGCGACTCTGCGAAGAGAATACTCCATCACATTATACATACCATGGGCCACAAGCTCAGGAAATACCTTGATGACGTTGTAGACCTTTCCTCTATCGAGGACCTCAGTGAAGAATGCGAGAAGCTTAAGGCCCTCAGAGGAAGCAGCACGGTAGAACAGCGCTTGAAGCGCATTTTAGAACGATCATACAATGCAAACGTGTCCGTGGCCCTGCAATCTCTGGGCGAGCTCAAACGGTTTATGTCCGAAGAACACCAAGACTTCATACGCGAATTGGCGTCCGGCGATATGTTCGATCCACTTATCGGCCAGATATTATCAACTCTTTTTGCTGCCGCTTGCCGTGATAGTGAGGGGACCGAAGAACTTCACCACCTAGCTTACGAGTGTATGGGCATTTTAGGTGCGGTCGATCCAGACAGATGTGAAATAGGGCCCAACGATTCTAGGATGATCATAATGAGAAACTTCGCCGACGAAGAAGAGTCTATGGCTTTCGTACTGCATCTGATAAGCGACCTTCTAGTCGGTGCCTACCGATCTACTAGTGATATCAAATACCAAGGCCACTTGGGCTATAGTATCCAGGAACTTTTGAAGTATTGCCAATTCACACCTGCGCTCGTGGCTGCGACTAGTAATCAGTCGGTTCCTCTGAAGGTTCGCAACCGATGGAAAGCGCTTCCAAAGCATGTATTAGAAACAGTCACTCCTTTACTCGGTGGTCGTTTCACTCTGAATTTGAATGCAACGCCGGAACTGGAGCTCCCTATATATCCAGGACAATCTACATACCGAGAATGGATTCAGCTTTGGACAGTTCATCTTATCAATAATGCTTCTGGCGGAACTGCGCGGAAAATCTTCAGTGTTTTCCGTTCTGCTGTGAGGAATAAAGACGTCGGTGTAGCCCGCTTCCTCTTGCCGCATCTGGTTCTGAACATACTAATATCCGGCGAGGAGACTGATGGGGAGGCTATTCGCTCCGAAATTCTGGCCGTATTGCAAGATCAAGTACAACTGAATAGCCCGTCTTCACCGGACAAGAAACTTCTCAGTGCTCAGGTACGGTGCTAGTTTCTTCGACTGCAAACACTAACAAGGCAATAGGCAGTATTCATGCTGCTTGATCATCTCAGCAAATGGGTGCGTGTCATACGCCAGGAATTGAACACAAAAAAACAAGAAAATCTCACCGTGAAGCGACCTCGTATAATGCCAGTGTCAGAAGAACAGCTGTTACGCGTGGATTCGATACTATCCAGCATTGACCAAAATTTGATGGCCAAGGCCGCTTTGCAATGCAAAGCATACGCACGATCGTTGATGAACTTTGAGCAGCTTATCCGGACGCTTCGGGAGCGGTCGCCTAACCATCACGATCTGCCTATGTATTATGAGCGTATCCATGAGATATATGCACACCTGGACGAACCAGATGGCATGGAGGGAGTCTCCACCCTGATACTTAGCCCTTCTCTGGAGCATCAAATACGGCAACACGAGAGCATGGGTCAATGGACATCTGCTCAAAGCTGTTGGGAATTGCGACTACAGAAGGAACCAGATAACTTGGAATTTCATCTCGGCCTTCTGCGCTGCCACCGTAACCTGGGTCACTACGGTCAGTGATCCCTTTAGGCTAATACCCATAGTAATCAAAACTTCTTATTAGATACCTTGCGTACTCATGTCAAAGGTGTACTCACTCGCAACCCAGACTGGCAAGCAGCCTTAGCCAGATTTCAAGTTGAAAGTGCTTGGATGGTCAGTGCCTGGGACGAGGTGCAAGAGCTGGTAAAATCTTCGCCACCTCAGACGCCTCCCATAATCATGGCGCAAGTTTTGTTGGCGATGCGATCTGGTGACCACGACGAGCTAAGAAATGCACTGGCCTCGGCTCGTGCCATCCTAGGAGGACCTATCACTGCATCTGGTGTCAAGGGTTTTCGTCATGCATACGATTCACTGCTTGATCTCCATCGAACATACGAACTCGAGTTGATAAGTAAAGTCATCAATGTCGAGGACAGCTCAGTTTCGATGATCCAGCGTCGCCAGGCCCTTAAAAAACTATCTCGAACACTCGACAGCCGTCTGGACACCATTCTCCCAACCTTCCGAACTCGTGAGCCTGTACTGAGCATGCGCCGTACAGCGTTTTCACTACGGTGAGTCTGGCTGGCTATTTCATAATTGATATTGAAGACGTTTGAACTCACCCTTCATTCCTAGCCCTGAGCTAACACAATTGACAAGCACAGAAATCGGCAGATCCTGGCTCGCTAGCAGCAAGATCGCTAGGAAGGCTGGCCAATGGCAAACCGCCTATAGCGCAACATTGCATGCTCGGCAAATTGACAATGTCTACGGTTTTATAGAAAGTGCAAAGCTTCTCAAAGCAACTGGTGCGCCATTGCGAGCGCTACAGGAATTGGAAAACTCCATGCTCCAACTTGGTATGATTGAGAGCTCGACTTTCGCTGATCTCACCCTTGATGACGAGGAGTCGAAGAAACTGAAAGCAAAGGTAACTTTCAATAACTATGGCTCACACCCTTGTCATATTTTCTTGTAGGCCGATGTACTTCGGGCTCGATGGATGGCTGAATCAGGTCGATTTGAAGAGGGTTACGTCTTGAAGATATTCCATAACGCTGTCAATGCAGTCTTGAAGTGCGGTTCCAGTTAATTTCGCTTCACACCTCTTAATGTATGGATTAGGTGGGAAGGCGGGAACTACCATCTTGGCCTTTATCACGACAATTGTTACAAGTCCTTACCTCAAAAGGACAAGGTCTCAAGGTGGGATAATCAACTATGTGGCGCCATTTTCGTCTCATATTTGACTACAGAGGAGTACGAATGTGTCAATACACAGTGAAATTCTTCACAAAATCCCTCAGATTTGGGTCAAAGCATGTCTATCAAACAGTCCCTCGGCTACTCACGATCTGGCTTGATTTGGGCGAAGACGAATCTATAGCCAAGTCTGAGCTGTATAAGAAGATGACTGAAGCAGTCAGCAAGGCTATCGAGGAACTACCCCTTTATAAAGTCTGTATTTGATACTCGACGTCGCCAGAAGCTCGCTCACTCCCTTCCAGTGGTATACTGCTTTCCCCCAAATTGTCTCAAGGGTAGGCCACAAGAACGACGACGTGGCCGCCATCCTCAACTCACTCATAATCGCTGTCCTTCGAGCATATATGCCCCAGGCATTATGGCTTTTCGCCTCGATAGTGAACTCCCAGACGACGACACGTGCCGAGGCGGGCAAAAGGCTTTTGGACAGGCTACGAGTGTGTTCCTACCAAGTTGTCTAAGTCATTAGGCCTTACTCACAATCCATGATAGAACGACCCTAGGAATGCAGGTACCGATGTACCACGTATGATCAATAGCTGTCTCAGTATGATGAAGGAGCTTCTGCGTATTTGCCAGTATGCAGTTCGAAACGAAGCGAAGCTGAGCATCAGCCGAAGTTTCCCTGCCTTGCAGAACTTGGGTCGTTGCCCTCTGATAATACCTCTTCAACAGTCGCTCACTGCCAGTATGCCGGCTCCCTCTGCTTCAGAAGTAGACCATGAGCCATTCCCTACAAACTCGCCAACTTTCGCAGGTAAATCAGTCTATCAGGCCACGTTCATTCACGCTTATGGCAACCTGGTTTAGAATTCTTCGACGAGATTGAGATCATGTCTTCCCTTGCAAAGCCACGCAAAATAACCTTGAAAGGAAGCGATGGCAATGTATATTCGTTTTTGGCCAAGCCCAAGGATGACCTTCGCAAAGACGCACGCATCATGGACTTCAACACTGTTGTTAATAAGTTCCTCAGAGGCAATTCCGATTCTCGTCGTCGTCAGCTACGCAAGTATTTGGTGCTTTCATCCCCTTATCTATTGACTAAAAATCCTCTAGATATCCGCACTTACGCTGCCGTCCCACTGAACGACGAATGCGGTCTCATACAATGGGTACCGAATACGATGTGTTTCCGCCCAATCCTCCTTAAGGCCTACAGCGCCAGGGGAATAAATCCTTGGGTTGGTTAAGATTCAAGAATATACCATCCATCTAATCAACCGCCGTTTGTCTAGGGAAGCGATCTCACCAGCGTCTGCAATCAGATCAGAGATGCTACTCCGAGGGATGCAGCAAAGCTGTTCCGGGAAAAACTGCTCACACGGTGAGTTTTTTCAACATGAGGGGCGTTGCTGAACTGAATGCAATACTCTAGATTCATCCCTCTCTTTCATGAATGGTTCATCGAGACTTTTCCAGAGCCTTCTGCCTGGCTGACGGCTCGTTTGACGTACAGCAGAACAGCTGCTGTGATGTCAATGGTAGGATTTATGGTCGGGTACGCCTTTCTGACTATATCGTTTACACTACGTTCAACACCTGGCTTTCGTCTAGATTGGGCGACAGGCATACCGAGAATATACTCCTTGATATCAATACCGGCGACGTCGTACATTGTGATTTCAACTGTTTATTCGAGAAGGTAATGGTTACGACTTCACTTCATTGTCTTTATTCTGACTCTATTGTCTATTGACTCGGTGCTTTTAGGGCAAGCTTCTTGAGACACCTGAACGAGTGCCATTCAGACTCACGCAGAACATGGTTGATGGGCTGGGTGTGACTGGCGTCGAAGGCGTATTCCGTGTTGCGTGCGAGCTGACACTGCAGCTATTGCGGGAACACAAGGATACTCTGATGTCTATCTTGGATGCATTCATCCATGACCCCCTCGTAGAATGGGAGGACGACAGACGTAAAATGGTATGGACATTCTCCTCGCATAGGAAATCATCTTTAGAGCAACTTCAATGCATCAGGAACGGGATCGAAAAAATCAAGTCCAAGCATCCGCAGATCTACGGACGTTGGCAAAGGGTGCGCTAGAACCAATGGAGAGGCGACTTAAGGGTTTCTATTCACCTAAAGACCACCTTAATTTGAGGCCAAATAAAGAGGTGTCGGTCAGTAATTTAGTGCAAATGCTCATACAAGGAGCCACAGATCCAGAGAACCTTGTGAGTAAACGTCTTATCCATCGCTTGGAAAACGGCTGATTCCTGCCCCAGTCAAAAATGTATCCTGGATGGTCTCCTTGGTACTGAACAGTGCATGTCTTGTTTAACGTCTAGTACCGGTTTCCATCTCTCATTTGGTCATGTTCGGATAACTTTCGGCCTGGCTCTTGCACACAAGACGACGTAGATCTGCTACATGCTGCGATTATATATTTTATACATCTCCAAGCTGTCTCTGTAAACGTTCTAGTTCTTTCTCTTTTTCTATCAAAAGAAGCCTCATCGATTCTTGCTGTGCTAAAACGTCCTTTTTTGCGGCTTCGAGCCTCTCAGCCTCCTCTTTTTCCATCTGACTAGTGAACTCCGGTGTCCCACCCTTGGAGGCTTCTAAAGACCCGGGACTAGATGTATGAAAGGGAACGGGTCTCTTGCTGGCTTTCGGCAGTGGAGTCGGCGGATGAGCTGTCAAAATAGAGAGGAAATTCTGGAATGGATCGTTGAAAACGATTTCGTCGTATTGCCAGGAGTGTACAGGCCCGAGCTTGATTGCCACGTCCAAGGGAGGTATTTCGGGCTCTCCTGTAGCGGTCCATGGGTGAAGTTTAAGGTGGTGATAGAGGATTAAGGCTTTCTCCCCTGACTCTGGCACGAACGTAATGCGAATTTGAATTTCGAATTCACCCCATCTACCTACCACATATAAGATATGACGATATAAAGTGCATAGCACAGATAGTAAACGCACCCAGTCTCTGAAACCTCAAAAGGTGGTTTATCAATAGCTGCAGATAGTTTCAGCAACAACTGTATAACGATATGTGTAAACTTACTGCGTGATGGATTGGGATACGTGTCGTGTAGCTTGAAAACGACGCGCTTAATGAAGTACCCTAGATCATCCGCACCACCGACAATGTCTGAGTTGGGGTCAGATGCCGCGCTGCGAACAGCAACTGTCCATTTATGCGTATGGTCTGGTGAAGGCAAAGATTCGCGTTCCTTTTGTGTTAGAACAGTCGCAGTATTGCCATAGATGATTGGTCGGAATATGCTAAGACCCTAGTTAAAGAGACTAATGAACTACAGCCTGATGAACTCTTGAGCATACTGACATACTCTTACACGGACTCGTTCATTCGACATGGAGGTAAGGGTGGAAAAGGGCTGGGCCCGCCGTCTGCGGATACCGCCGGCCTAGGATAAACTCCGCAAACATCCGTTACATTCAACACATTCACCAGCATCCACACCTTTGAACGCACCGAAATGCTCAGCGCACTCTACAACAGTGAGTCAAATATATTACTCTCATTTTGAAACCAACAAACGCGTTGCAGAGCCCAACCACGTTTTGGAAAGGCAAAGACTCCTCCAGGTATCATATAACTGTCCAAGTCCTCCGAATATCGTTCTAAGTTGCATTTACTACAGAATGACCACAGGAAGCTCTGGTACCGCCTGCCTCGATCTAATCTCTACATGGGTCAGACTTGTTCCGACGTTTCCAATTACCGTCTACTGACGGAGGCCTATAGGTGCATACTACACCACCTTCACTATTGGCATGTTAGGAACAACATACGGGATCTTTTCGTTGATCAAGGTATGGATGAATTTATCTCCAAGTGGACCAGACTGATCTCGTGTACCTTAGGGCAAAGATGCCTGAGCGTAGACCTATGCAATGTCTTAGAACGCAATAAAATCCAAGTTGCAAAGAATTGTGATTTATCTGCCCTCTTCTTCAGCTTGTTGTCTGCCATGTTCCTGGTTATCTCGGTCGTGGCGACTGATATTCGCCACTCCTTACTTCACCTCCTTCATATACTTCGTCAGCATCTGAACGACACTATTATTATGTTTCCTCAGAGGATGTATCATTTTCCTTTCATGGCAGACGTGAAAGCTATCTCGTCAGCTATCGAACATCATAGACGCCTGGCTATCTGACACGAGGCGGCTGAGCCTTTCTGAAGAGGATCGTACACATGGTAGGCGCGAGTAGAGCGATTCCTCGCACCTTTACCTTCAGCGTATTGCTCTGAGCATCAATGAGGTGAGTTCTCTCTCGCTGAAGTCACAGAGATGTCTCCGAAATACTGGCAGCCAACCTTCAGATGAGACGAGTTGTATACCTCCCGACCCTGCTAATACCGTCACCGACCGTCTGAACACCCTTCTTAATTCATCAGGCCCAGGTTATATATTGCACTTGTGCCCAAACAAGGAGTATCTTATCCTGACGCCTTTATTCTTTGCGTCGCCAAACCAAGAAATCAGTACCCTGGGTTATCCGTTTGGAAACGAGCGAGCCACCCTTGTAGTGAATGGTCCGGTCGCTAACGGAACTGGCCATACAACTGCTATCGATGGTACCTGTCTCAATTGCACCGGTGTTGCACTTAGGAATATCCAGGTAGCTCATACTGCCTAATTATGAGAATTTATCTTCCACACTGACAGATCAATGGAACGCGCAATGACGCCCCGCCTACCGCAGGGGGTGCGAACATCGAGATGGGTGGTCAAAATTCTGATCAAATCATCGAATTTGTCAGCTCATATAACCCGAGGAGTTGGTCATGCCTCCATATCGCCGAAGGTGTTTTGAACTGCAATAATGTTACGGTTCAGCATAATGACATCGGTCCCTGTGGTTCCGATGATTTCCAGCAATGGGCGGATGGGATCAGTATGAGTTGCCGTAACAGCTTGGTGCGGAATAATACGATTATGGACCCCACTGATGGTGGTATCGTTTTGTTTGGATCCCCTGGGACCGTGGTAGAGAACAACACAATCCTGATAGAAAACGTGACCTTTTCGTCACCTGAATCATGAACACGACGCGTACTGATGACTCTATTTGCAGCGAACGTTGCTGGGCGGCATCAATATGGTAGATTACGATCCGTTCAGCGGAGACTACTCAGACACCATAGTGAGGAACAATAAAATATCTGGGGGGTTTGCACAAAATACGCCTGAAGCGGGAGAAGTCAAAGGTACGAATGCCGAGAATGCGATCATCAAGTATGTCATGATCAGGACTCTGTGCTCCTCCCGTTGAAATACTGACTAATGAGCAGGATAGGGATTGCCATCGGACCACGCACCTGGTTTGGGGATCGCTATGCCTCAAACGTCTCCCACTCTGGTGTAGTCCAGAATAACCAGTTCACAGGTGCATTCAGCTACGCCATAGCAATGAGCTCTGCACGCAACTTCACAGTTCAAAACAACATCCTCGTCGGGAACACCTCCTTCATCGGAGCGCGCGGGCCAAATTGCAGTGAAAGTGACCCACTTCCCACTCCGTTCCCTTTCGTTCTTGATATGAATAATACACAGGATTCGCAAGTACAGCAGGATTTTCAGAGCATCAGGGATGGCGATTCATTGACCTGTGTTATTCCTCCGAATGGGGGAGACTTTTGGCCCTATGGAGGGAATCCTGGGGATACAAGTGGACCTACTGGTTCTGACGGTAAAGCACACAAATCGTCGTCACATGGGCTGCATGGCGGTGCGATTGCGGGGGTCGTTATTGGGGTGTTGCTGGGTTTGACTGTGGTCGCCGTTACTGGCCGTTTCCTATGGAGGCGCTCAAGGGCCCGAGCGGCGTACCAGCGACACATCATGTCGGTCAATGCTACTCTTCAGTGATGCCACTAGAAGTGCTTGCGCCGCCTTCCATTGAGATGACGGGTTGCCGGTGTCATGCCCGTGGACCTTTCGGTATCTGAAATTGCGCATTAAATCGTAGATATCATATGCACTCCTACATTGATATGTAACACTTTTCGGATAACGATATTTTAAATCCATGTCTTAAACAAATAATACATCTCATGTTCAGTCATAGCGACGGGGCCGCTAGTGCGTTTCGCCGAAAGCTGACTAAGCAAAATTCAGGCGAAGAGCCTTCCAGCGGACTGCTTTAAGAATCAAGACATCCTTGTCTCCTCTCCCATAGATTTTCACTGTTAGATTTTTCCAACGTCTGTTCTAGGGTTATGGCAACCGACAAAGGGTTCGTTATATCTGGTCATGCCTCTGCTCATCTCTTATTCACCCTTGTATTTTGTTGTTCAGGTATCTGGGTGTTACACCACCAATATCACAAAGCGAATCGTCTGAGAGAGAAAAGGAAGTTACTGTCACTCTAATGGAAGAGCTCAGACGCCAAAACACATTTGAGAGTGAAGAGGAGGCTAGAACAAGGTGAGCTGCAGCTCCACCAATCCATTGCGCAGGTGTTCGCCCTACATCTTTGCTATTGCGTTATCGAGTCGTACAACCGAAGACTGTCTTTAGCGTCTGAGATGGCTCTCTGTCTTTCCATTCATAACGGCAATCACGGCCCTCTCTTCGAGATGGAGACGTCAAATTGCGCCTCACATAATTGCTAATACCATGGCACTTTATCGATTCATAGGGAACTCGTTCTCGGCCGTGTGGATGCACTCGTGAAAAAGTTCGTCTACAATGTTGGCATCACTCGTGGCCTATCCGAAACCACCGCGCGGGCAGCAGGAGGCAAGATTTTTACGTTTGGTTCTTACCGATTAGGCGTTCACGGTCCTGGTTCCGACATTGATACCCTATGTGTTGTACCAAAACATGTCTCAAGAGAGGATTTCTTCGAGGTATTCGAGCCGATGCTACGGGAGGTGGACGGCGTGACAGAAGTCTCAGTGCGTGCAATCATCAACGACGCTCTTTTGTCAACGAACCAATTTTGGCTATAGGGCGTTCCGGAGGCATATGTACCTGTTATCAAAACGAAAATTTCTGGCATTCCTTTGGACTTTTTGATGGCTCGACTGACATTGTCGTCAATACCTGACGACTTATCCTTGCAAGACGATAATCTGCTACGAAATCTAGACGAAAGGTGTGTGCGAAGTCTAGGAGGTACGTCACGGTAAGGCTGTACACGTGTGGCGAGCATTTGAACGCGCTGCAGGTTGCCGAGTTCAAGAAGAAATACTACGTCTGGTCCCGAATGTCCAAGTCTTCCGCGACTCTTTACGATGTATAAAGCTTTGGGCTCAACGTGCGCCTTATTGTTCAATATCGCCTAGCAGGTGAACTGATCGACTACAGGTCGAGCCATATATTCCAACGTTAATGGCTTCCTGGGTGGTGTTGCATGGGCTATACTCGTTGCGCGGATATGTCAGCTCTATCCCAACGCCCTCGCCGGCGCGATCGTCAGCCGCTTTTTCATCATAATGTACCAATGGTAAAGCCCTCTATAACAGCTTTTGCCGCATTTTTCTAAATCATTTGTAGGTCATGGCCTCAACCAGTGCTTCTCAAACAAATCGAAGATGGGCCTCTACAGGTCCGAGTATGGAACCCAAAGGTATCTAATGTGATGATGTGATGATCAGTAGTGCATTACTTGCTCATATATCCTCAGCTATACCCTGCAGACCGTCTACATCGAATGCCAATTATAACCCCAGCATATCCTGCCATGTGTTCAACACATAATGTCACTGCTTCAACACAGATGATAATGACGGAAGAGTTGAAGAAAGGTATGGCTACCCATTAACTTTATTCTACTCCTCATAGACATCATACCTTTCTCAGCGTCGGAAATCGTTGATAGAGTCATGGTTGGTTCTGCATCATGGTCTGAGCTCTTTGCAAAGCACGATTTTTTCCACAAATATCGGTACTACCTTCAAGTGATTGCGTCAACAGGGGATCCCGACTTGCAAATCAAGTGGTGGGCAGGGCAGAATCTGGCTCTGGTCTGGACCTCGTCTAATATACAACTTCACAGGTCTGGAACTGTCGAGTCTCGAATACGGCAGTTGGTCATGAAACTCGAATATGTGGAGTCGCTTATCCTAGCACATCCATTCATCAAGGGATTTGAACAGGTTTCATACTGTATATCGGAGGAAGAGATCCGTGCAGTAGCTCAAGGTGAAATATCGGAGGCCATCAAGAAACGGAAACGAGAAGACATCGAAGGCAAGGAAGGTGCTGGCCCGGTATACTCAACGACTTTCTATATTGGCCTTGCCATTGAACCAAGACCGCGTACGTCACTTCCGCCCAGCACAGTTCAATTCTCTCACCGTTTGTAGCTGGATCGGTCGGAACAAGGCGACTGGATATATCATATCCCACCACTGAGTTCACAAAACTCGTCAAGATGTGGGAGAAATACGACGAACGCAATATGGGCATCGTTGTTCGACATATCAGAAGGTTCGTTTTGTTTTGTCATGGCCGTTTATAGCTGAACAATAACTCTGATAGTTCTGCATTACCTGATAACGTATTTGACCCTGGCGAGCGTCAGCCTAAGCAGGCGCAGAAACGAGTGAAGGTGAACCACCTCCAGATACTGGCAAGCGGGCGCTGACTTTGGTGACCGTCTATTAAATACAGGGCGCTGGCAAATCGAACAATACTTCGCCAGACTTGCCTAACAAGAAGCGACGGTTGGTGCCTCTACCATACCTGATGTATATTTTCTCCGTCTTCATCCAGTTTTATTCCCAGTGCATCACATATAACGGAACAGGAATCACCTATCAAACCTCCAGAGAATGGGAACGGGCTCGCATCAATATCAGCAATACCTGGCCTGCCCCTTACTCCAGTTTCTGAAAACCCTAACGTGTACAACAAGGAACGACCGGACATCAAATCTCCTGAGTTACCATTCGGCGAGAACGTTTCAATAGCCACTGGGGTGGTTGGTGCTCAATGATGTGCTCAATGAGTCTCTCCTCTCCCATCAACTTGTTTGGCAATTGGTATCGCACGATCAGAACAGCTAGCAAACTCGCTTCAGGACGCCTTCCGGATTCCGGTCATTGGGTATTTATTCAATCTCCACTTTACATGGGCTATCGATATCAACTTGTGCACTGGGAACCTCCCCAAGACCTTCATACGGGGCTCTTCTCCACGCGTTGGTTTCGTAAAGTTTCAGCATATCCTTAACTTCTATCGCAGTTATCTCGCGTTTTTTTTGGTTTGTATCACATTCTCGTAATCTCGCTTTTTTGGAGATAAATACATCAAAGTGTATATTACGCTATATCTATAAATACTTGTTCCATTGTAGAGCCCTGCTCTCTGTAGAATGGCAATGTTTTCGCTCCAAACTTGTCGGACAGTGACAAACCTATCCAGCCTGAGTTCAGGGAAGCGATCACGTGGCATGGCGCGTTGAGTTTGAAACATAATAACTGCAAACAGCAGGTCGCCAACAGTGTGTGGTGTGGCCAAAGAGGACTTGTATTTTACATAAAACAACCAGCTGCAGCCACTCCTTTAGCCACCCTCATTCCCTTGTATTTAACGAACCACTTGACACCAAATTAACTGTTGATGGATGGTCCAGCCGCGTCTTTCGCAAATGACATTCAAGACGTACTTGATGAGGTGAGAGCGCTTAAAGCATGTTTTGGAGTGATAGGATCTGAACCATATGGCATAGTTGTTGTCACCCAGATCGTCCGACCAGCGTATCTATGGCGCTATTGTGTCTCTGGAACGCATGCTAGCGGAAGTATGCCTTGCCGCAGGCGAAAATCATGACTTCTGGGCTTTGCAATATACATTTGAATGCAATGGTGAGCCTCAGCACACATTCAGCTTTCAAGCGAAAGGTGACACACGTATTCCAGTGTCGCTTAGGCTGTTGCACTGGATAGCAGTCTCGACTCCGAGGTTAGACGCTTCGAGCAGCAAAGATTGTATGTGGCGACCTTCGCTTTTGTGGTATAGCTATTCACGCTTTGATAGCGGATTTGGACAGCGAGATGAATTCGCTGGCTTATCATACGTCACTCGCCCTCACTATCATTCAAGGAATTGGCCTCAACCATGCCCCGAGCAAGCGTTACCTCGGCCGTAGATACGCGTTGGAGGTATGACCATTCTGCCATCGACTATTCAACGTTACCGCTCAATCCACCTACCCTTAGATTCTTCTCGATTTGCTTCTGGCTTCGCGTCACATCCCCGCCATCTCTCCACCGCGATCTGCCTCAGGACCCCCGATCACAGCACCACTTTCTTCAGTTGTCATTGACACACTTTTATGTATACTGGTTGACTCGACGCCCGCTCTGCGTGCTTTAGAAGAAGCGAACGGGTTGCAAGTCATTGTAAAAATACTTAAACGAGCTGGAACTCCTCGCGAAGTCAGGTAGGCTTTACTGGGTTCTAGTGACTGCGGATGTTGCGATGGCTGACGAGATATTCGTAGGATGAAATGTCTAGAATTCTTGTACTTTTATCTCCTGGATGAAACATCACCCACTCCATTGATTGGAGACGGGCCAATCCCAGCGGAGCCCAATCTACCCCCAACGGCGCCTGCGACGCCAGTGCGAGAAGAAAAACGCCTCAACTTTGCAACACCATCAAACCCAACATCGATATATGGATCTTCCACATACGCCTTTTCCACAGCGTCGTCGTCAAACTCGTCTCGGTCTGTGTCGGGCAGTTCTACTTCATCGTTTTCGTCAACATCCTCTGTCGCCACTGCTTCTACTGCCCCGTCGTCACTTTCTTCGTCTCCTGAAAAGCACTCTGTTTTGAAGAGTGTGTTGAGCTCTACACCCAGTGGGCTCAAGCAACCCAAACCGCGTTCGTTGATGATGTTACAAAAGGACGTGGATTTTGTGCCGTTAAGCCCCAAGAAGGCACAAGTGGCAGGTCTGGGAGTGAGACCACCAGGGAGGGAGGGTAGTATGGGTTCACGACACTTTCCCAGCAAGAGCATAACATCCCGACCACCGTCCAGGCTAGGCTCGAGTGCTAGTATTGGGGATAGTGAATACAGGGTGAGTCCCACTAGGAGTCCGACTAAGGTGACACGGGAGCCTGCAGCCCAGACGAAGCAAAGAAAGGATCATGTGAAGACTACGAAGGAGAAAAAAGAGTTGCTTGGGACAATGTTGGGTAATGTTGATGCTTTGGTCGAAGGAGTGAGGAAAGCAGGAGTGTGGGGGTTGAGTTGAGGTTTAAGTTACTAAAGCTGTCGGAAACAGACAGGGCGAAGGTCAAAATCATGGAATCACTCTCTTTGCTATCGAATTGCTATCCCAGTTTTCGCATGTTGTATACCCCATCGCATTTTCTCTATGGAGTCGTTAATGTACATGGAAAATATATCGATGCGTGTCCTTACTACTATGACCCTCTGGTGCTCAGCCGACCAGGATTATCTACTGACGGAGCACCCCAAACTAGTGTCTTTTGCTTGGGGTCAAGCAGCCAGGGATATCGAGCATCCAGGAGCTTGACCAAAAGCCCTCTAGGCCTAGTCACTACTCCCGGCAGAGGCACGTCCGGAGTGAGAACGATTGTAGGTGCGCTTGCAGGTGCACCGTTTGTTGACGGAGTTGGAGGCACCACCGTCTGACTTTGAGTTTTTGTTTCGTCTTCTAAACTAGCCATACTAGTAGTCTTCCCGGACTTGGCCAACTCGCGTGCTTCCTCGTCTATATCGTCGAACACGTCCTGTTTTACTGCACTAATCGAGTATGCCCATACACCAACAGCGAATCCACCGAGTACGAGACCCGTGAGGATATTCCGAAATCGGAAGGGCTCACGAGCTCGCTTGAGCCCAGGAGACATGAGCTTTGCAATAAAGAAGTGAGTTTGGTGATGAAGAAGGGAGGGGCATATACGGACATTACTTTGAGGTCTATAGGACTCGTTGACTGTTTTCCTGTCGACATAGCGTTTTGTTTCCAGCGTCATGTTTGGTCGTCGGTGAGCACGGTAGGCGGGAACCTTGGTAAACCTTTGGCGCTTTTGCGCGCTAACAGTTCATTGAACTCTTTATGAGCGCCAAGGAAACGTTCCTTTTCGAATCATAACGCATAACCAGTTGAACTATGGAAATGAGGTGTATCTAATGGACATCTATGTTGTCTCCAAAAAACACGGAAAACAGAGGAATACAGGTGTGTCACGACGTAAGCCACTTACCCTCTTTCCAGCTGTATACCATGTCCCGAACGATTGACCATTATCCACGACGGAAATCAACCTTGCTGCTATTTACTACTACAAACCCTAGAGGCGATCTCACCATTTGAAGGATGCTAGCAACGCTCACGGAAAATATTCCGACAGCGTGCAGCCTGTGTGTGCTCTGCAAGTGGGGCAGGTAAGCCGCATCTATGCCCTGACATCAGAATTCTTCAGAGCAACCAACCTAACTCAGTGTTCTTTCTGATACACAAGATGCAGTACTTAATGTTGTCCGGCTTCCTACTAACTCTTCCGACACATCTGAAGGTGCTCGGGCTCTCCCGAACCTCCAAATACCGACAAATGCCACTCGCAATCTGTTGTTCCATGCATTCATTCAGCACTCTAGTGTATGTCAGTATGTTTCCCACCGTACCGATTCATGGATGGTGAATCATTGATCCTCGGTCTGCTTGGTCAAGCGTTGTGATCGCATCACATGGATCTGTTCTAGCACCAGCGAGGGATCAGTACTTCAATCCTGACACTGTCTTGACAGCGATAGTTGCTAACCCTGAGAGAGCACTATCTATCCTATTTATCGCTATTTCAGTAGCTGTGCCTGTGCCCCCCAAAGTCCTATTTATCCAGACTGCGCCAATGAACGAAGGTACGCAAACTCTACCCGTAAGTACGTCAAGGAGAGCAAGTACACAATTCTCACTATCTTCTCTCACATGTAGGCTGTCGATCCCCTTATCGGAAAATAACATAGGCAAGTTACTTCTATGACATATAGATGGCAGGAGCTAAAGCCTATTCACATCTACTTTGGGTATGTAGTTGCAGTAAGTCAAGGAACCACGGAGGTCTTCGGTGCTCTTATAATGGCTTTACACTTTTGGTAGACAACACATGATACACTTCATATTATGCACATGCCTGTCCTTCATTGCGTTGATATTGCTGCGAAGGAAAGCAAGCTCTGATGACGTTCACCGACTTCCTTCTCCGGTTAGTTTCGCCAACTCAAATCTATCATCATGTTAATATACTCCCCCTCAGTCATCATCGATTTCCCATTGGCTCTTTGGCCATGAATTGCTTGTATTCAAGCACGATGCTTCTCAGATGTACCATGTTTGGGCACGATCCTTTGGTCGACTCTTCCGTATCAAGGCCGCGCTCTTTCATCCCGACATGATCATTGTCACTGACCACAAAGCGGTCCAACACATTTTCGCTAATATAGACCGATACGGGAAAGACCCATCGTTTAGGCAAATAATTGCGCATTCTGTTGGTAAAGGCGTGGTTTGGGCGGAAGGGGAGGAGTACGTGTATCAAAAGCGGCTTCTTTTACCAGCATTCACGTAAGTAGCAGCAACGACGAAAATGTCAGCCTCATAATATGGATGACAGGGCGGAAACAGTGAAGGTTATGGCGCAGGACGTGGTTGACTGCGCAGAGGAGCTAGAAAGTAAACTCTCCACCTACGTCAATTTGCACTCGATCGATGGTCGTAGTGTGCTCATGGATGTCGTCGACCAGTGCAGTGCGTGCGCGCTAGACATCTTCGGGCGCGTAGGCTTATGTCACAACTTCGATGCCATCAAGTCGATGCCAATATCCTCCAACCATACCTCCGTGAAAATATCGACGCGGACAGACGCCACATCGATCATCTTGGCTTGGTCACAACTTATACATCAAAGCCGTCAAGTTAGTGTACTCTTCGCTCGTGCTTTGTTCCGCATGCTGCCGATCCTCGCTGAGCTGCCCTTCCCTGGTCTAAAAAGCGTAAGCAGTCAGACGATACAACGGCTAACTATTCCGTTGTTAGAGAAGGCAAAGACAGATGCGGATAACAAGGGGACAGATATCCTTTCTATCTTAGCTCGTGAAGGCACTGGTTTGACACAATATCAGATCATCCAAAATGTGTGCTTTCTCCTGTAACTACCGTCGCTAACTGCTGACTTTTGGCGAAGATGTCGACCTTGCTGTAAGTTTAGAAGAGCTTGGGTTAATATCCATGAATACGAAGGCAATTTCCAGATCGGCTGGTCACGAAACTGTTGCTGGCTCAGTGTCCTTTATCCTTTGGGAACTCGCACGCCATCCTGGCGTACAGGTGCGAAAAAGGCCTTTTATCTCTCCTCCTTAGAACTCATTAAAGCCACTACAGAACCGGCTGCGTCAAGAACTGTATGAAAGAGGCCATAGTCTTACCTACGACAACATCCAGAAGTTGGAATACCTTGATGCTGTGGTCAAAGAAGGGTACGCCTCACCCTTGTTCGCTTCCAAAGCAGTTTAACTGATAGTTCCAATCAGGTTCCGAATACACCCAGCTTCCCCTCTCACAGAACGCATGGCATTCGAGGACGACGTCCTTCTGCTTTCGGCACCTATCCAGGGAGCGGATGGTACGATGATTGAAACCCTCCACATAAAGAAAGGACAGGTAAGTTACACGATGGTATTTTTCTGTTATTTTATATATCTATCACTGTTCCTATTTCCCGCTTTCTAGGTTTTCATAATCCCATTCGAGGTGATAAATACCAATGAGGCCGTTTGGGGGCCTGATGGAGTCATGTTCCGCCCAGAGCGCTGGTTGATGGGTACAGGTGTAGACAAAGGCGGTATCCCAGCACCTGCGGACCTTCCCCAAGGATGGTCCGGCATAACTTCATTTTGTGATGGTCCCCGGCAGTGCTTAGGTTTGAGATTAGGTCAGTCATAGCTCCTTGCTTCATCTTCGTGATAGATGAATAACAACGCTGATGTCAACTCATCCATGTACAGGTGTCTTTGAGGTTAAGGTTATTGTAGCTACCCTCGTTCGATCGCTAGAATTCAGAACCACCGGCAAGGTTGTACGCACTGTACCATTACCAACCCTCCAACCCGTAGTCGATGACGTAGGAGGGAGCTTACCTTTGGTTGTTTTACCCGCTCCTGCACTTTGATATTGTATGTACATAGGGGTCGATATTCTTTTTCCTGCAACAAGTGTAATGCTGAAAATACCATACCTACTGTATGCATTTATGGGAACTTGCTCCCCTTTTGCGAATGAAGCAGAATCGCCCCATCAGCTGTAAAATACTTTCTGTTTCAAGTGCTCTTCTACGATTCTCGGTTGCTCTCAATTAACCTGGTGTGAGCAGATCTATAGTAAGGCCACCACGAATCGATAGCGTTCAACATACAGGGGTGAAACCAGTCTGAGCAAAACGGAAGTCCTACCAGAGCAATCATTATTCCCCAGAGTCAAGGCATGTTCAGGGCCATACCCCTCCATGCCTATGTTGTCTACTACAAGTGTCTTGTAGTGAACACTCACACACATACTTATCACGCACAAAACTACCTCGGAGACAGTAGAAGCGGGGGGTGGCTTCAGCCAATAGAATTTTGGACCGGGTGGGATGTAAAAGGTATAGTACAAAACATCTTGGGGTAATCTGCGGTGTAAGAACTATTATATATAATAAAGAACAGCGTGCTATGTCCTCTACAACAACTACTAAACTGTGATGCACATCGAGGAAAAGGGGCTTGTGTAAGAGTCCATATATCCAAAGAAGAAAGGGAAGAATTTATCACGGTTTGCCGTTCGGTGTTGACGGGGTACCGAAGGAAAAGGCACCCGTTCCTGATGCTGCTGTATTGGACGATCCGCCAAAGGAGAATGCATTATTATTAGCTGGCTTGCCATTGTTGCCGAACACGGACTGCGGCGTTGACGACGTGGCGCCAGTACCAAAAGGCGAGGGGTTAGCAGCAGGTTTTGAAGCGGCACCAAAGTTGAAGGTGAATCCCGAAGATCCACCAGGGGCTGGCGCGCTAGCAGGCGTAGGCGCACTGGCGGCTGGTACTGATGCTGGCAACGTCGACGACGAAGCGCCACCAAACGGAAATGCTGCTTTAGCAGCGCCCGTAGATGCATTAGGGGTAGTTGCCGATGGTCCAAAGGAGAAAACAGGTTTCGATGTCTGGGGAGTGGCGTTATTCGTGGCAGGAGCGTTTGGGGCCGTTGAGCTATTTCCAAACGAAAAGGCCGGTTTGGGCGCATCACTAGCAGTCGCTGGCGTCGAAGAGCCGCCAAACGAGAACGCTGATTGGGCCCCCTGTGTTGAATTACTACCAGTCCCTGTGGCACTATTTGCCGAACCAAAAGCGCTTCCTCCAGTAGCCCCTCCACCGAAAGTAAAG
This sequence comes from Pleurotus tuber-regium, assembly GCA_014058305.1. Classification (NCBI taxonomy): domain Eukaryota; kingdom Fungi; phylum Basidiomycota; class Agaricomycetes; order Agaricales; family Pleurotaceae; genus Pleurotus; species Pleurotus tuber-regium. Next base: position 918,069 of record JACFYU010000024.1, read on the forward strand.
GGCGCAGGCGACCCAGCAGGTGTAGTTGAACTAAACGCGCTTGGCTTACTCGAACCCACCGCGCCAAAGCCCGAGAAGGTTGACTTGGGCGCCTCAGTGGCAGGCGAGGCCGTTCCAAACGGGTTGGCGGGTGTGGATGAAGTCGCCCCAGAACCAAATGGTGATGACGAAGATGTGACACCAAAGCCGAACGTGGATGGCTGAACACCTTTCGAAGCAGCACCAGCCTTTGCATTGAAGCCAAGGTTGAAGTTTGGCTGGCTGTTGACACTGGCTTGTGGCAATTCTATGTCCGGCTTTGTCTCCGTCGTAGTGGTGGTTGAAGCTGGTTTAGGCGGACCGAAACCAAAGGCCGACGGGCTGGGAACTGCGGGCTTGGTGGCATCACCTGACGTGGTAGCCGCAACAGGAGCTGGAGTGGGAGTTGAGCTGGCGCTCTTACCACCAAACCCAAAATTAAACTTGGGTGTCGTAGTTGCTCCTGCCGTTGATCCAGCAGCATTGGTATTGACCGGCGCTGACGGCCCACCAAAGATGGGCGAGGGTTGAGTAGTCGAACCAGTGTTTGCTGCAGTCGAAGCGTTACCAAAGACGGACGTAGATTGTGTTGTTGCGTTAGGTTTAGCAAACGAGAACTTTGGGGCTTCACCAGAAGCAGCGGCGGATCCAGGGGCTGTGCTAGAAGGCTGCGCTCCACCAAGCCTGTTGAGCAACGGTCCACTTGTGTTACTCGATGCCTGCCCTGCTGAGTTATCACTCTTCTTCGCGTCAAAAGTACTCGGTATAGACGAAGTAGCATTTTGTGCTGGCGGTGCTGCCCAGGTAAAGGGAGATGAAGCCGTCGTAGAGCCACCGCCAGGTGCGGTTGTGGGTGTACCAAAGCCGAATTTTGGAGCTGCTGACGGTGTTGTAGCTGGAGCTTCCGTAGCGGGTTTGCTAGCAGTAGACGCATCCGTCGCTGGTTTGGCAAAGAAATTAGGAATACCAGTACCAGATGGATTCGTCGATGGTTGCGCCGCTGGTGTGCTGGTTGCCGGAGCGGCCGCCTTGCCGAAAGGGAATGACGGGGTGATTGTCGAAGGCGTTCCAAAAGGATTCGCTGGAGGGGCAGCGGCATTTCCTTTGCCCGCTTCCGTCGTCGAGGCAAGAGGGGTTGCTGACCCAAGCGAAGGAACCGGAGGAGCTGTGGCCATCGACGTTTCAGCGGGCGCGGACGAAGAGGCAACACCTGCTGTTGCAGGAGGGAACCCAAAACCAAGACTCGAGGGTGGCTTCGCCGTGGTAGTATTAGCAGCAGCACCTTTATCTTCTGCGGGTTTTCCAAAGTTCAACGTTGAAGCCATCGAAGAACTACTTGCAGTAGTTGTCGACGGAGCCGTCGGTGGGATGATGTTGATCGTAGGCGCGGCCAAACTCGATGGAGCCGTCGTAGCGGCCGTAGCAGCAGCAGCAGCCCTAGTAGCTTTCTCCTTCTCCTCCTTCTCTCTCCTCTCCTTCTCCTTCTCCTCCTCTTTCTTTTTATTAGCCTCTCTAACCTTCCTCATAGCAGCCGCCTCAAGGTCCTGCTTCTCCCACTTTGAAAATCCTCGCCTCGGGCTTCCCCTAGCCATAATGTTATTCGTACTGTCAGCTAAACTTCCCGCAGCGATAGAGCTAGCGAAGGAGACAGCAGAGACAGGACTCGCAGATCCATTAGGAGAATGCGAAATCAGGGAATGATTGATGGAAGGACGCTGACCGGGAGACGCAATACGAGTAGCAGGAGAAGCGACACGTCGAGAGGAAGGTAAGGACGAAAGCTGACTTTGTTGTTGGAATGGATTCACACGCAGACCGGTGTTTGTTGCGACGGATTGGCGGAAGGGGTCTCGGCTAGCACTGTTGCTATCATAATCACGGAATTGAGAAGAGTAGCGTCGTTGGCTTGGAGTGACGGGAGCTTGCCAGAGTAGATTCTTTCCTGTGGGAGGTGCGGGTAGCGCTATGGGCTAAAAACATCCGCATATGAGCATGTAATCTAACAAAACAAAGAGTGTATAATACCTTTTCATCTTCTGGTTTAGGCGTCTCAGGTTCCGCTGATGAGCTGGTCGAGACAGGTGTAGTCAATTGCTGAGCCTTCGCAGCTTTATATTCTTCGTCGGTCAACCATTCCGCTACCCAGATTTCCATGTTTGCGTCACGGTCGGGGTGTTGAGAGTCTGCGGGCTATAAGGGAAAATATCGTTAATATGATGAGATGCAGAAAGTCATCCGATCCAGGAGTAGGACGTACCATAACGAACTTGTTCGTTGCTTGTTTCACCAATACCCTTCTCAACCTCTCACCGTTCGGTCCAACTTTATACCCCACCCCATGACTGGTCCACTCTTCCCCAATCTTCCTCCCTTTGCAGCTTGGATGGCTAGAGACGTTACTCCCGTCCATACTAACATCACTTCCACTGCCACCATCATACCTATCCCTATCAGTCAGTTCATGTACGTGAGACCCCCGCTTTCCCCTCTTCTTCCTAGAAACTCTCTTCTCCTGCACATCATCGCTTTCTTCGTCTTCCTCTTCATCGGTATCACCACGATCGCGCTTTTGTCCACGAGAGAGCGTAGCGTCCGACTTCCTCTTACTAAACGTCCTCCTCTTTCTTCTCCTCGACGTTATAGTATTGGTCTCTTCCTCAGGCGCACTATCCTCGTCATCACCACCAAAAGTCGATCCGGCTTCGGCGCGATCACGCTTCTTACCGCGCACACCGGGCTTGATCACCCTCAAATCAGTCATCTCATCCTCTCCTTCCTCGTCGTCATCAACGACCATATCCCCATCATCTTCTTCATCAACATCACCATTGGGGACCTGACCATTGGGCCTTTTCTGAAGAGAGATCTTACGAGCACGTTTATCACGCTTGCGTTTAGAAGGTCCAGCAACTTCGTCGCCGTCGTCATAGTAGTAATACTCATCCTGGTACTCTTCATCGTCCAAACCACGCTTGGATCCGCGCATAGCGATACCCTGATCCTCCGGCAGTTCATCGATTTGATCTTCACCATTGACTTCCCTGAGAGGATGAGTCCCCCCGAGCCGTTTTGCCGGACTGCGATCAAGCTCAGCATATTCGATCGAAGCGCCGCGTCCATTGTATCGATCTGAACTAGTAGCAGTGTTCGATGATACCGTGCTATACCATACAAAACATATTAGTCTGATACTAACGCGCCCAAGGCTGAAGATCGGTGCTACGTACCGAGGTCGGCCGGTAGAGAGTGCCGAAGAGAGTCCTTCTGAGTGATATCGTCCCGGTATACCTGCGGTAACTGACCACGAGGAGTCCATGTGTCGAGAAGGCACTGCATGTCATTAAACACAAAGGAAGGAATCAGTCATATTGCGGGTGATTACACAAAATGCATGATTAGATCAAACTAGCGAGATAACGAGTAAGGGGAAAAGAATAAGGAGAATCTCACCTGGACGTTGCCTGGCGGTAGATGTTAGGTCGACGGGCAGTACGTATGAAGGGTATAATCGCTGTTGATCGGAGGCAGTGGGACGAGAGGCAGGGTGTAGCTGAGCGTCAGCTGCAGCTAGTCTGTGCGTTGCTGGTGCTGGCGGTGCTGTTGCCTTGTTGCCTGCGTTATTGTTCTTTTCTTGCTCCCGTCGTGCTCGCATCACCGCGGCATAGGCGACGTTGAATGGACGACGGTCATTGTCAGGAATACCGTGCTTCCGGCGCACTGACCTAATTATTGGAGGAGTACGCGTTAATGTAAAACTGATGATATTCAGTAAGAGAGTAGGAGCACACAATCTATATGATTTCTCCTTCCACTTGAGCACCAATCTCCATACATGCACAGAGGCAATGTATGTAACCAAAATCACTGCCAACGCCAGAAAGGATTTGACGTTGAAGGAAAGGCTGGACCATAAGCCTGATTTGGGTTGGGGAGATGGGAAAATTTTGCCTCCAAGGATATCGGCGGTCTCGTCATTAATGCTCATGGCTGAGCTCAAGAAGACGGAGAGAAAGGGGGGAAAGAGCACAGCAGCAAGATTGCGCTGGCTAAAGGGAGGGGGGAAAAGGGATTTTTGATGGAAGAAGACGAAAGTCAAGTCAGTGTGACTAAAGTGAGCACAAGAGTGCGCGGTACCCTGTGTTGTTGACGTATGTTTGCTCCCGGAGCCCTTAAATTCAGACTCCGTCAACATATACGTTTTAAACTTTGTTTCTTCTCACCATGTAAATTTTCAGTTTTGTACGATAATCATCTTATGCACCGTCTGATTCATTTATTGATTGTTTATCATCCACTTGCTACTGCCTAGGAACATGGCACACAATGCCTTCGTTGCCTCTACTCGCGACGTGGAAGAGGGATTGTTTGCTTAGTCCACGCTTGAATGACCATCGTAGTTGGTATTCTGTGGTTATTCGAGTACTAAACCTAGCACACATTATTGTTTAGTAGTCTTATCTGAGCATGGCTCCGTTTCCATCGCTCGGTGTTGGAACCGGGTTTGTATAAGGATCAGTTTGTAAGGCCTGATTTGCAGTGTGGGAACGGATTGATGAACCCTGCGTACATAAAGAATTGAGGCGACGTGGTCCCATCACCTATTTTTGAGTTGGTTTCCTCCTTCATTCCTTGTAGACATGTCGAAAATCGTCTCCGTCGAAGAGCTCAGGCAACACAAGACAAAGGACAGTCTCTACGTCCTTCTCCATGGCAAGGGTGCGTGCCAGCCAATCACATTCCCGGCTTTTGTCGTATGCTCACTATCCTCCGATAGTCTACGACGTTACCAAGTTCCTCGACGAGCACCCAGGTGGAGACGAAGTCATTCTAGCTGAAGCCGGTACGTTCCATTTCCTGTAGTTTCCCCGTTTCCCCCTTCTCATACTCAAACTGTGACTAACTGTATAATCCTAATTTTCAGGCCAGGATGCAACCGAAGCATTTGAGGACGTCGGCCACTCGGACGAAGCCCGTGCCCTTCTCCCGGGTCTGCTCGTTGGTGAATTTGAGAAAGGACAAGTAAGTCTCACACTTTCTTCCCTCCATCGGACATCCCGCACCCGGGTGACACATTCAGAATGACCTGAATTCTGTTATTCTCACCTCGTAACAACATGGACTTTCTTACTCTCTGCTTCTCTTACTCCTTCCTACTACTTCGTGCGATCATCACCGGCCTAGGCCACTTACTATGGTTAAACACCGATGCTGACATACCCGTTTCTTCGCGTTTTCTAGGAGGCCCAACTCAAATCAGGTGCTGCAGCAGCTCAAGCACAAAGAATGAGCCAAGCAGTGCAACAGGGTTCCAAGTACGTTCTTACCCCCCTCCTCTCCCAATACACCACGTCACTAACTTCCCCTTCCAACCCGCCCCCCTCTCCCTCCCCAATTTGTCACTATGTCCGCACCGTCCCCCTCCTCACGTGCCCCCGCCCCTGCTCGCTTATCATCCCACTATATTCATATGCACATGCAGCATGATGTACTTCGTTCCCCTCGGGCTCCTAGGCGCCTACTTCGCCTGGCGTTACTACTCGACCGGAGCTCTATGATTTTTGGTTCTAGTCGTTCGTACTATTATGATGAACTTAAACCATAAAATCCAGACAAAACCATCGTCCTTTTACCTCCTTCCGAGAGCCATGCCTAGACAGTCAATAGTCCCCATTTGACACCTGGCTATCTGACCTAGGCCTATGGTACTAGTGGTAACACTCCCGTCCCCATATTGCTCTTCGCTCTGCCATTCAGTGTTTGTCCCGTTTATAGTACATATATATAACCTTGCTGCTTTACTTTGGACCTCCATACACATCCCCCTTTTCCCCCTTCCCGCTTAAAGATTATCTGGTCATATCTTTTCACGTCTTTACATATTTTTGCTAAGAATAGAATTGATATGATTTATGCTCATTGGTTGGGTGATACGAATCAGGCTGCAATTCTCTACACGAAGGACGTTTCCGGTACCGGTACCCGTCAAGGCAAAGATAGTAATTTCTGAATTGGTTTGGGAAGCCTTCAGAGTGACTTCTTGCTTTGCGTAGGGGCATGCACTTTTAATCTAGGATTTCCTGGGCCAGACGCTAAGCAGCTGGCCGATCTCAGCGCTCATTCAAATTGATCGGCCAAACTCCTGCCACTGGCATGTTCGGTAATGTTAGCATCCAGGATGTACGAACCCAGAGTCTCTATTTTATATATCCTCGCTGATTGTCAAGGCAGAATGTATACAATGTTATCCTGCATCTTATAGACGTCCAGGGGATATTTCCCTCAATGACCTTACCTGCTTAGAATTTATTTAATCTGGCGATGACTCGGAATGGGTCATCATGTCAGGAGAGTAGTTCGGTTGAAAGGTGAGTGAACGTGTTCGTTGTTTATGTTGAATCTACAACAGAACATTCTTGCAGACTTATATCCCAGGTGGGGGAGGCGGCTGATAATATAAGAAACCTTGGATCCGTCCAAAGACTCATCCATAGCCAGTCTTATAGAGTTCAACTGCTAAGTGTAAGCTCTCATGCTTCTGGAAGCACATACGCGGTTATGAAGATGCTGCTCTGGCATAGGTTGTATCAGAATCAGGCCTCACTAACGATGCTTCAATTCGCGAAGCCATCGAGAACGACGAAGCCGATATCTGCAACTTACTCAGGAAAACCATCAACTCTCCTGAAGATAAGAAAGAGATACTGTGTTTGAAAGATGACAATGCTCAAGCAATGCTCAACCTGATTCTATCTGTGAGCTCAGATTCTTTCCCTGTAGTCGAACTCCCATAAATTTCGGTAGATGCTTGATAAAGGTTATCTTTCGAACTCCAGTGATGCCAACATCTCTGGGCAAGCCCACCGCCTGCTCGTGCAACTTTCAGAAGCCTCCGGCATGCTCCCTTCCTCGCTCTCTATAACAGGCATCACACTTTTGGAGAAACATGCTATATTTTGCAGCGGTTTCGCTGATATCTTTCGTGGTGAATATGAAGGTGTACAGGTGGCCATCAAGCGAATCCGCGTATTCCAGAGGCAGAGGAATGACGAGAGCCATAAGGTATGTCGTGTGGACCCACGAACCATGCGCCGCGATCTAGGGATTGAACGCTCGTTTCTTGCAGATGATCGCCCGAGAGGCACTAGTTTGGCAGAGGATAAAGCATCCCTACGTCCTCCCCTTCTTAGGTATTGATTCTGAGACATTTCCTTCATTTTTCTGTCTCGTATCGCCTTGGATGGCCAACGGTACCATTAGGACGTATATAGCCGAGAACGGAAGGCTTGGTATCGAACAACGGGTGAGTGGATTCGATTTTTCATCCATCCTCTATCTTATTGGCCCATATGTGTTTAGATATCAGAAATTGCCCAAGGACTTGAGTACCTGCATTCTCTTGGTCTTGTTCATGGGGATCTGCGTGGGGTATGTCTGTATATGCGTTTTCGCAATCAGACGCCGCCCACTTACTGTTCTTTATTATGTACAGGCCAATATACTAATCGACTCGGAATGGCATGCTCGGCTCGCTGACTTTGGGCTGACGGTACTAGTAGACGGAACCATGGCAACACAAACATCCCATAACGGTGGTGCCATTCGATGGATGGCCCCAGAACTACTTTCTCCAGAAGAGTATGGATTCCATCGATCTCAACGAACGAAAGCGAGCGACGTGTACGCTTTCGGATGTACTTGCCTCGAAGTGAGCTTCATCAAGTTTTCGCCCTTCACATTCATATTAAGGTCCATTTTAGATTTACACGCAGGAACCCCCATTTGCTAATCTTCATGCTGATCCCGCCGTGCTCTATGAAATATTACGTGGTGGGCGACCCGAAAGACCATCACAAGACATACTTCCTGCATCCTTGTGGAATATCATTGAGTTATCGTGGCGTCAAAACCATACCAATAGACCCACAGCAAGCGAGATAGTCGCTCTGCTCAACGTAAGCCTCATTGATCATATCTTGATACCAAGGTCATGAAATGAATAACCTTTACTTTCTCGGTGTAGGCAACGACGGAATCAAATGTGACCAGCGAACCTCACGCCGTTGAAAGCAATCAAAATGACGACTCACGCGATATTCATAAATTGCAGAACATGCATTCTCCTGGAGACAAGAAACGGACAATGAGTTTGAGTGATGAAAGTGCCCAATCCACCCTGAACCTCATCCAAACTGTAGGCCTGATTTCCTCGCTAAGATGTTAATCTGACTTATTTTGACAGATACTCGACAAAGGCTGCCTTTCTCATCCCAACGATGCCGATCTTTCCCGTCAAGCCCGTCGACTGCTTGTTCAACACTCCGAGTCCTCCGGGTTACTCCCTGCTTCGCTTTCAATATCCGGTATCACGGTTTCAGAGAAGCATTATACATCCACCAGTGGTTTCGCGGACACATTTCGAGGCATTTATAAGGGCGAGCAAGTAGCCATCAAGCGAGTCCGTATCTTTGAGAGAGATGATGATGAACGCAATCTGAATCGTGTAAGATTGCGAATTATGCATAATACCAAGATCCTGATATTTTGCAGAGGATTTCGCGGGAGGCCTTGGTTTGGCGGAGCCTTAAGCACCCTTATATCTTACCCTTCTTAGGGATTGATTCTGAGACTTTCCCCACGTATTTTTGTCTTGTGTCACCTTGGATGACATATGGCAATATTCTGAGCTATGTAGCGCGACACGGGATGTTGCATATCAAACAGCGAGTACGTGCACGTATATTATCTTCACTATTATTGAAAGTAGGCTGATTTATCTATGCGCTCAGATACTGGAAATTGCATAAGGCCTTGAGTACTTACATTCACAATGGGTCATTCACGGTGATCTACGCGCGGTGCGCAAGCACACAATATTTCGTCTTTGAACTTTCTCTAAGACTTGCCCTCCTCTTTATACAGGTAAATATTCTGATCGACTCGGAACAGCACGCTCGAATCGCTGGCTTTGGGCTGACGATATTGGCAGACGAAACCAGCGATACAGTGGCATCTAGCCCTGATGGATCTATTCGTTGGTACTACGGTGGATCTGTTCGATGGATGGCACCAGAATTGGTGGACATTGATCCCGTATCGCCCGCCCGCCCTCAACGAACCCCCGCGAGCGATATATATGCGTTCGGATGCGCTTGTCTTGAAGTGAGTTAGTCAATCTTGGGTACACCGGTGGCCCTGACGATGTAATTGAAATACTTTTCAGATTTATACCCAAGAACGTCCCTTCTCTGATGTTTCTCAGTATTTTACTGTTCTGCTTAAGGTGGTAGCTGGCGGTCGACCCAGACAACCACCAGACGAAGTTCTACCTACCACTTTATGGAACATCATCGAAATATGCTGGCGCCAGAATCCTGCCAGACGACCTTCAGCGAGCGAAGTGGTCTATCAACTAAAAGCTGCTTTCTCTTGATTCCGGGGGTTCCGCAAACAGGCAGATCGATCCATGGAACGATACACTTCGTCCATTCACTCTGGCTACGCTGTCATGTGTAAGCTTGTTAGCACGGTACAGTACATACGCGAGTGGATGTGTAGGATAGGAACGATGGTTGGAGCATCTATGGACGCTAGTAATGTATACGCTGGTATCAATACAAGGATCAAGGTATGGAAAAATGTTGGGAATAGACTACTATGTATGTGAAGGATAGTATGTGGGTAATAATTAGTCTGTGGACGGTAATGACTGGGGAACATTAATAATGTGTGCTCTTCCTCTTCTCTGCCTCGTACAATACTGCTTTTGGCCCTCTTCTCGCCATGGCCCACAAGAAGACGAGCACGATGACGGCGAACTGCAACCATAGCCATATCTCCAGGATAACTCTGGTTAAACCACGACGCTCCTGGGGTGGCGATACTTCAGCCGTTTCAATGGCATTCGCACCATGATCGGGTGTGGGTTCATAAGAAGATGGAGAGGATGGTAGAATGGATGTCTCCGATTCCGGTAACGGCAGATCAGGAAATGGCAATCGGCTTGCGCTATCATCAGGCGAGGACAAACCATCCGCATTCATGCCTACAACCAAAGGCACTTCCTGACGCTCCACACGCTCTTCATCCTGTTGCTCCATCCTACTGCTTGCAAACGCGTCCATAAACACATCGAACGCACTCTCCAACGTCGACTTCTTCCGCCTCACACTCCTTACTACTACATTTTTCCCAGGAGGCGGGCCAAGACCTTTCAAGGTCTCCTTAAATCTCCCGTCTTCCCATCTCTCCGCCCTCGAACGGACAGTCTGTGTCATGCGCCTATACCGTAAGGAATGTTTGCTCTCCTTACTAGGAAGCAAACCATCTGCTAATTGCTCCCAGGGGGTCTTGGTTTGTCCTTGAGGTATGAAAGGCGTAGGTTGCTCCAGAGTGAACTGCACACCTCCGGGTAGTATGGGTGTCGCCGGTTCATCAACTGGTTGATCTTGAGTTGGCGAGGTAAACATTCTCGAAGGTAATGACGACGAGATAGGACTTGAAGAGTGGGATATATACGCGTTCCCACTCGAACGAGTGCCCCCAATATGTGAGAGGGATGGTGTCGGGGTATGTGAGGGTGTGTGTGAAGGTGAACCGAGGCAACTCAAATCATATAAACTCGTAGTCCGGAGGTGATGGTTAGAAACATTACGGCCGCTGCTGCTGCTAACACTACCAGGACCGGGACCAGTAGCATCGAGAGAAATACCCAATCCACCGAGTTCAGCGTCCAAGGTCGCATGGTTGGGACTAGCTGACGCCTGTCTGTCAGACTGATAGTGATTGGTGGAGAACGGTGTCCCGGATTTCGAATCCAAACTGAGAGTCGATAATGCGGGCGAGGTCCTATCAATTTCAACCCCCCGTTCATTATGATGGTGAGAACTTGAAGGCGGATCGAACAGTCCAACAACGCTCTTCCGATTCTTGCGCGAAGCAGGTAATATACTCATAGAAACCGAAACACGGCCATGACTTCCCCTGCTCAATGAACCCCTCGACCGTTGATGCCTCACTGAGCCTCTCCTACTGGATGTACCACGTTCACTCATACTCCCAGCAGTAGACTTCTGCGAAGAAGTCCGGATAGTCGATTGGTCATCTTCAATCACCTTTCTCCAACTGCTAAACCTCATCATCCCGCCTCTGCCCTGCTCTCCAAATTCCCCTTCCCCTTCATCCTGTCCGACAACATCTTCATCATCAAAGTACAGAGCCTCCTCATCACCTGCCCAAATCAATCCACCTTCCCCACCCAAGCTCTCGTATACTCTGCTCATGTTCTCCGTTTCTTGTTGTACAGCCTGCAACTTCTCAGTGGTTTCCGCTTGTTGTTGCATGATCCGAGCGTTAGTTTCTTCAAGCTCGGAAATCTTGGCAAGGAGTTGTGCAATGAGAGTGGGTTGTGGACGAGACGGCGAAGTATTGGAAGAAGAGGTGAGAGTACTGTCTACCTCTGTGAAAGGTGGTGGGGACGAATCACATTCTCCTTCGTCACTATCACGCTGCTCCTCATGCAGGTATTCTGAACGCGAAGGAACGAGCTGTTCCAAAGCCGGCTCGCTCTTTCTACTCTTCGGGAACCTGAACGTTGACCTCGAAAGGACTGACAGCTCATTCGGGGGTGCAAAATCCTTCCTCTCTTCCGCTTCGTCTTCACTCCTTCCACTCCTTCTTTTCCTCTCCTTAACTTCTCTTTCCTTTTCCCTCTCCTTCCTCCTCCATATCGCTTCAACATTGCACCCCAGCCTTGCCTTCTCCTCCAAAGCCTCTCCCCTCGCCTGCGTCTCTTCCAACTCTTCTCTCAATAACTGAATCTCCCTTTCTAACCGTTTAAGAGCACGTCGACCGGATAAATCTGTTTGTGCGGATTCCTGTTCGAGTTTTTCGAGTTTGAGGAGAAGTTCGGCGTTTTGGTCGGCAAGGCGTGTAATATCGTTGTGGGACATGGAGATTCGGCGGGTATGGCGAAGGCGAAGTTTGGTTGGAGGGGACGGGGAATGTGAGGAGGATTCGTAGGGTAGCTGTGGTGGTGAAGAGACGGGGGATGGGAGGACGGAGGAGGAGATGGTGGGTGAACTAGGGATTCGGGCGAGGAGAGCTTGGTGTTTTGATTTTAGAGAAACATTGTTCTCGTATAGCGTCTTGCATACAGCAGACGTTACGTTCAGTTCTGAGAAGAAAAAAAGGGATATTAGCGAGATGATACGCAATAAGTCATTATGGGACAAACCATTCTCCCGTTCTTTAATCAGCCCATCTGCTTTCAAAAGTAACTCTGTCAATTCCTCGCGCGAACTCTCATTAAACCAGTCTTGTTCTTCTCCCTCATCATGGCGAATAGGACTCAAAACCGACCCGATTCCACTTCGCAAGACATTAGATACATCCTCCGGTGCAGACGTGCTTAAACTACCCAAATCGTCGTTGAGGTCCTCTTTAGGTTGTTTCGAAGGAAATAAAAAAGAAGAAGCATATGGTGGCGGTGGAGTCTGCAGTTTCAAGGACATGGAACGTCGGACGTTGCCTGGAGGACGGGGTCTTGGTGTTGCGGGAACGTCGTTTGACATCATGGTCACCGTAGTGGTGGAATAGTATCGGTAGGGATTAGTATAGCGAGCTGGAAGTGATGAGCCCCGGCCAGTTACGAGGAATTACTATTAGGATATGAAATAGAGTTCCTTTTAGGTCGTGGTAGTTTGGAGAGATGTCGAAGAGGCTGACCCGCCTTAACTTGGAAAAGTGCGTTCTACGAGCGCTTAAGTTCAGAGTTGGCGCTTGTTTGAACGATCTGGGAGAATAACATCCGATGCGACTGATCATTCGAAAAAGGTCGACCAATTTAGTCCTATATGATGCTTTTAAAGTGATAGTTGTCGACCCAGTACAGTGCTCTGCGCGGTGATTAACTCGAAAGACGAATAACCTCTACACGTCGAATAAGATGTCGCCCAACTCTCGCGTCCAGAGCATACTACCCTCCCCGAGGGCTGTTACAACGTAATGCTTCGCTCTTTTCAAATGCAAAATACTTCTTCATTTCCTTGGCCCTTACTCGTGTCCGCCCGCGTTTGACTTTGCCATGTTAGCGCCTGGATAATCGTGGGAAGGAGGTCCATGGACCAGTGGGTAGAAGATCTCGGTCGAGTCTGGAATGGATTGAGGAGGGACGAAGATTGGTTGGTTGGTTGGATCTAGGCCAACCAATCTTTCCTATTATTTTTATGCGAAAACGCTGTAAACTTTGTGTTCCCCCTCCCAGCCCTTCCTTCTTGTCCACACCCTGCCCGGTCTTTGACTTTTCTTAAACTGCCCTCTTCTGCGGATTTATCGCTGCCGTGTCTGTTTACCGCCTGGTAGCATTACTGTATACCCATTTAACTGCGCAACCCCAGTTCCTACCACACTTTTCAAGCTCTCTAGAGTAATGGCCCGCACACACGAACGATCGTCTTCCCCAGAGCCAGGAGAACAAAATTCCACCTCATTGATCAAGAGGCTAAAGACCACTCACGTTTCTTCATCCCTCCAAACAACTGACCCCAGTCAACATTTTGCTACGGGTGTTTTGGACCATTCCAACGTCGAGCGTCTACACGCTCAATATATTGCCAGCGGTCCCTTCAAGCACGCGCTCGTAGAAAAACTCTTCCAAGACGACCTATTGAAGAAAGTAAAGGATGAGTGTCTGAGTGAACTCAACTTTACCGAGAAAGAGACGGATATATACAAGGTTGGTGAATATCAATTTATTTTTGAAATATTCAATGGTGCACCCGCTCACTTGGAATATCTATATACAGGTCAATCAAACGGGAGACCTTGCATCCCTCAACTACCTCACCGCTGAGCAAATATCCCTTTTACCCAATTTACTTGCTCTCCGGGATGCCCTCTATTCGTCAACTTTCCGTACCTTCCTTCGCACCGTCACAGGATGTGGGCCCCTCTCCGGCGTAAAACAAGACATGTCCGTCAACTCGTACACCAAAGGGTGCCACTTGCTAAACCACGACGACGTTATCGGCACGCGTCGCGTCTCATACATCCTCTACATGCCCCTCCCCCACTATCAACTCTGGCAAAAAGATTGGGGAGGCGCGTTGGAACTCTATCCTGCGAAAGAAGGACCAGATGGAAACATGGAGCCCGAAAGTATACCCAGTAAAAGTATCCCCCCGAGTTGGAACCAATTTATATTTTTTGAGGTACAGCCGGGGAGGAGTTTCCATTCGGTTGAGGAGGTGGTCGTGGGTGGGGAGGGCGAAGATGGGAGAGAGCGGTTGAGTATAAGTGGATGGTTCCATGCCGCGCAGGAGGGCGAGGAGGGGTACGTCCCAGATCCAGAAGCCAGAGAAGTAAAGAGCTCCAGAGAACAACTTGTAAGTACCGACTCCCGAATTTCAAAGTGGCGCAGGAGAATTATGCCAAGCTTCTCAGACATCGACATCAACCGTATTCAGATCGTACCCCGAATCCGTGCCTCCGCCGGTATCAGATTCCATACTCTCACCTGAACACGTCTCCTTCCTTTCTGAATTCCTCAACCCTGTCTATCTACAACCACGCACTATGAACGCACTGGCTGCTCGCTTCGTCGAAGAATCTTCTCTCGAGCTACACCACTTCCTCTCCAACGAGCTCGCCATAACCCTCGAACCGCGTCTCCGTGAGCTCGATGCGAAAGACGGCCTAGGAATAAGTCGTGGTGGACGCATACCACCGCACACCGCAGGGACTTACCTCCAAGCCGAATCATCCAATCAGTCAGAAAGCGGAAGCTTGCCGCCATCACCATCATCGGCGTGGACGATCAAAGGCCCTCCACACAAGTGGCGCTACTGCGTTCTTCGCCCACGTGACGGACCCGTCGAGGTCGTCTCACCACGAGCAGCACTCACATCATCCGACGAGATCATGCGTTCTCTCCAAGACGAACTATTCCCCTCCCCACCCTTCCGCGCATGGCTAGCCATCATCTCCCGCTTACTCCCCCTCCGCCACTCTGTCGAAGCACGCAGGTTCCGTCCAGGGTTGGATTACACACTGGCCACGAGCGAGGAAAAAGAGGCCAGATTAGATGTTTCACTTGGACTTACACCGGACGTGCAAGATGTTGAGGATGTGGAAATTGGGAACAAGGAGGGTCTTAGAGGGTGGCAAGCCGCCGAATGGGGTGGTTGGGAGGTTGGTTTTTGTCGTTCCCTATGTCACTATGTTGTCATACGCTGGAAAGCTTATCAATCTTTATTTACTAGTGTTACATGGCGCCTCACGATGAGGAGGACGACCCCGCTGTCTATCGAGCGAGCACACATAAAAAGAAGGGTAATAAGACGGCTGAAGAGGCGAACCCTTCAACTACAGTAAAAGCTTCTACGACGGAAGAACGTAAAAAATCGAGCAACGGTTCCGACCATTCACATTCGCAATCAAACGGAAGCAACGGTGCGGGAAAGAACGCCACTGCACCCCGCGGTACCGCTTCACCACCTCGAGCAGCAGCAGCAGTTGATCAAGATGAGAATATGTCTGGCGAGGAGGACGAGGAAGAAGAGAGCACTCTACTCACTGTCCAACCTGGGTTCAACAGATTACTACTGGTTCTACGCGACGAACGCGTGATGCGGTTCGTTAAATACGTTAGCGCTGCCGCTGAAGGCTCGCGTTGGGATATTTGCGGCGAATACGAAGTCGGGATGGTACAAGAGGAGAATGAGGACGAGTCATGATTCAAACACTTTAGATTCAGCTTGTACAATGAAGGCATTCTCGTGAACATGGCATTACTTGGGGATAGTATATATGCATTGCGTTGTCTTGAGTACTTTGAATTGGTGGTTCAAGTCTAGTGTCGTCTTTTGCTACGTCTCATCATAGATGCCGGTGCATACTTATCGTACAACTCACTATATACACGCAAAAGTCAAAGTATGTCAGAATACCATATACTGCATCTACAATACCCATCATATACTAATGACATTAGAATACTATCTTCTTCCCTTGACTCGGCAGAATGGCCGCTGACTCGCGTTTGGCCAGAGCGAGAGCCGCGCCAGGTTTGGGCCGTATGCGATCTTTTTTACCTCCCAAAGGTCTAGTCGGCTTCTCACCACTATCTGTGCGCGCTTTTTTGAACGCCATTTCTTGCGACGGATGTTCTTCCTCCCGATGGTGTTTTTTCTCTCCATTAACCCTTGGAGCAGTTTCGGACTGTGATTGCGACTGTTCCCGCCTGGATGGCTGTGCATTTTTTGATTTCTTTGAAGGGGATCCGTGGCCAGGCCCTTTCCCATGTTGACCACCTCCCCGTCGGACTGCTTCAGCCGAAGCATACTCAACCACTAATTTCCGCCCATCCATGTGATGGTTTTTAGGATTTATGAGAGCAGCGGTTGCATTCTCTATCGAGGTAAAGTCCACGAAAGCAAACCTGTGATAAAATCAAGCGTCAGTCAGGGAAACTGGCTATGATAGTCAAGCTTGGACTTCTAGCTTACCCTTTACAAAGACCGCTGTCTTCAAATGTGCCCATGCGGACTTTTCGTATCCACGGGTCGTTCGATGTGCCCTGGGGACTAGCAGTCTGGTCCTTCTTTTCACCGATAACCTTTGAATCCAGAGCACCGTTATCGTCATCACCAGACATCCTCGTACCCTTTCTGACTTTCACGCTAGGTCGATGGGCCTCTAGAAACTCACGGATACTATCCTCTGTGGTCTCGAACCCCAAGTTGCCGAAGAAGAGCGTTGGCGCCGGAGGCTGCTTTTGGACACGCAATATTTGTTGTGCGGTTTTTGATAAGCCTGTGCCTCCTTTAGGCTTAGCAGAGGCATCAGAGGGCACCCCAGAGGTATTTTGGGCACCAGGAACTGTCGGTCGACCTGTGAAATCGTCGCCTAGAACGTGTATGAGTAAGTTAGCATGCGGTGACACTAGTCATGAGTAGGAAGAACCTGTCCAATGAACGATACATACCATCTTTGATTAAAAGTTTCCGACCTATGAGAGGCTTCTCTGACAGACCAATCGCAGCAGCTTTGCCTTCTGGCGTCGAGAAATCGACATAAGCAAACCTAACATTGCATGCACCCACCAGATTCGTATAAGGTCCCGTATTGAGATGATGATGGAACGGTAGAAGTGGGAAACATTTGTATTAGATCGAATGGAATATACAAATGAATATTTGCTGACGGACCCACGATTCTCCCCTCGCATGCCTGGACCGTTAGGTGCCTTTGTAGGCATATGTATCCGTGTTATCCCCCCAATACCAGAGAAAAATGTTTTGAGGTCCTCTGGTGTCGTCTTGAACGAAAGGTTGCCCACCCAAACCGAATTTTGCCTCTTCGGAGGCGAAGTCGACGGACTCGACGAATCAGCATCGGCCTTCTTCGACCTAGACTTAGCCTTTGATGAGGCTGAAGCTTTATGTTCTCGTTCCTCCCTCTTCTTCTGCCTCCTTTTTTCTGCATGGGATACCACAGGCACATCTGGCGATGATGGTCTGCTCGAATCGGAGGAAGCGTCTGAATCATCGTCCTGGGCTTGAACAGGTACAGAAGAGTCGCTTTTCCTCTTTCCCAATGCTACAGGCGAAGATGAAGATGCCTCTGAATCAGAACTACTGCTGGAATCCGACATGATGTAGGGTCTACGCTGAACAGAAACTTGGATGGATAAACTTTCAGTCTATAACGAGTAGGCGCCCATACATTATGTAAATTTAGCGCTGATAGTGCCGATGCACTTAGGGGCTTTCGAAAATCGAATCGCAAACCATCGAGTAGAGTACGCACTTAGAGTGATCTACTATTGTGCCTGCGTGCTACTCCCACCCAGGACTGAGGAAGAGGAACCACCACGTTATGATACATGTACACTTCGTGCACCGTCGTGACGAACCTTTGGCTGTACCATTTCTCCGCTTCCAGAAGCACACACACACACATATATATAACGGTTACATAATGCATAATGAATGTAATACTTAGAAGCTCAAGATCTAGACCTGCTCCCAGACCAAATTGTCCGAGCCCATACCGAGGGTGACACTGATCGCAACGCCTGATGGGTGTCCGCACCACACAAGTCCTACTATAAGTTTCAAGAGAATCCCCGGGCCCGTATGCATTCGTTGATAGGGACACCACAACGACATCGCCCTTTCCACCTGCCGGCAACGTGCGATTGCTTTCAAGTCCACCGTTTTCCCCACTCGGAACCGTTAACTGACAAGAGTTGGCAGCTGCTGAGCTCCAACTTGATTTGTAGATCTGCTCAGTATTGGACATGGACGGTAAACCGGTACCTTTCATCCTACTCTGCATTGATGAGCGTGATGCCGAGTGCAGCATGGCTCGTGGCAGGAACGAGAGAAGCTTGTTCATGTACATAGGCTTGGGTACCGAGTACTGTGGATTGACAGACAGGAGGAAAAGTAAGGTTCTGGGGTTATGTTTCCTGCAAAAGCATGGACGAAAATAGACTGCAGAAGGCCAACAGTAACTCGAGCCTCGAAGCAATCTTCAAAAAGAAGGTATTTCTTACCTAACCGAAATACCTCCTAACTCGGCGGTAAAGCTTCTTGCAAGTACTAAGAACCAGATCATCGCCCCTTTATATGTACTCAAATGCAATCTATACCAGACGTATACAGAGTACATGCAATAATAACATTAGGGGTGAAGATGTATTTAATGAAAGCTGTAGGTTGACCAACAAAGTTGTTACTTTGGTAACGAACATCAAAATACTCCAGGAATGGTTTTCTTGTCAGAAGGTTGCACAGGAAGAGATAGAGAAAGAGTGACCATCGATGATAAAGAGATATACGATTGCAATCAAGTTGGAATTGCAACATTTAAGGGGGAGGGGATTGGTGGGATATACCCGATACTGTATGACAGGTATCGTAGTATTATACTATACAACTTCCACACTATGAAGGGAGATAAATAATTCATTGAATCATTGATATGCCAAACCTCCAGAAAGGAAGTCAAAAGGATGGGATGGTGATGACAAAGAAGAAACTATGAGATACAACAAGAGGCCACAAAAGGAATCAGGAAACCCAACAGTTTCGACCAAGTCCATTAACGTTTGACGTCGTCGTACCTAGGGAGCAACGGCTCGTCCTCCATCACGGGGAGACTGATACGGCCCCTGCCCTGCACCTTGTTCAAATCAGTGATGAGATGCTGCGCAAATTGGTGCGAGTGTCTATGTCTATGGCCTCTAGGTCTATCTTGCTCAGCCTCCGTTGTTATCCACGCTTCCATTGCAGAGGCACGCAGCTCCTGCGCTTCTTGAGGTGACAACATGGATAAGGGGATGGGAGCATATACGATGACGTTGTCGGCAGTCGTGTTAGGCAAATCATGGCCGCTGTTGCTACCGCCATTAGAACTACTATTGGTATCCACTACCACGCGAGGCTGTTGGGCGGTAGATGAGGCAGTTGCCTGCAACGCGGATGAGAGTTGGGGTGCCAAGTTTGGTCCAATGCTTGACGATGGAGGCAAAGCACTGGAACGAGGGAGAAGTAGTATACGTTGAGACTCTTGAGACCTCGAACTGGAGCGGGTATGGGAGTGACCATGAGGATGCGAGTGAGAATGGGAAAGGGAATGACAGTGAGTGGGTAAGCTACAGGAGCGTTGATGATACCGCGAGAGGTGCGAGTAGAAGTTGGATATCGCAATCAGGAAGTGCAACTGTTGACACATACATGTGATCAAATCGACGACGGACTGATTTAGCATCGAAACTTATGAAAGGCGGGGGAAGCGAAAAACGTACTCTGATGATGATGGTGATAAACATCACGGCAACCGCTACGAGGACCGCTCTCTCGAACCAGAGCTCACAGTTCTCGATGTTGAGGCCCATCTCTGCCATGTTGCGCATGAGCTCTGGTTGGCGAGAGAGCTCCTCGCAGACGCCCGTTCTGACAAAAGGCCGAAAAGCAGTATATGTTCCAATGAGTGTAAAAAATGTGCAGAAAGAAAAGTCGGCAATGGAGTAGTCGCGGTAAAGCCGCACGAGTGCCGATTTGTTCTATGTGGCAGAAGCGTGGTTAGTTACGAAGTAAACCTCAGTGAAAAAGTCAAGGCAATTGAAGCGGGCAAGCGAAGGAATAGTGTGAGATTCAAGGCGGGCGGACTAGCGTACCTTCAAAACTCCCCAAAAGCCTATTGTACAGAGGGCGGCGGTTGCGGCGAAATAGCCTGACAGCAAACCCAGAACAATCTTAACGCCGTTCACCCGCCAGCCCGAGCTCTCCCACTCTGACTCTGGCTCCCATTTGAGAGCTCGCCAGGCAGTTGTCAATTGAATAGCGAGGATGAGGTTAGTCACGGAGGCGAAGAGGGTGATAGCCAACGAGGCAGATCTGTTGCGTCCACGAGGCATGATGTTGGATTGGAGGGGATGATTACAAGGGTGAGTCGAGGGAGTGGTGGTTGGGAGGAGAGGAGGGGGCTTACCTAGCAGGATAGGCTCTTGTCATGTCGAGGATGAAGAACGAGAAAGAGATGACTAAACCCTCGTCACTGCGCGGATCATTCGGAAATCGTACCATAGTTCCTTTTTTGGTAATCTGTCCACAATCCTGACACCATTTTTTTTGGAAATCGTTACAATAAGTTGATGTATATCCTATGTCTCACCGGGCAGACGGCATACCGTGATCGGCCTTTTATCCGAGCTCCTGTAGCTGGGTACTCGTTGTTCAACGGGGGATAATTACAAGTGGCTCGGTGTTCTTAGTTGCTCAGGGGATGTATGACCTAGGACAAGTAACAGTAAACTTGCATTGTCCATGTCCGCTGATGAGCGTGAACGAGATAATATGGTAACAGTACCCATACAATCTCGGCTACTTGTATTACAAAGATGGTGATTCAATTGCGCGATAAATAAGGCCAGTGCCGAAATTATTAATAGACGGATTGTACTTGGTAGCAACCTATTGTTCGTCGTTGTATTTGCTAGCCTCCGATCGAGCTGGCATTCAATGGTTTCTATTATTGATACAAATCTTTCATCCGAGGTTATTATCATACCATCGTGACTAAACTTGATCTCTACCTTAAGCGGCAGGGACTACGTACATGTTGCAAGAAGAACAATCTTGTGACAAGTCCTGTCTAACCGCAAGGTGAAGCCTTACAATGTGGAATAGGTACATATCTTTCTTCTTCTTACCTAGTTGTAGGGGATCAGACCCTTACGGCTTCTTTGGAAAGATATGGCCGCCCCAGAAAGTGATTCACACTAGAGGCACAGGCTGTGGCGAGCTCTGTATTGAATATGGACAGGTTGTAAAAGGGCTGCAAACCTGCATTCCTACTGGAGAATTTTTGCAGCCTGAACTTGGTGTGAGAGTGAGGAAGGACGGTAAACTCACGTCGCTCTGAGCACGTCTTTGCGACGCCCAAGCGACACATCAAGTCAGCACTTCTTCGCTACAGCTTCAGAGACCCATACCATTTCCCTTTCTTTTGCTGATGGAATAGAAGATAAAGTGCCACTTGAGAGCCGAATTTTCGTTATGTCAACGCTGTTACACGCCAGGTAAGTAAAGAATATAGCTCGAAACCGGTAGAAGACAAGGTCTCCAGTGGTATGTGCCCGCCGCAATCTTCAAACTGCTTTGATCACCCTGCAGAGTCAGTCAGACGATCATACCGACATTCAATACCCACATAGTTCTAATGCCCCCCCAGGTATAAGCACGGAATCATAATGGTAACGATTTGAACAAATCACAAAACACGTCTGGGACGGTTTACGCCTCTTCCGCTCATCTGCACCAAATTATGGCGACGACGACGATTCGCAGAACCTTACTCCGACTGCCGTAGAATTCCTACAAAGTAAAAACGGCTTAATCAGATACTCTTACACAGTAACACAGATGGCAATGCTTGCAAATTCAGGCATCGAATATCGTCAGCTCCCCGCTGAGGATTTACAATACCGAGCTTGGACCAGCTCCAGGACGCAATCGAGTTTTTTCGCAGTGTTCCTAGTGGATCTATACTTGTTCACTGAGGATATGGGCACAAAAAGACGGGCACAGGGGTAGCAACGATGTAGCCACTCTCGACGTGGGGGGGGTGACCCACTAGAGAGCGGTTCATGTCGAGAGGGAGGAACAAATGGCCGTAATTTGCGAGCTGCGAGACAAATGTCAAGTTCCTTGATTGGTTGGATCTACGGAATGCGAGAGAGGAACTCTGTCAGGACAAGTAGGCTGTAGAGGGCCGAAAGGCATGCCATGTATGCGCCTGAATTGAATGGCTTGACGAACCAAGTTGGAATGAACGATCGGTGTTTACAGTTGTTAGAACTTCATGAGACTGAATCGCGGAGTGTACGAATGTGTTCAATTCCAACATGCAAAGCCTGCGCACTAGTATTATGACGCGGTCCCTCCTAGTGCCTCAGTCCATTACACGAACTCGACTGCTCTTTCCGCGTCCAAGTTTCCATCATTGTGCTTCGAGGCGAAAAAGCACATTCACGAACATCCTGGCGGATGTCGCAACACCACCGGTGCAAGTCGACTCCATAACGGAAGATGCAATTCGTCTGCAAGATGGGTTGATGATACCTTCGGCTTGTATATTCCTTGAGGGGAAGGTGTTTTTGTGGGATGTACCAACAAGTTTATGGGACGGGTGGGCGAAGAGCCATTTCAACATCTTTCAAGTCATCAAGCCGAGGCCAGGCATGTTTACTCAATTGTTGTTGAGTACTTGACGCGCTTAACCCTTTCCAGAGATTTTGATTTTGGGAACCGGGAAAAGCCTTGCTTTGCCACCACCTTTCTTACGCTCCCATCTCAATCAACTTGGAATCCAGCTTGAAACCATGGACACAGTAAGCTCTACTAGTAAATAATTATCTTTTACTCAGAATTCGTGCAGAGAAATGCTTGCTCGACGTATAATCTATTAAGCGAGGAAGGACGACGCGTCGCAGCTGCGCTACTACCGTTAGCTCCGCGACCATGGCGAAAAACACAGAATCTCATCAAGCCACATTGAAATATACAGTTATTATATTCAGCGTGGGCGGTTGCGGAAGAAAAGCACTAGATGAAAACATGGTACAACGAGGACCGCACGAAGAGTGTTCCCCTTAATCCGATGGTGCTTTCCGCTTTCCTTTGTTCACTCTTGATGATGATGATGATGGCATGTCGACCAACATGGACTCGTCTGATTCGTGCCATTCTACAACCTCTTCATCATCATCTCCATCTCCGTCAAAGCTTGGTCTAGTGTAGGTGATTGGAAGAGGTTCGCCTGAGGATTGGGTGCGAGTATTTGGTGTTGATCGAACATGAGTGATGAACTTCAGACTTACCGGACGATGGGTCATGGAATTTGATATACAAGTGTTCCCAGTTACCTATTCCAGCTTGCCTAACTTGCAGTGATGGGTCGATAACTTCATATGCGCCAGTTGGTTTCCCCTTGTCTTTATATGGTTTACACAAGTCGAAATCATCTTCACTGGAGACCTCTGGTGTTTCCGTCTCTTTATTGACATCGGATGTTAGCGCAGATAGGACCTCTGATTTCACGGACGCGATAGTTGAGTTGGGGAACGTTGTGATGAAGATGGTCGTTTTGTGCGACTTGATCAAAAGCTGGTAGACTTTGGGAGGTGCTCTCGAAGTCTGGTCCAAGAAGCGTCAGAAAGATAGGATGTTTCAATTCATCAGAGTACTCGCTATCATGGCAAAAAAAATGCGAATTGAATATTGAATATTTGAATTCTAGCCACTTGTGTCGTGCGCGATGAACACCATCGAAGGGTACGCGCTCTGTTTCAAACTCCGCCCCCGAAAGTCCCACAGCCATCCCGTAGAACGTCCAGTATTCCAGACATCGAAGTGTTCACCTCTTCCCAATGAGCTCCTTTCAGAAGGGCACCGTCCCAGTAACACCATACAAGGAGCCCACACCCCTTCCAGACGATGTTCCCAAGGTACAGGAGCTCGGCGTTACCAGCGCACCTCTGAAGAGTGCAGCATTCTTCATTGGTGCCTACTGCAAGGAATACAATGGTACGCCATGATCCATGCTTTTACTGAGCTCTTTGAACATATGCAACCTATGCGTTATGTACTGCTATAGAGGACTTCATGCTCTGCAAGGCAGAGAACCGTACCGACCCGGGACACTGTCTGAAGGAGGGAAGACGTGTGACGAGATGTGCTACTGACTTGTACGCTCATTCTCTTACATCTAAATGCTTTATCTGAGCAGTTCAATTTACCTTGTTCCAGGATAAATAAAATGAGGGAAAACTGCCTGGAGTCGTTTGAAGCTCATTGGAACTGTCTGGAGAATAACAACCAGGTATATCTGTTCTACACATGCTCGATTCACATCTTCACCCAGCTTCACAACGATGTAGGAATACTATCGTTGCCGTAAGCCAGAGCGCACTCTCAACGCCTGCATGTTCCAGAAGCTCGTACGTTTGCACAACGTTTCGTTCTAAACCATCCATAAACCATCCTCCGTAGGGCCTTACAAAAACTATTCCCGGAACCCCTCCTGGCCAGAAACCTGTGCACGAGATAGAGAAGCCCATATTTAAGAACATCCAGAAATGAGCTGCCCTCAGGCCACCTTCAATCGGCATCGTAGCGGCGAATTTCGATGTAGATTGTAGAATAGTTCTATTACATCTGTCCGTTATATTCGTTAATATCCAGTTTTGCATGGACAAGAAAAGAAAGAACTTCCGAACTGTATATGAGCGCGAGATAGTGAGTCCTCCGTGGGTCGCGTCTCTAACGCCGACGGACTTGATCGACGTGTTCAATACGCGCTGGCCTACAGGCCTTTATCATGAAACCTTAGTTCTTACCGCTCGGTCTACGCCCTGGATTGGTGAACTCATGTTCCTCTCTTCTACCTTACGTTCATGTACCTGGCGACAAGTCTGGCAACGCGGTTTCAGAACGAGTGCACCCTCTAGGCTGCCTCCGAGCCCGGATCACTCCATATACATATCTAAGTCAACGAACCCATATTTTAATCTTACTTTGGAGGATTGGTGAGGACTCGTCAAGCTGTTAAATCAATCCCGAGACTGAATTTTGATATATTATTATCAGGCTCTTCCGTCACAAAAACCCAGAGGAACCTCTACTGCTCATCTATAGAGACAAACCATGCGTAATCATAGGCAGGAATCAGAATCCGTGGAAGGAGGTCAACATGACCGCCTCAAGGAGCAGGAATATACCTATCATCCGGCGAAGAAGTGGTGGTGGAACCGTGTACCATGCACGTATTCGATCTCTTTGAACACAGATGATTTGCTAAAACGCCAGTAGGATCTAGGAAATACAAATTTCTCTATTCACCTTCCCAGAAAATCATTCAACCGTCACGAAACCTCACAAATACCATTGAGAGCAGTACGCTCATTAGGCATAGATGCTCGTGTTAACGAGCGGAATGATATATGCGTAGGCGATGAAAAGATAAGCTACATCTATTGATTTTCACCGTGAACCATTTAGCTGAAGACGGTTGGCCGTAATACGTGTCTGGGTCAGCCTATAAAATTGTGAACAAACGCGCGTATCATCATGGGACCATGCTTATATCTACACAACTCGACACGTTGGGTGATTTGCTACGTACCAGCAAGGCGAGTCAGTCAATTATTCAGTCCATTTATTTCGCTAATGTTGGCTTGGATGTAGGACACCATGGTGACTCGAGGTGTGGCGTCCGTGCGATCGCCAGTTTGCAACCTACAACAATCCAGTTCTCAAGTTCAACACGAAACCTTCGCCGATGCAGTGGTGAACGAATTTAGGAAAGAGTATGGGATAAGTGATGAAGTCAGTATGATGTTGAGCATCTTAGCCACGGGCACCTCAGACTGTTGATAGGTCTGCCACATTGATGATACGGAAGAAACCAAAGGGATTGAGTACATCACCAAAGGCATGACCGAGTTGACCGTATGCTTCCTCCAACTCAAATTACACACAAGATCTGACGCAATGCTGTTGCAGAGCTGGGATTGGCTGCACGGACAGACCCCAGAGTTCACCTACACTGTTCAACAGTCTTTCAGTTGGGGAACAGTGGTGAGGCTGCATCTCATAAACTTCACTCAAATTTAGCTAACGAACCATGGCGCCACAAATCTACAGACCGCCATACTCAAATCAAGCCACGGAGTCATTCGGTCATGTTCACTCGAAGTCTCTAACACCACCATTAGTAGTACAGCAATACAGCTTGTAGCAAACTTAGCTCAACGCCTGGAAGGCCAGCGATACGGGTTTATTGACGACACGTGGGATAAGGAAAAAGAGCCCACTACGGATGTTGTGTCTTGGTTGAGGGCAGTTATGGAGAGTTGATGGAGTAGTTCGTGTCGGCGGAGAAAGTGCAAAGGTGAAGGATTACTTGTACAGAGTGGATATTCCTGGCTTCCTTCGGGAGACCTTCGGGTAAGGAACCCCGCCTGTGGACATATTCTATGATGGGTGTGTGTGGTCTCTGCATGTTGTGATTATATAGAACAATTAGAAGTGCGCCACACCAACTATATACACGGTTCTGGCATCTCAACAAGACCTGACGTGGGTGCAAAAGATTCTGCTGTAACCGGTCCGTCCACCGAGAAGTGCGGTGCTATATGAACTGATCGGCATAGAGGAATGAATACTTGGAGTCAAAATTCGGTTGAAAACGTAGTTGTTTGTGTATCCGGCGGCAAGAGCTATACTCTATGCACTCTATTCCATAGCATATAGTATACCAGTGCACGGCTGGTAATTTAAGGCCAAAAGATAATCATAGCAGCGGCGGACTATGATACTCTCTCCGTCTCCCACACACTGGATGTCTCGTAGCCTGGGGGCGGTGTTGGGTCGGACTGCAGGAGGTACGGAAAAACAGAAAGTATCGACAGAGCGTGAGGAGGTGACTCTAGAAGTGAGTCCAAGAATCAAGATTAGAGGGTGTCCAAACTTACCCTTTGCCCGCGCCTGTGCCCGGTAAGCCGTTCGTCCCTCTTCATCATCATTTCATCCCATTTGTCGATACCGTACCGCCCAGGCTAAAGGAATAACGTGCTTTCATCTGAAATCGGTCCCACAGACAGTCGTAAAGCGTGGCGCACCTTCCCAAGGTTCTGAGCACGGGTAGACACATTGAAGAGGGTGCCCGCAGCACCGAACATTGCGGTGAGGAGACCTGGAGAAATAAGTCGCACGTTCAGTCAAAGATTGATCTTCTCAGCACCGATTCACGAACCGAATGGAATGAGGGCTTCCCAAGGAACTGGCATTTTGGATGGATCACTGCAATGCGGTGAAGTGCGAACGGTGATACAAGTTCGGAGTATTTGGTTGTGTGTAGATGTGAAGACGATAGGCTTCCCTTCCCCAATCTTTCATCTCAGAGTCAAGCGATACTTCCTTGCTCGCAAGTTGAGAAACGCCGATTCACTGGATTGATTCATACTTTCTAGCCAAGTTTCAAGATAATGCACATCTCTTTTGAAAAATGAGATCGGGCAGTACATGGATAAATGGTATGACGTAGTCTAGGGAAAATACATTGCTAGTTATACAATAACGAGACAATGTGTATTATGATACGTATGGATAAAAAATGTATGCATACTTTTGTGGTATGATTTGAAATAGATGGAAGACAAGAAAAAATCTAGAAATAGAGTTGCCAGCTACCGAATGACAGCTAGTATGAATGTATTAAGCGCTAGGATAGTTGCTATCAAAGCGATCTCCATAGCTCATAGAAGGGTATTGTTGCGAGGGGAAATTGTAAGGCACATAGGTAGTATTTGCATTGATAAACTCAGGATAGACGTTGACATCACTATTGCTTGAGGGAGGTACGGCAAAGGTGTGGCTGCGAGCGGTAGGTGAGATCTGCCGAGGGTGCCTAATAGGCGGTGAGGAAAGATGATGATCAGACAGTTGTGTCAGACTTGGTGATTGATTGGGCGCCAGATGATATGCTGGAATCCCCACACGGGGGGTTCTGGGATGAACTTGTCGTTGGGTATGAGGAAAGGCTGGACCAAGCATAGTATGGTCGCGATATGGGTGGTAGGTCGTCCGAGGACGACGTTGAAGTTGTTGATCGGTTGGATAGCCAGTATCTGCTGATGCAAACAACATCGATATATTACTTGACGGGTCGGGAGCCTGCGGATACCCCGGTACGCCGGGCTCAATGACTTCGTGGCTAAGACTATGCGGAGAGAGCGTCCAGCCTCCGCTAGAGGCCGGGGACGAAGGTGAAATAGGTGAGGCGGCGTTCTGATAGGTGGGGAGCTGATACACGGGGCCGCTGGGTCGACAAGACAGCGAGTCGGCCGCCGACGGCGAAGAGAATAAGAATGCCGACCCAGGTGTACCACCAGGTAGATTTTGACCGGAACTATCGAAAGGGATAGAGAATATGTCGTAAGAGGTGGACGGAGTGTCGGTGGGGTCCACTGGAAAGGACGGATGCATGTGACGCGGAGAAGGTACGATGTCCTGGTTACTACTGGCTATATAGCGATCGACAGGCGGGGAAGTGGAGTGTACGGCGCGCATAGGCACATCTAATCGTTGTAACGGGGCGGCATCGCTATAGAACGTGTATTCAGGAAGAAGCGATGGCAGATCACCAGTGGTAGTGGGTGGAGCTGGCGAAGGGCAACTGGACGACGAATCCGGACAAGGCGAACTGGAAGATGGGGAGGCGTTCTCTAGAAGGAGTTCACCTTGTTCGCCACCACTTGCATGGTCAACAGCAGTGAACCATCTCTGACCCCATACAATATCAGACTGGGATACCTATGGATGGACGTAGTTATCAGATATGGGACGCATATGCAAGGAAAGAGAAAGCTTACGCCGCGATGGATGTGACCCATTCTACGGGGGACCTTCTTGTTCTTTGGTATCCTCTTCTTTCGGGGCTTAACTATCTTGGATTGCGATGGTGCACTCTGAGTGGGTGTCTGTTCCATTCAGATGTGATGTTGAAGCATTGGATATCAAAGCATAGACATATATACTTTCAAGTCTAGACGGACGCGTGGATTACTCGAGGCTAACATAGCCTCAAAGTCGCATTTGCTTGATCCCGATGTATACAGAAACGATACCACTTCTCATTGCGAGTCATCGTTATTCCTGCCAGGAAGCGCACAAACATGAAATGTCCTAACCGCATCCAGAGAATAGAACCCTCGTGGTGCGCAAGCGATGGTCGTTGAGCCTTCAAGTATAGAGTGTGCACACATAGCCGTCACGCCAGATTTTTCGTGGACAAGGCTCGGAGGATCCATTGGCTGTGTGGGGAAATCTCGAATTACCGATTCCACGGCCTTACAGTTTGTTTGGCATTGTGGTCAGGTCCAATTAAACTACGTAAGGTGGCGGTGCCTCTACTAAGCGTCTGTCTAGCAGACGCTCAAGGCAATGTTGGCCTGAAACGCTGCAAGGGAGCTTGTTGGCCTACGCATGTATCATGCACCATTTCTTGTCAAAGCGAAGCTTGTCATAGATTGTGGCACTGAGCATTCCTTGCTTCTCGGTTCCAACATGCGTTCTCGGTGGTGCGGATACAATCAAATGAGTAAGTATCTGGCGGCGATACAATCCTCGAAGCCTAAACATAACCTACACGTTCCTAATATCTCTGATGCCCACGTTGATGCTGTCGAGTTTGAATAGATACACACAGAAAGTAATGCTGCTATCAAGAGGTAGGACGCCACACTTCCGGACTGGTAGCATCACACCTCACCTCTGCGTCGTGT
Source organism: Pleurotus tuber-regium (assembly GCA_014058305.1). NCBI lineage: Eukaryota > Fungi > Basidiomycota > Agaricomycetes > Agaricales > Pleurotaceae > Pleurotus > Pleurotus tuber-regium. The sequence goes on from JACFYU010000024.1 coordinate 947,938, forward strand.
CCTGAATAATATATTTCCTGTCTGCAGTCCCTCTCACAGCAACGAACATCGTCACCCAAATTATAATTAGATGTCATCACCACATGGGAATGATCACATTCTATCATGAGGGCTTCTAGCCATTAGATATATGTATATTTTGCACGCACAGGCAGGCGCATCTCTGATGCGCTATGATCCGTTGCATCCTGGCTCGGGGGTCATTGTCTCGTCTCTGACTCATCTGGAGATCCGATTGACTGCGAGGTCAATTACTAAATGAAAAGAAGTCCCTCTAATACCCCACGGCCCCGATCATTAACACGTTGCACAACTTCAACTGGGAAGTAAAAACCTTTTTGCTGAAAACTATGTAACAATAAGTCATTCACTTGGCCACGACGGTGAAGCAGCCGTTGAGCTCGAGTCGCAGAAACAAGGAGATAATGTCATGTTATTTGATAGAGAAGAAGCGCCAGAATTTGCTATATATGACTACTTCAGGTAGATTAGGGGGCTTTAGGCATCGCCGCAGAACGGCTTGGAATATTAATAGCATCCATGTATGTGCACTTGAGCTTGTGAATCCCGAACCGATTGTTTTTCTGGACCTATCTTCGCATGTAAATTGTATACCCCAACCGTGGCAACCAGCGCTCAGTACTCAGAAGTAATTTAAGCTCGTGTTGAAGTACAATTTGAGAACATCCAGTCGTTAGATGGTCTCCCTTGAGAAATTTTTCATGAATAAATTTCAAAATAATAAGGGCATTTGATGTGTCATTACCCTGTCTAATGATATGCTATGATATTGCATGTGCTAGCACGTTGCGAGTATGACGCCAAAGAAAAAAAATTGATGGCCAATGGAAAACCTGGCACCGCCCAAATTTGATGGTGAAGTCTCATCTCCTGAGAGATCTCTGAGAGAACTGCTGTGAACCATCCCTCTCGTTTGTTACCTCCGCTGATTGAACGGGGCGGGTTTGTGATACAGGTGGCCGTTTGATAGCTCGTGTGCGACCAGATGTTTTAGGCTTTCCAGAGGTGTCTGAGCGCACATTTCGATTCGCTGTGGTAGTCCCGTCGCGAGATTTAGCTGCAGCACGAGATGTACGTGTTCCATTGACAGTAGATGGAACGTGCGCAAGGTTGACTTTTCGCCTTTTCGACTTTGTGGCTGGGCCCATGCTACTGGGAGCTGGCGTGGGGGCATCGCGGTCTGAGTCATCGTCGCTTGCTGCCGAGATGCTCATTGAACGTAAGATCTGCTGTTGAGACATTCTCACTAAATCTGCCGACACATGCGGTTTTGCTCGTATAGTGGATCTGCCGTTTTTGCCCTTGGAAATGGTTTTTATGGACGCCTGATTCTTGCTCGGTACCTTGCTCAGCTCATTCCTTGGTCGCAAGCGCTTTCGGCCAGCCATGGAAGAGTCGGATAAAGACACGGCGTCGGACTCAGAGGTTGTGCCAGTTCGAAGGGAAGATGCATTCTCAATGGTGTCTAGGGTCGTTGACCGCGTTTGGATGCTGGACGACGATGAGGAAGCTGGAGAAGCTATTTCATGGTCTTCATTATAGACGCGGTTCCTCCTATGTGCCCGGGGCGTTCGCATCGTCGTATTGAACTCATCTTCGAGGTCACTGTCATCAGCATTACTGTCCATATCCTCGTCGAGCGCTGGAGCTGACTCTGTCAGACTATACTCTTCGTTACCCAATCGCAGTTGTGAGCTAGAATGCGACACAGGCAATGGGAGAGGTTGATCAAAATTCTGCATGTCGGACTCTTCTACGGTGTTGGGAATTGACAGATCCTCCGTAACCGCCCGCTCTTTGCCCGCTCTGGCTCCCAACTGCGCCGTGATGACTAGTGGAGTGGGTGGGTAGGCAGCCGGGAGCGGCGGATACATTCTCCAATCCTCGACTTGGTCTTGAACTGTCTTGGGTAGGCCTGATACTGCGGAGGGTGTCGAAGACAAGAGGGAAGGCGCTTGTGGCGTTGCTGCTGGCGCTGGCGCTAAAACCTCTTCTTCTGAGTCTTGGTACGAAGCAGGGGGTATCCATACTTCAGGCTGCGGTTCCGAGATTGACCCGCTGAGTTGACGCTGAGATGGCGAGCGGGGCTGTGGTTGAGAGACGGTACGGAGAGGGTTCGGTGGCCTGGAGATGGACGATTGACTTGCGTCCGAGGCCTGAGGTCGTACGCGACCGTTTCCGCGCATAAGTTGAGACGCAGGGTATCGGCGAGTCTCCGGAGGTCGGTTCGTGTTGCTGACTATATGGCTCCGGCTAGAATGCCGTGAAGGAATAGGGCGGAGAATCTGATTGCTAGAGGCTGCCTGGCCGTTCGTACTGCGCGAAGGACTCTGTAAGGCTGGAACCGCTCCGAATGAAGGCGTTGATTCCGCGACTCGGGTGCTCCTACCCCCTACACTGCTATCTCTGGCGTCATGTCCAAAATAATGATGCCACCAAGACATAAAGGGGCGGATAGGCATTATAAACAGAGTGAGCAGCATGTCTCCGATCATACATGTGACATCCAAACATATATCCAATGTGGCTGTATATGGTTTTAGCATTGGACGGATGACATGCAGATATATGGGTTCCGCGCCCTATTAACGCAGGTTGAGGACGTGCAGTAAGCTTGAATTGAACTAAATAGGCACTCACCCTGGCACGAGTAAATATTAGGAAGAGTAATACTAACGACTTCATTTCATCATAAAACGGAATGAATAAACTAACGATACGCTCGAAGAAACGTTCGTAGGAGACAAAACAGCACTATGAAAAGGCAATGACACATGAGATAGACGCATGTCTCGGAATTCGTCGATAACCTCACCCAAACGATCCATACAGCAAGACACCCTTTCATGTCGCGCTTTCTCTGGGTCTTGCCTCGGAGACTGAGACGGCTTCCATTGCGGGATGAAACCGGTGGTGGCTTCAGCGTCTTGAACGAGTCATAGACATTCAAGAACACCATGGCTAGTCGAAGGAGTGGAACTACCAGCGGCATTATGTTCGAACCAGTGTCGAATTCAGGATTGAAATGGAAGTTACGCGGTGAGTGACTAGCACTGATCAATGGATTAAGAGCTTAAGAAGAGGTCTTGAACAGTGTTCAATATGGCTGAAAGGGAACCGTGCGTTGACATACGCTGTGGCTAGTAAGAGGGTTCACGATTTGCTCTATCCTTAGGCTGCTCGATTTCAATGAGGTCTGATTACGTAAACATGAAAGAGGCCTTGCGTGTTGCGCGCTCAATTACTTGCTCAAGCCTCACCCGCCATGCCGAAGATCAGGACGACAAGAACGAAGAGGCCGCCGGAAGGGTTTGAAGAAATAGAGTCTGTATGTATGGTCGTTCCTTCGTACCTATGTCTTCATCGTTCTCACCTATCCGCAGGTCCTTGATGACTATGCAAAGAAAATGAGAGATGCGGAGAACGAGTCGCATGAGGGAAAGCGTAAATCTGAGTCGTTGTGGCCCATAATGCGCATATCGCATACACGCTCGCGTTATATATATGAGCTCTATTATAAGCGGGAGGCCATTTCGAAAGAATTGTATGACTGGTTGCTGAAGGAAGGTTATGCTGACGCCAAGTACGTGTTTTTCCACTGCCCCCAATGACTCAGCTAACCGCCTACAGCCTTATTGCGAAATGGAAGAAGACAGGCTACGAGAAACTCTGCTGTCTTAGGTGCATACAAACAAGGGTGCGTTTGGACTGGCTATGCTTCTTCATACATTAAAAAGCTAATACTCTCGTCAGGATATGAATTACCAAGGCTCTACGTGTGTATGTCGAGTGCCCAAAGCACAAGTCCGTTCTGGCACTGTCGTCGAGTGCGTCCATTGTGGTATGTTCAAATTCAACGTCTTGGCGTCACTGGACCTAAACATCATACAGGCTGTCGTGGGTGTAGCTCTGATTCTTAATTGTTCATATCGGCACCAGACCCTTGATACTCAGGCACACTCGTGCGATTAAATGGCAGGCGCTTCTGACGCAATACGTCTTCGTAGTACTTTTGTATTCTATGCTTCACTTGGCTCCTATTTTTTTGACACGACACAACTTGAACGTCCTCTTGACATACTGCATGAAATAGAGCCAAGCATAACCGTGATCGATAAACATGATGGGGGCTCCATAGGGCTCCGTTGCATGATAGGCCACAAATAGGTTAGCTCGCCCTGATCAAACTTTCTTTGGAGATATCAAGTCACTTAAAAGGCGCCATGTTTCGGATGGCTAACATCAGGGACTCCCTTTCCTCTCACTTTCATCTTCATCGTTATGGGCGAGCTGACTCGAAGAACGGTTGAGGCTGCCCATCAACTACTGGGCAGAGCTGCCGCGGAACAGGTACGCTACCGCTTGGTGGCCCTTTGAGCACTATTGGAACGAAACGTTAGGCTGGCATTCTGTCTGGAGACAACCCAACTCATTATAACGCATCCGACCCAATACGTCTTTGGGTTATCCAAGTCGGTGAGGATTGTTCATTCTTTTTCTGTCACCAGGGACCCTCTTAATCGACATCCTCTAGCCATAATTGTTGCCATGACCCAACTTCTCTCATTATTCCTTTCCCGCATACGCCAGCCGCGAGTTATCGCAGAAGTTATAGGAGGCGTCATCCTTGGCCCAACTGTTATGGGTCGTATTCCACATTTCCGAGCTACTATATTTCCCGAAGAAGGGATGGCGATGCTCACATTGACAAGTACAATAGGGCTGGTCCTTTTCCTTTTCTTGGTTGGCCTGGAAATCGACACGAAAATCATCAGGCGTAATGCCAAAGCCTCGTCAGCTGTCTCCGTTGCGGGTCTTCTTGTGCCCCTTGGTCTTGGTGCTGCCTTGGGTGTCGGGATATTCAGGGAATTCGTTCAGCCTATCAATCCCAACGTCAATTTTGGGTATTTCCTGCTTTTCACAGCCGTAGCTATCGGTATTACCGCCTTCCCAGTTTTATGCCGCATCCTAACGGAATTGAAACTGCTGGATACCTCCGTTGGTGTCGTTGTACTCTCTGCTGGAGTGGGCAATGATGTCGTAGGATGGATCCTGCTCGCCCTGACCGTTGCTCTAGTAAACGCAACAAATGGCCTCAATGCTTTATGGGTTCTGCTTTGCTGTATCGGTTTCATCATACTTTTATTGCTACCCGGCAAGTGGGCGTATGTTTGGCTTGCGCGGCGCACGGGCAGTTTAGAACAGGGCTCCCCGACACCATTTATGATGACCATCACTCTTTTTGTCGTGTTCGGGTCTGCTTTCTTTACCGATGTTATCGGCGTCCACGCTATATTTGGCGGCTTCCTCGCTGGCCTCATCATACCTCACGAGAATGGATTCGCAATCTCATTGGTGGAAAAGTTGGAGGACCTCGTGTCCATCTTGTTCTTGCCTATTGTAAGCCTCAGCTTTGCCCCCTTTCCAGACGCTGTCTCACGGAGTTTCCTTAGTATTTCACACTCTCTGGTCTTCGAACCAACCTTGGCTTGCTCGACAACGGCAAGACTTGGGGCTATGTCATCATCATCTGCTTGGTTGCCTTTTCATCCAAGTTTTTTGCTTGCGGGATTGCCGCCAAATCCTTTGGATTCAATTGGCGCGAGTCAGCGGCAATCGGCTCTCTGATGTCTTGTAAAGGGTTTGTTGTGTTCTTATCCATCATTGGAACTTGCATTAATATCATTGAATCAGATTGGTCGAGCTAATTGTACTGAACATTGGTCTTCAAGCCAATATTCTCGACCCCCGCACATTCTCCATGTTTGTCGTCCACGCGCTTGTGTTGACATTTATGACGACTCCCCTTGTCATTCTATTTTATCCGGAGCGACTCCGGGTTCACGAACACATTGGTGCCAAACATAAGCCTGCTGATGATGGTGAACTCGGCACACGACATAGGACTTCCCTCGACGATGAATTCAAGACTAAGTTCGCCATCGTCTTGGAGAGGTTCGAGCAACTTCCAATAGCCATGACATTATCGCAATTGTTGCAGGTGCCGTTTGTGCAAGCACCCTCCACGTCTTATCGGATTGACAGCAAGTCAATGGAAGCTGGGCTGTCTCCAATCCCGCCAGAGCCTCAGCAGTCCATCTCGATTGATACTTTGCGCCTTATCGAGTTAACGAATCGTACCTCTGCTGTACTCAAGTCGCAAGAAGCCGAAACGTTGTTGTGGAACGATCCCATCATTACCGTGTTCAGAACTTTCGGCCATCTTAATCGCCTTAGCGTATCAGCTGCACTGTCGGTTGTCAACTATGAGCAATTCCCTTCAGCGATTGCCGACCATGTTGTAGAAACGGGATCCCAGATGGTCATCATTCCATGGTGTAATACCTCCATCACCTCGCCCGCAGACGAAGATAGGCCAGGTGCTTCTGCGAGTAATGTCACACGGTTAACTTCGTTCGATCAAACGAACTCGGTTGTGTATTCAGAATTCGTCCGCAAGATATTCTCAACAACTCCTACCGATACCGCTGTTTTCGTCGATCGCGGCATCCATCCTGCTTCATATAACAAGATTGCAGAGCAGCACCTATTCCTGCCCTTTTTCGGAGGCCCAGATGACCGTCTTGCACTCTCCTTCTTAGTACAGCTTTGCGCCAATCCCTCCGTTCATGCGACAGTTGTAAGGATTACAAAGACGGACGACGCGCTCACACCAACAACTACAAATCAAGACGCCAAAGCTGCCCTCACGCACACTGTAAGTTTTTGAGTCTTACAACCTTGATCCTCAGCTTAATACTGTCCTTACAGACTGTCACTGCTGATACGGTCTATGGTCCTCAGAACACACAGACTCGCTTACAGTCTGACACTGCTGATAACATTATCTGGGAAAGATATTCAGGATCATCCATTTCTCATCCACCTAACGTCGAATCCGCGCTCTCGCGGGTCACGTTTGACGTTTGCGAAACCACCAAACCTCTGCACTCTGTGATTGAAAATGTGAACAAGGCTATAAACTCATCGCACTCTCAAACTCGGAATGCGATTGTCCTCTTGGGACGTTCTAGGCGTATGGCTGTGGATTCGCATCAGGCGGAACTCCTGCAGCTCATTCTTGAGCGTGGTAACTCCCTTCCGTCTGTTGTACCCAAAGCTCTTGGAGATGTAGGTGCTGCTTTGGTGACTAGCGGTGTTTCTGCGGACTTGCTTGTCGTCCAAGCTGCAGTTTAAGTTAGAGCTGATTTTGAATTTCTCTTCAGCTATCATTTTCGTTCGAATTTTTAAGGATTTAATTATGATCTCTTGTGTCACGACCTTGTGTTTCAAAGCACACTATATGTATGAATACCTGAATGTCTAGTTGATGTCATACCACGAATCATTAAGCCCTCTAGATGTTATTACTGCCTTTGTTCTAAAATAAGTACAACCGGCAAACGTAACCAACCTGCAACCCGCCTTGTTCTTCGTATACTGTCCATCACTCGTATAATTGCTATAGCAGCCTGTTATTCTTCGCGTTGTCTACGACCTTGACTGTCGATGCAGGCGGGAATAGCATGCATTGTTTGCTAGTCGTAGTGGATAGGTATATAACGCTAGGGCATGTGTTCTTTGTCTCGATGATGGGACTCAAGTTCTTTATGCTTGGCCAAGGTGAGCCTTTCAACCCACTTCCTAGGATCTATATAATCGGTTTATCTTCCAAGCAGCATAATCTTTTAACTCCATCCAACATCTCTCTTTGTGCTCAACATCGAACTCGAAGTCCAGATATGATCACTCCCGTTTCAACGCGTAAAAAGCCAGTATGCAAGACGTGCAATACACCCATGGCCGGACACAGGAGGGAATCTGGGAGACCCATCTGTCCCTTGACATCGAACAAGGATACCGACGACGCAGCCAAGGAACCATTTTCGCCACCACAATCTCCCTCTCCGCTATCACGACAAGGCGCACTAGCTGATCTATCTGCTGACGACGAAAGAAGCACATCCACGCAAGAGGTGAAGCACGAAATCCTAGAAGCCGTTTTATTCCCCGATGGCGAGTGGCACTGGCGAAACCCTAATGCCACCTTCAGAAGCCCTTACCGCCCACCTGCTCGCAGCCAATCCCATCAGTCAACAGTCTTGTGTGATGATGACGGGAACACTATCGGTGCAGAGTCCGATGCCGAGAAGAGGTGTGAAGAGGAGGAGGGAGTGGAAGACAATGACCAGAGGTCGACAGTGTTTAGTAGGACCACGTCGGAAATCTTCGAAGATATCTGTGACTTGACGAAGCCCGTCGTCAGTGTCTTCAGCGTCGACCAGGAAAATATTGCGCATGTTCGCGAATATGCTACCAGACTGGGCACGTACACTGGGGTCTTTCCAAATCCGTATGTCAGGAGGGTGACAACTTTGTCATCGGCTCAAGCTACTTCGAACGACGCCAAACGGGGCGCATACTGGCTGGTGATGGGTAAAGACCGAGATACTGTGCAGTACATGGTCGATTTAGGGACCAGACGGATGCCGGGTTCAATAGGAAGTATAGCTAACATGGACAAAGAGTTTGCCGATGCGGTGAAGGTCGACATGACCCCACCAGCTTGGAGGTGGCTGAAATGGTTCATCCAATTGGTGCTCGCTGCAGCGATAGGAGGCCTCGTGGTAGTGGGTGGGTTGATGGCAATGCTCGATAATTGACGGAGGAAGGGTTTCAAGGCTACGGAAGCTGTAAATCGTCAGTGTACAGTATGTGTATTACAACAGTGTATAACTCACCCTATGCCCTATGAAATATGCTGTATGCCATATGGACTATCATAACTTATTCCCTCGTGGGTTTCTACATTATCACCATCATAAAACTCCAAACCAGGCCTCTGAACCGGAGCTGCAGCGTCAAGAAATTTGGGCTTCTCCCTTATTGCAGTTGATCTACAATCAATTTGAGGCCCACACGTAGCTTGTGCCGTGTGGATTACAGCTATATGCACGCGAGGACCTGGTCCTAGTTCCTCGTTTGATCGGTGTGATCCTCTAACAGCATGTCCAAGAAAGATGGTTACAAATGCTTCGCAAGCTACGGGCTCCAAATTCGATCTCTTCATGAACGAAGGTTAATCATCCCCCACGCGTACTGCACGCAAAGGGGATCCTGCGCATCGCCATGTAGGTATGATGGAAGAAGTTCGGCCGCGTGGATATGCGCTGGAGATTTTGATCGGACGGAGATCGAGGTTTCATATTCATGGCGTCCAGTAGACTTCATTACAATCGCTCGCCGTCATGGGGGTAGCAGCGCCTCCTGCATAGAAATCTCCTGAGGTTCTAGTGTGCTGATAGCGCTAAGTTCAGGGGGTGATTTTCAACATTGAGAACCCATTGGTAGACAGCCGTTGGTTTTAACTGTACGCCAATGATATCCCCAAGGTTGATACGGATTCCGGATTAGCATAGTTTCTTGTTCCAGAAGGAAGGAGGTATATGATCCTCCTTCTCGGGGCGAGCCTATGTTCACTTCAATGGTCAGGTGTTCATACACATCACCGCATCAATAAATGCAAGCTTTCAACTCTTAGCTGCGCGCTGACATTCTCCTTCAAGGCCGATACAACTTCCCTTGCCTGAGCGAGGTTGGCGTTTCGAGCCTGTAAAACGGAAATGAGGGCAGTGAAAGCGGATGCTATGCGTAGGTGGGGGTTATATGGATTGGCGCGATCGGAGGGGTCGGATCCGTTGACGAGATTGTCGGAATTCATGCGCGGTTGAGCAGAGTCTCTATTGCTTTCTTGAACTTCGGCATCAAAGGAGTTATATTCCTCAAGAAGCTTCGATATCGACGTTTCAAGCCACGTCCCCTGGGCAGATGCATCGTCTGTTGTGGATGTCAAACAGCTTAACAAGGATAGCTAGAGTGATTATACTCACCGAGCGTGTTTGAAAGCTCTTTGTACGCATGTAAGGGTGAGTGAGGGTTGATTTGCCCTACTCCGAGGGACGCTAAGCGGAGGACTTCACTGGACAGGCTACTACACTCCTCGCCGTGTTTAATGAAGGCGTTGAGAAGGTTCGGCAGAACCGAGATCAGCTACTTAACGTTGTGAATATTCACTCAGAATTAGAGGAAAGAACAATACATACCTCTGGTTTGACCAATTCGTCGTATAAAACGAGTACGCGTTCTATCTCGAAGCGAATGCGCTTATCGGCGATGTCTGCTTCCTGAGCTGCGAGTTCCTTTTCCTTAACCTGGAAAGCCCCCTTTCAATTGTCGCAATTAGCACCTTTCTGAAACTCCTAGGAAGACTGGAACAGGCTTACATTGGCAGCTGCTTCCGCCTCCTTCATACACGTCTCTAACGACGACGTCATGTACATCCATGGGTAGAGTTGGGCGGCAACCTGTAATGGATCCGATGTCTTCGTAGATACAAACTCCGGCGTTGAGCTACTGTTGTTATTTGAGTCGCGTAATCTCTGTTTTGACTGATTGTGTCTAAGCCGCAAGGTTAAACGATGGTGTGAAGAGGTGTATTTACCGAGGTTTTCGGCATAGCCGTAGTTGTCTTTGTACTAGGGGGAGCGAGCTTAGTGTGGGCAGCACGATCTTGGGGAGAGCTTGATTTGTTCACAGCAAGGAGCTGCGTCCCGTTTGAAGTGGCCGGCCCTGGTGAAGGAGTCTTCGTTGACGGACGGGAAGTCTCAGAATTCGTTGGCATTTTCTGCCTCTGTTTCTGCTCTTTGCCTTTGACTGAGAGCGTAGAATGGGTAGGAGCACTTCTTGAATCGGGTCTGCTTGTCGTTCTGGCCGGCTGTTGGACGTGGACAGCGCTTCTAGCCAACTTGGAACTAGCAACCACAGACTTCGCATTGGTGACTACGCGCGAGGCTGCTGAAGCCGTTGTGCGAGTAAGATCGGGGCGGGAGATAGTGGAACGCGTTTCCGTGGGTTGAGACATGCCAGAGGAGCTTTGTGGTTTGTGTAAAGCAGTGGATGATGGGGGCTTTGAGACTGATGGAGGTGACTGCTCCGCCTCTACCTCATTATGGGTAGTAGGATCGAGTTTTGCGTCATGAGATGGTTTCGGTGTTTGGTCTGTGGTCACGTCGGTGGCTCTATTACCACTTTGGCCACTTTTGCTATTAAGAACTGCAGTTTTTTGCAAATTCAGAATGAGGGACTTGTATATCGATTAGAGATGGGAAGAAGTGCGTACCTGTACCACGAACTATACCACCCTTTGCAGGGGCCCTACCCCGCGTTTGCGTCGTCAATCTTGACGAAGGTTTGGACGTCATATCAGGGATGCTGGAAGTTATACTACCTTGAACGTTGGGGTTGAAATACTTAGGACCCAAGGAATTCAAAGGCTTTCATCCAACTGGAAGTCACAAAATGAATAGGTCTGAAATGTGATCATGAGGAATGAGTACTGAGTTCCGAGCTGCGCTTACGATACTCACATATATCCGTTAGCCAACTTGTGGAACAACCCGGTGCTCCGGCTAAATTGCGGGGAGATTCCACGAGTGTAACATGCAGGCTTTGTTGTGTGGGGGGACTCGCAGAGAATTGTCCCCTTCCGGCTCCCTCCCACTGTCCAGCTTGTTGGTCGCCAATTTCTTCTTTTATTCCCAACAACACACCCCATCTCATCGATATCGGCTTAGAGTTAGAGCTCTCACTGATACCCTACACCCAGCTCTAACATATTCTCATAAACCACTTCTTTCTCTCCCTGATTATTATTGATATCTCTTTCCCTGGGGTTTTTGGGGGGATTATTATCATCGTTAACACGGTTGACGCTTAGGGCGCGCACAAATCACGTTGCTCAGAGGGATATAACCATCTACCTCCATTTTTTCTACGTCTTACGAACGACACCGTCTCTCAAACCTACTCAGACCAAGGATATACCAACCTAACGGCGGAGCCTTTCACGACTTAATTTCGTTCTACTAACCAACACTCCCAACATGGCTTTCCTGGGATCCATAATCAAACCCCTCGCCTATCTTTCCCTCCCCGTCGTCCTCCTCCGCACCCTCTCCACGCGCTCTCCAACAGTTCGCTACTACACCCGCGTTGGCGTCTACCTTGGTTGTATGACTGCCGTCGCCACCTGTAGCTTCTTCATTGCTGCAGGGTTGGCTTTAGTCGGACGAAAATACGATGCCAATTGGGTAACGGCAAGGCTGTTCCATGCTACGGCGGGGAGATTATTGGATATTGAGATTGAGGTTGAGGGGGAGGAGCATTTAGAGACGAGGCCCGCAGTACTGATGGGAAATCATCAGAGCATGGTGGATATACTTGCATTGGGTAGGCAAGTATTCCCTTTCTTTCACAATATCTTTATACTGTCTCATCATCTCTATTATTATTCCCCGTACTGATGTCTAATTACCAGGATATTCCCAAAGCGCACGTCCATGGTAGCCAAGAAAGAACTTCGGCTTTCTCCTCTCGGACCATTCATGACAATGAGCGGCGCCATCTGGCTAGATCGCGGCAACAACGCTCGCGCCGTCCGCTCGCTCGAAGCAGCAGGTGAAGAAATGAAACGAGAGAAGATTTCATTGTGGATTTTCCCTGAAGGGACACGCCATCTTTCTGAACAACCTGATATGCTTCCTCTTAAAAAGGGAGGATTCCACCTCGCTATTCAGGCAGGGATACCTATCATCCCGGTTGTTACTGAGAATTATTGGAGGTTGTATAGGAAGGGCGTTTTTGATTCAGGGAAATTGAAGATCCGAGGTAAGTGTCGCTTCTTACTTTGCCCGAGTACACCTTATTTGGTGATTAATGTTTCCTAGAGCCTTAGAGCTCCGTGGAATTCATTTCATTCCGTTTGAATACCGAGGGTGCTAATAAATTTTGGTTTGTATGATCTAGTACTCCCACCAATCCCCACAAAGAACCTTAGTGCAAACGATGTGCACGATCTAGCCACTCGCGTGCGGGATCAGATGCTCGAAGCATTACGTGAAATATCCGTCAAAGTGCCTGGAGGCGACGCTTCGTCAGGCTCCGAGGGGACGAAAGCTAAAAATCCCCTCACCGACCCGGGATCCGGTGCCCCATCTCAAACACCCCTTGACGCTAAATCACCCGTTTCGGAAGGAGCTAGCAAGAAGGAAGAGAGTACGTTGGGATTGGGAGATGCGCCGGATGTGAGTCTTGCGCCGGATGATGGGGAAAGGGAGAGTCGGGGATCTGGGGAATCGTTGAGCATGGGATCGGTGTCGGATATTAGTGCGACGTCGCCTGTACGTTCGAGAACGTATGAGCCTAGCGAGACTGGGACGGAGACGGAGGAGGATGAGGGGATGGTGCTTGTTGGACGACCACTATGATTGATCAAACTTATGGAAAATAGCTGTTTTTGGGATAGTAGATCATATAATGATAATCCAACCTAGCTTGTCAAGAACTAGGTTTTTGCATTTAGACGACGCCAAATGCAGAGATATCGATTAGTGATGGCGCCCATGTGCGCCTGCTCATTCGACCTTGATAAATTTAGTTTAGCAAGCGCGTTCAGCGCAACACACGTTTGCTTGCGATGAATCACTCTCTACGACGCGACGACGAGTGAGTATATCATATATCAGCATGCTCGTGCGTCCGTTTATCCGGCGACCGGGCTAATCAGGACGCGAACGTTTCACCCTGTCCGTGTTTACGTGTTCTCTGGCAAGACTCGGCAACGAGAAAACGAGGTTGAACCTATCGACAACTCTCCAAATTGCATATCCACCGCTTCTGTAACCTTAGGTCAACCTTCTTGATTTGGAAAAAAACGGGCCAAAGGACTGTATGACTGCTCAAGGTTTCGGGGGTATAAAATCAAACCATCTCAAGCTCTGCCAATCTTTCAGGCGTTTTCATCCTCACCCATCATTCCGTATCTCATCCTTAATTTCTTCCCATCGTTCTCTTGCTACTGCAACCGCCGTGATAATGAGTTCGACCATCGCAAGTCGAGTGTTACCTGGTATGTCCTCAGTATTTCAGGTACACTGTAGTTCGCGTGATTCACACCCAGTTTTACAGACTGCTGGGGCCATCGTGGTGTGAGTACATCCTCCTATACCCCCTCTCACCCGGCTGGGAGCTCTTGTGTAGTGTGAATGCTCGTTAACCTAATACTTTATTTGGGTTTTTAGGCTTCGGCGCGCTTCCCGGAAAATACGCTCGCAAGCTTTGAAGCCGCCATTCGTGATGGGGCGGAGGGCATCGAGAGCGGTAATTCATTCTACATAGACAACGTTTTGTCTAGTTGTTTTCGGATCGTAACCACCGTCAGCAGACGTCCACGTATCTAAGGACAATGTCGTTATTATGTTCCACGATCCAGGTACGCCGCCTTCTCCAACGTCCTTCTGCTCCATGAGCGTTCAATGCCCATGTGAATTCTACTTTTTAGACCTGTCTCGAACGACGGACTCCAAGGGTACTTCTTTCACGCCACTTTGCCTTCAAATGTATGGCTGATAGAAGGCCGCTTCGTAGGTCATATCAAGGAGCGCGATTGGCATGGAACAGACGGTATGGAGCATGTTCGGACCATCAAGGAACCTAAACAGCCCGTCCCAACATTTGCCGAAACCCTCGCCCTTTTGATGCGGGTGAGTCTTCCGTCTTTAAAGGCCCCGTACGCTGACAAAAGTCCTTCTACCACCTTTGCTCCCTTCGAAACGCTCCCACCCATAAACTTTATTTTCCCCTATGATTTCACAATTGTAACACTGTTAGCCCGAGAACCAACATGTCAAGTTCAACGTCGATGTCAAGGTTCAAAATGACCCAGATCGACTCTTTGCCTTGATGCACACCATCATCTCATCACACGACGGTTGGCAGACTCTTTTGGCACCACGGATATTGCTTGGTCTTTGGCATCCTCGCTTTTTACCTTTTGCCAAGAGTCGCCTGCCGTATTGTCGCCGCTCGTACATCGGGAGTGATCCCATCATCGCTCGGAAATACTTTTGGCAAGATTGCGACGCGTTCTCGATGAATTTCGCTGCGCTCACGACTGCCGATGGGCAGAAGTGAGTCGTATTTCTTTTACCGCTTAGGAGCGTGGCGGCGCTTTTCTTCAATGCTGTACTAATTTTATGCTTTCAAACTTGCTTTCCAGGTTTAGGAAAGAGTGTAAAGCCGCTGGCAAGAAGTTGATGGTGTGGACTGTCAACGAACCGGATCACATGATGGAGGTGAGTGTCCCATTTCTTTCGGCTATCACTCCCGCCTCTGGGAATTTTTCTGGGTTCACTGAATCGCCGTGTACTTTTACAGGCTGTGAGATGGGAAGTTGATGCTATCTTGACGGATGTGACCAAGACCTGGCTGGATTTACGTAGTGCGCTCAACGGTAAGCAACTTTCATCCGATGCGGTGCGACCTGTTCAATCAGAACGGCTAATTTTGTTATCTGTCCGGTAATACAGTGGATTATGACAAGATTGGCGCCAAGTACGGCAGGGTATTCCTCTGGACGACACTCAAGTTTTACGCCCCCGTCTTGTACTTGACAAGATATATGACTCGGTCATACTTGGAGCGCATTGCTGGTCCTTTCGATGCCATCCCCCAGGGCCCTATCCAGGTCAATTAACTATTGGCCTGCGTTATCATGATTCTTCTTATTGGGTAGCTTGATACTTAGATTAGTAGTAGACGTCTCGATTATGTATATACCTTATAGCTATGTCGTTGCAAACGTGACAGATTTCTATACGTGTTTCTATCAGTTCAATGATATCGCGGACATGATAAAATGAAAGTAACATGTGGAATGTGGCCCTGTCATTGGCTGCACCAATTGCTTACTCACTCCTTTCCTTTTTCCATCATACACCACTTGACTCGACCTGGTCCCCGGCAGCGCTTCGCCTGCCAGGGTATCAGGTATACGCTTTTTCTAAAGATATAAGGTATCATACAATCATGGATAACCCTCCGAACATTCCGCGTAGGCATCGCAAGAGGTTCTCTGCCGTCCGTCTCTCCTCTGACACGACAACGACTCTACCAGAATACACATCAAGTCCCTCTTGGAATACAAGAGTACATCAACAGCATACTCAGATAGAACCGATACTGCCATCTGACCGTCCCCCGGATTACCCGGACAGCGCAGAGGAAGGAGACGCAGATACAAGTTCTGAGGAATCTGCCAGCGAGCATACTACAACGAATACGCTAGTCTACGTGCCACAGGTGTATTCATCTCGTTCGGCGCAGTCTTCACCTAGAAGGTTTCAGTATCGTCGTCCAGGATCGGGGCATAGGCACAGATACCCGAATCCCAAAGTCCCCCGCAGTAGAAGTCGAGGAGGCAGTTTGAGCAGTGCCGCACCAACGACGGCCACCACCACTGGCGAGGACCCTTACCTTGATTCATTATTGGAACGCAGCGTAAACGCATTAGAGATGTCCAACGCGCTGTTACAGTCATCTATATCTACGCAAACAAGTCTGTCGACGATTCTAGCTTCGCCTGATACGCAACTTGGTGACAATCAGCTTGAGGCTCGCGCACGCGGTCTTTCGTCACGTATACGGAGTAATAAAGTGGTGCATAAGAATTGGGCAGAGGATTTGGATGAAATTAGGAGGGACGTGGAGAGGCTTTTCGTTGATGGGGAAGGTGGGGGTATAGATCCTGGTTCGGAGAGTGATGAGCTGGGGTTGGAGGGGAGATATTCGACGAGTGCTGCTAGGAGGGTGCATAGGGATAGGAGGAACAGGGGATCGGTGGATAGCGTTAGTTCTAGCTTGCCAACATCTGCCCCCCTGTCGACAGAGTTGATAGGGAATAGGCAGCATCGTCGGAGACCCTCTCTGGACTTGCGCCATCCTACGTCAGCCACTGTTCGCTCGGCGTCGGAGAATCTACCTCAATTACGACTGAGTCCTAAACATCGGCAACATCTTATTGCGCATGCTCCTAGAGCTTTAACGCAGTATATCGAGTCAACTGAGGACCCATCTGTGATCCACCTACCATCTACTCTAGGACTTCGTTCTGGTTCCTCCGCGCATTCTGCATTCGCATCGACCTCCTCACAAACTCACTCCGCTCCATCCCATTCACAAGTTCCCTCAATGACAACCACGTCTTCTTCACCCTTGCCTGCTGCCACCGTCGAACCGCACCCCATGTACTCATTATCATCATCTACACTGACCCCACTTAGTGGACAAACAAATGCGAAATCTGCAAGTACAATCTCTCTCCCTATTGTGACTGACACTACTCCGGCGCCAACTACACCTGCATATAACATGCTTTCTTCATTCGTTTATCGTCCAAATGCTACAACATCTGGGACGTCGACCCCCTCGTCATTCATCAGCACTTCTTTCCTATCCGCAGCGTTGTCAAGACGGTCGTCTTCGAATAATACTAAATCCCGTCGACGGTCCAGCTCGCCTACTAATCGACCGAAGCCCTTTGACATAACACCGAATGAAATCATGCACACCGACAACTCTGATTCCCGTTCTCGTTCCACTACACCCAAACCCGTTTACCACAGTTCTCTCCCAACACCAAATACCGTCAGGCGAAGCATGACTCCCCCTATAGAGGAGGAGTCCTCCTCGTCCTCTGACGGTCCCTCCGCGAAGAAAACCATTGTCTCCCTCCGCAAAATTCTTGATCACCATCCCTCGACCTCACCTCCTCACGGCAGTTCGCATTCGAGTCCGAGCCGTAGTGTTGGCAGTGGACGTCGGCGACTTCCAAAACCCCCTAAATTACTTTTTTCGCCGCCTCCACATGCTGAAGCCGGTACGTCGACAGCCACGGCTTCGATATCGCGACTATACACGAAAGCGAAACATACTGCATCAACACGTCCGCCATCGCCCCCACGGCATTCTTCACTCAAAGGTGGTAGCTCTGGGAGGAATACACCTAACCCTGGCTCTCCTGGCGGCAGCTCGGGGAGGAGTACACCCAAGCGGATTAGTTTTGCTGAGTCACCTGAGGGATATCCGGGCACAGGGAGTTCAGCGGGGAGACTAAAGATTGGTTCGAAAAGCAAAGGGAAAGGAAAGGAGGTGCAGAAGGATTCGGGGTTGGGCAAGGCTGGCTGGTGGGCAGCATGGTTACTGGGCGGGTCCTTGAGTGATGACGGTGGCAGTCGCTCTTCAGCGAGTAGTAGAAGTGCGAGGATGGATGAAGAGGGGGGAAACACGAGTTCGGGGTTGGGTGTTGGGACTCTTACTAGGAATTGGGGTCCGAGAATGGGGATTGGAGGTGGGTTTGACGAGTGGGGCGTATGATATTGAGGACTGAACATATTTCCTTTCTCCCTCTTTTGTAACGACACCTTCACGACTTTGATGTTTATCAGAGGCTGTTCACATTTTTAACACTCATATATTTACTGCAACTAGTGTACTGTTGTCTTTGCATCTAGGACTTCAGCCTTATCGCCATTCTTTATTTTGGATCGCCTCTATGGTTTCCTTTGATACCAGAGTATGTATTAGGTATTTATCTTGATTGTGTAATCCAATTCTGTGCAAAGGACGAGTAAAGCAACCACCAGGCATTGCTGAGCGTGATTCGCATGTCATGCATGTCATGTTAAAAAGTTCATCAACAGGTCATAAATTTGGCAGGAAGCATACATCCAGAAAGTAAATCTCGAATTAGGTATCAAGTCCGTTAGTGTCGCAGATGGATAGAAGTCCAAGATCGTAGCAATCCAATAAACTATAGCTGGAACAGGAAACTCGTGATGGCAAATGCAGCATACACCGACGCCTCTTGTAGCGTACGCAGGTCGAACAGCGACGAAGCAGCGTTGGTGATACCGCCTGTAATCGTTGATTGGGAAGCACCAGCCGTACCGGTGCCAGAACCAAGAGCACTGTTGCTGGCAGTAACACTTCATTGTATACAATATGTTGAGCCAGGTGAAACTACTTGGAAAATAAAAGGGGGGCGTACACAAGCTTATTAAACTCGAAAGACCAAGGAGCCGTGCTCGAGCTGGCCATAGACGCGCCATAGACGTACACAACCATCGTGTGCAAGCTAGAGGACAACCCCGTCTGTGAGAAACTGAGGGTACAATTACTCGGTGCAACAGTGCTGCTAGATGTCCCAAAGTCAGTGGTTTCGCCACCAACCGTCACGGTGTACCAAGCATTGTTCGTTGCCACACTTAGGTAAACAGCAGAACCTGTTTGAAATTAGTTAGGCGCGTTCATATAGGACTGTGTCTGTTTCACCTTGAAAATCGACAGTGAAGGAAGAGTAGGAGTCCGTAGCCATCCTTGACTGGCCAGTAGAGTTACACGATGAAGTTGTGGACTGCCAGCTGCCTCTGTAAGTGATACGAGGATCGTTGGCTCCAATTTCAATGATCGAAGACCCAGCAGGGGCCGTGGGGGAGGGTATGACAGCGGTAGAAGTGATTCGCGAGGCTCCGGTAGCTGTACCGGCCCCAGTAGCGGTGTTAGGGTTCTGTGTAGTAGGGGTCTGCGAAGTAGTGGGATCGGGATTGGCAGGACCTTATACGCAATCAAGTCAATGCATTCCGAGAAAGCCAAATAGGCGAATAAACACGTACGAGTTGTAGTGCTTCCAGTGCCAGAGGTAGATCTACATCTGGGCTGACCGGCATCATCGCGATAGCATTGGTCGCCAGTTGCTGCCAGTACACATTATGAGTATATTAGCACATACGTCAGGAAATCAGCCGACTGACGGCAGCAAAAATTTTCGCCAGAGCAACGGGAATAACCAGCACTGGAGCATTGCGAATTACCGCTTCCGCTGCATATTTTTCCATTAGGGCAGCATCCTCGACGTCCATCAGCGACAGCACAATAATCGCTAGGAGAATGAACTCTATTAGAAATCTTCGGCTTAGAAATACTAATACTTACCCAGCCGCACAGCAACCACCGCCTACGTAAGTCAGTTCGTCAACATACTAACATTGGAACGTGGACTAAACTGAGCGTACCTGAGCAACAGCTTGCGCCGACTGGGCAGCATGAATTGCCCTCACATCCTTTTTCGCTCAGTTTGCAACAGCCAGTGGAATAGCACCAATAGCCCGCGTTACAGCAACCTTGGGAACGCGTTCACATATCAACGAAGTGATTTTCTGAAGGATGCGTGGGACATACCGCGACCAGAGCAGCACCTACCGCCCAGTGGGCAACATCTGCCCGCGGGGTTGTTACACTCGCCGTAACCTGAAGGACACGACTGACGCGCGAGTAGCCCTGCAAGAGGGTTATCTCGACGCTGCACCTCGTCTGTGTCGCTACTGGACCCAACAGAGTTCATGATCAGAGGCTTGAGCTCTGTTACATTGGGGTCTTTTGCAGCGAGAACAAGAAGCTCGACAGGTGTGTGAACGTCATCGACAACCCCAACTGCTATAGCACACGCAGTGTAAAGGGATAAAGCCCAGAAGCGCATCCTTCGTGTCTTTTGGGGAGCTATTTGGTCCAGCAAAACGCGGGGAGCGAAGAACCAGGTGGTTAAGTACCGTCCAGCGCCCAGTCATCTATACAAATGAAAGGGTGGTTGATCACTCCCGCAGATCTCTGATGGATTGAATAATAACAGATAATAACCAGCAGTGACGGGTTCAGGACTGTTCAGGGACTAAACAAATGTTTCAATGCCGAAGGAGGGCCTGACCAGGCCTGACCACTGCCAAGACAATGATCGCTGACCGTCATCTCCTGTATTATCGGACTTCAGCAGAATAACTATTCGTAGTATGGGCAGTTACTAGTTTACCAGTTACGCCCATGCGAGCGGATTTTGAGGAATCTGGTTTGAATAACCATAGTAGTATAGCGCCATTCATGCACCCTTTAATACAACTAAAAGTTAAGGTGTCAATATAGTAAACCCCAACTTAAATAGCAGCTTACCGGTGTGAGTAATACCATGGCTACAGATGTCACCCATAGCAGATTGATCCTGACTGCAAAATACCGCTTTTCTTCCGGCATAATCTATGAAGATTCTTATATCTTACTGAATGCACCGAGTCCATCGAGTGTAGTGTGTCAGAAGGGCCAACTCATGGGATGCACAAGTAATTGTTCGTTTCCTTTCCGTATATTCTGCCTGAGGAGGGGGCAAGAGGGTTCTAGTGGCCAGCCCGAGATCGCCTGGCAGGATACAAGCGCATTCATAGTAAGGCGCTTAATTTCTGATCTTAGGGTAGTGACAGGCCTTCTCATTGAATAGACATGTGCGGTGGAGTAGAACTGTCAGCGCCCAAAAATCACGACGTAGAAAGGCAGGGGCTGACCTGGGCTATGTAGTCTTCTAGGAGGCAGCTGGAGCAGTCTGTAGCACAGCCTGACGCCACCAGCGCGCATGCAACCTCCCTGCACCAAAGACCACATTCTTCAAACCAGTCGTGTATTGCACCCGAATACATCAAACCAAGCACTCTATGGTCAATTTTACTCAACCATGGTGTTTCCTGACGAGTCTTTCCCGCGTATGCAACTATACCGCCGATATCGACGTAAACGGCCGTCATATCCTCAAGTTGACACCAAGAGTTTGCGACCATTATCCTAAATGAATGTTGCTATGATATGTGACGCTATTGAAATTCACTAGTACTGGAAAGTGGTACCAAGAAGGTGAACGTCTCTGAGTACTTATCTAACACAGAAATGCTGATGCCGGCCGCAATCCGCACTCACAGAGGATACCAGACTTAAGCAGAAAAACTTTGTTCTAAAGCACCTATTATATTGGACTATTGGTTGGTGGCTCTGATCTGCCGGTGTACAGAGATGACTCCCCCAAGCGAATGGATAGTGAACTACGTGAAGACAAGCATCAGTGTGTTCTGGCTCATCGGATATGCTCCAGGCCAGGGTATCGCACGGTAGAAGAAGTGTTTCACTGAACTACGCACGCGGCAGTGGCCTACAATACAAAATCAAAATCCAGCTGTATAATACTGTAACAGAGTTGCTCTTCTGTCCTACCAGATGTGTAGTACCCCATGCGTCCCTGGGATGAAACCGGCACACAGGCAAGTGCAGTGTTTGAACTAGGTCGCAAACTTGCTGTCCACCAATATTTACATATTCCGCGCCTTTCATTATACACAACATTGAGAATATCCATATTGTACACAAGATCGATTAGCACTGTCAGGAGAAGCACACCTCAGTCAAAGACTCATCAACTTATGGATCTGGGTGAAATACTCCTGCCTCAATTATTTTCTACCCTATCATCCCGAAAGCAAATTGTGGTCATTACGTGAAGTTCGTGGGTATTTGATCTGGAGGCTGAGCGTATATTCATCATCATCCGCGATGCCTGATTTATAGCGTTAGAATATCACTAGCCAAACTGCTGGGAAGACCCACCGCAATGCATGCAACGCAACTGGACGGGCTGAATAACAAATAGGGTTGTCATGTTTAGCCCCTTCACATAGTTCAATGCTATTACTCACCCAACTAGTACAGAAGCCGATATCCTACCGCCCGTGTCTACTGCAAGCCGCAAGAGTACCATGTTTCCGAGCATCATACCTGGCCTTGATTAGCATGTAGCAAGTTAGTCTGTCCATGAACGTACTGAATATTGCAACAAAGTACAATAATGAATCCCTAATAAGAATGAAGAGACTGCAAGGAGCCAAAGGTGAATGGGGCATTTTGTATAATTCCACAATCCCCACGTACAGTGGCTGATATCTAAGGCTAACGAGTTTGAGCTGGATCATCCTGTATATTGTCAGGATTATGACTATGCCTGGAATTTGGCTTGAGTTAGCACGAATTTATTTTGAAGGAAATGGTGACCTTCAAAGATGAGAGGGCAAAGCCTGGAACAGTTCTGTTAGCATGATGCATTTTAATTTTTGACTAAGACGAGGGCCTACCAGAATCCTTGCGCAGAAAGTTGAGGAGGAGGACCAAAGCATCCAGGAATGTTGGAAGGGGTTTCAAAGGCTGTAATTCGAATATTGTTGGCCGAGATGAAATTAGACTAGCGTGCTAACCTTCTGTTAAAGGCCCGTGAATGATATTGTGAAATGCGAAAAAGAGCATTGGCACAATCTCGCCTCCGGGGGGTCAGCTAGTAGAAAGAACACAACGCTCGAGTTGGCTTACAGATATACAGGAATATCAATGCGATCAGCAGACGCTACATTGTCATTTGAAACGTAGGTAAATCCATTGAGCCTGATATAGTGCGCACCTTATCATTAGAGTCTGGAAAATACCTCATGGATACATCAGCATTGACATGTTCGACTAAATGATATACCCACAAATAGCATATATTCTCAATATCACAATGGCTTCTGTCGAGGCGATGGCGAAAAGAACAATCCTTGAGTGAGTTGTTGAATTAGTTAATGCTCGACAAAATGTGTGAGCAGCAAACACACAAAGCTTGGGCAGGTATGAACCAATCACAGCTAATTGACGTGCATCAGATGATGGACGTTTGCAGTTTATAAACGTACAACTGGCAAGTTGCAGTCAGAACAGACCCAGACTAATTGAAATCACCATACTGATACGGAGAGGTTGGGCGTTACAAACACTTCAAATAGACCCCTCTTCAGGAACTCAACAATGTTCGCTGGTTTACAAACTAACCTATAGCGTGGAAACTAACATGCTAGTATTTAGTAGAAGGCTTCGGGTGAGAACTGAATAAAAGTACCAAAGCAATGGTGGGACAAAATAGCGATTCAAGACGAAGAGAAACTTTGGGAGCTTCCACGCAGTACTGTGTTCAGAAGACTAGTTGAAATGTGAAGCCTTTTCGGAGGTAAAACGGTGTTGTACCCCCATATGTGATCTACCTTAAATTGACGTCAGTAGCCCAGCGCAATGTTGAACAATGATTGTACGTACTTCGATATCCAAGGTGATAATCTGATCATATATCAACGCAGACTATTGAAAGTGGTCAGTTGGATAACCAGTCCTTAGACAGAACTTGAAGGGACTTGCAACAAAGGCGACTTTGAAAAAACAGGCTTCGTCAGTCTGGTTGACTATTGTGTCATGGTAACCAGAGAAACTTACGGCTCGTGTATCGGATAGGGTACTGATGTTCGATGACCTCGGGAGGAGTCACAATTAGGGCTTTGGGCCTAACTAGATCGTCAGTGAGTGGGCTCATAAAGGGGTTCAACTGAGAAACGACAGCCATTGCAACTTCAATTCCGTGGCTCTAAATATCGCTGAGAGTTACGAATTTAGATGCAGGCACCGTCAATAACTCGAAAAGTAAAAATACCTCTAAACTAAGGATAGTGATGCGGCGGCTTCAACGTAACTCGGACTTAATCACTAGGCTCCCATCGGGAATTCAACATCATATTAAGGGTGTCAGAAAATCCTGAAAATAAAGGGTTCTCAATTAAGATTCTGATGGTTCACACCGACTTACCGTGAGAACATATTCACTGTATACATGGTGGTAAGTATATGAAACTGAAGGTACAATCTACTGTGAATGATACTACTTCCTGGAACGTGTCGATCGCCTCAGCGTTTTGAGCTCTGTGTCCTCTGCAGGTTGCTCTGCATCACGTTTTCGTTTCCGAACCGAACCCGACTTTGAAGATGCAGCTCCATGTTTCTCAGAGTCTGCGGTCAGTTCATGCGGCGCCCCTCGTTCTCCCCCTTCTTCATCTTGGTCTCCATGTTCATCAGCATCAGATGGCTTGCTGTTCGCTGACTTTCCCTTCCCCTTGGGCACGCGGTCTGCCTTCGCTGATCTCTTTCGCGGCGATTTTTTCAGGTCAAGTGCTTCCCATCCGCCGCGATTGGCGAGAAGTTGTATTGCGGCCCAGGTGCCCTCGGAAACGCGTTGCACACTGAGCCGACCTCGGACCACCAAGTCCATACCTTAAATCGCGCCGTTGCGCACAATATACAGACAATACATCAAAAAGGGAACGTCGGGGCAAAAGAAGCACTATCTTACCCTTAATCGCTTTGACACCATCCTCTCCGACATATTCAATACCACTTGGTGGTTCCGATGACGACATGTCGGCGATATAGCGCAGCAAAGCGAGCGGAATGAAGTTTTTCGCTCGCTCAACAAAAGTCAATTCAACCATGTACCACCGTGGGTCGTCTTTATTCGTTTTCTGGATGCCATGATGTTCGGCATCAGCATGATTGTGCAAAGGTTGGGATATGGAGATGCCAGCAAAACGATACGGTGAGGCGTCGCGTCGTGGCAAAACATGGGAAAAGAGATAGGACTAACGGCATCGTAGTATGGGTGATTGCTAGAGAATGGAGACTTGGTCAAAAGCTAGAAACAAGACACCAGTTTGGGATGATTTATTACGCACGGATCCCAAGCTGTGTCTGCATATCAATAGTGTCAGTAGATGGTCTTGTTAACTGCAGCCGCCAGAAAGCTTACAGTCGGGATACGCTTCTTTTGAAACCTATTTAGCAGATGATAGTGAAAATCGAGCGATAATAGGAACAGACAGACAGCCTGACCTGGGCAAACGCAGCTATCCCTTATAGAGTTCTGAAGTCAGCAATAATTAGGAATACTGAGGTAACAATTCACCGGGAGCTTTACAGTTGGAATGATAGAATAGAGCCTATACATGGAACTTGGTAGCTTAAGCGACGCATCAAGCGATAATAGTTACCTTGTCGCCTACTTTCATCTCCTTCATGAGGTTTCGTGCTTCATAATTTCGGACGCCCTCCCAGGGGGTTGTTTTGATTCGTTCGAAATCATCTACACTGAACTACGCGTCATGCGTCATTTTTCAGTTGCTGTGCATCATATCCAGTTGAACACAGACCTTGACATCCCTTCCTTTGACTACGCGCGAGTCGGGCTCGGCTTTTAACAACCAAAACTTGGACATGGAGCTGCGTTGGTTGTGCCTAGTGATTGTTACTTTCAAAACGTCAGGTGACCTGATTGAAGGAGCCCGGAACGTTGTCCTCCTACTATGGTACTAAACGTCAGTTGTCCTGAATGATGCCAAACTTTCGAACCAGCGCAGCAGCATCGATACCACCGATAAACTCGCTCTGACCTAGATATTTCTCTACAGCATTTCGAGGCTGAGACACCTTCTCGGACGTTGTCGGTAAAACAATTGCGCAGCTCTACAGCTTTCTTCGTTGTTCAAGTTATTGAAACTAGTAATAGGTCATCAAAGCTGTTGGAGATGCCATATGGAATTCCATTAAAGTCTCCAGCCGCAGCTTTCAGGTGATATGCTGGCATTGATTTCATTTTCTTGGCGGAGGTATTTTAGAGTGACCGTGTCGAACGTGGGATGCCGCGGCATGTCGTCGACCCCTGATCAAGTTGGAGAATATCGTCCTCCACGCTCTTTCAACTGCGGACCACCATCATCTAGCGCCTCTCCCTGGTTATATAAGGTGCTTTTCAATTCCCTCCGAGTTCTGAAATCCAAAGACCGCCCAATTCCCTTTACACTTAACATCATATCAAAAGATGTCAGGGGTGCACAACGGCGTGGACCGCAAGGACCGTATCCCATCCCCGAGCGAAGCCTCGTCATCCCAGTCTCGTGGGAACGTTGTCGACCACCAAGCTCCGAACGGTGAGCCAATTCCACCTTCACCCCCACATTCCATGCAAATTTGAGGTGTTTGTCATGGAAGTGACCGATGACCAACCAGCAGGCCCGAGACGTGTTGGTGACCCGAAATCCCATTTGATCAATGTGCAACCGCTCAAGCGCGCTGAGATGCAGGTTTGTTTCTTCTCTGTTTCGTCTCACACTTGGCCTTTGGCCTTTTACTCACATATTCTTCCATTTCAGCCCTCATACGCTCAGGATTTGGGTACAGGAGAGGTGAGCCTTCAATCCCAGCTGATTCCGAAACCCCTTGACCCCAACTGTGAATAGGTTACTCACGGAGTCTATGGATCTCTCATGCATGGGTTTGGGTCCATAGTTGGCTTCTTTGGGGCGTTCCCATGCTGCCCATGCCCGAATCCCTTTCGCAACGTTCAGCAAGGTCAGCCTCAGTTATGAGCTAGCCCACCTGTCAATCGTTCTAACTCCATCTTTAGGTTCCGTCGGCCTTGTTTCTCGATTCGGGCAGTTCTACAAGTCCGTTGATCCCGGTCTTGTCCAAGTCAACGTCTGCACAGAATCTTTGCGCGTCGTTGATGTCAAGATCCAAATCAGTCCGATTGGAAGGCAAACTGTGATGTACGTGTATCAATTTGCACTCAACCACATATCTAATCACGTTCTTGTGTGATTCGCAGAACCCGCGATAATGTCAATGTCGAAATGTAAGTTTCTTTCTATTCTGCTCACATCCCAATGTAACCGCGTTGAAATTTTCCGACGTCAGTGACTCTGTCATTTACTTCCAAATTTGTAACCCCTATCGCGCGGCTTTTGGCATCACCGATCTGCGGCAAGCACTCATCGAACGTGCGCAAACGACCCTTCGACATGTCGTTGGTGCGCGGGCGGTCCAAAGTGTTGTCACCGAGCGTGAAGCCATCGCCTTCGAGATCGCCGAAATCGTCGGCGATGTAGCGGACAAATGGGGCGTCGCCATTGAAGGCATTCTCATCAAGGATATCATATTCTCTCCCGAGGTTTCGGCCTCCCTTTCAAGTGCTGCTCAACAGAAGAGGATCGGAGAGAGTAAAGTTATTGCTGCTCGTGCTGAAGTAGATGCAGCTAGGTTGATGAGGCAGGCTGCTGATATTCTTGCCTCGCCTGCGGCTATGCAAATCCGACAACTCGAAGCTCGTGAGTACCGCCTCTCATCAATCCTATAGCCATATCGTAACTCCCAATACTCCCTAGTGCAACAAATGGCGAAATCCTCCCAGAGCAAGGTTATTTTCGTACCGATGCAGCTCCAGAGTGACGTTGTAGGTCAGATGACCAACCAAGAGGGTACTTCGACGCTTGGTGGGGCGATAGCAAGTGAGTCAGGTGAGGGTGCAGGCGCAGTAGGGCGTGCAGGATTGCTGAGCAGCATAGCAGAAGTATAAGGTACTCCCTTTCCTTCGCTCTCTTTCGCATTGACGACCTACTCGGACTATGCTTGTTTGACCGACGATACGAGATCACAATGCCTTGGATATGACGACCACTTCACTCCTCTACATTCGATTTATGTCTTACAAACTGACGCGTTGTATACTTAATTTTCCAGATTGCGTTAGTTATCTAATTATTCCTTTGAACTGATACCACTGTTTCGTTACCTGTACGTAGTGAAAATCTTTAAAATGATATTTGTGCCCCTTGAGCTCCGTAGCTGAGGGAGGATAATGATAACTTTTTATAATGGTAACAACAGGCTATAATGCTACATCGCATTGTAAATATAGGGATCGAGGAACGCGGTTATACAAATCAGTCCAAAATGGCGCCATCTCAATGCCATTACTTTAGACCGGGATAGTCACTACAACGAGGAAATCAACACATAAAGATAGCGAAGGGCCGCGATTGTAACAAAAAATACAGCACGGCGAGTCTCATGCCAAATCATGGCAGCTTCAATTTGAACGCCGAAATTATTTTCCCTTGAAAATGAACGTAGTTAGGTACCGAACAGTATTGATAGGCACCTAGTGGGACAGCGTGAGCGTGGTTCAATGGTAGTACCCGAAGACGAGAAAGGCAGCTCCATAACGACTGACTACTCACCATGAAATAAATAGACCCTTCCAAACGTACAACCAAACCATGAGAGACAACTTAAACAATAGACATATTCGTGTCATGAGCGGCGACTAGGCACCGAGAGAACAACTGCGGCGAACAACTGTTGGGTGGGCATAAGTACGGCTCAATAGTAGTTCCCCGGGAAGAGGCTGGACGGCACCGTAACTACTTACCACGACATATATCAACCCTACCAACCAGATGGCATTCATCACTTGACGATGAACGGCCTTAATCCTCGGGTCCTGAACTACCCTCTCTGGTCCAAAGATGGGCGGGCGTATTAGACTTGCCGTCGACGATTCACTCGTCGGAGAGACTTTTTTGCCCATTTGATCTTTGCCAGCTCCAATTTTATCTTCGTGATCGGAGGCAGACAAAAATGGCGCGACCATGGAGACTGTTTTGGAGTCGAAGGTAGAGGATGCGTCTAGCGGGGGTACAGGGTAAGGCGTTAATGGCTCATCGAATTGGTGTAGCTGTGGCGGTGACACATCGGTATGGGTATATGTTGAGCTGGTGGTATGGGCATGTAATGTAGATTCAGAATGTATAGATGAATGGGATCGAGTTTGCGAGTGGGTATGTGAACGATGGGAGCGAGAATGAGGATGCAGGTTCGATTGGAAGGTGGGACGCGTATGTCGCTCGTGATTTGTCTGTTCGTCCGGAGACGTGAGCGGCATTTCCGAAATAACACGGTCGACAAAGAATTTGCATTCTTCATCTGCTTCAGAGAGTTCCCAAGAATGCAGTTGAATTCCGTTTCTACTCCACACTTGGTTGCAGAAGCTACAGCACAGTCAAAGCCGTCAGAACGTCAGCCAAAAGACGGCGATGTGGAGGAATACGCACCCTCTGAAAGCAGCGTATATTTGCATCGAACCAAACCATGCCCAAGGAAGCGAGAAAAGCCGCCACGCACGATTGCCATGTGGCGAATCTGGTACCATCATAATTATGGTTAATGCAACGGCTATGCTGCCCATAAGATGAAGCAAGCCACATAGATACCTAATTGAGCAGTAGTGCATAAGATTCTGAATAATTAATGGGGATCTTGAAGAACCAAGACGTACCAAAATAGCTGCTTCGGACGATTGATATTCGTTGTGGCGAACGCTAGAAACCGAGGAAGGCTTGTCCGTTCTACTAGCTCATATATCTCTTCATATGCGGAGAGAAACTAATTGAATGGATATTAATGGACGCAAAGAAAGCACACTGTGGCGGTCAGCCAGTCGTCCGAATACTCACCATGTCTGGATGTGTGTTCAGGGCCAAATTCCTCACTACCGTGTCCCTGACAATTTCATCTAAAGGAAGCTCCTTTGGTGCGCCAGGCTGAAAGAACGTCGCGACAATGCGCATACACTCTAGGCGGAAAGGCTGTTTGTCGTGTATACAGAGAGATTCCGAATGAGATCCGAATTGCGACAATGGCTTTTTCTCGGAGTCAAGCCCACGCGACGCGTGGAAAGCGTTGCTATTCATCGCTTCGTTTACGGAGGGAGCTACTCCAGTTGATATGAGGGTAGATGATGGAGGATTTGGTGATGACAATAACGGGACAAGGGAGATTCGGCGAGTTGTATAGGGAGTGGCGGGAGTGGAAGGTATTGAGGATGAAGGCGAGAAAGGGGGGAGAAATGTGGTCAAGGGTGTCAAAGGTGCTACGCCGTCATTTACTGGTTGAGAACTTGGAGTGTGGGAAGGGGAAAGTGCATTAAGATGGTGCTCTACGAGACATCTGCCTCGACATGCCTGTAGCTTGGTACAGCTGTCGAAAGCTCGGCGTTCAATATCTGCCCGGCTAGGGGTTGAAGGTGTCTGGAAGTCCGAAGCACTAGGGCCCGGGCTATATGCCTTTTCAATTTCGGAAAGAGCGAAAAAGCGCCTGCGATAGTCCTACATGATAAGGGGCGTCAAGACTTGTCAGCTTCGGTGTAACCTGAGCAGGGAGTGTGAAAGGTTCGGAATAATATCTCGAACAGGGATAAAGACACGACTCAATGAATGGAAGGGGGTGCGGACTGCGGCGGAGGTAGGACAAAGGGCAGGGAGACAGACTACTCGGCAACTAAAGATGCCAGAGCAAAGACGGACGTTGGATTGGACATACCTGAAACCAAACGATGAACTGAAGGTTTTCTATGGAGTGCTCCTGGACGCGCCAGACAGTGGCCGTTATTATCTGCACATCGTAAAAGTTCTGGACTTCGCACCTTGAAGGTGAGATATGCTTCCAAATCGGTTAGACTGTCCATCAGTGTCAGTAGCATCCAGGTCAGTGAATGTCAAACATCCATACCTGATAGGAGGGCATGTGTCTCCAGATAGTATATGGGCTAAGTACATGGTGCAATTACTCTTTCAGAGCACTTGAAATAAAGAGAGCATGAGCACGTACCAAGAGTAATTTTGCTAAGATGGGGCCTGATATTGAATCTGGCTGCCCATGTTGTCAATTCCGCGACATAGCTCTTTGTCCAGCTTCCTTTCGCCATACAGCTAACGCGACTCGGACGTCGAAGGGAGGGGAGGAGAGATGAAAAGGCTGAGGCCTCAGCACGAATGGTTCAGCTTGAATCCAGTGCTCAGATGTACGGTTACGGTCGTGCAGGAGGAAAAATCACAAGAAGGAGTGGGCAGGCATAGTGGTGATCACAAAGGAATATGTATATAGAACCAGGTGCTGATTCTAAGCCCCTAGGCAAGGGTCGGTTCCTCGGTTGAGCTCAGATTTTGGGACCTGAACTGAGGAGGCACATGGGAATTCTTGACACGGAGAATGAACGGGTTGCCCAATACAATCCAACGTGTGGCCGTCACCAGATCTTCGAAGAAGAGAACATCATTCTTTCTCATAATTAAACAGTGACATCGCAGCACATAATTGGTGCTCGACGTCCGAGTGGGAGCTCGAAGTCGTCCTCGCAATATTTCACCTCTGGTGGTGGGAAGTCGTTGCAATCTTCCTGTCGTACCTCGCAATACGAAAAAGGGTTCGACGAACAAAGCTTACACGCAACAGTCATCTCATCCCGAGAACTTAGGTGCCAAGCAGGTAAGAAGTTCAGGGCAAACCTACTTTCAGAGTTTTCGTTGCGGGGAGGCCTCAATCGACTGAAGACACGATTCACATGCGCACACATGAACATGCCTCCGGGAATCATGAAAATCTACCTGTTAGCTAGCTAGCTATTTGGTACCGTGTACTCAGCTTTATACAAGCTTTAGAGGTGATGGCAACCACAGATATTCTGGAACCATTCAAAGAACAGCGGAGAGGGATGGAAATCTTTTGGAACCACACACTCCAATGACCAACGAGGGAGTCGACGCTGTCTGATTCTCAGACCGAGTTGGTTCAAGCGACGCCTATAATCTCGATCTGGTTCCAGAAACAATAATGGAGCACAGATTAGCTACCGTTCATCAACCTTTTCCCTCCATTGTTGCATCAAGGTGACAAGGCTGCAGTTTGCTCTAATCTTTCGACGTGTACGCGTACGACCGCCGAACAAAACTTCCGAAGTGATCACAGAGGCCCCAACGACGGTCATACGTCTCCGCCGGGAAGCTCAATGGGAGTAGGATCCGGCTTTCTATCTTTAGTCGCTGAGCATGGAATCCGCTGGAGGCGACAATCAAACAACAGCATGCGCGTTCAATACCGCCTTGAGGCTATCACGTTGCAGAAGGGTTACTGCTCCTTGAAGAGGGGCTGTCGACATACGAGGTCGCTGGCAGCGCGTGGACCCGCCCCCGCCTCGTAATGCGTCAAACGAAAGGTGAAGATTATCTCGAAGCTGGCGTATATATGCATCTTTGGTGGCGACCTGGTTATTACGGGTCGCAATTGAAGGAGCAAGTCGACGCTCCTTCCTCGTGCTTAGCCCAAAATGCCAGATTACTCACTAGTAACGACTTGAATTCTATGCTGTGGCTCTTCTTCGGGGCTTCTACGACTTCCGGTTGGCTGCCCGCATGGTCAGCATTTGCCAATCCCATGTATGCTCGTGCTATCTTCGCGGGAATCGGGATCCGTGTCGATACACTCTTCCTCTTGGAGGCGAATTCCAGGCTACGAGCCAGAAATGGAGTCCTGATCATCACAATAAATCTTTGGCCGAGAGGAGTGACATTCCTCACCAGCCCGGCCGACTATACGAGCACTTGAAGATATACTTATCCTCCAAGCCACTGGCATTCCTGTAAAGGAGTTGACTGTGACGTCCTGCGGGGGCAGGTTATCGTTGCATCGGACTCATCAAAGACGCTGTGGCTTGATATTCGCTGGTTGAAAAGATGCTGTGCTATTAACAGGGACCGTCCAGTCTCAAGTTTCATCCAAACTTGATCGATTAGATGAGTGGCTTTACCGTTTACTTCTGTTATCGTATATACGTGTTAGACGATATGTAACATCTATGATATACAGGTGGTAAATACTAGTCTCAAGAGTCTGATTTCCAACCATATGATTGATTGCCTTACTTCATACACGACCACCCCAAGCCTAATCTATCGTCGTCATCATCGCCCGCCCCAGCACCCTTTTTGATGCGTCAAGCGTTCATCCGTTTCATCCGCGTTTCACCGAGTTCGCCAACCCCAAGTGGCTGCGTTACCTCGAAACCGTGATACATGCATCGCCAAGGGATACGTATGGCGCTCGCAGTATATATACCCCTCCTCCCTCCTCCCGATTTCCCTAAGCTTGGTCTTCACCCCAATAAACAAGCCCGGTCTTGTTTATTCCCCTCGTCGCGCAGCACAACAAGCTAGTCTTGTTCCCGCCCTCGCCTCGCACAAAACTTGACGTTTTGCCCATTCGAATTCTCAACTTTGTGTTTTTTCAGCATTTCAAAGTCGCACATCTTCAATTCAATATGCGTGTCTCATTCACTGCTGCTACCCTCGTCGCCGTCGCTGTTGCCGGATCCCTCGTCAACTCGGCCATCATCCCCCGTCGCGCGATGAACCTCTCTCGCATCGAGTCTCGTTACTTCAACGACCATGTTGAAGCTGCTCACGAAGACCCTCGTGATATGCCTGAAGTTCGCTCGGACAAGTACGATCGGGGTTACGCTGGGTCTACATACCACGCTCGTGCACATCCGCGTGACTTTGCGCGCCGAGTTCCAACTTATAGTGGTGAAGAATATGAGGAAGTGGATGCCCGCAGTGCAGAGGAAGGCCGTCCAGCTGCTGTTGCTTACTATGCACGTGCTCATGCAAGGGATTTCTCGAGGCGTGGACAATACTGAATGGTATGTAACTGTAACCTCCCGCCCTTTCAACATTGAAAGCTAAGGTACTGATGGTGCGCGGCATTGATAGATATCATGAACGGCTTATGAGTTTGTTGGGAAGAAGTACAAGTTGGGTGGGAACGATGATGATGAGCATGATATGACCATGGATACGTCGATGATGCATCACTTGATACACGATCACGGTGCAATGTGTCATCAGCAGCTATGCAGCGCCAAGATATGTGTAGTTGATAGTTTCATGGAATCAACCCCCCCGTGCTATTCTTGAAAACTTGACTGTAAGAGAGCGAAGCTAGATTGATACATTTTGATGAGGTCTTCGAGGTACTAAATAACAAGCATCTTCCACTCATAGAATATATCTAAAACCTTTCACCTTCACACCCCTCTCTTCCTCATCCTGGTCCATCTTCCTGTTCAAGCTAGCCAGATGTGTCCTGAAAATCCAGCACATGATAATCGTACAAGCAGCCGTTGCGATGCAGATGCCGTACGAGTTACGGTATGTCGGACCCCATGCAGACGGCCAGACGTAGGAACCCGCAATGTTTCCTAGCTGCGAGAAGGCGTTCATCAACGCCAATGCAACCGCGCGCTTGGATGGTGGGCGGGGAAAGGAGTTGCTCATCCAGGCGTAGAGGACTACAAAGCCCGCATATGATTGGGCCATGAGGAATCTACGAGATCCGTTATGAGATACCCGGACTGAATGTCGAGGTAAGCGAAGAAATACGCACAAGGAAACGTAGCGTGCTGCTGTGTTCATCGTGCAAATCGCAATGATGAACCCAACAATGCCAAGGCCTATAGAAAAGATAATATGAAAGAATCGTTCGTTGGTCTTGTCCGAATGCCTATCAACCATTGAGAACCACGACTTGTGGTCAAAGGTGGGGTCAACTTACCTAGACAGTAAAAATGCAAAGATAGCTGTAAAGACGAACGGCGGTGCGCATAATAGCAGCGAGACGGTAGTATTGAACCCCATCGTCGCACTGAGCGTCGGGAAATACGCATTGAAAGACAATGCGACTACCTGCGAAGTCAACGCTAATGCGAGCCACCACACCTTCCAATCCGTCACGGCTAGCCATAACCCATGTGCATGGCCACTAAAGCGAGGGGGTGCCTGACTTTCAGCGGTACCGATTTCTTTGCCATGAGTGGCTATTTCTGTCTCGTTTTGATCGCCAACACCGACATCCTCTTCCATGCGTCGCATGGCAAGGCGTCGTTCGAGCGGGCTCAACCAGGAGGTCGTCGTAGGGAAGTCGGGGAGGATGAACATGGCGACAATGGCCACGAAGATGGTGAGCGCACCTTCTATATAGAACAGCCATCTGTGATGACCAAAGACGGGCAATTAGGATAATGCTGATGTGAAGGAAGCGGGCTTACTAACCTCCACGCAGAGTGGCCTAACTTGCCGTCCATCCCGCTTAAGATCCCGGACGCAATAAGTGACCCGAAGGCATTCGAGATGATGTTACCACAGTACAAGATCGCGGTACGCAAACCAATTTCGTTTCGGGTATACCACTTGGAAAGGAGAAATAGTGCACCCTGGCACACGTAGTAAGAACATCGAGTACATAGTTGCTTTCAGAGGAAACCTACCGGGAAGAAAGCAGCCTCTACAAATCCTAAGAAGAATCGCGTAAGCAATGCACCGACAAAGCTTCGAAAAGATTATTAGTGTTTCCAACACGATGCCTCAAGGAGCCTACTTCTTCGTAATCCCTGTTTTGACGATTAAATCTCAACAACAAAATAGAATACTACTCCACGAACCCGTTAAAACAGAGAGCATGCCCCACACGATCATGCAAGCTGGTAGATATATGGAAGGCTTGCCAATCCAATTGAGAAACATATTCCTAAAGATGAGGGTTCAGGAAGGCAGATGTCAGAGAGCACCAGGATTCGTACTCACGATGGAATTTGCATTATGATATATCCAACATACAGAATGGACAAGAGAGTCGCGAACTCTTGGCCTTGGAGGTGTAGATCGATTTCAAAGCCACGCAACCTTGCGGCTCTAGTTGTCGTATAGAACTAAGTAATTCGTTCACTTGTGCGTTGGAAGAGCGTACCCAGCATTATTTCGATCGATCTACTCATGAATGGGTTAGCAAACCGTCGTAAACCACGGCGAATCAAGAGAATAGAAACACATACATAGTTTAAGATATAAATGACGATCAAAATGCTCATGCGAAGGTCAATCTTCCACAATAACTTTTTCTCTAAAGCAACGCGAGCGTCATGTCCTCCGAATTCAGCATCTGGATCAGGATCGGCTTCGTGATCATGACTAGAATCCTGTCGAAACTCCTTCAGTTCATCAATGACTTTTTCTGCTTTGCTAGAAGAATCCATCTTGGCGTTATTGAGTTGGCCCAAGGTTACGCTCTGGATGTTTGGGAAGGGCTAGTAGGTTCTGCCAGTGGCCCAATGAAGCAACCCCGGCGAAACAGGAAGCTATTCTTGACATTCTGTGAATGTGGGTATAAATGAGATACGTGTATTGAATATAGCTTTGAGATCCCAGGATAGTCGAGAATACTGGGGCAAGCGGATAAATAGCTAGACGACCATGAGGTGAACTACGTCACGCAGCCTTTCGTGGGGAACGGTATAAGTATTCAATGCGGGCGGTATCCCCATGGTTTTGTGGAAGTTATCAGTACCCATGGGCGTCTTGAAAGATTCAAAGCCTATTGAAGACAATGTCCACTCCCACTTTCACGGTGTTCCCAATGGCGATGAAAGACAGGTACCCAACTGCAAGTATCGCCCTTGAAGTAGCCGGAAAATCAAAGCCAGTAGCCTGATATCTTGGAGCAAAAAGATGGAGCATGAGATGCGGTGAGTGCCCCCCAGACGTGCATACATTCAAATCGCGTTTGATGAGCCTATAGGCCACAAAATAATTGAAATTTGGCGAAAGAGCTTACTCGGTGACCGTGGGATAAATGTATCATGATCAGGGGTCCCCTATGTCACTTGAATCCTCCATGGGCTTACAATCTCATCGCTCCATAACTTGACCACCAACGCACTTTTCAATGGCTCTTCAACCCAGTCTTAGACCTCTGATCATTGCGGGGAGCTACGATGCACCTCACACCTTAGATATCTTTCGTTGAGTTTGATCATATTTCGTTGAAATTCAGCGTATATAGGTGTAACTGACTAGCTCACCGCAGTGGATTACGTTTGCCCGTTCAGCGCGAAACTAGCAAATACCATCGAAACTGTTCTGAGACCGTTGTTAGGGCCAGGTGGGAAGTATGCTGGCAGGGTTAAAGCCATCTTCAGACCTCAGGTGCAGCCTTGGCATGGATCGTCTACGTTCGTTCATGAAGCTGGCTTAGCTGTGGGTGTCCGCTCGTCAAGACGGGCGAAATTACATGACTTATTGGAAATGGCAGGTCCTACGCGTATCTCCGGAGCACTTTTGGCCATTTAGCCTCACTGTCAGTATCGCGCATACACTTACTTCTGATCCCAACTCATCACAAACGCGCATATAGCTGTTCAAACGACAAGAAGAATACTTTGACATTCCCACCTCATCCCTAACACCTCTTCAAATCCGCGAAAACCTCGCCAAACTCGCAGCAGAGATCATCCCTCCGAACAAAGTCGATGACTTCAAGGAGCTTCTTAAGCTCAAGAGCACGCCGAACGGAGGTGTGGCAGTGTCTGACGATCTCAAGTATACAAGTGAGCCGATTCCTGCTCACCTTGGATGAGAACTTGAAGATCTAACGACTGATCATGATCCTGATCGTCCATAATCTCAGTCAAGTTTTCCAGGCAGAATTCGATCCACGTCTCACCTACCGTATTGTGGGATGGTCTCGTCGCGAATGACATCTCGAGCTCCTGGGGAGAGAAAGAGTGGTCTGATTTCCTTGCGGCTAAGGTTACGGTATAGACTTCGCCCAAGTGAGACGACGTGGATGCGTACACCTGAGAAGAACTAATATTCGAAACGGATTTGCGTAGATTCTCCTTTGTTCAATGTGTATGCATAGAGCCGATCACCAAGACCAACAAAAAATATACTTGTATATGTGTATAACACAAAATTGTCCCTAAAGCAAAGAGTATAATGTTACACTAGCATTTATTGCCCCCGTAGGCTATTGACACAAGGAAGGATTAATAGCACAGTACATTAAGACCAAACATGTCCAGCATAATAAATATAACATCAAAAGCATTACTTAAACGCACATGCCCTTACGAATCATGAATCATGAATTAGGCGGGGAATGTATCCCCGGAGGCTGAGGGAGACCACGCTCAACATGCTTTCTTGTAGATGAAGCATATGCATCCCGTGTCGGTGTCGGCGTTGGTGTTGCTGTTGCTGTACGCATGGTAACCACAGTTTGAGGACCACCAGAAGCGGGGAAGCCAAGCACCATTTTATTTGATAGCGAGAGGAAATCGAGGTGTGCACCCAATCGGAAGCCATCTGATTTCCATATTCGGTGGTAGATGTAGGAATCGGAGAAGGGGAGGGTGTAGTGGCCAGCAGGCCCGGGTTCGTTGGGAAATGGTGATAAGGAACGAAGCCATATTCGTATGCGGTGTGTTGCACCGGCGGGTGTGGATGTCATGGGTACGGAACTGATTATACGTAGTGTTCAACCATGAGAGAAGAGATGGAAAACGGGGATGTACTCACTATATGGTAAATGTTATCCTCCTAGGATCGCAATCCAATTTCAACTTCAGGTCCTCGACCAATGTACCCCCCACGCCACCTGAATCATACTCCACGTTATATGAGTACAAGTTATCGGAGATGAGTTTCCAACTAGTGGGGTGATGGTACTATGAGGCCCTGATACGTCAAACATGAGGAATACACGTACGTGACAGTGAAGGTAACAGGCGCCTTCCCTACGTATGCTTGGTAGATTTGGTTATTGGTATTGGCTGTTTTGAGGCGAGCAAATGAGGCGTCGGCGATGGAGTTGAAGTCAAGATCCTTCCCCACAAACAGTTCGTCGTCTGCAAAAATTCGATGGCTTATGCTATGCACCCTTAGCCATACACGCAACGACCATAATGACCCGACCGGTAGACTAGATTTTCCAGGAAATACACTATACAATAGTCAAGGAACGATGTCAGACAAACTGAGACAGACGCTTGGTGATTCATAGAGAAGTTGGACTGACAATACCACAAAATCCAGCGATCTCGGATCAATGGAGAGTCTAAGTTTCGTTGCTTCGCACAGTTGGCGCTCGATGTGATTGACTTTGAGGGAAAGATGGAGATTGTATTCGCCAGCTTCCGGTTTTCCATTTACGGGTTCGACGCTAGAAACCGTGAGTTCAAGAAGGTTCATTTCAATCCAACCAATAGGAACTTACGAAATCAAGAATTGAATCGGCGTAGAACCCGCAACCAAGTTGTAGGTATAGACATATTGCTCAAACCGAGTTGGCCGCCTTACACTGCGGGGCCGGCGGTGATTGCGCAGTCAGCTACGAGCAGTGATAACAATAGCGAAGCTCACTTTAACGGCGGAGGGGGTTCGTCGAAAGGTGACTGCCATCCTAGGCTTGCCGATCTGCTGTTGCTATTACTGCTGACATTGACGAATAGTGACTTATCAACATCCAACTGCCAAAACATATATTGACAGAGATGCCAGCACGTACCTTCTGCTGACAGCGACATCATAATCCGGACATTCATCGTCGTCATAAGGGCTCATATTTTCAACGATGGTCATCAGTTCGTAAGGCATGAAAGCAAAAGGTGGCTATAGGATAGAAACATGAGAGCGCTCGTACCCGAACACAAAGCCGTGCATATAGGACTTTTGTACCCAACTGACGCACTAAATACAGTAATGTTGGCGCCACGATGAGACCTGATGAAACTCCCAGAGGGATATCTTGCCACGGGCCGTTTACACCTGTTGCACGTTTTTGGTAACTATCGATCAAGGGAAAAACCAGATAAATCATGCGTACCTGAGTGCAAGTCGTGTCTGTAGTTTCGACTAGTATCATCTCGGATAGCTCGGCGCATATGTGAGAAACATGTCGTTCAGAACAGTATTCAAAGATAATGAAAGGCAGCATTGTCTCTCCGTCATTTCGCCTATACTTGAGAGAACAATGCCGACATTCGCATGCTCTCAATGATGGCAAATAGGTGTTTGGGCAAGTTGGGTTCGAAACATATCAGCACATGCCCCTTGAAGCTCGGAATGCGGTAATACAGGAACGACAGTGTGGTTATTGATTCGTCGACCTATTCTTATGAAGGATCAAGCGAGAATTAGCCGCCTAAGACCAGTGCTGTGCAGCTTCTCGGAAACGGCAGACATTCCCATGGAACTAGTACATGCTATAAGACAAGCCTTGCTGGACCTTGTCATCTACGCAAGTTTCCAAGTGTAGCACGTAACGTTCGCCTTGATCTTGAGGAGCGCAAGCGCATGGCGTGGCGTACGTGGAAATCACGGGCAGATTGGAAGCCGAACTGTGCATCGTTTCTTCTTCAGCAAACAAATATCAAAAGGCGTGTTGGAATTTTGGCTGAGGCTAGATTACACTGGCGACATCGTTCAATTGGACCCCTTGAATACATTTGATTACAAAATATTGACTGAGATCCGCCTTATGATGCTAAATCTACATAGTTCCACTAGACCATGAGACTGGCCCATGCAATAATTATAAAGCAAACCCCTGATATGCACATCAGGAGCTCATATATAATTAAAGTATGTGATCGATGTAACCACCTAACAAGCCGATTTCAATGTGATCAATGCGCGCACTCTTTCTATCATGTAAACTCTTCTTAATTGACCACTCATCAATATCTTGGCAATGAGGGATCGTCATTTTTAAAATGTGTTCGCTAGTTAACAGTGTTGGGAGGTCACTGACTGGAAGCAGTAGGTGACTAATCACTGCCGCGAACGTCACACATATAAATGTGTCACGTTCTTCACGTGAATGTGACAAAGCGCGCAATACATTGTGTCCTCCTGCACTGATCATGGCAGCCTCAATAAGCTCAGCACACGCTCAACACGAGGAGCACCAATACCTCAACCTCATACGACGCGTTATTGATACGGGTGACGTTCGCCTAGATCGCACAGGAACAGGCACGATTGCCATCTTCGCGCCTCCATCTCTCAGATTCTCTCTCGCGAATAATACTCTTCCTCTCCTCACTACCAAACGCACCTTTCTTCGAGGCATCGTTGAGGAGCTTCTTTGGTTTATACATGGTTCTACTGACTCAACACTTCTCTCGAAGAAGGGTATAAAGATATGGGACGGGAATGGATCGAAGGATTTCTTGGAGAGTAGAGGATTGGGACATCGCCGTGAAGGGGACCTCGGGCCCGTGTATGGCTTCCAGTGGAGGCACTTTGGTGCTGAATACAAGGACTGTGATACGGATTACACAGGTCAGGGTGTCGATCAGCTGAAGGAGTGTATTCACAAGATAAAGCATAATCCCACTGATCGAAGGATTATCCTGTCTGCTTGGAATCCAAAAGGTAACTAGAACAGCCGAATTCTGTGTGCTGAATTTCTTCTGATCACAGACTATATAGATATTCCACAGATGGCGCTCCCTCCTTGCCATCTGTTATGCCAATTCTACGTTTCCCTCCCGCGAGATGCATCATCAGAGCAAAAGCCAAAGCTCTCCTGCTTGATGTATCAACGTTCCGCCGACTTAGGGCTCGGCATACCCTTTAATATCGCCTCTTACGCTCTTCTCACTCATATGATCGCCCATGTCACCGGTACGGACGCGCATGAACTGATCATCCAGCTCGGGGACGCGCATGTCTATCGTGATCACGTTGACGCTCTGGAAGAACAATTAAAACGCGAGCCCAAGCCATTCCCAAAGGTGAAGTGGACAAGGGAGGGAATCAACGATATAGATGATTTTGTATATGATGATATTGTAGTCGAGGGGTATGAGCATCATCCGCCAATTGCCATGAAGATGAGTGTATGATGCCTTGAGTTGATGGATAGTACCTGTTGTATTTGATTGGCGGATTTGTATAAGTAGCTAGACTGGTATACACGTCGGATGGGAGTTCATTGGGGCCGTATTAGGGGCGTTAACGCGTACTGGATACAAATTTGATTATTGATGTCTCGTATTTCGTGAATTGTAAACAATAAACTAGTTGGTTGTCTAAATAGCCATTTTCATGATCAACGGTAATAAGTATGTCCCTAATGATGAAAACAATATCGAGTCCCGATATACTATACGTAAATTATGGTTTGAAGTGTACTTTTGAGTAAGAAACAACCACGCAATATCTATGGATTCACCGCAAATCGCGACTTCTCCCTTAGTTGGGCTCCTATTCTTGAGAACACAAACCTACAACCACAAGACCACGCAACGTCAGCACCACTCTCTCTTGACCATAAAAAAAGAATAATTCACTCACGGCAACGGTGCCATTATCGTTGTCAACCCCGCCAACAACGCCGTAGCCCCCACCGTCCCCAACCTCCTATACATCGCTGGTGCGAACAGCGGAAATACTGCAGCAAACGCACATCTCAACGCACTGTTACTCGCCATCGCCGAAGCCGCTATCGGTCTATACGCTGTAACGAGGTATGTGAATACGGAGGTGTAGACGAAATACATTCCCGTGCCGAAGGGGATGGATGCGATGATAGGGACGATCCAGTGAACATGGGGGTATGTGGTGAACGCAAGCCAATAGAGGCCTAGTGGGACTAGGACTGCGCCGAATTTTCCCATTGCGAGACGAGTTTCCGGGGGTGGATTGCCGTCGTATTTCTGACGGAGGAGTGCGTAATGTCTGTATGGCATTTATAGTAAGCCAACTATGAGGGAAGCTCGGAAACCGCATATTAGCGTACCTATTCCACAATGGTTGGAAAGAGACGCCAATGATCATCCCGAGACCAATACCCAGGAAAGACAAAGCAGTCATTTGTATGTTGAAGCCATGGTTCTGTTGGAAGATGATAGGGAAAGCTTGGAATGTCAGATAGAGAATTCCGAGCAAGAGTGCCGTCCTATGAACTCGGGTTTCAAACATCCTGAAGACATCAAATGAAAAATACATACCAAGTGTTTAAAAGTAGCGCCATGCCATCGAACAAGAGGAGTTCTGGGTTTTACAACATAAGAACGTGGTAGTAGGAAACGTGGTAGAGTTTAACGTACCAAAAGGCTTGTAACAACTCACAGCAATAGCATAAAGAAGATGCTTATCCTGTTTATCAAGTGGTGCATAATAGTTTGGATCTCCGGTTGTCTTTCGTAACCTAAACCACAACAGATTAAGCTTGACATTCATACTAACAACGGTAAAAGAATATACCTCTGCGCCTTTCTTTTGAGAAGTATAGGATGATACGTCTCAGGGACGAACTATTATCTCGCGTTAATAAAAGGATGAGACAGAGAGTAGGAATAGATTACCAAGAAGATGGCAAGACACTCAACAAACACCCAAACAAGCAGGATGCGATACGTCCATCGCCAGTCGAGGTTCTGATTCACGAAGCTGAAGAAAATGAGCACAGTTCTGCCAAAAAAAGGCGGAAAGAGGACCTACCCTCCGAGCAAAGGTCCTATAACTGGACCAATAAACGGTGAGAGTGTATATAATGCCATGGGACTGTATTTAACTGTCAGCACCGCTGATAAGGAGTGGGGTCGGGTAATACATACTTGGCCACTTTCGTGCTTACAAACAAATCGCTAACACTACCTCCTGCAACGCTGAGAAAAGCAGCGCCGCAAAGGCCCGTCAGAAAACGGAATACAAGGAACACAGCTACAGAAAATGTAATTAACACTCGCGCGTTTGATGTTCAGTTCTTCTCTACGCTCACCAATATTTGGCGCAAATGCTACCGCCCACGAAAAAGCGAAGAGAAGTGAAAAAGATGTCTGATATACGATATTCCGGCCGTACATCTCGGAGAGCGGTCCAACGAAAAGCGGCCCTATTCCAAGGCCTTCAACAAACAGTGAAACTGACAAGATGGAGACTATATGCGAAACATGAAATTCGCGTTCCACTCCAGCTTCAGTGAAAGCCGCCTATATGAATACCGTACGTAAGTCGATTATATTGAGTAGTTTGCGTGGTACATACCACTGACGACGCGGAAGTCACGCACAACGAGCCCGCACTAATAACTATAACTGCGAGCCATTTCCTGAAAGGAGAAAGATTTAGGGGATCTTCGGATGGTTCAAGGAAGACTTGGTAGCGCTCAGTAGTAGGTACGCTATTCTTCAAGTTATCCAACTCCAATTTCGTTTGCTTCTCGACGTCTCTCATACTCGGATCATTTTCTTCTGGCGGGACAGGGGACAAAGTGGATGGAGT
Source organism: Pleurotus tuber-regium (assembly GCA_014058305.1). Lineage (NCBI taxonomy): Eukaryota > Fungi > Basidiomycota > Agaricomycetes > Agaricales > Pleurotaceae > Pleurotus > Pleurotus tuber-regium. The sequence goes on from JACFYU010000024.1 coordinate 992,355, forward strand.
TCTGGACATGATGGAACCCGTAGTTTGGGAGTGAGGAGGACTCCCTTTTCTTATCCTGTGTGAGGAGTGAGCAAAGAAAAAACAGATTTCCTTTAACTCTTATATCGATGGTGTCAGGATGGTCAGCCCACATCCTAGCCGCGTGAAATTTGCTCCAAACGCATTAGAATGTATCATGATTAGTGAGCAAACGCAATCGTCGGTGCCTCAGTCCGATGGTGGTTGACGGAACTTGGTCCGTGACTCAGGGTCATTGCACGGGTGTCTTTAGACGCCTTGCTGCGCGATTGTCACCACGATCAATCGGACTCGAAAGGTACTCGATTGTCAAGAAGATTACTCAAGGCGACTTGATGATCAACTTTGAACAGGTGCGTAAACATCGTTATTATTACACACCTATAATACATGAAATACGATATGGGAGTATCCAGGAATCTATGCAAGTCGGTGTATCACTGTGTAGCTATAACTAGGAAGAAGGATTGCAGATTCAACCGCCAGGATGGTATTAAAGAGATCATTATACGAGATCGTGCGTTGTGTGCAAGAAGTATCAATCTATGCGTGAAGTTGCGATGGTCTAGCAGCCAGGAGTCGTGCCTTTTCCTCCTCTCGCCTGTCTCTCTCCTGTTGTTCCAACAAGTCTCGCCACGAGTGATCCGTATTGTGCTAAATATACCACGAATCATTAGCGTTCAGTGTTACCCTAATAGGTGTATGATCTCATACCTTCTCAGCAGCCTGGGCCCGCCGTGAGTGCATCAATGCACCCGCGGCAATAACGATACCTATCGTCAAGCCCTGCGCCCACATACGAGCCTGTACAACCTTCTGCGGAACAGTCTGATATCTATATATATATAACATCAATTCATCAATTATTGATCGCAATTGAACCAAGGAATTGCGACTGACTTGTCTCGCGAAATGATGGCCGCGGCGACACCCAAACTGCTTGCCCAACCACCCAAAATCAGACTGTACTGATGACGGGCTGCCCAGTCGCTGATTTTGGCCGAAGTGTCCATCTTATTCCATCGATCCTCCTCCTGTTGCTCTTTCTCATCCAGCACACGAACAGTTTCACCCTCCCTATATCACCACGCAGAGAGATTGATCAATATTCCTAAGTTAGACTGGATGAAATGGCGCAACTCACCATTGAGATTTATCGTACTCAATACCTCGTCGTTCGCCTTGGATGGCAAGACAAGGTACAACAATAAGAGCCACAGCCAACGCTTTCAATGAAATGGGTAATGCTCGGTAGCTCGGATACCGACGGTGAGCCCAATATGATGCTCCAATGGCGACTGCACCAGAGCCAACCGCTCCTTCAATGGAGCCTCGCAGGGATGCGCGGGAGTGCTCCTCTAGTTGTTTTTCCGTCAAAAACTGAAATCATCGGTCAACCCAAAAATATCAAAAAAGCAGATATTTGCAAACTAACCTTCATAACTGTTTTGTTTTCGTTCGAGGTAGAAAACTCTTCGCCGAAGAGAGTGTGAGGTGTGGGGAAGATAAAGTATGTAAAACTGTTTGTGGGGCTCAGTCGATGCGGCGGGTACTTATAGAGGTGGATTGAATAGCATCACTGAATTCGTTGTCGGAGGAGTCCGTGACGACAGACCGACCGTCAAGGATGACCAATTAGGAGCCTAGACCTCACGTGCTCGGCAGATTTCGGGACGCGGGGTACAGCGTTCCGAATTTCCCGCACACGCGAAGTCTCCGCGGTGAATTTCATTCAGGATCCTTACAATTTATTCAAGCGGGATACATTGCTGTAACTAATGACTATACTAATGAATAGGGACATGATTCGGTCATGAAACTGGTGTAGTGATAAAACTAATTAACGACAACATGGGTACGAGGTGATACGAACAAGAATGAAAATCACAAAACGTCATCAGGGGAAGTGAATAATGGAAACCGCAAGAACGACGGAAACGGACGAAGTCAAAACCAAGCCCAAACCAACGATTGACGACATTGCAGCGGCAAATAACAAGCTGTAAACATCAGGATGCATATACATACACGCATGTTCGACGGTCTCGGAGAGTATGCTTCAGAAATGGTCAACCGTAAATGTCCACTTCCCGTCCTTGATATCGAAACTTTCGAAATGCGTATCCTTCATATTCCGCAGGCGCTTCAAGTGCTTCACTGCACTCGGATGCTTCTCATCCGTGATTGGCTCCCTCGTCGCCTTGTCCGTAGCCCAACACCTCTCCAGAATTAACCTCGCTTTGACGTTCAGCCCCGATCCTGGAGGCGGCTTGTCCACATCGTCCACATCAGGGTATACGCTACACTCCTTGTCGTCGAAGCGTACAACATCACCAAGTAGTGATCCAAGTTTAGGTAGACCCGTCAAATCAACCGGCTCTAAGAAATGTATTTCGCCATACCCCTTCCTCCCGACCACCAACCCTTCGAAAGAACTTAACTCCTGGAAACCTGCTCGTTTAAGCGTGTCTAGATCAGGCTTGCACCAATAATCACCCTCCTCCAAAGCACTAGGGTCCTTCTGGACCTCAGTAGCTGCAGCCGGATCAGCGCTCCGGGTATGTGAGGCACTGGTATTTAAGCGAGTGGGCGTACGCTGATCTCGGGGGGCAGGCAGAGCTAATTCTGTGCCCTTCTGCGGTGAGGCTGCCGCAGCCGCCGCCTCCTTCTCTCGAGCCGCAACACTTAGGGCAGGGTTAAACGTCACCTTCAATCCACCTGCCCGGGCAGCCGGCGAGCCACCGGATTTAGAGAATAGATCAATAGGCTCGACCTTCTTGTCCAATATTAACTTCTTCACACTCTGCCTTTGTCCGCTGCCCAATGAAGGGCTCTGACTGCGCAGAAGGGAATCAGATCCTACGGGTGTTTTATTGTCTATGCGGCTGAGAGATAGAGCCCCAGGCTTGCCGGAAGTGAAAGAGACACTCGTAAAGGGATTTCCGCTAGTTGGATTTGATGACGATGACGCAAATCCACGCAGTTTCGAGGTGGCAGGCGTGTATCCCAGCTGGACGCGAGGAATGGGCGACCTCGTGGGCATATCAACAAAAAAGCCAGCCTTCTTCTTCGCAGGCTGAGGATCTAGGTTGACTGACCGTGGACCCGGCGGTAACAAGGAGAAAATAGCAAGATTATTGCCGATAGGTTCCGCAATCGATGCGGTAAGTGTACCTTGTGCACCCGGAGCTGTTGCAGTAGCAGAGAGGGATCCGTTAGGCGCAAGAGCAAATAGTCCACCAGCAGGTGCCCCTCCAGAAGTAGTGGCACCTAACGCTGGTGCAGCGGGTTTCCCGACAAAGCTGCCTCCTCCAAGAGTTGATTGTTGATTTCCCGATTGGCCTAATGTACTTCCGAAGAGACCTGTCCCCTGGGGCTGTGCCGTATTGGACGTAGTACTATTTTGTTGACCGAAACCTCCACCAAAGATAGTCGTGGTAGGCGCAGCAGGCTTGGCAAATAGTCCTCCGCTGCCGAAGGCGTTCGTCGTTGTAGCGGCTAGTTGATTTTGTTGCTGTTGCTGCTGTTGCTGATTATTACCGAACAGGCTCCCGCCGAACAAGCTTCCACCTGAGGCAGGTTGTGTTGTTGTACCAAAAGCTATTGACCATCAGATAAGTAGAAATAGGCTGACATAATAATCGATGACTGACCAGTAGTTGCAGGTTGCTGAGGGTTTTGCTGATTCTGTTGGCCATTGTTCCCGAAGAGGCCACCACCAAAGAGTGACGTCTGCTGCTGTGGTTGTTGCTGTGGTTGGGTTTGCTGTTGGTTCTGGCCGAAGAGTCCAGTACCAAACGTAGACTGAGCGGGTTGAGTAGCTGGTTGACCGAACAGCGGTTTAGCTGCATTATTAGCTGCATTATTGCCTTCAACTAGAGTTAGTTTCGTTATTCGACTGGATAACCGTGATGACTCACCGAAAGTACCGAAGGCGTTGGTGGTGGCACCGGTCTGACCAAAGAGCCCTGTGGAAGACTGTGGTTGCTGCTGTTGTTGAGGTTGTCCAAATGCATTGTTTGACGTATTTGTACTGCCAAATGCATTACCTAGGAAATACAATAAGCACACACGCAATCAAGAATAGAACCCCAGCTCACCGCCAAAAGCGCCAAGCCCAGTACCGGCAGGTTTCTGCCCAAACGTATTGGTCCCACCAAACAAACTACTCGCCTGTGTTTGATTTTGTTGGGCTGGTTGACCGAATGCACCAAATGCACTTGGCTGCTGTGCTGGCTGCTGTTGCTGTTGATTTTGTCCAAACGTCCCGCCGCCAAACAAGCCAGTCTGAGTAGTCTGACTATTCGCAGGCTGACCAAAAGCTGCGAATCCGGAGGATGGTGCTGTCGTGTTCGCACCGAAGGCAGGCGTCTGGGTGGCATTTTGCTGGGGTTGGCCGAAGATGCTGGTCGTTGGCTGAGTGGTATTGGTGCCAAAAGTGGCTGATTGGCCGAACGCACCCGCTGTCTTGCGACCTTGTGCGTAATCTTGTAGTCGAAGTTCCTGAAAGCAGTAAACTTGTCAATATAAGGTTCATTGAACTCATAGAGTAAACATGCCCTTTCCGAAGGCGATACGATACGCGTTCCGGAGGGTCCAGTTTAATCGTTCAGGAACGCACCTCAAAAGAGGTCCCTCGGTAAGCAGGCATACACGAGATGGACTGATAGTGCAATGTTACGGTAACGCCGTTGTTGGGAGTTTCCTTATCAGTAAAGGCAGCGTAAGGGGGATTGGAGGATCCCGTCGTTACAGGAGGCACGCCGTCTATAGGTGCATTTTGGCTTGTAGCTAACGCATGAGGGTATCAGATCTATAAATCAATCGCGAATAGAACAACTTACTTGAGGTCGTTCCAAAGCCAGTAGTAGCTGGCTTATTGCCAAAGAGATTGCTGGTGCCAAATGTCCCAGTATTGGATGTATTGTTAGACTGGCCAAACAAACCGGTGCCAGACGTGCCCGCAGTATTGTTCGTCGTAGAACCGAATGCACCGCCAGAACCGAACGCGCTCGTACCACCGCCAAACCCGCCGAATCCTGCTGCAGGCTTAGGTGCACCGAAAGCACTGGTCGACTGATTTGATGTGTTGCTACCAAACGCGCCTGCGAAGAGATTAAATATTATAAATAGTTGTTCAAAAGCACTCACCAAACCCCGTCGTCGTTCCCGTGTTTGATGTGCCCCCGAGATTTCCAAACATTGGGTTCGCTTGCGGCTGTTGCTGCTGTTGACCAAAAGCACTAGTTGATCCAAACGCTCCTGGAGACGAAGTGGGGGGTATTGAGAATCAACGAGTTTAAGATGTCATTAAAATATAGGACTAACCACCTGTATTTCCAAAAGCGTTAGGCTGGCCAAAAACAGAACCACCGGCAGGCTGCTGTTGCTGATTCTGCTGGGGGTTCGCCCATGAGGACGTAACGGTGTTGTTGCCAAACATAACAACAAGTGATTAGCTCGATGTGGCCAACAGTGAGGGCTGCAAAATTGTGTAGAGTGCGGGGTTTATATCGGAGCCCAAATAAAACCGCTGAGTCACGTCAGTGGGCCAAACGATGGACCACAGGTAAGGCTCGGTGCCGGCATACATAGGGCATTGGCTTAGGAATATACTTCTCTCAAAGCATTTATCATCATGAAGGTCTCCTCTGCCTTCTTCGCATTCGTCGCCGTCAGTGTCATGGCGCTACTCCGGGGTGGTGCCACCGATATGAACGCCGCTGCGGAGCTCAGATTTGGTCTCAGTCGACGAGTTATTGGCCGCCCCGACTAGTACTACTGTACCAATCTGTATGGAGGCAACGGGATGGTGATGCGTTATGCGATTAAGGAGGAGTTAGCAAGCAATGAACTCAGAGTTATGCGTGACAATCGTTAGAATTAGCAATTATCTGTATTATTACCCAAACAGTTATACAATAATGCTAGCCCACTGCATGTGCCAAAATGTGGCCAGTGACTCAATATAAGATGAATGAGTCAAAAACATAGCATCCCCATTTATTTCCTTACTCTCATATATTTTGTATTTTGATGCTATTCTGTACCTACTGGGGCTTAGCAATATATTAGGTGTTATGCATTACATAGGCTGAAATTAGCAAGCAATTTGGTCTGCGTTATGCGTTACTATTGCCTCCATACAGATTGGTACAGTATAAGCCATTCGGAGGAAGGTAAGACTCGGAACGGATTCATCAACTAATGAATTACCTGTTTGATACCTAATCATGTTCAATACAAGTAGAAAGCCACATCTTCATAAGTCTGACCCAGGTGCCTCCCCGCTTACACACACCAGACGAAAACGCATTGGGTATCTATGTGCACACGAGTTTGCACGATCTGATATCTTGCCAGATACTATCTCACCATACTAGACGAGAGAGGTTCGATAGACACACTGTAGCCATTGTACAAGTGCGAAAGTCACAGACCAGATCCCGTCGGTCCTTTGCTGGACCCTGGAACTACCATTATTGACCGTGGGAATTCTATATAGACCTCTGTAGTGATTGAGCCGGAGGGAACCTCTTGTGCAGCCTCGCCTCTATTCACGGTACGTATTCGACTCCTTAGGTTGTACTGACCATGCTGTTGTACAGCCAATCATTCCAGATGCTCAAGACTTATCTCAAATACAAACGATGGGCACTAAAGACCCAGAATCGTCTTCGCCAATCATCGACTGCTTTCTTGGCGGAGAACAAAGCCTTCTTCCGCAAGCTGCTGGAACTCCCAGCAGAAACCCTAGCCGAAATATTGGATTGCCTAGAGGATAGACACCTCTTCTGCGTCTCTGGCTTATCCCGTCGCTTCAACGAAGTGGCTCTTCGTATCTACTTTGACCGCAGGAACATACCTGCTAACGATATCAACTCCGGAGAGCTCGTGCTGCCATCATCCGAAAGTCTGTCGGGTTTCCGAAGAGCTTTTTACATTGACTGTATCCAGTCACTATCCTGCGGTCTTCGCGATTGGTATGTCATGGAAGACATGTGGGAGCTCGAGTGGCTTTTGAAGCGGGTTCGGGTTACGCGTGAGCTATCACTTAACTTCCGGCAAGACCTTTTCGAGGTCGCGGATAACGACCCTATCGCTTGCTTCACAACGAAGGACTTGCTCAATAGTCTTCGCAAAATTATGTATATGTCGATAAAGCGACGTGAAACAATAGTTGTTCTAACCGGCAATAAACTTGGAGGGGTATTTACTTGTTCCCCCGCCGACATTCTTCGCTGGGACCTCGAAAGGCGCAAATTCAACAAGAAGTTGACGCGATTCGAATCTTTCTCAAGGCGAGTCAAGGCAGGCTTGCATCTCGAGTCCCGTACACCGTACGAAGCGCTCCTCCGCATGTATTTCGAACCCCCGGAGACCAATTCATCTATAAACTATCTGGCGGAGATGCACATACAGCATCTTGTTTCTCCACCCGTATCCAGATGGAGTCTTATTACTTTTAACTCGACCTCAATAGATCACTTGGCATTGACGGTGGATCTTTCCCCCGAGGTTTGGGCATCTACACTTCCGTCTATGAATTTGCCGGCATTGAAGTGCATTGAAGTTACCTCTAACACTGGCATACTCGCAACAGACCTCGAAGCCTTTCTTGCCAGGCACCCTACGATTTCGTTTGCAATTCTTAAAGCCGTCATTATTCCCCCGGACCTACCACCGTTCCCCTTGGATATACTTCCTTCAGTTGCATGGATTGCATCAACCCCCACCTACTTGGCTCGTATTCTCACCTCTAACGACACCTTCCCCCAATTATGTGATATTTCAATCGTCCCTTCGATGGTAGCTGAGCATGTCGATGAGGCCTCCTCTATAGATCCCTTGACTGCAATCCTTCGTTCTTTATCCGGGAGACCGAATGAACTACATATCCACTTTGACCCTTACGCCATCTCTTCAGTAGATGAGCTTGTTCGCTGTCTCACAACCAAGCCCACTACAGACGAATACAGTCTGCAGTCCGTTGTATCCATTGCGATCAATGAATTCCGGAAAGAAGCTGTCGATCATCTACCTCGTTGGCTATCATTCTTCCCTGCGTTGCATGATATCAATTTCTCGGACAAATTTTTGGCATCTTTCAGCCGTGAAAGAGAGCTACTACAGTATATTAATCTCGTTCACGAAGCATGTCCGGGTGTGCTAATCAATCCAGACGGCGACGTTTGACATCTTAATAATAATTAGTGAGTAGCTGATAATTTAACGTTGTGTTCTAAGTGCTGACTGCAGTCAGTTTCTTACGCCGTCCACTTACCAACTATTTACCTCTAACTCCTCTTATTAAATCTATACGTATAGTTGTAAATACTAAATTCGATAGTTCATAGTCCATTTGTACAACTACGCAATATCTTAGACGATCGCAATTTTCCAAAATGTATCCTTCATTGTACCTATCTATCCAAGATATAGTTTCTTGATGCTTAACACAGTCGTTCCAAGGCTTCAAACGCAGAAGCTCAGCCCCTTGCTCCGAATCAAATACGTATAATCGCCAACGTTCCAACACGCCAACTCGGGTTCGTTCCAGACAAATAGTTCTCGCCGCCTCCTGAACCTTTCTGATAGACTCGTGCTACATACTCCTAAAGCTTCATATATGCGTACCTGGTTTGTAGCCCCGCACCGGTGGACATTGCTTCAATACGGTGCCATTACTCGGTAAAACCGGAGGCATTTGTCAAAATGGCTGTCAGAAAGTTTGATAGTCAGACATATCTCGAATAGTCGAGTCAAGATCCCATCGTTCGAAGAGCTTTTGTACGGCCCCAGAGACATGGACTTGCCACATAATCGCCGCTGTTCGAGGTTACCTGACATAGCCATATGTGCCCCAGAGCGTGGTACATGATTGAAAGTTGGCAGGGTAATTCATAGGCTAATGTGGTGAGAGAGTCAATGTATCCTTAATCAGTAGCTTTCCATGCGAGGAATTGAGAAAGCTTCTTATCCCCAAGTGAATGGGTACGGTGCTCATTTACTTCCTTGATTGCCAAGTGGGTTCTGATGCTTACTTGCACTAGTACTGTCTCGTCTAAACGTGTTAACGGCATAGTAGCGCAGCGTGTGTAAGGGGAAACGGGGACTATTCACCTACTTGCTCTACTTTCGGCAAAATATGCAGGGCGATTATTTCGGCGGATGTCAGTGCGTGCCTGCACGCAGTCAAGACTCAAATTCACTTGTTACTTCCTGTTATTCATTTGTTACTGAGAAATTTGGATTGCCCGTATTTCTATAGAAGCCACTTACAACATAGAATCTAGTGGAAAGTATCCGCCTATCAGGAGAATATTTTCAATGAAGTTCTTTCGGGAATAGAGGGTATTGGTATTTTCTTGTGTCATGGCTTTGGTAGAAGGCTAAACCTGTATTGGGAATGTGTCCGAAGGAGAGCTGCGTGTAGACAGAGACCGAAGAATACTTAGCGGTACCACATCTTGTGACTGTCTTACTATCATACTTTCCGTGTTGCAAGCAAGTTCCAAGTTGGATTTCGGTACAGGTTCCAGCAATCATGTCATATCTAGTCGAGCTTCTATGGCATTGGTGAGGGCCGCCTGTCCTAGACCTGAGGAAACTAAGTAGTAAGATGCCTCTGTCGCCGAACGTACGCCGGATCATCCTAATGGCTCTGAGATGGGAGGTTGCTTGAACACGACAGTAGCGCTGGGCGCAGTGGGCGCTTAGATTTGTACTCTTTCAGGCATATCGTTACCTCAATAGGGAAGTGCACTCTAGCCAATCAGAGGCTCGCAAGCCGAAAATTCCAAGTCACAATGTTGGCGAGCACTTCAATCAGCGAGCCATTTGTGCTCTCAAGCTACGGTGTTCCTCGACCTACAGATCTGCGCAAGGATGCTGGCCGCAGTTCTTCAAATGTCTATGCATCGCATGCTGGTACTTCGGGAAGTAGTGATGGGCTAGTAACTGTTACGGCGCAGGGTGATGGGGTCCATATATTGGATGTATGTGGTATCAAGTTCGCCAGACGTACAATGAGCTCAAATGTCATGAGTTTTAGCTATCCAATCTACATCCCGTCGTATCACAAACGCTCGGGCCATCGACATTTTTTGCTTGTCCAGCTGTATCCTGGATCGCGTCCCAGGACTCCAAAACCAGCTGTACGACCTATGCTGCCATAGAGGCCTCATCTGACGTGGCGCCAGAAGCCAGCAGACGAACTATATGGATATGGGAGGATGATCTTGCGAGCTCCTCGGGCGGCTCACGAAGGAAGCAGGAAGTGACTGTACGTCTCAGCATTCCCTTCCTCTCTGTTGTTTTGATTTAACGGTTAGCACTACAGGTTTCGCATCCAATATCTCGGATTTATGTGTCTCAATATCTGGGTCCTTATGCTGTTGCATTATCACCTAAGGGTGCCGTGTCAATCATCAGCAGAGATGGTACTACACAGTCAAGAGAACCGCTCCTTGGGGACCATGTTGTTTTCAGGAGCTTCATATATCCTCGAAATTCATGTTCTTTCTTAGCATCTCACTCCTCTGTGAATATCGGGATCATAATCACCCTCTTCTACGTCCTTGATTCCAAAATCCAATCAACTTTCCTTTCTTGCGATGACTCTCGAACTTTTGCTGATGTTGGCAGCTGTGAAATCCAACTAGAATCAGAAGTAAGGCATATCATTTGTGAAATTGGTCTCAGCTACTGAATGGAAGGCCCCAGCGTGTTCTTGATGTCTCGATGAGCACGTCAGGCTTTGTAACAGTGCTATGTAGGTATCTCATTTGATCACCCCCTTGGTCATACTGAACTCGAATTAGATCAAGATGGTTCCTGGTACTCCTACCAGCTCGAAACGACAAATAGCACAACAATAAGCGCGCCTCTCGCCACCGAAAAACTCCAACTTGCGTCGCTCAGCTTCCTCACCGGTTCTGCCGCGTTCAACGAAGTCTCTTTGTTGTCTCTGGGCTCATCACACGTTCTCCTTGCCGGCATAACTGCCGAGTCTCCTCGAGAAATTGCGCTTCTCCTATGGGATGTCCAGTATTCTGTTCTGCTGGCTTCACATTTACCGCCGATCCCCTCGACCATATCTCAATCCAAGGATGTGTCTATCCAACTTAATCTCAGCATAGCAAAAACTCACGCCCTACTCGCTCTATCTCCTTTCGTCCGTTCGTCCGGTCGTAAATCGTTGCCGGCACCGTCGAACCTACGATCTAGCATATTGGCTGTGCCTTTTAGTGTGCCAGCAGTTTCGACAATTGCCAATGCTTTGGGACGTAAAACCTCGGGCGCTCGCTGGCTTCGACAAGATGGATTGTCTTCAAGCATTGACGACGGTACCCCAATTGGGAAAGCTAGAGTCCAGCTTTTACAATCTATGCGTTCGGCTATGGAGCAGAACCGGCCGAAGGCTGCAAATGATGCTTTCTTTGAGTGGAGAACCAAGCAGATGTCAGCCGTAAGTGATCAACCGAATACCATGGATGACGAAGATGTAAGTGAATATTCGACTTGTTATATGGTCCTCTCGTTGACGATGGACTTTCTCAAGGCTCTGTTGTCATATCAATTCGTTCAGCAACTGCTTTCCGTTATCTTACAACCTTCGAAACCAGCGAATACTCCATATTCATCGGAAGTGCTAAGGTACCTCCTGGAGCAAAAGGCGATCACCACGAACATGGTGGAAGGTGGACTTCTGAATATTTTGCGCCTTAAATCTGATTGGGTCAGTGCCTCTGGATCAGATTGATGAACACAGTGCTCAACTTGATTTAGCCATCAATAGAGCTCGCTCTTCAAACCGTTATTGACTTGTCTGAAGCTGAGGTTGTTGCTTGCCTCCGGCATGTCGTAACCCAGCATCGTCAAAAGAATCTACCTGCATCCGATGTACAGACCATGCAGGTTGATTCACTACAAAACGTATCTTCCCTCTCCACTTTCCTTGCCGCCTGTATACAGTACCCGATGACTTCAAGCTCACTCAAAGCAGCTATCCGAGAGCAATTCTCGAACGAAGACGATATTTGCTGCTTGCTGGAGGCTTTGGAGGCATGGTTGAAGCGGTGGAGTCAACAAGATGTCTCCCTTACCCCTGCTAACTCGAACGCACAAAATGGATCGGATAACGATTCGAATCTTCCACCGTTGGATAAAGTAAGCTCGTTTCCGCCCGACGCCACTGCAGTTACTAACGATTTATCAGATTCTGTCATTCTTACAATGCTTAATCGATGCTACGTTTACTAACCTACTTCAACATCGCCCATCGCATAGGATATTACAGGACATTATGTCGGACATCGATACAGAGTTGGTGTTGGTGGATCAATTGGGCGTTTTACGAGGCCCTTTGGAGGTCTTCGCTAAAGCTGAGGCCAAAGCTGCTAGAGAGGATAAAGAAGGGAAAAGTAAAAAGACGTCTCAGACAGAATGGATGCGGAGACGAAAGCAAGCACATGAGCAAGTAAGCATGGCGGTTGGGTTGTACCGGCTGGAGGAGCTTGTTATTTAATATTGTAGATGTATGTATCGATATCTGTGATGACATGTTAAATGACGTCTTAGCCAAAAACTATAATCTCGTGGAGGAATATTTTCAGGGACATATACTTTGGATTCAATCATCTGCCCTTCCCAGGACTGGCTTGTTCTAGGTCAACAGAATAGTGGATCTGAACTTCTCAATCGATAGGAAGCCCTAACAGTGTGCGTATTTCCGACCCCATACATAAGTACTAAATGCAGAATCTAATCCCTAGATCTAATAACTCTATCACAAACGATGCATATGCCAATATGTCCGTTGAGTCGTTGTAGTACATTTTTACGATTTTGCAAATCTAACATGCTATCTAATGTCCTTGATTCAAACGAGAAACTTTGAGGGGGAGGTGAGGCGTTTCGTGAAGCCGCGCCTTTGTCGTGGGAGTCGCCATGCTACTATTTCGCCACACGATTTCATCGCGGGGAAGTTCAAATTTGTACCTCTCGAGAAGCATGGTTAGAACGATTTCTGAGATACGTCTACTCAGTCCTTTTGTGAATGCATGTTGGAGCTCAAGACTCACTGATTTCAAGGATGGAGAATTTAGCTCCTCTGTAGTACCAGCGTTAGTAAACGTCGATAAAGATGATTTGGTCAGAACTCACATGCAAGCTCTTCCACCTCCCATAAAGGTCATACTAGTCAGGGAGGTTGGTCGACGTGGCGCAATCGGTAGTAATTCAAAACTTACATGTTAGAGTATATCCCTGGAAGTCGTTCCTTCGCTACTTCCTCCGGAGTAAGATTTAGCCATCTATCAGGACGCCATTCGTCTGCGTCATCACCCCAAATCTGAGGATCACGATTGGCAGCCCCTAGGCCAAGGATCACATTGGTATTGGGTTTAATATGCACCGAAGTTATGTGCGTAGGTCCTTCTGGGCCTGGTACACATACGGGTATCGAGAAAGGAAGTATCATCTCTTTTCGCGCACTTCGAAGGCTATTAGTTGCCGCTTCGCGGTAAGGACGAATCGAAGGACTCACGTGCGAGATATGAATGTAAAGGGCGCGTACCTGCTCTCGGGGTGAATAGCTGATTGAATTTTAAGGAAGGTTTACTGACAATCTGAGCGACTCGCGGACGACAGCGTCAAGGTAGGGAAGCGCCATCAGTTCATCGTAAGTAAAATCTGCACCATTGCGCTCGGCGCGAGCAGCGATAACTTCGGCGCGAAGATGGTCTTGTTCCTTGGGATGGAGAGCGAGAATGTGTAGCATACGGGCCAAGGAACTCGAGGTAGTGTCATGGGCGGCAAAAATCAAGGTGCTAGCCCAGAGAGGATTAGCAACGACAAAATCGACATGCTAAGCACAGAGACGGACGTACTTCATTTGCGCAAGGAGTTCATTCTCTGGCAAACGGTCGCGTTCGTCGGCCACAGAGTTCGCCTTTACTGCGAGGCGCAATCCAGAATCAGCGAGTGATGTAGCGATGAAAAAGCATTACTTACGCAAGACGCTCATGAGGTCCTTACCCTCACCCACCTGCATAGAAGTTGCAACCTCTCCTTTCGCCAATGCCTGCTTCTTGCGTTCAAATATCTGTACGGAGGTATTATGCATGGTGTCTACAATATCCTTTACTCTATGCAGGGCATCACTAGGAATCAATTCAACGAAGAATCGGCGGAGACTTGGTGTTCCGATCTTGACAAGGTAAGGAAGGTATTGGCGTATCACTGCGAACTGGAAGACAGCTGGGCTGAGATTGGGCGGTGGAGTTAAGCATCAAACCACAAGATAGTGTGATAAGAAAGATACTTACAAGAGGTCCTTAACGGCTTGGCTGTACTGGTTTGTTGTTTTCTGATTGAAACTATCAAAAGAGTAGCCCAGCCCGCCTTGGCCAATATACTCCAAGGCAGTTCGGGACATCCAATTTAACATATCAATCTCTTGGGGGCCATCTTTCAAGATATTGTCCAAGACTTCTCGAAGCTACGTTACAATGTCAGCAAATGACTGCACATCAAGGAAACATTGCTGACTTGGTATGTAATAGGGTAGAAGATTGGAACAAGATGGCGCAGATGCGAAGTAGAGAAAGCCGGGTTCAAAAGCCTTCGCTGACGCTTGTGATCGTCGCCTAGGGGGACAGTGAGTATCAATAGTAGTGCTTTCACGAGTTTCCTACCTCCAGTAGATAGCAGGCCATCACCGAAGATGAGCCTGTTACCCCTAAATTGAATTATTCAGCAATGCAACAACAGAATTCGTGAGAGAATTACTCGGTAAACATTGATGTCTCTTCGTAAACATGTTGATCCTGATAAACGCAACGTTGTCACTATTCCTACTTATGGTCCGAGGGGGAATTGCGTACCTTGACTGCAATATGGTGAAGCGCTCTGGGGTCAGAAACGTACAGTTGCTCGTCCTAAACAGAGAGCGTAAGGAAGGCATAGACGAACAGTAAGCTTCCAAAGCTCACCCCGAATAGACCATGGATTCTGAATACACGCCCATATTTCTTCGACATTTCGAAATGCCATGGTATACCTTCTGGGCTGTAAATCTTAGAAAGGTTACCTAGCGGTGGGAGAATCTGTTAGAGATC
Organism: Pleurotus tuber-regium; assembly: GCA_014058305.1. Lineage (NCBI taxonomy): Eukaryota > Fungi > Basidiomycota > Agaricomycetes > Agaricales > Pleurotaceae > Pleurotus > Pleurotus tuber-regium. The sequence continues at coordinate 1,007,495 of JACFYU010000024.1, forward strand.
TCGAAATTTGGCTTGGAGGGAGAGCCTCGAACCGGTTATAAGGGAATCTCGAGGGGGTCCAGGCAAATCATGAAACGGGGACTTTATGATGAGTTTCCGTATGACGATGCGCCATAGTGCCCAGGATGTTGCGTAGATGAGGACGGCCTGTAAAAGTACCAATGCAGATGAGACGTAGGCCATAGTCGTTGATTAGACTCGAAATGTGGAGCGTAGCAAGGTCCTGAGAAGAAGGTCAAAGCCTTGAGGAATACCTCCAGCAGGCGTGCTTTTTATGCCAAGGGGAAGCTGATTCAGTTCGGGTTAATTGAGGAAGATTGACTATTATTGCATGACCCTTTGTGAAAGCGTCTCCCAAGTTTAACATTCGGCACATGCCAGTGCAACATCCGCATGAGAAGGAATAGGTGACACGGTTTGATAACACCTTCCCACCAAATTCCAAGCCTGCAAGACATACGTAGAAATAGTGCTCCAGAAAGAAGTCACCCATTTGGGAACACGATCAACAAAGATTTGAAGGTGATGAGCGAAGTTTTGATTCGAAAGGGCTGCATTTTAAAAATGCCGATCGTGGAAGCATTGAATACAAACAAACGCGCGAGTTGACTAGCTAATCTAAAGATACGCCTGAATAGATTCGTTGTCGAGATCTTGTATATTAATAGCATACGTCCGTAAGGTCAGCACTCGAGTTTGCCGGGATCATTTCTTTCCAGCTTTACGTTGTTTGATGCCTGAGCGTTTGCTCCCTTGCGAGGCCTGTGAGGTCGAAGGAGACGTGGGAGTCACTGTTACAGCGTCAGTTGGCTTGCTGGCACTGGCAACGGGCTGCCGTCTGGGTGCGGTGGGAGATGGTGCCGGGTTCCGATGAAGCAACTTGATGAGAAGTGAAGCCAACCCTCCAGAGAGGATAAGGAGAATCCAGTTGGGAATCAGAACCGTGACGTTGTATATTTTCGTGAGGACGATAGCCAGACATTCCATGAGGTACTCTCTTCAGTGGAGCTTAATTTCAAGTATAGCGACCGACATAGCTAAACTACGTACCTGTTTCCACCTGGTGCATATGGCGAGGACCAAGGCGGAGTCGACTTCCAGCCGTCTTGTTTGAGGAACTCAAGCATGGCCTCAGCTCTGAGATTAAGCTGATAAGGCCTGTAGAAGCGGAGTTCCTGGCCTCGATCTCTCAATACCACAAGGAGTGGTGCACTGCGGTGGTCGAGGGAATGAGTTTGGGGAACTCTTGAGAGCCAGGTACTTACTGCCAGACTGCCCAACGGGTAGTGATAGCTGTCACATTGAGGTAGTCGATGCGACCCCAGCGGACATGAGGTATCTCTTCTGTAACCTGGCTTTGATTGAATGCGGAATCAAAGACATCATCCAATATCTTGGATACGCCGTCTTGTTTTGCAGCTGTGACCGTGCTGCATAGGGCATAAGCGGGACGTTCATGAAGCCAGAAAGTAGCAACGTACACAATAATGAACCAGACTCGCTTCTGCTCCTCCTCTTCTGATAGCGATTCGTTGACAATAAGTTCTCCATAATTGTTATCCGTAATAAGGGGTATGCGTTCGTCCCAAATGCTTTTGCTCAGTGCAGCCTCCAATTTCTCAGAGATATTTACACCGGCGCGCTGAAATAAGGATGCCAAGGGTCCTGAACTTAAAAATCGCTCGACGAGCCCTCCTTGCGGTTTCTTCTCCGCTCCAGTATGTGTAGTTGGGGTATATGTCGGTGCTGGGGTATCACTTGTTGATACAGGCTGTCCTGGGCTCCATCCTGCTGAGAAGTAATCCGCATTGGCACAGGATGCCAGTACCCCGACACCCAAGCAGATAACCGGCAGCTTCATGGTGGCAATCGCAGAATAAGTGATGGGACGTTGTGAGTCTGATAAACGGGTTTTATTGTGTTGTCTGCCAGTGTACCATGTGAAGCGATAGCGCGTAGCAACTTGTCACGTATCACATCTCGTTTCAGCCCTTACACTTGTTCCGCCAACGTCTCTGGTCGTCCCCATCATCAACTCAGTATTGCAGAGATCAATAATCTGAGTTCTGGCCATCGTTCCAATTGGCACGGCGACGTTCACATAAAATCTGTGACAACTGGTTGTCTCACGACTTGAAATGCGCCAGCACTTCTGTTGCAGGAAGCTTCTTTGGCTCGGCTGCGCCATAACCTCTACTCTAAGCGTGCTAGCTGCTAGTAACGATGGTATTTGGGCGTATACCGTGTAATTCATTTGTTGCTGATAGTCTTGGTGTATAGTCCCTCCGGCAGCCTCTTTCTATGTGCCGTCATTACCAGACCTACATCAAGACACTATTCACCCTCTGCGCATATATGCTGGCCATCTATCATCCGATCCAAACATAACACAAGCGTCAGACAAAGATGTGACACCTCATCTATTCTTCGTCATGGTGAAGAATCGCAGAACTGCGGACAAGGAGAGAGTGATGTTCTGGTTTAACGCAAGTTTCTACTACCAAGTTTCAGTGCGCTTTCGTAAACCAACCACTACCCTTCACTCAGGGAGGCCCGGGCTGCTCATCATTTGATGGCCTAATGATGGAGGTCGGCCCATGGCGTATGGATGGCAAAGGTGGCTTCAAGGTCGTGGAAGGGGGTTGGGAAGAATATACCACCATGGTCTATGGTATACTTGATTTACCTTCGTGTTACTGCAGTGGACTGAGATATATCCTAGTCGACCAACCTGCGGGTACAGGGTTCTCTTATACCAGCACCGACAAGCTTGTTCATGGCATGAAGCAGGTTTGTCAGCTTTCTCTTTAAATGATATCGTAGGAATAACGAAGAAATAAGGCATCCGAACAACTATTACAATTCCTGAGTAACTTCTATCAAGCCTTTCCAGAATACAGAACCATGGACGTAAGCCATTATCGTATATGTTCTTTTGCCCCTTCTGAGAGAGAATCTTCCTAGACATATCTCGGTGGCGAAAGCTTCGCCGGTCAATATATACCATTTTTCGGTGTGTCCTTCGCATCTCCGCATTTTTGTACCAGGGTCTCATATGCCACTTACACTCAGCGGACGCTATTCTGAGTTCGTCACTCGGTACGCGCCTCGTGGGTGCAGCAATTGGGAATCCATGGATCGATGCTAGAAGGCAATACGTAACATATATAGACTATGCAGTTAAGATGGGCATTCTAGAAGAGGGTTCCGAGGTACTTACAGGCTCTGTTTGGCTGTTCACTACGCTAATTTTGGGCTCGGCAGGACTGGAAATATGCCAGGAAGAAAACAGATGAATGTCAAGCCGAACTGGATCAGGTCACGAATTTCGAACCCATTAACGTACCCAGGTGCGAACACCTAATACTCGACGTGGCGAGGAGTCACGACAAGCAGTAGGTGGCTATTATTCTCTCGATTTGCGGTTATTGGTTCAGTTGTGCACGTAGAAAAGACGGACAACCCATGTGCATCAATATTTACGATGTTCGATATGATGACACGAAACCCGCGTGCGGAATGAACTGGCCCCCTGATATCAAGCCCATTACCACGTATCTCGATGTGAGTTCGGCTATCCATCTTTTTTTTATCAGCCTACTGACGCTTACATAGCGCGCTGATGTTGTAAAAGCCCTGCATGCCGAAGCCCATTCAGAAGCTTGGGTAGAATGCCGTGGAATGATTCACTCAGCTTTCAAGGAGGGTGAACAGAATTCGTCCATCACTGTTCTGCCGAGGGTACTTGAACGTATACCCGTTCTGATCTTTGCGGGAGATCAAGACCTCATTTGCAACTATGTCGGCTTGGAAGCAATGATCCAAGCCATGACTTGGAATGGCGCTACAGGCCTCGGGGTCAGTCAGAACACTGTTTAACCAAGCATATCTTTGATCTCTATGTTGCGCGTGTAGACCGTTCAAACCCAGTCTTGGAGCGTAGCTGGCGCCCCAGCTGGAACATGGGTGTCTTCGAGGAACCTCACTTATGCTAAGGTTAGCGCAAAGCTTAATATGATAACTCCCTCCGAAATAGATGACTTTAACACGTTTCGTTCATTTCGTGCAGATTTTCAACGCATCACATATGGCGCCGTTTGATGTGCCACATGTGACACACGATATGATCCTCCGCTTTATGGGCGTGAACTTCTCGGCGATCGTCGACGGCTCAGCCAGAATACCAAGTAGTGTTGGGACGAATGTGAAACCCATCTTTGTTGAAGGCAGTCAAGCAACCAAGACCCCCGCGCCTGTGTCGGGGAAAACTCCTGAACAAGACAAGGCCATGTGGGAGGGTATGTGTTCATCCGTCCCTTGTTCCATGGAAATTCTATATAACCATTATTATGTCTTTGCTCTCACGCAGCGTATTACAACGCAGGTTCTGCAGCCCTTGTGTTGGTTCTCATCTTTGTGGCACTCGGAACTTTCCTTTGGTGCCGTATAAGGCGACGTCGTGTCCAACTTCCCGTGTCTACACGGGACGAAGAAGAGAGTATACCGTTAAATTCAACGGTAGCGATGAACGGCAGGCATGGTGGTGATGACGATGATTCATCATCCTTCATATCACGCAAAGGAAAGGAACGTGCGATAGAACCTAACGAACCACCTATATTCGAACTGGGAGAAAGTGATGACGAGGACGCAAAATCCCCTGCACAAAAGCAGTCATAGATTTCACCCGTTTCTATATTATTCGGATAATGCATAGCTGTTAGCCCCTGATAGGCTTGAGCCTTGCTATCCTGTGTTTGTCTACATCAGGTAGAGTGCATACGTATTGATCCCGCCCATTCCCACAAAGAGGGTTTCCCGGACGAGTACCCACCATCGCTAACCATGAAAGAGAACGGGGTACAGCTTCTACAGATCCTCTGTATTCGAAGTCCAATCAACTTTGTGGCGTTTGAAGGAAGGTAAATCATCGATTAACTGACGCACTGATCAGAAAGCAAATGTGGGCGTATAGTAGAGGTGGAGATATGTAGCTTTCAAGCTGATTGATTGATGATCAATCTATACACTCAATAGTTCCCCTATGATAAAGGCATCTACCAGTGTTCCTTTATCAAGCGAAGTCTGCCCTCCTTTGCGCTGAGGTAGAATGACAAGTCCATTTGCGCCACTCAAACTGGCGACCCTGCTGGAACGTTGCCCGCCTGTGCTCGATGCCAACAATCCATTATCACTCGATCTTATGATAACACGATGAAACTCGGTCCGGGGATCTAATTTCATGTTATCTTGTAGCTGTGCAGTCAATGATATCTTATGGCATCGATTCAATACCGATCGCAGTATGAACGCACCTTAACCTTTACACGAGGCAGTTGGCATAAGCTAATCGGCCAACCACCGAGTTTCCTTAGGGCTGGCACTACAAAGACATTGAAAGTGACGAGAGCGGATGCGGGGTTACCGGGGAGAGCAAAGAGTGGTTTCCTCCTTCCATCCGCTGTGGGTATTGTCGCAAACGTTGTCGGCTTTCCGGGCTTGATGGTGATCCGTCCGAAATGGATAGTACCTTCGAAGTGACGCTCGATAACAGGTTTGAGCAGGTCTGATGCCCCCATAGATGTACCCCCAGTAGTGAGGAGGATGTCTGCGCTATCGAGCCCCTTTCGTATTGCCGAAACATGAGCATCGAGACTGCATTGAGATGAGTACAAGGCAGGAAGATGAAATACCATCATCTGACTCATCAGTAACTATTCCAAGGTCAATGATCGAATAGCCCAAGCCCTCAAGGGTGGCTTGTAACGATGGCCTGTTGGTGTCCCAGATACCGCACCAAGAATCAGACGAAGAGGTATTGATATCAGACGACTGAATATCAGTAATTTCGTCACCGGTGCTGAGCAGGGCGACGACAGGCTTCTGATAGACTTCCACCTAACCAACGACACGATGAAACTTTCAGCGAGGTAAGAAGAGTACGGCCTGCTTACCTCCTTGCGACCAACGAATGCTAACGTACCTATTTCCCCACCGGAAGAAAGTATTCGTTGACCCTTTTCAAGCACGAGGTCACCTGTTTTGACATCAGAACCAGGTAGCCTCACATTCTCTCCGGGTGGGACCTGAGCGAGAGTTTCGACTTCTCGTTCCTCCCCAGATTGATCTTCGGTGGAGACAAGCTTCGTGTCCTCCACCATGATGACCGACTCTGTGCCAGCTGGTAAGGGGGCCCCTGTGTTGATGCGATAGATAGCACCGATAGGAAGGGGGTCGTTCAATCTGTGAGATGCATGAGTTACAACTCTGTAAACCCCGGGAGGGTCGGACGCTAGAGGATGGATATATCAGTTAACTTGCAACTCGTTTTGGTTCTTGATATACATCTCAACGCATAACCATCGACATTCGTTGTCTCAAGAGCTGGAACGTTTTGCTGAGCATATACATTTTCAGCAAGGATGTGTCCTTTGAGGCTTGGTGTGACCTATATAATTTTCAGTATGTACAGTTACAGGGCCGATATATGCTTACACGACATTTTTGAACGGGCAAGGGCTGAACTTCTCGAAAAATAATGTCAAGAGCTTGCTCAAGTGAGATTAAAGGATACGGCGAGACCCGATGGCGAGCTGATACTGAAACAAAGATCAGGAGTAGGTAAGGCTCTCAACAACGTATCAAAACTCACCAGCTGCTGAGGGGTCATGTGAGAGAATAGTTCTCGGCCGAGGTGTATGATGATCATGATGGTGGTGGTGGTGGTGATGGGGGTAAGCAGGGGAGGTCGATGTGTTCGCTAATGAGACCGAAGATGCGTTTCTGTGAACATCACTGCCTGAACCACCCTTGATGAGTTCAATAGCGTGCTGAGCTAAGCCATGTGCAACAAGTGCACTCGTGGTTTCTTTGACCGCCTTCACGCTACCTGGTAGGGTCACTATTAGTGTATTCTTTATCGTACCCGCAACAGGTCGGGATAGTGCAGCCATCGGAGTATGCTGTAACGAGGTCGATATGAGAAGGTGCACCAAGCCCGAGGCTTGGCGATCCAGAAGGGGCGAAATGGCCTTCCAAGGTAATATCAGAGATAGCTCTTTGCATGTAGTAGTTCAAGCACCTCTGGTGTCAAATCTCTGACGCCGAAACCAGTTCCCCCAGTAGTGACGATCCAGTCGATATCTCCCTGGTATGCCCATCCTTTAACCTGCTCTTGTATCTGAGGAATACTGTCTGGAACAATGGCAGCCTCCTTGCATATGAATCCCGCCTCTGAGAGTATGTTTCCGATAGTCAGTCCAGATTTATCAGCACTGGCATCAGCTGATGCTGTATCACTAACTGCGAGAGTATCAATATCAGTTTAAGGCATCCATACGAAACACAAGCTAGCCTGTGAGGATGGCAACTCGTATAGCGTCTGCCATTTCGATCTGGTGATGAAAGTAGAATACCTGATCAAATGTTGTTGTCAGTAAATTTCGGCTGACCTCGGCAGTCTGGGAACATAATCGCGGAGTTGATACCCAGCCTTCCCACAGTCAGTGAAATCGTCTCCGGTCACATTGTCATCAGTGCATCGTTATTCTTTTTACTCAAAAGTGCTAGTGATCCTATTGGTTGCTGAAGAAGCGTTCGAGATGGCGTCTATACTTCCGGATGGTGGGATTACTTAGCCCTTGTTGCAACACCCCTTGATTGCGCCCATCGGAGCCGTAAATCGTCTAACACCAAACAGGAGGGCAGCTTTCCCCAAAGATTCCCTTGTCCCTTCACATCTTGTATGTCGGAGGCACCCAAGCTACGCCGACAGTCAGCCAGTACTATATTATAAGGCGACCAATCCCCCTGACGCCCTCACTTCAGCGAATTACCGAGAAGATGATGCAATGAGAGCTCCGTCTGACCAGTTACATACCTCCGATTTCTATCAGAGCATGGATGCTGCCGCACTTACTGCGACATTACATAGAATCGTATTTGCTTACGCACACGCACATTCTTTATATCTGGAAAGATCTAGTCAGTAACATTCGCCCGGCCCTTACCTATCAGAAACGTTCTGACCGGAAGCGGGGGTCTGAAGGGGTACGGCATATTTCTCTCGGCAGTTTCTTCCGAGGAAAAAAGCAAACATCAGGATCCATAGACGATGGAGAGAGCGACACCAAAACGGCACATAAACGTGCTTCTAGTCGCTCAAAAAATCACACCACAACAGTGCCATTCAAGTAAACAATTTTCGGTAGTACGACCCTTTGTAGGCGGAGACAAAACGATGATATCACTCCTGATACGGATATCCGAACTTCGGTTGATCTTTACGGCGCCAAAGCTTCTTCCTGTGAGAAAAGGTAAATCACGCAAGTATGAGTACAAGACGCATCGTAAACATGAAACAAAAAACAAACTTCTTCTTGGTAGGGACATGTTCTGCAAAGACTTCCATGCAATATTTGGCTTTGAACTCGCGGATGAAACGTGGATCCCTAAAGCACCGAATGCTCATATATCATTGAGAAATTTTCAGCGAGTACGAAATAACACCGACCAAAGTTCACTAGCAACACCGAGGTCTTTGCAACACCGCATAAGGGCATTGCTCTTGCATGCTTCAGTTGCTGTGGCAATACCTGAAGGGTCAAAATATTCTTGTTCACCTCGCGCGATAGCAACTAGGCTGCGCAAATGAGGAACATCGAAGATAAGGGGAACAAATAACTAACCGGCCATGGCATACAAGTGCATATTCTCGACTGACAATCTTTGGGCCAACATTGGTTTCACTACGTGGAGCAAGACCCCAGCCACCAGGTCCAAATGCTTTGTTCAATACACGTCTATACTTGATTTCAGGTAGATATATTAATCCGTCTATCACCATGTGAGGCTTTCTGTTAGCCGTTTAAACAAAATTTGAGGAAAGTTCGATACATACCTGGTTTTATTTCTATGTCAAGTGGATCAATTGGTGCAAGTAGAACATCCGCAATCTCCTTTGAAAAAGCTTGTGTCGAAAGGCCGTAATAGCTCTTAGACCAGTCGGTAGGAGGCTCATTGTAAGGGGCGGGGTCTGGCGGAGGGGGCACCGCTTCACTAGCAGCAGAGACCTCTGCAGCAGTATTTGGCAAGGATTCAACGATACTTGGGTCGCCTGTGCTAGCAGCACCTGGAGGAGGGGGAGTTGAAGCAGTACTTGCATTGGCAATTGAAAGCCGAGGCAACTGTCTTTGAGCGACTATCGTCGGCCTGCGTAAAAGTGCAAATCTGAGCGAAGCTGCTGCGTGGTTATTGCATAGACGCGTCGCAGGCGCGAGAGCTGTTGAACATTGGCGGAGTATGTTCGCCATCATAGCAAGGTGCGTCTTGTTGACTTCAAGTTCCACTTCGAGTTTTTCGCGTTGTTGACCGTGGGAGCGTTGACATTGAAATTTAAATAGTCGCTTCTACTAAAGCTATTAAGTACATGGTAAGGGCAATACTATTACTGATACAGTAACATTATAATCCTGTTCCCTCAGAGGATACTGGATGCGCCTTTACGGTCTACCCGGCGATTGATACCTCCAATGAGGACCTTTGTTATTAAGTCCGAAGTTAAATTACCACCAGTCACCTCGAATGGTGTTGTATCAACGATGTCCTAAGGAGAAGGGTTAGTATACCAGATATCTAGTCAACTGACGACGTACTCGTATGCGATGTATATTGGTCAGCTCGTCATCAAGTGTCTTGAGGAAGGTAGCGGCTGATACGTCTTTACCTATTTGGAGTAGCTGGATCCCAAGCTAGGTTGTGTAGAGCATCATTGACCGGTGAATGAGATGGATGCACCAGGGGGACAAACCTGAGTCAAAGGGAAATTGCCTCTATCTAGTCTTTGAGCTGTAGCCACAATGACGGACTCCGGGTCATCAGCTTGAGGTACACATTTATGCAATGAGGGCAACGTATCGGAAAGCAAGTTCTCATACATACTGGGTTCACCATCCGTGATGACAACAAAATTTATAGGCTTGATTGTATTAAGAACACCCTCCCGCTGTGCTTCTTCTATTCGAGCTAGATATGGCAGGATTAAAGCCTCTAGTCGCTCTCCTATTGGGGTATAACCGGAAGGTCTAACGCCTTCGAACAAGTTATCAATCTCTTTGCCACTCTGATGTACGGTTAGACTGGTGTGAGAATGATGTTCTGAGCACTCACCCTAACACCTTCACCAATTTTGGTATTATTCAAGAATGCTATGTCGATGCCATCAGCATCATATTTGCCAGCCATATCGGCCAAAGAAGCCAGAGCTTTCTGCGCCTAAATAGAGGATACATGACACCTCTAGAAACGTCCTATCGGTAGTAGTTTCGTACCTGTTTCCACTTGGACCCCATCATAGAACCGGAGTCGTCGACAATCAATACAGTATCATATCTTCTTAGCGTCTGGAGTGCATTCTCAGCTGTTTCAGAACGCATAGGGGCTCGGAGATCTACAATAGTAGGAGTTCATTCCGGCTATCTGGTAGCACATAGAAGGATACGTGCAATCATTGGACCGATGGTTTGACGAACTTGATGAAGCCGCTATACACAAGATAAATAACATCGATAGGTACAACGAACGGACGTTCTCACCTGCTTCGAGGGTGTAAGGAGGTGGAGGGTCGTGAGACTTGGAATCGCTATTGACTTGTTTGACGTCCATTTCACTTTGAGTATTATGCGTGGAATCTTCCATTCGATCCAATGATGGATCAAATCGGAATTTAGGGCGAGACGGTGAGGGCGAGCGGGACGATGACGGGGAGTTACCCATAATGATTGACTTTGAGACTATGCGAGTAGATGTGGACGAGGAAAGTAATATTGCCCGGTCGTACCACCTGTAAGCTTTTTCGAGAAACTGCAACAATGGCGATTCAGCAACGCCTCAATGTTGACAAGGACATCGTCTACCTTGCACCGCTTCTTACTGCTTTAAGACTATATGCGTGACTCAAGTGTGAAATTTTGGCCACAAGTATGACAGCTTCTAGGTCCCTGATAGCCTCCGAGATAGCCTTTTAGATAACTTGTGGCGCGCTTTCTAAAGAGACTGACTGGAGAATAACAATTTGATCAGTGATATGACTGAGGATACACGCGTGGGAATGCTATCGACGCGCTTGTGGCTGTACCAACCTTGGAAAAGTCATTAGCATGATTCCATCCAGTAGCTCAGGTTATTCTACTTCCACCAACAGCTATGCACGGCCGTCATCGAGTGCATCGCACAGGCCTCCTTCTTGCGTATCGCGACGTCCTGCTTCAAGCGCTTCCCAACGACCTCCCCATAGGCCCTCTTCTGCACTGCACGTTCGACCTCAATCCAGCGCGTCCAGTCGACCATCATCACGACTCTCCCAGCGTGCAAAGTATCGTTCGCGCCTCATGCCGCTGTGTCAGGCTTTAGTGACTCAAATTACTGGAATTGAGAGCGATGGTCCTGATGCGGATGACTTCAACACCGCGGTTGAGTTCGCAGTCCAGAATTTAGAAGCTACCTCCCAAGTGAAGGCAAGCGTTGGCGTTGATATGTCCGTGATGGATAGACAAATTCGTGGGTGTGTAGTGTCTACGAAATTTGCAATGATGTACCGATGTGGCCCATTAGCCATGTAGAAAAAGCAAGAGTTCAGCTTAGAGATTCTCTGGGCAAAGCCCTTGAGACGGCCTACGGCAAACTTAAGGTCAATACTGCCCAGAGGCATGATCTAGACGAAGAAATCAAGGTAATCCTATTGACTAGCCTTCACCCTCAGGTGTGATGATGATATATAAACCTTTAGATGTCACACTTACCAGACCACTTGCAACTGCTTGTGAGTTTACTGTCTTGAATGCATGGTCTTGCAACCCACACGTTCAACAGATCAAACTTGCAACTCCGCCAGATTCCTCCACACTGGCATACGCAGATGCATATATAGATCGTTTAGCCAACCCTCCTCCAGCCACCCCTCAGCTAACCTGGAAAGATATCCTTGCCGAAGAGCCTTTTGAGGGAGAACACTGGGAAGGGGCCTATGGGCTCCCTTCCGGCAGTGTTGTTAATACGCACTCCCAATATGATGGCGTCGACGGCGATAGCTCTCCCTCCCTATCTCCCATAGATTCCGATTCCAGTGACTTCCAACTCGACATCGTCAATGATTCTATCTCATCAGCTGATGATCATGATCCTGCACCTTCAACCCCCCCTGAATCTGGGTTACTTCCCAATATTTTGGAAGGTTTTACCCATCGTCAGTATAGTTTTGGACATCGGCAGGTAGTCGAGGACCTTCGAAAACGGCAGTATTGGCATGCAGACTGGCGTAGTGGCTCACTGGATACTAGTCGACCCTTTGACATTGGTGATCCGTCAACATTTGGTACACACGCACCACCATCCCAAGTTACTATTATTATTCTAAATTATATCATTTAGGTCCATCGATTCATCGGGCCCTTGCTCGCGCGTACGGAAAGGACGCAGCCTTGATGATTGATGCCTCCGAACACGAGGTCTACTCCCTCCCTTACTATTCTGTCCCAATTTGAAGCTTATTCTCGATATGTCTTAGTGGTACATCGAGGAAGTCGACGCCGTACGCGAAATACTCATTGCTCTGCAAGGCAGGAGGAATATCCTTTTAAATTGGAAAGATAATACTTTCCTTGTAAGCTTCGTTATCTCTCCGCCTATCACTATTTGACAAGCCCCGTATGTAATTACGTAGCCTTTCGAGCGGTCCCCGAAACTGGTGCACTTGTCCCTTGCATCACAACATTCAATTCTGTCTTCGCTGGGTCTTGTTGCTACCGTGGCCCAACAACTACGGGACTTCACAGCCTTCATACTTTCCCAGTCTCGCATTGCCCCAAAGACGTCACAGACCCTGCACAAACATAATGTCCACAAGACACGGATCACACGCACTCTAGAAGCCTTCGCGGATGCATTGGCACGGGAGATCAGGGAGTTTGATGCTTGGTGTGCAGACAGGGAAGATGACATATGCCGTTCACAATCAGGTAGGACTAGCGACGAAGTTGTCGTAAGCCTCTTGGCTACAGAAAAGGCCGTCAAGGACCGGTTCGAACGGCCATTCGTGGCCCTACGCGGAGTCGTGAACAGCGTAGCGTTGATGGCTGAACCAACACAAGTAAATGGCTCGGACGTAGAGTCTGACTCATCAGCAAAAGCATGGAATTTGAACCCAGCACCCGCTGCTGTCACCACCACCCGCCTTCTGGATACCCTGTTTGACGCTGTACACCGTCATGCAGAGAGGGAGGATAAAGTCACGGCTGATGTGCTGATGAGCGTGTTCACAGCGAGCGTAGAACCTGTCTGGGGGATGACGCAGAAGTGGCTGAAAGATGGGATGGGTTTAGGTTTATCGCCGGGTCAAGCAGGCGAGGAACTTGACGATGAATTTTTCATCGAGGGTACTGGACTAACAATTGGTATGATGGGCATGGGAATTGGTTTGCTGGATCCTGAGTTCTGGGCTGAAGGGTATGTTTTGAGAGATGGCGTGCCGGACGGGGATGAGGAAGAAGGGGTAAGCCATGAAGCCAAAATGGTACCAGCGTTCCTCGAGCACACCGCCGACCCTGTGTTAAGTGCCGGGAAAGCCAATGGGCTTTTGCGTGCTCTCGGAATGACCACAAGCGTGACTAACCAAGTTTCATCGGGCGCATGGCGTTCATTCACAGAAATGTTGGGATCGGAAGTTTATGGCCATCGGTCAGGGGACGTGTTGACGCCACCTGGGAAGCGCGGTGCGATTTCCGTCGATACGCTTTCACGCGTGGTCTACGACGAGTTATTTCCGCATTGTCAGGCCACTGGCAACCTCCTGGCCAAGGTCCTTGTGGAGGAATGCGGGTTTTGGAAACACTTGGCAGCCATCGAGGGGTTTTATTTGATGAGAAGAGGAGATGTCATGAGCCATTTCCAGGACATGATTTTTGCGAAGGTGAGTGACTCTTCCATGAGCTTGTGAGTTTGTGGTCAAACTTGGAGGAATCTAGATGGACAACCAACAAGGGTGGGCCGATTTCCACTCGCTAAACGCGGTTTTCAACGATGTAGTTCAAATGAATTCCCTTCTGGGCAATAGCTTCATTGAGCCCTCGTTGGTCCGATTATCTTACAGGGGAGGTAAAGACAAAGAGCGGAGTATCGTCAGGTCTGTTCGAGCAATAGAGGGACTCACCGTGGAATATGCGATTCCATTCCCTCTAACGTACATATTTCCCCCGAAGGCCCTCCAGTTATACAGCGACATCTTTGTCTTCTTATTGCAGATCAGAAGGGCGAAGACTGTCTTGGAAAAGATTTTAGTTAGAGGCGAGGCTGTAGGCGCAAAACATCTCCAGAGCGAGATGAAAATTCTTTACTCCATGCGAAGCCGATTGTCGTGGTTTATCAAGTAAGTCGTCCGTAACCTACTCCATGGAATTCCTTGGGCTCTGACCTCGACTTCTTGGCAGTGCGTTCCTCAACTTCTTGACTACATATGTTCGTGAGAAGTTACTGTTTGCTACGCACGGTTGACCTTCTTTCTGTGTATAGGTCATACATACTCAAGTGATGAAATTCCGTTCTGATTTCACGCGGGCTTCTTCTCTAGACGAGATGATTGAGCTTCACACCTTCCAGTGAGTAACATTTTCCCTGTATTGCGGGTATTAGCTGAGTAAGCCCCAGCCTTGAGAAAATACAGGGTCGCTGTCTCTTACAGCCCAGCGTACGTTGGCTCCCGTAAAGTAGCCAGACGAATCGCTGACGGTTTATTACTAGACTTCCGCCCTCCACCGAGCCATACTGTCTATTCTGGATATAGCATTGAATTTCAGCAATCGCTTTGCCGTCTTCGCAGGAGATACATCGATGCATGATATTTCCCGACTCAGCTTGTCCGTGGGTCATCGGAGTAGGCGACTGAAAAGACAGCGAAAAAATGTTATTGGATTTTCCCAGTCGCTCCAATCCTTGCTCAGCTCCGATAGCGACTCTGACGAAGACGAAGAAAATGCTGATTCTCCTCCAGAACCATCCTTTTCAATGGGTGCCTCGTCATTTACCTCGGGCGACGATGATTTCCTCAGCAGAGTCGAAAAAATGTTTACGGAACTTGACGGCTTGGTTCGCTTCGTACGGCGAGGTGTAGAGAGCCTAGCCGGTGGAGTTGGAGAGGCTGCCCCTACTTTTGGCGTCCTTGCGTTCACATTGGAAGACTGGGACTCCTGAATTGATTAAAACCGTTTACGGACGTAACATGTGTATCCAATGATATGAAATCGGTGACATAACTAATACTACTAACTTTACAATACTATAGAACATATGAATACAAAGTAGCACTTGTATTATATCATTACATCACAGCCTGAGCTCCTCTCAGGTCGACGCGACGGTTGATACCGCCTAGCAATATTTTGGTGAGTAACTCCGATGTTAACTGACCGCCGACGTAGGGGGTCGTATCTACGATGTCCTATTCCATATCGAGTGAATGAATATGAATGCTTGACGCTGAATAGGATCTGGACATACCCGGATTCCGTGTGTTGATGCCAGACCGTTATCCAGCTCCTCAAGAAACTCAGACGCCTTGCTTGATTGGCCGATCTGCACAAACTGGATCCCGAGCTTGACGGGTGTGCGATAAATAAGCAAGAATACAGGGAAGTGTATGTTTAGGAGACCAACCTGAGAAAGTGGAAAGCTCCGTGCATCAAGCCGTCTGGCAGCATTGACAATGACACTTTCGGGGTCATCCGCTGCAGTGGATGGTGACAATTTAATCCGTGTAGCCCTAATGAACGGTGATTTAATCACTCACTAGGCACACCGTCAGTGATGACAATGAAATTGACAGGCTTGATGGCCTTCAACGTTATTGGGTCACCAGAATCTTTAGCAGCTTCGATCATGTCGAGATATTGCAAAAGCAGCTCTTCAAGCTTCTCGCCAATCAACGATATGCCGCCTGGCTTCACACTGTTGAAGAGTCGATTTACGGAATTGGCGTTCTGATCGTACAAATTGAATTTTTAGGTTGTAGTCAATGAGAAAAAGCCGACCTTGAGTCCCCTACCAACTCGTTCATCATTCAAAAAGTGTACATCAATGCCATCAGTGTCGTAATCACCAGCAGTTTGAGCAAGCGTGGCGAGAGCGTCTCTAGCCTAATTAAAACTTCTCAATACCCACCGGAGATTAATTATGGAATACTGCGCACCTCCTTCCAGAGCTGACCGCTCATTGACTTAGAATCATCTACAATGATGATCGTATCAAACTTGCGTAAAGTTTCCAGTGCATTCTCAGCAGTATCTCGCCGCATCGGGGCCCTTAGATCTAATAAACGACCATGATATACAACGACATATTTATTGCACTGATTCACATACAACTATTGGATCTCGCAGGTCTCCTGGAATTAGTTCTCCCTGCATTGGTGGCATTAGAGGCCTCTGAAGATGCAGGCGGAACAGGTGGCAAGGGATCGAATACGCGGGTGTGACCAGAACCAAGAGAACTGGTGGATGTGGGTGAGACTGCCGGCCGCTGCATTGGTGGCGGAGCCCTCGAATAAGGAGGTGGTGGGTCATTGATGATTTCTGGGCCGGCCGATCGACTTCTACGATGGCGCGAGGGGGGTACTGCTAAAGAGTTGTTTGATACGGATATGTCGTCCCTAGCGGTTATCCTCCGAGCTACGCTGGCCGACTGTGTCAAACTGCGCCGAGCAACAGAAGCTGCGCTAGTAGACGGTCGAATTGGTTTGGAGATCGAATCCTTCCTGGAATCTATGACATTTCCTGTAGGATTACTAGTAGATGACGAGTTTCCCATAAAGGTCTTAAGAAAAGGCTTTGAGCCTGCTTTATATCTTCTCCCGGATTATCTAGGAGCCGATTGCGTATTCAAATTGCGAAAAGTTCGGAATCGGAGACTGGCGTGACTCGTGGCCGAAAGTCGAGAGGGGGACGCAATTGGTATCACCTCTCTATCGCGCGCTAGGTACTGGCGCCCCAGCTGAGAAAATTACATAGATTTGACAAGCTTCCCTGTGATAGAAATTCCATACAGTTGAATGCGGTAGGAAACCATGGAGTTAGTGTTCATGCGGGGGTTCAATATGCATATAGATGCTGTAGAACACGAGGGTAATAGGAGGGGAGGCGCTGAAGGACGATCCTTAATCTTTGGCGGCTGTGCAGATGCGGTCTTGTGAACGTGCATGTGAGACCCGACAGCTGTGAAACGAGCGGTAGCTCGTAACTACCGAAAGATTACGAGCAAAATGCAAAAGATTGAGGACACGCTTGTATCGTGATTCCGGAGAAGCGGTTCATCGTGTACGAACAGCGAGTTGCAGTCTCAACATGGAGAGAAACGAAGATAATATTATATCATTCCAAGAGGAGACGGTCTATCTGCCACTCTCGGAAACGCATTTACGTTCGCTAAAACTACCATCTGCTTTTCGTGGCTGATGTACCCTCTCATAAAGCCTTTATAAATCATATTCGCGACATAGCATTCAGCCTCATCTTGAGAGACACTGATGCCGGAGATGCGTAGAGATGAGTGGAACATCGATATCGGGATGCGCGAGCTCTTGTCTGCAACGACCCACCTAAATAAACGTTAGACAGATGTTTTCTAGTTATAGGCTGGCGGCGGGCTCACACTCTTCTGAACAAGCCTCGTATGCACAGTTCTCTGGCCTTCTCTAATGTAAGCCAGAGGTTAAGTTCCGAAAGTCGGTGTTCCCATCTTTCCAACGCCGAATCAAAGGAGTTTATATCGCCAGCGCGAATTGCCGTTATGAAGGGTGTATATAACTCCCTCAACACCGGAAAGCGTTGCAGTAACTCGTCGGTTGGTAAGTGCCCTCTGAGGATGCGAAGGGGTAATAGGTAAGTGAGTATGCGCCTGGAGATTGTTTGATTAATGTAGATCTAAATTGGGTAGGCGAGGATATGGGATTACTCTTGATTGGTATGAGCTTCGAGATGACAATGGTAAAACGCAAGAGTAAGTTCTTGCTCGGCCTACAAAGTGCGGTCAAGTTGCAGATCGTGCATTCGGATGATTGTTATCAACCTTGCTGTACGCTTCATTGAGGAAACTGATCATCCCCAAGTAATAACGATAAGTGACCTAAATGCCGAATTGAACGAATAAGCTCAAAATGGATCGCAGGAAGAACATACTTGGTGGGATCTAGGATATACAGATAGGGGAGGTATGTCTGTGTTTGCTTCTAGTGCTCTCAGTATGTTTTTTGTGAGCGATATTCGCTTTACCTGAACGCAATATTATCTACTTGTGAGACCGTGTTTGGGCTAGATACGTACCCGAAAATATGATTTGAAGACGAGGCCAACGACGTAATAAACACCCCACTTTCGCGATTCTGACGGAGGGGATACTCTGAAGAGGCCGATGAGTACATAAAAATGTCCGCTGATTCCTTACTTACCTGTCGTTTATACAATTTGTGAAAGCAGGAATAATTATCCTGGCGGTTTCCTCCAGACACAAAGCAGGCTGATTGTTATACCTTGCATGTGTATCGGCCTGTATGATGGATGTGAGGATCAAGGCGTAGTTCTTCAAGGATAATACGTTTACATCAAATGCCAAATCACGTAAATCTCTTAGAATCGAGAAGAGGGCAGGCAGAGTCCAACCAGTATTTGCAGAGAAATACTTCAGGAAAAGTCTACTCATACACGCCCCTTTGAGCATTTCACAATACACACGTCGGCGTTACGTACTGGAATAGTTGCGACTGGTCCTTGAAAGCCTCTACTGGCCTTTTCTTGGCTATGTGAGTACATACCAAAACATACTCTATTGAAATCTCGTCCCATGGGCTGATAATACTGCCCTTGTAACCACGCAGGGTTTCAACCTACTGAAGCCTCATCAGGTATGTGCAACAGAAATTCCTTCAGAAATGTATACCGTTGGATTGCGGAATTCCTTTACTAAATCCTTGCCATGGGGACTGGTTGGTCGGAGCAAATACGCAAGACCTGGACCATTCTCCGCCATAAGAGCATCATTAAGCTGCGTTATGAAAGTAGAAAGGTTTATAGGCATTTCGGTTATTGAAGAGACAAAATAAGCGCCCTTGATGCCTCAGTTAGTGACTCACGTGATCCACGCGTTCCCATCGTGTTGTTGTTGCTTGTTTACCGCTCCTTGATTTCTACACAATTAGCCCCTCTTTCGCTGGTCCCGCACACTTGACTAGCAGTCACTAGTCACTACTCATGTCCAACCTCAATACTGTCGATACCTCGCTTCTCTCGCCCAATGACCAAGCCAGGCTCATGATTCAGAGCCTCCCTCATCTCAGCAGCAAAGACTTGGACGGAAGCCTCGAGGACAGCTGCCCTATATGCCTCGTGCCCTTCACAGCTATACTTGCAGAAGGTATGGTTTTCTTTCCACGAGAACTTCGTTCAGAATAGTATAGTGATGCTGTTTCTGTAGAGGAGCTTGAACGAGATGAAGTCGGTGTGACTAAACTCGTCGACTGCGGTCATGTATTTTGCCGTAAAGAGTGAGCCTTACCTTTGCGATAATTCTCACTACCATTAATTTTATTTTATAGCCTGGCAGCGTGGATACGAGGCCTAGTACGAGAGCTGGTCCCCTTTTTTACATAGTCACTGACTCAAAAGTAATTTCGCATATAGCACGGAAGTTGTCCGACATGCCGTAACGTGTTCCTCGATATATTCCCATTAAGTGACTCTGATGATGAGTCTTCTGACGGAGGGGAGTATATTCCCGATGAAGACGCCTTCCGTGACGACACAGACGGATTCTCTGAATACGACTTGGACATTGAGATGGACATGGAGATGGATGAGCTATGGGCGGATGGAGATGATGAGTATGAAGACGGCGTAGAGGATGATGAGAATTACGAAGGAGACGTTGGATCCGGTAGAGAGTATGAAGACGACGAGAGCATGGAAACGGATTGGGGGTTGAGTGAAGGTGATACTTCGTCAGAAATGGATTCAGGTTATCCTTTAGATGAAACCCTAGGCGAAGAGAGTAAGCCCGCTTTTTTATCCAGATCGCACAGACTGATCACATATCATGCGCGTAGTTCCAGTTAACGTTGTCGGAGAAGACAGTAGCATCAATTCCGACAATGTGCTAGACGACGGCTCGAAATGATCGGTATTTTAATAGTTCATGGTTTATTCGTGAAGGTTTTGGATTCATCATCAGGCTATAATATTATCTGTACATGATCTATATTGATTTACTCTTTAGGTTATCTTTCTTCAATATTTTGCGCTTCCTTGCGTAAATATAACTGGACCTTGCATTATATACTGAGCGTCAGTCTGCCGCAATGCTAGCAATGATTCAAGTTAGCACTGGCATCATTTGATTCATGAGGATATATATCCTGGATCAAGTCGTATTTATAGTGCATCGGTTAAATGCATTAATGCAGTCGTTGTAAGGGTACACGACCTAAGGTAGACGCACTACATACTCATCTGATCTGGCGTTACAAACCGTGACTTTGAAGAAAAAATTGAAAATCAATGTTTTGAGGCAGCTTATAGAAATTCTAAGAACATCAAAAATTCAGAAAGCTATTTTCTGAATTTTTGATGTAGACCAATTTCTGTTGGTGTTGTGAGTAGGATTGATTTTCAAAATTTAATTGCTTCTGTGTGTACAAAAACTACACGTGCGCCATTGGCGCTTTGAATAGGCGCTTCGGGTGTTCAGATGTGAAGGAGTCTACAAAAGTGACATATTAATGGCCCGATACAGCAAAGAAAGCACAATGTGGGCTAAAGTTATGATATACTGTGTATATTGATGCATTATACATAGTGTTATGTTAATGTCAAGTTTCAACACCAACTGCCCCTTTCTTACTAACCTTCTCAGTCACACCAAGTCACAGGTCACCTGATAGGATGGGTATGAAGTGCGTCTACCTTACCTACAAATAAATCCGCCACAGCCATAACAAGTCGCAAGCGCCCACGAAGTACGTGATCCTTCCGGCTTTGTTATTGCAAGTGTGTAGGATGCTTCCGGTACTGCGCACAGGTACTCGCCCACGTTCACAGCTCATACCAGGCAAATACTAGATGACTGAACCTAGCAGTCCTAACCTTTCACTTCCCTCTCGACTCAATCTCACGATTCAGAGCCTCCCCTATCTCACCCGTGAGGACTTGCACGAGGCGATCAAGGATAGCTGCCCGATCTGTCTTACGCCTTTTGCGACTCTTCTCGCAGAAGGTACTGCTCTCATTGATTCTCAGGATCCCTGTCTAAGTAGTGATCCAAACGCTTCCGACAATGAGCGGCCATCCGAGGAATGTGAGGATGCAGAATGGGGTGTAACTAAACTAATGTCGTGCGGTCATATGTTTTGTCGGAAAGAGTGAGCGTCAATTGATTGTAGTGGTGTATACATTCTCAAGTAGTGATCATCGCTATGTAGCCTTGCAGAATGGATACGACGCCTGGTAAATATTCTTTTTCTGTATTCGTGTGACTCCTGATGAGTAATTTGCCCATAGCATGGTAGCTGCCCTACTTGCCGTCACGTTTTCCTCGATATACTCCCGTCACGCACATTTAGTCGTGGATGGTCTCGAGGTCGAGTACACTTCGCCGATTCAGACGAGGAAGATGACCTATCTAGCGACGACAGCGGGATAAGCATCGATAATGATTTCTGGGTGGACATAGAAGATCCTTTATCTGATGGAGTCAGCTCACCTGAAGCTGAAGAGGTCGATGATACATTCCGCGAAGATGATGAATTGGATATAACTGAAGACCATTGGGTGGATGCAGAGGATGTCAGATTCTTGCCGGAACAGAGACGACTCTCTAACTCAGCACCATATCACGCATCACCTTTCCGCTCGTCTCCTTTGCGCTCATCCTGGACTCCAACTTGATACTCTCTTCATTGTCTTATACTTCAAATTATCTATTTATTACCTCAATTCTTGATTATGCCTTGTGTGTCTAGAATATGTGATCATTACGATGTGCAAGTCGAATAATAGGGTAATCGATATACCATCATGATTTCCACCACTGCCTGTTATACTTTTGTGTACGATATTAGATAACAATATTATTTACTGATGAGATTGAGGAACCAATATGTGGGATTAACGTGTCAAGCATCGACGACAGGTAATCTATACTGATTTACACAAGTACAACACATTGATTATATGGCTATTCAGACGATCACAGCTTCCAATATCTCTTCAACCATGGCGCCCTGGCTGTCTTGTCTCCACGCTCCAATAAACTTGCCACTCCATCTACTCCCTTTGCCACCTCCCTTGACACTAAGTTTGTCTTTGACCATGTCCGCAGCCTGTTTGACTAGTTTGTCCTCTGACCCAATAATCAAAACAACCGTTGCACTCGAAGAGGTCGGCGAAGATGGCGAAGAGGTGAATACGATCAAGTATTTTGCGGAGGGACGTATAGTATTGGACAAGGCTATAGATATAGCATTAAGGAACCCCAGAGGATTTGATGAGTCGTCGGTGCGATGAATGCTTTTCTTGAATAGCTGATCGCCATCATTCGTACCCATATCTTCAATAATTTTGGAAGCAATGACTTTGGCCAGTTCGTCTTCTAGAGCGTCTACTCTCTTCTCCGTACGCTTGCGTTCATCTATAACTTGGGATACACGATCTGGAACAAGTGGTGCTCCACAACTCATGGCAGAAGCAGTTGACATTAAGAGGGAGTGCGTGGTTGTTAGATGAGATATGAGACGGGGACCGCAAAGGAAATACAGACGAGCTGTCGTGCTCGCCGAGCGTGCTAGCGCCTCTGTGTGAGGTAGAATGAAGAGCTGAAGATTGTGAAGGCTGGGCATATGAGTGCCACAACATCTATATCAGATTTTGATAAGTATACAGGAACATCATTACCGCTAGGACACCTTACGGATTGCGATCTACGCCATCAATGACAACGATCCGCTTGACCCCACCTGTATAGTCTTCAGGCAGAGCCTTGCCAACAGCGCGTCCATTTTCTAATGTTGGTACACCGGCCTCATTTGCTTTATCCAGTTCCATAACTTCAACATGAACTTGTCGACCCTCAAAGACCAACTTGTTTGCCTTGTCCTGAATCATACGAATCTCTTCAGTGGACATGCTACGGGGTATTTCAACATAGCATGGGGATGGGAAGGCCGTTAGAGACCATGCAAGCGTTGGTAGATTGAGCTCATTTTCTAGCAAAGCTGAGAGAAGGTGCTGGGAGGTATGCATAGACATCTAAAGGCTTTCGTGATAAGGCATAAGAATGTACAAAATGTTCTAGCACATCTACGTACATGATCGTATCGTCTATCGAAAGCGGCCTGATCAAGAGCAGCAGTCACTTGCGTCCCAGGACTGAACGTCGCCAGTGCAACATCTACTTCCGTGGATTCTTTCACTTGCACAAAATGGATAGCATGACCCCCATGGCGCTTAGCCTGGAGAACCTGCCACTGCTGACCTCCGGCGTCGATGATGATACCGGTATCGGTAGGCTGTCCCCCGCCTTCTGGGAATATAACTGTATCATGTAGAACAACCTCGAGAATAGGTCCCTGGGGCAAAGTCGGTGCTATGACAGCCTTTTTCGTCTTCTTACCGGCGGGTGGGGGTGTCGGTTGGGACACCGTACAGCTGACCACAGTAGTTGACAGCTCGCGTAGCAGTGGATCGCCTAAGAGGATCTTGTGAGCGATATTCGATGTAACGATGCGGCGACGTCGTACGTTGGCAAGCGAGGAGACCCACTGGTATTGCGACCTGAGGATCAGTAGGAATCTTCAGCGTCGGCGAGGAGATTCTATGGTACGAGGCAGGTGTGCGAGACGGATACAAGACTGCAGTAGCGCCAGACATGATGTTGGTACAATGTAAACCTGAGAAATAACATATCGGCCCGTTTACGCCGTTTTACTTCCTCCTTTCGCACATTCCCCACCCAAGTCCCACTGACCCACCCCGCCGCCTAGTTCTGGCCTAGTTATTCCCTAGTCTCAACATTCTCCATCTGTACATTTTCTCCGAGAATTCAAGTCCTGCTGAGTTCCCAACCGCATGGTCAGATATGCAACTGCCAGAACAAATACCCGCGAACTTGAAGAAGAGCCACTGTTGTATTCTGCATCAGGCCGGCTCTCTTCGCTCCCGAGTCAGTCTTCCCACCCAGAGTTGCCTCACACATTTCCCTACTTGCGCTCTAATCCATGTCTTCGTTGAAAGCGCAAGAAGAGACCAGCTCGAGGGATGGCAGTCTGAGCAGCAATGGAGATGCAGAGTTTGGCGGCCCAGAGGCACGGAAAGCGCTGGAGAAGCGGTTACTGTTCAAGCTTGATATGCGGGTGTCCATTCTGGTACGCTGGAGGTTCGAAATACTTCAAAATATTCAAATGGTTAACAAAATGCTTATATTAATAGATTATAATTTACATCCTCAACTATGTACGTTTTCTGTCACTTTGATTATCTTGCGGTGGTAACAGTAACATATAGATCGATCGTAACAATGCTTCGTATGTCCTCTGCGTAACTGCCGGTGTCTAAACTTTCTAATGGCTTCGTAGTGCAGCAAGGCTGCGAGGTTTCGAGAAAGACCTTGGCCTGACTGGGACCCAGTTTGCCACCATCTTGTCCATCCTATATGTTGGTTACATCATCATGCAGGTTCCATCGTACGTGAATGGTCAATATCGTTGCGGGTTTGTCTGAAAATTCCTTCAGGAATATGTTTCTCAATTATATTGGGAGACCATCTATCTACCTGCCCATTTGTATGATTATATGGGGTGTCATCTCGATCTTAACTGGTAAAGAATATGCCTTCTCTGTGTAGGCGGCTCAGCTTACTCACGCGCATCAGGTATAACACATAAGTATGCCCTGCCATCATCTACGTCAGCTTTGTACCGAATTGACCGTTATCCACACCTCAGCTTCGTTGGGGCCCTACTGACTCGATTCTTCTTGGGATTCGTGGAAGTACGTGATTTGTCTTTCTGGCCTCATATTTTCAATGATTGAAGAACGCCATACGTATAGGCAGCCTTCTTCCCTGTAAGTTTCGAAGGACTAATGAGTAACTATAACCTACTATCGACTCTAGGGGGCACTGTTTCTTCTCAGTAAATGGTATAAACGCAGCGAGCTTTCCTTAAGGACTGCCATTCTCTCTTGCGGGAGTCTACTCTCAAATGCTTTCGGATCTCTCATCGCTTCAGGCATCCTTGACAAGATGGAAGGTAAACTGGGTAAAGCGGCATGGCGGTTCGTAATCTCCTTCCGTATCCCAACACTGAAACTAATGCTCAACAGATGGCTGTTCTACATCGAGGGCGCCCTGACTGTATTCGTCGCCATATGTGCTATCTTCATTTTGCCTGACTTCCCTGAAACCTCTGCAAACTGGCTCTCGCCGGAGGAAATTGCCCTAGCCAAGAAAAGGATGACAGAAGACGCTGGCATCGATGACCAGGAGGACATGGAGCCCAGCGCCGATGGAAAACATGACGGGATGGGTTTCCTCTCCAAGGAATCGGGATTGTTCTTGGCGATAACAGACTGGAAGGTTTGGTGGATGGCACTTGCGCTGACAAGTATGGTAGTTTCACTATCATTTAACGCATTCTTTCCTACCCTGAGCGCAACAATGGGGTTTGACCGTACGAGAACGCTGCTATTATGTGCTCCTCCATGGATATTTGCAACTTTGGTGGCCCTATTTAACTCAAGGTAGTGCGTATATTGTGCCAGAGTACAAGTTATACTGATCCAATTTCACTGCAGACATTCTGATCTCTCTGGGGAACGTTGCTGGCATATCATAACACCACTCTTTGTAGGTCTGATAGGCTTTGTCATTGCCATGTCCACTATGAACACGGCAGCCCGATATGTGTCTCTGTATGTTCTCGTCCCGCCAGTTGCAGCGTTTGGGCTAATTGCAACGTAGGTTTCTGATGGCACAATCATATGCCGGTTTCATCTCCTTCCTCGCATGGATCAGTAACACCTTTGCTCGCCCGCCCTCAAAGAGAGCAGTTTCGCTGGCTCTCATCAACGCATTTTCACAACTTGGTAATATCGCCGGGTCGTACGTCTCCTCTCTTTGTCATAAGTAGCCACCTAACCGATATACATCAACCAGATACGTTTGGCCCGCTGAATGGGGTCTCACATACCGCTATTCTTATGCCATCTGCATATCGACAAACGGCCTGGCAATCTTGATGTGTTTCCTCTTTAGGCAGCATTTGATGTTTTTGAACAAACGTGCTGAAGAAAAGGAGCAAGAAACAGGGAGGCGGCAGTTCAAATATATACTGTGAATAGGTATCTTTTAACTAAATAATATCGTTATATGGTACACGCGTTTACTACTTGGCGACACGACTATAATGTGATGTTCTCCAGGCTGATAGTGAGATCTGCAAACTAAGTAACCTGGCCCTTTCTGCATCTGCCATACCCAATGCAGCTGGTCCCCCAGAGCTTCATACGCTAAGTAAGCAACTAATGCGCCTGTATCAATGTTCACGTTCCCCAGGTTAGACGCTCGTTGTATCCCCGGAATAATTTCGGACGTTCTTTCCAGATGACCTTTTATCGACGGAACGATGGACGATACAGGTGACTTGGGCACCTCGTCCACCCAAACCTTTCACACTCTGAATGCGAATCCACGACCACAGTGTCATTAAATTCGAAGCTTGAGCGCGAACGATCACTTTCAACCATCCATCTACTATATCCCATCCAGTGATGTCAGTGAGGGACATTCCGTCGGGTTGGTCCTTCACACAGATTGGCGGTGGGGAGGGAACTCAGGAAGGAGAATGGCTTCCTGTTTCTTCTTTTCCTACTACTGTACACGTCGAGCTCTTGAAATTGAAGAGAATCCCTGACCCGGTAATCGCAAGATATCATGCACACATAAGGAAGGCTTATTCACATTGGTTGTCAGTTCATTGGGTTGCATGAGTGGGATGTACAATGTATGTGATACTACGCATCCTTCAAAATCGATAAGCTTCTGATAAGCTTGTAGGGGTCGGAGAGAGTAAATGGGCGTTCAAAACAACCTTCGAAGTCTCAGAATCAAACCTCAAAACTGTTCACGCTGATCTTGTATTTGAGGGACTCGACACCTTCGCGAATGTTCACCTCGTTTGTATCTTATGACACATGTATAGTCCTCACATTGATCATCCTTTGCACAGAATGGACATAAGCTCATTGAGTATGATCAACCCCATTTATTGGCATCACTCTTTAATGCGTGTGTATGCGTGTCAGGACGAACAATCAGTTCATCTCCTACAGGACTCCGGTCAAGTCGCTCCTCAAACAAGGGCAGAACGAACTATTATTAGAGTTCGATAGTGCATTCAGGAGGGTAAGTATCGTGCGGAAGTCGTTATAATCCAGTTGCGTAACTTTGGCTTGCTAGGGTAGAGAATTGGAGAAGCAGTATGGAAAGCTGAATCTGTGGAATGGGGATTCCAGTAGGCTGTATGTTCGGAAAGCCCAATACAAGTTCGTCTCGTCTCCTCTATGAGCTGGTACCAGGAGCTAAAATTATCCATTGCAGTTATGGATGGGACTGGGGTTGGCTTGCAGTTCACTACCTCAAGATCTTGTTTTGACTGATGCGTCTCCTTACAGGCCCAATTCTAATGACCATAGGACCTTGGAAGCCCATTCACCTTCATACCTACGATGTGCGAATCACGGATCTGGACGTCAGATCATCAGTCTCAGAGTCCCTCAGCACCAGTATTAAGATAACTACATCTCTATCAGATCCCTCATGGTACCTTTTGAAGGTCACCCTCGAAGCTCCAGATGGAAGTGTATGGGCAGAGCAAAAGGGAGTCGTTGAATCTGCCTTTGCCGAGATTCAATTTACATTCGAAGCAGGTGAAATTGAGCTATGGTATCCAGTAGGTTATGGGAAGCAACCCATCTATCTTGTGATGGTAGAGGTGTTTGACCGGGTAATTCTTTTCCAAAAGTGTCCTGAGTGAACGAAAGATCTAACCCCAATAATTAGGGAGGAAATGTACTTGCTTCTGCAAGCGAGAAAACATCGTTCCGTCGGGTTCAAGTTGTCCAGGAGAAGCTGATTGATGCAGAGGGGCTTAGTTTTCTATTCGAAATCAATAATATCAGAATCTTCTGCGGTGGTAAGCATTTTCGATTGATGAATATTCGAGGGAGTAATCTGGTCCAGGATCTAACTGGATACCTGCGGATTCTTTCCTCACAACGTGGGTCCAAGAATTACGCCTTCGTTCCGAATACCTTTAACAATGCTTTCCTCTTCTAGCATGACGGAGCAGAGGTACCGATCATGGCTCCAGCTAATGGTTGATGGAAACCAGAACATGGTCAGGGTATGGGGTGGTGGTATCTATGAATCTGATGATTTTTACGATATATGCGACGGTGGGACACTAACTTGCGTTCGAGTCGACGTATTTCTAACATCTGTAATCATAGAGCTAGGAAGTGAGCCCGGGCAATAATCCCCGCCTTATACGATCTAAGCGACTTTCTTAGTTCTCGTGTGGCAAGATTTCATGTTCGGCTGTGGTCAAGTAAGTTGGAAGCGTCGGTGTAATGATCTAAATCCCCATCTCCTATCCTAGTATCCCGCCCACGACACGTTCGTCGAATCTGTTCGCGAAGAGGCCGAGCAAAATGTGAAGCGTCTGCGACGCCACCCATCCGTGGTCATATTCGGTGCGTGAAGCGAACTACCCGAAGAATCACGACACCTGACCATGTTCTTCCTTCACTCTCTACCCAACAGCCGGAAATAACGAAGGTTTCTGATCTGAACTACCTTTAGCTGCTCCCTGAACTAATCACCGCAATTGGCACAGATTACCAGATTGCTGAATCCCTGAAGCTTGAGCTCGACTACTCAGATGAAACCTCGGATTTTAGGAAGACCAATTTCCCCGCGAGATACATCTATGAAAGGGTATGCCGGCTTTCGATTCTATTCGGCCGTCGGTACCTCTTTGCTAACGGAAGCTTTCAACAGGTTCTCCCAGAAATCGTACACAAGTTTAGCAACGTCTATTATCACCGCGCCTCGCCTTATAGCGGCCAGGGTAAACCGACCACCGACCGAACCTTGGGAGACATCCATCAATGTGAGCTTGCGCCATCCTGATCCAGTGATGTTACTGTACTGAAAATGGGCTGACAGGGAATGTATGGCATGGCTCGCAAGAGCCGTGGCACAACTGGGATATCCTAGCTGGCCGTTTCGTGTCCGAATTTGGCATGTAAGAGCATCTGCTTTCCTTATTGAGGGACTGTTCAAGCCATGCGTATGCGCTCACATCAGGCAAGGGTATCCGAACATTCGAACCGTCGATTATTGGATCGGAGATGCTAAGTTAGAAAGATTCCCTCAATCAAGGCACGTTCTACCGTCCAAAGTGTTGTTCACCACAGGCTTATGGTGGATCAGAACAAACTGTAATCACAACAAAGCAGATGGGTTTGAACGTCGTTTAGAGGTAGTCAACACGTTGTATGGATTACCTGCCTGCTAACTCTTCCACTAGCTCTATCTCATGGAGAACTTCAGGCATGCTTTTGATATGGAGAGGTTAGTGATTCTCGATGTCATGGTGCTATCGGCGACTCAGGGATCTTTTCAGCTATGTCTACTACACTCAGATCATGCAAGCCGAGACGCTTTCGTCCGCTTATCGCCTTTGGAGGAGAAACTGGCAAGGCCGCGGACGCGAATACACTTCCGGGGCTCTCGTCTGGCAGGTAAGCGAAGTACCTCCTTCACAGGGATTGCACTCTTCAACAATCGTCAGATCAACGATTGCTGGCCAGTCACCTCATGGGCAATTGTGGATTACTTTATGAGACCCAAACCCGCGTTTTTCAGCATTGCTCGTGAACTTCGTCCGTACACGATTGGCATTACTCGGAAGGACTATAAAGCGTATCCGGATGATACGTCGGCCGCTGAACTGACCATTAACACCCTCATTGAGATCTGGGGTACTAACAGCACGTTGGAAGCGAAAGGAGTCTCTTTCGAAATAAATTGTTTTGACCTTCACTCGGGATGGAGGGATTCAAAGGTGAAAGATGCTGTTTTGAAGCCAAATGCGAGCACGGAGTTATACAAAGGTCCGATACCAGGCCTGGGGGAGAGAGTGAAGTTGAGCGAGGTTCCCAAGGTGATCATTGTCTCTGCCCGGCTGATTGATGCAGACGGCATAGTCGCTCGCTGTTCAAACTGGTGAGTTGAGTTTTAACCAAAGGGCACCAAGGAGGAGTGGTGGCTAAGTGGCATAATACACAGGCCCGAACCATTCAAATATATCACCTTCCCCTCCATCGAAGAAGTAGGACTCAAGGTGGCTACAGGTTCGGATGGCGAAACCGTGGAGTTGTCAGCGTCGCGGCCTGTGAAAGGAATTGTACTTGACGTAGAGGGTGATGAAGAGGTGCAATGGAGTGATCAGGCTATCGACCTCGTGCCCGATGACCCTCAAACGATTAGAGCTAAGGGCTTACGCGGTAGAGATATCAAGGTTAGGTACCTGGGAGATGGATCGGCGTAACCGAAGAACCGAAAGTTGTGGCAGCAAGCGAAGAAGTTTGTATAGAATTGTATTTCAACGTCTGTGTTGGCCCCGGCCGACCAACCAATTGTCCCGTGGACGCCATGTATGAGAAGATATGTACAAAACGGAGACGACATTACACCAAAGTGGAGTTATGCTATAGGAATAATTTAGGCCGCGAACATGAGGGGGACATATGTTATTACAAGCTCCATGTGACGCCGGAGAGGCCTGGCAAGCAGATGCTCGGTACGCGTCATTGAAAGGAAAAGGGAAAAGAAGTCTAGGTAGATGCAGATCGTGACAGGAGATGCTGGTTTGGGTTGCCGTGGAAAGAAAGTGGAAAATAGTTGACAGCGAGTGAAATCAGGGTTGCTGCCAAGTACCTAGAGAATGCGAGGGAGCCGGGGAAGCCTACATGATAACGCAGCCTGGCTTTTGAGGCTCAGCCTGTGCGGTTGTTGGTGAACGCTTCTCAATCTCGGCGAGACATAGTTCGAACACTTTGGCTAGATGGCAGCTAATGAGTGGTTTAGCCGGGCGCTATTTACTTAGCTACATACCAACGTTGACATTATTCTTTGCACTAGTTTCTACCCAGGCGGCGCCGTGCTTCTTAGCGAGTTCCTCGCCTTCACTAGACTGTACTTGTCTGTTGGCGACACTGTGAGGGGGCATTGAATGAGGGGAGGAGAGGGATTGGGGGAAGCGCGCAGGGATACGTAGTCATGTACAACGATGGCGCGCTGAGCCATGTAGGGAGGTAAAAGTACTCACCTTGACTTCAAGTCGGACTTGGAGCCGACAACGACGCATGGGATATCCTCCACGCCACAAAAGTCGGTAATCTTGTCGTATATGATGTCTATCATGTTGAAGGAGTTTCTTGATGCTACCGAGTAAACGAGGACGAAGCCATGGATGCCAATAGCGTGTTTAGAATTGAGAATAGAGTATTCGTCCTGAAGAACGGTTTAAGCTGGATGGCAGCTGAAAGTGAGCTGGCGAACTTGCCTGGCCCGCAGTATCTATGATGTCGCAATCGTATTCTACGCCGTTAAGCTTGACCATCTTTGAGAAGTTGGTCTCGATTGTTGGGTAATAGGCCTCGACAAAGTGATTTTCGATGAATTGAATAACGAGAGAGGATTTGCCTGAATGGTGGTCAGGAGGTTATGACGTAGAGGATAGGAGTGCAATTCACCGACTGAACGCGAGCCCAGGACGGCGATTCTCTTTTTCTTGAGCAAATCGCCAGCAGAAGGCATTGTGGAAGGAGAAATGAGGGATTTGCTGAGGAAAGGAGGGGCAGAGGATGGGAGGAAAACCGAAGTGGATTCAAGTATATTTAAAACCCGGAATAATATAAATGGCAGTGGCAGCTAGTGCACTGAGACCCCAAAATGCAAGCAAGGCAACTCTTCTCCGAGCGCTTAGAGGCTCTGCGCACGGTTCAACTTGCAGCCAAGGTAATATTCGCTTTCCCCGCAGCAGTTTCTTCGAGGCGAGCAAAAAGGAGTCTCTCTCTGCTATGTAATTGCTGCCGAACGCTGAGAGAAAAGGTTGGGGTCTCGGCGGTGCCACCTAATATCCCTGGCAACTCCGTATGAGCTATGCACCCTATTCCTTCCCTTGCCATTTGGGCCTCGTATCTTTTTTCTTTTCTCCTCAACCACTCGCCGTGGTCCAAAGGCGCTCAATCACAGGCGTCCACGAATCACACGAGCTCCCCCTAGATTTCGTAACAAATGACAGTGAGTGTGAACTACAGTTGCTATTTTGTACGTCCCATCGACCCTCGTACGTTTTAGCCCTCGTTTACTGCGAGCGTAAGGTCTTGTGATGACTCAAACAAGAGTCCGAGGCATCTATTGAACGGGTTTACATCATCCATACTATCATCCGGATCATATCATCTTCATTTCGCGAGCTCATTTTAGCCCGACTATTCAATGAAAAGAACTTCTCGCTTATGTCGTAGTCGCAGCAGTAGGGGTCGTGACTGGATCATGGCCCACGCTTGTGTTTGTCGTCCAACAGACGTCCAGGCGTCGAATATCAGAGAATGACCCTCGAACACCAAGGAATATCGAAGCCTTGAAATATGATCAGCAGGACAGTCCATCCGGCGGCGCCATAGACTTTCACCTGCAATCATGATCACCTGGCTTTAACATGTGTGATCGATGATAGCGTTCAGAACTGGACCTATGTACGTCCACAAGTTATTTTCAAGAAAAAAAGATTGTGAATTACGAAGCCTAGTGGCTTCAGAGGCTTACCATCGATCTTCATACATGAGAACCTAATGGAAAGCCCCAGAAACCGATCACCCATGGCTTGGACCGAGGTGGTTCTGCGCTTGGTGTCGTACTTTCCAACGAAACATGGCAGGCAACACCGTCGGTCAATTAGGCCATCCGGCATGTTCGTAACGAACTACATAAACCTTGTGACGCTGCATGTACTAGCGTGTACGCGGGATGTACGTTGCAGGAGGGTCAGCCTTGTTCCTCAAGGGACCGTAGACAATGGACTGGAGACACCACCTCTCCCTTTCTAGCCCTTCAATGGAAACCATTATACTTCGCATTAATTTCGTAAGGACCTGGGGGGAATGAATCATGAAACATGATGCATGACGGATCTCCATCCCCAGACATGGGGTAGGCACGGTCACTGAGCATATGGATCCCACCGGTCCGAGGTAAGGTAGGCTTTTCATTTCCCCCTGAACCGACATGCACATCTACTTCTAGAAAGACTAAAAAAGTTGTATGTCAGTCGAACTATCGATGGAAAAGCACATGGCCTGGCTGGTGGACCTACAACTGATTTTTGAGATAGTTGTTTGTTCACTCCCTCGGCGACCCGTCTAAAAGGCATGAAGAGGTAAGTTATCCGCGAATGAGTCCACTTAAAGCACCCACGCTGAGACAATAGGGGTGGATACGAGCTGGTACAAGTTGCTAATGACATGCTATTGAGAAATTTGCTGGCGGTCTTCCTTTGCAGGAAGCTACCCTTCCCCTGGGAGGTGTGACCGTTCAAAATCGCGCCCTGCAGTGGAGCGAACAGAAGAATGTTTCTCACCCAAGATGAAAAAGGAAGAAGATAGCATATCTGGGATACTCGAATTGTGACGTGAAGCCTTAGACTCGCCCGCACAAAATGAACATGAACTGGCCAGCGACTGTTTAAATGGAGTGGCCAGAGTGACGAGAGAGAATCGTTCGGTTTCAAGCGCAACACTCCTTCAGCCGAGCGGGAGCTCTCCACGCAAAATGCTAAGTGACAACGTTTTTCCCCTTCTGCCGGCGTGTAACTATACGCCCTTCGGATGCCTATCGGTCTCCCTCACTCTAGTCCATGCTGTATGGACCTAATTCATGTTAACGCTATCGACCGTTGGAAATTTCAACCTACCTGCTATTCGGCAGTCTACGGTCACAAGCCATGGAGGTCTGCGCTGTATATAGGCACTAACTAATGCCGAGCAGCGATAGTGGGATATCTCCATAATCACGCCAGTTCCCTTCCTCAGCTCGGAGATTGTCGATACGGGTCGGCTAGAAAGTTAGGTGTCACTCTTGCACGTAGCTAGTTTACTCACAGAACCACTAATACTGAACTTAGGAGTAAGCTTGAGAGCGTCCGCCCATGTGATAGGAGGAGCGGAACGATACCTCAAGGCTGAAGCTCATCCGACAAGTCATCTTGTGAAGGAAAAACGCCTCAGCTACAGCGCGGCTCAATGCTGCTCAATGGAGCAGTCTAGGTCCAGCATGATGGGTAATTTTTACGTTTTGCATACCCGACTCAACAACAAACCGCCAACCGGGTGCAAACAGGTTGGACACCGAGTACCCCCCACCGGTATCCACTCAAAAATCCCTTTGCCAGCAAAACCATCAACGAACGTGCTTCTTGTGTGATTGCCCCCGACGCTACATTCCTGGAACGACCTAACTAAAGGGCATATTTCCCTCGGAAGCTATTGATTCCGCTCGTCACCCTCGATACAAATTAGGTCAAGTCTAATGTCAACCATCAACGAAGTGCTACTATCTACTGGTTGTACACTCAAAAATCCCCATTGATTATTCGTGCAAATCGAGGTAGGATGAATGAGCGTGGTAAATACGAGCCTTGAATCTGCTTTCAAGCCTCCAACTGGTGCCGACCGACTACGATGTCCACCATCCCATTCCTACGGAACAATATAGCAGTTTTGGCACCGCATATGCAGTGTAGAGACCGTATTGTGGACCCGCATTCGCTCTGATCTCCCCTTGACGGCACTCGGCTAGCCGGGTGCACGTTACCTTCATGGTCATATGGACTGGAGGCCTTCTGCTTGATAAATACTTGAAATAAATTAGGAATCTATGCGTAGCACCTCATTTGCCGGCCTTCCTGCCTTCTCCGAGTACGGGAGACGCAAACAGCGGTAAGAGCCGTCGGAGGAAAACTGCCTCATCCCGTCTATCCCATGCCACATGTGCAGGTGTAAATCCGATCTGTTGGGCCACAAAAATCTTTTCAACCCGAGTCTCTGCTCCAGCTCGAGTAGTACTCTTAGAGGTTCTCTATAGTTATAACGTAGGAAATAATCCAGGACGCACCGACGGGGAAGTAAACTGGAAAACTAGGTAAGGTTCCTGAGCACGCCACAGTACTAAGTTTGCGCGCTTACGTACGGGGTGTTTGGCTTCTAGAGATTAGAGAAGCGGTTGGTCAGTCTTCTGGTGCACCAAACATCCGAAATGGGGACCTCACCTATCAATTTAGCTGCCCAATTTTCGTCGTAAGCAAAAATCATTCTTGTCTCTAGTCGATGGAATAAAAATTCTCAGTATAAGGCATCTTATTAGGCCTGCATGGCGCCGACGGGGCTCATGGGGCTTGTAGCCATGCGTCCACCGAACGAACATATTGAATGATTCTACACATATAAGGCACGCGATGTGTAGAGTTCGAATATGAAGTAATTAACCTTATGCCTTCCTTGTTAAAAAGGCTTCAGCGAGAATTTGTGCAGCTTACCATCCTCGCAGCCTCCCACGGCGTACGTACACCATGCCCACTCCCCTCCATGTCGATAATACGTGAGTCGAAGATTGTCAGTGCTCGCGAGGAGTGTCTGATTCTTTGACTGTGTTAGCATGGGCGCCGCGCTTATTGGGTCCATCTGTGCAGCTGTGTAGGTCCACTTGAAACTATCGCGGAACTTGAACACAATGTTAATTGATGGAAGAAAATTGTAGATTGTACGGCGGTGCGTACTCTATGCGTCACGCATTCTCAAGACTCCTTATCATAATCCCCATCCAGTATCAAGCATTCAAACATGGTATTATTTCGATCGGTATCCAACGGTGAGCCGATTAGAAACTTGCATTTCATGCCGACCGTATTGGCTGAATGCTCTATCGTATTTTGATAGGACATGTGGTACATCAAATGGCTGGTTAGTGCTTTTACCTACTGAGTGTATCGTTGATAGATGCTGACTCTAATTCAGGTAGGGCTCGTCTGGGCCTTCGATACTGTACACCAAATCCTTATCACACACACGGGCAAGTACTTTTGACGGCTTGGCCAAGGAGATATCTAAAAGCATCGATAGTCTACTATTATCTCGTCACTCACTATACGAATCCGGCTGTGCTATCTACAATCGTTTGGTATGTCCGGGATGGCCTTCATTCCTACATGCTACATTCTTCTCACGTCAAATTTAAGGAGTGTTCTGGTAAGAGTGTACCAACATGAAAATATACTATTGCATGTTTACTCCGACGCTCGATACAGCTTGAGGTCTTGTTTAACGTATGTCGTGAACTAATCCATCCCGTCGTCGGTCCGACCGTTTCATTGACTGTAGAGCCTTATCTGCCTTCTTGTCCAAGGCTTCCTGACTTTACGCGTGTGGAGGAGTAAGAACTTTAGTAGTCCCACTGCAGCGTTTTCTCAGGACCTTTTTTGCAGTGAGTAACAAGAGCAAGGCACTCACGTTCATTGTGGTAAGCTCCCTGACTTCTCCCTATCTTGTCTTTCGAAGCGATGATACGTAAAAACTTTAGCTATGTCTGGTATTTGCGGAATTCGGTACGTTTTGGACACCATCGCCATTTCTATTGCTCACTTATATTTCCAGGATGCTCCTTCGGTATGTTTATATTCTAGCGTCTACATCTCGCTTGCCAGGATACTCAGCCCTGGCTGCCATTCGCAGTTTTTACAGTGAAATCGTACGTTCTTTTAGTACGTCCGGAGCATGAACGTTGAGAAACCCGTTCATCCAGGTTACAACTACACACATGGGCTGAACTCGGCCAGCTGAAGGTAAGTCTCCTGTTGCGTGATCAATTCTTTCGTTACCAGCGTCGCTGATATCTACCTAGGGATTGTCC
Organism: Pleurotus tuber-regium; assembly: GCA_014058305.1. Taxonomy (NCBI): domain Eukaryota; kingdom Fungi; phylum Basidiomycota; class Agaricomycetes; order Agaricales; family Pleurotaceae; genus Pleurotus; species Pleurotus tuber-regium. Next base: position 1,044,611 of record JACFYU010000024.1, read on the forward strand.
ATGACCGTTAACGTCCTTGCTGCGGCAGGTGACGTGCTAATCGCTACGTCCCTAGTCTACCTCCTCCAGCGCTCACGGACCGGCTTCAAGAAGTCAGAATTTTGCCTTCCCCTTTCAGATTACTATATTAACCCTACCATCAGATCAGACACGATGATCAGTCGCCTGGTGCGTTCACTGGCCTCGCAAGATATTACTCCGATCCTGATTGCATCACCAGATATTATTTACGGTCAATACGGGGCTCTTTACTTCGATTTGCGCTTGCGCGTCGCTCATTTCTGTAGGTTCCTTGTCCAAGTGGGTAACCGAGGTATCTTTTCTAACAAGGTCCTTTAATCTCGGAAAAGATCCTCGTCTGGGGGCACACTCTGATCTATGTAGCTTTCTATTTCAGCTTGGGTCGATGTAAGCTCCCGATTTCATACCCACCACGAGGCTGAAAGTAATTGGTGGCTAATAACGGATGGGTGAATGACCCAAAACAGTATATTCTAATTCCTTATTGGCAACCTTGAACGCTCGGCAGGAAATTCGCAATATGGCCGATGAATGCGATACCCTCTCGTTGTCCTTTCGTAGCGGGCCGAGCTCACTCGTTCGCTCAGGATCAAGGGTATGCTCATCCCTCTTCAAATAGGACGCTTGAGCAACCCATCCTAAAATACTTTGCCACGGCCTGGAGCTGGGCCATCAGCCGTTGCAAAGTATTTTCCGATATGCTGCTAGAGCACCTAACTCAATCCCTAATCTATCGGGTGACATGGGAACCTACTTGTTTACTCGCTTTTTTCTTTTCAGAAACCCACAAACATCTCCATTGTAATTGACACGACCCACGAGTTTGCTCGGGACCGCGCCTTAACTGTCACCGACTCGGAGGTTGAGGTGCCATTTCATCAATCTTCCCGGTAATATGGTGATGATGATAATATTGGCATAGTCCCCCGTTACTGAACTCAAAGATGTTTGAAGAAACTTTCTACCACGAAAGTAAGAATCGATGCGTACCCTACTATGGAAATCGGAATATGGACAGGGATAGTTTTGCTCTTCAGGCAAGAAGTTCTTGAAGTTACATATCTTGGACTAGTTTCAAGATATTATAGAGCGCGAAAGCAGACGTGTATGTTATCGGAGAAGCTATGTATGAAATACAAGATACCAGTTTGTCAGAGTTGCCATTTATGGACACCGTGATGGTTGAGCACCCTGAGCATGCGGCCATATGTCCTTCTTCAACTTGCCCCCGTGGTTATCAGGAGCCCCTTTGCGGAATGATCTGCTCCAAGTTGTACCAAAAACACTCAACACGTTGTCGATAACTTGCTACTTGAAAATGATTATCTCTCAACGTGCTGCTCAAGATTCTACGATGGATCCTCTGTCCGAATACATTCGCGCTGTGGCATTTCCAGCACATATGCCCTCCAATGCGTCCTGTGCTCAAATCGGTAAGTGAGTGGCTGATTGGCATTAGTGCGCCATGATCCAGGCTACCGCGCCTTTCCATTTATTGGAGGATGTAACTAGGTGACCGGGTACGTACCCTCGGGTTGCAGTGTCCATCTGGAGCTGGCCAGATACTTCTCAGTATTTGCTAGTTCCTGGCTATTACTCATGACATTAACACTGCTCTTCTCGCTAGCTCAGAGTTCGCATTACGGTAGTGGCAAGATCAGAGCTTTTATGGATTCCCATATTGATCTTTTTGCCCACTCACGGCCGTCCTTCTCCAATCTGGGATCATAAGTATACGATTTCCGCGGGCTTCTGAGCTGTCAGTTTACAGACATTTTTCCAAGGATTACAGTTTGGGTTGCAATCTGTTCAAGCTCAATGATTGTAACAAAGTCCTATCCAGCGCTCTTCTGCCCTGGCTCTCTCTGCGAGTTATTTAAGGCCTCTGCTCAATATCTTGGTACCCTAGAACTCCCCTCTCCTTGATCCTTTCGTTGTATATCTATCATATATATTTGCCTATCGTCGAATGGATAGCTTTGCCGCCAAGTTACTTGCCGTCTCTCTTTTAATCACTATCTTTATCATTCTACGCCTCAGGACTCGTTCTCGCCGCCCTCCTCTTCCTCCAGGCCCTAAAGGACTCCCTATTATAGGTAATGTACTGGATATGCCTACTGAAAAGGAGTGGATCACATTCTCGAAGTGGGGTGAAACATGGGGTACTTCGTTCGCATGGATAGAAATTCCGTTTAGCTTATTGATTATCATTTCTCATAGGCGATATCTGCTCCGTTACCCTTCTCGGGCAAACCTTAGTCATCCTTAACTCAGCTGAGGCAGCTATCGACATGCTGGATAAGAAGAGTTCGATCTATTCAGAACGTCCCATTCTCCAAATGGGTGGCGAACTCGTTGGTTGGAAAAATACGCTTGCGCTTCTCCCTTACGGCGAGCGCTTCAGAAGCTATCGGCGCTCGTTCCACCGTTTAATTGGTACTCGCTCAAACGTTGCACAATTCCACTTCAGTCAGGAGTTCGAGACTCGCCGGTTCTTAAGCCGAGTCTTGATCAACCCTGACGAACTATCTACACATATCCGCAAGTGAGTCACTCCATTCAGTGAAGCACCTATAAGCCCTATATTCAAATTTATTTAGAAGCGTTGGATCGGTCACCTTGCGGATCACGCATGGCTACGAGACCAGAGAAGCGAACGACCCATTTGTCGAGCTAGCCGACAAAGCGACGGGACAGTTCTCTCTTGCCACGGCTCCCGGTGCTTGGATGGTTGACCTCATTCCCTGGCGTAAGCTTTTTGCCTTATGCAATCATCTATGGGCTCTTACGTCCCGCCCTCTCATTAGTACGCCATATGCCTGACTGGCTTCCAGGTGCGGGGTTTAAGAAAAAGGCTAAGGCATGGGCCTCTACGCTTAACGAGATGGTTGATCAACCCTTCGAATTCGTAAAGAAGCAAATGGTATGTAATATTGCTACTGCCCTCTTGGTAAAATCTGGGAATTGGAAAACATCTTCAGGCTACTGGAGCTGCACAAAGATCGTTCACCTCCGCATTACTCGAAAGCAAACAATACAGCCCGGAAGCAGAGAGGGATATCAAATGGTCTGCTGCTTCGCTCTACTCGGGTATGATACCCGCGTAAACTCTACCTGCTTTACGGTCTAACGATCAGTCCCTTTCCATCATCACTTCTTGTAGGTGCTGCTGATACTGTGAGTGTAAAAGTTTTTCAAGATTGCTCCCGCACGCCAATTAAACGATGTGCAGACGGTCTCGGCGATTTACGCTTTCTTTCTAGCCATGGTTTTACACCCTCACGTCGCTAAGAAGGCTCAGGAAGAGATCGAGGCCGTCGTTGGGTCCGATAGGCTGCCGACCTTTGCTGATCGCGAACAGCTGCCGTATGTCGATGCCCTCGCAAAGGAAGTACTACGGTGGAACACCGTCGTTCCCTCCGGTCGGTGTTCTCGCTTTCCTGGCTTAGATATTCTTATGCAGTCTAGCGATTCAATAGCCCTTCCCCACCGTGCTGCTCAGGATGATATACACGAAGGCTACTTCATCCCCAAAGGATCCCTGGTGATTCCCAATGTCTGGTCAGTACTTCTAATACTCTGATTCTCGCAGCGTGACGGCTATACGTAGCTCTGAATAGGGGGATGACCCATGATCCTCGCCGGTACAGAAACCCCACGGTTTTCGATCCTGAACGTTATATCCCATCTAAAGGAAGGAGCGCCGAACCAGACCCCTATGGAATTGTCTTTGGTTTTGGCCGACGGTATGTAGTCTTCTAATGCAACCCTAACGTTATAATTAAGGTGGTTTGCACTTTGGAACGTGATCAGCATTTGCCCAGGTATGCAGATTTCCTCCGGAAATACCTAAGGCAGCAATCATTTACATTATACGTGGTCCTCCTTCCTCAGGGTTACATTTGGCAGATGCCTCTATTTTCATCACCTGCGCCATGTCGCTCGCCGTCTTCAACGTAGCAAAGGCTGTCGAGCAGGGCATTGTTATCGAACCCACCCATGACAACACAACAGGTACCATCAGGTAGGCCGGTTTAGCGAACTTCATTGAACTGATCGGAATTAAGGAAGCCACCATATTCTAGCCGGCCAAAACCTTTCAAATGCTCCATCTCCCCGCGGTCTGAAAAGGCTCTCTCACTGATACAGTCGAATGATTTTGAATAAATATTCAACCCCGAACGTTCGGCTAGTCCTGCAATTTATAACTTCGAAGTATACTACATATTTATACCTATACCTATCTTGAGACTTTTTGTTTAACTCTATATGGGAAGTACGATGTACCTAGTAAGAAATTTTAGGGTGGCTATAATGATATACGCCGTGAAGAATACGACCAAACTTGTGCCTGAAATCGGGTTTATTACGAAGTAGATGGGGGTATGTCGCTAGAAAGCCGTTGATGATCGTCCATCGAGTTACCCGGCGGTGTACACGTGGTGATCCCGTAGGTAACCCCCTCAGTGGCGTCGATTATTGGCGCGGTCGGCGCGGCCTCTTCACGTAGGTTGTCAGTCATTTCAACGTCACCAGCAGTTTCCATATGATCAATTGGTGGACCAGAAGTAGTTACCGGGCTGTCTACCCCGTTTTCCAGCTTCTTCAGCTGGTTCTCTGGGGGGATCAAGTGGTCTGGGCTAGGGGGGACAACAACAGGGGCGGCGGATCCGGACTCTAGGGGTCCTTTCTCTGTCTGCGCATCTGTATTGGACTCGTTTACGTCTGCTGGAGCTGGTTTCGGAGTATCGGTATCACCAGTGGCCTCTGCTATGTCCACACCGCATTAGACATTTCTGAAGGATTGAGTAGATGAAGCATAGACACCTTTATGCGGTTCTTGGACTTCGGGTTGTGGCAATTCAGGTTCAACCTTCTCTCCTCTGTCTTCGCGAAGAATCTTCTGTACTGACCGCCTAACTGCAGAAGTGAACGACTCGTCGGTTAGCAAATGCATATCCGCCGCGGCGCGTTCAACTATGGGGTACCTATGTAAAGCGAAGTGGACATCTTACTTCACAGTTAGAGGATAGTTTACGCGATATGCTGACCTGTCTACTTCTTGCATAAGAGCTCTATGAACACGCTCTTGTGACATGTACTGCAAGCTCTGCTCAGAGTCCAGCCATTGCCGGGCAATGCCCTCTACTTTCTCCTTGAGAGTAGCCGCACCATCCTTTTGAGACTTGAGATGAGGACCTCCCACGACCTTCGCAGTCAGGCTAAGGTACTCACGCTCCGTTGAAACTCTTTCAGTATTTCACGCCTCAGCCGGTCGAATTCCCCAGACTTTTTGAATCTGTGGGAGTCCACTACTTATTAGCTGGACGTTTGGGTGAACTCATTTCAAGAGATTGGAGAATTACTCGTCCACAAGCTGAGCTGGGGTCGTAATTGGCATTGTTTATGAAGGTGACGAGGATTAAGCCCTTGGTAATATGTTGGGACAAGACAGAATTTTGTAATCGAACATCAACCCACGCCTCCGGCTACTAAATGCGATTTGGGTAACCGAAAACTGGTTTTATCTTATCAAGTCCTTCCACGCTCTACCCATCTTGTTCACAAGCCCTCGAGGACCCGCCCTATATATTGCGCAGAGAACCAAATTGCGCCAAATTAACTCCACGTATGTTCTACTCAGTGATAAATCGACTTTCTGGGTTTTTTACGGGCTCCCCTACAACTGCAGCCTTTACTGGCACTAGCGTTGAGGACAGGGTCTCCATCCGCTTCGATCAAGATCAAATGACGACAGAGTTCCCTCCTCTCAAGAACGATCTCATCTTACGGGCAGCACGAGGCCAGCCAGCCTCTCTCTATCTGCATTTGAAGTATTTGACGTTTTTGCGTTGTAGGCCAGGAGACGGAGCGTGCGCCAGTATGGATTATGCGACAAGCAGGCAGATATCTTCCCGGTATGTTTCTTTTAATCTATAATGCTGTAGGTCTTGGCTGAATGTACGAATATACAGAATTCCGTCAAGTCCGAGCATCACATGAGTTTTTCGAGATATGCCGAACGCCCGCGTTAGCTACGGAAGTAACATTGCAACCTATTCGACGCTATTCGGGATTGTTGGATGCCTCTATCATATTCAGCGATATACTCGTGGTCCCGCAAGCTATGGGAATGGAGGTACTGATGAATCCTGGACCTCATTTTCCGGATCCCTTGAACACTCCCGACGATATACGAAAGCTCTCACCATCTGTTGATGTGAACAAGGAGCTGAAGTATGTCTTCGATGCAATCACCCAGACGAGAATAAGCCTCAATGGGGAAGTTCCGCTCTTCGGTTTCTGCGGTGCCCCTTGGACACTCTTCGCCTATATGGTCGAAGGCGGTGGAACCAAGACATTTCAGAAGGCGAAGACATGGATCTTCAAGTATCCGGAGGAATCAAAGCAACTTCTCCTTCGAATTGCCGACGTCTGTGTAGATTTTCTTGTGGGACAAGCCAAGGCCGGAGCTCAGGTACGCTGATTATTAACGATTAGCGTCTTCGTGCGTTAATACTGACGAAACCTGTTAGTTGTTGCAAGTCTTTGACTCATGGGCGGGTGAGCTCTCCCCATATGATTTCAGCGAGTTCTCTTTGCCCTCCCTTCAATGGATATCCACAAACGTCCGCCGTAAATTGACCGAAGAGCACATACCCGTTCCTCCCCTTATCCTCTTCCCAAAGGGAGCCAACCATGCCTTGGCGCTCCTCGCAGAGCAAGGCGGTTACGATGTCCTCGGTATAGATTGGTGTATCGACCCCGCCGAAGCGCGGCGGCTAGTAGGGGATAGAGTTGCGTTGCAAGGCAACATGGATCCAAACGTTCTGTATGGCGGCAAGGATGCCATTGAGAGAGCTGTGAAACGAATGTGCGACGGCTTCCGGAGTAAACGTGGTACCAAAGGATGGATCTGTAACCTAGGTCACGGAATAACGCCTGGTGTCGATCCCGAGGACCTCCGCTGGTTCCTAAAGTGTGTGCATAAATATTCAAGCTCATGATCAATCTGTACGTGCATCCAAAAGTAGATCACAAAATGTAGTTGAACGACTTTCCAGGGAAAAAGTTCGTATATGTGAAGACTACGCTATAGTGAAGTGGATACAAAGCCTAGATACTGGAATAACGAAATGGTCTCCAAGGCAGGTACATAGACCATGGAACCATTGATACGGTAGGAGATAATTGTCATGCTTGCGGAGAGACATGGGTGAGTAAAAATATAATATATTGCATGGCTGGATGGGGAATGGGGGAAGTGTGTGACCGATAACCACTAAGCAAATGACCTGAATAAAAGAGACTGCTATTTCCAAAGAATGAGAGGAGATGGAATCGGACTAATCCAGTAGCGTAGATATAAGAGTCCACGATCACCTCAAGCAACAACATCAGCAGCACTGAAGCTACTCCGTCGACGCCGGACACTTCGTAAACCAGGTCCGTTTGTTTTATTCCCAGGAACAACAACAGCCGATGCATTATTAGTTACCCAGGCATCAGAGTTGGCTGTATCAGACCGTCGGAGTGTTGTAGCAACGCCAGCCGCTACCTCACTCAGTGTCGACGCATGATGCGGTCTTTTCGCTGGGATCAAGGTCGGAAGACGAGATGGCGGGGTAGGTGAAGGGTTCCTCCTGGCACGTGTATTCGCAGGAATGGCAGCGGCAGCGGCAGCAGCTTTTGCAGCAGAAGTTGTGCGTGTTGTTGCAAGCCTGGGTATCTTATTGGGCCCGGGACCAGTGGCTTTAGTTGGTGATGCGATCGTTGTTGTGTTCATTGGTTTCCGTGATGCAGCCGAGGCAGCGGCAGACCTTGTTACCCTTGTAGGTCTCTGCTCGGAAAGCGTAGCACCTCTGGGTCCTATCCGGGCCGACCTGCGTCGCGGAGCCGGTGCGAAAGCCAAAGCTGGAAGTACATCTTCCATTTCTTCATCTTCATCCCGCTCATCCTCCGATTCGTATACTCGTCGGGTTGCGGCGACTGGCGATTTCCGTGGCTGACCTGGAGGAAGTATGGCTTTGGCCTTAGCAGCAGCTTCAGCGACGTGACGGCTAGGGGTAACAGGTGGTACTGCAATCTTGGTGATTGGAGCGGATTCCTCGTCCATCTCCGCTGGTGGTGTTGCGGGAGTGATAAGGCTAGTAGTCTCGAGGGCTGCTGTGACTTGCTGCTTCTTTATCTCATCAATTGCGGCCCATTTTGACCACTCCAGCTGCTTCAGATACATATATTGTTGCTGAGGGCCAACCACACTACCAGGTCTTACTATCCGCATGAAAGCAATCGCCTCATTGGCGGTGAATCCATACTTCCAGATGAGATAAGCCCCAATAAGAGTGCCTGTCCTCCCCAAACCAGCTTTACACTATATGTACCCAAATTTAGATGAATCTAACATTAACACTGGTGGATAAGAATAAACGCACGTGAACAGCGACAACCCCTCCGTCCTCTATGATGCGGTCGGCGGTATCTATGAATGTCCGTACTATCTCGTCAGTGGGATTAGTACCATCGTCGAAGTATAGCTCCATATGTTCGATGCCTCGCTCGATGAACGTAGCGCGATCGTAGAGTTCGGTATTGAGGCGTATGACCATTTTGATATTACGCTTTTCGAAATACTCCAGGCAGTTGAGGAAGGGGACGGGAAGTTTACGTTGTAGGGCCAATTTACTGCTAGTACTATTTGACAGCGAAGACGTGAGCGCAGTGGACTTCGAGGAGCCATTGCTTGCGGTGGAAGTAGGCGTCTTCATTAACTCCTTTTCTCTCTGTATCCAGTTCGGATCCACAGGTGAAGCAAAAGCGATGAAGTTCGGTGTTATCCAATTCCAATCCCCATTCTCCACCTTCTCATAATATTCGTAGTCCTCAACGCTGAATTCGTTCATATCGCACAGACCGTTCTGCATAGCTTTCCAGATCCCCCACAAACAATCTTGAATATTCAAGTTAAAGTCTGAGGGGCCACGTCCAGCATCTCTGAAAGGCATAAATTCAAGCTCAGCAATAGGTTGGAATGCCTCCCATGGTGCGCGCCGCTGCACGATCATCTACGGACGTTTTGTTGGAGGTAGTGTGAACAAATAGAACTTGCAACGCACGACGAAGAGAGCCATCAGAAGGGCCGCGTTTGCCTTCTTTCTCGGGTCGCTCGAAGAGTATAATACTAATCGATGTGACTTAAGTTCTGCGTCCTGAACAACAGGAGGAACATACACGTGAGTGGCACGAGGCACTATATAGACAGACAGAGTTTACCTCGAGGAGTTCGTGAATCAGGATGCAGGCTTTGTACACCATAGCCAAGTTCAATGGACCCCAGTCCTGGAAGAATGATAGATAGAGTAACTGGTTATCAATCGTGAAGTAATAATACAGAGCGTCGTCATCAGGCGAGGTGGATGGACCTGCTTTCGGACGAGATCGAACGCGTGGTTGATTGCCAGGTTCTGCAGCTAAGCGGTTAAGAACTTGCGGACTGGGTGCAGGATGGGGAAATGTAGTAAAGTACAGCCTATATGTTGAAGTCAACAGTATGGTCAACTTTCAATGCTAGTGGGCTAAAATGAGGGAATACGCGCCTGTCGCTGAATTGACATAGTGGCTCGCACTTTGGGGCCATGGGGTCACCGAATTTCAAGGATGAATCGCGGATGGCAGATTGGTCTTTGACTGGAATGTGGTTGCAGCTCAAGGCGCGGCACAGCGTCTCAAACTGCGTGGAAGGGAAATTTGATCACGTGGCCACGCTCCAGACAAATACAGTACTACCTTTGAGGAAGTCGGAAGTAAACCATCAGACGCTCAACTGAAGTTTGACAAAGTCTTAGTTTGGCTACTCAACGTCAACGACTGGCTAAACGGATGAACCAACTGATCAACCGCCTTATGTGCGCAAGTATTTGCGCAAGGGTCCACCAGGATCATAATGCAAAGCGGCCCACATCTCAAGCCACAACAAAGTAGCTTGTGACTTGCTAATACACTCTACTAATTGCACTTTCGCTTCTGGCCGGCATTTTATCGAATGCAAGTTTGGAGTTCCGCCGTGCGCTACAACGCATCATGGAACGTCGCGAACCGCATTACCGAAACACTGTCAATCGAAATGCCATAAAGTCCGGTAGCTGCACTCGCTCCCCACTCCTTCAAAGGTTGGCTTTGCCCCGTTAGCGTAGAAAATTAGGCTTCTTTCGTCCACACACACAAGTTTGCGCCGTGCTAAAAATAGTACCGTGAGGGCGAGAAGTACCGTCATGCGACTAGTATCGGCAGCTTATGCAAGTGCTGTAGGGTAAACAGTCACCTGCTGGATGCTATATATGCCCTCATTCATAGGTCTGATGCCTATCCTTGCCTTGTATTGACCTCTTCGATATGAATTTCAACGACAAACTTTCGTCTCCGTTTGTACTCGCTGGCCTATTCGCCCTGGCCTTTTTCATGGATAGATTGCTCAATATCCTCTCTCCCAATGTGCGTTACGCTGTTGCTGACATGTACAGTTGTCAAGGAATTATCCTGCGTTAGTTACAGCAATTCCCAGCGGTTGGACCAAGCGGAAGGATCACTTCATACCTTGGCTGGTACAGGTGGCTTAATCATGCTCGCGATATGGTCGAAGAAGGATTCCGCAAGTATCAGTCCCGCATGTTCAAGGTTCCCTTCATCGATCGCTGGGTCGTTGTGGTCACCTCTCCCCAACATATCGATGATTTGCGCTCTGCCAAGGATGAAGACCTCTCATTCCAAGAGGCTGTGTTGCAGGCGAGCCTTATTATCTAACTTTCAGTACATGTTTTACCAGACCGTATATGCTTCAGATAATACAAACCCCATATACTGTGGGTTCTGACGTCCATAATAACCGTTATCATGTCAGAGTAGTCCGGTCCAGCCTTACACGTAACATCGGTGCCCGCTTTGATGATATCCAAGATGAGGTTTCAACCGCATTGACAGAGATTATCAAAGGTCGCGGAGATGGTATGGTAAACTCCTTCTCAGATCATTTACATCGTGAACTGATCCTTCATCAGAATGGATTAGCGTCCCCGCGTTACACACTGTCAGGCAAGTCATAAGTCGTACAAGCAACCGACTTTTCGTGGGCCTGCCGTTATGTATGAATAATTATTCCACTATTTCTTGCTCTGACTGTCGATACTGCAGGTCGCGACCCTGGCTTTTTGGAACTCACCATTAAGCATTCGATTGACATCATTCAGAATGCTGCCCGAATCAATCTATGGCCGAGATTCCTCCACCCGTAAGTAGTCATTAATCACTATACCAGAACTGTGGATCTAACCATGGTTTCATGTCTATACGTTAGACTTGTTGGACCCCTTTACTCCCCTATCAAAGAGACTATGCGGATTGCTGATAAATATCTTCATGCAATGATTGAGCAACGTTTACAGGAAGAACGCACACTGGGAAAAGATAGGCCGGATAGACCTGTAAGCTCAACTTCTACTATTATGCAAACTACGGTACAACAAGGCCGATTCGCTAGAATGACTTACTATCTTGGCTTTTGGATGAAGCTCGTGAAGATGACATGACCGTCGAAGGACTCATGTCACGCGTGCTCATGATCAACTTCGCGGCTATCCATACATCATCCAATGTGAGTCATCCCTATTCGATATCAGACAAAACCTTTTCACTTCCGAAATGGATCAGAGCTTTACGCAAGCTCTGTATCACCTCGCAGCCAGCCCAGGATATGTTACCCCCCTCAGAGAAGAAGTAGAGGCTGTTATCAAGGAGAATGGATGGTCTAAGGCCTCCATGGGTAAAATGAGGAAGGTTGATAGCTTCCTTCGCGAGTCCCAGCGTTTCAATGGTATTCACTGCCGTTAGTATTATCCCATTTGCCAATGCATATCCACTGATTGATCATCTTCTGCAGTTGGTATGAATCGACAGGTCGTCAAGAAGGGCGGATTCACATTCTCCGACGGAACTCATCTCCCACAGGGCACATCCGTGGCTGTTCCCACTTGGGCAATCCACCACAATGATGAAAACTATGAGAACCCCTATGAATTCGACGGATTCCGGTTTGCTACGATGCGCCAAGATGAAGGCGAAGGCGTAAAGCATCAGTTTGTGAACACAAACCTTGATTATGTCGCATTTGGACATGGAAGGCATGCTTGTCCTGGCCGGTTCGTAGCATCTTCCTCTGGCACGACGATGTGAAAGATCTAATTCTGTGCTCAGGTTCTTCGCTGCCAACGAGTTGAAAGTGATGTTAGCCCACGTTGTACTGAATTATGATGTTAGGTGTGAAGAAGAAGGTGTTCGGCCTTCCAATGTTTGGTTTGGGCCTAACCAAGTGCCTGATCCCAAGGCACACGTCTTGTTTAGGAAGCGCCAAATGTGAATGGCTGAGGCTATTTGCGCTGTATTTTAGCTATGAGCTGGTCACTGTAGTTTTCGAAAATTTTACATGAGTTTCTAGGATGAGTAACATGATCTGTCATCTCTCACGAGGCACTGAATAAGATGCATGTGAGTGACAGTGAAGGTTGAAAACTTGTAACGAATACTACTTACCTTAAATAGAAATCGTGCCATACTATTGCGTTCATTTGACGCGGTAACGCCATTAGTAACGCGAACGCCTCGTAGTGATAGCTCGCTTGAGCCATCCAAGCAACGTGATCTACAAGAAGTTAGAACTACACTCTCGAGTTCCAATGCCACATTGCCAGCCAAACATCAAATCGACTTCCTCAACAATGTTGATTCTGATATCATCTCGCCAAGGAGCGGTTACATGGCATGGGAGTTTCCTGACATGCCCAGCATCGTGAGGATCAGAAGCACGGACATGCGACTCCGTTCGGGAGTTTATGCTAGCAGGATAGTGTAAAATCCCGCTTACTCCACAGATATATATATATTGGTTTCGCAGGTATGGTTAGGCACCGCGTCCTCGATTCTGTTATTTCGACATGGATTCCAGCGCTCAAATTGCATACACCTATGCCATTGGAGGACTTTTTGTTCTGGCCTTTCTTATTGATAGGCTGGTAAACCTCACCACTCCCAATGTGAGTACGTTATTGTAGATCTGAACGATTGCCTCACAGTGCTTGAATCAGTTAAAACACTTTCCCGTAGTTGGACCGAGCGGCAGGCTCACTTCATACGTTGGGTGGTATAGGTGGCTTTACAACGCACGCGGTATGATTGAGGAAGGGTTTCACAAGTATCAGTCGCGCATGTTCAGGATCCCCTTCATCGACCGCTGGATCGTCGTGGTCACCTCGCCCCAACATGTCGATGACCTGCGCTCTGCCAAAGAGGAAGATCTCTCATTCCATGAATCAGTAGCTCATGTACGGTGATTTTGCGCCAACTGTGGCTCTAGGCTTGGAACTTGATTGAATACACATTAGACCATACAAACCAGGTATACCATGGGACCCGAGTTCATGCATAACCTCTATCATATTAGAGTCGTTCAGTCTGGTCTTACTCGTAACCTCGGCGCCCGCTTTGATGATATCAGAGATGAGGTCGCGGCATCCTTTAGCGATATCATCAAGTTTCATGGGGATGGTGAGTAAAATGTCACACTCGGAGTCATGTAAACTGGTGCGACTAACCTTCCAATAGAATGGGTTAGCGTTCCTGCGTTGCATACGGTCAGGCAGGTAGTCAGTCGTACTAGTAACCGTCTGTTCTTGGGCTTGCCAATATGTATGGAATTTGGTGCCTGCATCCTTTCGAATACTAACCGAAACACTATTGTAGGTCGCGAACCTGGCTTTTTGGACCTCACTATCAAGCATACAGTCGATATTTCTAGAAATGCTGCTCGGATTAATCTATGGCCGAGGTTCCTTCGTCCGTAAGCAGTCGTACGATGATTTCTCCTCAATAACAGCCAATCATTTCCCTCTTAGACTGGTCGGGCCACTTTATTCCCCCATTAAGAGGACCTTGCGGATCGCTGATCAATACCTGCATGCAATGGTCGAGCAACGTTTAGAGGATGAAATAACATTCGGTAAAGATAGACCAGACAGACCAGTAAGAATAAGCTTTGCTGATTCTACCAACTAATGTATAATGAACCAATCCACCAGAACGATTTGTTATCTTGGCTTTTGGATGAAGCTGGCGAAGACGATAAGACCGTCGAGGGGCTCATTTCCCGCGTGCTCATGATCAATTTCGCAGCTATCCACACATCGTCTAATGTAAGCCCTTTTTACCGACTGTGAGCAAAGAAACCTTTCTAAATTCTGGGATGGATCAGAGCTTCACACAGGCTTTATATCACCTTGCAGCAAGCCCTGAATACGTTCCTGCCCTCCGCGAAGAAGTAGAGACCGTCATCAAGGAGGAAGGTTGGACCAAAGCTGCCATGAACAAGATGAGAAAGGTTGACAGCTTCCTTCGAGAGTCCCAGCGTTTCAATGGCATCCACTGTAGTGTGTACCATATCCGTCCGTTTGAATTCGCATCGCTGAATTACTCCTACAGTAGGTATGACTCGCATTGTCACCAAGAAGGGTGGCTTCACCTTCTCCGATGGCACATACCTCCCGCAAGGTACATTCGTGGCAGTTCCAACCTGGGCGATCCACCACGAAGACGCGAACTACAAGAACCCCCATGAATTCGACGGATTCCGGTTTGACACCATGCGTCAAGGCGATGGGGAAGGGATGAAATACCAATTTGTCAATACAAATCTAGACTATGTCCCATTTGGACATGGAAGACATGCTTGTCCCGGCAGGTTAGCGTTTGCTGATGCTTAAGACGTGGACGATCCGCTCATATTTTCTCAGATTCTTTGCTGCTAACGAATTGAAAGTGATGTTGGCCCACGTTGCCCTCAACTACGATGTTAAGTGTGAAGAAGAGGGTGTGCGTCCTCCCAGCGTCTGGTTTGGGCATAACCAGGTTCCTAATCCGAAGGCACACGTCATGTTCAGGAAGCGTCAAATATGAGTACTCCATCGTTGAGGCTATCTATAGTAGTCCTTACGCTATGGAACAATACGAGTATGCAACTGACTTTCTGAATCTCGAGAGCTTGAGCGGCATGGTTTGTGTACCACTCATACCGCTATGCATTTGGGCGAATACTACTTTCCTAATTTAGCACCCATCAGATCGTGTCATCGCCTCTCCACCATGCGGAGTGACAAAGTGAGATGATCGATGAGCCTCGAATTCCAGTGATGAGAAGGAGCGGATACTGCAAGTTACGCGTCTTCAAATTAAACAGTTACCTGACAGGAAAACACAGCGCTCGAAGTGTTAGACTTTGGTTGTCAGGGGGCATCTATGCCTCAGTAGGGGATAATGATAACTTTGCCGCTACCTTCATCACAGATGTGTCAGGATGGCGTATGCCGAAGGACTAGATAATTGCAAGCTTGCGCAGCGTCGCACACACCAACGCCGCCCATAATCAAAGAAGTTCAGCCACTACATAGCAGCTGACATGAAGTGAGATTTAGGAGAACAGCTGGCAATGTATTATGGCGGTTTCGTGAGAGCATTAGCCTGTCAATACTAGGCAATCAGACAGCGAGGTACCGTTGTGGTGTCCTGAGTTGTGGGGTATAAAGACATGCCGTGGTTAACGGCGTTGGATGATCGACCGAGGTTTGAGACGTATGTGTGAACTCCTGAGAGGCAGACAGGGGTCCTAAGTCGGGATTGTAAGCTAGCTTTTAAAATAAAAACTGGGATAAGGTCTTCAGCTAAGGGCGTGAAACTCTTCTGAGCGAGACGAAATGGTAGACGAAGAAGAGTGAAAGGTGGCTCGGGCATCTGGCATGCTGAATCTGGCTATGTTTAAACTCGTTAACTAAGATCCTCTGAACCCGTTGAACCAGGGGACTATTGCAGTAACAGCTAGCAATCAATCATGTCAGTGACACCTGCTTCACGGGCGCGCGATTTAATCATCTAGCAACCCATGGTAGGAACTCTGCAAGAACGGAAAATCAGTGATATTTCATTAGCTGCAGAATACGTATAAAAGGACACGACAGGGCTGTTAACGTCCAATAACTCATACCTCGGCTCAAACTAAAACACAAGTTCTTCACCTCCAAACCAACTCACATCTTTAACGAAATGGCACCAAAGCAAAAGTGGGCTCCTAAACCAGCCGTCGAGAAGTTGCCCTTGGCGATCCGCAAAGAGCGTATGTTCCACTAGATCTCTTCTCCAACTGTGTTCGATGTTGATTGCTTCCGTTCTACAGTGCGCGACGACTGGGACAGCGTCAAGGGAGATTACGAGAAGAAGATCTCCGAGATCTTGGGCAAGGAATACGTAATCAACTTCAACCCAAATGAGGTTTATGCCTACGGTGAGAGGGGTTGGGCGAAAGACGCCCCAGGAAAGATGTTCATTGGGTATGCACCGTGCTTTGCTTGAGTCATGGACGTGGCAATAACATGCTCGCTTAGATACGTGGAAGGCCTTATTTCAGCCATTGAGAAGTTTGTCGATGAATATGGGGACGACGGAAAACTCCACTTCAATGACGCTGTTAGCAAGAGCGAATTCACGCTCAATGTGAACGAGCGTGGCCCCGATGCCCCAGTTATCTGCTGTGAAGTTAAAGACGGTTCATACCGCATTCTCTTCAAAGATGACTGCCTCGGCTATAACCAGACCAGCATCTACGAGACCATGCTCTGGGCGATCGACTCTGTCCCTCGTGAAGGTTTCCCCGTCGAAATTAAAAATTCCATCGCCACCTATTGGGATGAAGAGGCTGAGGATGTCCGTGCAGCTATCGGCGAAATCATCGCCATGCCTGATGTTCAAATCGACCCAAACTGGGAGGAAAACTACGAAGCGTTGAAGACAGGAAAGCCTCCGTCCAGGGATTGGAAGAAATATTTCGGCAAAGTGGCACTCGAATACTTCAGGGAAGGTATCAAAGGCCAATTGGAGAAGCAGGGTTTCAATGGAGACGAGATGCTTCAAGAGGGCCTCGCTGAATATCTCACCGAAAAGACTTTCAAGTTGCGCATCGTCAAGAAGATGAAAAAGAGCGGTGTCAATGAGACCTTCATCGAAGATGGCATTTGCTACATCCAGGTCAGTGATCAACATCTGAAATTTCCTTCAACAAACTGAGCCATAATATAGACGATCGATGAGAACTGGTCTTATAATGTTTACAATGCCGGCGATGGGATTGTCAATTTGCTATAATCGCGTACCTGCTATAGTAATTTAGATACGCATATATAACATAGAGCCAATGATACCAATATGTTCACCATGCTTAGGAATATATTTGAGGACCATCGAAATCCACCATGGAGACGTGAAAACATGGTACTGCAGACTCGAGTGGCATGGCAGTATGCAACCAGGACGTACTATGGAGATTTCAATAATAACATGTGTTTGCTTCTGTTGTGGCACGCGTCTTCTGGTCATCGTCGGAAGTGCCTCTCACCACCTTGAGCCCACCGCCAAGGAACCCCCTGCAAGTCTGAAAAATTTCCAGCCCGATATCTTACTCATCGGCGGCCACGTAGGGTTTGCGACACCATGCCCGACCCTCAGATTTTCAAGGTATGGGCCTTTCGCTTCCTATCCACCTCGTCATTGATTCATTGCGCGCTGCGCGATTATTCATAGGCGACTTACAGCGGAATCCCGGTATACGAGATGTAGGTTGACCATGACACGGATTTACACGAAAACTAAGGGCATCTGCGCGCTCAGGATGTGCAAAGGTGTAGCGGTGATGCGAAGGCGCTCAGACTCCTGGCTCAACGCGACACAAATCCTCAAAGTCGCCGGGTTTGATAAACCCCAGCGTACTCGTGTTCTCGAACGCGAAGTTCAAAAGGGTGAGCACGAGAAAGTCCAAGGAGGGTATGGTAAATACCAAGGTAAGTCCCTCCTTGTCTATGCCGTACCGTATCTCAGCCGCACTACCCCAAGGGACTTGGATACCCCTTGAAAGGGGGCTAGTATTAGCCAAGCAGTATAACTGCGAACATCTTCTCAAGCCCATTATCGAATTTCAACCAGCCGCCAAAAGTCCACCTTTAGCCCCAAAACATCTTGCTACCAGTGCTGCTTCAAAACCAACACGTCGCGCTGGTCCCTCGAACCCCGCTTCTGCAGTCAACACTAGGTCATCCCGCAGGCAGGCTACTGATCAGATGGACGCTGAGTCTGATCATGAGCCCATGTCCCCTCAAGGTTCCGAAGATGGAACGATGACACCCTCTCCCTCGGATTCTTCCTCAAGTTCTCGGACACCATCTCCTATCCGCAGTCCTGGCCCATCACACTCTCAAGGCGCAGACAATGCTTCCTCCGCCAGTGGCCGCAAGAAATCGCGGTCCTCTGCAGACATACGTCCAGATAATGCCGCCTCTGACAACGAGGTCCCTCCACCTGTTAATGGCATCGTAGATCGTAGGCCTTACGGCGACCAGATATTGGAATATTTTATCTCAGACTCTAACGAGCTTCCTCCCCTTCTGGTTGCCCCACCTCCCGACTTTGATCCCAATATGGCCATAGACGATGATGGTCATACCCCCCTGCATTGGGCATGTGCGATGGGCCGCATTCGAGTTGTTAAATTACTTTTGACAGCAGGTGCCGATATCTTCAAAGTTAATAAATCGGGTCAAACGGCTCTGATGCGTAGCGTCATGTTCGCTAACAATTATGACGTCCGCAAGTTCCCTGAACTCTATGAGCTTCTTCACCGCTCAACGCTTAACATCGATCACTACAACAGAACAGTGTTCCATCACATCGTGGATGTTGCTATGTCGAAAGGAAAGGTACATGCGGCTAGGTATTACATGGAGACAGTTCTTGGACGACTTGCGGAGTTTCCGAGAGAGCTAGCCGATATCATCAATTTTCAAGACGAGGACGGTGAGACTGCTTTGACCATGGCGGCAAGGTGTCGAAGCAAGCGCCTCGTCAAAATTCTTATTGACCATGGAGCGGACCCCAAGATCGCCAACAATGATGGTAAAAGCACAGAAGATTATATTCTTGAGGACGAACGATTTCGCTCGTCTCCAATTCCCCCATCACGTACCCAGTCAATGTCTTTCCGCAATGCACAGGCTGCGTACACTCTGCCACCTGCCCCCGCACATTCTCTTGCACCAATGAACGGTGTTCCTCAGCTTCATTATTCTTTGGCCGCCCAGAAAGCAAGTACCCGCTGTACTAACGATATGGCGAGCATGCTGGACAGTTTAGCTGCTTCATTTGATCAAGAACTTCGGGATAAAGAACGTGACATGACCCAAGCGCACGCCCTCCTCACGAATATTCAGCAAGAAATCTTGGAGAGTCAGCGGACCGTAGCGAACTTGAAGCTACAAGCAGATAAACTACCCTCCGCCAAACAAAGGCTTCAGGAGCTCAAAGATGAACTTCTTACTAAAATGGGCAAGCGGTATCGCCTTGGTTGGGAGAAGTGGGTGAAGGACGAGGAAGCGCGTGAGAAAGCTATCCGAGAAGCAGCAAATGGGGAGTTAGCTCTCAATCAGACCACTACTTCCTACTCGATCGAAGACGGGGTTGCTTCAGCTGACGCATCAGACAGTGATAAATCGAAAGGAAAGCGGAAAGCACCGACAAGCCCTGAAGATATTTCCGATTTGCAGCAGCTTCATAGTGATATACCGACTGATGACGGAGTTCTTCAGCAAGCATGCGAAACGCTTCGACAAGAAATCTCGCATTACAAAAAGCGCCGCATAGAGCTCTTTGACGAACTGGTCACGTTCCAAGCTGAGGCTGACACTAGTGAAAGGATGACCGACTACAGACGGCTAATTGGTATTGGCTGCGGTGGGATACCCCCTGGTGAGGTTGACTCGGTACTTCAGATGCTACTTGAGGTAGATTGCATTCCTAAGTGTTAGTGAACGCTGATCATCCAACGTCCTCTCCTTTTAGACTCTGGAAGCAGAAGAACCCAGCTCGTCTAGTATCGCATGGAATACGGGCAGGCCAATAATGATAGGCTGACGACATCCTTTCCTTGATACATTTAGGCTGTTTATTGAATTATTTAGTTTTGAGCTGTGTACGCTGTTGTCGATTCTGTTGTAGTTGTAATCTGAATCCGGCAATTGAACCCCGGTATACCCTTCTTCAGTGGCAAAACACGCCTGCAGTAATTCTTGCTCGTCACGTGTTAGCTTTGACAACTTGCGATCCGTTTCTCAGTTCTGCTTATCCTGCAGAAGTCCTGGTTCCTATGTCCGTCTTCAGCAGAAGAGAACTGCTTCATGCTGCTACAACTTCTCCATGGACTAAAGACTTCCGCCACCTCAAAGGCTTTCCCCGTCATTGGTTAAAACGCTCTAATATTCGCGGCGACCCCGTTCTCAAGTCGGTTCGTCCCGCCGACCGTATCAAATACTGGAATATCGTTCCGGGGGATCAAATTCGCATACTTGGAGATCAGAGTGGTACTCTGCGCGAAGTTCTTAGCATAAACCGCATAAGTAATAGGGTATTCGTGCGCGGTACGCCGAATGTAAGTCTGTCATTCTTTCGCACTATAAGTTCTGGTCTGCATTGTTGAAAAAACGTAGGCCGGAGAGGAGGTGAAGCCAGGGAAGGTTCCACAGAGCAAGAATTTCCACTATTCAAGATGCCAACTGTTGGTTGGCAATTATGAATTTCCACCAGAGAAAGGCTCAACTGAGCCTCGCGTCTTACCGTACGATTTCTCTAAATTTGCTGAGCACAGACTTTAACGCCGTATACAGTGTATTCGCTCAGCGGATAGGTACGACAAAACCGTATTGGAACAGGCGGTGTCATCGTTATGAGTGGATACGTTTTGCAACGCGAACGATTCCTAAAATCCCGTACCTCACTAGCGACAAAATCGAAATACCATGGCCCAGACCGGACAAACCTACTCCTGCTGAGCGTATGTGAACTAAGCTCGAATGATTTTATCTCCTGACTTGCTATTCAGCTGGATCCTATGATACCCCAAAAGATATCGTGTCGGAAGTCACGTATGTGCCCCCTCAATTCCCCCTGTCCCTCAAAGGGCCTTTGCCGCGACCTCCTCCTGAGCAAGAATTCCTCAAGGCATTGACGCTGCCAGATGCTGATTTCTCAGAATTTGGTTCAGCACCGGTAGAGGTCTTCCTTTCCAAAGAACTCTCCAACCCCTATTCCCGCGCAAAGAAGCAGGCTAGATGGCAGGCTTACCAGTTGTACTCCAAGAAGCTTCTGCAAGATTATATTGCAGCTGAACTTCGAAACCTAAACGGCCGGACTCAGAGAGAAGCGAAGTCTGAGGCTGCATGGAAATGGCGGGCTAAGTTGGAAGAATTGAAGAAGGAGAAGAGGAAGCAGAGGTGGAAGCATAAGGCACATGTTGCGAAGGTCGAGAGGAAGAACACGAGAAAAGCAAGGAAGGAGTTGAAGAAGAGACAGAGACTTACGGCTATGGTGCTGCAGGAGGCACCAAACCAGGTCATTCCCAAGGACGTGCAGATATAGATACAGTATTCATAATCCTGTATTCCATCTTAGAGCAGTTCTTCTGCTCAAGCACTCGCGAAGTCTCGTTGAGCGCCTAATCTAGTAGTCAGCGTTACCTGATTAATGGCTGTACCATTTCAAGCCTTCAAAGCTTCATGACAGGAGTCAGTCTCGCGAGTTAGCCACCATGTCTCCAACATCGCCTGAAGCATTATACCATGCCATACCCCAAGCTCCCGTGGCGGCTAACCCTCTCATTCCTCCAGCCGACGTTGAGGTTGACGACGTCCTTGAGCTGCAGGAGAACAATCACCTACCGCCTGCCAACCTAGCTGTGGAAACGCAAATAAGATGGATACATTTCGTACTGGGATGTGTTATATTGCTTCCTTGGAATGGTGTGTGCATAGTAGTTGACGGTTGCATCACTTTTCTTATATATTTGGCTAGTTATGATTACCGCAACGCCCTACTTCTTAGCTAGGCTGTCAGGATCACTCTATCGAACAACCTTCAGTTCATATTTGTCGACGTCATTCACCGCGTCCAACTTCCTATTTCTAGCGCATGCAACGGTTACATCTAAGAAGGTCAATCATTCGAAAACAAACTACGTCTCTGATTCACATGTAATTTAACTTACAGGCCGTCCCTTCTCATCGGATTCGCCTATCAACCATATGGCTGCTAGTCATGACCTTCCTATTGACCTCAAGCACTTTCTACACCCTCCCTCCTGGACTATTCTTCTCCTTCGTTCTTCTGAATGGCATCACCCAGGCTGCTGCTGGTTCTTATCTACAAACCGCGACAATCCAAGTTGCATCATTGTTCGGCCCCTTGACTGTACAAGCCATGCTAACAGGCCAAGGTGCCGTTGCGGTCGTAGTGAGCGGCGTTCAAGTCGTCAGCGCAATTATAACCACATGGGGATCTACTCGGGAATCGATTTCGACATATGTCAGCGATGGTTCCGCAGAGGAACGCTCAGCGTTCATATTCTTCAGCTTATCTACTTTGTTCCTCGTTTTCAGCCTAGGTGTCCATGCGTGGCTTGTATCCATGCCGGCTTACAAGTCCGTTGCTGCGCTGCTTGAGCATAAGGGCATGGGCAATGGAACCGCTGAAGAAATCCAAGGCCTCGTGTCGACTGGCAGGCATGAATTCAACGACGAGAAGAGTCATATTATGAGAGTCGCCAAGGCGAATATAACATACGAAATCGCAGTTGCCTATGTCTTCATCGTCACTTTGGTAAGTCTCAGTTCCTTCCTCGGATTTCAAGTGTTGATTCTTTCGTAGGCCGTCTACCCGCCCATCACTGCTTCAGTGCAGACAACCAATCCAAACACACATCCGCTGTTGTTCAGCTCCGTTCACTTCCTCATGTTCAACTTGGGTGACTTTACAGGACGATACATTTGCTCTTTCCGTCGCGTACTTATATGGGACGATAAGCGCCTCCTGGTCCTCTCACTGGCACGCACACTCTTCATACCCTTGTTCTTGATGTGCAATGTCCAGTCTTCAACATCAAAGTTATCCTCCTCTCCCATCATTAATTCGGACTTCTTGTTCATGACCATCCTCCTTGCATTTGGCGTCTCCAATGGATATCTGTCAAGTCTGTGCATGATGTCCGCTCCATCCCTAGAACACAATCCTAAGTTACAGGGGCGTAGAGAAGATGTAGACGTTGCCGCCACGGTTGCTAGCTTCTGTCTTGTGGGTGGACTGGCAGTCGGCAGCATTGCAAGTTTTGCTGTCAGAGCTGCGGTCTGCGGGTGTAATCCATTTATTGCATAGAACATTGTCATATTTGCAGCTCGGACTACCTCATTTCGTTATCATAGTTCAACATCATGCTTTCTAGTAAATGCCGTCACATTCCAGCTACACCTATATATCAAGACACTTGTGCTAATACCATCAATATCACCCTATCACCCCTTTCTAACCCTCAGCCAAGACAATGCAATAATCATAAATACATGTGTGGTAGGTTCCAGCGTTCCTAGCAATACGTGTTGGACATGAAAGTCCCGCGAGTCGAGCTGTAAGCTTCCTAGGTATGTGCAAATGTGGGGACAAACACAGTTTGTCGACCTCCTGAGATCGTCAATAAGCGCACGCTCAGTGAGCTGAAAGCATCGGTTGCCAAGTTCCATAAGCGATCTCTTCGAGGTGGTGCAATTGCACGCGATCCCATGATACCGGGATGATATTAGCCTGCAAAGTGTTTAGCAGGCGATGCATGAAGACAACGTGTGACAAACCTGAAGGTAGTGAACGCATGCCCTTGAGACTCGACGTGCCAGCGTCGATAGGCTTACACGGCCTTCGTATTTATCCAATGGAATTTCGTATGTCATCGAGTTATAACCAGCCCACTGTTGCAAGCATGTTAGATCGTACATTGAGTACCCAAACACCTGGCAAACATACCTTGATCCTCAGAAGAATTCTTCCGCGGTGGTCGGGGTGGAAATCATAATACGAATAAGCATCATTATTGGACAGCCGTTGGTGAGACTGTGCTTCAGCCAAGCTGATGCCTGCCGTGAAGGCTCCCTTGCGCTTGAACTTGATGTGCATCGAGCTTGGTGGGCGGTAGTTTTCGATTTGCGGCCTCGCGGCGAATGACACGGATGAATAGCGCCGGCGACGAGGCATGCTCATGCTATGGTGCATCACAGGAGCAAGGCCTGGTGCTACCGACATTTGCCTTTCGTCAGGATAATATGAGTCGCGATACCCGCCATCATCATACGCTGTAAAATATTATGAGGAACAGCAGACGGGCTCGTGAAAGCTGGGACTTACGATGCATGGGCATCGTTGATCCAGGCGGACCATAAATTTGGTACGATGGCTGGGGATACTTGTCAAGGTCAGTAACTGTGCAGGAAATAACATGTTCAAAGGACTTACGTCTCCTCCCATCATCATAGAGTCACCATATACACCTGGGTCGCTGTACGGATACGGAGTTGCCGCGTAAGACATTGACCCTCTTCGAGAAATCTGCCTGCTGAAATTGTCGTATGCAGAGTATGCCATGGGTATGTTTGTGGTAATAGACCTAGCGAGAAAGAGTTTGCGTTTGGATTCTTGAGTGGCATAATGGGCCCACAATCTTTTATATAGCCGTTCTAATGAGTGGCTACAACGAGGCCGTTGTAAATGTCTCGTTTCTCCAGTCTGCCTCGAGGATGCTTCGAGGTCTCTGATGTGGCTTTTCAGATCGAGCGTCGTTCCCATGCTTAGTAGGGATACATCGGCACGTAAAGCTATGCGATACTCTTTCACGGAGGCAGTGACACTGAGTCAACAGATCCGTTGAACGCTTTGGAATAACATTTGAACCCCAGAATCCAGTTCATCACCATTTCGTTTCCACAACGGCGGACAGTCTGTAGTTATAGTGGTTCAGAAACGAGGCAAACATATAGCATGATAGTCTCACCAAGCTTGAAAGTGCTTATACAACATTGCAACTGAACGTTTGGAACGTTCAAGTACTTTGCAACCTTGAGCTTGACCACTAATTAGCGCTCAATCAGAAGCGCCTTGAAGTTGTCGCGTACTCACCGTCAGCCTTCTCCGAGTGTCTCGCATATTGTCATCGACTCGAATGAACCGACCTGACTAACCATTTGCTCGTAGACTCCACCCATTACCGAGATCTTCCTCTCTATGGCTTTCCTTGATGCATTTCACGCCGAAACCTTATGATGAAAATAAGAGATTCGTTAATTTCGCAGAGCGAGACTTTAGCTATAGTCGCACCTGTTATCGCTTTCGAAAACGTACGAACATCGCGCTTTTCACGAATGTTGGGACGTAGGACCATTCCACCACTCTTTATATGTATCCGCCACGCCTTGAATAGCGGAAAACACGCCGGATCCCGTTGTTCAAGGCTTTCATTTTGCAAATATTCGCCGCGAGAGCTCTTAAAACATAGGGACTGAGAATTGCGCGGGCGTAGGAATCCTCGAAACTGCTTTCACTGACACCTCCTGCATACCCTCTGCGGTCTCCTGGCTGGCTTGACTGGTGCTGCTCCATCACTGCGGGTGGCGATTGGCTCCCTTGGTTATAGCTCCGTTATGTCTCGCTATGTCCGCCCTTGGGCAATAAAGCACCATTTCGGGGGCTCTGAATCTACTCCCGTCTTGACCCGTGTGGCGAACCTCGAGGCTATCAACTTTACTGTATACTCAGCGTTAGCTCCTGGGATTGGTCGAGCTGCCCTCGTAGATGCCTCATGTCTAGGCACAGTACAATTATCCGGAACATACGCATTGTATTTTCAGTCTGCTTTTGACACCCTAAACCCCAGAGACTTCTCTCAATTCTACCAGTCCGTAGCTTCTGTGGTCACAAAACCAGGCTACTATGATCGTAAATAACGTCACTCACCAAAACCTGCTTGGTCGATTTCCATTGAACTGGGCTTGCCTCCAATGTGTCAGGCGCAGTCGTGATGCCTTCCTCATGGTGACCACATTAATGTACCTTCTGCCGCGTACAAGGGTGGGTTACAAGTTTCAGAGTTCTTCATACATGTCAGCAAAGCAAAGCAGCACATTGATGCTCCCCTGTTACCCACGGCTCCTTTGCACCTTGTCGAGACACTAGGCCATTCCGATCTCGACCCTCTTATTCCCGCCGACCGCTTCAACACTATACAGGCATCCTACTATTCTCCGTTTTCTAAAACTTCGGACAAAGCTTCCCCCCCGGACCAACGACCCAAGCAATGCCCCTCTTGTAGCTCACCTCCATGCCCCCTTGGAATCTTTTGTTCATCCAGGCTCTGATCTAGTTGTCGGCCGGCAGCTCATGGTTATCGAATCGAGCAAGATGCGGAAGTTTAATGGGCGGCCGGCTCCCCTCCAATATCCAGCTGGACAGCAAAAGCATAACCAGTCAGCGACTTTAGGACTGCGCGAATCCTCCTTTTAACCCGAATACGTAGATGGTCGCGCCATATCACCTCACCCTGAAAACCACTTGAGATCATCTCACTCCAGGGCAATAGCTCGCCTGGTCCATACCTGGCTCGCGTATTACGCCTATATTTAAAGGTTTTCACGGAGGTGTAGATGTACGAATGCATAAACTCTGTGACCAGCTGGAGGACGGCCGGCAGCTGAATCATAGGCGCCGCGTTCAGTCGTTTCATACGCACAGATGCGGCAACCTTCTTGGTGAAATTTTTGAATTATTCTCGGGCGATAGCATCATCCCTGAGCACCCAAACTTCGTGAAGGCAATCGCTCGTTAGTCTTTGAATGTAATGTATTGTCATCCCCTTACAATGCTCAAACGTCATTGTGTTGATTATTACCCAAGGAACCAGTAATGGACTCCACAGACTTCTCGTCGGGTCGAACGCAATCTTGCCTTTCGCATTCAGGCTGACTTTGCATATCCATCATAATCATCATATCGAACTCGGTCAAAGCCAGTATATACAAGGTGGTTTTATGATGTACTCATCCTTGAGCATGTCAGAGTTCGGTTCGTTCCTATCACCTGAAAGGGCGTCGCCTTCGAAATGAATATCATGGTCCATGCAACAATCACGTCAGTACGGAATCCAGATTTGTGGAAATAGTCATCACCATAGTTATAAACGAGGTTAGTAGCCTTCGCGTTCGCTCCTTGCTGTGCGCCATTGATGATAACAACTATCTCTTGCCCAGCTTCCTTGCGTAGTCAAGGTTCCCTGGTGTAATACTTAGCGCGTCCAAGAGGTCATTCCGATTAATTGCCCTCCCACGTCATGCGCTGTCGCAGGGAACTATCCCAGTATCCAGACCCTCGAGCCGAAATATGATCTCGATATTCAACGAATGGTTCACTGTCACACATGAAGCTGCTCGAGTTCTGGAAGTTCTGTTAAGGTTATACATCTAGTGCTCTTCAATTATCGTCGACCAGTGATTCACTCGCTGGTCCTCTTTGGTCAAATCAGCATTTTCGACTTATTCTGTTGGCACATACAGCAGATAGTACGTTCGGATTACATCATTCTCTAGTGGCTCATTGGTCAAATTCGTTCCTTCATGCCAATGGCACCACAGGACCCTACGGGAGACCGCTCAATGTAGTTACAAGCCGTGGCTCAGACAGGGCCGGTACAACTGTTTTTGCAACCCCTTTCCCTCTCGCATTTGAGGTACAGCGATCCCCACTGGTAAAGTGTGGTATCAGAGTTTGATTATCTATTCCACATAGCCCTAATTCCATCTTGCCCAAAGGATGTGATCGTCTTTTCCCGGATAAGGTTCGACTTGGAGGTATCCTTCTGAATCTTCGTTATTTACCAGGTGCAATCTATCACTGGAAACCTTCACCTTGCCGAATGTGGATCGCCGGCGTGAGCGTCACTGATGCCTTTACTCTTCATCGTTACTGTGCAAAGCAGATCGCTGGGTCGTTATTCAGCAGGTCGTCTAACGACGATCTCCTCGCCGAGCAACCGTCGACGACCTCTCAGACAGGAAAACCAGCGTCATGATAGGGACTCTGATGGTAATTGATGAACTAGGTGATATTCAGATATTTTGTTTCCGGTTTGACGACGCAAATGAATTTCAGAAACATCAATAAGCGTCTGATGTAGATGTAACCAAAACATGATCATTTGGAATCAATATTAATTACATATCTTCTTTTATCTACTATGTCGGGAGAGGACTCTGTGTAAGTACGTACGGCGATGAAGATACTTTTTCCGAGCCCTTCGAAGGAGGCCCATAAATCTTTTGCATGGACAATGGGAATATTGCTTGGTCACAAACGCTGCCGCCGTGACTCACCTGCCGATTTAGGCATCTGTCACTGATCGCCGAAACTTAGACCATAGTGTGACTATATTTGAGACCACAGCTACCCAAGCTCAAGTCTCAGTGTGAAACAAAGTGCGATATTCTGAAATTTGTAAGTCAGAAACTTGATATCAATCTGATCGCAGCCATCCATTGGGTAATTGACTGCGGGAGTTACTCAGATTTGACCGGCCTCTGATGGCCTTCCACACCTATATATCCTGGAATACAGGAGCCTATTCATCAAAAAACGATGTCTTCCAACGGTTTCGCGACGTTCCAGAAAGAGTTCTCGGGTGATATTATCACTCCTGACCACCCCGACTATGCCAAAGCAATCGCTCGCTGGGCCTTGAACGCGGAGCGAAAGGCTAAGGTAGTTGCTTATGTGAAAGGAGCTAATGATATTGCACTTGCAATCAAGTACGCTCAAGGTGCTCACCTGTCCATTGCCATACGCGGGGGTGGTCATAGTACTCTAGGAGGTAAGCACTTGTATATTTGCTAGTTCGCATGCTTATCGCCTTCAGGGTCCTCTGCTGAGGATGGCCTTGTTATCGATCTGTCGCGATACCTCAACGGGGTGAGGATTGATCCTGAACAGAAGTTGGCGTATATCGGCGGCGGTGCTGTTTGGGCCACCGTTGATAAAGCTGCAATCGAGCATGGGCTAGCTACGACGGGCGGAAGTGTCAATCATGTAAGCGTGATGAATTCGCTCATCATCCGATGTGAAGTGAATGACGAGTTGTGCCTCATTTTAGACTGGCGTTGGAGGGTATGATTGTCAATAAATTCTGTTACAACGCAACTGACACTGTTTCTACGCAGCCTGCTCTTAGGTGGTGGCTTTGGATGGCTTACAGGCTCTCACGGACTTACCATTGACAATCTTGTCCAGGTAATAACGATGGCTATTGCTGTTTGTAAGTTGCTCATGGTTTACAGGCGACCATCGTAGCTGCCGATGGAAAAACCTACATTGCAAGTGAAACCGAGAACCCAGACTTATTTTGGGGCATCAGGGGAGGTGGTAGCAATTTCGGCGTGTTAGTTGAGGCCGTCTTGAAGTTGTATCCTCAACGCCGGACCATTTTTGCCGGCCCAGCTATATTTCCACCTCACGTCTTTGAAGATCTCATCGTGCTTACAGAGAAATGGTTGTCAAAAGGAACATCTGGTAGGGAGGCAATGCATCATATGTTCACGGTAGCTCCTGACGGCTCGGGTGTAAGTGTCCACTCCTTGCCGTTATTAAATCATTATTCATTCCGCGACTTGTAGCCCTGTATCATTATCCTTTTCTTCTATAACGGATCCGAGGCCGAAGGACGTGAGAATTTCAAAGCATTTTTCGACCTGAGTAAGTATCATCGAAAATTGTATTGTGGAATACACTGAAACGCTGTTGAAGAGCCGGTGGTTGATCACACACATGAAATTCCCTATGAAGAGCTGAACGGAATGATGGTGAGGTCTTCATATCATGTCATAACTTACTCATCCGGCCTCTCAATACGGTTAACTAACAGAATAAGAACGTCGAGCATGGCAGGTGCCGTTACATGAAAGGAGCTTACTTCAAAACTCCTGATCTCGACTCGACCCGAGAAGCATGGAATTACTTGGTCAAGAGCTGCAATAATGAATTTGAAGGTGTCATCATCTTCGAATACATCAATCAAGAGAAAGTTTTGTCTATTGCCAATACTGCAACTGCGTATTACAATAGGCAAGGTGGTATGAACATGATAACATCCTGGACCTGGGATGACAATACCCCTGAGAATCTTGAATATGCGAGGAAAGTCGGGCAAGAGATAGTCACGATTGTCGGTCGCGGTCAGCAGAAAAATAATGCAGGCAGGGATATTAACCTTGGGTATGGAAACTATGGTCAGTCACATCTTTCCAGTGCGCCCTTTATAGTGATTGTTCATACTATCACACATAGACCATGATGTTCATATTGAAGGCGACATTACGGCTATTCGAGGCAAGGCTGAGGGTGTATTCGGGAAGAATTACTCCAGGCTTCAGGCTATCAAGAATAAATTTGATCCTAATTTGGTTTTCAACAAATGGTTTGCCATTACACCCTTAGCAGAATGATTTCTTTTAGCCAACATTGAACATCTTTTTGTTAATTATTGATTGTCAAGAGTGTTCATCTGGAATTTGACCTTTATGTTCCTACTTCTAATCTGCTATAAGTGTTGTAACATAACATAAATCCCTTTCATTAGTATATGATTGTCTGACTACCTAAGATCTGAGATTCAAGGCTGTGCATTACATAATGGTTGAGTTAATATTATTTGATTATATTTATATTTATTTGTTTTGAGTCTACTATCAGAGTACTGATGGCCATATACATAAACAAAGACCAGTCCTTTTCAAACTATCACTCCCATACCCCACGGCACTTCACGGAATATACAGTCTCAAGGTAAGTTTTCATTGCAAATGCAGTTTCTGCTCTAGTATGTTTGGGCAATATGCTATTCTTGCTCATTCAGCCAGTCAAGAACCAGTGACTCACTTTTCTGAATACTGACCCAACTGACCTGCATTTCAGGTTTATACTACAAACATGATGGAAATAGCTTATTCCATGGCTTCAAATGGTATATATATCTACTATTTTCTGAAGTATGTGCTCACTTCAATCTCTTAGGGCCCATTTCGATGCAGGATCCAAGTAGTCAGCTCAATATTTCATACTGCTGAGAGCTTTCTAACTGTTCATCTTAACTCACACAGCCTCAAGTTCAATATTTGGGGACAGCCCATCACCACTGGAACCTACAACAATTAAGGTAAACTTTCAAAGCTTTTATTAAACAAAAACACTTAGATTATTCTTTGGACAATGAAGCTTGTGGAAATGCAAACACCAAGCTCAGAAACACCTTCACAACCCAAACAACTGGAATTTGTAGGAGTTGTCATACCACCCCCTCCTTTGTGGGTAGCAAAGAAATTGAGTGATAGTATTCAGGATAGTTATGCTGTAAGTTGTAATGCTTTGGCTCATTGAACTCACCATTTCTAATGAATATTCAGCCTACATCAACTTCATCATCAACAACAGGCTCACTAGCAGACATGCTTATGGTGGCATTTTCAAGTAATGCTATGGAGGAATCTCCATCACCTATCAAGAATCAAGATGCTGACCATACAGCACCGCAAGTTATTAATAACAAACATGAGGCCGGCACACTTTACAGTTTACCATCACCCATCAATGATTGCACTGCCGCCCAAGTTATCAATGGCAAGCAGAATACCGACACACACTATCACTCGCCGTCTGCGTCCTCAACAAGCACGCCGCTTCCACCGCGCCTGCGTCCTCGGCCTGATGGCAGTCGTGGACGCGGCGGTGCGTTGAAGGGACTTACCCAGCAGGATTTGGATTTGGCGTTAAGTGTTGAAATCGCTGAGGTATGGCTTCCGGACTCAAACACCTGGAAATCTGCCAGTCAAGTGGACGAGCCTCATGAGCATCGGGAATCGACTATAGACGGTATCGCCGATATAGACCAGCGCACAGCTCACGATGCTGATACCGAGATGCTAAATTCTTCAAGCAGGATTCAAGCGGAGGGCGTCGGCCACACATTGTCTATCGATACTACAGATGAAATAGATTCGGCCGCGGTGGTGGACGAACTAATACATGGCGGCGATGAGGCCACAACGGAGCATGTTGACGTCCAAATGGCGGAGCCGATCGACGGAGACGCGCATTCGACGAACGGGCCAATAGAGGCAGAGAAAATTCCCATTAAATGGGAGGCCGCGAGGGATACCGATCCCCGCTCAAGAGCGTTCATCTCAGAGCTCGAAATATTATCAGCCACTCTGCGACATTTGATTCATGCAAGTGCTAAGCACGAAATCAAGCGCGCAACGCAGGAGGAGCGAGTAGGAGCCAAACTGCCTCCCATGAATGGGCCCGATATGGACCGCGCAGAGACAGATAAGCAGTTGGACGGCATGGAGGCTACAAATAACCTATCCCACTTACGGGATAACATCCGAAGCGTATCAGCTACTGGCTCGAGTCGATCATACGCCGTGCCAGCGCGACAACTAGCCCAAGCCTTCGTAAAGACCTTTGAAGATATGTTTGGGCAGAGAGACATCATGTGGGGAAGTGGTCCTCGCCCTGTGGCGAAGGTAAGGCTTCTCTCAGCGGGTCACACATGGAATGCTGTGGAACTAACAAGGAACATTGACGTCAACAGCACCATGTTGAACAGAAACCTAGACGCGGTCGGCCAGGAATAGGAATAGTGAAGCGCGGGAGGCATAGAACATCAGCAGGGGTTCCTGGTGATGGCAGACTATTCCTAGATAGTGACGATGATTTATCCATGGTCAAAGGAGGGGACAGCGACAGGACCAACGATATCGCGGGTACCGACGTCGAGTCAGAATACGACGTGGTAGGCGGTCAAGCTGATGACACGCGATCGAGGAAGAAAGCTACCCCGGTGCTTGACATCGGTAACGAGCACAAGCGGAGACAATCACTCGCCCCCGCTATGATGCATGCTCCTGGATTCCCCGCAAATGTGCCGATCAAGATTAGTCTTGAAACGGCCATGGATTGGACGCGAATGTTGCAGAAACTGATCAAGGGAAAATCTCGCTTACGACGAGAGGTGAGTTATTAAGTGTACGGCTCGGAATTTGATGTGGCTTGCGTTATAGTTTCTTTATCTCGACGTCGGTGCTGATACATTGTGTAACTTTAGGAACTAATAGGAATAGGGAAGCTCATGGACGACGTCCAAAGGTATTGGCAAGACAAGCAACTGGCAGAAAATGTGCTCGAGGTGGGTTGTGTTCGGATAATCGCACTGGCAATCACTCTGAGAAATTATCAGGAGTCTAATTTTCTGGAAAGCTTGGGCCACCTGGCCACACTGACCGAGGGAGAGATAGGGTACGGAGATGAGCAGGGGCTGAGAAAACGAGCACAGAGACTCGTGGCTCTGTTTAGTGACCGTGAGAAAAGCAGGTGTTGATATAATTTAGTAATCCCTATTCGTTCTTCTTCATCTCACTCCATCAATAATGCTCGCTCTCGTTCACCCATTCGACCCGTCCCCTGAGCATCATACTAGAAAAATTCCAAGACTTCCCAGTTTTACAAAACAGCAATCAAAGTCAATATCTTTTGCGAAACCATACGCCATCCCACAGTCAACTCAAGCCTCCTCTTCTTCGTCTTCCCAACACCACCACCACCACCCAGAGCAGTCACCAGCACCGGCGAGTTCTGAACCAATATCACCCCAACAGCATCACCAGCTTCCTCTCGACATCAACTCCTATCCACCAACAGACCTCTTGAAAGTTCTCGCATCACTTTTAACACAGATTGCGGCGACGAATGATAAACTCGAATCTGCGTCTGGTACTCCAGAAAATCAGTCTGGTCATTCGCTGCCACATGCAACGCCCATCTGGCACACTCTGACGACGGCCTCGAAGAATGCTCTTCTCACCCCCTCGTCGACACTCACTTTTCATGCCAGGAACGTTCCGACCATCACACTCGAAGCCTACCTGCTTCGTATCCTCAAATATTGTCCTACCTCCAACCAAGTCTTCCTTTCCCTGCTAGTTTACTTCGATAGAATGTCTAAGCTTAGTTCAGAGGCCATTGGGAGGACTTTTGTGATAGATTCCTACAACATTCATCGCCTTGTCATCGCAGGGGTCACAGTGGCAAGCAAGTTTTTTAGTGATGTATTTTATACGAATTCCCGTTACGCGAAGGTGTGTTTTCATTCTTTTCACCATCCCCTTTGCTTTGAAAACTCATTTTTGAGCAAGGTCGGAGGTCTCCCTCAAGCCGAGCTAAATCAGCTTGAACTACAATTTCTCCTCCTCAATGATTTCCGCCTTGTCATATCTCCCGACGAAATGCAACGATACGCCGAACAGCTTATTCTGTTCGCCCATGGCGACAATCCCACTGCAGCGCCCATTTCTTCCCACTCCTCCCAACCTTCCCCCTTATCCACACCTACGCATGCAAAACCAGCAACATCGCCTTCTTCAACGCATATAAGCCGCGTGCCGCAGGGTGCAGTAGCTATGGGCGCTATTGACGCATACGGCGGGCGAATACCGGATGACCGGGCTGCGGCATATCGAAGCCATTCCCAACCCGAAGTTGGCATTGGCAAGTATCAATCTCATTCGCAATCATCTACATATCACTCCAATTCCACACCCTCTTCTTCTCATCATCTTCCGTGGTCCGCATCATCATCATCATCATCTGCCAGCCACTATAGTGCCCCTAATGTCAATAGTGGCGGTCACAACAAAACGCCCCCTGCTAGGCCAAGGGTACACCTCAATCGCCAAGACGGCGACGACGATGATACTGAGACTGAGACGGAAACTGATGTGGCCGAGGGTGATGACACAACAGATGACGAACCCACGATTCGGCCAGCACACTCAAGTGCGGGAAGTTCATGCGCTAACTCTGATACTCAAAGCCTGTATAGCGTCAGTACGGATGAAGGGGATACAGGGGACGAGGGTGGAGATGAACATGATGTAGGCGACGGCGAGCATGATGAGTGGATAGGGCGAGGACCATCTAAACCTGCAAGGGAGGGTGGTGGGGGCGGGAGGAAGGGAGAGGGTGACGCTACCCCAGAAAGGAGATTATTTGTCGTTGGTCGCTCGCCAAAGGACAGGGATATAGTGGATCATCACATGGGGAGTCCTTAAAGCCCTCTCGTCCAATATGTGTGCCGCCCGACGTCCTGCATAATGCCACCTATACCGCTACCTTACCCTATCCCCAAGTTACGCGTATAACGTTATACGTTTCAGGTTCATTCTCCTCTTTTATCATTGCTGTCTGCGGGATCATTGTCATTCCTCATCATGCAAGTATTTATTTGTCTCCCTCTCAACTGGAACACATCTTTTTTCGCTCTTCATGTGAAGTAGTGGGACCCCTCTGCAATTACGCCCTTTCCTCTACTTCCCCCCCACCGTGATCTTTTGCTTTCACCTCTTCGTCTGATGTGCAAACATTCTTTAGATACTGTTCCTGCGACTCGGATAATTTTCTCTCGTTTTCATTCATTCATTTCTCCTTGCAATTTGCAGATCCCATACCAATGAATTACGACGACTGTAGGTAGTTCTGTGATTAACTCAGACAGTAGTACAATGCCACTTGTATGTACTATAGCATGTAGGATATTCATGATACTACAACGTTCATCATGTATCACTCGACTATTCAACCGAGTAAATCGATGGAAGAAGGTACTATTGCTGTCATTCGACATTGATCTGCTAGTTACCGGGCTAGCGAAATGAAGGGCCGATTGCACGCCTAAATTCAATGAAAGAAGCGAGCACAACCAATAACAATATATAGATTCAAAGCATTAAGCAGTCTATCCGATCATTATATTTTTCCGATAAGTAGGTTCCTGATGATTTCTCTACCAGTTATGCGAACGGTATTGTAAACGGTCATGTAGTCAAGCGTTGAGGTAAGCGCATCTGCGAAGCCGAATGGCAGCATAAGGGGTATCCAGCCTAGAAATAGCAGATGAATAAGCAATCTTCGAAGAGTTGGATATATATACCGACCTCTAGCGTACTCCATCGCGAAGCATCCTTTATGCATTTTATACTGCTTTCGCACACCTCTTGGCATTATATGCACACTACCCGCAGGGTATCTCTCTGCCTCAAAGCTCCCCAGTGTGTACGCCCACTGCTCCCCTTCCAAAATATGGAAATAGTCATCCGCCGTATGTATCCCGGTATGACCCTCCGTACCCAGAGGCGTACCGAAAATGATCAGGTACTCGGTGATACTGGTGTGGATGAGGTACATCCCACCCATTGCTCCGCCGGCATTGTTAAACACCCATTCGTGCTCGTTGGTGTTGAGACGGATTTTGTTGGCGGCGTGGGGGTATTCGGCGGTTAGGTTTGTGACGATGTGGTGGACCATGCCGGCGGTATTGCCTGGGTTGGCGGCGATGGCTTCTTTCGCAAGAGCGTGTAGTTTGGCTGGTTCGAACACATACCACCGGTCCTGATAGAACGCGACGCGTAGATACTAAGAAAATAGGAATAAGAACGACAATGAAAACTTACCTTAATGGTATCTAACCATCCACAAAACGCGATGAACAAGCAAAATATAGCAGCACGCGTTGCCCATTTCATGATCGGGTCGCGTTGCTGTTCAACACCTTTCGTGATTTTTGCTTTTGTCGTAGTCATGATAAAGTCGTAGCTCGACGAGCAGGGCGAAGATGTGCCTTGAGAAGAGACACAGGCGTGTAATAAGTCATTTTGAACTCGTACCACTCGCGAATATATGTTGATGCGTGATCGTACCATTTATTTGCCAAGCTCAGATATTCCAAATAGGGTCCTCAGGGTTCGCCGTCATCCAGTAAGCAAACCATCGACACTGAAAAGGGCGATGATACTTGACCCATACCAAACTGGCTGTGCGGCTATAACGTATTTGAAGTCTTAAAGAAGCATGGCTGAGGTTGGAACAATATAGATACACAAAGGGCGGCGAAGAGTTACTAATCTTCGCCGTATTTACTTGTCGCCCTTGATCTTTCGACTCTTAGATGTCACCATTTTTCCCTATGTCCAATCATTATTCTTCAAACGTGAAGAAATCTTTTGACTGTGCCATCCCCGCCCAAGTGGAGTCAGCCAAACTTATTTTGGAGGCTGGATTAATTTTCTGGGGAGTGTCCGGGACTCCGACGTGCTTTGGGCCCCCTGTCCCGGAGCTGGATTTTTGAGGGTTCTACTCGGATGAGGACGAACCAACCAGGGGATGAGCATCCCATCCTGCGAGCAGATGGCGCCCTGCCGTTCCAACTCAATACTGCCTAGCATATGCTCGATCGTGGCATTGATACTGTTATGCGAAAGGAAGAGTGGTGGGCAGACGCAATATCGAGGAAGATGACAATTGACCCCTTGATTCAGAGGAGTACTAATCGTTATTACCTTTGTTCTGAGCAGCCTACTGTTGACCTTCGACGTGGCCAACTTGTCTCGTTGTGATTAGCATGTACAATGTCTTCATCATGGTAGAACACATTGTGGTACTTCTTCCCATAGGTTTTTGCGGTACGAGTTATGGCACACAAATGTGTCTTCTGTTGTGTCGGCTTTTGATCATAGCTCTTTGCATTACCACCTCTGGTTGCCAGGAAGGAGCGAGACATATTCCAGTAAATCCATACTCGCGCTAATATTAATCACTTGTCGACGCTACGAATGGCAATTCATGAGGCTGGAAAGGACGAAGCACATTGGACGACAGGTGTTTAGAACAAGTACTCCTTCGCATCTAACCGATATATGAAGTCTTCTCCATCTAGACGGCCTGACAGTTCCCGAGTGTCTTGTTCAAACGGGTGATCCGCCCAATAGGAAGTTCTCGTTTCTGGTTCTATCGTTTTTCATGGCGGGAAATACTTGATTTCTGATGGTCTTACAAAGATATGGATGCGCATCCATTACTTTTCGATAAATGGTTCCATATCAGCCTAACGTCAGCAACACATCGTGGTGAAGCACATTATGGCACTTAGTGATTCCCATATATTTTAGCGGTACAACCCTCTATATTGGTTATAGTGCCCTTCGCCACCTGACTACCATTCATAGCTCTTCCCTTTTCCCATTACTACCGTTATTGTCCGTATCCGGAGGCAAGCAGAGAGCAGGCGTCGTCCCAGTGAATTGATATTCGCACTTCTCCAGCTCAACAACGCTGTGGATAGTATTTTCGAGGCCGCAGGAAAGAACGAGCTGTGATGATAACACAGGATATTCATTTATCATCCAATCATCGTGAGCAGGGATTATACGTACCACCACATTGCGCTCAGGTCCATTCCAGCAGCGAGTACCATGTTTGTATATTTGCTTAGAGTAGAACTCTGGTGTTCCGATTTTGACGTTTGGATCCGGGTTCCAGGATTGGAATTTCCTGTGATTAGTAAAGTCAGATTGCGAATAAGCGTAAAGATAAATGAATGAACAAACCCAAGGCTGAAAGTGCTACCCCCATTGTTGGGTTTCTGCTTAGCTTCACCGAATAAACAAACTTCATACGTATACCTTTTTAGATCGATAGACGATGAGGAAGCATTGAGGTAAAGGCAGAGAGACAAGGGAAAGCACATACTCTCCAGTATTCTTCTCCAAGCAAGTGCCATCGAGTTTCTTCCATTCACCTTCCGCGCCAAAGCCTTCGGGGTTGAAAATATCCTCCAAGTCTTCCTGGGCTCTCTCCTGTTCCTGTTTGACGGAATTGAGCTTACTTTCAGCATCCGTCAGGGCCTGGCGAGCACGGGTAGAGTCTATTATCCAACGTTTATTTTAGGATTCGTAAGGTCATAGTTGAGAAAGTAATTACCAGCAGCCGCGTCGCTTGACGACCGAATGATGCCCAATTTCTCCAGCCAAGAGGTTAGAGTGTACTTGAAATCCTCGAATTGTGGGTAAATAGAATCTGGAATATATGATGAGAGGTCGAAAACTGTGCGATCAGCCTGTCAGTACGAAAGATTCATATACATCCATAAATGGGACCTACGAAGTGACTCAGAGGGAGGGGTCTGGACATGTTCGTCATGCTCTAGCAGAAGAGAAACATAATCCGTATTCAACAGCGGATCAAGGTCCCTCTCAAGTTCCTCGGCTGTCCACATTCCCTCTTCCAGCGTTTCAACTACCTTGTCTTCTTCTTTCTCATCTTTAACTTCACCATCATTCGCCGTTTCATCATCCTTTCCTACATCGTTGATGTGGGGCAACCCAGCAAGGAACTCCCAGCCACGGACAGCCTCAAGGACAGCCATATCTTGGTAGTTAGGATTATATCCGGTACGGAGAGCATCGAGGATATCGCCAAGGGCTTTTTCACGTTCAAGGTGTTTCTTGTGTTCGCGCTGAAGTGATTTGAGGGCGTTTGAGTGTTTGATAAGAGAGGTATATAGGGCTGAATGGAGTTGAGACTAATTGTGTGTCAAAAATAAGGAGGATAACATACGAGATTCTTTCTTATGCTCGAGGGCGGCCGCGGAAATAGATTCTGTACGTTCAGCGATGTCTGCGGTAATTCATTAGGCGATGTCAGCCATATTAACTCCAGTGACTTTGAGAACCGACCTCTTAGGCGTTCCACCTCCTTCTCTCTAGCGGCAATTTCTTGCACGTTGGACTGAATGAGGGCTTCTAACCGCTTCTTCTCTTTGTGGGCGAAAGCAATGTACGTGGATCGGATTTTTGAGCCCTAGACGATGGTCTCAGTATGGGTGACATGAATATGGCTTATGTTATCCCACAGTCTTGCGCAGTTTACGCTCCTCGTCACGTTTCTTCCTGTATGCTTCACCAATCTCCTTGCAATTGTTTGGACACACGCCCGAGCGTTCATCAGAACCGTCACAACATTGAGGTTCTGGCTTCAAGTTGAGTAGAGGAATCCAGACGACATGTAAGGACTACATACCACATAGCCCATCGTTTACCTGCCAAGCAGGGATACTTGCACCAATATGTCCCTCGTTGCGGCAGTAGAAGGTGCCATTAGGACAGGCCCCAGTACCTATACAACATAGAGAAATTGAGTATAAATATACTTTTACGTTCCTGAGCTTTATTGCATGCCTGGTTCATCACTACCATCCTTGCAGTCGCAGTAGTCGTCGTTTACAGCGGTCCAGGATATTTCCTTGGACCCATCTAAACATTTCCAGGTGCCAGTGGCGGAGGGGGTGTATTGGTAAAGTAGTTCTGGTGCAACGCCAAATGTCCTATCTATGCTAGCGAGGACTGGTAGAGGTAATGGCAGTAGGAACAGCCAGGGAATCATTAGGCCAGTATGTTTCGAGCTATTGCATTGACGTGGAAGCAACTGTGATCGACGCTGTTTTGTTTTGTTTGTAACACAGCACTTTTGCCATCACGGTACAAATAGTAAGCGTAAGCAGGAAAATAGCTACCTCCAGTCGAGGCGTCTGCAATACTCACCGCCCACAGACGACAGGTCCTACAACATGGTGAGTTCCTTTTGTGTCCGTCAATGCCCTCTGCGACGTCCTCGTATCCTGCTTGAACGTTGTTTGTCACTTTCCAATGCGATGAACACTCAAAGGTCGCTGGATGGGTTGGCGCAAGGCCGGATGACGCTCCAAAATCCACCCATACTGATGTCGTTCACTTTAGGCCAAAGCAAAAGCAGCCGCATCATCAGGCGGCGGAAAAGCCGCAAAGAAGAAGAAGTGGTCCAAGGGAAAGGTCAAGGACAAGGCCCAACACACCCCCGTCCTTGACAAGGCTTTGTACGACCGTATTTTGAAGGAAGTCCCGACCTTCCGATTCATCAGCCAAAGTATCCTCATTGAGCGATTGAAAATCAATGGTAGTCTGGCACGGGTTGCTATTAGACATCTGGAGAAGGAGGGCCAAATCAAACGCATCGTGCACCACTCCGCTCAGCTCGTATACTGTACGTTTATCTGCTTCTTTTATCGTTGTTGTCGGTGAAGCTGAACTGGTTGTGTTTTAACAGCACGAACAACGGCTGGCACAGATTAAATGACTGTCATCATTTTTCGTCATTACGCACTTATGCATATGTAATCCAACACTCGCATGCCAATTGTATGCTTTCTTCTCCTGATATCTAGCATCATCCATAGTACCTGTATAAGTGGTGAGATTGTGTGTCAAACGGTCTGAGGTATCGCTACGCTCCAACAACTCCAGCGCTGACTTAGAAATCACTGCTCGTGAGCATGCAAGCATCCGCAGGCAGAAATTCTTCCCATCTTGATAAGGCCAGAGAGATAGATTTGCGCAATGCCTACTGAAGGTTATTACATCGGCGTTGACGTAGGGACTGGTTCGACGCGGGCTTGTCTAGTCGATCAGGAAGGTAAAACCCTTACATCTTCCACTCAAGACATCCAGACCTGGCGGGATCACTCTGATCATCGTATCTTCGAGCAATCAACTACCAACATATGGATTAGCATATCCAAAGTGATCAAGAATGTCGTATCTACTTCAGGGATCTCGCCATCGGACGTGAAGGGTGTTGGCTTCGACGCTACCTGTTCGCTGGCCGTCACGGATGAACAAGGCGAACCGATAGTCGTCACAAAAGGCCCAGAGTTAGGTCAAATAGGGGAACGTAATATCATTCTTTGGGCGGACCACCGCGCAGAGGCAGAGGCCGAGCTGATCAATAGCACTGGCTCTCTGGTCCTCGACTATGTAGGAGGGACTATGAGCGTAAGCCCCTGCCGCCGTCTCCCAATGCTTCCCTTAATTAACCACGCCGTAAATCCTATAGCTTGAGATGGAGGTCCCAAAAGTCCTCTGGCTCAAACACCATATGTCTTCCGCCCTCTTCTCCCGTTGCCAATTCTTCGACCTCCCTGACTACCTCACTTACCGCGCAACATCCGACCCCGCACGCTCATGCTGCTCCCTAACATGCAAATGCTCATACGTCCCAGAGAAAGGGTGGCAAACGGATTTCTTTGAGAAGGTGGGGTTGGGTGACCTGAAGGAGAAGGGGTATAAGCAGATTGGGGAAGCGTTGAGGAGTTGTGTATTGAATGCGGGGGTACCGGTGGGTGGAGGGTTGACGAAGAGAGCAGCGGAGGAGTTTGGGCTTGTGGAGGGGACCCCGGTTGGTAGTGGGTTGGTTGATGCGTATGGTATTCCCGTTATACTCTCTTCTCAGTACGCTGATACGGCAATTGTAGGTATGCAGGCTGGCTGGGGACCGTTGGCGCTAGGCATAAAGTCGACGGCAAGATAGCAGAAGAGACCCCTTCGATTGAAGAATCACGACATCGTCTTGCAGCTGTTGCAGGCACAAGCACTTGTCACCTCGTTCAGGTAAGCCAGTATAGAGGAATAAACCCTTTCCAAACATTGACCGATTTCTTAGAGTCCAGATGGCGTCTTCGTTCCAGGCGTGTGGGGGCCGTATAAGGTACGTAAACAGTTCTGAAATCATTCTTGGACTCACCGAACACCAGGATGCCGTATTTCGTGGCTGGTGGATGAATGAAGGCGGACAGTCTTCTACAGGGCAGGTACTACTCACACCAGATAGTGCAACCAAGCTCCCCTATGCTCATTAAGTGACTCGTAGCTCATCGACTTCATCCTCACTACTCATCCCTCATACAATAAACTAGTTGAGACCGCTAAGGAAAAGCAGACCGACATCCACTCTTGTGAGTTCTTTCGGTTTTACACCCATAATAAATGTTGATCACTCACTGTTCTACAGTACTGAAATCACTCTTAGAGGAATTACGCATCGAAAGCAAAGTCGACAGCCTTGCGGAGCTGACCAAAGATCTACATTTCTATCCGGATTTCCATGGTCAACCCCAGCACATATACTTCTACATACTTGTAAACCTGACTTCGGTGTAGGCAACAGATCTCCTATCGCTGACCCACGAATGCGTGGTTCAATCGTCGGACTCGATCTCGTATGTCCTTACGATCCCATTCCCCATTCCGCTTCTTCCCTTCATTGACACATATCGTCAGGGCACCAGCCTCCAAGACCTCGCCCGCAAATACAACGTCGTCCTCGAATCCATAGCCCTTCAAACTCGCCATATTATCGATACCATGAACTCCCATGGCCACGCCATCACTTCTATCTACGTCAGTGGTGGTCAAGCACGTAACATCGCTTTGATGCAGCTGTTCGCTGATGTGTGTAACATGCCGGTAATCTTACCGTATGATCATTCGGGCGCGGTAGTCTTGGGGGCGGCGATGTTAGGCAGGGTTGCGGCGGAGGCGACACACAAAGGGTTGGGTGGGGATATGGGAGAGAAAGAGCAGCAAGAATTATTGTGGAAGATAATGGTGAATACTCTGCAGTGTTGTTGTCGTATGATGCTAAATGGTCTGTAGGTCGAAATGACGCCTCCAGGCGTACGGATACTGCCGTCTGCAAGTCCGAAGGTGAAGAAATTGTTGGAGGCGAAGTATAAGATCTTTTTGGAATCAATCGAAATCCAGAAACGATGGAGGAAAGAAGTGGCTGATGCATTAGCCGACGATTGAATGTAATGTAGCGTATACAACAGACACTTTCACTTGGAATTTATGGCGCGTTATTCGTTGTATGCGTCATGTAAATCATATAATGCATATGCGAGTGGACATGTACAGCATACATGGTGTTTTGAGGATGTACGGTAAACACGGAAGCGCAAGGGAAATCATGAATGGTAATATACGAAGCTGTGCGTTTAGACCTCCTTGACTTTGACCGTACCACGGAGGAGACCAGTCTGGTTGCGGCCAACATACACATTGAGTACTTCTCAGGAAATATAGGGGAAAGAATACGTACCCGGCGAGCAGCAATAAGACCAACTTTCTGTCCAGGAACGGCTGAGCGAGCGATTGTGGAGGCCTTTCCGATATGTTGGTGGTTACCACCACCATGAGGATGGTCAACGGGGTTCATAGCAACACCACGAGTACGAGGCCAGCTGCAATACACATTAACATCAACATGACAAAAAGATAAGGATGTAGCATACTTGTAACGCTTGGCCTTGAACTTGTAGTACGCTCTACCAGCCTTCAACAAGGGCTTATCAATCCTTCCACCACCAGCAACAATTCCCACTGTTGCTCTTGCCGAACTCGAAATCGTCTTCTTCGCACCACTGGGCAGGCGAACACGAGTCTTGTTCTCATCCGGCGCGTGTCCGATGATGGTAGCATAGTTTCCGGAGGTTCGGGCGAGCGCACCGCGGTCACCGGTCTTCTCCTCAACGTTGCAAACGATGGTACCTTCAGGGCATTGGCCGACGGGGAGGACGTTGCCGACAGCGAGTTGGGCTTTTTTGCCGCAATAGACAAAGGCACCGGTGTGAAGGCCTTCGGTAGCAATGAAGGTTTCCTTGCGAAGCTTGTAGCGGTAGGGGTCGCGGAAGACTACACGAGCGAGTGGTGCACCACTGAAAGACATGGGAACTCATGAATGAGGTGACAAGTCAAATAATTTGAGATATATACGAACCGGCCGGAGTCGTGAATAATTTCTTTGACGATGCCACGAATGTAGCCGTTGCGCTCTGCGAAGTCGAGAGCACGGAAGCGGGCGGGTGCTTTGTTGTGGTGGGTGTGCGCCTTGAACTATATGATACAAAAAGAGCATGAATGAAACGAGCAAGTCGAGGAGTCCGGGATATACGAACGATTGCGTGTGATCGCCTCTGTGCCCTGATAACCCGACCCATCGTTTAATCTATGAAAGGAATGTGATCAGTAAAGTGTTGAATGTAGAGGGTTTGCGAGAAGGTGAGACGTCTGGATCAGGCCAATATAGCATATCCCAGAGTGCCAAAGGCCATCCATTCGAATTTGGGCACTATCGACGCCGTTTTTTGGCTCGATCCACTCCAGAATTGATTTGCAGATGATTTTGACGTATA
Organism: Pleurotus tuber-regium; assembly: GCA_014058305.1. Taxonomy (NCBI): domain Eukaryota; kingdom Fungi; phylum Basidiomycota; class Agaricomycetes; order Agaricales; family Pleurotaceae; genus Pleurotus; species Pleurotus tuber-regium. The sequence continues at coordinate 1,089,561 of JACFYU010000024.1, forward strand.
TTCTATAACACAGAGGCAGCATACTCACCTATTGGCGTATCTTGAGGAATGTCTTCAGATTTGGAGGCGTTGTGTCGATGAGTACGCTGCTTGGTTCTATTTGGCAGTATATACTAGATATAGGATAAAGTTCTCACGCTCTTGGTCAACATCTACAGCGAGTGCTCCAGTGACGGCCCACGCAGAGGCTGTCAAGGATCGAGGCTTCTGTACACATTGCTATACTAATCTAGACAGAGATGCTAGCGATATGGAGGTAGACGGCGTGTGCATTCTATCGTGTAACTACTTGATTGTATTTATGAATCATGCAGTTCCGGAGCGGTGATGTATTCACATCCAGCCTAGCATGCAACATAAAAGGGCTCGAGGAACCGATAGATAGCTGCTTTCCCTTCCCCTCTTCTCTTTGGTCTCATGAGAATCCCTGTCCCTGTCCGATTTTTTGGTACGCGGAATTTCAATATACACAAATTGATAACGGAATCGTAATAAACAAGAGGAAAAACAGAAGCGATGAGACTACAATTGACGAAGAAGAGATCAGAAGGGCCTGCCGATGTGAGAGAGGGACAGGATCAGGATCAGCACATTAGAATAGAGGGGTGGTAACGAGTTTAAATAAGAGAACCGGATGGGTTTGAAATCGGCAGAGAATTTGGGCAAGACGATGAGTAGGTTCAAGACAGAGAGTCGAGGTGCGATGTTGGTATTCCCGTCGCCGTTAGAGACGATGATGAGCTGAAGACCAAGTTGAGACTCCGCGGGACCAGGAAGAGTCACACGAGGCGCTTAGCAGTCAGAGACCCGCCCAACAGCAACGAGGTAGTGAGCAACAGCAGGAGGTGTGAGTGTGATACTTTGCCTTCACAGCTTCTCAAGTCCGCTAGTACTGACCGCCTAATGATCCTGCCTTAGGCCCGAAAACACGAGTTCCCAGTGTGTTGCCTGTCCAGGTCCAAAATTTCCGCAGATTCGCTGTATTCTGAACGGGATTTCTGTTCTAAATGATTCATCTTGATCGTAATCATTGTTTCCCTTCAATCCCTTTACCCTCAGTCTGACTTTGACATTCCTCGTAAAACAGATCATCACAAAGTTCTTCCTGCTTGGGATCCTCTTCCCCCTCATGACGACGCCCAGTCCTTCAATCCAGACAACTTCTTATCAGATTCCCCTAAACCCGCCAGCAATTTCTCCGCTCAACCAGATAATCCTAATCCTCAATCAGCCCCATCTTCTCTTCCCGGACCCGTCACAGCTGCTGACGCAAACGATCATACCTCTCCCCCTCCCACAGCCGACGGCAACACTGCCTCCCCTACAGGAGAAGACCGCAGCTCTTCCTTGTCCCCGCCACCAGAGTCCGGCTCTCCGCAAACACATAACGGCTCTGTAAGCTCACCCGCCCCTCCCCCGACCACCACCGAAGACAACGACGCAGAGAAGCAAAAACCATCATCCATAGCTATAAAGACTGGGCTGGAACAATCATCGCGCCAATCAACACCACTTAGCGAACCTCCAGATCAGGAGGACGATGCTGATTCACCCGCTGACAACTTGAAGGAAGGAATGCCGGAAGAGTCGTCAGGTGCGGAGGTGTCAGAGGCCAATGAGGCCTCCGAATCAAAACCGCCGGAAAGCGGTCAGAATATTAATGGGACTGCTTCGAAACCTTCTGCTGATGGTGGCGAATCATTGTCGGACTCGCGGTTGGATACGAACACGCCCTCGTCGTGGAATAATGACTCGTTAACGAAAACTTTTTCCGGGACCACAAACGACCCCAACTCCATATTGCCTTCCCCCGTAGCGCCCAGTCCAACATCATCAATATCGCAGGGAAGTGATCCGAAGGTTATGACGGTATTAGAGTTGAACGCTGAGTTGCTTAAGTACGTTCATTATCACAGTCATGATATAATTCGTATTAAATAGTTTTCAGAGTATTCATGGAATTTCAAAGCCGTGGCATGCAAGTGGCAGATCCGATACCTTCCCAGTTAGTCACACTCTCCCTTCTTATCGTCTGCACTTACCTACGCCATTGGCAGGTATTTTGCTCGTCTACAGTCTAATTTAGCGTGGTTAGCTGCCGCGGCTGATCAGAGTAGGCAAGGAGTGAGTTCCTTTGTTTCTGGATTTTTCGCATATGGGCGGTACTCAAGTGCGGATAGAACCACAGTAATATCTCCCTACCGATGATGGACCCGCCCGCACCAGTCGACTTTACCTCCATCGATCGTATTCGTCAACTTTATGCTGAACTTCCAACCGTGTTTGCAAAAGAGATGGCGAGGCGGCAACAAGCCGTCCTTTCATCTGTCAACGCTGCTGCTAGCCCCAGTACCCCCAACCCTTCCAATCACCTCAAACGCGACCGCCCCCACGACACTCCTACTAACACAGATCCGCCCAATATCAAGCGCAGGGATACTGGCGAGAGCAAGCCGAATTTTGGCCCCTCTCCTCAGTCCCCAGCTCCTCCTAATAATTACACTAATAACATGAACGCCAGCAATCCTATGCAGCAGACACCCACTCCCAACCAATTTGGTATGCCGATGGCGAACGGCGCTGCGGCAGGGGTATCACCGCAGGGTACACCATCATTTAACAATACCGGCAGTCTAGGAACGAATGTTGTAAACACTGCTGAGGCACAGCTCGCTGCTACCAACCGGGATCGGGCTAGGCAGGCCCAGATACGCGCTGCTCAGCAACTGCAGATGCAACAACAACAGCAAGCTGCGCGGCAGATGTCTCCTCCAGCTGCGCCTGGGATGGCTAATCCACAGATGCCTGTCCAGCCGATGCAAAATAGTGGCATGAACCCTCCTGGGTCTTCGAATGCTGGCAGCAACAATGTCAATCCAGCTGCAGGTGCCATGACTCCGAATTTCCAGGCGATGTACCAGATTCTGCAGACACCCAATCATCCATTTGTGCAGTATATGGTTCGTCATGTGTCAGGGTTTGCCGCTCTTCCCCTGCAGGCGCAACTACAGAAGATGATGATGGCCCAAGTTCGTCGCTTTACCCATCTTTCTACAAATGAGCATTTATTGACTGTGTTTCGGCATAGGCCGCACTGCAGCAGCACAAGGAACAACGGATGTCTAATATGGGTAGTGGTGGAATGTCACCCACTGCAACAACGAGCACCAATCTTTCTGGACAGCAATTCCCTGGGCAAAATATCAGTCCTATCTCTCCCGTAACAGGCTCACCCTCGATACCCCAGGGTGCCCAAAACGCTGGCTTCCAGATGGGCAACATAAGTCAAAGTGGGATGGATCCGCGGTCAATACAAATACCGCCTGGTATGAATGTGAACAACCTCTCAGCGCAACAACGGCAGCTGTATCTCTTGCAACAACAGTCACGAGGCGCTGGCGTTGGCGGCGCAGGTGCGAACAACCCGCAGGCGATGATGATTGCTCTACAGCATCAGGAACGGCTGAGACAGATGGGTCAGCAAGCTGGTTCGCCGAATATTGGTTCACCCATGGCTGGGAATATGCCTGATATCTCCTCACTGCGGTCAAATTCGACTATCCCGGGAATCGCGAGAAGTGCACGTTCACCTTCGGATAATACGCCTTCGCCGATGACGCCTCGTGTTCCTACGCGAGGATCGTCTATGGGGCAGGAAGATTATCAGCGGATGATGATGGCGCAACAGGCCCAGGCTAACCGAGCGATGTCGACGCAAAGTCCTGCTGGATTTAGTCAGCAGTCGTTGCAAGCGCAAGGCAGTTGGCAGCAGAACCAAATACAGCAGCAACAGCAAAATATGGGCAACCAAGGAGGTTCGGGATATGTTATGTCCCCTGGTTCAGCGCAAGGTGGCGGATATGGGGGTGCAGCTGCCTCGCCATCAGCAATGCAAAATTGGCAGCAACAAGGTGGTGGATATCCATTTGCCCCGTCACCTGGTGGTTCTATGCAGTCCGAACACCCACAGACGCCCAGACATATGTCTGCCACGCCCGTACCTCAGCAAATACAACCCCAAAATTCAAATACTCAATCCGAGTCTAGCATGGTCGCTTCTAATGACTTTGATCTTCTGAATTGGTCCCAATAATAGACATGCTCTTCGTACGCCTTTACATTCGCATAGTAGTGTATTGCCCGTCACTCAGATGTTTCTTTTCTCGCTATCCCTATCCCGCTGTTTTTACTTCGCTCTTTCGTTTTGGTGTTTATGGGCTTACGACCGATCCGCATACTATTACCCCCTCGCTATCTGACCTTTAGTTTACTCGCAGGCGCTTTATACCTATCCACGATTGTGGAATTACTGCGTGACTTGTAACCTCCCTTCGACCTGAACGTGCCTGTACCATTTCGGAGGCGAGAAATGTATGTATATTGTTATGTTTTAATACATGAAACCATAGGAAGAAGCAGCTGAAAGTACCATGAAACCCCTTTTCGTTCCAATATGCTTCGTACCTTGTACAAACTATTTATAGGTCCAATATTCACTTACCATCGTGACCAAACGTGATGCAGAGTCCAGACATTAGCTGAGAGCATCACGTATCTTTCGCTCAACCTTGATCCCCAGTTTTCTACTTGATGGTCTTCACAAATCTTGGGCCTCACGAGAAAGACGCGTTTTTCTCCCTCCTGGATGAGTGAGATTTCTGTTTCTTTGCGCGCGATATTGGCATTGACTGACGTCAAACATCGTAGGTACTTCGCTTCGCGCCCTGAAATCTTCGCTAAACTTTCAGATTCGAATGGTGACGCGTCAGCGGCATCTGAAGCCACATCCAAGCTAGTCACAGCAGGTTTGCGCAGTGTACCGAAATCTAGCCCATATCATGCTGCCGTAAGTCGAGTACCCTAAACCGGTCGCGAAACCGATATTATGATCGCGACTATTCTGAAGCACGCTACAGAACGGCTAACTGTTTTCATGAACGCAGGCATCCAACCCACAAATCAGCGCTGCAGTAGGCAGAGTCGCAGCCGCCTCATTGGCCTTCTCTGCAAACAATAGGTCTGATGACAATGGCTCTCCTACCCCTGGACCCGGCAAGAACCCGCCTGCCCCTCCTCCAAGGCGTAGTCCCGATCCAAGTGCTGCAGAGCCTAAAACTGTCTCTGGGTTGGTTCCTACCCGCGTAAGATCCCCCTTCGTCCGTGATACGATAAAGGGAACTCAAGCCTGGCTATCATTATATTTCAGAAATTCGGAGATGTAGATATGTCCTCTGGCAAGAACATGTTTTCATCTTTACGGAATTCTACCGCCAATAAATCTTTCCACCCTCCTCCGCCTGCGGCACCTGCTGCCTTTACTGCCAAGAAGAATACATTCGCTCCACCACCAGTCCGGCGTGTCTCAAATACGTCAGATTCGCATAGTGCTGGTGCTTCTACTCCACCGCCACCGCCCCCTCCAGCGCGGCCTCGGGAGCCAGAAGAAGAAGGCGAATGGGCAGAGGTTATCTATGACTATACCGGTGATGTAGGTGGCATGCACCTCTCAAAGTATTTATACTAAATTATACCTTCATCGATTAGGATCCTGGCGACCTCGATATACAAGAGAACCAGCGCATAAAAATTGTTGAACGTACCTCGGAAGACTGGTCCGTACTTCCCACTAATACATCGTTGTCTTGACTAACGTATCCTTAGGTGGACGGGTGAAGTAAATGGTAGACGTGGACTATTCCCGGCGTCGTATGTGAAAGTGGTATAACCACCGAAATAACCGTCTTCCAGTGTTCAATATCAATTATTAGTGTGAATACCCAGTCCTAAACGTATATACTCATGTTTCCCACCGAGCTTAGGTACAAATATGGCTCCTAATCCTGACCGAACGACCATGTCACAGGAAAAGGGAAAGCCATGCCTGTTGTCTTCCCAACAACTTATGAGAATCATCCAGTGTGTCTTTTCAAGAGTCAGAGGCATTGAACACCTGCTGAACCTTGATGCTGGTGTTACCTTTGCAACCCCCCTCTTAGTCGGAAGGGATTGGTGCTCGTTTATCAGGCGCGAAGACATGGGTTTATCAGTATAAGAGAGCATATATGCTGAGATCCACTCATTGTATGCGTGCTCGGACTGTTTCTGAAGCTTATGTTATGTTCAGTTGACAAGCAGCCGTCAATATCCTTTGTAACCTAGCACCCATACATCATAATACATCATCCAGTATCTGGTCATACCGTATCTACTTAGGACGTTCGATCGTCTGGTGAAGATCAGCTTGCCTGTTACCAATTGCTCACCCCTATCTCTGATCTCAAGGCACTTTCCTAACGCCTTGGGAGTCGTATGTGCGACGCCATCGACCAAGCCGAAATTGTTGGTAACGTTCTGACGCGTCACCAACAACATCCTTGCGGTTGAGTTTTGTACTATGTACGTAGTTCCGTATGTTGGTCACCTTAGCATGAAGTCGATGACAGAGCATTCGCGTGGCAAATGTCCTACGATAAAGGTGATTTAACAGACTAGATATAGCATGGTCCATCTCACGTTTGAAGTATTGCATCCTCTCAGCCACCTAGATCGAGCATGAATATCCAATTCGAAGGGTATATGTACTCAAGATGTGTATTGCTAAATAATATGTATGCTATCCCAGTATGTGTCGCCGATGCAATAGGTCTTCCTCAGCCAAGCTACCCACCGCAAACGGGCTTTGGGCTTCCCAAGGAGGGAGGGGGAGTTTTGCGGACACTGTTCGGCGTGGTATGCGCATCGCTTCGATGCGATGAGTCGAAGAGGAATGAGTAGATGGAGTAGCATCAGAACTAGCGCCAGTGGGTAACACGACCCCCATCGATGGAATTCTAAAGCTTTGCATTGTGCGGCTGAAGGCACCGAAGACCGATGAACCCTGATGAGAGGAAGAAGTAGTGGGAGACGTTGCTGAAGATGACGAGCTCGCGTCTTCTTGATGACTCGAAAACGTAGAGTGTATAGACGAATCGGAGAGACCCCTTCGACGAAGAGTCCTTTCAAGGAGAGGAGGTACGGCGTCTTGCTCTTCGCTGCCTTCAGAGTCGTTCTTATCTAGAGGTTGGGTGGAGGGCATATCAACGACGGCATCTACATCCCTCGAGAACCGGCTCAATCCCGATCTTCCGAATCGTCTGCCGATTGTTGCCTCCGGGTTCAGAGTCGACGCTCTGGCTGGCTTGTTGGGAATCAACACCCATGGGTCCGGATTTACTTTCGGCGCGCCAGCGAAGATATCCATTGCACTGGTGGATCCTAGGGAGTTCTGCCCAGTTGCAGGGCTAGAATCTCTCTTGATAGCTGCATGAGCAGAAAAGGTACTTGTGACTGAACGACCAAGTCCTGAACCTGAGAACTCGACGTTTACAGTCGTATTGGACGCCGAAAGAGCTGGTCGCAATTTGGGTATAATTTTGGCAGTAGGCCGGTGCATTGCGCTAACGTTACTTCCGCGAGCTAATGGAGAGGAAACCCGGTTAGGTAAGGTCGTCTCCGTTCCTGGAAGAACACTCGGAGCACCGAATAGCTTGGAAAGGGGAGCTATCCAACCGCCCAAAGTTGGGTTCTGACCTTCCACCGTCCTTCCTCGATCTGACTCCACCTCGCCTTTACTGGGATTGAGCGCCAACTCGCTGACTTTCACGGCAATGGAAGGATCCAGGATTACGTCGTTCAGGGTAATACGCATAGTGCCCAACTCGGTGAAGACATCTTTGAACAATTTGAATAGCCCACGAAGGTCCTTGCGCGTACAAACCGTTGTGGCTTTCTCATCTTCAAGAAGTGGCCGAAACTGGAACCTGAGATTCGTTATGTCGTTCAAAATATTTCCGATAGTACTCCGTGATAGATGGCCCACATCTGCGCCTCTGAGGTGTTGTCGCTTAAGGCGGTTTGTCAAGGTTAAAGCATCTGCTTGGACCATACGATTCAACAAGGCGGCTACACGATCAACTAAGATGGTTAAATGGCCTGCTTGTGACTCGGAAACAGACGACGATTCCGAGTGGAGATCACCCGGAGAAGGCGAAGATACCTGTGAGAGGTACGGTGAAGGTGAAAGAAGTCCGTGCCATGGATCTGTTTGAACTGCGCGAGTGTGATATACTTCTTTGATCAATGAGCTATCCTCGTCCAAGTCGAGGCTAAGCTGGGAATGAGGATAGCGGGATTGAGGCGGATTCGAGCGGGTTTCGGACGTTGTGAAAGAATCAGCAGGGGATAAGGGTCGTGGAAGCACGTCCGGCGTTGGAAGTGGCTGGAGACAGGATTAGCCAGACTACGAAGGGCTCAATGGATGGTACTCACGTATGGACGCCTTGATCTCTGCTCTAGGCTAGTAGGTCGTTTCTGCGGGTTCTAGGAATGGTTAGGAATAGAGAATGAGGAGCATAATTGCAATCCCACCGAGTGCTCGAAGGTGAACGATGACGGCACGCTGCCTGGTTGAGAGGAAAATCTTGAGAATTCTGATTCTGATTGCTAGTCACTTCTTTAGTTGAGATAAGATGAGGAAGGGGACACACCGCCGCCTCGAGACATTTGATGTGCACGTTGCTCTTCCAGTTCTTCCTGCATTTGTTGTATATCTTCTCGTGAGCTAGCGAGAAGGTTTTGCAACTCGGCGTTGTCCCGTTTCAAAGATTCATTATCATCTATCAACGAGCCCAATACCCTCATAAGCTCTGCTTGCTCTGCCATGGCAGTTTGGCCGAGCTATCAGTGACAGAAGGAATGTCAGATACTAGGAAACAGATATTGGAGAATGTGGGGACAAATGGATGACTAACAGATTCCTGCAGGGATTCAATGCGCGCACGAGCTTCCTGTAATAGTGACTTTGATGACTCAAGCCGATATGATCTTCGTTGTTCTAAATCCTGTTGCAGCCGCCGAACTTCCCTCTGAAGCTTGACTGTCTTTCGTTATTACAAAAATGAGACTCGCACGCAGAACACCGACTCACCCATCCGTTGTCGTAGAGCAGCAATCCGAGTTTCTGCCTGACGAGCACGTTGAGCCTCACTGTCTCGTTCCTGCTGCAGGTCATCCCTTTCCTTCATGGCCGCAGATAGACGGCTGTCCCAACCCAATGATCGTGCATGTTGGGCTGTAAGTCGTGTTATGGTTCCCCGAGCCTCTTCCAACTCCTGCTGCGCCGTTCTTGTCGAGACTTCTGCCACTTCGGCGTTAACCAGAGCCTGATTCAGCCGTTTCTCGAGTGCTGCCTTTTCCCTGCGCAGCTCCACTGTTTCGGACGTGACAGAGTCTGAAATGTTGCTTGCAGAGTTGCCTAGCTTGTGACAGTCCTAAACTCGTCGAATTAACCGTGCTGACCAGGTCTTTCAGACACATCCCCGTACCTCATGCTGGCGCACATAAGAGTCATGCTTCTGAAGTAACGCTTGTCCAACCTCTACAAAGCAACGTAGAAATCAAATCCAGTCCTATGAAACAAACTTATATGCTTACCAGCGCTGAGAATGAGACGGTTCTCCAGTGCAGACTTGAAGGCACTCCAAGATTTTGTATTCTCACATTCATCCCTTCCGCAACAGCAAGTAACTAAGTATTGCACTTCGGGAGACGGTATCCTTGAGTAATTAGTCAAAGCAACTGTCAACTCGTCGATGGTGCTTGTTGCGTGAGCCAAAGAATTGGTCAACGAAGGCTCCAGTGGAGTATCCGGTTCGCGGTCAAACATGGGAGAGGTAAAAGAGGTAATGACAGCCACTCTACTGGCCTGAGACTCAAGGCAACTGTGCGGAATGCAGAGGTGGGCAGCACTGTGATAGTGGCTGGTGGGACTCGCGGCGGCTGACAGTTAAATAATGATATGACATGGACCGATTAGTGACTAGAAATCCTATTTTACCAAGTAATGTCTCGAACAATGGATTGCAAACATAGTACAACTTCCGATACAAGTATAGAACATATCATGATGTGACAGAGAACCTAACCAAAGTATTCCCTAAGGACGATGAGTATTGATACTGTACTAACATGACCATATGCGAAGAAATTAAGCGGCTGTAGGGAAAATCGAAAGAAGGTTGCGTCAAGGTGGGGGGGATGGATCCAATGTAAATAAGATTATGAGAAAATCAGAAAACATGAAAGCAGTTGTAAATAGGCACGCAGGAAATAGCATTATTGAATGGTCATATTGATGAGGTCAGATATCCACTGGATCATCTTGGTTGCGTGCCCACGATTGGGAGGAAGGAATGTGAAAGCACTGGCGAGACCTTGCATACTCAATTCTTCCAAGGCATTCAAATGATTACGGCCAGGACCTTGTGGTAGCCCCTCGTCGACCGTACTTAACGTTGACGCGGAAGGTCGAAGTGTAGGAAAGCGCGCGTCAGTCAGCGAAACCCGGAATATGTTGGACACCGCTCGTATTATTGAGGGATTTGAAGAATTGGCGAACGTATCCTTGATTCTATCCTGCAGGCCCTCATACCTGGTGCATGCGAATAATGTCAATAACCATTTCACAGTGTTAGGAGGATACCTCACGTCAGACTCATCATTTCTGGGAAGACTGTCGCAATTTCCGACAAAAGGTTATAGAGTATCTCGGTCTCTGCATCATCTCCCTGCGCGCTGACAAGGATCGCGCCAATGAACGATGTCACCAGGAGCGCCGTGTTGGCATCGTGAACGGCGAGGAGTGTCAAGGACACGTATGGTACTTCGCTTCCATCGTGATGCCCTTTCGTGTCGCCATTTGGTAACCATGATTCATCGATGCTGCACTCCCGAAGGAGTCTGCGGTACGTTTCATTGTTCGTAGAAAGCGGCAAGAGCGCCAAGAAGTAGCCAAGCGCATCAGAACACACGGTCTCGTGAAGAGTATCTTCATCGTTTCCCCTCTCGTACGCCTGTACCGTGACACTGAGCAGACTGCGAAGGACGGCTTCCGCTGATTCCCTCAGGGCTGTATGACGGACTCCTTTGAAGATGATTGACGCCAAAGAGAATGAGAAGTTTGAATCGAACGAGATGCCTAACAGTTGATCCAGTTGGCAAGCCACTTCCTCCAAAGCTGTCCTGCCATCCAGCAGCACAGATGAAATAGAGCCATTGTTGAAAAACCCTCTTGCGTCCATCGTTTCAAGCGTTACGCGCAAAAGTTCAGTTGCTTCAATGTAGAAGGCGATGTGGCTCCCTTGTAATAGAGCGACGGCCACCCAAAATAGAGGAAGGATGTATCGCGATTGGTCCGGCAATGCGGGCACAATCTTCCGTATACATCTGAGCATGCTCACCACAGATATCGTGTCGGATTCGTTGGCTTGTGACAGGGCCGATTTGAGGGCCACGAGCATTTGGTAAAGGAAGTCATCGTCAACTTCTGCTGTAGCGAGACATCCCAGCGCGATGAAGGCACGCATTTGAATCGCCGGTGAGTGTTGAAACGCTGTTGCAGTGATGAGGCTCATCCACCGAGCTCGCCATATATTGAGCAGCCCTAGAAGCGGTTGAGCCCCAGGCACCCGACATCCTGATTGACGTACCATTTGACGAAGATGCAACCTCTAACGCTCGAATCAACAAGTTGGTGAGGCCTTCCTGGTTCTCAATTTGAGTCTTATCATTCGGAGGGTCGTAGCTAGAGTAGTCACTTGTCGACGTGATACGGGAAAGACCGAAGAGTTGCAGAGATTCAGGCTGAGTAAAGGTCTCGATGAGTAGCAGGATTTCCGAGCCAGCTGGGTCATCTAGCCGCGCTTGATACAGAGACTGCAGGAGATTGATGATGATGCCATAGACCGATTTTCGGGCAATCACTGGACCAACAGCCGCTACCAGTGTAACAAGATGAACCACTTCGGGTACGTAGAGCTGGCTGTGACTTGCTTGCTTCACTGAGCTGCCAACGACCACAACAAGAGATATCAAGGTAGAGATTTCATTCCAATTCGGGTTATCCTGTAGGGTATTTGAGAACCTGGGTGTTGTCTTACTCAAAGCCTACAAGTGAAGTCAGTATCTAGCAGGCAAAAGCAATATCCGGACGTACCCGGCGTAGTTTGGCGTATAGGCGGCCGCGGACATTTATCGACGAAAAGGAAGATATAATCCGAGCGATCGTATCGCATCTTCGAGAGCCTATACCACCGTCTGTGGCAGACCGTACCAATTCTTCGATGATCACATTAATGATTGTGCTGTCTAATTTGCTAACTTCCATCCAGATCAACTTATACATTGCGGATGAAATCTGCACAAGAAGAATCTTTAGCCCTCATAGGTAGTATAGATTGAAGATCGAAACAAACCTCGTGGTCCGTAACAGTCAGGTCAGCCAGTACTCTTATACAGTCTCGGACACGGGCGCCAGATCGCTCGTAGAGGGGACTTGTCGGATTTGGAAAATGAGCAATGTTCTTTATCCAAGGACTCATGTACTGCAAGCAAGTAAATTTCTGGGCCACTGATGACTTGTCCATGACTGCCATAGTGGATGATACTTCAGACAAAAAGTCCAATGTTAGCTCCGGGGCGAACTCTGCCAGACGCTCGCTCAGCTGGATAGCGAATGACGCAGGGTCTCCGGGCACAAATCCAGCTATGAAGGGGAGGTAAGCTATCGTGAAGCAAAGAGGATACATAGATATACCTTTGGGCGCGGCGATTGGGTTTTTATCGTAATTGAGGTGAGAGCAGATTGAACCCAAAAGTTCATACGCAGCCGCCCTCAAGTCATCATCATTTTGGTCAAGACACAATAAACCGACGTGGAGGAGCGTAGCGGGTACGTTGGAAAACCTGGAAATCCTATCCGCAGTCACTGGCTGCACATCCCGTAACTGGCCTTTGGCGTTGCGAATAGACTGTGGAAACTATCAGTCAAGAGCAAAAAACCGCAACTAGTTAACGGGTGACCACCTTCACTATAGAATCCCGTTGAAGAGATGAGAAATATAGGGTCACGCCTTGACGAGTTTGACGGACAATGAATTCATGCGGCTCGTGCCCAGTCGAGACGCTATACACATCGCTAATATCCGTCAAAGGTAGAATTTCAACAGATCTACAAGCTAAGTGGGTCGAAACAGATTGTGCTTTGACCTAAGATAACTATCAGCAGCGTCGATCTTCATCCAAATAAATGGGTTACCGATGTAATCCGAAGATGAGTGTTTCGTACGGCAAGTTCAACTGGGAAACGCATTTGATGAACTTGACGCATTGAGACGAGTTTATACAGCTGTTCTGCTTCTTGCTCGAGGGCATCTAATAGGGGGTGATATAAGTTAGGTGAAAGGTTATAAAACCTTCGAAAGCTCACATGGGGCAACTAGGGGTTCTAGGGCTTGAGGGGGTACTTGTTCAGCTAATTCATGGATGGAAGAATATGCCCGAATTTCGCCACCGAGCGAGACTCCTAAGAATATCATAAGCTAACGAAAATACGATAAGGAAGTACAGCATTTACCTGCACAAACATTGCACAGACGTCGTAAATACCGAACAGTGTTTGTGTTAGGATTGAGAATGTGCGTTGCTAGGTGTCGACTACGAATGTCGTACGGAAGAAGCTCAGCTGAAACCTTGATCCACTGAAGAGGTACCTCCGATATGGACGAGAAAGATGTACAGTCGATGATGACTTCGAAACGGCGACCGTCATAGGCGGGTTGAGCTAACGTCTGGTGGCAAACATGAGACAATCCTTCGGTCAGGCAAAAAGTGCTTACTTTAAAAATGTGATACATCAGAAGCTCTATATCCAAGGCCTGTACGTCAATCCGCGAAAGATAGAACACAAAGACTGCCGGCTCATTCTGATGAATTTTGAGATGTACCTATTAAATTGTATCGTCGTATCAAGATATATCCAGCACTCACACGAGGAACGCCGGTTTCAACGAAGATACCTTGTACGGCGGTAGTATTCTTATGGGCATAACGGTTCATTAGACTGAGGTATTCCTCATGTTCTGAAGAGGGCGCGCTAGATAATATTGGCGCCTCTAAAGGCTTCCCGAGGTCAACAAGCAAGGCACAAAGAGAATTCCAGGCGTCTTTGGTGGAGGAAGAGGCGTCGTTTTCGCTCATTGGATTGGATTGGCTAAGGAGTTCTGCACCAATCTGATCGGTATACTTGCTTAAAAACCGATGAAGCACAATGATGTCTGTATCGTCCGACGTGGTGCCCAGCCATTCGTCCGCTTCTTCTGCGGTGGCTATCGAAAATTTCTAAAAAAGAAGAGGTCAGTATAGAGTTAGGTGCATGATCAGATACCAACATTGAGTTCGCTCAGATAGCGAGTAACGTTTATGATATTGTCTTCCAAAAACTTATTCAAGACTACCATGTACGCTTCTTTGCCGAAGAAAATATTGTTGGCGAGATTTTGAATGACCTTTGTGACTACCATCAGTCCGCGGCGAATGACAACACTATTCTCTCTCGGAATTTCTACGTCCACTGTCTCCGGAGATACGACAGCCGGGGATATGAATCTATGCAGTCTAAGGACATACCAAAAGGGAGAGGGAGTGAAAATAAACATACCGAAGGAACATGAAAGCTCCAAGCGCGGCGAACTTAGCATCTGGCCATACTTCGCTCCTAGATTACAACACTCAATTAGAGATATGGCAATAGAGCAATCCTAAGCACATACACTTTCTTTGCAATATGGCTGCAGATTTCGCGGAACATCCTAGACCCATTGCGATCAATACAATTAGTAAATTACGAAGTACGGGTGGATGACTTACGAAGGTAGTGTTGGAATGGAGGAAGTTACAATATCAAGGAAGGAAGCGGCAATGAATTCAACATTTTTACGATTTTGTTCCAAATCCTGATCAATTGCTCGGCTTGGATCCAACTCATAAGAGTGACCGGGGGGCATGCTTGTCATGCTCTTGATGAGCGGAATAATCAAACTGCGTAGATAGTTATAGCCGTGGATCCTTGCAAATTGTGATATGAATCGTGTGTATGTAGTATTTCCACGAAAGAGTGCGGGTTCGTTCTCTGTAGGCAAATCGTTAGGCGATGATTCCCCTTGTGCAGCTAGTCATCATACCCGCATGAAGGACCTCGCGATCTATCATTAATTTGATCAACGTCATGAGAGAAGCCCGAGTATCGAATAAGTTCAGGAGTACGGAAATGATGTTGTCCATCTCGGACGCTGGACAAGTCTCACAGATCGCCATCGCAAGCATCATCTACGTAGGAGTCAGCATGTCTAATATCCAATAGAGGAATACATATTGTCTTACGTCAGATCCCTTTAGTAACTGTTTATGTTGTTTAGGTATAAATGCAAAGACGCGGAAGCCTATTGACGTACCTCGCAGAGTCGACTTTGGCGAGCAAGCTTCGCAGAACGATCCTCAGGTTCAAACTTGACGCCTTGGGCTAGCACACGGGCAAAGACGTGGGCAAAAATCGCGCGTTTGCGTAGATCGACGTCATACGCAAGCGGCAAGCATTGCTTGAAGCCACTTTCGGTATTAGCGCTTACAAGATGTGTAAGCCCAGCGATGACCAAGTCCCGAAGTTCAGCATCGCGTTGACTTGCCCGATTGATCTATGCAAAATGTCAGCTCAATCGCCTTGCAGGGTGCACAGGGGCAGTCGCGTACCTGCTGAAGGGAGCTCACGTCAGAAGCCACATCAGATATCTATGAGACACCAGGGATTCAGGCATATAAAGATCAGAGTGAAGTCGGTAAACTAACTGGTGGAAGCGGTAGTTTACATAGGTCGAGTCCTCGAAGTAGTGTACTTGCGTAGCGATTGAAAAGCCTTGACACGACGTGTGCATGGTCGTCAACGGCCGCATGATCAAGAGGCCGCAATTGCAGTCTATCGAGTAATTTTACCGCCGTACGTAGGCTTGCCATGTTCAACTCCTGCTGAAACATGATTGCTTCGTCGTCATATACCTGGGAAAACCATTTCAATAGTGGGAGGAGGCGACAGTTGGGTAAACCTACGCCATTCATTGGTGAGATCCAATCCATGACAACGTCGAGAATATTATGCCGAGCACTACTATCCTTCCGCAATATCAAGATCTCATTGCGCTCACAGATAGCGTCGCAAAGGGCACAAAACTTGGTTCTGATACGCAAGGTTGATACAGCATTGAACTGTGCAAGACAAGCGCCAACCGTCTGCATCGTTGAGCTTATATCAATGCTGACCATGTCTCCGGGTGGCAAGTTGGTATTTTCCACAATGAGTTTGAAAACGGTCATTATCTGTCGACAGTATCAATCCCATTAGATCACGAATGTCAATTGTGTTCTTACCTGATCGAGGAATAGAACAATGTTGTCGTGTAGTTCGCGTCCAGAATTTTCACGGAGGGCAACGAGAACGCTGCGTATCATTTCATTCAGCAAGTGGTCGTAAAATACAGGAATCACCTACGTGTCCAGATGTTTGATCAGTGTCGGGTATAATTGGGGATTCAGCTCTAATCCTAAGGCATCCCTAGCAACATCTCGTACTTGGATATGGTGATACACAAGCATCGCCGTCAACTCGGTCACAAACTGATTAACAGCGGTCAAGGAATTTTGTTGGACGCGTAGCTTATCCGGCATCATGCTTTCAGGGATTATCGAACTCAGTGGCACCGTGTCGGTATGAAGGCATGCTCCTCCCAAAGCAGCCAAAAACAGGGTGGTATTTTGCCATTGAAAGAATTTATCCTGTCAATGAGATTAGCAGTGAACAAGAAAAGGAAGGGAGACCCACTTGGTTGGACATATGAATACTGCCGCTGACGTTTACAATGTCACCGGTTTCACCACTCGACTCCTTGATAACCTCATTCAACGCATGCCACCGAGCCCAGCACTCCTCCCACACAGCGATATGAATAGAAGACGAATGAGTCATGGACCTTAGGAGCCTTCGTATGCGTTTCTGCTGTCCCACGCGACCGACGACCACGACGCTTGGATCTCCTAACTTGTCATATACCTTTTGGCGATGAGCTCTAACTTCTGGCGCCATTCCAGGAGCTAATGGAGCCCCGGGTTGCCGTTCTGCCATAGCGAGATATCGTAGACCTCGACCGGCCAATTGAGAGATAGTCATGTCCGCTGACGTCAATGTGATGAGAAACACGATTTCTGCTAGGGCCAATGCCGGAACTCGGCTGGCATTCAGTTGAATTTCCTTGACATGGTCAAGCTGCATTATGGGCGTTTCAGACGCGGATAGGAGCACCAGAATAGAATGTCTCACATCAGTCTCTCGTAGGTATAAGTCTAGAATTTGATGTGATAAAGCCATCCACAATCGTTGATCCTCGACATCCGTGCGGGACTGGAATAAGTTGGCCACAATACTCAGAAAAGTGGTAGACCTAGATTGGAAGATGAATTAGCAGCATACCACGCTAGTAAGTGCATTCAAACATACAAAGCGCGCATTAGCAGTGATAGCATCGTGCCAAGGTATGGCTCCGATGGCTGGGCTTTATATGTCAGTTCAGCCAAAAACTTGACTGTGATCGCTGCAGAGATTTTGACGGAAACATCAATGTCTGAGCTCCAGAGCTTCACCGAGCTAGAGCCAATATCATCGAGCTCAGAGATATCGAGGCCTTCGAAGTGGAACGATGGGTTCGCTCGCCATAACGATAGTAGGCCCACCTGCAGGACCTCTCTATCTGAGAGAGGATGAGCTAGCGATCGCTTCGCCTTGGGACGGGCCGAAGCACGTTTAGGATTCTTGTGTTGATCTATTTCCGGCCTTCGCGACGCGGAAGCCTACACGCAGAATAAGGCTCAGATATCTAGCAGTAATCACAACAATGGAAGAGGAAAACCTTGAAAATTCTCCTAAAACGAGGAGCGCAATACTTCTCTATCGTTTGGAGTGGTCGTTGTCCCGGAATGCGCTTGGCCTGGCACAGCATCTATAGCGTAAGTCACTGAGAAAGAAACGACCAACTCGTACCTCAAGCGCCAACGTCAAGCAGGCGTGAACAGCCGAGGTTTTGACAGCGTCCGAGCGATCGGGCTCCAGACAAGCAGCAAAAAGCTGGATGGCATCGTCATCCCCACAGAATCTGAACACTATAACCAACGCCTCAGCATACAAGTCGACGTCGATTTCATCGAAGGATTCCCAAAATGGCTTGCGTGTCGATGTATGCCACAGGGCGCTCTAGGGAATTGTTCAGCACCAATTTGTCCATGCAATCAAGCAAAATATTACCCTAATCTCATGCGCAATGTCGTTGGCAATGTCACGCAAAGCAATCTCTCCTCCGGGTTGAACACGAGCAGCGGCACGGCACATATCCACAGCGCAGACCATACCAATCTCATCCAAGCGACCCCCAGAGTTTGCGTGCTTCACTACATCTTCGCAAAACCTGACATCCTAAGCAACAGCCTAAATCCTCGAGACTTCCCGAATAAACTCAAGACGGACCTTTCTAGCTGAAGACCGGGTGGCTGATGGCTGGCCGAACTGAAATCTTGAGAGCACATGATGCTCAGAACCCATGCGTTCAGCCGATAGACAATTGAGGATAGTCAGAGTTGGCCAGAACGCATATTCTGTACCAGGTGTCACCAATGCGTACAAGAGGTCGAAGACGCGCTCAGGGGCGCCATCCAGACGCGTACGAGCGCAGACTACGTCGTTATACTCATTAGGGAAAACATTGATCCAGTTCCACAGCGCTCGACGAAGAGGTACCGCGATCGCTACATGGGATGTACTCTTCATGTTGACGAGAAGCGAACACAACTCTAGAGGACATTGAGAAGGATTTTGCTAGTGTATACGTGGTGACTCACCGCCAAGTACTTGCGTAAGTCTATGCCGATCCAACGCGCAGTGAACCAATAACTGCAGGTCCACCACATCAGGGTTTTCCTCAGCGCCGCTAGCGAGGTAGTGTATCTTGCTGCGAAGGCGAGCCAGAACAATCTTCCAATTGGAAGCCGAAAGATGGTATATAATCCGGCCCGCAAACTTCGCGATGAGTCGATTAACTGCGAGTGATGATTTGGCGAGGGTCATATGAGTCTTCTCGTATGTGAGGGTATTTGCTGGGATGGGTATCACAGAATGGATGCTGGCTTTACTGGATTTGACAGAATTCGCAGAAGCACGACTCCGTAGAACAGGTTCTGGGAGGTCTGAGATATCTGAGTGAATTACTGGTCCTCCATTTTGTGCCTCTAATAATGGTGAACCCGTTAAGAAACTGGCCGACTCAAAATCGCGCAAAGACGTGTCCACGAGGCGACTTGACAGCATAAGAGGTTCCTGTTCTTGAGTCTGCCGGAGAAAGAGAACCAGAACACTCAGAACATATTTCGCGCTACTATCATTTAATGGTGGCGGTTCTGTCCAAGGAGGAGGCGTGGACGAATGCTCGGATGGTGGATGACGAGCCCGTCTCGTCGAATCGGACGGAAGAGGAGAATCTGGAGCAGACGAACTAGGAAAGTTACTGGCCCTGGAACTTGATCGTATGTTTTGATTCCATCTCGTGGCCATTGCAAAAGATAGCACCTTCAGGATGAATAGCTGAGATTGCAGGACCTCGATCGAAAGATACCCATTCACATCCACTTGCTGTTGCAATAAAATTCAGCAGTGTAAGAGATCAAAACCGAAACCCAAAACGTACTCGAGCCAACCCCTCCAATAGCTCACCCAAACCCAAAGCTATCAAATCTAGAGAGTCGTGTGCAAGGTCCACTAAAGCATCGATAGCTTGTTCAGTTGCGTTATCGGCCTCGAGTTGATCCAGCGAAACGCCAGAGAAACAGGGAAGCTTGATGATACTCCTTCAATACTGGTGACTGATTTCAGGAAGTCCACACCTACCCTATTTTTCAACCGCGTAACGAGGACTTGTACGACCTTCTGTTGTGGCGTGGCGGATGTCCCGAGCGTCGAAATCACTTGAGGCTGCGTAGACGGAGTCATGAAAGCGTGTACGCGAGATGAGCTGCCGGCATTGCTGCTGTTCATGAACGACCCCGCAGATGCGGAGGGCCGGCGCACTGGCATGTTTGAAGAATATCCAGGGTTATCAGGTTACAAGTTGGATTCTAATTTGAAGTTGAAATGAGATGTTGCTGAGGCTTGAACAGTGTTAGTGGCACAATTATGGCTAAAGATGAGATTCTAGTCGATGCCACCGTCGTATCTGGTGATATGAGGTCGATAAGTTGGGAAAATGCAAGGAACAGGGCCAAGATGACCGGCTGCAGCTACTGCAAAGCTGGCCTCTAGTGGAAAGGAAATTTGGACTTGATGCTGCCTTTCCTTTTGATCTTACGTAAGTAATCGACTGGGCGTCCATTGCTACTTTGCAGAACACCAACAAATCATCATTATTGGTTAACTCTGAGAACTTCTGTCTTCAAAGGTTACTACAGATACCGATTTCTCGTGGTTATAATCCCACAGTTCGTGTGATAAGAAGGTAAACGAGTAAAGATTCCTGGTCGACATATTAATGCAACCAACCAACCAAATCACTATTCTGTGTTGCGAGAAGGATCTCTGGAAGGCCTATTGCCGACTGAACGTCCTCGAGGTGACGTCTTATACCCACGAACAAGCTCCCAACGAGTGATGAACGCTGGCCGGGTCTCAGAAATCTTGAAATCAAGGCTCATAACTCATAGTGAACGCGCGAGTCATATTGAACCATCTTGCCGATGCTTGCGACAAGGTAGGGCGACGTAAAGGTAATCTGCGTTGCAAGACAGCAGCAGATCTAGTTATCCAAGCCTGTCGACCAGGATGGTTACTGGGATCAGCCTGTAGATGTACTATGGGGAACAATAGAATACCCTAATATAGATGGGACTCAACTCACATTCAGCCCGGTGCTCGAATCACAGGTCAATGAGCTTTGACGTTGCCCGTTCCATGTCGGGGTGCGAGACACGTACTCGGCCAGAACCTTGGTCGCTGATCGATACTGTGTCCGTTGGTAGAGGTTACAAAGCGCTTGATGTTTAGGCAATGACACCGTGGACCCGAGTTGAGTCACATTGTGGTGACTGCGTAAGATAATCGCAGTGGTGTAAGTGTATGACATACGTTTGTTGTTGATCAAATGGGTGATGGGAAGTTGCATCGCCACCGAAAACAAGGACCCACAAATAAGGACCTACAGGGACGGCTAATGACGGCAGCACGTCGAAGCCTCACTTCCAGATCCAGTCAGTAGATCCACCACGCTTGAGTTTTGATCGACCATTGTCCAACTTGTGGAGAAATGTCCTGTTTCTATCCCCCGGTCAGCACGAACAATGGTAGATTCGAGGGCCTGTTCGGAGATCCGCCTGGTACTGACACTCACGGTGGAATTGTGATATCACTTGTCACCATTTCCATGCTACATGACTTGGTAAGTGGGAGACAATGGAGGCGCTTTGACACGTATCTGCACCGATATGACTCCGTAGAGGCTGCTGAAAACGACGAAGGGAGATGGTTAGGAGTGTCTTGAACTCCGCACATTGTTTGGCCCCCGACTCCGAATCAATTTGAAACCAGGTCGTACCTATAACTGGCCTTGGTCATTTTTCCGGTTCTTGCTCCTCCCCTTTCCCCTGTCTCCTGCTCTCGACTACCTACCGCCTGGCCGCCGTCCAAAAGCTCCAGTTCTCCAGATCCGTCGTTTTGGCTGCTATTTTTATGCCGTGTTTGCTCTCTTGTCGATAATCATCAATTTGCAACATAGTATATCGCTTTTTCCTCGCTTTTGCATCTGCCCCCTTTCCATCAACGCCGTATCATCCGGAAAATAACCCCCTCTACCATCTGTTCCGCTCACTCTCTTATCGAAGGAGCGAAAGAGATCTCCTAGACAACTCTATATTAGCACAACTCGCTCTGCTTCATTTTCATTGAACCTTTAATTATTTTTTGAGAGTTGTCGACGATGTCTCGAACGGAGAACCACGATATTGGCCTTCCACCCGGCTTAAGTGCCATCCGCAATGGCAATACGAACAACGATCATGACTACATGGCTACGTATGGTACGACAGGTGGCTCGAATATATTCATAACGGACCTTCGCTCGCCACAGCAGCAAGGATATGAAATACATAATGGGATGATGGGACGGTCGATAGACAAAGAACAAAACGGGTTTGGAAATATAGACTTGGTTACGCCAAACAGGAGCATACCCGCCATGTCGACTACTCAAGTAGGAGTCCATAGCCCATCCTTCACCTCTTCCTTCAACCACCATCATCCCAACCGCCATTCTCCTCCTGCTCAACAGGCTACTCTCTACCATCCCCCCAATTTTCCTGACCGCGACACTCAAATTTACAACTTCAACCACGGCTCGCCACCCTCGTCTACAAGCTTGCCATCTGCGTCACCCGCCAGTAACTCTCTATCGCGCATCACCATTTGGTGGGGAGAATTAGAGCCTTGGATGGATGAAGAGTACGCCAAACAGGTTTGCGGTCTCATGGGTTGGGAACCCGTCAATATCAAAGTTCCACATCCAGCCCCTGACCCGGTAACTGGTCAACAAGCGAACAATCCAGGCTATTGCTTCCTGACGTTCCCAACGCCCGCTCATGCTGCGTCGGTTCTCAATCAAGTCAAAGGCAGCGGGCAAGGAATGCCGTTGACAATGCCAAACTCGTCTAAGCCTTTCGTAATGAATTGGGCGTCCTCTTTGACAGCTACTACACCCATATCTTCGTCATTTCCTACGGCGGGAGCGATTCTTTCAGCACAGCCGCAGTACGAAAAGGAGTATAGCATCTTTGTGGGCGATCTGGCCCCCGAAGCGTCCAACTCTGATCTTGTGGCCGTTTTCCGTAATCCTGTATTGGGGCTTAGGAATGATCGCGAACCGAAATTCATTCGCCCCTTCCTAAGCTGCAAGAGTGCGAAGATTATGCTGGATCCAGTCACTGGGGTATCAAGAGGTTATGGCTTCGTTCGGTACGCCAGGCGCCCTCTTGTGGTTTTGATGCTTTGATTAACCCAATGCACAGATTCACCGACGAAGCTGATCAACAACGAGCTCTGATAGAAATGCATGGCCTCTACTGTTTATCTAGACCCAGTATGTCCCCTCACGCCATTCATATGTGCGCATATACTTAACTTTCTCTTGTTATCAAGTGCGCATATCACCGGCGACAGCGAAGTACAAGCCTCCTCCGACGTTGCCTCCCTTAAATTTCCCTCCAATGCAGGTGGCACCTCTTCCCACCGGTGCCTTGGATCAGCCCACACAACCCATGCCCGCTGCGCTACCCCTAGCTAACGCGAATCAAGCTAAAAGTGTCTCTACCCCGATCGCCACGACTACGCCAAGCGGGGTAGCAAATAGTGCAAGCACGAACACTCTATCCAGCTCCGGTTCTGGGGTGTCTTCCTTGGCCACCTCTAGCTCCAATACGTCAGTTAGTACCGGTGCCAGCTCGACGAGCAGTGTTCCTCCTTCAGGACTTACGCCAGAGGAAATGATGCATTTACCCAATCATGTGCTAGTACAGATTGCTCAGCAGTATGCTAATGGCACAGCTAGCCCGGTTAAACTTACTGGAAATGGTGTGTCGTCTTATGGTTCGGAGGGAAATCCGATCACGAATCAGGATGCTATGGTTGCTCCTCGATATATCTTATCAGAGGAGTCTTGGAAGCACCATGCACAAGCGCGTGCGATATTGGGGAACCTCATTGGCCCTAACGGAGAACAGCTCACGTCCACCGATCCGTATAATACAACTGTATTCGTTGGTGGACTATCCCCACTTATCTCTGAAGATACACTGCGAACCTTCTTCGCGCCTTTCGGTGACATCCACTATGTATGCGAGCCTTATCTTCATCACATTGTGCTTTATTTACCCATTTATACAGGTCAAGGTTCCGGTTGGGAAGCACTGCGGATTTGTTCAGTTTGTTCGTAAAGCGGATGCAGAACGAGCGATTGAAAAGATGCAAGGCTTCCCTATTGGTGGTAGCCGAATCCGGCTCAGTTGGGGAAGGAGCCAATGTGAGTCAAATGACTAATTGTCGTTTGTCATTTCATATGCTGAACACTATTCTCCTCAGATAAAGCGGCCCAGGCCGCAGCACAGGCCGCCGCTCAAGCTGCCCATGCAGCCGCCATTCAATCGCAATTACAGGCGCAAGCTCTGAGTAATGCAATGACACAGGATCAGGCGTTACACCTGCTTCAGAAGTTCTCTATGCAGGGTCTTGCGGATGCCAACCCATATGCCCAAACGGGCATATTTCCGCCCGCGTACAACGAGGGCAAACTGCGTGGGTCGTTTGCGTCTCCAGACGGCATCCTTCCCTTTCCCAGCCAGCTCTCCGCTTTAGGCCGACGCCCCTCGCAAACGCAAAACCATCTTCCCGGTACAAGCTTCTCGCCGTTCTCACCGGATCCCAATTTATACGCACCCTCGGAAAGCAGTGACCAGCAGCTTACCCCGATGTCGCAGCCTTCCAAGCCCTACCCGCCTAGTTTTTTCCCCGAGGCGCAAGGCGTGACCGATAATGGGAGCAAAATTTCTCCATCTGGTACTAGACCATCGAGTGCCTCTCGTTTTCCATCTTTTCTCGATAGCTCGTCCACAGGCTACCAGTTGAGCCGTGCTCCTGGCCGTATTGAAGGCCCGATCTCACGACCAACTTCCGGCCAGCCATCCACGACCCTTGGCCGCGGGGAGCAAGATTCTCAGGAGTCTCAGGACATCCAAGACTTGAACCGAACTCTCGCAAGCCTTGATCTAGATCACAATTGGAGACCCTCGCTGGAGAAGGCCGCAAGTACTGGGAGTGCACGATTCCCAGCAACAGTGGGATCCCCACCGCCCTGATGGATAAATATACGCATTACAACGATTGGAAATCTCCCGCTCGATCTCATCCACTTCTCAATTCAATCCCCCGACATCACCTTTAATTCATCCGGTTTTACGTGCCCACCCTATCGCAACACCAATAGCGAAACCCATCGTATATTCAATGTATCGTATTACAGGTCCCTGTTTTAGGGACTCCAAATTTCAAACATATACGCAAGTCTAGACATTACCTTCGGTGATTGTCGAAGCTTTATTACGGACAAACGCTATTACGTATCATCTCTCCCCTGTCTGCTCCCTTGGTTAGTTTCATGTCTTGTTTTGTTTTGTCATCACGTTTGGAAATGTCTCGTCATGTCTCTTCTGTTTCTGTTCCTAGTCACTGTTTTGATTTCTGTGCGTTCATAAAGTCATTTTCGGAACGATTCAGCACCTCGATTTGATAGTCTCGTGCCCTAGTTTTCTAGTTTGCGTTCGTTCTTAACTTGCACGTCTGCATACCATCTCAGCTATAGTTCATGTCTTATGTTGTGGTTTATATAACATCTAGTTGCAAATGATTTCGTTTATCGGAGGTCATTGTGCCTCAATGGAAACGCGCGCCACTAAAGATTGCTCTCTTGAAGGCCTCAAGGCCTCAAGTATCATTCCCATTTTAATCATAATGCTACAGCCCGTAACCGCTATATAAACATAGCAAGAATAGTATGGGGCATGCAAAAATACCATACTTCCTGCATCGCATCCCTCAAACATTCCCTAACACGTTCTCCACTAAAAGGATAACATCATTCAAAACCTCTTTGATGCCCAAGATCGAATCTGCGACGAAACGGATGGAGGGACACGGTATTGGATTACGATGGTCCAGGGTTTGCCAACTATTGGCACGTTGGTATCGCCAAGAATACTCTCCCTGCTGGGAGGGAGAGGACAGTGTCCAGGCCCTCGCTAACACCTCTTTGCGGAGAATATAAATCAATGGTACTTAAGACTGCGGAACAAATGCCCCCAGGTATGAAGTAGAGAAGGATCATTACCTTGCTTGCAAGGTCTTGTTCAGCTGGTTTTTCCCTAAAAAGGCAACCCTCTGCATACGCTTTTCGGCGCTTGTATCTGCTTTGATTGAGCGCCTAGCAATGTCATCGTTTTCCTCTGCGAAGAAAGTGGCAATGTTCCTGGAGTGGACATGTTGTATGGTGTAGCCTGACAGCTCGGCTATAAAGCCGGAAAAAAATGGACGGCGAGAGAATACCTTGCAAGCAATGGCTGAGGTCATGATGTGTGTAGCTAACGCGTCACTTCAGCGCTTAAAAAGGTAATCTCGTTTCCACTTTCGTAACAGTCGATGTAAGGGATGATACTATGGCCCCATATCCAAGCATATAAACCAGGCAGAAAACCCGAATCATCCACAATGTCTTCTACCAACAACAAATTCATTATCCAGAACCTCTTCAATGTCCAGGACTGGGTCTGCGTTGTGACGGGCGGAGGGACAGGTATCGGTCTCATGATAGCCCAAGCCTTCGCCAACAACGGCGCGAGGGTCTACATTACGTCCCGTCGCCTGGACGTCCTAGAGCAAACAGCCCAGACGTGGGGCTCAGAGCTCGCGCATCCAAATGGAAAGCTCGTTCCACTTCAATGTGATGTCACAGATAAGAAATCGATACAGGAACTCGTAAAACAAGTTAGTCAGAGGGAGAAGGCGGTCGATGTGCTCGTCAATAATGCTGGTATCGCCAAAGGCCAGAGCGAGGTAGAGAAGGCAGATGAGAGTGCTGAAGCGCTTTCTGGGGCATTGTTTGGTGAGGATATGACGGCTTGGGAAGACGTTTACCGGACAAATGTGATCAGGTATAAAATGGATTCAAGTCGTATTTTAGGAAAAACTAACCACTTTGTTTGGGGTAGTTACTTCTATACCACAGCAGCGTTCATACCCCTGCTGAATGCGGCGCGCAGAGAGGATCACACTGGCACAGTGATCAATATTTCCTCCATTTCCGGTATTACGCATGTATCCCAAAACCAGTTCAAATACAACGTATCCAAAGCTGCTACCATCCAGCTTAACACACTACTCGCCCAGGATTTGACCCGGTCAAAGATCAAGATCAGGGTGAATAGCATCGCACCAGGACTATTCCCTTCGGAGATGACTAGTGAGTATGTCGTTCGATCGGGTACAAATGATGAATTCTGAGGGTATCTACATATGCAGCAAAGGAGTCCGACGAGAGAAATAAATCAAGTATCCCCGTGGACAGTGATTTTGCCGAGAAGATGGGTACTCCAGCAGGGCGCCCAGGGAGAGATGAAGACTTGGCGCAAGCGGTTTTGATGCTAGCGTGTAATGAATATGCATACGGCCAGGTTGGTTCTTTTCATGCGTGGATATTCCAAAACTGATGGACCATCTCATAAATTAGACGATCAGCATTGACGGTGGCACTTTGCTTAAGCATTAGGTCGCCAGAAAAGAGCAATGTAGGCAGAATACATGTACAGTAGGCAGAGCCACAATGAGCATGAGAGAGAAATTAGACGCCGGGGTACTAAGTTTGGTCCTATGTCTGATGCCAAACTGCATCCACTCCAAAAATAGCATTAGACGCGACTTCAATGACAGAAAAAATGTCGAAGAGCAGCGATGCAACCGTTATTTCAGGATTCAACGTTCTACCCATCCAATACTCACAAAGTTCGACTCACTACTTGTATGCACGAGCCCACGTATCCTCTAAGAAAGCCGGATCCAATGATGCATTGCCCCCAAATCGCACCCTTTTCCTAGTCAATGTACCACCAGATGCAACGGAACGAGAGTTGATTGTATTTTTCAGATCATGCGGGACTGTTGAAAGGGTGATATTTGATTTGGATCAAATAAACGGTGATGATAGTGGTGATGGTAGCAGTGACGACGGCAGCGAGGATGAGGAGGAGGAGACAGCCGAGCAGGAGTACCCACGAAAGAAGCGAAAAGTCGGGAAGGAGGGGAAGGGCATATCAAAACCACCTGCTGTTACACCTCTTCCATCGAAACCTCTCCGCGTCTTCCGCAAAACAGGTCGATCAGCACATCTCATCTTTCTGGATGAGACCTCCTTGCCTAAAGCCTTGTCTTCTGGCACAAAACCACGTCCGTGGCCCAAATTACAAGATTCAGACGCTCCGCCGTCAGGATTGGCTCACTATACGAGCTTGTATGCATCTCTACGACCTCCGTTAGACATCGTTCGTGCTCACGCCGACACTTCTATCGAACTGTACGAATACGAATTGGCCAAAAGCAAACAGAAGTCCAAATATAAGAAGGGAGAGGCTATTGTTGATGAAGATGGTTTCACGTTGGTCACGCGCGGTGGTGCGTACGGGAAAACGCTCGGTGGAGGTGTGGGTGTGGCGAGCAAGAAGTTCCAGGCGACAGGTGGAAGAGGTGGGACAGGGAGAGTGAGGAACAAGAAGAAGGAACCGAAGGAGAAGGAGAGTTTCTATGCTTTCCAGAAGGCAGAGAAACAGAGGGAGGGTGAGTACCTTGGCTGCATTGCTATCAGTTTTATCTTGAGTATATGCGATTATGCGATTCAAACTAACTACATTATATAGAACTCATGGATTTGAAGATGAGATGGGAGGAGGACAAAGCTAAAGTAGAAAAGCTCAAGGCATCGCGTCGGTTCAAGCCCTATTGAACTTTGCCGTATGTCCTGTATACATCTTTTTATGTGAGCATTATCTATGGAAGGTTGGTAGAACCTAGATGTTATCCAGCCTTACTGCCACCGTGTATCACGAGCGCTCGATTCCTGACATGATTTCGAAGACATAGCTTCCTCATGTCCACGCATATAGTCTGACTCATACTTCTCCAGTATAAAGGTATGCATGTGTCACCCACTAATCTCCATTTCATTCGAATTTCGCCGATTGAAGACACGAATGGAGATTGTACATTCCCATCTTCTTATACACCGAAATATCAGCCGGTCCCATGCCCTCGTGGATATAAGAACCCGATGCTTGATCGAATTTGTTTGCTTTGTGCTGAATCCCCACAATGTCCTCGCCAGTCACAGAGAAGGACACAGCAGCTTTTGCGCACGACCATGGAAAGGCCATCCAGCCGGATACCGACGTAACTCATGACCGGGAGACGAAGGTCCTTGAAGTACTCAATGCGGACTACGCACTTGCACTTTCTACAGGGCCACAACTTAGCCCTACAAGCAGGACTTCAATCCAGCTTTTCGCTATATTGCTTGTAGCATATATGGGGAGCTTGTCGAATGGATTTGATGGCTCGGGTATGCTCCCAGATATCTCTTCAGTAGACATGAGAGACCTGAATTCCGCAAATTTCAGTGATGAGTGCTGTAAACGGGATGCAGTTAGTTGTCTCCCTCGATTCAGAAGAATACGCCTAGATATGAATTCATGGCTCCTTTAAGTCAGTATCTTGATTTCTTTGGAATAGACGGCCAGGACGCTGGAGGAGGCGTTGGAACGACGACCGCGATCATCTTTGGTATTGTGAGTTCACAAGCACAAGCCTGTTCACCTCCTTAGCGTTTTACCCAAAGTATGCAGTATTCGATAGGCAGTATTGCTGCAGTCTTACTAGCAGGACCCGTGACTGATAGATTTGGACGTCGTGGTGGCATGGTGAGTTTCAGCCTTCCGCCCCCCCCCCCTTTGCACCCTGACTGCGAACCATGTATTTATTCCTTTTGCCTGAATGGCCGGTTTTGCTAGTTTTTGGGTAGCACAATCATCATCATTGGAGCCATCGTGATCACCGCCGCAAAAAATGCGAGTTATCTCTTAGGAGGACGCTTCGCTCTCGGTTTTGGGGTTGCTATTACAACTACAGCTGCGCCTGCGTATGTGGTGGAGATGTCGCCTCCTCAGGTATGTGTCCGTACGCGTGGCGTTTGAGGGTCCTGAATAATAAGAATATCGGATAGTGGCGTGGTCGACTAACTGGACTGTGAGTTCCTCTTCAGGTTGATTCTCGTATGATCGTGACTCTCGCCATCCATTAGGTATAACAGTGTGTATATGCATGTCATTCTATATCTATGGTTCACCAATTATCCTAGCCTTCTACTACTCTGGTTCCATCCTGTGCAGTGAGTGATGCTTTATTTCGTCCGATTCTAACCTAACTTATCGCTACATAAGCTGGGATAACCATCGCGACTGGTCGTAATAACGGAACTGCTTCGTGGCGTGTACCACTTGGAATCCAGATTGGACCCGCCTTCATCCTCGCAACATTTTCTTTCCTACTTCCGGAGGTGAGCGAGGGAAGCAAATCATACTTTTGCATGGCAGACTGAATAAAACTTGATAGTCTCCTCGTTGGTTGATCTCGCGAGGGCGTAATGACGAGGCTAGACGTATACTAGCAAAATATCACGGAAACGGCGATCCCAATGCACCGTTGGTCCAACTGGAGTGGAAAGAATTTGAAGAATCGATCAAGCTGGACGCGTCTGACAAAAGATGGTAAGCTAAAGTCCCGTTGGTGGTTGGTTGAGCTGACTCACACCTTCCAGGTGGGACTACAAGGAACTCGTCAATACACCCAACGCCAGATATAGGACGTTTATGATGCTCCTTATGGGTTTCTTTGGACAGTGGTCTGGGAATGGATTGGGGTGTGTCTGTCTAACCTTATCAAGCCGCATACGGCGGCAAGACTCATGCGTTTCGTCGCAAAGATACTTTCTTCCTATTCTATTCCAGAATGCTGGTGTGAACTCTCAGAATCAGCGTCTCACGTTGAACTTTGTCAACACTGTGGTATCTGCTGTCGGCGCCTTGATTGGTACATCTTTATCAGATAAAGTAGGGCGCAGGAAGATGTGGTTCTGGGGAACCCTTGCATCAGCAGGGACACTTGCTGTCGCCACAGGTTCGTGCATACCAGGCTTACCATCGACAGTCTGGGTTGTTGATATTCTCCGTAGGATGCACTGCAAAATTCGGTTCTTCAGGCAGCAACCTAAATGGTGCAAACGCAGCAATTGCCTTTATCTGTGAGAAATACCACATCGGAGTATGAAGGTACCAGGCTAACGCAAGATACATACAGTCCTCTTTGGTTTTGTGTATAGTTTGACTTATACCCCCTTGCAGGCCATTTACCCTGCCGAGGTATTAAGCTATAACACGCGGTAAGCATATTCTCTTTAGTCAGCCCCTACCCTGATATTTTGTCCGTAGCGCGAAAGGAATGGCTATGTGAGTGTGCCTGTACTTGTCAATTGAGATTCCGATTCACGGTAACAAAATGTCAGGTACGCTCTAGCAGTTAGTTGTGCGTCTTTCGTGAATACCTATCCTGCACCGATTGCCCTTGGGAGGATACAGTGGAAAGTACGTAGCATATGTACTATTTACTCTGCCCCCCACGCTGAATCGGCTGCACAGTACTATATTGTTTACGGTGAGCCTTCCATGCAGCCGACCATGAACTCGTCATTCACAATACGCAGTTGTTTGGGACCTATTCGAAGCAGCCATGGTCTATTTCTTCGCCGTGGAGACCAAAGGCAGAACTTTGTGCGTTATCTCCTGATCTTCTGTCATATTTGTTGGTTACTAACAAAAGCGTCGGTAGAGAGGAGTTGGACGAGATATTCAGTGTAAGCTATGAAACTTATCTAGCTAGTTCTACATCTGCTCAACCACAAAAAAGGATCCCAATCCAGTCCGTGCTTCATTAACAAGACGCAAGGTTATCATAGTCGAGAAGGATGGTGGTGCGGCAGTGAAGGTGATAGATCCTTGACCTAGGCACGTCTCACATTCGCGAAGGCAGTGATTGATAGGCTTGCATGTCTGCTCAACTTCCTTACAATTCGGTTCTTCTAGCTTGGACCCAGATTTCAAGTTTCTACCGAGCTGAACCCGCTGGGAGAGACTTGCTATGTACGGAATAACATAATGAATATTCATGATTCACCATTATGTTGACATAAGAAGATATGCTGTGGCCCAGGCGAAGAACTGACAACGCAGAGCTTGTCTAGCTAGTATCCAGACTTTCCACGAGATTCAGTCCCGCGCGGGTGAGTCCGGGTAAGAAGCACCATGCGACCAAAGGCACCATCACTCCAAGCAAATATTATTCAATACACCTGGCTAGAGTGCCCAGTCCCGGATAGCTATGCCATATATTGTTCCAACGGACCACAAATACCCTCCTCATTAAGCAACTTTCTGTACTGCACATGCATCTTAAACAAAGAATCAAAGATCTTTTTTGCTAACAACGTCGACTATATTATTCACCGTTCTCTCAGCTGCCTTTGGGATCGCTCATGTTGTTGCTAATGGGGAATTCCCTCCGCTTCCAACGTCCTATCTGTGCAGGAATGACCCCGCTGACGCGAACTCCGCCGCTGTCTTTCGGGCTTGCATCAATGCTAGAGTAAGTAGCGATGCTTAATCAACTTGAATTTCTCATCTCATCCTCAAGCTACCCGAGAACGACCCTCTGAGTGTCGAGGCGTGTGTGGCAGCAGCTTCTTGCCACCCCGGAAATGTAGATGGTTTCCTGGGTAGCCTCTTCTGCAACACACGTGGCCCTCATGGCAACCCTCCTCAAAGCATAAGCATTCCTCGTATCGGCGATCAAGTATGTTCCTATACACAAGTCTCTTCTATGGTTTGATCAGAGAAATCTAGGTATATAGCCAAGTTTCCGACACTGCGGACAGAACGTCACCCTGAGCTCATATAACCAGTGGTACATACAACAAGCAGCATTAGTTGTTCCAGGCATCAGTACTTTGTATGTCTCACCTTCTTCGCTGGCGTAGCTGCCTTATATGCAAGTTCGTTGTAGGATTGACGTTGCTTTCGTGAAAGAGAGTTTCGATATCATCTCCGCATGGACTGGTTTCTGTTCGACCGCTACCATACCCAAAAGCCAAAAGGAACTTCCTGAATTGGTTCCAATACTTCAGCACAGTCAACGGACCAGCAACAACATGCCACACAGTAGATAATTGCCCAAAGACGTTCATGCCGTATTCTCAAGATCTCGTGGTTACCTGTGCTCACAACGAGGTAAGTGCCAAGTAAGAGCACTATCATCGTATTTACTGACTACGAGTCATTTCAGAATGCCCTCGACAACCCGTTCTCTTTTCCGTCTTGTGTTGCGGATGCATTCAACTGGGCAGATGGCATATGCCATAAATTCGTACTTGCAAGCCGTTGTATGCCGAAACAATATCGAGTATGGGGGAAATTGATCTGCACCTGTTGGCATGTCTGTTCCCGCGATGGCATCTGGGATTATATCCACATCGCCGTTTACACAACAGAATTTTATTGGTTTCATATATGGGGAGTTATCTGTCATTGGAGGCGCCATATGATGGCCAATTCCGTGAGATCGTAGTCAGTGATATGCTGAAAGTATTTGCGTAGGGATGTTGCCCAAGTAATCGGACGATGGTCCATCATCGTAGCGTGAGTAGTACACTGCTGATTATACACCGGCTGACTGACCGATCGCGAATTGATTTAGATGGACCAACTTCTGCACCACTCGAGCTGTGCCTCGATCCAACCTCTCTGACTTCCTCCAGTATTCTGCCGTGGCACTCACTTTCTCTTGCTGATGACTCGACGTATTCTTGCGCTTGACGGCTGTGGAACGTTTAGCGACTCTAGTTTCTCAACGAATTTAATACTGTACCGATTAATCTGTTGATGAAGTATGCTGGACTACGTATATTATCTTCCGACAATCAGTACTCACCCTCCTTTGCGCGAGCAGCAATTCCTGACGGCGAGTGAAAGAATTATCAAAGGCAGGTGTAAGAAATTCAGTAGAAGGCTCGTCTGTGATTATATCAGGATATTACAGCTGATTCGGACTTTCTTGAGACTGAACTCAATAATACGTGACTGCATGCTGCCGAAGGTACTCAATAGTCGTGTATACTATTCACCATACTCTGCGTCGCGAAACTACATCCCTGGCCACAGGAGAAGTACAGGAGAAGATAGGGTAAAAAATCACGTGAGGTCGAATGTACTCAGGTAACCGGCGAGCAGCCTGAGCCTTAAGATTCAGAATCCCGCAAGGTGTGTCCCAGCTGCTTGCATATACACGGTTCTGTTGACACTCTATAGTTTTGCTTGAGATAGTGAATCGGTAGTGACGGCGACTAAGTTTTTGTCACAGAGATCAGGGTAAACCTAGCGCTTCAGTTCTGGTTGTCGGCGACGCGTCTGGAAGGCGTCTTTAGTGTAAACTAAGCGCTTTCCACTACGTATCAGCCTGTATCGGCTTGTTCGCGGGAAGGCATCCCAGTCTGTGATTCAAGACCGGAGCATTTGTGTGACCACATGTAAAGGTGGTAGATCCATGAAGCAGGATTGAATACGGCGATTGACCGCCTTGGATGTCCTCTTATGAATTTCTCACAACTCGGATCAAGCCTGGAGCCAGTCTTATGTTCGCACTCGGCTAAGACAGCCCGCCACGATGTTCTGTCGGATGCAGCGTATACGAGCGTGCAATGGCACCAAAAACTACAAGGTATGGTGAACGTACGGGAAGGGAGAATGTGGTACGGAGGTGGTGAAACAACGGTGGACGGTCCCATTCAACCGCTTTGCGAGAGACACGGAGGTGAGGAGGTGAGTCCAGGTAAGCAGTGCTATGGGCTATTCAACCGGACCCTGAGGGGCGAGCATTCAATGTCTGGAGTGACCTATTATGACCAACCCTGCCTCTCTGGTAGTATATATTCACTCCAATGGCCCCCAGATGCGCCACATTGAATACCTTTCAATCGTACCCAAACCATCATATTAGCGAATTACTATTCGTTCGCAATGTTGACGACGTCAACTTCGTTCGTCAGTCTCTCAATCGCGTTCGGGGTCTCCCAGGTTCTTGCTACTGGAGGATTCCCTCCGATCAATGGTCCACCAGGCGCATGCGGACTTGAACCCGCTGATGCAAGCTGTACTGCTGTCTTCTCCGCTTGTGTGGACTCTAGGGTGAGTAGTCAATCAAGCTCCCAGATAATCCGAATCTGACTACGTACTATGATCAAGCCTTCCGAGGCCAACCCTCTGAATAGTGATGCTTGTGTTGCAGCTGCTTCTTGCTACCCTGAAAGCGTGGATAGCTTCCTGGCCAACCTCTTTTGCCGTATCCACGGGCCAACTGGGAATCCCCCTCGAAGCTTTAACATTTCTCGTATCAGTGATGATGTAAAGATGCCTTAGCAAACATTCCGTATACCTTCTCACTGTTGACATCCAGGTATATAGCCGCATAGCTCAACGCGGACAAACTGTTACCCTGGAATCGTATACCCAGTGGTACACTCAGCAAGCAACTACGGCTCACCCTGGAGTTGCTAATGTGTATGTTCTCCGTCTGTTCTCTTGAATGGTTTTCTCATGAAGCCCTGCGTAGCATCGATCGTGCCTTTGTCAAAGAGAGTTTCGATATTATTGCTGCATGGACTGGCTTCTGTTCGACTGCTAACATACCCAAGAGCAATTTCCTGGATTGGTTCCAATATTCCAGTACAGTTACAGGGCCAGCGACAACATGTCACACAGTGGATAACTGCCCGAAGACTTTCGTTCCATATTGTATGGATCTTGCAGTTACCTGCGCTCATAACGAGGTACGTTTTATGCAGTATACCTCATTCATCGTGACCACTGATCGTGGAATTATAGAACGTGCTTGACAATCCATTCTCTTTCAATTCTTGCGCAGCAGGGGCATTCTGTTGGCAAGATGGTGTCAATTCATTCTTGCAAGCGATCACTTGTCGTAACAACATTGAATATGGCAGAAACCGCGCCGCTCCCGTTGGCACATCCGTTCCTGCTATGACCCCCGAGGTCATTCCCACATCGCCATTCACGCAACAGAATTTTATCGATTTCATCTATGGACAGTTGTCTGCTGTTGGGGGTGACGTTCGTTTCCCAAGTCCGTGAGTAATCATATTTGAACTACGGAAGAGATAGTCAGACCCGAATATTTGATTAGGGACTCTACCCCAGTAGTTGATCGGTGGTCTATCATCGTGGCGTGGGTAGACCCTTTAGTCACAATCAGTACTCATCCGCTGAACGGTTTAATTCTTCAGCTGGACAAACTTCTGCACTACCCGTGCCGTACCCAGAGCCAACCTCTCCGATTTCCTGCGATATTCCGCTGTGGCACTTACTTCCACGACATGCAGCACCCCTCAACCGCCTCAATGCACACCGGATCCTAACCCTAGCTGCGAGCAACTGTTCCAGTCATGCGTCGCTTCACCTGTATGCTAATGCAGTAGTTCGACGCTGAAATTGATTTCTGACTTGGCTTCCACTTGTAGAACATCCTCACTGATCCATATTCCAACTTGAACTGTGCTTTGGCAGCGTCTTGTAGTACGTCGGTTTATCGTTGAAATCGATCCGCTGATTACTTATTGTACTTTAGGACAGGGTGGTGTAATAGCATTTGGCAACGCGATTGCTTGCGCCAAAAACACTCAAGGCAATAGCGCTAATCCTCGCTTCTACCCACGTCTGAGCACCTCTGTCAGTACTTCTTTCTATCCCTTACTGTCTGTAATCTCACCTGTTGCCTAGGTGTTTAATTCGTTATCATTCGGAGATACTACCATTAGCCAACAGAACTACATCGATTCTTACTACGGTGCATTGTCCCAGATTTCGAATCCTGCTTGGCCTGAGTGAGTTGCAGTCAGTCTTCCCTTTGAAAAAGCAAGGCAGTTGATATTGTTATTAGTGTCTCGTATGTGATTGGCAAATGGGACATAGTCAAGACCTGGACGGCATTCCCCAGCGGAGAAGTACCATACCAGAACTTCGCCGATTTCCTCCAGTATTCATAAGCACATAGCAACGAGCCAATAGTTCGGCCACCTACCTCCATTCTTTGATTTATTCGTATACCACAGGACTATTTAGCTTTGCGATGGACTCTTTGTTATCGAGCTTCACCGGACGCTGCCTTTGTACTTGCTCTCTTCGTTCATCGTTCATCGAACGCTTAGTACCGCTGTCAGATACCCTTTCGTTCGTTCATGATACTAATGTACTCTACCATATTTTGTTATCCCTTTAGTTCAAATAATACTAGCCTATTATAAACGAGTTATACAGAAGCTGAAAATGAAATGAGTCCTTCAAATTATGCAAGAAACCGCTACAAGATGAAGTGATATAGAATTACAATAAAGCGTACAAACTAGAGTACATATATGAGGTCTCTTCCTTCAGCCATCGTAACCGGGTGGGTTATCAACAGGCACGCCACCCACAAACGAAACCGTACTCGATTCCGCAGGGTACGTGTAGGTCGCTGACATACATCAATTAGTCGATGGCCAGAAGCAAATTCCAGTTAGCAATATGAACACTTACGTAGGCCCTCTTCCTCCTCCGCCCCGTGCCTCTTCATGTAGATCGCCTTCTCTCTCGTCTTCTCCAACAGGCTAACAAACTCAAACATTGCCCGATCCTTAAACCTCACTTCCACCTTAGTCCCTTCAGTAAGTCCGCCATCGGGTGAGGGTTTTACTTCGAATGCGAGATAGTTAGCTCCGAAAGTGGGTTGCTCGAATTTCGTGGAAAGGATGGCGTGCAAGGGTACAGAGAGTGATTCGAACGATCGGGATGGCGGGGCAGCAAAGATTAGCTACAGTAGTGGGACGTGGTGGATTGCCAAGGGGAGGACAGGGGTTAGCAATCAGTTGATGAATAACTAGATTATCGCGTACTCGTTGATCAGTAAGATAAATCCCTCCCGCCTCCTTCAACTTCTTCATGCCGCCCGACCCTCCTGCAGAAGCACCCCCCGTTGGCGGCGCATCTGGGATGGTGAGATAAACCTCCACACCAGCACTAACAGACGTAATCATCTGCTCGTTGGGTAATGGTATGGGTGAGCGATCAGATTTTAACATGGCCCAATTTAATGACATCTTTAGTTGCTGCTGAAGTGAGTGAGATCAGTTAACCAATTTAATACCACCAGTGAGATGGGAAATAGATCGAAGAAGTGTGTTGAAAAGGCCTTAAACAAGTTCGATGATCATATACAATGGAGTTATCAGTATGGCTACTTGGCGCAATGGTAGCGCGTTTGGCTTCGATTGCTGACGGCACCAAAAGGTTGCAGGTTCGAGTCCTGCAGTGGTCATATAGTAATAGTGTTCCTGTTCTTTTTGTTCCACTCCTTAGATTCGCACTAGGTAACTTGGATTTACAATCATTACAAATAGTAATACTCCTCCCTATGGAACTCGCAAGGCTGCTTGCCGACTGCAATCCCCTCCCCTGCGTGTATAACGATAACCTCCGTCTCATCCTCCTCCATATCCTCCCTTTCACCCTCACCTTCACCACTCTCACTCCCGCTTCTACTTCCATTAGCCTGACTACTTTCGGTCTCCTCCAAGATTTCCCTCTTCCCACTCCTCACCTTTACCCTCACACAAGGCTCCTCCGTCACCTCATCCATAAAATGCAAATGCCCACAAACTCCCTCTCCATACGGATGTGGAAAAATTTCGTCATCATCCGGTTCGTCTGGGTCTCTCAAAAACGGATGGTTCAGCGCTTCTCTAGGTGTGATTCGACGTGTAGATTCTGGGTGTAGAAGTCCGTCAAGGAGGTCGAACGCGAATTCTACGTCTTGTGCGTGTTCGGAGGGTTGTTTGGGTGGTAAAGAAGATGAGGAAGAGGATGAAGGGGAGGTAGGTGATTGGGATGACGATGAGGATTGGGAATTTGAGTTTGAGGCTGAAGGGAGAGGCGGAGGTGGCATGGATATTGACGGAGAGGAGGTCATGGTATATGGATAATATCGGGTATTCGGTGGAGGAGGGTTATACAGGTCGGGATTCTGCTTTTCGACGAAATCCCGCCAGCTGACACCGTCTGCAGTTACGGATGGAACGTTCGTCGCAAAGGTCCTACCTATCAGATAGTCAGCGTCATGCAGATGAGGAAATGGAGGAAAGGGAAGGGACATACTATGGAGAGTGGCAACTTTCTCCATTCGTTTCCGACCAATTATAACCGCTATCTCCATGAGGGCCTCGATGTCGTCGTTGGATTGGAATAAAGGGAACTTCCCTGTTAGGAAGAAGAGCATAATCATGCCTACTGACCACACGTCTACGGCTATTTTCCACTATTTCAAGAAGAATATTGGGTGATGATGAGGCGAACATACCTCCAGACTGATCGGCGCATTTCAATAGGACCTCAGGTGCGCGAAAGCCTCTTGTGCCTGCACGGTTGGCTTTGGAGACTGGCCTACAAAAAAGTAGGATGAACTACGTCAGTGTACATATTCAATGATGATATAGGCAGGGACGAAGCAAACCGGGTGTCTTTGTCGGGATATCCCACTTTGTCCGAGGCCATATTAGATTTCAGCCGTGCTTCTTTCTGCATGCGCTTGATGTGATCTATGTCGTACTCATTTCGCGTTCGTACACGGCCGTGAGGATCGGCACGAGAAGGGGGTGTGTGGAGACAGGTGTTGTGTCCGTGTCCTCTTGAAGGCTCCATCCGCTATATAATACAGGAAAGACAAAATGTACTTTAGTGGCTCAGAGACGGTGGAGGGGCATTTTAACATACACATGCCAGACCAAAATCACATAATGTCCCGACGCCTGTTCGTGGATCAAAGAGGAAATTAGCAGGTTTTACGTCTCGATGGATAATCCCTCGTGCATGAATGTCGCGTAATGCGCGTAACATGCATCGAAAATATGCCTTGATCGCAGGCATGGGTAGTACACGGAAGTATTCCTACACAACAGCGTGAACATGATCAGGGAGGTAGGAGGTAACATTATCCTTTAAGTACATACGCGGAAATCTTCGTTCTTGTGGTATGGCATTATAGCCACGACTTGGTCCTTATGTCTGAACGCTGTTATGAGCTGTGAGACATGTCTACACCCCCTACAGGTTTCCATGATAGCGATCTCGTTTCGTATACGTTCCGGACTACTGGTCACGTATATCCGCTTCACGGCTACGAAGGCTTTCCGTCCTTCTGGAATCGGCTGGACATACGCAGACGAAAGCTGAGGGGAAGAGAAACGTGCTACCGGGCCATGCCAGGGCGTATTATCCCACCGGTCATTAGAGAGGTCGATAGCCTTGTACACGGAGGAGAATGTACCCGTCCCGAGACGGTCAATAAGTTTATAATCGGCAGCAAGCTGAGGGACGGAGGATTGTAGCTCTTCTATCTCTGCTTCGATTTCTTCGCGTTCTTCTGGTGGTTTGAGGTGTATCGTGTCTTCTTCGTCTTCATCTGCGGAACCCTCTGCGTCTGCTTCTTCGTCCATGTCGCCTTCATCCTCGTTATAGTCATCGTCGTTATTCCGATCATCAACAGCCTCATCCTCGTCTCCAACACCGACAGGTCGTATATTCTGATTACTTGGGATAATCAACAACTCGTCCTCGCTCCCCATATCCACATCCAAGTCAACATAACGAGGTGGCACATGCATCGGCTGCTTCCCCGCTCGGATAGTACTACTGCTTTGTCGTCTCTGAATTCCTATGCCTGGGAATAGAGCAGAAATGTGATCGTGGTACAAGTCCAATTCGGGTGGGCGATAGCCCCCAGTTAAGAGATCATCGGATGACAGGGGATCGTCGCGTTGTGCTTCTCGAGATTTCTTGTAGGCACGATGATAGTGAGAGTTGCGTGGGTCGGAGGAGCCTACTTCGAGAGGATTAGAGGAGTGCTGGGAGAGGAGGACGCCAGCCATCGAGGTGAGGGGACAAAGCCTGCACGCTCAGCTGGAGCGCCAGGCGGAATCTGATCCCAACAAAAAGCGAGCAGGTCACAGTAATAAATAGTTCACGTGATCGCGTGCAATAAAAGCAGAAATAAAAATGACCACCGCAGGACTCGAACCTGCAACCTTTTGGTGCCGTTAGCAATCGAAGCCAAACGCGCTACCATTGTGCCAGGAAGCCGTTCTAAAAGGACACTGCTCATTCTATGTGAGTTGCACGGGCCTTTATGTTGAGCGTTACCAAACGCATATTTGACTCTTCTCAAGCTCATGTCTTCACCAGCCAGCTGTCCCGCTTGAAGACATAACACCACATGTCCATCCCATCTTCTGACGACCTGCGTCGCTCCTTTATACAAATTGTGCAATCAAATTACTTCCAGCAGGTCGCACCTCTCATCGTACTCATCTTTTTCCCTCTCCTCGTTCTCAACCTCGTTGGTCCAGCTCGACGTGTGATTGGGCTGCCGACATACAACTTTGTGATGGTCCTGGAAAGTATCGGTTTGAATTTACCGTGGAATTGGAGCTGGAGCAGTGGAGGAGCGTCTGGCTCGAGAGGTGCTGATGGGGAGAAGAGGAAGAGTAAGAAAAGGCATCCGAGGACTAGGGGTGAGCAGATCGCTATGAACGGCATGAGGAGGGGTGGTAGTGGTATGCGCGTGCTCGTATCCAGTATTGATTGTGCGCTGACCATAAATGTTTTGCGCAGAGACTGATGACGCTGAAGATGCTGATTACTACCCCGGCCTCGTCAACATCTCTGGTACATATTGCTTTATGAATTCAACACTCCAGGTAATGGACAATGCCTTGATTAGTTACCAACAACCTGACATCCTCCATAGGCAATGTCCTCCCTATCCTACCTACAACCCCACATAGATGCTATACACGCGAAGGCTGTGGAACTCGATGTTCCAACGCCTGTCATAGATGCTCTTCGAGATCTCTTTGATGGTGCGTACTCCCCTCTCACTCTTCCTTCTAACACTTGAATTTATTGACCTACTTCTACAGAACTAAATACCCCACTCTCCCGACCCTCCTCAATACGCCCCCTCCGCATTATCCAAGCTCTCACAAATAGCACCAAGAACCGCTCTAACGCTCTCCTCTACTCACGCGAACACCAAGACGCACAAGAACTTTTCCAACTTCTCACCGAATGCCTCAAAAACGAAATTAGCGCTATCGAAAAAGAACGTTCCCGGGACCGTGGTTTCGGCGGCGCCCTATCATTTTCCGCCTCCGCGCCATCCGCCTCGTCTTCCCAATATCTACCGCCCTCCCAGTTGACACAATTATCTCAGTCAGTGCAAGCGCCCCGACTTTCTCCGGGGTTAGATACAAACGGAGGAAACTGGATCCGTCAGAGTGTTTTCGATGGTCTGACGGCAAACCGACGGAGTTGTATGCAGTGTGGGTATACGGAAGCCGTGATGCACTTCGCCTTCGATAATTGGCAATTGAGCGTTCCGCATTATGTGAGTTACTTTCTAGCTGTTCCCATTATATTCATAACATCGCCTTGAGATCTTCCTGACTAACAACTGATGGTTTCATCTTGAAGTCCAGATGTTCACTCGAGGAATGCCTAGAAGACTACACTCGTCTAGAAATCCTATATGACTGCATATGCCGAAAATGCTCCTTACTCGCTACACACCGACGTCTCGTCTCGGAACTAAAGACCCTAGAAGAGGCGCTCAAGGGTCCTACATCAGCACAAAACAGTACTAGTAATAGTAAATCCACAGTGATAGCCAAACTAGCGGAGATAAACCGTAATGGGGTAGCGGATTCGCCCAAGAAGCCCTCTGCGTCTAAAAAGAGAAGAGCAAAGGAGGTTGCGAAGATGGAGGCGAGGGTGAGGAGTGCGTTGGAGGATGGGAGGATTGAGGAGGATTTAAAAGATGTCCGAATGGAGAAGGTTGTGAGTAGGGCGTCGTCCAAGCAGGCGATGATTGCTAGAGTGAGTAAATATGCATATATGGTATGTAGCATTTGGCCGAGTTGTTTTCGCTATAGCCACCACCTGTTCTCGCTCTCCATCTCAACCGCTCCTCCTTCGGCCACTATGCCTCCAAGAACAACGCTTTCGTCGAATTTCCCGAAATCCTCGACTTGACACCTTATACCACATCAGGCAACCTATCCACCGTACCTTCGGTCCCCATATCCACACCCCCACCGTCCGTTCCAATTCAGCTTACTCTTCCTCCTCGCTCAAGGACACCTACCCCTGCAGCGTACGAAAAAGTCCATGAAAGAGTACTCTACCGGCTGAGCGCAGTGGTCTGCCATTATGGTAGCCATTCGTTCGGACATTACGTCTGCTATCGTAGGAAACCAAGACCGAAGAGTGCGAAGAGACGGTGGTCGCCTCCTACGATATTAGATCCGTTGTCGACGAGGGCGGATGAAGTTGAACCTGTAGACGATGATGACGCGAACTCAGACGTGAAGCGTCAACCCAACGGGTCAGCCCTTGGTCCTGATGATGACGATGCTAGTGCTTCTGGCGGGAATGAAATCGTTTGGGCGGATGAAGACCCATCCATGCATCGACCGGGGAGAGGTTGGCTACGCGTTTCTGACGACTCCGTTATGGAATGTGGTATTGAGACAGTCCTGCGCGAAGGCTCGGGTGCATTCATGCTTTACTATGAGCGCATACGTTTCGCCCATACGAGCCCGTACCCATCCATGGCAATGCGGCGCGCGCACTCTTTAAATGCGTCTGGGCTAGGAATAGGTAGCATGAGCATGCTTATAGGCGAAGGAGGTTATTCCCCTCGTAGTTCGGAGGAGACGCTGAGACCTGAGTTACGGACGCTACAATTGAACATGGTGAATGGGTTGCTTGTAGAAGGGCATGGGTCGACGCAGAGTTTGGTTAGT
This sequence comes from Pleurotus tuber-regium, assembly GCA_014058305.1. NCBI lineage: Eukaryota > Fungi > Basidiomycota > Agaricomycetes > Agaricales > Pleurotaceae > Pleurotus > Pleurotus tuber-regium. Next base: position 1,133,165 of record JACFYU010000024.1, read on the forward strand.
GAGGTTGGGGTTGGGGTGGCTAAGGGCAAGTGTAAAGAAGAAAACGAGAACAAAAGTGGAGAGAATGAGACAGAAAATGGGGCATTGGGGATGATGTGGACACCTGGGTCGTCGCCGCCTGGGCTGGGACCGAGGGTGGTGAGAAGTGTAGCTGCAGGTAGAGGAAGGAGCTTGAGTGCTGCACCTTTGGAGGTGGATGGGTCGCGCGAAGGGGGTATAGTGTCAAATCCCAGTGCACAGAAGGGGAAAGGGAAAGAGAAGGCTTCAGAGTCAATGTCAATACCAAACGGCGACGCAAACCATAGCCAAGCAACTGGCGATTCAGCGAAACTGCCAACAAAAACGCCGTTGAAGAATTCGGTTAGGTCGTCTCCTTCGACAATATCTCTGTCTTCAACTATTTCCTCGCTTTCTACCTCTACACTTTCATCCACCTCGTCATCCATACTATCGGACGATTCGTCACACTTAAATGCAAGTCCACCGACAGCGCTACCGTTACATTCGCCGCAACCACACCATCCGCCATCACCTGTGGTTGGTTTAAAGGCATGATACCGTTTTTCGTACAATGACTCTCCTCTCATAGGAAACATTCTAATGTATCGTTAGTGTTAATTATATTATGCTATTGTCCCTATGCCTTGCGACGGGACTCCTTTCTTGTTCACGTCGTTAAGCAAAGTCATTAGTGCCAATAACGGCTGGAGGAGTTTTCAACTCCTTGTACTTGAAGCCATCCCTCAGACAGAGTATTTGGTGTTGAACTGATGAACATTACATGGGAAATGGTCCAGAAGAACAAAATACAGTAAAAAAAGGAACCTGCCAGTGACAATAAACAAGAATCCCTTTTCTCTCCAATAATAAGAGCTTCTCATCCCCAGTACATAAAACGATCATGAAGGAAAGTAGATATCATTCGATTTCAGATCTAGTTCTTTCGTAGGGGATCGTGTAATTGTGCGTGCGCTACATGGGTCCTGGGCACAGACGTAATGCAGAACGGTAGTAAATCACCAGTAAATACGGCGTTCGATGGTACGGTGTCGACTCGGTGAAGGACGGGTGTAAGAGATGGTGCGCTTGACGCGGGTTACGTGGGGGTACCTATATATCGGCATTGTTAGTGAGAGACTTTTCTGTTTAATGCTGGAAATCACGGACCAAGCATGGTAAACTTCACCGGGCTGGAGCTGGACCTCGATGATTTGTCGGCCCTATATGACGGGGAGCGTGAATCAGATTGGGGGGACGTGCCTTGCAGCGGAAAAAGAGCTTACAGCGTAGTCGACGTGGGAGCCAATGACAAGGCCTTCTGTACGACCGTAGGAACCGTGGTTGACGGCAACAATGTCCCCGAGCTTGATGCAATGTGCATCCACCATGAGCCATTATTCCCTCCCGCCAGAAGTGACTTTGCAAAATCAAGTACTCACAACGATATCTTCAGATGAGCCAAAAGTCGACATGATGATTATTTTGCAGCACGAGCGTAGGGGGAGATTATCTTGAGGGCCTTGAGGAAGTGGTGGGTCGTGGTGAAGATCAAGAGGTGAAGCGGAAGCTTTTATAGATTAGATGCGCATGTTTGCTGTCCATAAAACGCAAGGCTAGCCTCAAGGCAAATCAAGAAAATTCCGGGGATCCGAATATTCTACTAACGGCAACCCTGCGTATTTTTTTTGTTCCTTACAGGACAGCGGAGACAGCTACCATTGTCTAGTATAATCGGTCATAATCGTGCGTATTACAATGTCGCCAAGGATTCGATATTTTGTGTCTTTACTCTTGCTTCTTCACCTTGTAATGGATGCACATGCTCGGGAATTAGGTGTTGCTCATGCTGAGCCCCTTCTTCTCGGTCGGGGATAACCAGATGAATGATCAGAGTTATAACGCCGCATGCCTTTTACGTCAATATCGTTCCGCCTGTGCAGTGTTAGCGTCATGGGAGCCTCAAGGCAAATGATCCCGAGGCGCATAGCGAGTACTGGGAAAGGATTATTGAGTGTTGCACCTGCATCGTGTATCATAACCAGAGTCGCGAGGAAAGCAGTGATAATCGACAGTTTCACTACCTCGTGTATCTCTTGATCAATGGTGAACACACAATGCATTTGGTTATTCGCTACAAAAGTGCACCTCATTTCCTATAACCCCGTCCACGAGAAGGACGCCTTTAACTCTACTTCCCCTTTCAACCTGATGTCTGCTGAAGAAGCAGCCACAAACACATCGAATTTTCCTGCTTCCGCAATCCAAGACTTCCGGCGATCGTCATAGAAGCTGAGCGCCTCTCTATCCAGGTCAATACTCACTACCTTCGATTCACCAGCCGCGAGGGGCACTTTAGTGAAACCCTTGAGCTCCTTGATTGGTCTCGGAAGAGATGACTTCTGATCGGCGACGTATATCTGGGCAACCTCCCTACCAGGGATATTACCAGTATTTTGTACAGTGAATGTCACTGTGAATTTGTGTTTTCCGTCCGCGGAAATAGGAGAGACTTCCAGACCGGAATATTCGAAGGTGGTATACGAAAGTCCATGACCGAAGGAGAATAGAGGCTCAATATTCCGAATTTCATAACCTCGGTAGCCAACAAAGATACCCTGGTATTGACTCGTCAGAAAATAGTTACAGAGGATGGATAATTGGAACTGACTTCATTGTACAATATCTTTCCATGCTCCTGACCTTTATCACTGTAGGACGGGAAAGCTGGCGAATCTTCCAATCGTTTCCTGTGATATCTTTGTCACCATGTAACATCGATGGCAACAACGCTTCACCCACGGGAATGTCAAGGCAAGCTTGCCAGAGGGGTTCACCTTGCCGAAAAGGACATCAGCCAGTCCGTGTCCAAGTTCATTACCACCGTAGAAAGCCTAGGTTTTATGTTAGCTATTTTTACGACAGGGAATCTATGAACCAACCTGAAGCACTGTGCTTGCTTCGTCAATCCAAGGCATGGCAACTGGAGCACCAGTTTGGTTTACAACTACGGTATTGAGGTTTGCTTTTAGAGTCTCAGAGACAAGTTTATTTGTCAACTTTGGAAGGCTGTAAACATGTCAGCAATAAAGATATAGACAGAGATAAGGGACCATACTCTATATTTTGACGATCGAAGCCTTCACTCTCCCAGCTATATTGTAGTATACGTCAGCAATCAGACGCAATAATTATGAAGCTGCACACACTCGTGGTTGAGACCAATAACCAAGATAACGACTATGAAAGCCCATTAGCTGACATCTGTCAAGCATTCATATAGCACATACCATCCGACTCTGCCGCCAACTTAGCAGCCTCCTTGATATCTTGTTCCCCATCAGAACGGCGTATGCCCCCAAGCCGTATGCCCCCACGGCAAGTGAGAGGAGTTCCTCGTGCGACGAACGCCTCGTTACCTGTCCTGATCTCGATGTCGTATGTCTTCCCCGCCTCCAAGTGGATGATTTCCCTCTTTTCTATGGTACCAAGCCCAAAGAACGCTTCGCCTTGCTCTGGATCATTGCTAAGGTCGATCAACAGTTTGCTATCAACGAAGAGGTTCCCCGTCCCTGCGACACTTAGGCCAACCTCCCAGTCACCACTCTCGTCAGGAGTGAACTTAGTAGAATACTACCGAACAATGTGTACGTAAAGTCAGTTTTTCAGGAGATGAGAGAATACTTACGCGGATATAGCAGATTTCGTTGACCTTGGTATCATCCTAAAGCGAATTCACCATCATCATCCAACTCTCTTTTGTCAAAGGAAAAGAATATACCACTCCATCAGCTAAGAAGCAATAAGTCGAGTTTGTTGGCACATCCCAGTCGTGAGCGGCCAGACTCGCTTGAAATTTGGGGTTAGTAGACAAAAAGTCGACAGAAGGTGCTTCGTTCCAAAATTGCATATACGCTCCAGCTTCGCCATTGTCTTGCTTAATAAATGGATCGAGCAAAGGGAGCGTATTATGGGACGGAGTTCCAAGATGATACGTGACTTCGGCACCGATCTCCTTTGCAGCGTCGATAATACCCTCCAGAGGCGTTACTACATAGGATGAACGTAACTGTGCAGACCCCCCACCGGAGGTCATAGCAACTTTGGCGTTGGGGCCGATGACTGCGATCTTCTTGACGCCGGGTCCAAGTGGTAATAGCTTCTTGTCATTCTTGAGCAGAACGGTAGCGTCTGCTGCAGCCGTACGAAGTAGCTGGCGCAACTCGGGTGTATCGACACTTTCCTCCGGTGCGTCAAAGGGGACGCCCGAGGCCAGAGCATGTTTGTACAGGACGAGGATCTACAAGAGGTGTAGAAATATAAGTCCACACGTGAAAGTACGAGGTTTATGATTATCGTACCTTCTTGACACGCTCGTCGATGTCGGAAGGGAATAGCTTTTCCGCGATTAGGGCCCTCTCTACGGCCTTACCACGCATGACTGTTGGGCCTCTGTAGAGCGCGATGAATGTGCACGGAAGAAACCGATTGTATGGAACCTACGGCATCTCGATATCCAGACCGGCTTTGATAGCCTCTACGGTGCTGTAGGTACCGATCCAGTCGCTCATGATAGTACCTTGCAATTCGGTTCAGCATATATCCTTAGCGAAACCTGTCTACATACCTTGGTATCCCCATTCCTGGCAAATCGAACATCTTTGCTTAGCATGGCTACCAGGAAGAACAAATAAGCTAACCTGGCGTAGAATATCATTCAAGAGGGGTGAACTTTCGGAAACATGTGTTCCGTTAACACGGTTATACCTAGCGAGGGAGAAAAGATATTTTCAAAGTCTTCGTCATCATATTGTAGTTAGCAACATACGCAGACATCAAAGCCCAGGGATTGGCATTCTTGATGGCGATTTGGAATGGCTTGAGGTATATTTCACGAAGAGCACGCTCGCTGACTTCGCCTGTAGCGGCGTTCGACCGATACGGTATGGGTAAAATGCTGCACTACGCACTGGAAATGGAAAACCTGACAGTGCGAGCGTCGTAAGCATTTGATGGCGTATAATCATTCCAGTGCGTATGTACCTCTGGAACTCTTGATCGTTGGCCACAAAATGTTTGATTGTGGCTGCGACACCCTTCGATTGTAAGCCGTTGATATAAGCCGCAGCGATGGTGCCATTCAAATGAGGATCCTCTGCAAAGGATTCGAAACTACGACCACCAAGAGGAGATCTCTGCGTGTTCACAGTGGGGGCCAAGAGGATATGGCATCCTGTTCGTTGTTCATCATCAGCGTTCGTGCTGTTGCAGGTGAGCGCATATATACGACTGACCCTTGGCACGGGCTTCGTCTCCCAGAGCCTTTCCCACTTTCATAGCCAGATCGACGTCGAAGGACGATCCGAGACCAGTGGACGAGGGGAAGCAGCTGGAGGGAACACCGTTAAAGACTAATGTACATTCGAAGTAAGCATCCCTGGCATTGACAAGATAGCAAAGGAACCCTACATCTTGATCCACGTACCCCGTTCGGGCCTACAACGCAGACATTGGAACAGAATACGCCGAATTCATGAGCATAGACCCACCGTCGCTCATCCTCATTGAGTGTAAGCCCACAGCAGGAACAGCATGCGTATTCCACCATCCCTAATTTTAGTGATGAAAATTATACGACGCGCATTGTCAGTATTCGCTACCTACCACACCACTGAGAAGCTTGATCTTGTCGGAGAGGGGAATCTTCGCTAAGGTTGCTTCAACGTCAAATTCACTAGCCATTGTCCGCAACTAGTTGGGGTCAGTAAGCAAGTATGTACTTCTGCATGACTCCCATTAATACTAAGAAGCCATTACCCTCGGAGAATTTTCGGCAGTTAGTCCCACGCAAAAACTGGGGTATACTGGATGGTATCACGATAATCTGATCACTGAGTAATCGTTGGCCAGGACCAAAAGACTAAATGATCAGGTGGAGTGGGGTGGCGGTATGCCATCTATGAGTCCTTTTCGACCCTCCATGCCAAATATACAGTGCTTGTACAAATGGTGGTGTACAATTCAAGAACAAATCAAAGTATACTGGAGATAAGTCAGCTAACAGTATTGAGTCGCATGGACAATGTGTACATACTAATGCTACGATGTTACCAAGGCAAGCCTTGATGAAACCTCTGCTTGCGATCGAACAAGATTCGCCAAATAGGAAAACATCAAGGTGTCCTAGTGCCAAAGAAATTGATCAATGCCAGATTCGTGAAATGTGGGAATGAACACTAACCTGCAAGCTAGCATTAAACCCGCCCTTCTCCAAGTCCTCCGTGCTAGCTCCCAGCGTATCCATCAAATACTTGCCAACAGCAGCATCTCCTTGTATTTCGCCAGCAATCACAGAACGGACATAGGCTAGTACGCGATCGAGCATGGCGGAGACGGATTCTATTGATTTCTCTAGGACCTCAAAGTCGGTAGTAGGCTGGGTGGATGTTGAGGAAGGTGAGGCGGCAGTCGTTGTTAACAAATCCACTAGAGTCACGATTAGTACTTTGAACCGGGCTCTTCGATAAAAACTCCATACGTCCACTTCGTTCGCCATCATGGAATCTCAATTCCACCGGTACCGGCGTGAACACGCAGTTTTCCGGTTTAGGGAAGACTCCTACAGGCGAACTAGAGGATCGTCACTGCTTGAACACGCAGAGAATTTACTCTAGAGCCTGATATACCTGACATATGCTGTCACTCCAGCTTTCTCATCCGGATCAACACCAGTATTCAATGCGACGTGAATTGCAGGGTAAGGCGAAGTTTCTTGAGAGTAGAAATTTTGTATGAGTGCAGAATAGGTGTTCAGATTTGATCCTGTTGAGTACCTAGAACAGAATGATTACTGTCCTGATTACGACATAATCGAAAGACATACCACCCAACAATCACTTCTTTCGGATTCACTCTGTGATGTAGCTCGTACATTGTTTTGTGGTAATCCATGTCTACGGCAACTTGTTCGCTTGTTTCACTGTGCAAGACAGCGAAAGAAGATTTTACTTCGACGACATCGGATTCAGAGCGCGTCCCAAGAAGAGTCCCTATGACACGGTCCTGGGTATCTGTTCGGCGCAAATAATGATCAAGAATTGAGAATAAGGCGACAGGATGTATCGTGACAAGAGCAGGGGCTCGGCTGATAAGATTTTCAGTAATGGGGGTCGCTGCAGAGATATTATTCACTTACGGCGCCGCAGAGACGGTCACTGATCCTGCATTCTGTATATGAATCGCAGACGAAGGCACCCCAAGAGGCATTTTGTAAATTGTAAGCTGTTGTCTTGTGACCGAGCACCTTCAAGCGCACAGAAATTTTTGCGGAGTTCTAACCACGCGCCTCTTCCTTTCCGCCCAACTGTTCACCAAAAAAAAAACCATGCCATCTGAAGAAACAAAGGTTTGCGACAGTCTTTCTACGCACGTCAGAACCATGCTAACTTCCTATCAGGAGAGAATCACGAAGGCTGTTGATATCGGTCGCGTATGTTCTTGACTTCATCCACCAAATTCCAGCTGCCGAGCATACTCTACAGACAATTCTTCATTACGGCTGGATTCCATTGATTATATATGTTGGATTCACACGGAGCAACCCACAACCGTCGCTGATTAAGTATGTTGCAATGAATCGCGTTCACAGATAATTCATGCTCATTCAATTTCTAGGCTCATTAGTCCGCTTGCATAACCTCACTTTTCAACATGTTGCAATAATATACGAACCATATATTTAGACCATACGCAAGACCTTCACACCAATTGAGCTGAAACTAGTTGAGGTGTCTAATCTAGGCTAAAACAAGAGTTTAGTGGTAAGCCCTCCCTCTTATTGTACCGGATGATTATTCCAAATTGTGGTTGTACACTGTACCCAATTCCACCCGGTAAAGTCTACATGGGGTATCGTAGCCGACTCAACGGCACGAGGCCACCGTGGACATGCGGACTCAATTTAGGCCAGATATGATTCTTCACTTTCGTCTGTCTTCGTATCTGCCAAGTAACTGATAGTCGTAATTCAGCAAGTTGGCCTCGTTGACCACCATCCGACCTGAACCACGCCCCTACCCCTCTCGGCTCTCCAAGTCTATGCGATCAATCAACATTGACTTGAGGCGTAGGGCATGAACCGACCCGATGAAGCTATTTTGTAAGCTAGAATAACGCCTCAAGCCATAGATATTGTTGGAGTGGTGAGCTATGACCAAATCCATCAGTTGGTGGTTTCCCGGACCATTAGGAGATCGGGCCCATATAAACTCTGCCCACTGTTCTGAATCCCCCTCGTACCAGGCTTGAAAGATGAACTTCTTGAATTACCTCTAGAGCTCATCCACAAGCATCTCGATCACAAAATACTCAGGTTAGCAATGGCCAACTTCCGAGGGGATCATTGAAGAATCAAACACTCAGTATGCTATTAAATCGGGGGGCTCGAAAAATCAGCAAGCGTAGACATGATTAGACTAGAATCTTGTTGTTCGCTCAACCCCCTCCCCTACCCCTCAAGGCCTCAGGGTTGGGAATATACTCTGGTAGTTACCAGAAGTCGTCACCGCTACTGCAGCTGCTACCTGACTTGGTATCTTCAAATTATGGTTTCACTGTTCATAACTCGAAACCTGGTCCATTGACGTCGAGGTGAATACCTCACAAATTTGAATAACCTGTCTCGGGGAGACCGCAGGTAGCGGTTGACTAATCTTCCCGCGTTGTTATGCAAATTATCTATATACTTATATGTAGACTCTCGCTTGAAAGAAGTAGGCTGGCCACAGATAAAGTAACCAATAGCGAGTATATGCACTCGAATGGAAAGAAACTACATAGATCGTGTGTTACAGTATAGTGCCGTAGTACTTTGGTTGATCTTATCTGATGCTCTTTGTACTTTACTGGCGGACCCTGACCCTGACATACGTTCCAGCTGAGATAGCGCTGAGATCTGATATTCTTGACTTAGAACCTTCAAGCACAAATTACAATCCTTGTAGCCAGAATCACAGATGCAACTTCTTGATCTACCGAACGAACTTCTCCACAGAGTTCTTGTCGAAACGCACCCCGGGGGAGTCATTCGATGTAAACAGGCTAGCCTTTTTCCTCCTGCTTTTACGCACTAGACAAAGAAATCATCATTGCAGACATGCCGACGTATAAAGAACATTATTGATGAATCCATCCTTCTTCAATACACCATTGAACTGTTTTCTGCAGGAATGGAAGATACACCGAACCATCCAGCGCCGATAGCCACTCGTCTACAAACGCTCAGAGACTACCAGAAGGCCTGGAGTTGGCTTGACTGGACTTCCGACAATCATTTCCATCTCCGTCTAGATCACCTTCATAGCTGGGACTTGACAGGAGGAGTCGCTGCTACAGCCACTTTCACTGGGGGCTTCATTTTTCATACCATCCCATCCACTCGTCGCGGGATATGCCTAAAACAGTGGTCGTTCGAGATAGAGATCTTGGTCGAAGATTTTACCATCGATCCTTCGCAAGATTTACTCATTGTCTGTGGGCAGCCGCTGGAAGCAACTGGGTATATTTTGTTTGTGTCTATAACGTCCTCTGTTTTCATACTATCGTTCCCGTAGGGCGGACACTATGTCTCTTTACGTTCGTTCTATGCTGAATGGCAAAGCTCACCCTCAAGCTGCGCATCCCGTTTTTCCAGCGACTCGCCTTTTTCAAACCAGACCTCATAGCATCTCAATCCAAATCTGCGGCAGCAGGGTGGTCCTCCTTGCAATTGAATTCAGTGGGTCCCCTCTCTACGTGTTTGATTGGACCACTGGGGAGAAAATAATGGTAAGCGGCCTGCTGCCCTGCATTATGGAGGCCAATTTCGACGCGCTGAAAGCGTTATGATCACCCTTCAGACGTGATACGCTCAATATCATTCATGAGTGAAAGATATTTACTTATAGGCAGCTTACTGCCGATCCAGGGCACTCGGCAATGCTCCCTGCGAGTCCTAGATCTAAACAAGGATGGTTGGGTTTGCGAGTTGCATCTTCCCCCATTCTCGCCGCATGGTATCATCCTGTCCTCCAATCAGCCCATTATCACCATCGCATCCGAGGTTCCGCCATCAAAATTATACACTAGGCCTGAAGCACCATTCTTTACTTCCGATGAAGATAGGCTCTTCGTCATCACTTACGACGATTCGGACGAGCAAACCCTCCGCTCCTTCACCATATTTTTACCATTGTCTTCCTTGTTATTCTGGGTAGCCGAGGCGTCAAAAGCTGGCTTTCCCTTGACCGTTGACTGGGAAACTTGGAATCGATCAGCGCGAGTAATAAAATCGGACATGCCTCGAACGTGGGTTTGCTACGTACAAGGCCTCAAGGCCGTGTTTCTGGACGATTTGGACAATGTACGCCTCTATGATTTCAATCAACGGCGTATAAGACAACCGTACGTACTGGACGAAGAACCCGCAGAAGACGTCAAGGAGACATACATAAACTACCCATCAACTTGCGATTCGTCCGACGAAGCTTTCGGCAACTCCTTATCCAGCTACCTGCCATATCGCCTTGTTGTAAAGTCCCTCCCAACAGGTGCCGATAGATATAACGTCGGCTGCGCAATGCTCTCAGAAGATGCAGTTATTCTTGTCTTGGTGTGTCATCCGATTTGTACATATCAGATTTTATGGGCTCATATTTTACAGAGGGAAGCTGACGGGTTCAGATTCCAAATACTCTCATTTTAAGTTCAAACGATAGTATACTACATTGCATGTCAAAACAGGTACACTTTGACCGCAATTCAAGAACAGACAAATGAGTATGCTCTTGAATAGAGAAATGGGTTCAGGTGGAAGCGACGCCACTTAGTACTTAACCCTAACCTTAAGTCGAACACGGATATCGAACTCGGTCTGCTTTGGGAAGACGCTGACTCCAAGACATGGGGCTCCTCGACCTCCCCTCTGAAATCCTTCACAGGATCTTAATTGAAGCAGGACCCAAGGAAATTGCTCGATGTAAAAAGGTTAGCTCTTGTCAAGATATTGATTTACAGGTGATATCAGCAGAATTAATTGTGCAGACGTGCCACCTTTTGAACAGAATCATCAATGAATCCAGTTCTCTCCAGTACAAGATTGAATTATTCATCGCGGGCATGGATGATGTGCCTAATCCCTCAGTCCCAACAATAGCCCGCCTCCGTATGCTCAAAGAGCATCAGAAAGCTTGGAGGCGGCTGGACTGGAGGTTTCGCGACACGTTCCACGTTGAGAATGCTGATACATGGGAGTTGCTGGGAGGTGTTGTTGCTGCTGCTACCACCGAATCCGGAAATTTCAGCTTTCAAGCTATTCCTTCGATTCATCGTGGGATTCTCCAGAATCAGTGGTCCTTTGACTTGGGACTGACGATGGAGGATTTCACGATGGATCCTTCTCAAGATTTGTTGGTTGTCTTGGGTAGACCATCCGGGTACGTTTCTCAGCTATGAAAATAGGTGTCTTGGGTATTTACTACTACCCTATTGTAGGACAGATGTTATGCCTATCTATGTTTGTTCAATTTTGGATGGTAAACCTCATCCCTTAGCCAGGAGCTTCAGTGTTCCAGCAACCCGCAGAAATCCGGACGATTCCCCCAGCTTCATGATCCAAATTTATGGCGATAGGGTAGCCGTCCTGACAATCGATTTTGCCGTGTGTTCTCTATTCGTCTTTGAATGGAAGACGGGGAAGGAAATATTAGTGAGTACATGTGCTGTATTGTGAAGTACCAGTTCTTGATCCCTGATCCTTAATATCGTACCTAGCGATATGGTGAATGTGTAGATGTGATTCTTTCAATTTCATTTGTGGATGAGAGATATCTATTGCTTGGCGTCCTGGATGTGGGGAACCTGCACTGCGCCTTACAAGTGTTAGACTTGGACGATGATCGCATAATTTGTGAACTCAAGCTTCCGGTCTTTCAGTCTAATGTTGGCGGCATTCCCCTTATTAATATCGCGTCCGAAGTGCCGCCACCAAATGCGCACACTCGAGCCGGAGCACCCTTCTCTACTTCCCGGAAGGAACGGTTATTTGTCATCTCCTATGTGTCTAATCCAAGCCCCGAGTGCACCTTCGCTATATTTCTACCATTATCGTCACTACTCGGCTTGATTACCGAGGCATCTGCTGAGTCTTTCCTCATAGACGTCGATTGGGAAACCTGGATTCCATCAGCGCGTATGATTCATATCGCCACGCCTCGAGTCTGGGTTTGCTATGTACAAGGCCTCAAAGCCGTGTTCCTAGACATGCCGAACAACATAAATGTCTATGATTTCAATCAACAGACAATTAGACAGCCCTGTGATTCGGAAAACGCTCCGCCGAAGGACGTCGATATACAATATGCAACCGAGCCCACAAGATGCAGTTTGTCGGACGAGTTTTTCGGTACACCCATATCCAGCAGTTTACCTTATTGCCATGTCACGAAACCGCTTCCTGCGAGCATTGATCGTGGTGATGTTGAGGGCGTAATGATCACGGAAGACGCAATTGTTGTGGTCATGGTAAGCTATTAGTACGTATGCTATGTGCACGCTTACATGTTTCATCCACTCAGGCTGGCGGTGACGGCTTCGATTTTCGGGTACTCTCCTTCTAAATTATACATGTAATTGCACAAAAGTATTTTTATCTGGACACCCAGGTTGTACCAACCGTACAAGCTTGGCACCACTAGAACTATTTCCTACCTAGTCACTTCGCCAATTTATCTATCTCCAATCATTATCCATAGCTCTAGCATGCAAGCCCGATTTCAAGAGATACGATCGTAGGGGCCACCATAGCGCCGTTATTTCGGAATTTCCAAGTACTTACTGACTGCGCTTCGACGGCTCCTTGTCCTTCACTATATTCCTCCCTCCCAGCGTTCTTACTTCACATGACTAGGCTATGGAAAGACTATTTCGAGCCATGGACTCCATTGGGCTGGATGAAGAGTATCTCTTTTGTTTATTGTGATATCAATCAGCTTTCAATCCAGCTGCCCGAGGATGTCGACGCAATGCATGAATCCTCGACTGTCAGAGCCTGTTCTCAACGGGTTCGTGTCGCTATATTAGTAGAAGGCCTCTTCCTCCGATTACAGTTCATTGCCTACGGAAGATGCAATCCTTGTCCTAGTGCGTCGTCCCATACATGCCCTTGATAACCTGCACACTCAGACCACACGAAGGGAGATACTCAACAAGAATCCGTTCACGAGTTCTGCGTTCTCTTATTCTGATATCACCTCCTGTTGGCAACCCGTGTACTCATATTGGCTCAGATACACTGAATCTAACTGACCAGTTAATAACTGGGTATCCACAGGCTACTTTATAAATAAATTCTACGGAGATCAGTGGCAATAGTGATACGTTTGCAAATCGGACAGAGTTTGGTTGACGCAAGGCAGCGCAACCAACACTCCCGGCAACAAGTATGCCAACATCCAGTCGAGATTGTAGGTTCCATATAGGGATCCAAACATATACGACATTGCAGCGAGGATACTTGCGTCGATTCCTATCAATGAACATGAGATTGAGCTTGACGATGACAAGAAGGGATATACCAGTTGCTTGATCTTGTGCTCAAGCGCAGTGATCAGAGAATGAGGATCACCTCGTTGTCTTGCAGCTGCGATGTCAAAGTCCATGTTATCGGTATCTGTGACATTAATCATCTCATCAGCTTTGTCTCCTCTCATATCTAACCCCTGCTTCTGCGTCAAGACATCACTGGAGTTAGGTAGAGACTCCTGCAGTTGTTGGATAGGGACGTCTTCTATATTCATCTCTTCATTCCCCGTTTCGGACTCCTCTTCCTCCTCCATTCGCAGGGGATTTATCCTCAGAATGTCACTTTCAGTGAACTGCGCAGAGCCAAAGACGGCCTCGTCATCTCCATCTATATCAACCTCAACGTCGACGTCTTCTTCATTGCGGTTTCTCACATTGAAACCAGCGCCTGGAGAGAATACTTTAGTATCCACACGCAGTAAACGAACTCTGTAGTAACAATACCTCTGATGTCAGATATATTCCCAATCCTAGATCCATCACCTCGCCAATTACTTGGACCTGCTTCTAGCTGACTTTCCGTCTCTAATCGCCGTGCTTCATTCGCCAAACAGGCGTCGACATGCGCCTCAACCACATCTTGGTCTCCTTGAATAGTCTGCGAACATACTGGGCATACGATATCATCACTACGAGATGGCCATGTCTGAGCTTCCTCATCTTCTCTTGTCATATCTCGAAGCTTTGCATGTCGTTGCTTACGATGCCGTTTGATGCTTTGTAATGTCTTACTTGTTTGTTCTAAGATGTCAGCGGCCGAATTGCTCCTTGATTTGAGAGTATTTAGGCTCTTGCGAGCTCGGGCTGCTGAACGTCGTGTTCTGTGATAAACAGGTCAAGTCAAATGCACTCAGACTAAGGGTTAAAAAAACGCACCCGTCAAGGAAGTCGAAGTCTTGCACTTTGCTCGTGCCAATCCCCTTGATTATGTTCTCAACTCTTTCTGCTTCAAGTTCGGAGTGAGCAGAAAGTAAGCGTATGGGTATAAGCTCTTCGCAGACAGGGCATTTCCTAGTTTCAGCACGCTTCGCTATTCTTCATGGTAAGCTTCTACTTAAGATAACGACACGGGTGAGATATAGGACGTACGCACGCTTCTTCACGACGAGACGTTCAGAAGGTTCCGGTGTTAATGACGGCGTACTGCTTTCCTCTTCCTCCTCCCTTACAACGCGTTTCTTACCCCTAGTCCATGGTCCACACGTGAGATTATTATTTACAGAGTTCGAAAGAAGAAAGCACTTCGACAGCCTCGAGTACGCCATTCTTGGAGAAATGCGTGAAGCACAGAGTGTGTCTTGATATCAAGTTCTCTTTGGCGAATTGCACGGCGACCCTGGGTCTCTTTTCGAAATGGATGAGGAGCTGCTTCTATGGATGAAGCAAGGTGTGTTCAGACATATACCAAAATAGGCAATAGTAGACGCCAGCGCTTGTCTGTAGGTCAGACTCCGAGTCGCGTTATCAATATTGTCCCAACGATTCCTTTTCATTTCAAGCGGGCACATCGCTGTCGGACCCATTAATGGGGGACGACGAAGAGACATATACACTACTCCTGCTTTCTGATAGCAATCTCCCTACTGGCTCCTTTGTTGCGTCTGCAGGCTTTGAGTCATACATAAAGCACGGATTTCCTCCTGGATCGAAGGACGGAGAGACTACGACCTTCACGTTTATTCAAAATAGTCTGGAGACTTATGCGCGGTCTGCCTTACCATTCGTTTCTGATGCTCATCGGGCTTTGGACGGATTCAAGGAATTCCTCAATGCCACCATCGATGTTGGTAAATTAGAAGAGGAGACGGAATCTAAAATCCAAGAGCTATTGGGCATTTTAACAGCTTTGGATCAACTCTACCATGCTATGACGCTGAACCACGTCTCCAGGCGTGCATCGACTTCTCAGGGTGTTGCTTTGTTGACCCTGTTTTCGAAAGGCTTCTCTCATCCACCTTCATTAACAATGATTTTGGATTCGAGTCAAGCAAAGCAGAGGAAAGCCATAAGCTCAGTAGTCGACAGGTTCAAGGCGATGATTCGTAGAGAAGATACCGAAGGACATTTACCTATATGCTGGGGTTTGCTTACCGCCGCTCTTGGTTTGTCACTAGGTCAGTATTCACGTCGGTGCAATGTAGATCTCTGTATATTTTATACTGACATTCATAGCAGAAAGATCTCAATACTTACACCTTTTCCTCCACGCCAGGAGCCTCCTTTCTTCGTCTGTAAGATTGAACGCGGTTGGACCATACGGCGCCCAGCAATTTCTGTTGCATGCGGTTCGTCCTCTTGTTGAAGCGGAGGCTTCGCGATGCAGGAAAATGAGAACGGGTGTCCTAGAGGATTCGGATTTCGATGAAATTAACAATGGCCCCGCAACTACTTGGCCTGTGGGGGAGATATTGGCGGGGCGTCATGACTTACAACATTCACGAATCTTCAATAGTTGATGTTCATCAGTAGATACGGGCGTCTATCTTATCAATCAAAGGAAAACTGATTGCCGGGTGCCGGTTATCTAATCTGCTCACATGCATGGCATGCTCAGTTCCGCTCCGTTGTTTTATTCCACCACTCGCCATTTCTTCTCTGCGGCGTTTACTACGCTTGCTTCGATAATTCACGGTCACATACACTATATCATCTATATATTTGGTTGTTCAGTATCTCTTATTGCTATCATAGAAACTATGAACGGAGCGACTCCTCGCAGGATCATCTCATCGTCATCTATACCACGACGTGTCATATCGCATCCCAGGAATAGCTATTTCACTCGTCGTGCTTCTATCTCGTTTTCAACAGTAACTTTCGCATCCAAGAATACTACAAGTCACTTCAAAGCATACAATTCGTCACTGGCAACTGAAGCATCCACTAATTCTGACCCGTTACCATCCTCGCTCTTACAACAACCGTCAAGTAATCCTAATGAACACCATACAAATATCTACAAAGGTAAGAAATCAAGACGACCTTGAAAGATTGTGAACATAACGTAGTGATCACAGAGGATTCGAGTACACCATTAGCACGCTACCATCAGTTTGTTGAATCTGGTGTTTTGCGCGGGGATGAGCACCAGAAGAGGATTATTGGCAAGCTCCAGAGATTACACAATCAATTGCTTACCTACGACCCGCCGAGTATACCTGATCCTTCTGAGAGCAACTCACTGGTATGGTTTCCCTTTCACTGCTTGCACTTATCGAGCTGAGTTACTTCATAGCTATCGCGTATATTCCCCTTTGCTCGAGGTGACCCGGTTCCACAAGCTCCGCCGCCCAATATTCCGAAGGGTCTATACCTCTACGGTGACGTTGGTACTGGCAAAACTATGCTCATGGACCTTTTCTATCAGACACTCCCCTCGAAAATGACCCGTAAACGTAGAGTACATTTCCACGCTTTCATGATAGATGTACACAAAAGGGTGCATGAAGCTAAGAAGGCGATGGGGTACCATGGTGGTGATCCGATACTGCCTGTTGCTCGGGACTTAGCAAACGAAGCTTGTATCCTTTGCTTTGATGAATTTCAGGTAAATTGAGTACATTTTGCAAAGTTTTCGCTATATTCTTTATTCGTAGGTTACAGACATAGCCGATGCTATGATCTTGCGGCGTTTATTAGAGAATCTCTTAAAGTTCGGTGTAGTTATGGTGATGACCTCAAAGTGAGTATCTATTTCCTTGCATCCATCCTTCTCTGATAATTATCCAGTCGACATCCAGACGAGCTATACAAGAATGGCATACAACGGTCGAGTTTCATTCCAGCTATCGAGCTACTCAAATCACAATTCGAGGTGACCGACTTGGATTCAGGGACCGGTATATATGTTCACTAACCACCTTCAGCCTCCTTACTGAGTCCATTTCTTGCAAATCAGACTATAGGCGTCTTCCTCGAGCGCTTTCCAAAGTCTACTATGACCCCCTCAATGAATCAACAGATGCTACCATCCGGCAGATCTTCGACCAATTTACGTCCGATCGCTCTGATCCTCCCATCTGCGATAGGCCGTTGAAAATCTGGGGACGGACTCTCCTCGTTCCCAAGAGTACAAGCAAGGTTGCATGGTTTGAATTTGACAAACTCTGCGGTCAACCCCTCAGTGCGGCCGACTACATAGAAGTGGCACGGGTTTTTGAGACCGTATTTGTTGTGGGTATCCCAAAAATGGGACTGAGTCAGAAAGACATGGCAAGTCCCTTTTCTAGCCTTCATCCCAAAGTCCCGTCGGCTAATTTCATTGCAGGCTCGGAGATTTATCACGTTCATTGACGGTATGTTATTCCGTTGCTTCTCCTAGCTGCACGCGAGTTAACCTTTGCAATACAGCATGCTACGAAAGCAAGGTCGGATCTCGCTTATACTCTTTTCGCTATCTTTTACTCATTTCTCAATCATAACCACCAGACGCGTTTGTTTGTGACATCGGAGGTGCCAGTGACCCAGATTTTCTCAGACGACGCTTCGGACAACGGTGGCAAACCAATATCCGATCATATGAGAAGTGTTATGGATGACTTGGTGGGTTCTCATTCCACGTCTTCTCCGCGGTGCCCAATGAATATCCTTTACGTTCGCTCTCCGAGAACGTATCTTGTTTCTTCGACTATTTATCCTTTATGAATACTCTCCTATTCATCTCATTTGATTTTATCGACCAACTGTTCCCATAAATATCTTATAGCCCCGACTTTTGTCTTCATGTGTCCTCACCAACCAGCTCTTTCGCGGTGACAGAATACTTACCCTCTTGCTTCTCAGGGTCTTTCAAGCCAAATTGTCGGCAGTAGTTCGATGTTCACGGGAGAAGAAGAAATATTTGCTTTCGCTAGGGCGTGCTCTCGTCTGGTGCAAATGGGGAGCAAAGAGTGGGTGGAAATGTCGGGGCAAAGTTGAAGGGAGGTTACCCTGCTTTGTCGCCAATGTCTTGAATATGTATATCTTATGTAGGGCTAATTCACTTGCCATTTGGGGGATTCTTCTGAGGCCTTGCAGGGCCGGCAGTTCATGTATTTCCAGAGCAAGGTTTGGCAGATGATCACACCACAGACATTAACAGTGTCCTCAATCCCACTCCAGCGCACACAGACCTGGGGGAGTGATCAGATGCCGTGATCTGGTTCTTTCACCTATGCATGTGCGTCTATTATTGATAACGGACATAGTTATTCGTCCAGTCTTTGAAAACTCCGGTCAGTACATCTTTTGTATCTGTTCGAATCTCAGATGTGGCGACATTAAACTCAGTGACCGATCGTCTGATCTGCCGAGCTTCGATCTCGTTACAACTTGGAACGTTCTTGGGTATCTCAACTATCCCGGTTTCTACGAGCCCTTCGACTTCAGCCGAGTGTTATCATTGGTTAGGCACCTATATTATGGGTGCAACGAGGCATCCTAAAATACATTCACACACGATTGTCCGCGGAAATGGTGCCTTAGAAGCCTAAGTTTCTGTTGATGGGGTAGGCTACTTATGCACCCTTGACGCAGTTAAGTGATTTTGGCGAGATCAGATTCCTTCAACATGGCACTGTTCCGCAAGTTGCCTGCAAAATTCATACGAGAAGATCGCACGATAATTCTACCCTCGCTAGTGTTACCATTTCTAGCTAAATTACTCGTACATATAAACAATCTTATATAACTCCCTGCATCGCCATCCTGAGAACGTTTACACTCTGGATTTGCCAATGAACAGTCTTGACTTGACCACTTGACATTCAAAGGTTGATATTGATGGATATGCATCCTAGAGCAATAAGGCCGCCTGCAGAGTATATTGTTAGAATACGCAGTAATGAATGCGATGACTCGAGCATCCGGGGCACATACTGAAGTTATTGTTCTCGCAGCAAACTGGGCTAGCCAAGCTAAGCAGTAATCTATCAGACAACCCGCAAAGGATGATGGCTAGGAAGCAATATCGTACCATGAATCACCCCCTAAGCCAACGACAGAAATGGGGAAGCAGTTCAGCCCGACAAGGGCCGTTACATCCTGTACCACGACACCAAGGAGGTTGAAGAGGCCTGTTTTGGCTACTTCATCCGCGGATTCAACAGTCTGGCAACATTGCACAGGCCCAGTATTACACTGGCTGGTAGGGGTGGGGTTGGCGGCCGCAAGGAACGAGAAAATGAAGGTAGAGAAAGTCAAGTGGAGTAACCACATATTGGATAAAGCCTGTGCACTCAGTCGTGTAGTAAATACTTCGATTAGTCTCTTGAGGTATCAACTAGCGAACATAAAGAGGGAAGTGGTAGCTTTTATCGCTTTTCTGACCCGGACCACGGCTATTTCTGCAACGGCCCTGTACCAAAATACAGGCGAACCAATGAGGGAGTTATCAGCGAAGTACTTGTGAGAAACGGCCACAATCCGATTGAATGTAGTTTCAAGTCTGACAACAGCAGTCGAGAACGTTGGGTGGGGCGGTTGGAGCAAATCAATGCCGCATCCACGAGCTAGAAAACCTTTTCAAAGCGGAAATGACATCCGACGTTTAAATATACTTAACAAAAAGTTCCTTAACGAGGGTAGGAACTTGACACAGTGTGATTATCTGTGTGCTGATTTCATTTACGTCGGGTAAAAAACCGCATGGTTAGGAAGGGTGAATCCTGGGAAGTCAAACGGCCTTGCAAAGGACGGTTTGACCATTACTAGCTTAAGGTTGTCATCCAAATACCAACGACGGAGAGTAGGCCACACCGCTACAGCTGTTTGATAAGCAGGAAGACACCCGGGGTATACGTAACAGCCTTAGAATAGTGTGAGTGTAACGAAGTGCATTGGCCTCACTTTGTGATATGAGAGTGAAGGGTAATATCAGCTTGTGGACCGATAATCAGATGGAGGACGGGATTTCTTCGATGGCATCGTAATTCCTTGAAAGTCGGCTAACGGCATGCCA
This sequence comes from Pleurotus tuber-regium, assembly GCA_014058305.1. Lineage (NCBI taxonomy): Eukaryota > Fungi > Basidiomycota > Agaricomycetes > Agaricales > Pleurotaceae > Pleurotus > Pleurotus tuber-regium. The sequence continues at coordinate 1,153,716 of JACFYU010000024.1, forward strand.
GCTGTCCATGAGAAAGGGAGAACCCTTTGGGGATACTACTCTTAAACTTGTATTAACTTGTTAAGAGCACCGGGTCAATTTTCTCGCAAATTGACTTGGAAATCATTCGGCCGTCACTGAAAACAATGATGTTAAAACAAGAACAACGCGAGATCTCAAACCTGCTTGTCCTACCTCAGCATAGAGCTGAAATTTTTCCCGCATGTACACATTGTGCGTCAGATTAGCCCTAGGCCTTCAAGGTCTCGAACAACGATTACTATATCTGGGGATCGATGTACTATGTTTGGCGATTAAGCGGAGTCTGAGTATGTTTAGCCGTAGAGTCGCAAGAGTCGCGGGAAAACAAGACCTTGTGGTCCTAGACATAGACGTAGGTGCCCAGCATTGCATACATCCGATCCATGTGCTGTTCCTGCTATTGGCTCTGTCAAAACAACTAGATGATTATTGAGCCCATTCTAGGACGATCTACGTTTCAGAGTGAGATAGTGTAGTCCGCTTCAAGCACGCAAAATCCGCTGCAGAAAGAAATATGCGCTCCACTAGATCAGTACTCACCGTTTACCGTTGAATATTAAGCTCCATGTATCTACGGCGATCGGAGACCTGTAATGGAGGCGTCATTCTGCTGTGAAGCATTTTTATATTCAGATGACGAGATATGCCAGCACCAAAGACTTACGTTAAGTTATTTCCGCTGATGAAAAGTAAATCATGGGTTCCATTCGTGACTGACGAATAGGCAAATACCGCAATGACTTAACCAGTGTACTTGCCCACTTTACGGGCGCAGCACATGACAACCTATGAGATCATGATATCTTGAAGCGTCAGCATATCAGTCAGCGGGACGCGCAATAATCCAGGTGATGCGCGTTGGTAGATGCCATTTCCAAACCCATAATGAATAGTTGACGGACGTGAGAGAAACACAGCCACCCACATGAGCGAGATGAAATTGTAGAAATTCCAGCTAGCAAAGGGCGTACTCAATAGGGCGAAGGCCTCGCAGGCGGTTTGCTGGGGTGCTCCAGCCCACTATGTACTTGTGAAGATTATGCCTAAAATCTTGTCAACGGATAAAGACCGCGTCAAGATCGTGGTTAAAGCGAGCGCTGTCAGTGCCGTAATATTATCCGCATGGTGAATAGCAATATACGTACCCCCGTATATTGGAGCAGATCAATACACATTGTTGAGGAGATGATCGTACTAAAATCAGAACACACATGAGGCACGACGAAAGGTTCACTCGTCCTTGGTGGATGAATAATTGGACCGCTATCAACTCACAGGACGGCTGTAGTCGCTCGTACGAGGAGGCGTAAACCGCCACGATTGAATCTATAAACCGACCGTATCTAGTACTTCCCGCCATGATATTTGGAGTTAATGAGAAACTACGCAAGAGAGGTTTGAGGAGTAGTGGGCCAGAATAGAAAGTTTCGTCAATTTCAACGGCATGCTTGTTACTTAAACGTGGGTGGTGCAGCCACAGTGATTAAACAGACAGTTCACCGCGCCGTCGCACCGCCGTGTCCGCGTCAATGTGCAACTGGCACTTTTGTGACATGCTAAGTTTGTACATTACATAATCGCGCTATTTGCAGATCATAGCCAGACAGTCACCGCCTGGCGCCAACGTCCGGAGTCAGTGAACTGTTCGCCTGCGCGATCTGAAGGCGCGTCAAACTGTAAAGTTCCGTGCTGCTCTATCGATGGTCTCATAAACCGCATTCTCTTTGACAATGTGGTACGCCATAATATGGATTGCCTGAGGTTCGACTTTGTGCACCCGGAGAGGTATTACTTGTGTAGTATGAGCATCCTAGATTGCCAGGACCTTATATGACTCGTCTTTACCGCAGCGTGACTTCGCATGCTGGGTGGACTCGCTTTGACCGGGCTTCCACAATCATCGGTTTCTCCATCTTTCAAACGATGTTGCTGCCAGAAATACCTTGGTTATAGTCCTACCAACTCCGACGCGCCCATTTTATTTCGTACATCTCGATGTCGGCTTGACTGAGGCCTCAAAGCATCAATGTCTTTGATGATACCGATGTCAAAGGATCTGATACTATCGACTGTCCAACCGACTCAAGTCCGCCCGTACGCATGTCCAAACTTATTCCCACTTGTCCCTACGTACTCCCGCTTTCGCCCCCCATGTTCGTCTCGTGAACACTTTGGAAGTAAGAAAAAAAGGTAGCACCAATACCTCTTCGTTACGGCATATTGTTCACCTAAAGTGTATTTCCATGTCGTCGGAAGAAGGGATTGTGTATTAGCTTCCCATCGATCATGAATTCCCCATTCCGCTACGTCCACTTTTGATCATTCCATCCTTGATATAACTTTCACAACAACAAATCATCGGTCTTCTTTTTTGCTCCATCTCTTTGCTACACAACGCTCCACTCCAACGTTTTCGCCGCCTGTTGGACGTGTCATTCAACCTCTTCTTCTCCCATACTTCACCGCCACCCCCAACAACATGAATAAAAAAACCCTCTACCTCACCGAGCCCGAAAACGTATAAAAGGACAGCGAAACGCGCGAACAAGTCTTCAGTCAACTGCACACATCGGTTATTGACTACTACAAAGCTACAAGTATCATAAACATGTACTTCAAACCTGCTTTCGCCCTCGCTGTCCTCGCTACCCTTGCGGCTGCCACTCCCACCCGCAGGGATATGCCTGCCAGCCAATGTAACACTGGCGATGTTCAATGCTGCAATAGCGTCCAAGCCTCCGATTCTAAAGACTTGACGGGTCTCTTGGCCCTGCTAGGTATCTCCATCAGCAGTGTCACTGGTTTGGTCGGTGTTACCTGCAGCCCCATTTCCGTCATCGGTGTCGGGGGGGACTCTTGGTAGGTTTCTACGTCCTTCAGGCAACGTTGTTGCTGACACAATTCTTGTAGCTCTGCTGAACCAGTTTGCTGCGAGAACAACAAATTCAGTAAGTCCTTCGTGGAACACAGCACCCGGTAGTACCAAAGTCGTTTTATACTAAATGGCTTTCCTCAATACAGATGGCGTGGTTGCGCTGGGCTGTGTCCCTATTAACCTCAATCTCTAATCTCATCTTAACGTGACCTGCCACGAAGAGAAGATTCAGAGCAATTTGGTGGACGTTATAGTTTACCTCAGGACTCGCAGATTCGGACTCTAGTGTCACTGGCGTTGTATACAATTATAGCCATACATATGATAACTATATATCGGCGTGTTTTGTGTTTTCAAGTTTTGACTGCACCTGCGTAGACTCGAACCCAGTCTACGTTAGTCGCTATTCCTCGCGTCGGGAAGGGAATGGGTCGTAGGGATATCGGAATAGCCACTAAGTATATCCCATCAGCTTATCCTATCCAAACTTACCATAACGGCGGGGATCGAGCCTAGCACCTGCGCATGCTAAGGTTTATCAGTGATTTCAGCCAGGAATAAGCTGCTTATGATAATGTTGAGAGAGTCAAGCTTTCAAGTCTATATTCGTTAGCTTTGGATTCCAGCTCGCATGTGACCGAACACTAAGCACTCTCCCGAAGTCCCAAATACTCATCATACCAACACGTTTACAGTATTTGCGAGTGCAAAACGAAATTAAGTTCAGTCTCAAGAAGGTCTTGATCAGCTGTATGCAACACGGATGCATTAGTACAAGTGGGTAAGTGTTGATTAGTTAATCACACGGTGCAATCACATATAAGTTATGACTGGCACGTCAGTCATAACTTGTTCTTACTAGTATATCACTCCAAAGATACAAAGGAATAAAATACATTTCATTGATAATCATCATCCTTGATTCAACCCAATAGACAAATCCAACAGGCGCATGAATTAGACACCTGTGAGTCCTTTCCCCCGACTATCGACAACGATACTGCCTCGAGCGGCATTCGTGCTACCAAACGAAGAGTGGAACCCGTCGCTCGATTGCTCCTTGCCCTTTTCCAGTATGATCTTGACAACTTCATCATCCTTGTGGGTTTCGAACACTGTGTCTAACATTTGCCGTGACGGCTTTCCGAGTAATCCCTGATTGCCTTGACTCGAGTGGAAGACTTGGAAGGCTGCGAGGAACGACGATCATAATAGGTACATAGGGTTTCGATCGAAGGAAATCGGCTTACAATCTACAACATCTGCCAGTGGGATCGTCCTGCGTAGGTGTCGAAAGTTAGATCTACTATGAAATTAAGGAGGGTAAATCGATATTTACGTGTCTAAAGATCAAAAACATCAGAACAAGACATCGAAGGAAACGATAGGGCACTTACCACCTGCTTTCCATTTCTTGTACTGCAGCGAATAGAAGACTGTCAACAAAGAGAAGCCGTTGAAGTGATTGAAGGACACTGACCACGTCTGGGTCGACAAGAACTATGTATTCATCGGTGGATTGAGGATCTGGCTTGTAGATGACTTTGGAAGTAGCTTTAGGCATGATTGGTGGCAAAGATTGTGATTAGAGGTATGTTAAAGACTGTAGATGGTAGTGGATTAGAAAGATATTGAGCACACAAGACCTTTTATACTCTCGCACCTCCTGATGACGTCTAGATTCACATAGGCCCATGACGGTCGGCTGTTGCCGCATTGACGTCACGCGACTTGGATACTTGCTTTGGCACCACTTTCACGCGTTGTATCCACGCACAAACGAACAAAGACGCGTTCTGCGTCAAGCCTGCGCGTCAATAGCCCATTCACTGACGCGTCTTGACGACAAGTCATGTGGACGGAATCGAAGACAAAGGATACAAACAACTAATCTTCTAGAACGAATAAAGATCTTTCTGGAATAAGGGGACGGTCCAACGCCTGACATGGACAAACCCGAGAGGTCGCTTCAATTTTGTAAAGTCTCTGCTATTGTGTATGGTCTAGGCTATAGGCTATGCCGCTTGCAAGGCAGAGTGGGATATCTTTGGTCCTCAGAAGCGCAGGGGATTCCTCCTTCCTTTTATATTCCATCAAGCCGTTTTTGTCGTGTTCAGCGCAAGTGGCGTTTCAAGTACTCAGGAAGTAACTTCCATCTAAGAATAGCGCGTTAAAAGGATAGTCAGCTCGGTTCGCAACTGCCTATCGGCTAGGATAAGGAAACGGACTGGACTGCAAATCACCTCTGCAAACTTTGCCCACTGCCAAGCGGATCCTTGCCGAGCTTCGTAACTTCCTATTTGTCCTCCGATGCTGGTCAGAGGGACAATGGAGGGCCTGAAATCACAAAAAGCGCGTCATCGCTGGGTTATTCCAAACCCTTCTCCACCTTGCGGAACAAAACATATTACTTACCTTCCGTGGGCACACTGAAACGGGAAAACCGTCTGAGAGAGCTGCTGTAGCAATCTTTCACACTGTGGTACTGTTAATGTATCATTGAACATGATGGCGCCTGTTTCGGAGGCATGCATGGAATCGGGGTCAGTCAGACTTAGTAAACTCAATGGAGGTTTGACTTACCTCGGCATGCCTTGGAGTTCACTAGGTCAACCAATTCTCTGGGACACCGACGGAGTGCCCTTAGCCAAGCCAGGTTATCTCGGGCATCATCTTGCTCATTGGGATCTGCGTTTTTGGCAGCCATAACGGAATCCCACCGCCAAAGAAATCCCTTAATCAGGTCTCGTAGCTCATTTCCCTGGAGGAGCTACTGGCCATAAGAGGATAGCTATGTACACTAAGGACGCCCTATATAGGGCGCAAGAATGATGACGCACCTTATCTGCTACTATGCAGGGAACACTCTGTACTTCTACTTGTGTATATCCGCTGTCTGTGGCGACGTCTGCCCCGTTCTCGGGCTGGTATGTCGTCGATAAGCCTGTCAATCTAGAGAATTCAAAACCCCATCTTCGAAATTCCGCTTGAATCAGCTCGTTTGATGACAATCGCTGCGCTTCGTGATGCGTCAAGAGTACCAAAGCCGGTGGCGATAGTGTCCTCGTCTTCACACCCAAGTTTCCGACCCCTGACTGACATAAATAGCCCGTGCAGAGCTCCTTCAGGAATTTCTCGACGCGGACACGTTCGTCCGCTGCATGCTGGTCTACGAGAACGAGCATCCGTTCGGGGCTATTATCCGTGGTTCCGCTTCGTCCAGAGGGCGACTCTGGATCTCCTCCGCTAATCGGAACAGCACAAGCAATGAATTTACGATCCACCTGGCTGATGACACGGACCCGCTCCAAGTCTTCCTTGTGGAACTCGAGAGAAGCCAGGTCGATATCAATTGAGGCTTGAGTAGGCATAGTACAATGGTTTTGGGCATTACACCCCGATGGTATGGATACATTATCAGCAGCTGGGGTAGGAATCTGGGCAAATGAAGGGATTCGCTTTTCTGGCAAGGAGTATACGTCGTTCGCCTGCGACAAGCCGCGTCTAAGAGTTGCTACTCCACGGCCAAAAATACATGACGTACCATCAACGCCTTTTGTATCCACGAAGGTATGGAAGGTGGTTGGTCTGTCATACTTGTTGATACTGTCCTTGACGCGACGAAGGGGATCATCCCCAATGTCCGCCTCTGATTCAGTTCTTCAGACCGGCTCTCTCCTGACATTGCTGCTTGAGGGATAGAGTTGCCTGTCCTGGCATCAACTACGAAGATTTCTCCAGTACTCGGGTCTGTCCATAGTATATTACCGCTCTTAGCTGATTCCTCGTCCTGACAAATGAGGGTTAATAACTTCATCGGAAGTATCAGACGCGCTCACCTGTAAGATGTAAAGGGGTTGTTCTTGAGGTGGTTCGCTCGCCGGACGTTTTGAAACAAGTGCATCTTTCAGAGGTTCTTCTGTGTCAGTGATCACCTTCCGCCGCTTGCGCGGAGCACGTCCCAGAGGATTCGATGTGCTTGGATCATGGGTGGCGAAGCCATTTCGCAACAGAAACGACTGTATCTCCGACGACAGAAACGACAGCACCGCATTTTTATTCTTGCTCAGAGTGAACATGCTGCAAGGCGCGACAACAAAACTCGGTTACCTCAAACTCGACAGACGCTTTACTTGGCTCCAAGCAATTATCGATGAGTCGAGTTGGTATAATCAGGTTGAGGACATAAACTGGCTTCTTCTCGCTCTTCCTTGGGGATCGTCGAGTCGCTGAGGAGAAAGTAGCTATAATCTCATCCTACAGCATTTGGATCAATGTGCTTACACGGCCTAAGACTGGTTTCCCCTTCGTCATCAAAGGCCTGTACTTCACGATGAGCACTAGTTTTGGTGTTCTGATATTAGCTCACATGTTTACCGAAGGAACTTGATGCAAAGCGAGATTCAATCACCCTCTGCAAGTCGCAGAATGTTACAGGATGGTTGTTTATATCTGTGAATTCTTCGGTAAGCGCCAATGGCTAGAAACAACGGATACTCACATAAATACTGGAACGACTGCCATTAAAATGTACATTAGATTCTGCTTGGATATTTATTTGTTGAGCTCACTAACCTTAGATTGAGCGCCACTCAGGCTGATGAAGCCCTCTAGACGCAATTCATCCGACACACTGTTTATTTCGTCAACATGCTTTACTAAAAAGTCAGCACTACGATCGGAATACAAATACATGGTTACCTAACCTCGGCTAAGGCGCGTCCGAATATATGTTTAAATGCGGCCAAACTAGAACGTGTCTAGGAGGACAACATCAATATAGCCAATCATAGCAGCTATGTATTGTCACCTTGGGTATCTTCATAATCTTTTCAACTTTATCGCCATTGCCACCGGATCGCTCTAAGGCAAACGATACGTGCGGAAACACAAGTGCATATGCTTCAATTTCGCTTCGTACCATTTCTAGGGTCTTTGAAGGAGAGGGGTGGGAGAGCCTGCGTATTGGAAGCTGAAATAAAGTGACACTTCCATTGCAATATTCGGGGTGCCGGTACCTACATTGTAGAAGGCGTCCCGTACACATACGGATGTGCCAGGTGACTCTCGTCGCCATCTTACAGATGGTCCAGCATACAGAGTCTTGCTTCCCTTGGAAAAGCTCATAAAACACGTTTTAGGCTCCGGAAGCCACCCTCATTTACCTTGAGGATGATAGACCAACTCTGCTTCGATTTAGCGGTCCTCGATGATATCTCTAGACATGACAAGTCTGCGGCAGATGCTAAAGCTATCGAAGAACGTTAACGACGCGTAACATACTTATATCCAGCTCTCACCTTCGCCACGAAATCCAAAGGTGGACAAATCGCCGAGGGAGTCCATGTTATATGCCTTTGAGGTGTCTTGTATAGACATATGAGCTTGCATCACGATGTTTCCGGTCAGCAAGGCTTACTGTATCGTCCTTGCTCTGCACCCTGTCCAAATGCAGCCAGCCCGTCTTTGCTGATCCCAACTCCGTCATCTCGAACCCAGCAAGACCAGTCCTCACAGTTGACACCTATGTCAATATTTTGCGCACCCGCGTCGAGTGAGTTCTGGAGCAATTCAGAGATTACTTGCGGCAAGGAGGTTAATATCTGCGTCGAACGTAGTTTCGCTCGTGTTTCAACTGAGAGATGACGAATAGAGGAACTGGTGTATCCGATATTGTCATCAGACTTCATGAGTGGTTCAAACTCCAGCAATCTTGGAGCGCTCGCCCGACGCGTGACGTAATACGACGCGACGACCATACATGGTTCGCGACTCTTATCCCGGAGAGGCTAAATCTCGCCCTATGTCCGGACGTAAGAGAGAATTCATCCAGTTTTGTATTATATTTAATCTACTACATTCTATATACACCAAATCCATTGCTGCTTCCATCCCACGTGGTTGATCCAGATGTGACTCTACCGGCTGCTCCATGTCGTTGACGAGCAGCTAACGCAAGTCCAAGACCAACTACATCTCTAGTATCCGTCGGCTTGATAATACCATCATCCCATAGTCGGGCAGTAGAATAAAGCGCCGTCGACTGGTGCTCAATCTCTGCCTTCAGTGAGGCATGTTGTGCGGGATCCCTAAGGGAAGAGAACGTTAGTACACCGAGAAACGTTACTGATATTGGTAGAACATTACTTTGACACAGTCGTCATAACTTGTGATAATTGACCGGAGCCCATGACAGACACTTTAGCATTCTGTATAGTTTAAATTAGACGCGAAGGGCAAATGCTGATAGGTACTTACCGGCCACATCCATAGGAATCTCGGAGAGTACTAAGCAAACGATACGTTCGGTTAGATATAAAAAAAGGCGTTTAGTTCTGGAGATCACATACAGCTCGGCCGGCCATGCCTAAAAATATGGATTAACGTCGGTAATAAACAAGATTCGGTTCGACGTACCATAATTGCCTGCGCCAAAGCTACCGCCGACGATGACCGTTAACTTGGGTACATCAGCACACGCAACCGCTCTAACCATTTTAGCCCCTGCACAGAATTAGAAACGAGCTTGATGATGCCCAACACAGTACTCACCATCTTTAGCTATACCGCCTTTCTCGGCCTTTGAACCAACCATATAGCCTGGTGATAGTGGTGGACATAAATAGGGATAGTGGAAATAATCTATATATACCTACCAGTAACATTAACGAGGAACAGCAAAGGTATCTGCCGCTGCGAGCAGAGTTGAATAAAGTGGGTGGCCTTTAAGGCGGACGGGGAGAACAAGATGCCATTGTTTGCCACAATCCCCACTTGATATCCATGTATATGCGCAAACCCCTTCTCAATTGTATTAGCTCCAGCTCAAATTCGAGTTAAGAAATACTGACGGTGATCATAGTGGTTCCATATTCTTTCTTAAACTCTCTGAAGCGACTGCCATCGACAATGCGTGCAATCACGTCTCGCATGTCAAATGCCTGCCGTACGTCTGTGCCGACGATACCATGGAGCTCTGAGGCATCATATATAGGATCTTCTGGCGTTGCATCAGGCTACATAGCAGTTCAGATAGACTGTCGTTTCCTTTGGCACAAAACCACTCACTGGTACTTCTCGACTACCAGCACGTCCAAGATCACCTACCACACCCCTCGCAATAGCGATAGCATGCTCATCATCCCTTGCCAGGTGGTCTGTTACCCCACTCTCACTTGAATGCATCAGTCCACCACCAAGCGTCTCCTCATCGACTACTTCACCCGTGGCTGCTTTCACTAATGGGGGACCGGCCAAAAATATACGACCTTGATTCTGAACAATGATGTTCTCATCTGCCATTGCAGGAACATAAGCGCCACCTAAATCACTTGTAAACCAGCGTGTCCAATTCTTAAATAGGATAGGGAAAGTATCAGAACCTGCGACAGAAATACCGTGTACAACAGCTATTTGAGGTATTCCCAGAGCAGACATTTGGGCCTGGGGCAATGGTTAATCAAGTTTATATCCGTTGCATGTATTAATTTAGCATACCATATTATAGAATATACGCCCAAAATGTTCCTTATCGGGAAAAACATTAGCCTGGTGTGGCAAGGCGGCACCTCCAGATTCGACTAGGGTGATACGTTAGGACGTAGATCCAGGTGTGGTCGCTGATATCTCAACATACCGACATATACACAAGGAAGCCCATGTTCTCGTGCTATTTCTTGAGCACGTATATGCTTCTTAACCTACGAAGTACTGTTTTATCATCCAGACTGCTGCTGACTGACTAACTTTACTCACAGTCAATGGATAATACGAGCCGCCCTTCACCGTCGCGTCATTAACGACAATTACACATTCCCTCCCAGCAACTCTACCAATCCCGGTGATTATACCAGCTCCAGGGATGGATTCCGGGTATACAGCATGAGCCGCTAGCGGTGAGAGTTCGAGAAAAGGTGAATGGGGATCAAGGAGAAGTCCTAATCTATATGTTTAAAGTGTGTCAACGGCGAGATACCTAATATGAGCTGAGGACTTACCGTTCGCGAGGAAGTTTCTTGCCCTTGCTCCGCATACGCTCTGCTGCCTTCGGACCTCCACCAAGCCTAGCTGCTGCCATTTTAGCGTCCAAATCCGCTATGAGGTCATTCATAGCATCAGCCTTAGCTGTGAACTCCGGGGAAGACGTAGATATTAACGAAGGCAGGACGGATGCATGATAATTTCTGCGAGGCGGCGTCCTGAGAGTCTTCAGCAGGTTTCTTGATAGTAAGGAACGCATCGTTTTCTAAGTCACCGCTCCTTCCTTAATCTTAAAGCCTCGAAACACGATATGATATGTGTACCGAGGCTTCAGTGAATGGTGAAGGTAATAGTTTGAATTCGGGTGGACCTAATAATGCATGACCGGAACTTGATCACTACAGACGAAGAAGCGCCCATTCAGTAACGTAGAAGGCGCCCTGACATAATCGGGACACGCACATCATCACACCTTTCGACTGACTCAAGCATCGTTCCATACACTTCGTCCACTACTTCACGAGCATTACGCATTAGAAGCCTCAACTACCAGCATGGCATCGGCATACTATGAATTCTACCGAGGCTCCTCGTATGACCACCACCACCATTCGAAACGACATTGGGGATTCTAACTCCCTTTGTTGTAGAATCGGGATGGCATTGACCGACTCGCTGGACGAACTCATCACAAGTGGTTCCATCACCCCCCAATTGGCTATGAAGGTATTACAACAGGTGCGTTCTCAGAGCATGGCATTCGGCTTGTGGTGTCAACGCTTGTCGACGTTGTGGTCAGTTCGACAAATCTTTGGCTGATACAATGGTCAAAATGGTGAAAACAAAGACCACCCTTAAGGTGTGTTGCTCCATCTATTAGGAAGTTGTCATACTCAAACTGCGAAACAGGGCCATCTCCACACGTACCGGTTATGTGACGACGTATGGACGTTCATAGTCAAGGACCCGTCGTTCAAGATGGAGTCCAACGAAGTTGTCAATGCCCCTAGAATCAAAATCATTGCATGCAAGAATGGTGATGCGATTGAGCCAGGAAAGAAATGACCCACTTAAGTTCTGGTCACCGTACGTATTTCTCAGCCTGCAGGAAGTGTGCTCACTTCGTCCACTAAAGATCATTCGTATATTGCTACCTTGTTGAAAAGATATTTATATTTGTATAGATACGTCTTACAATCTGTGTAATCCTAGCCTTGCTTCAACCCATGCTCATCGATCAGTGCAATGAATAATTAAGGGTATGTAATCATAGTGTCACAACAATCCACCCTATCTACGCATAAGAATATGATGAGACAAATACTTAAAAATCCTTCCAATCGTCCTCCCAATCATCCTTTTTGGCTGCCTTGGTATTCGTCGGTGTAGTGCCGGCGGTAGTCGACTGACTAAAGTCGTGTTGAGTCGGCGGGCTGTGGTTATACTCTTGGAAGAGGTCGTCGTCATCGTGATATAGGGCAGAGGTCTCCCCATCATGATCCATAGCAAGTGCGCCATATCCAGACCTTTCTGGCCCTCCACCAATTCGATCCCTCACAGTCCCAACTACACTACCTACGCTGTCGGCAACATCGACCCCAAACTGACTCTTCGACCATTGATTTGCAGAGCTTCCTAAGACAGCTGCGCGTTTCTGCGCCTCTGACATATAGCCCCTCACGCTTGCTTGAAGATTTGGGTCCGTTACCTTCTCCATGCCAGGCTGTATAACATTTTCGGTAACAGCGCGTGTGGCGCCAGCAACAGCGGCAGAGAAAAGTGACCAGCCTTTGCTTAGAGCTGCCATTGGGTTTTCCTGTAATTCACCGAGACTCGGCGCGGCGGCAGACGACAGTCCGAACGATGGGTGTTGGGATACGCTTGGGCTGGGAGTGTTTCCAAAGCCTTGGTAGCGCCCACCTTGTGAAGGAGGCAGGTCGGCTGAACGCGCCGCGTTCGCCTGACCTAGAGAAGCAAAGTAGCTTTCGTTGGCCGTCTTCTGATCCACCGGCGTTCCCGTTCTATCGGGCGAGTTGCTATTGAATGTAGCAGGAGAAGAAGGTGAATCACTGCGGAGGGTACTACCGGTCGCTGAGCGTCCAGAAGCCCGCGACTTACGTAGACCCTGTGCTGACGAGGGACGACCAGGAGATGGAGAACCATTGGGGGATTTTGCGGCTTCTGTGGGAGCTGAGGGTGACCATGGTTTACCCGCTAATGTTGCGTCGAGCTTTATGGAATGTCAGACGATAGAATAATGACATCAGATGATATCGTACCTTCTCTCGATACTGAGTAGCGGCCCAGCAATGGTAGGTGTCATATGGACTCAACCCATCCTTATAACCCCCTTGTTCCACAGGGGTGTAGGATTGCATGAACTCTCGGAAGGGTGCGTTACCACCAAGCTTTCAGGGAAATAGAATCAGCAGGCTAACAGGGACGGGAAATAGACTACCACTGACCTGCATCCGTTTGATCTGTTCTTCTTGCCATGTGTCCATGGATATAGATCGTACGAAACTGTCAGGAAGTGAGATAAGAAGAGTATCGTAGAATGGCTAAGGATACCTGATGTGTACTCCAAACCCTCTATGCGTACCAGCACATTGGAGGCATAGAAATACGGCGAAACTATGGTAAAGTGTCGATGACGCGATAGATATCATGGCGCGCAGAAGGGGCTGACCTGAGCGAAGCCCACTGCGGATTAGGGTTTGAGCAGTCGTTGCATACTTTATTCTTGAGGTCTTCCCGCTTAACGAGTTCTTGAAGAATTTTTTTGGCCGTTGGCTGGTCCATAATTGTGCTGGCAAGGTATGAGTTGTTAGCCGCGCTTGGCGGCTGGCCCAAAGCTTTGGGAGAGGTGAGCACGTGACCCATGTGAGCTATGTTTCCATTAAATTCCGACCTTGAAAAAGATTGGCAGATTTTTACACGTAGAAGAAGCTGTGAGCAGCGCTCGCCGATGTACGGTGAGCTGGTGGTCCCGAGTGGCCGAGCTGTGAATGGAACATTGGGTGATTGGGCGTACCAATTCTTTGGGCGGGATTGTTGGCGTGGGAAGTAGGTACTTGATATAGGCAGTACCTTTACTTTGGTTTGCTTGAGCCAAGGTGCGCTCGACAATTCAAACCCGATGCCAGTGAATTGCTGATTCCTCAGTTTCGCGTCTTTGAGGCTTCATGATGTTTTTTGAATGACTGCCTAAACGTTGAACTGGATTTTTGCTCGTTTTGATTACCGCTCTGGTTCTTGCTTGAACCCAGTCTGTCGGGTCGCTGGCACAATTCACATCCTACCAAGTCCTGGTCTCCTTTCCAAATCAACGTTTCGTTCCCGACCGTCTCCTTTTCAACTCATTCTTTCGTGAGAACGAAAAACTACCTTGAATTGCGTCTCCTGCTCCCCCCACTGACCTTGCTTTTCGACCAGCATCTGAATTCCCCTCCAATAGTCGTCAATTCCCTCACAGTCGCAGTATTTTTTGTCTTCGCCGTCTGGTCTTCTTACAATGATCCTGAAGACGAACCCCCGTCAGACCAGTGCAGCCGTGGCTCCCCTACGCCAAGCCCCTACAGATGGCCCCGAAGAGTGGGGTCAATGGTCAGGTCGCAAGTTAGTCCTGGAATACATTACGATCCTTTCCCTGGGTACTATTGAAAGTTTATATTAGGCACTATTCTTTGGAAGTCGTACAGCATCCCTTACGTGCTCGGATGTGCGGGTTCGGTGACAAAGTGCGTCATCTTGAAGCAGCTGTTACATGGCTTCACCTTGTAACGCAGTCGAGCAACCCTATAGGATAGAAGGCCTTTAGCGCCTGCGGCTGTAGCGAAGATGATAGTGAGACGAGAAGACAACTCAATCGTAGACGTTGAGTAAGTGTTGTATACGATCGTTCCCCGGTTCCCACAGGACTTACTTACCACTTGGTTAGGGATGTGGACTGTTCGTTCTTCCTAGTGACTGTGGATCTATGGTCCGGTGATGGCAAGCAAGAAATGAACCTTGTCCTTCATCCATCATCCGCAGATCGCTACGTGCCCACCCAGCCAAAACCACGCCGTCGTGGTACGAGTACTTCGGCTCCCCAGAATTCAGGTCATCAGACCCCATCTCGTTCAACTCCTGGTCCGTCACAATTCCCGAACCGAGCGAGAGAAAGTCATGTCAGTGTTTATCCTTTTTATAATACAAAGTTTTTGACTCCAACTCCCTTGTAGACTGGCGCCGGGCTAACACCGATAGTACCTCCTCAAACCCCAGCGTTCTCCAGTCCTGGTTCTTATTTTCCTCCTACAGAATCCATAGACTTTCAACAGTCCAATACTTACGGTGCTAATTCTTCTGAGCAAGCCCCCACGTGGGGGTATCCGCATTCTTCGCCCGTTGACCGTAATACCACCTTCCCTCCTCCGGTCCTGCCTTCCATCCACTCGTTTGGTAGGCCTACGGGATCTACGACGACCACCAGTACCGGCAGTTCATGGCAAGCTGACAACACAATGAGAGATGACACCGAAATAAATCCTTATCGTTCTTGGAATCCTGATTCTTCTTTCCAAGTTGAGAACCAGTCTAGCGTTTTTGGAAGCCCGGTCAATTCAAATACAGAAAGTAATACGTGGTCTCAGCCGTCAATGTCTAATCCCTCGGATGTAACCGGTCAACAGAGTCGTTACTCCCAAGAAACCTTTCCCCCTGCTGGCCAAAGTAGTCAAACTGAGCATTCGATTTACGCTTCTGCCTCGTACGCCCAGCATGCACCACAAGCAGAATTATACACGTCGGGCTATACTTCAGGAACAGGTGCTCCCTCTTCAGCTATTCCCCCTCTCCCTCGCCATACATACACGCGGACCCTTGTCGGTCCTCTATCTGCAAATGCTTGTCGACTACTAGATGAACACCGCAAACCGGGTATATTTTTCTTATTTCAAGACCTTTCAGTTCGGACCGAAGGTGGGCGCACTGTTTGCTACAATATTGCCTGATTGCTCATGTTCCTATCTCGCACTTAGGGACATTCCGTTTGCGAATGCGATTAATGAATGTCGGCGCGTAAGCAATATCCTGTGACACTGTTATCTTCAGAAGTCCAACAGCCACTACCCCTTTAGCCCACCTGCACCCGAGCCAGGCGCTATTCGAGTCCACACCGACGTTTCTCCTGTGCTTGCGCAAACCTTCACGGAACCTTTCATCGTATACTCCGCGAAACGTTTTCCTGGTGTCCCAGGTATGTATTAGATTGAATCTGTATACATCCTACTAAAATATACCGATTTGCCGAAGACACTACTGCCCTTTCGATCGCCTTTGGCAATCAAGGGCAGAAACTCCCATTGGTAAGACGCTCTACTCCATTTTCCGCACCTATCGGACGTACTCAATTCTGCCCCTGTAATAGCGCAACCGTCATGGCTCTAGTAAGCGCAGACGACGGGGAGGGTCTGATTCGGAAGACGATGATTCCGATGGCGCGTGAGGCCCAAGGATTGGCGCAATCTGGGGTACAGATTCATAATTTATCCTCAATGGTAGTAGTGCTTGTCTTATTCTGTCTGGTTGTTTTCATCGCCTCTTTGTTGTTAACATATAAGCTATCGCCAATTGTATGTCTGATCGTAATCAGAGCCTAAACGGCGCCGTTCCTCGAGCTCATGACCAAGAACAACGCGAACAGCCTTCGGATAGTTGGTATAGATCCGTTGAAGTATCTCTCGAGCGACTGAACTTCTGGCTTCTTGATTGACATTACTTCGAATTGACTGATCGGGCTGGGGCTGCACGGGTTCAACCAAAGAACCTTCTTGCAAACGAGATAGTACCATCAACAGTACACTGAGTGTCGCGTTATGTGGGGCCCAAATGTTCCAGGAAGGAGAAATCTGGTGTAAAATCCGTAGTGGGTGCGCGAAGTCACTTGAATCGATTTGAAGGGGGTCGTCGTCCTCACTGGATGAATGTCGAAGCTGCTTCTGAAAGACTACCTTGGCTATGTAGGCGCGCCTGTGGTCACTATGCATCGGAGGTTGCTGGGTAGGTCTAGATTGTAAGTCCATCTGAGCGGACTGCTTATCGAATGACAAGGGAGAGTCAGGCGTTTCGTCTCGTATGCTAAGGAGGTGGGCAGTCTGTTGCTGAAAGGGTAAAATAACCCTCTCCAATACTTCGAACGCACGTTCGGGTTCGCCAGCCCTTACAAGTGCGACGGCAAGATGGTTCCAATTGTGAGAGTCGAACGTGAACCCATGAGCCTGAAATTTGCCCCAGACCTCCGCAATTTGCTTGTGAAGCCCGGCGGCAGAGAGCGCGTCGATGTACAAAGACAATGGGATACACAGAATATTCGCCTGTAGCCGAACTCGCTGCTGATCGTCCGCTATGTTTTCAAATAAAGCATTCGCCCGTGTGTAGCGTAGACCTAGTTGGAAGATCTGTGGCCAAACTTGCTGAGCTGCCTCGATGTTGAAGGTTCGGCGGTAAGCATTCAAGAGAGTGGCTAAAATGCCAATAGTAGGTTCTCCACCTGCATCAAGATAGCCCTGGAATAACCGTTCAACGTCCTCGGGTCGTTGACGCCGCGCATATGAAGCCATGAGAGGACCGTAGATATGGTCCAAAGCAGACTTGCGTCCATGTGCTGGTGTGTCCCAAGTCCTGTTGGAGGATTCGACGTTCATCAGGCTACCCAGGAACTCCTCAGCAATCTTGAGACTCTCCTCGGATCGCTCGCTACCATAAGCTTTCAAAATAGAGCCAAACGTGATAGCCGTAGGTTGGATGCCTCGGGCCTGCATGCTGTCGTAGATCTCTTTAGCCTTGACCTTGTTACCCACCCGTAGATACCCAGACATGATAATGGTTAGGACATACACATCGACTTTGATGTCTGAGTTCGGCTGAGCTGCAAGCCTATCCATCTCCTCAATAATCTGAGAAGCGACGTCCATCATTCCAGAATCGCATGCTGACTGGACGAGAAGAGTGAATGTGATAGAGTCGGGTCGTATCTTTGCCGCCTCGAGCCGGCTGAACAGCTTGGAAACGACGCGAAACGGAGCGCCGATAAGGACATAGGCCTTAAGCAAGGTATTGTATGTCTCAATAGACAATCGAACTTGTCGCATGCGGGACGACCTAAGATAATCGAAAACCCTGATAACACCATTCCACGAGCCTGCTTCGACGTGTGCGTTCATAATGGTTCCAATCATCCGGCGATCTGGGACAACACCCTCGCGGACTGCACGCTTGTAAAGGGCTTCCGCACCTACAGGATCCTTCCTATGGGCTAGAAGTGTGATGGCTGTCGTATATGATACAGCAGATGGTTGTACACCTGCCGCACGCATCTGATCAAGGACTGCAGCAATGGAATCTACATCACCACGAAGGGCAAAACTGCGTAAGATAATGCTGTAGACGTAGATGTCTGGGGGAAACCCATCATTTGCCATCTTTTCCAGCCAGGTATTCATTGCAGCAAAATCGCCCTTCTGGGCGTACCCGTATATGATGATCGAGTAATGAATGGCCTGTGGAGGAGGATCCCTTTTCCCCTTCTTCTTGACAGGGAAGAGTTGATCAAATACCGATACTGCGTCCTCGGCTCTTCCCTGGGTAGCATAGGAGTATATCAGCATCGCAGTATCGGGTTGTGTGATCCAGCCCTTCTCCGATATTTGTTCGAAGTACTTTTCGGTCTGAACGGTATCACCTTGATGGGCATATAGGTATAGACCCGTAGAAAGGTAGTGTTTGTATGTCCGAGGTGAGGCCAACGAGTGGTAAAGGGTATTAGCCAATCCAAATAGGTCGTCTCGAGCTAGCGCCCGAACGAGGGATAGCTGTAATCCACGTTCAACTGGGATATTCTGCCTACACATCTCCTGAAACACGGAATGGGCGTCCTCAGAAAAGTTCCGGGCACACAATGCCTCGATAAGCAACTGGCCCACTGTTTGACGCTGCTCCGCGTCCCACTTTTGCCGGTCAGCGAGGAGAGTTTCTGGATGATCGACGCTTGTCAAGATGGAGTAGACCGTTTGCCGAAGAGAGATCCCCTGGAGTCTGGGAGCTGAGTGATGCCATCGACTCGGCCTGTGCGAGAGGTACGAGCCGATATTGTCCCATTCCAGGATTATAAATTCCAATACCCGTATATCGTCATAATGTTTACGCGTAGACAGTATTATACTCTCATACACTCGGAGGAGGGCGCCTCGTTCTTCGTAGACAACCGGGATCTTCTCGGCCTTGTGCAAAAGACTGGTTGCCTGTTGCAAGTTTCCCGTTAGAGCCAAACTACGAGCCAGTAAGCACATCCGGTGATGGTCATCTATTGAAAGAGGGGAAATCGTGCCCTCAAGTCCCTCCAATACGTTTTGTAGGCGATGAGCTCGGTCGTGGAGGACAATATTGTCTGAGGTATTATAGCCCTTCTCGACGGCAGTTATTAGCTTGTCGGATAGTGTCAAGATTTCTGCGGTTGTTAGCGAATCGAGCTGTCCACAACTAACGACGTAACCGAGAGCAACAAACGCTTCATCAACATCAATTTCTGGACGAGATGTAGACGCGATATGCTGCAGTGTGTCCAGACTTTGCGCTAGATCATTGTGTTGAGAGGTCGACGAAGCAGCTTGACTGCTATTAGACACATATCGGGAATGGGATGATGGTAAAGTGGATGAAAGTCTACTTCGAGTGACCCGTAGACGTGGGGGGTGAGAAGACGCGTTGATCTGTCGTCGCGGAGCCCGTTCTCGACGCGGAGTAATCTCTTTCATCATGAACATGCGACTACGTCCTGACTATAGGTCAGCATGTAGAGACAAACAGAAAACGAATAACATACTAGACAGCCAAAAGGAGTGGTTTAGGATGCACATCCAATCTGCACACTGAGCTATACATCGGGAATCACAATGACTACCACCTTGCTCTCGTATTCTCTCCTTTCCTCTGGGTCGTCGCGGTTGAGTGTGAGGCTGGGGGGTGAAGAATTCAAGATGAACAGTGGTAGCACGAGTGGGACGAGTCATGATGTTCACAGTAGAACCGAGTGGTAAGAGATGGCTAAGAGTTGACCGTCCGGAACGCAGTGAATGGTACACCACTGCTGAAAAGGATTCCAGCATCAGGAACGCGCCAGATTGACGAGTTCCCTGAAGCCTGTGATAGATACAAGCTGAGCTGCAGTCAGAGTGTTGCTTGCATACATGCTGCATTGGACCTTACCTTGAAATCCAGTATCACAAACTTTGACTTTGGCAGACACAAACTGAAGAAATTTCGCGAGTAGCGCCCATACTTCCGGTGAAAGCCGTATAAGCGCTCATCATAAAGTGGTGACCCCTTTTCACCGTTCATATTTCCATGTCATAACCGAGTCATGTCCTGATATCGAAGTGCTGCGCATTCATTTGATGTTCATTGCCTTTCATGAAATGACCCATGTGGTTCCAAACGGTTACCTACACCGAGTCACGCGTTCATCAGTTCAGCAACTTTACTATCAGGTCATTCCATTCCATTCTGCACCATGAACGAACGAGCCATCCCAGAACATGAAATCATCACCGTTCCCTCAGATGACCAGAGCCTTCGCCAGCAATGTTACGACGTTCGCATAGAAGTATTCCATCACGAACAAAAGTTCCCACTCGAAACTGAAATTGATGAGTATGCTCATCTTCCAATCCCCACTTTTTGTATTCAGCTGACAACCTCATTTGCTCAATTATCGCTTCTTCTTGTAGCATGGAAGATAGTTCGACCCACTTCCTTTTAAGGCTTGTTCCCTCAAGAACACCAGTGGGAACCATACGAGCGTACAGAAGTCCTGGGGCTCAATACTACAAGCTCAGCCGCTTAGCTGTTCTTAAGCCATATCGTCAATATCGATTTGGTCGTGAGCTGGTTGAAGCCCTTCACGATTGGGTAAAACATGATGCTATCAAATCTGGATATGACCAGTATGTGGATATAGTCTCTCATTCCCAGATACCCGTCAAGGGCTTTTACGCAAAGTAAGATCTGATGCCCCATTGTGTGAACATTCCCCGAGACTTATACTCTGCATCTGCATCAGATTCAGTTACACCCCAGAGGTAAAGGCTCCTCGACTTACGTTTGATCGGACATTCCCTAACGAGTTGAACATAATAGGGTGAGGAGTTTGATGAGGATGGTGATCCCCACCAGAAGATGGTTGTACGTCTGCCACTGACAAGGTAGGCTAGCTACAAATCGTATATACATGAGAGGGGGGTGAAGGGGAGAGGGCGCGCTGTGAATAATCGCTAGATCACTAGAGAGATTACAGACTTCATAGGGCACCACGCATTAAACCGCGCAGAGGGAGAAATACTATCAATACAGCTGGATGTGCATAATGTGCAAGTCCGATGGGATATGATCAAGACCAAGAGGTATAAAGTTATATACGCCACGTAGGTAGAAAGCTGAAGATAATTAAAATGTATCCCAGCTTTCGTGAAAAATCAGTAAAAATCGTAAGTGACTTCAGTGCCGGTTAACATCAGCACCGTCATCAGTCGTGAATCCCTCGCTTTCGCTCTCCGACTCCAACTTGACGTTTCCAAACGAAGGGCTCGAAGAAGCCGGCAGGATGCTGAAATTGATATTGGAACCGTAGGGAGACGCCGTTCCTTCCTCGTACAGCCGTCTAGCTGCCTCATATTCCATCTTCTCCTGCTCTGCTTGGGCAAGGAATGGCTAGTCGGAAATGAATCATTAGAACGATGGTCGCACCACAGTGGAGCCGGGAAAGAAATACCTTTCTTTCCTCATCAGTCATGGAACGCCATTTCGCCGCAGCGAGCACACTTTGCTTAGTCGTTTCCGTTTCGTCACCAAATATCTCTTGAACCAGTGCCGGGTTGGCCCGAATACGCTGCAAAAACATAAAGTATGCGCTGAGAGGTTTCTTAGGGGCGTTGGGATCCTTGATGTTGCTCTTTCGGGATTTCCCTAGCTTCCGTTGCGCAGTCCGAAAAGCGTTCTCGCGCTTGATGTCCTCGGGTGAGAGTGTACGCATATACGCCGCTAGATCCCGCTCACGAGCCTCCTTCATGGCTTGAGATTTCCGTTTATAGGGCTAAAAGAGGGGAACAATGGTCAATCTCACAATTTGACGTCATTTCCTATGTCAGAGAAAGAAAACTGTACCTCTTTCTCTTCCGGGGTCAGAGACGCGTACTCCTGACCAGCCTCTTTAGCTGCCTGAGCAACATTCAACTTTCTGGTATTCGAAGCTTGCTGACGCTGGATCCAGTCCGTAAAGTACAGCTGCCAAGCAGACGGTGCTAATTTGGGAGGCCGCAGCACCGATTTCAAGGGAGCTGTGTTTATATTTCCTCTAGTCAGTTTCCGGAAAAGAGTAACAAACGGAAATAAAGAGGATTCTCACGGATTTCAGAGGAAGCCTTGTCAGCAGGTCGGGTGTCATCTGGAATAGCAGGAATAGAAACGCGCTTTTTCCGCCGAACTGTGGCGTCTCTATCATCGCTAACGCTAGATGACTCTGCACGCCGGCTGTACGAGCGAGTCAAACTGGGAGCTCGCAGCTGTGAGGGAGAGGGAGCGCTCGCGGATTGGAAGATCTGTCCTGTAGCAATCGATTCCCTCTGAATGGGAATCCGCTGTCTCTGAGTCAAATCTGACAGCGGTGAGTGACGAACTGAAGGCCGGGTGGGAGAAGAGTGGGTACGCAGAGTACCCGAATTATCCCACAGTTGTGATGCCCATCGTGGTGGCTGCATAGTCATTTCCCCCGGAGAGATAGATTCTACGCCTTGCCTGCGGAAGGGGATAGCTTCCTCGAAGGATGGCGACGAATCGACGGATGCAGGCAGGGGGAGACTGGCAGCGAAGGAAGTGGGCGAAAGGGACGAATTAGGTATGAATGCCTGCTGATCAATGTAGGGAGCGAGGGAAGATGATTGAGAGTTCATAGCATTGGAGGGAATAGATATGGGAGACGAAGGAGATGAAGCAGAAATCATGTCGGGGTCGTTAATCCAATTAGATAGATACGTATTAGGATCGATGGTAGTCGCCTTCTTCATTCCATCGGGACTGTACAGCCCGTTGTTGGACTCAAAGAAACTACCGGCAGGCGACGATGGCGAAGTCGGGGTGGCTGGAGAGAAACCGAAATCGTACGTAGGGAACGATGTTGGTGGAGAGAAACTGAATGAGGGTTTGGTATCGGTATCCATTTCGCTGTATGGATCCCATGAGGGGAATGGTTGTGGGGGGACGGGATCATAGATATGATCTTCAAGGTCGAGGGGGCCAAAGATCATCTGGTCATTGTCCGCAGGGAACTGTTGAGCGTCTTCAAAGGTGAGTAGAGGAGTCGCGTCCTTCATGGACGCGTCGAAGGGTGAGTAGCTTGATGTCATGGTATCAGGAGACAAGGGCCGCCTAGAGAGACTAAATAGCATGAGATTAAGAACGGGAGGCTAGCGAAGAGAGGAGGGAACCTGAATGGGCGCGGCTTAAAAGGCCGAAACGGTGATAGAGGAATATGTCGAAAGAGGGTGCCAGGTAATGAATGGGCCCATAAGGAGCGGAAAGCAAGCTTAAGAGTGTACCGGGACGACAATATGAGCGGGATTCGAAATATTTCCATACCTGTTCAAGTTTTAGAGATTGTGAGTCAGTGGCTCACTGAGTCGCCTTGAATCAGCGACCCAGACAAACAAACCGACCATGTATGTCCTTATGGAGGAAAGGGAACCTCTTCCGATGCGCCCCCTATAGAAGACCCAATTATAAGTGTGGTCAATCAAGAAGATTCCGGGGTCGATGACAAGAAGCAAGCAGTGTGGGCATACGTATGGTATCGTATTGGCTGCGATAGTGGTTTCGAAACACTTGCCCACGATCGAACAGCTCGATTCGGGTCAGAAACACGATATGATTTCGATAGTATTGATCCTGTGCGGCGCTGTGGTTGATACGAGGAACCTCGAAAGTCAGCTGCAAAGTTATGACTTGATAGATTGCGAAATATTCCGTGACAAACCAAACTCAACATCGCTTTAGGGTTAGCCTACCATGGGAATAGCACCTGCCCTAAACCTCCCCTGTCCAATATGGCAACCAGGACCCTGCCTCGCGGTGCCTATTGTCCAACGCCACGATATCATTTCACATTAGTTCGGAGACGCTCGCTCAGCGCCCAATCTTAAGTAGTTACCATATACAATGTCGAGATCTTGGATTAATGCGTGTGTTGCAAAGCAATCACCATCTGCTTAGATATGAGTTTAACAATGCAAGTGCATGCGGCTGTAATTCGACCACACGGTTACATCGGGTACTGAATACCATCAGAGGATGACAATCTCCGGAGAGTGGTATTTTGGGTTGTTGTAGACACTCGACCCAGGCTATATGAACCAGTCATCAAGCAGAACAGCGGGAAGAACGCCGAGCGGAAGCAAGAGATCGATCGAGTATCATCAATCTACCATTGTTGCGGAGAAAGTAACCAAGTACACATACCACCCAGCCTTTGACGTCCTTCATGATCTCCTTTTCTCTCGCAAGTGCGGCCTGTTGTCGGCGATAAGCGTCGCGGTCGCCTTCGGCCATGAGCAATGGGACGAGGTGTATCCTGGACCAGACTTTCTCTCGATGCAATTCTCTGCAAAGTTGGATTGACAGAAGCGAATCAGTTCAGATTCCTTTTCTGTCCACGGACCGAAAAGGAGGCCAAGTGACTGATAAGAGCAATCGCAGCATGCGGCCGGATCCTGGCGAGGCCCACGTTTAGCGTCGAGCGGGGGTAGGACAGGACACGTTTCACAGCCAGCTGACTGACCCCCTCTCGTCTGCGGAATCAATAGATGGGACAGACCTTTTTTCTAGATTACCCTTTCCAAGCCGATAGAACCCATAGGCACAGATGGCTGTAACACCACCAAGGATGGCAAGAGAGCCTGGTCCACGAAAGGGGAGATTCCGCTTGTACTTGACTGCCTCAAAGCCCCCCGAAGGGGGCATGTCTCTGGATCACATTCAGAAGGTGGAGCAGACGTATTGAGCAATAATAGCGCACTGTCTGTAGGGGATTGACACTTTGCCGAAAAGTCAGGTAGGCTAAGGTGATGATGGAGAAGGAGTGGAATGCTCACTTGTATGAACCGAACGCAAAGAATGGAAGAAAAGAAAGATCAAGTTGCGAAATGTCGTACAACTGACCGTGAGACGGGAGGTTCAAGGCTCCCACGAGCGCAGAGGAGTAGTGAATACCGAACAACTGTCCCGAAATAGAGTAAGCTTGACTCAACGCCTGGCCGGTGTCAGAACTTTCCAACACTGCCAGCGGTTCGACTCGTGATTAGGGTCCCAACTGCTGCCTTCTTTTTACTCCTCCCATCATGTCCACACATCCCTCCCCAGGGCCCTCTCATCCTCATTCCCAAAATTTCCACCAGCCCACTATCCATTCTTCTAGGCAAAAAACAAGGCTGGCAGTCGGTATTGCCGCTGGTGCCGAAGATGCAAAGTACCAGACAAAATACAAAGAACTTAAACGCAAAGTTAAGGAGATTGAGGCGGTGAGAGCGAAATTTCACCCATATGACGCGTATGCTTATTCTCGTTATCAGGACAACGACAAACTGCACTGGCGAGTGCTTCAAGCAAAGCGTAGTATTCAGCGGATGAAATTGGAGAGAGCGTGAGTGAATCCTCAATAAAGTCCGAAACCCGCTATCTGAACGTGCACTTCAAACCAGTATCTTGTACGAAAGATTATCCAGTCTGCCCGCTTCTCCGGGTGACGATCGAAATGCAATTCTTCCGTTGCACTCTGGCCCTGGTCTGCCTCCACCTCCGCCTTCTCATCCCTCTCAGCTCGGCCATCCGCTTCGAGACGTGCGAGACTATCCCCATGCTCCAGACGAACATCATTTGGGTGATTATCCTCGTCCGAACGCTAATCCAAGAATCCCTTCAGAAGGCCGTCCTCCTATGATAGACACTTCAATTCCACCGGGAGCTGTACCCCCTTCCCGTTCTATGTCATCTTCTCATCCCTCTAGAAGAGAATCAGCTGGTTCCATTCCGCCGCTGCCTCCTCTTCCACTTCCGCCTCACCTTCCTCCTGTGCAGCACCTCGATGTACCACGCGCTCACAGCCACTCCTCGCACTCTTCTCATTCACATTCCAGTCCGCACATGCACCATCACAGCAGTTCACATGAGCGAACGGGCCGTTCTCACTCATCCCATTCGCGGGACCAGCTTCATACTCTTACCCGATCATTCAGCCATAGTCACGCTCATCCTCAGCAATACTCAGAACCTTTACCACCTATGCAGCATGTCCTAAATAGTCCACCGTTATCCGACGCAGAGCGAGCTCGACGTCATGACCTGCATGAACTTGCTGGTTCACCTCATGATCCCCATGGTCATCCGAGGCATCAGCCTTCCCTGATCCCGGTTTCACCTCATCATTCAGCAGATTCAAGGACTAATAGACCCATTCATGCTCACCAGCGCATGGGTCCAGGGACATATATCAATAGAGGTGACGATTACCCTGAACGTGACCTTGACAGAGATCGCGATTGGGAACGTGAGCGTTCCAGGGATCACGTCCAAAGAGGTATCGAAATGGGCTCCGCTCATATGCATTCGCCTCCTTCCTCACAGCGACTACGCCATCGCGATTATCCGGAACACCATCCCACCTCTCGTATTCGCGACGAACAAGGATATTACCAAGAGGTTTCAGGGCCTGGCATGTACCCAGTTGTTTCACGCTCTGGCACGCCGGCGTCTGTTGGTGACGATAGGCCCTCAAGACCGGATTCACGAGCTCAGCAATATTATGAGCAAGAGCGTCCCCGATCGTACAGGCTCCGTCCTGTCAATCCAACAAGTGAGGAACTCGACTTTGTTCACGAAGATGGTAGAGGACCACCAGCACCACCTCGTGATCGAGGAGGAATCAGTGGCGGTGGCGCATTCGCACCACCCCCGGAACAAAATCGATCTTCTCTCGATTCAAAAAAGAGAAGCCGAAACGATGGCGATGGGGAAAATGACATCGTCGAAAGTTCTGCTAGCTCAGGAGGTATGCAGTATTCCGGTGGGCGTTTGCCGGATGATAGGGGGTCCAAGAGGTACCACCGAGATGGCCACCTTGGTCGGGCTTCTGACAGAGACGAGGAATAAGTAAAAATACACCCTCGGATCGAGGTACTGGGTTTTACTTGCTATTTTTGTCTATGAGTATTATTTGTTCAGTACTAATTCCTATATACGTTCTGTTGTAAATCGTCTTCGTATAGTTTCGTCCATGATCGTATCGATGATTTATACCCAGGAGCAATTTACATTAAGGTCCTTGAACATGGATAGCATTATCAGAAGTTGGTCACCTGGCATACCTTATGACAGGATCGAATATCGAGTGTGTTATCACTTTGACAGCAATCAAAGAAGAAAAATAACAAGTCTATAATAACTGTCCTTCCGAATATGAAGTAACGAAAGAACCCATCAAGGCTACTTCGGTGGCGTTTGTGGTGGCTTATGAACCAAACGTTGGAGCACACCAGGAACCTCAATGTCAAATATCAAACTAATACGTTGATGACACGGAGAACTTGGAGAGGTTATCTGCACAGCATCGGTGGTTTTCGCCAAAAGACTAATAGCGCAATAAAAAAAGCCCAATATGAGTCAAAACGCCGACAATCGAAAGTTAGAGCTCGTTGCAAAATTTGAACGACGTTATCAAGCGGCAAGACTGACTAATAATGGTCGTGGCATGTCCGGACAACCGACCATGCACCGGAAGCATGTATTGTCGGATATGTTAGTCATTTGAGTCGACGTCCGCAGCATGTAAGATACTGATCCATAACCCTCAAGAATATGCGTACCAAGCCAGTCCGTTTCATAGCGGAACGTTTCGCAGGACTTGTGACAAAGGCAAAGCGATATTCGGATAACTTGGCCGACTCG
This sequence comes from Pleurotus tuber-regium, assembly GCA_014058305.1. Taxonomy (NCBI): domain Eukaryota; kingdom Fungi; phylum Basidiomycota; class Agaricomycetes; order Agaricales; family Pleurotaceae; genus Pleurotus; species Pleurotus tuber-regium. Next base: position 1,181,620 of record JACFYU010000024.1, read on the forward strand.
GGACGCTACGGACGAGCCTTTGACTATGGAGCATGTCACCCTTGGCTTCCGTGGCTAGTTTTAGATGCTGATAGAGGGCTGGAATGAGTCGTAGAACAAGTTCAATGGGAATAGGGGCTCGCTTGCCGATATTCTGGCGCCCCACTGTTTGGGCGGGGAACATCTACTTCTTGGGAAACTCGGTCATGGTATGCGGGAAACCCGTACAACGTGCACCCCGGTCATTGGTCACCCATCCGCGGCATTAAATACTTCGAACACCACTAATCTCACCGCTAGCTGCTGGAACATAGGATCATAAGATGAAGTGGGAGACCAATTCAATGATAATGTGAGAACATAATTGCGATGCACAGACTTACTGCTTCTTGGAACGCTAGAATTTCCGGATGGGGGTATTTGAAGGATCAAGAGTGGCGAGAGAACCCATGACATGGGCTATTTTCTACGCCATGACCGCTTTTCTTGTGATACGGTTCTTCGCCTGCGAGTATACGGATAGGGGGTATTAGCTCCCCAGCTCGTTAGCGACCGTGATATTGAGTAGAGATCGCAGGAGAATGCGCGGCTCATGTCTTGTTGAGTAATGACTCCACAGTCTGTGACAAGACAAGCGTAGATACAACAACCGTCGCACGGTGATTTGTGGGTGTCGCCGGGGCAGCGATAGGAGGTGGAACAACTAGATGCACTGCGCCACAGCAATAGTACGCGATATGAATGCAATCGATGGTAAAGGCTTCACAGGCGAATGCTAGTCGATTTACTGTTTACATGGATACTTGAATCACCGCCGGTATGAGACGATAAAGCGCTCAGGTTGTTCCCATAGCTGTACAGTCCCTGTGAGAAAGCCTTAGATCCGCTGGCGTAGTGCAGATTAGATGGCCTGAGGAGTGTGTAGAACGCGAAGTTCTGCACCAGAAGCATAGGAACCATCCAACTTTCAGATGTGTTTCTGATAATCGGCCAGAAACCCTTGCCAATACTCCACTAGAAATCGCGTCTTGATTAGGTTTGCGATATAAAGGGCCTGCTGCTGTAATAAGGTCAAAGATTTCGAATTCGCCCAGTGACTCCCATCGAAGTTCAAGTATAAGTTCAAATGACACTGCCGACCCGGGTCTTAGCATAGCCAGTATTTGATAAGTGGAACCCCAGTAAATGATAGATGCGTTAATTGACTGATGCAGCCGTAGGTAGAGGCAAAAGAAGGAGCATTATGTCGCAGAACGACTGCGAAATGAGTGAGAGACTATCAGGCGCTGGTGCTGGTGTCCGGCGCCTAGGAAACAAGGAGATGCGCTCATTATGTGGAGGCAATGCCTGCATACCGGCAATAACTGCCACCGCCGCCCGCACTGGTGTAGCCCGTTGTCTCCTATATCGATAATCACCGAGGACGTTCTGGCATCGATGGCGCACAAGTATCGGGATAGCGCAGCCGTGTTGAAAACTAATCATTCCGAGTCACAAACTGTGGTTGAAATGATCCCTTGAGACCGACTAGACGGACGTAGTGATCCCGACGAAGTTTGACGAGAACAGCCCAATTCCAAATCAGACGTGATTAAAGGATAGGGTCCGAGGTTGGAATCAAAACCTGTGGGTCCTAGCGTTCTCCTGGCTGCGATCCTATCGTTGCTTCCAGGGATGATATTACTTACTTAGAATCAACCTACCGACTAGAGCCTGATAAGTGATAGGTTCCAATGTGGCCTGTATCGGAATGATAGCGGAAATCCACCGTGCTTGTGATCAAACGTTTGATGGGATGGTTGAATCCATAGGGGCAACTACAATCCAACGGAAACAGCACAATAGGATGGAGGTGATTCACTGGCGTCTGACAAAATAGCATAGATGTCTTTTGCATGCCGCCTATGTTTTGAATAATGGAAGCGCCAGTCTTTTTGATTGCTTGTAAATGGTGAGGTGGTGAACGAACCAGTCCAGCTGACTGACCAGCATTCAACGATGTTGCGTCCGTTCATAGAAACTCTAACGTTGTCCAAGTGGAATTGGAAGTAAGTTTTAGTGGTCTGGACACTGATTCGAGGGTGCACATCAGTGGCGCTTAAGCATGAAATTGCTGTATTAAACTCAAACATGTACACAGCGGAGCACTCCCGGAATCTAGCACCATTCTGAACACCACACGCTCAAGGTTTTATCGATAGACGTGATCCGCTGTGCGTTCCGGTCAGCGCTGTGCATACAGGATTGAACGGAATTAGCTACATACAGTGCAAGTTGGCAGCGATTTCTGCCTCAGCGCGGTCCCCGTTTGCAAGAAGTTTCTCTTTGTTATAGAGAAGCTCTTCACGGGTTTCGGTAGCGAATTCTTGGTTTTGAGCTAGGGAACAGGGGGTAAGTGCCCTATATTGGCCTATTAAAAAAAGGAAAGCTTACTTTCGACGATCGCATCCACGGGACAGGCCTCCTGGCAGAAGCCACAGTAAATACATTTCGTCATATCGATATCTTTGTAAAGGAGTTAACGATGTGAGCCAATAGAGGTTGGCACCAAGCTATATACCATATTTAGTGGTTCTTCGGGAGCCGTCCATACGGGCTTCACTTTCAATTGTGATAGCTTGAGCGGGACATATAGCTTCACATAGCTTGCAGGCTATCGTATGAACGAGTTAAAACTGCTTCAGAACGACTGTACCAGAGACGAACCAATGCAACGTTCTTCGCCACTAGGATATCGTCTGAGGGCGTGTTCACCCCGGAATCGGGGAGAAAGCGGACCTTTCTCGAACGGGTACATGATAGTATACGGAGGCCGGAAGAACTGTTCTAATACAACCCACATGCCTACATTCAAGATGAGTCTGAGTAATTCGCTTCAATAGTAGCACAAGAGCCAACCTCGAATGATCTCAGTGAAGAAGAATAGGTGAACCGCCTTGTCTATGGCGCTTGGACCACCCTTGTAGGGGTCTATTTCATTTCCCTTGTCATCATAGTGAGTCTCTGAGTCATGCTTCCGCCTGTGAACTTTGCTCTCTAGGTCGCTGACGAGGACATCGTGGTGAGCAGCAGGTTGGCGGACGGGTTCTGCAAAAGTAGGTAGAGACGTCGACAATAGACGTCGAGCGACTAGTGCGGCTCGGGGTGAAGAAGACAAATATGTGAGAGGAATCCGTGGGACCACGCCCAGTGGCATCCAAGTCCTCGCAACACGCATTTTGGCCGTTGCCGCCGCCAGCAATGAGCAAGAATAAAGTTGAAGTGTGACACGGGAAAGTGAGGGTCACACATAGTCACATAGGTGGGACTCCAACAAGCGGCCAATCAGGTTACCAATAACTCAAAGCAGCCTACCACCATGTCCGAGACGCCAAAAGCAAAGCCGAAGCCACCCCAACTCTCTACCGAAGGTGCAGTTAAAGTCCGAATATGAAAGTAGCTGCTCATAGAAAACACCAATTAGCCAGAATTGCAACAGAGATACAATGGGATGCAAAATGAACTACAATCTCTCGCAGGCAAAATTGGTGAACTGGAATCAGAAGCCGATGAACACAGGTGGGTTATCTCGATGATCTCTCAGCAGTAGCATGCTCAAAACTTTATATAGTCTGGTGCTGACGACACTAGAAGAGGCTTTAGCTGAAGAGCCAGATCGTAAATGTTTTCGCTTGATCGGTGGTGTCCTAGTAGAAAGGACGGTCAAGGATGTTGTCCCTGCTTTACAAACTAATCGTGACGGGGTATGTGATACCTTTTTTGCTATTCCTTTCGATCTGTCTGATTCGCGGGAGCCTCGAAAGATACGCAAAGTAATCGCAAATCTCTCTGAGCAATACAAGACGAAAGAGCGCGAATTCGACACTTTCAAGACTGATTACAAGATCAGACCGGTTAGGACATGATGACGGGCCGATGGTTACCACTATCACTTGGCATGCATTGGCGGCGGCCTTTGATGCCCTACCTGGGTTCATGTCTTTTGGCTGACTTCGAGTTAGATTGATGGCTTTTTCAAAAGTTTGGACGAGTGGTCTGTAACATGTAATATGTTGAAGTTTCGTTTCTTTGAAAATCAATACTTCTTGACTGATAAGATAAATAACTAGCAAGTGTGATCATGTCAACGTCGGGGTGAGATAACCACGTTGCATTCAAACTTTTGATTTGCATGTGGCAAGTCACAGGCCAAGAATAGCACAAGATGCATATGGGTCCCACTCAAATCTTTAGTCTCTAGTTTTCCTTCTACCTGCTGTCTCGCGACTGGCTTGCTGCTTCAGCCTGCCTCCTTCGTTCCTTACCAAACGACATGGTCTTCGTCACCCCCTCGGTCTTTGTTATTCTCGCGACCCTTTTCTTCGTCATTGCCACGGCAGCAGCACCGTCGCCTCCCACAGTCTCTTCTGAGCTGTCATCGAAACATCGTCGTGCTTCACAGGCATCTACATGGCTTTCTGCACATAATGCTGTCCGTGAAGCGCATGGCGCAGATCCGCTCACTTGGTCACCGATTCTTGCAGCTAAAGCTCAGTTATGGGCAAACGGCTGCGAGTTCAGACACACCGACGGCATTCTAAGTTCTGAACCGTATGGAGAGAATATTGTGGCGGGAACTGGAAACTTCCCCATTGTTTCTGCTGTTGGACAATTTACCAAGGATGCCTGTATGTATCTAGGTTGTCGCTCCATATACTCACTTATTCAGAGTTCCATGCAGCGCACTATAATCCCGAATCCCCTACCTATACCCACTGGACTCAAGTGGTATGGAAGTCTACCACGCAGCTAGGGTGTGCAACTGCCCGTTGCGATGGTATTTTCGATCCTCAGCTTGGAAAGGCAACACTACACGTCTGCCTCTATAATCCGGCTGGGAACGTCGTTGGTGATACATTGTAAATCACTCATTCTTCTACCAATGGAAATTCTGACATCGTCTATATTAGGGCCAACGTACAACTGTGATACCCACAATTTTGGTGTTGATATCATGCACCCGCCTGTTTAATACGCAGGTTCTTTTTTCTGCTGCGCTAGAGGGTTTGCGTACTTTTGTCGACGAAATTGCTTTGCTAGAAGCTGGCCTCCTTCCGGGTTTCCTATGGAAGTCTGGACTTCCAGCTCTGACTGGTCACTGTATCCTACAAACCCACCTTTGTTGTCGTTTTCCAACTGTTGTTTCCGTAGTGCTGCTGTTGACTACTTAGGTCCCATCATGCTGTCGATGTTGTTGAACACATTTGATTCGTATTTTTCTTGTTGCCATCATGTCAGGAGTGCTATACTAGGATCTCCAACTATCCAAGGTTGATCCGAACAGCTTGCAGGTATGCAAGTTAGTACCTGTGACATCAGACTCGTGTTGATGACTTTGCCTGCTCCCTCTAGTATCCTAGGTCCAGACCAAAGCAGAAGTGAGGTTCTCACGACTTTGAGGCGCTCCAAGGTGTGAGAGTCGGCGACACAGGCAAAAATATCAGACTCCTGTTTCCTAGCTACCGATATTTTATTCGGACTTGGCACTCTCATGGATGCGTTGACTCGATTGGTGCTCTATCATAGCTTGCCCAATGGTCCACCTCAAACTACAAAAAGTGGCCCTCCACGTCGTCGTTCGAACACGTTTACTGTCACTATATATCCGCCGCACTCCACTTCGAACCTAGACCATGCTGGCATAAATATAGCAAAAATTAATGCAGGTCCCGACACTAACTTACCAAGATACGCAGAATTGATCACACAAAGATCATCGGTTCTGCTGGGGTAATAATACACCACTAACTTACACCATGGACGCTACAATACAAGAAATCTATGCCCGAGATAATAGCAACGAAATGAAGATACTGAAGTCTTCGCAACAACTCAACCCAGAGCTAAGGCACCCAACGCATATTGGTAGCCATCGCCACCGCCTTCCAACGCCATCCACTCTGACTGTTCCTTGAGCCTCATTCTCTGTTCCAAAATAATTGTAGCAACTACGATTTCGTCACAGATATCAGCAGCCTTCATGTCGACTACGAGAACTGGCGTGGAAGATGCATTTGTATGGGAGATGTATGCTAACGGCTCGTCGCCTTGCTCTGGCATAAGCTGGAAGTAAAGGTGGAGTCAGTGACGGAAGCAAAATTAGACGCTGGTAGCACATACTGCTAAGCGAAACGACTGATCTGATACCCACATGCAGCTTCCATGGCGAGCCGTTTGCATAGTTGAGAGAGCGCTATTTTGTGTGGAAATTTATTACAAAATATTGTAGACAAAATGAATACGAACCGCTTCCCACCGTTAGCGAACTTCACCCTTGTCTTCCCATTGACTTCATTCAGCCAACTTCGTATCCTCACGGGTTTCGATCCACATCTCATCGGGAACGACACAAGGTCCGGCAGGATAATCCTTATGTCGATGCTGGCTATCCTCTCCTGGGAGTCCCTTCTACAGATGTCGGTTTTGCCTGACTTTGCCGATGTCGAGACTGAGTATCCATAAGAGCTGTCCCAACAAGAAAGGACAGTATTCGTTGCAGAATCTCGGCTGAAATGGAAGGATAGATTCTGGGGTATATACGCGAGAGTGGCCTCTGAGTCGAAATTTGTGCTGTACATGATGATCAAGGTGACAGTCTTATCCTTGGCCAGAAGGTAATGCGAGTACAGCCGCCTGGCAAGACCCGAGTAAGGCTCATACTATATACACCCACCGGTGGACGGGACGACTAGCGAAATATTCCATGGAAATGCAGAGAATAAATCAAGTAGTGGGATTAGAGTGTAGGTTTCAAAAGCCCTTTTCAATTAAATGACGATGGCGGGACTGCGCGCCGCAGCACTTGAAGCCTGAAGGCCCGAATGCCTAATATAACCCCTCAACAGTTCCCGCTGGCCCTGTTGATGCGCTGGATCTCTGTTGTGACACGCATGTCAGTATGTGTACATGTACACTCAGGGATATCTTTGAATTCCGCGATCCATTCAAGTTAGGTTTCAGGTTTAAAAGTGCGTTAATTCAAACTAAGGGTTCAATACATTGGTACGACGATATCGTCAATACTCGAAGGTTGATTAATGTACACTGGGAAGTGAGAAAACGAACAAGCGAAAACCAGTTCCGCGGAGTAGATACATTGAAGTGAATATACTTAATTGATCATTGATCACGACTGTGCTTCCTCAGGCTGCTCGAAAGAAACACCTCGGTAAGTACGCATTTGGGCTTGCATTCTTTCGATCTGGCCTGGACTGAATTCCTCGAGGCAGGAGTCATAAGAGTAATCCATGAAGTTGTCTGATGACGATTATGAATCCCTATTTTTGTGCGAGTAGAGTGGCTCCACTTACGGATAGGATCATCGCCTTGCGCATCCTTGCAGGTCTTGCGGCCTTTGGGGCAGCCGGAAGCAGGGCTAGCCTCAGCAACAGTATCGGCTACTCTATCACCGGGGTCTGAGCATCCGCCTTGGAAGGTGTGATAGAGGCCAACCCAGTGGCCAGCTTCATGAGTTAGCGTCTATGAGGTTTTCAGTTAGGAAATTTCTAGCAGCAGTGCGAGAAAAACGCCAACTTACATGGCCAAGGTTGAAATTCTCGGTTGCACCACCTGGAACGCTGGAGTAAAGGAACACAACGCCATCGTCTTTGAGTTCTGCCTCGACGTCCGATGGGAAGGTAGCATATCCCAAAAGACCTGCGGCTTCACCAGAGGCAAAACTACAAATCACGAATGAGCCAAGCATCAATTAGCATAATTGTGACTCCACTCACCCAACGGAGTAGACGTTGAAGTCGGCAGGGCCGCCAACTCGGAGGGCGTTCTTCATATCGGTTTGCAAAGACCTAGACGGCGTTACATAAATTTGGCTAGCTTGGAGCCGACAACTTACGATTCTGGGTTAACTTCGTTGAACCAGTTAGCATCTACGGTGCGAGAGACATTGACCAAGTTCCAGGAAAGGCCGGTCTTGCTATAGGCCTTGTTCAAGACGTCGATTTGCTCAGTTATTTGAGATTCTCTGTCGGCTGAGATTTGAAAAGAAATTTTACGGAGACTAGCTGCATTACTCACGGGACATTACCGCCCTCGGGTGTCTCATCCTTGCTGATGACGTGCCAGTAGATATTGATCTTAGGACTAGCTGAGTCTTCGCCTAAGGGGCTGACACCGGGAGGGACCATGTGTGTTTGGAAGTGCTTCTCAGCAGCTACGAGCTTCTTGTTGCTGATTTGAGTTCCGCATTTCCTGGCGTAAAAGATCAACGTCTGGTACTTGCGCCACAACAGAAAATATCATTACCTTGGCACAGTTGAATCAACAGGACCACCAAGGACTGTGGCAACGCCGAAAGCGAGAGCGAGAAGTGTGGAGAACATCGTCCAGAACGAATGAGCTACTCAAGGACTTGAAGTCGAAGAGGGACCTGGATGGGTGAGGTATACAAGCCGAAGTGCAAGTCTTTTATACCATTAATGGACTCCTAGAAAACCCGATGCAAACGCCAGGAGGCTGGAAGGATGAGCGATGAGTCTCACCTATTCCGAAGCCAAGTCCAACAATACATGCGGGAGAACTGGTCGCTTAGCGATAACTAAGTGGCCCACAAGCTACATACCGTACGCCCGATGTGCAGCAACGATGACTGATTCGTCATATGTGCGCCATTCTAGATACGGATTTGCGGGCGGTGATCATAACCAAGTCGAGGCAAACCGAAACTATTGTGCGTGACACCAGGTGATCAATCTAGACGTGAAGTGCGCGAATCGCTGACTAGAATCGGTTGCTCAAGAGGCTATACCACATGGGGACCGCGCTTCGACCAACAGGAACAACGACATTGACTCGTCACCTGCTCGCGCGACAAGATAGGCATCATAGCAGATCAGACCATGTGGACGCTACACAAGTAGGTTTGAATGGTCGTGTGGACGCCGCCTATGCAGTACTTGCGTTGAAAAGAAATGAAGAAAGCAATGCGTCTTGATCTGTCAAAGACCAACTGCAAATATTGGTAGTGAATTTCGATTTCAAGCCTAGTCTGAACGCCGGCGCAACTAAGTGCAAACCAATCTTCAATACCGTGGGTGGCCGCCAAACCGGGTATCTACTGGTTGGATGCATACTATATGGCAAAGGTGACGAGTGGACCATGCGAGCAGAAATTATGATGACAAACAAACTGCACAGCAGACACAGATTGACGGTCATCGATGCCAGTGGCTTTCGCTGACTTGGGACTTGTGAACAGAGAGCAGACGAGATCATGATGGGTGGGTATGGGTGGCGCCCACGCATGTGTTTATGACACCCCTTCGTCCTTGGTCTACGCGAGCGTGGAGCAACAGACGGCCCCGCGAAGCTTTGCGCAGCTTACTTGCTAGGTGCCTCCTCAAGTTACTTGGCTGGCGCTAGCTAACCTCGCAAACTTATCTGTCAAGGGGTTATTTTGCTTGCAAACTACTATAGCATGCCGTAAGGACTTGTTCATAACCAAGAAACTGGCGAACGTAGGCGTCACGACGCACATTCTGATTGCAAGAACGGAACGTTTTCACGAAGGAGCATGCAACAATACCCATTTTTGTGGTTGGGGAGCTCAAGTGGCAAGTGACTTGGTCAAGCCTAGAGTGACACTGAAGTGACAGTGACAGTGCAGCGCTTCATAGTCATGTGATGAAGAGCTTGACTTAGGAGCCATATTGTTCCTATGAAGTGCACTAGTACAGTACTACACAAGGGTTTGGGGGGATGCTGCTGTCTATAGTCATAATATATGTGAAAGGGTGACGTGAGGTGTTTATAATTGAGACATTGGCCTTTACCGAGACGAACGGGGCAGTATGGTATACTATCTATCGTACAAGTCCTGATGGTCTCGATCATGGCGGTCAATGGTCAATGACACCATGTGCCCACTTCCGATGCTAGCCTACTGCGAGCATCTGTTCCACCTGGAACCTCGTTAATAAGGGACAAGGGACAAAGACAAATACTGCACCCCGCGCATCGCATCGGTCTTCAGACTAGGATAAGAATTATAATTTGCTTGCCCCATCCTTTTTTCAAAAAAAAATTTGAACTTCAAGCCAGGACCGTAACTCAGCTTGGTTCACGCTACACATGGTCCTTGACGTTATCATCAGCCCATTCAAACCATACCCTGCTTCGTGAAGCCAATCGATTCCGCCGGTCACATTTCACTAACGGGTTATGTATTATTGGGTAGGATGGTAAGATACATGAAGTACTTCACCGCATCGCCAACAAATTTCGCTTCTTAAGGCTTCTTCGACAACGTCCAGGCGCCGGTTTCACTGTTCTTCGTATGCAGAAATGGTCCAAACGCGGATGGCCCGCTATTGCCCTTTCGATTGACGGAACTCCTTGGTCCAGTAGGCAACTGCGGGACGAAACCTTGATGCTTAGGTGCTACCCACTTTCTAAAAGGAGGTTTACTGAGAAGAGATGGAGAATTACTGTCAAGCACCGGCATGGCACCAAAAGAATTATTCTGGTCGACCAAGGGAAGATGCGCTGGGCCATTCGGATCGGGTCGTCGAGGGTGCAATTGTAATTTCGAGCCGTGATTTGATTTATCTAGGGCGTCTCTCTCCATGGTATGTGTGGTCCTGTTCACCGGAAGCAGAGTATTCGCGTGCACGCGAGGAGAAAAACCAAGACCTGCATCCCGTAGATTGTGGTTTGGGGATCTTGAGTTATTACCGAAGTCGCTCCCAGTCTTCGATTCCAAATAAGGCTGAGGTAGGCCAGAATAAGGGCTATACCGGGCTGAATGAGGGTCTACAAATCCATCGATATCATGTGTCTGAAATCCATGCTGGGTATCGTTCATGGGTCGTATCGATGGAATCACTAATACGCCACCAGGGACGGAAGGAAAAGAAGGCGTTGACCATGGTTGAGTGCTTATGCCTCCGTAAGGTTCGCAGGTCGTCCTCTCCGGTAAGAAAGAGTTGCCTTGCATTCCTAGAGAGTACGCTCGGAGGATCAGACTTTTCAACTCGTCTTCATTCAATTGTAGGGTGTTTGTAGTGTCCACTGTACCTGTAGCGTCGGTAGCCTGAATATCATGGTTACGAGCTTGAACGTCGATCGCTAGTCTCGCGCACTGAGGTTGAGTATTAGAAGCTAGTTGATCCCTTTGGTGGTAATTTCCTAGATTGGGTCTTAGGCTATCTTGGAAGTGGTGGCTTATTTGATCTAGTACGTGTCCAGAGTCATTGCTTACAGCGCTTTCACTGGTGATGGCTTGAGGAGCTTGCAAAACGACTTCGGGTGCTTTCCGTATCTTGGTCACCGGATCGAAAAGCATTTCGAGCCGCACTCCAGCCCAGGTGGAGGTAATCTTCGCTGGAATTCGGGATGTCTTCGCATTAGTATCCTCCACAAGAGCCTGGCGCGATTTATTCCTGCGAGCATGAAGGCGACCCCACTTCTTCCATTTTCCCCTGTCTTTATGGTAATCAGGGAACTGGTCGAATTCAGCTTCAGAGTCACTAGCAAGAGCCCAATTTGGTCGATCATCGGTATGCTGTTTCGCCTCAGCTGCGTCTTTGCCTGAAAGTGGTTGCTGTAAGATCATGGAAGCCAGAGCTGGATAGCAAGCGGCTAACTATCTTCGGGTCAATACGTGACCATCGTTAAAAGGAAATAGGTAAATACGTTGGTTGCATCTGCATAGGTCTTTACCGATGGAATCTTAGCAGGTTCATCTACGTCCATAGGCTCCAATTCAGCGAATTGGACGCTTGAAGGAATCAGCGGTCCAGAAGAAACAATGTTTCCTGAATCGAAGGATGAAAGGCCGCCGCGGCCAGCTACGGATTGAGAGATTTGGGCATCGCCTAAAGGAATGCCAATAGTATTGAGAGAAAATGGCGTTTCTGAGTATCTCGCTGATTGAAGAAAGGCGTTTGCGGTATCAAACGTCGTTTGATTATTGGTTGAATTCCTGGCGTGCATCTGTGCTTGGACGGGTGCATAACCAACATTATTCGCGATACACGCTTCATTATCTTGGTTCATTTCCGAGTACATTGGGTATCGGGTGGTATGGGGCGGGTCAAGAAGCCTTGTTGATTGAACGCGAAAGTTGTTAGGCGCTCGGCGACCAAATTCTAGGGCAGCCGAGGCCCGAGAATCAGTGATGGACTTGACACCATGGTCACTATCTTGTGTGTGACACAGGCTGCGCCTTGCATCTCAATTCTACTCTCCTTCCTCAAAAACTCTCCTTCCAATTCTTGATATGTCTGAGGACGGGAGCCACTACTCAGACCCTTCACCCATTTTTGATAGCCTAGACATTGACCTGGTAGTCAAAGTTCTAGCCCATACAGCTTTCAGTGAGTTACTTGCTCATACGACGCATCATAACTTTCCACTGATCTTTGCACTTCGTGTAGGTCCATTCTTTCTGTTTTTTGTTCCTGTCTTCTATATTTTCCTTGGCGCAAAAACCACAGATTCAGTGGTTGTTATTTCGGCCAGTTACTATCTGGTCATATCCTTATTCTGTGAGCCGGAGGCATTGGGTATTTTGTGATCTTCGGTGACGAACCTCTTTCTAGGGTTCCTCAAATGGTATTCAAGGCTTTACCGTAATCAAGGCAGCTTGATATTCGGGCCCGGTCGGTTTGATTGGGGTGAACAAATTGTTGTCATTACTGGTGGTATGTATAGCTGCCACATCCACTATTCCGTCGTGGTCAAGTCTTTTGTATGGTAGGTGCATCTGGAATCGGAGAACTTCTTGCAAATACCTTGGCCGTCCGAAATGTCACTGTTGTTGTTTTGGATGTTAACCCTATAGTAACCGAAAATTGTCAGTGCCCACGTTACTTACTTTTATTTGCTGCTCATCTGTTATCAGATAATATAACTTATTACAAATGTGATGTATCTAAATGGGAAGAAGTGGAGGCAGTATCTAAACGGATAATCGAAGAGGTTCGTGCTTAATCTCATACCCTTGACCATCAAAGCGGATTGTATTCAAAACTGCAGATCGGCCAACCTACGGTACTCGTTAATAACGCTGGCGTGGTTCAAGGCAAGCTCATTCTGGACCTAACACCGGAGGATGTGAAACAGTACGTATATCCCTGATTCTGACCGTCACCATCAACCTCTTGAACTCGCATAATTAGGACGTTCAACGTCAACACCCTCGCTCATTTCTGGACTCTCAAAGCATTCTTGCCTGGTATGATCGAGGCTAAAACGGGGCACATAGTACGCCGTTGACACCGTAACTTTGATGAACATTCATTGATAACTCTTTAGGTGACCATGTCGTCCGTCATGGGTCTTGTCGGCGCAGCCCAAATGTGTAAGTACCCCATTTTTTCGTACCCATGACCCTATTATTCACCTCATCTTCTTTTTAGCCGATTACTGTGCATCGAAGGCAGCTCTTGTAATGCTCCACGAGTCCCTAAGATACGAACTTGACAAAAGGTACGCGCTACTTCCACAATTCCTCCGTGTAAACATCACGCACCAAAATCTTATCAACTTCTAGGTACAAATGCCCTCAAATTCGCACAACCCTAGTCACCCCCGGACACGTCCTCACGCCACTCTTCTCAACTCTAAAGCTCCCCACCTGGCCGCTTTTCAAATTCCTTGCACCCTCGCTCCATCCAATCACCGTAGTCAAGTCCATCATCGCCGCGTTAGATGAGCAACATTCGCAGACGATCATGATGCCATTCTTTACGCAGTTCACACCATTCATGCCTATTCTGCCGAGCTTCTTGAGGGACTTCTTCCAGTGGATTTCAGGGGCTGATTACGCCATGCAGAACTTTGTTAAAGTAAGTGGCCGAAGACCTGAGGAAGGGTCTGTTGGGACTCGAGCTTTGCAGTCATCGCCGTTGCAGAAAGTGGAATAGATATATATATATTATCTTATCTAATCAGATATTTCCCTACTCACAAAAAATACTGGATTGTGCCTGATATAGAGCGGAAGCAGATCGCCGGCTAGTGCTATCATCAAGAACGTCCGCATGCGCAGAACAGGGACTGCATCATCACTATGCTCGGTGTTCCATTGTCGAACATTCCAGGAGATTTTCAGACCCCTATTACGACTAACCTCGAAGTCAGGCTCGGAGACGGTGACCACGGAACCGCGTCGCTTAGCCGTTGATAAGTCACTCGGTTGATGTTACTGCCGATGTCTACTTGCTCGTACGCGAGCTCATACCGGTCCACACAACAATTCATTTCACTAAGCGTTCTACCCAAAGAAAATTTTAACATTCAACAATACCAATACAGCCTTCGATAAAAAGGAACGTCCCAGATAACGGCAGAGGATTGACAAGAAGGGGTAACAGGCGGATACGAATACAGCAACATATGTGGGTATTATACCAGAACCTGATGGTGCGTGGGGAAGGCCCGGATAAATAGTAACTAGTGATGCCTTGATGATATGTACATATGTCTGTGTGTGTAAGGTGAAGAAGGGATGATTGGGGGTTATTGGATTTAGCGGTTGATTAGAAGGTGTGGTGGGTAGGGCAGGGCTCGTGCCGTCGATGAGAACCATTGGGTTATGGGCTAGAACGTGCATACTGCTTGACGAGCGGAAGCAGTAGGTAAAAGTGGAAGATCGCGGAAGCGGTGAGAAGTGGGAGTTGGGCCATGTTGGGTATCGCCGGTGATAGCACTTAGCTTCTATCCTTGAATTCAATAGAGATATCGTTTTTGAAGAAGGCCGAGAGAGAGAAATTGATGCCCGGCAACACCGTGGGTTTCACTAGGGCAGTCGAATAGGGAATGAGAAAGAAATCGCACAGCGATGAAATCTCAACCAGGATGCCGGGGTTTTTGAGATGTGTCAATATCCAGAAGACGATATATCGCGAACGAATTTTGTTCCCACTCTGGAGAAACTCAACAGGCGCGAAGCAAGCTCTGAGCCCGAAGAGCGTGGCGCTTGTCAATCTATGGGAGAATAGACGATGACATCATTTCAGTAAAGCCCTAGACCTCAGGTAAGGGCGGAGAGCGTACCAACAAGTTTGCCGTCTTGAACGTCGAGCTGTACATGTGATTGATATTGTTCTCCTCAAGGACGCGAGAGAAACGATTCACAAGACCATGCTTATCTATTAGAGCCAAGGCATGCGCGAGGTAGAATTCATGAGCATAAGGGGCCTTGGACGCAAGGACTGAAGCCACACGCACCTAGCCCGAAACGACGAAGATCTATTTGCAAGCACTTAAAGGTGCTGTTTTGGATATCCAAGCCTTGATCGTCAGAGTCTTGCGGGTCGTTGAGGGAGTCAAGTTCTCCGCTACATATGACCATATGTCGCTCGTGGGGTGGGAAGAGGGTAGCAAGGAGAGAGACGTCTATGGTCAGCGAAGAGCCCTCGGATGTCCTCGTGAAACTGAAGAATGCTACTGATTGTTCTTTCTCGCATGATGTCACGAGGGTTTCTGAAAGCTTGTAAACATCAATTGACCCGGAGGGCACTACGTGCTTTGAGGCTGGTTTGAGCGTGGTTGTGAGGTGTGGGAGATCCGTAAATGAGCGAGAGGTAGATGTCAAGGAAGAGGTGGAGTAACTTCCGTCTTGAGGAGAATGGGAGAAGTAACCTTCTTCATCGCTAGATGATGTGGAGCTTGAAGATAACGGGGAGTCCAAAGACGTTGGGGATAATGTGCTGTAAGGGGCTCCAAATAGAGCCGAGTACTGCCCTGGTTTTGATGGAGAGATAGGCGGAGACGTTCTACGACTTGGTCGGATGAGGTCAGGGAATGCGACCAATTTCACAATTTTTAGGCTCCATATATCGATGTTGTCTTCAGATAGACCTACACAAGCGAGGTCGGGATCGAGTACGTCTATGTCAACGTTTGTTGGTGAGTGGGATTTTTGCCGAATTAGTGGTAGTTTCGCTTTTTCAGGACTCTGTGTTCTTGAAGAGGTATTCAGGAAGGCTGGCATGTCTGTGCTACTCCGAGACCTCGTTAGCACGGTCGTTGTCGACATATCGACGATGGAGGGGATATCGTCAACGGTGGGCGGTAGAGACCACGGATCCTGATTAGCAGAGTATAGGTCGAATCCCGCTTTAGCGAGAAGACTCATCACCTCTTGCAATCGGGATTCCTTAACCTAGAGGGAGAGGGAGAGTAATTCAACGGCAGACTACGTGGGTATATATCATAACGTACAAATATGAAATCACTCATGTACGAAGACTGATACAGGATAGATATACCAGCTGCAGCTAACGGCGCAGAGAGCTCATTTACCCTTGCACCAGCATTCTCTTGGATAAGATATGAGCTCCTCTTCAACAGATAGAATTTTGGGATGCGTACCTAGCCCATCACTATGAGAATCAATCTGCAGGACATTCCACCTTTCATACGACATCTCTACGGGCTCAATGGAGTTAGATGAGGCACTCTTCCTACTGGAACTCGAGCCAGATCTTGAACGCTGACGTTGGCGATCCCGACGAGCGAGGAGCTCGAAGTCTTCAAGCATATGATGCTCTGCAAAAAGACTTAGCTCTATTTCATTGCAAGTAATGTTCAGAAAGGCAGGTTTTGGCTGGAGAATGAGTCTCAGGACGGGATGCGATAGCTGGGTGAGGCGAGAACGAGGGATGTGTACGAGAGAGAGGGAAACGGGGAGAAGGGATATGGTGGACTGGGCCTGGTCTTCGTAAAGGGGGGTCATTGGGATATTAGGGAATAGTATGAGATTATGGGAAGCTATATATATACGGAATAATTGAGTTAGCAGGTGTTAGTATACTTTGCAGGTCCCCTGCCGATGATCTCTCATCTTAGAAATTTCAAAATCCTCAATCTCCGATCTCACTTGCCGGTGCCGGTCCGAGCCCCGGCATCGCAAAAATTGCTACCACCATCATTGACGCGTTTTCTTCGTCTCATTTCCTGTCGACATGCAAACGTCTCATTTTTCTGATGAATTATATGAATTTCAAAGCAAAGGATACCCTTTGAATCCCAGGTCTTCGTCATCTCTCGTCATGCGCCACGGAAGCCACACGATGTCTCCCACATTCCATCCTTCTTCGAAGCTACCATTCAGAGTTTTCTCCTTTGCACACGTCTGGCGAAATAAAAGTTTGATATCAGAGCCCGTTTTGGTGCCCTTGCTACGTTCTGAATCGACTCGTCTTGCTCAATGCTTGTCCTAATCCGCCTTCTAATATGACCTCCTCGCTTTACTCTGATACTAAATCCACGGATTTCCACCCCAGTCCTTTGGGTAAGTGTGCCCGAACTATGCTACATGATGGCCGGAGTTGTATGACTTGCTTCTGACTTGATCGATCACTGTCTATCTTAACTAGGAATCACAGCAAATGTTGCAACGCGATTTCATTATTAGATATTACTGATAACTCGGCTGCGATATCAGTCCTTCGTCGGCTAGCTCGAGTGGTGTACCACATTCGTAAATCATTAATTATGCTGATTTGCGGCGCTGAACGTTGAAGGCAGAACCCCTAAATTACGTGCATCCAGGAAAGGCACGATTTCTAGGGACACTGCATGGCTATCGTGAGGCTGCAAGCGATTAGCTCCCACTCTCGGGTGGGAAAGCCTGCCGGGGTACTCATCGGGGCGCATTCTGTACATACATGGCGGCAAGTGGGATTCTCAGTTATTCTACATCATTCCTAGCCGTTCTATTTGTTCACGTTATCATCTCATACGCTCATACACCTAATTGACCCGATGTTCTAGGAAAGGGGCGGCGAAGCTTGCAGGTTTGCGACGTGTATGTAGTTGCTGCAGCTTCTAGGCACCTGGTGAACTTCGAGGACGAAAGCCGTACACGATATGACAATTGCCATTCAACATGAGTTTCTAAATCCCCGAACGGTAATGGCTGATCCTTTCTCAGGAGCTTTCCTGCGTGAGGGTTTTTCACCTAATCGCAATCCACAAGTTGAAGGTGATTGCTTTGAAGTAATATCCCTTAGCTGCCTTTTACTACTGTTTTTCTACGCAGCCGCCCCAGGTTTGATTCGGAACTAGGCTCAACATTTGACGATTTGCATTATACCCTTGGTCAGTTCATGTTCCCCGCATTCCCATGACCTTCCCAGTGCGACGTCATTCTTCCTACAAAATTCTAGCCCAGCACTCTTCCATTCACAACTCTATTCATTTCCAGGAATAGCATCCCGTCTAGGGCCATTCAGCCTCAGGCCAGACCGTCCCTGCTCCATATCCCTTGCTCCTCTGTGTATCTCATACTCGAAGGGACCTAATATCTTCCGCTGCGTATAGCTATCTAATGTACTATTCTTGCAGTTAACAGTGCCGGACGCGAGGTGTATTTCCCGCCGGAAAAATCGAAGCTGTTTACACCTGCCAATATGGCAACCCATTCAAACCATGCGCTTTGACATCCCAGTTGTACTGGTTATTTCGTTGCGATTCCCTCGAACTCTTCACCGCCCATACGTGTCAGAACCTCTTCATCTCACCAAAGCCAATCAGTATAGGCTTCTCGGCATGTGAGAAGCTTCGTCACAGGACGTCTCGCCGCATTCCCCTTCCCTTTATCTCTCAACCTGCATTTTTCTTTGCATCAAGAATACAAGACGGCGTCCCTGCGATTCTTCCGCCGGCATGACGCGCGATTACTGAGGGTAATTTGACCAGCCGAAGAAGATAAATATACATACATGTCTGTATTCCAGACCGAATCCTGATACAATGGAGGATGGCCTCGACACTACTCGTACCGATGGGACTGTTTATAATAATAGAAAGCGTACCTGGCCGTGTTAGCCTCAGAATCAAGCTCGTTTATAAATCCTCTCCTCTGAGTCACTTTGTTACGTCGAAAGTTCGAAATCACCACTGTACCGCCGCCTTCCGTGACCTTCCGTTCCTTCAACATCTGCGTCATGGATTCTGCAAGCTTAGAAGCTGTTTTCACGAATTTTGTTCGCTCGACCCCACGCTCCTGCATTGAGTATTCCGTTTATTCCACATGTATTTTCTCCTATCGAAGGATTGGACGATGGAGACTGTGTCTGCGGGTGGATCTTCTGAGTTCAGAGTTGCTGCGCGATATCGCGCAAGTCAATAGATTGGTTTCTAGACCATGTCTAATATATCTAGAAAATCATCAGGTCACTCCGAACCTCGGCGTCGTTCCGCGGAGATCCCGAGGAAAATGCAGACGACTAACCTACCCACGACTGAATGGGTCCCCGTCGCGAGCAAACGATAGCCGCAGTCGGATGTTGAACGAACGATCAGATGGAATACAGTTATCGTGAACCCATATGGATGCAGAACTCATACTTCATGCCAATTAGTTGAAGTAACCTATCACCTTGCTTTGGCGTATGAATTGATACCGTTCAACACACTCAAGTCATTCTGATTCTCCCCTGTGTATGCGTCCCTGAAGGCGAGAGTCTCTCTAGTTATCTTTGTTCCTATCGAGTTCTGATATTAGTTAGGAGGATTCGATCATGATGTCATGATAATAATCAGCCGAGAGGATCCTTCGACTATCATTCTCGTTCGTTAGCGATACATTTTTTACTTCTTGCTACAATTTGCTTCTTGTGCGAATCAACTCTAGTATGTGAATGGGTAAACGATGCTATTGCTATAAGTAATCATGGAAAAGGCTCTGTGGTTGCGTCGATGAGTGTACGTCAAGCGTCACACTTATCACATCTTTACAGGTGCTACATCTCATTGTGGTGGAATAAAGAATGACGGGCTAAGACATCAAGCGTTATGAAAGGGAAAAACACCAACGATGACCCATGAGCAAGGAATGCAGGCAAAGGAAGGCGTCAGAATAAAAATAGCAGGAAAAGTGCGAAGAAGACTATCGGAGGAATACAGCACGTAGACCGAGGGGAAATGTGCAAAGTATGAAAAGTACAACAATGCAGCAATGAGCAATGAGAGAAAAAGGAAATGAAAGAATCTACAGCAAGTAAAACGAATGCTGACGTCTTACCGATCGAAAGAAGGACCACCGATGAATCTGGATACATATGTACAGCTGTGCTTGGCGAACAACCCTGCCATCGTCCGTACGAATCGGAGGATGTTAGCAGGAAGACATGCCGGTATTATCGTACTGGTGTCGTTTTTGTCGTCCTACGGACTGCAACTGGCCGAGGAGAATCATGACCGCTGCGTGTTTTGGCCTTTGCATGTGCAGACTGTATTGTTGTAGGCGGAGGATGTGGTGATGGTGCAGGCTGCGGTGGATGTCGTCGCACACGAGAACGTGGTCGTGACACCGTTGACACTGGGGACGAAGGTGCTGGGCGCTTACGGAGGTGGTAACGGGGTGAGTCAGGATTCGGTAAAGCTTCAGCTTCAGTAGATGAAGGATTAGGGGTAGTGGCCTTGGGGTTTAATTGTGATGGCGATTCACGGCGATCATCGACACACGTATCATCCTTAATAGGACTTTGTGTAGAAATTAGCCGAAGCGAGCCAGGAGGAGATGAGAGAGGTGAAGAGAAATTGGAGGCAACTTCCGTGGGTACACGAGAAGGCTTTCGTTGCGATTCAGCTAGTTCATCAGGATCGCGGAAACCCAAGTCAGCGTACGACACTAACTCTGGTTCTGGGTTTTGCGAGCTGGAATCAAATTGCGAAGCAGGCTCTGCACTTGTACTTGCGACGTCCCATTGCAGAGAACCGTTTGGTGTGACCGTCGGAGTACGGATATACGGTTCTGATTCTTGCGATTCGGAGAAATATGATAGTGGGGGCTGGGAGCTTGAAGGAGTAGAATAATTGCTCTGCTGAGATGCACCAATACCCCACAGACTAGGGGAAGCTTCCGCGTTGAGCAGTTGACTCCTCACATCGGCAAAGGCTGGTTGACGAACGTGACGTGCGTGGAGAGGGACATCTCTGTACAAAGGTTGTGGTTTTGTAGGTCTATCATCACGAGTGTCTGGCTCAGTGAGCTGGCGTATGGGGAGACCCGGCTGAATCTGCCTCGGGATGTAGGAGCGGATAGGAGGCAGTGTACTCTCATAAGCAAAGTCTCTGACTTTGATGCCCATTTTAGCGAGGTCTTCAGGTATGGGCTGATCGGATTTCGGCGCTTGTCTTCGTGGTTTAGCTGACGGCGACGCGAGCAGTATTGAAGGCACATCTTCCAATATTGTTGAGGTCTTTTGATTATAATCTTGAGGATTTGTTGTGCTCGAAATCATTTCCTTACTCACTGTTGAAGGGGACATGGAAGATTCAGGCAAAGTCCCTTGCATGGTGAATGGTGGACGATTGAGGTGAAATATTACAAGTTGGTGGGGGACATGGTATGTGACAGTGTGGTCAAACCCAATGTGTTGACTCCGCTCATTGTTCAAACAACCCACGTGCTTATCTCCGCCTCGCTGCCGTCGGCCCCTTCCGCAACTTCTCATCTTTCGGCGCGGGCTCATTATTGACCATTGCTGTCCAGTTGTCAAAGTCCGTATCCCGTCCCCTGGATCAATTTCAGTTACTGACATTCAATGCAGGCAAAGCTCGTCTATTATGCTGCGACGTGCGTGGAGGCCCATAGCTGCTACAGGCATATTGGGCACATCGGGCTACGCGTTTTACAAGTATTATCACACCAGGAACCAATCCTTCGAACTCCCTGTTAAATCCAAGGGAGAAGACGGGAAAACTGTTATGACCAGCAAGACCTTACGTCTCCTTCCATTATGTGATGTGGATATTCGGTTACGGGAGAATGCAACCTCGGAAACCCAGCCAAGGCCCGGCGGCATTGTGTGGAAACACACGACCGCGGCGGTGGCATCGAATGACCCCATAGAGGACGCGAATGCTTCTCAGATTGTTACGAGAGACCCAGCAGACCCTTCGGCACCCGGTGACTGGCTGTTCTTCACAGTAATGGACGGCCATGGAGGCTATCATACGTCCCAGTTGCTTTCAAAGGTTCTAATCAATGCGGTCGTGCTGGAGCTTTCATCACTTATCCAGAAACCCGACGCCGCATCTGCTTCTCGGCCAAACTTTCTGAGTCGTATATGGCCTTCCCAAACACCATCAACTACCCCGTCCACCCCTTCAGATTCCGACCCTAAAGTGGTTTCGGACGCCATCCAAAATGCTTTCACTAAACTTGACAATGAACTAATAAACGCGCCGCTAAGGGTGCTGGCGAATAATATGGACGGTCAATCGTGGAAAAACAAAACAATACCCGACCTAAGCCAACATCCAATGGCACTGCAGACGATGCTACCAGCTGTGTCTGGTAACCCTCTTTATTCACTATAACTGTTTAGATGCTCACGACCTATGTCTAGGTAGTTGTGCTCTAATGGCTCTCTTCGACACTGCTCATCGAAATCTCTACGTTGCATGCACGGGAGACAGCCGAGCAGTAGCTGGTGTATGGGAACCTACTGATGACGGCCAGGGAACATGGCGCATAGAAGTACTCAGCGAGGACCAAACTGGCCGCAACCCTTCTGAAATTTCAAGGTGCACTACAACCACAGTGTCTGATTAAGCAGCGAGCTACTGATGCCGTTCATACATGCCCATAGAGTGCAAGCTGAACACCCAGGTGAGGAGGTCGTCCGCGAGGGACGCATCCTCGGTGGCTTGGAACCTTCACGTGCCTTCGGTGACGCTCGGTACAAATGGCCTCGAGCCGTCCAGGAAACGTTCGTTCCAGGCCCACCTACATGTACACTCATTCATGACCTAGCTACTTTTTAGGCTTAATGATGCCTTCCTCGCTGGCAATGGGAGATCAATGAGACCGCCTCCATCATCATTCAAAACCCCACCCTACGTAACCGCCCAACCCGTCGTCACACACCACAAGCTCTCCTTCCTCCCTATCGACGACTCTAAATCCTCTTCTCAGAGCACACCCGCCATCCGTTTCTTGGTGCTCGCCACCGACGGCCTCTGGGATCAGCTATCTAACGAAGACGTTGTCAGACTGGTTGGAGGTCACCTAGCTGGGTTAAAGGGTACGATATCCAAGTCCGAGCTGGCTACGCGTGTACCGACTTCTGCCGGCTCCCTTGGCGTTGAAGGCAAGAACAAGAAGCGGACAGCGGATGAGGGTTCCTGGGCATTCGTTGACGACAACCTCAGTGCGCATCTCATTCGCAATGCATTCGGAGGAGCCGACGAGGGAAGATTGCGTCGGCTTTTGAGTATACCTGCACCCTATTCCAGACGGTACAGAGACGACGTCACGGTTACAGTGGTCTGGTGGGAGGACGGTCGAGAGCAAAACGCACAAACCGCTGCCTTCACGTCGGACCAAGTTAAAGCTAAGTTATAATTCGTTTGCGCAGAATCTAGTACAGCTTGCCCTACATCGTCGTAGTTAATGTTATCACTCTAGCTACTAATGATATTTACATTCGGTTGCGCTGTCATTTGTGAGTGCTCGAATTGAAAACATAAGTTCATGCAATAAGTATATCACGGAATCAACAAGTCCATATGCTTGTCTACATAGTCATCACAATCCCCTTGGTCTACTTTTAAAATGCTTTTTCCCGTATGAGTGTTTGTTGAACCCTTTTGCCATACGACCATACGGGTCCATACCTCTAGGTGTACCCCAGTGAGGGTGATCAGAAGTGGAAGCCTCGATAGGTATTTTAGTAGTCGCATACTTCTTGACGTCGCTGGCGGCGGAATCACCTGCTGAGTCGGGTGATTTCCGCTTTTTGCCTTTGGTTGAACTAGAATTCCCATAAAAACTCGTAGATGGGATGGCTTGTGATGGTTTAGGCGCGGGTGACGATGATGGCTGAGACGGAGACGGAGGAGATGATGGGGGTGGAGCGGTATTGGAAACGTGGCGGGATGGTGTGGTAGCGGCGCCCGCGTCGCTATCATCAGAGCCATACGCAGTCAAGCTTTGTAGACTACTCGTCTTCGATGCGAGTTCAATCCTTTGCTTGACCTTAACAGCCTGAGGATCGCTAGAGGATGATGGCTGGGCGGGGCTTTTCACAGGCGACCCGGAGCCATTTGGGAGTGGGGATGGGAGCAACGGTCCAATAAACGGTTTCGCAACTTTGACTCCAGTGTCTTCGTCAACGTCCTCCATCTTGACGTCACGATTCTCGTCTGGGCTTAAACGCCGTTTTTTCATCGATGAAGCAAGTCCGCCTGCTTTTGTAGGTGAAGAAGTCGACGAATTCACTGCAGCCTCCAATCCCTCGCCCTTGTTTCTTATATAAAACAACATATATGCGTTCTTGATTCCCAACGGCGTTCCTCTAGCGATAGAGACAGATTCATCATTCATCTCATACCACCGACCGTCTCTGCTCTTGATGTAAGCGTAGTAGTGGCCAGAGTTAGGCCCGCCACCTGCATGGCAGATAACGCCGTAAAGCGAGTACGTCGGTCCGTATTTGCCATCGCTCATGACATGTTGAAGAGAAACTTGGTCGTCGTAGCCAACGTAGTTGCCAATCTTCCGACCTAGTGGAGAGAACCGTTTCAGATGCACTGTTAGAACTAGAGGTGCTTCGTGGATCGTGAACTGCTTCTGAGCATTGACAGGCTTTTTGCACCTATTGGTCAAGCGGTCAATGGTGATATCCATAATGGAGGCATTGGATTTACTTTTCGCATTTGTACTTGTCAGCGCCCTTCAGGTGGTCGACAGCTCCAAACTTGCGCAATGCTTCCTTCAATGAACTACAATGGTGAATATCCAGACTCAGATCCAGGATACTGTCGAAAGTGTCACTATTGTGACGACAGGATTCGCATGTTACTCGCGACCGTAACCGTCCACCGAAGATCTTGTGTACCCATGTTGTCTCCGCTAATTTTGGGTCTGGTTTGCTGCCAAGTCACATGAAGATCAGCTCGCCGCAGCAACTAACATAAATGCTCACGATGGAAGACCGGCCAAGCATGCTTTCTGGAAGGCATCGATAGCATACCGGAGGAACTCATGCGAGTCTTCCTGCCTCCCCTTTCGCATGTGTTTTGCTATATCTGGGAAGGAGGTTGGCATTGGAGGGACGTCAGAGCAAAGGATGGAAACTGACATTTCAGGTTGCCTCCAATCTCATGGGGTAGGAAAGCATTCTTTCCTCCATGAGACTTGATCATCACGGAACGGAATGCACATGACATGCAAAAGTCCTCCTTGACGCGACCTGCGTTCTTCCTAAGATGCGCATGGTAGCATAGCAGACGTTATACTTACATTCATTCTTGGCATGATTCATAGTCACCCGGAGTAAAGGCGGAGTGTGGAGCAATATCTGCAGAGCACTATTGAGAAAGCAAGAGTTGCCTGAATTGTGCAAGCCTCTGCCTAGGTTGCAACTGGGGGGCCATGAGGGGTCTATTGCGTGAGGATACAATGAAGCGCGTTTATTCGGCCGCGAAGAGTTAGAAAGAGTTGAGGGAGGCTTAGGGGTGTCATGGCGCTAACACAGATCTCTCAGTCAGAACAGCGTCGGATTGTTAACAGGATCCTCAGCACTAACTTCGGTCTTAATAGGTTTTATTCCATTTGCAGTAGGTTTCGACGCATTCACTGGTGCATTAATGGGTTCATATTTGCCCTCCGGCACGGCTAGTGCACCAGATGAAGACCCTTCGACAAATTCTATGGCAGGTGGTAACAGCTTGTTGAACGCCTCCAAATCCTTGGACGGACGATACTGCACGTCCTCAGAGTCCAGTTTCGGAGAAAACTGTGGGGGCGCCTGATAGAGGGGTGTTGCCAGCATGCCAGAGCTGCGAAAGAGACGATAAGCCGGGGCTCGACAGAATAAAAAGAGAGGATGGGAGATCCAGTATGGGCGCCTAAGTAACAGAATGCTGTAAAGAGGAGAAGATGCTGTGTGGTTCACTGGGTGATAATATGGGGTCAGAAAAAAGCGCCGAGTGAAAAATTCCGACGACGCTGATTTGTTTGTTGATGCTTACGCGACGCGATGCACGAGACCCAATTCAAGAAAAGGGGTATGATGAGTGGTATTATTATACAGTAGTATGCTACATTATAAATCCAAGGTACAAGTATATGACCAATAATTCAAGCTTTACATGTATCTCAACCTATACGCGGAAAAGATGGTACTCGTGCCATTGCGCCTCGGAACCATTCCTCGTCATCGTCAACGTAATCATTACTAGTGGACTGGAATTCGGGGAACAAGATTTTCCCTGCTTCCAAACGAGCTGCAGGTACTGCTCCAGGTGAGAATTGAGGAGTTGCCAAAATCGAAGCAGGAGTTGATGATGGAGTGGACGTGGGGGAAAAGGTAAATTCTGGCGTCGCTGGGTACGAACGAAGTTTGGGGCGTCGTGGAGGAGTTGACGGCCCGGGCTCATTTATAGCTTGGGTGGAGGTTGAAGCAACGGGAAGCTGGATAGATGGCATAGCAGGAGTAGAATCGGAGGAGCCAGACGCCGGTTCCATCTGGAGGAGGCCGTCCATATTGAAGGTGGGTACAGCCTCTGCAGGTTCGGCGAGTGCTTGCTGGTAGTACAATAGGGCGTTTTCCATCTGCTGGATTTCGTACGCCATCATCCTGGCCTGGTCAGTGGTAGGTGCAGCTTGAGACTGTTGAGGTAGGACATAAGGATAATGCGTCGGATACTGTACGTTGTTGTTTTGCACGTATTGGGCCGCTGGAAAATAATATCAGTATGAAACATTACAATAAGACATGAGGACGGAGCTTGCCTGACGGATGTCCTACGTAAACAGGGGGGATAGGCTGAGGTTGCACAAAGCCAGCAGGTCGATCTTGTTCAATGATACCAGTGTAGTGTCTGTATGCAAGGGACGACCTTCTCCCAGGGGTATGTTCCTCGTAAAAGGTGCTGATCACCTTGCTTGGCAGATCCCAGCCGTGCGTCTTGAGGTGCTTAGCAAACGCAGATCGCCGCTTAATACTATCCGGTGCGTCAGTCATCTTTCTGCTGAAGGAAAGGATAATAGTGTTCTTACCGGGAAGGACAGTTCTCCACAGGGCATTTGAAAACACCCGTTCTGCGATGAAATTCTTTACGATGGCGAGTACACGACGAGGGGTCTCCAAACTCTCTCGTGCAGCCAAATATACCGCATTTATACGGCTTTGCTTTGGTGCTTAAAGGAACATACGATAAATCAAAAACGTACAGCATGAGAAAGCGACGACCTACTGGGTATTGATGTGAGTATTTAGTCCAGAGCGCTGTGCGAAGCATTTCCCGCAATGAGGGCACTCGTATGGTCTGCTCAACGGTGGTTAGTAAGGAGAGCCAACAGCAACAGCGACGCGGCAGGGCGACGTACTTGAAACCAAGGTGAAGTTGCATATGTCGGTTCATGTCTCCCTTGCGTTTGAAACCTTTGCTGCAATTCGGGCATTCATATTTCTATTAAAGTCAATAAGCTGCAGAAATTGTAAGAGCATGCCTACTCACATAAGTAGAACATGAAGGTCTATCCATGGCGATAATATACCGAGTTTTCGAGGGTATTCAATGAGAAATTAATATTAAGGTAAAGACTGAATGGCGAAGTGAATGGAAAATTATTCGACTGCACTGCAATCGTATAGTCGTAGTGATCGTATAGCGTCGCGTAGAACCGTCGCCGTTGTCGTGTCAAACGAGCCGTATAATGAGGGGAAAGTGGCGTGTCTATACCAGAGAACCAGAAACCGAAAACAAGAAACCTAGAAATGAGAGGGGGGAAAGGCGAGACAAGTATTCAGATCCGCTTTCCAAAAACTCCGTATCCTTATATAGTCCCTTACCGATCCAGTTTCTATGTTGTTGAGGGGATTATCACCTCCGAGACAAAGAGCTTTGTCCGAGGCTCCGTAGTTCCATTATGAAGATCGACTGCAAAGAGCCAATGATAAAAGGAATGCGGGGGCGATCGACATGTATATATACTTATATTGCTTTATTGTGCATCCACTGCTTTGACACAATATGCCAAAAAGCCCGCCGTTTGGAGCAGAGTGCGCGCGCAACGATTCAGGGGGGTTGCTCCATTTTGAAGATGATTTTCAGCTGAATTTTGCAGAAGCCTATCGTTGAGGGGATCATCAAGGGTTCAACTACAGGAGAAGCTCAAACGTAACGATGCACGAATGATGATTCCCAAGTCTGATGTGATGACATACCGGGATGTGAACGGTCTCGGTTGACAAAGGCTCGTAGTTCAGACGCACGTGGCTTTGCACGCGCCAACCCCGCTTTTCGCGAACGATCTTCCTTTGGCGCCTTTCGTCTTTCAATGCTGACCATATTGCTCTTTATCTATCTTGCTTTAGCACACATAAACGCCAGTTTTGATCACGACCATAGGCAAGTCCTCCACTGATGATATTACATTTTGCCAACATAATCAAATACATGAGAGAACATATAAAGACATCATAAAGGCAAAATCACGACTTAGCACAGAAAAACTAATGTCCAAGACCAGGTCCTGATATTTTCTTCGTAATCCTCTCCTCCATCCAGGGCGCAATAGTCGCCAAATCTGCCCAACTAAATGACGCGTACGAGGAACGTCCCGGTCCAACTGCCAAGTCCAAATCTTGCAATGGCGGCCAATCGCTCGAAACTTCATGCGTATGCGGACCGAGGATTTGTGCCACGATCCTAACACATCATTAGCGTCAGCCCAAGCGAATGCATGGAAGGAAAGGTAGAATCACATCAATCCGCCTACCCATTGCAGTCCCTCTTCTTCCACTTCTCCCGAACCCAGCCATCGTTTATCGCCACCACCAGGTGTATAAAAGGGATAGTTGGCATGCGAGGGACTAGGCATCGGATGCACTAGCCGTGTATATGGTACAGAAGGTGGAATATGATTCATCGAGACTAACGATTTCAGTCCTCCGTTAGACTACCCTTCCCCAGCTACCCAGGGCATTTAGGTACGTACTATCCAGGTCTTGCATAGGATAAACGCCATGATCATCAATTGCAGGCGCAGACCGAGGGTCATTACCGATACACCCCTGCACGTCTATCCCGGGCGGATGAAGAAAACAGTGTGCGTTGGTATTCACATTGCGCTGCGCTCGCGGACGAGTAAGTGTACCGAAGGCAAGGATCCTCACATCAGCAATCTCAAGGACGAGCTGCAGGCAGATACATCAGAAAAGTCTAGGATCTGGAAGAGGGAACACAAACTCTAATGCGAGTTTCAAGATGGGCCAAATTATTTTGTAACCTAAACCACCAAATTCGTTTGTAACGAGTTCTAGGCGCTTAATAGGAGACACGTACTTCATCTCATTGAACATAACAAGCGGGTTGAAATTCCTCGAAGACATCTCCAGTTCATTAGCCGAACCATTCCGGTTAAGCACAATGTACCTAGAATAGGATGAGCTGTCACACAGAAAGGATAATTCAATCATATGTATGACTTTGTCCATGCTTCATCGCTTGTGCACGAAACTGAGCTACGATGCTGAACCCTCTGGAGCATCCTAGATTATCCCCATTAGCCACA
Source organism: Pleurotus tuber-regium (assembly GCA_014058305.1). Classification (NCBI taxonomy): domain Eukaryota; kingdom Fungi; phylum Basidiomycota; class Agaricomycetes; order Agaricales; family Pleurotaceae; genus Pleurotus; species Pleurotus tuber-regium. Next base: position 1,211,141 of record JACFYU010000024.1, read on the forward strand.
CCAAATATAACTTTGCGCGCAAGAGAAGAATTGACGGCGAGTAGTTAACGCACTTTAAAAACGCTTCCCTCCAATTCCCATCCTTCTTCCACTTTCTCCATCCAGGTAAGAACCGTCTTTTAAAACACTCCTCCCACTCAGAATCCTTCATATTCGGTATGACCACATGATACAATAAATATCCCGGATTCGCGATACTCAAAATCTCCACCCAATTCTGTCTCGGCACAACGGAACGAACGCCTAACGTTCTAAGCGTGGTTTCATACAGAGTCAAGCAAGAGAGAGATGAGGAAACGTTGGAGGTCGAGATAGAAGAAGGTGCGAGGGTGGATGAATGGGCAACGGATCGCAATGTTCGAAGTATCGGACGGCGCCAGGGGTTAATGGAAGCGTCGGAGGCGATGGTATTGAGCCGCCTGGAAAGGTAGGCCATTTTGATGAGAGACTCAAGGTCGAGCTCGCCAAGAACTTCGGCGATAAGTTCAACTGGTAGGGATTCAAACGTCTTGCTCATCGTGGTTCACAACGAAGACTGCATCTGAGAGTCAGACTAGTAGTCACGTCAAGAGGAGTTAGTCACGTGGGAGCCCCTGTATCCCCCACACAACTCGAGGATTTCCTAGTCGCACTCACGAACGTCGGATTGAAGGGAAAACTCGCAAATAGATCATTGATATAATATGATACAAGAGAAGACTCAACCCGTTCCAGCGGTGGTAGAGTCCGACACGAATAAATACACGTAACATTCATTCCAACCAGTGGCATCATAAGTAGGATAGAAAGAACGCAACTCGGAAAAGATCGAGAGGAAGTAATATATAAAAGAGTGTGTATGCAGGGTATGCGTGTATGTGCGTGTGGCCCAACTATTGGACCAGAAAGTAAATATCAGTATAAAGGCAAGATACTATAACGAAGGTCAGCGGCGAGCGCATGGGGAGTTTACGATTCGAAAGGACATTCAACGAGTGATAGAGCAGATGTAAACTAAAAACAATCAGCATTGGTCCACCAGCGAATTCTTCGGCCATGGCTGCCCATAGTCGCCCGTCCACGTTGTCAAGTTCGGATTCGTATAGGCTTCAATATACCTATCATCCACCAGCCACCGGCATTCATTGCGGGTTTCATAATCCACTCATAAGCTTTCATAGTAAAATCAACTAGTAGTAAGAAGCGGCGTACCGATTAATATAATCTTCAGTAGGGAACGCTTCCGGAGAGCACCCAATATTGATAGCATTGTGTGGCTGGTACACCCGGATATAGTCTACCCGCATGTGAACTGGGAAAGTGAGGTGGTCGAGGTCGACCGTTCCAAAGTTCCTCGACATTCCAAGGTTGACAATGATGTACTACAATGGCCATAGAAATGAAGACCCAACCTGTGTGAGAAGTGAGTTTTGGCATGCATACCATTGGCTCTTGTGGCACAGCTCGTGCGGAAATCTCCACAGCAGGATCAGGTCCTACACCTGCCACGTTCAACGTCCACGACATCTTGTTGTCCGCTATCCATAAGATGTACTAAACGTGAACATATTAAATCAAGTAGAGTCTCTGCAGCGTATGCAGCTCACAGCATCGTCAAAGCCTTTAGATACCAATCGAGCATTAGCCTTGAGGCACAGACAGTAAGGCGGGAATAATTACCGGGTTTATACTACGTAGCAAACGCAAACCACATTTAACACCTTCAAGTGAAAAAAGGTAGAATAGCTCCCACCTCAAAGCCATAAACCGAGAAACACCCCTCCTCAAGCTCATAACACGCTTGGTCCGTCTTCGTTAGCACAGAAGTCGCTTGCTGAGTTATACTCCCAACAAATGTATTTTGTCGCGTGATATCCGGGTCACCAAAGATCATGTTAGCAGAGGTATTCTGCCATATGTAACCAGCGTTGAACGGCTAGACAGTGAGACGATGTTAGACTCTAATAGTTTATGAAATAATAATTACTCACAGCCCATTGCGCTGACTGTGAAACCTCTCCGGAAAGCGGATGACCACCCATCTATACACAAGACGATGAGCATATTCTTCGCAAAACGTAAACATGGTTGATGCCTAACCTGCGCCTCAAATACATCTATTTCTGGAGCCGATCTGCCGACATATGTGCCATCGCTATGCTTGGGCCCAGGATGGCTCTCGCCGCCACACGTGCACCTGGAAAGTCGCTGGCCGGGAAGGAAGGAGAGCACGCCACCATGGCCCGTATCACCATTAATCAGAGCCTCAAGTGGAAGTCCGTTATGAGTTTGATTCGGCAGAGCGCCAACGTCGCAGGCATCATACGTGTAAGGCCACTGAAACGTCGTTAGGTCATCAGTACACCAAAGGATGAGCGAACGTCACAAGGTGCACTCACCAATCCATCGAGCGTCGCACCGTATCCGGCACGGCCCAAATTACCTACAAGGTAATTTGAATGAGCGCCAGAACCCTAATATGCGGAAACGCACCTAAAGCCCAAACCTAAACATCGGTTATCACACGTTGAAGCTAGTTTAAACTTTCACGCTGGCAAGTAGTGAATCTTACTTACAGCTGGCCAGAGGCCCACAACGTTGCTCACCCCAGGGAGCGAGACGGACGTTTCGACGAGACCTCCAGTGAAGCAGAACTTGTTCCTTTGGAATTTGATTCGTGGATCAGAGAGGGAAGTGGAGATATAGAAGAGTTCATACCATGTTGATACCATTCCTTTGATTGAATAGAAACGTGAGAAGAGAGAGAATGTGGTAGAGTGGGTGTGACATCGTACCGCCTTGAAAGTCCAGGTCGTGATTGAATAGCTGGGAGAACCTGATGACCAGAGAACCATTGGCAGTCGTAACTGCTTCAGGGTCATACCATTCCAAGTTGTTCGTAGCCTGTGCAGCATTATGGTTAAGCATTCTATGGACGTAATGGTTTGAGAAAAATCACACGCACCCAGTAATGAAGGTTTACCGCCTCCCAGTAAGGATCATCACCAGGATAGAAGGATCTTCCATCTGTGTTGAATTCGTCGCTAAACACAAGCTCCCACTGATCTCCTGGATTTCGCCAAGATGACTTTTTGTGAGCGTCTTTGGGGGTATGCTGGTCAATGAGACCAAAGTTTCCTATGGAGGGTATCTGTCCTGTAGAGTTGATGCCTCCAAGGTTGTATCCGCGGAGCTTGTGGTGTTGCTGCGCCACATACGATCCCACCGGATATCCTATGCTTTGCACGTTTTACGCGCATCAGACTCACGCCAGGACCTAATCAACTATGAGACTCACAAAAGTGCCACAAAGAAAAGACCAAGGATGGCCAAGCACCCTAGGTTGAGCATGGCCCTCGAGCACGGGTCGAGAAAGTTTTCCTGGGAGGAGTCGTCGAGGGTGGCATCTGGATTGTGCAGCGCGTCGTCTGGTTCCTCCAAGTTGGGTGATAAATCAAAGCCCCATTCCCTTGGATCAGGCGAGAGAGAGTACTGTTCTGACAAGAGAAGAGAAGTGAGCTTTGAGCTGGCACCCAAGGAGCCTGCACCGGCTGTGTAGGGAGAGTCAGTGTGGCATGAAGCCCAGCTATGTCGTCTTGAAGGAAGGTAGAGATGCTCTTTGATGTAAGTCGGGGTGAGCGTGTGCTCGGGAGAGTCCATGAGGTGACTGAAGGTGAAAGAGAGAGGACATAGTCTAAATGCGGAAATGAGATGGCTATATAAGGGAATTGTTAAGATTATTATGCTTACGTGACATCCTCAACTCTCTTGGACAAGGACCATATTCATAATGTCAAAAAGGTACTTTTGCGACTGCCCGCGGTTCTGCAAAGGAGGAAAGAACGTCTGCAAAGCTACTTTTTACAAACACGCCCCCTTTCGCGAGCAGCCTCCAGCAAATCTTGGCCGGGGTCGCCAACGTACCCCAATACAGTCCGAACCTCACTCGCCCGGTGATCCCGTCTACTTTGAAGCTCCTTATTATCGCTGGCACACCTTTGACCATGGTTCGAGACAGCCTCCCAGGGACCATCTCCTCGCCGGCGATCCTTCTCATACAAGCACTTCCCTTGGAAACCACCGACTCGGAGAGAGCAACACCCATAACGGACAAGCAATCAAAACTCGGGATTCAGAATCACCGGTTGTTCCAGATCCTAATGGAACAAAGGTCAGTTCGACAGTCTGCTCCGTCTCTATCACAAACGCATACATACACCCAGCCTCTTCAGTTTATAAACCACACATCGGAGACTTACGGAGAAGGAAAGGAAAACATCTGCCCTCAACCTTGGTCTTCTTCGTCCTCTTCTTCGTTTGCATCCCTACCTTCAGCCCTCGCCCAGAAAATTACCCTCCCTTCGCCAGAATCAAATACCGAAACATCCTCGATCACCCACGCTTCACACCAAGCCCTCATCGCCGCAAAGAACCGCCCCTACACAGACCTCTACACCGAATACAATCGCCTATACGCAGACTACCACCACTTGCAGCAAGAGATAGGTCACTACCATTTCGCCGCCAACTTCTACCAATCCGAAAACTCGAACCTAAAAAACGAAAACTATCGCCTACAGCACGAAATTCTGCGATTAAAACAAGATGAACAAAGTGAACAGTGAATAGTAGCTTCAACCAAATAATTCCCTTTCGTATTCTCGATTCGTGTTTCCGGGTTGTAATCTTGAGTCTTGTATCGCAGTTCTCTTGTTTAGGTTACAAACAATCCGTTCTTATGTATTATTATACCATCGACATATCCCTAAGGTTGGATCTTCTTGGTCAACTTGCCAAGAAGGTCTACCAATCGAGTAGCCTCATGCTCTGCCAATGTAGTATTCTTGTCAATTGTCAACGCCTCTGTCAATGCAGGCAAAGTCGTCGCGCCATACCCTATATCGAGCATCAATCAATCCCAATATTCCATGAAAAGGCTAACGAGTCCTCACCAAGCCATTTCCCAGGCGCAACAACCAAATGCTTGTACCACTCTCTATCCTTTATGCCACCCTCAGAAATAAACCCGCGTTCGTAACCAATAAGTTTCTTGTTCACCCGATTCACCCGTTTTGCAGCTTTGATAAACTTGAAGATAGGGAAGCCTGGAGGGAACCGAGCATGGGGCTTGCCGCCCTCAAGTGCAATCTCAAGTCCCTCCAGCTCTTCTTCGCTGGCGAGATATCGTGTGAGGTCATCCTCGGAATGGAAAGACGCAGTATTACGATACTCGGGGGTTCGTACCCCATATATGCGCTTGACCCAGTGTGCGATTCGGTTCAATATACCTCTGCGTCGCTTGCACCGCCCGTCCCTTCGTCCAGGAAGGTGCTCAAGAATTTCTTTGAATGCCCGTTCGGCTTCAACCTTCTCTTCGTCAAGAGCTAAGCTGGCCTCTTTTAGTTCAGAGATGGCCTTCCTGAGCTCAGATAGATCGGGCGTCTGAGATCCAGCCTTCGCAGCAAGGTCTTCCACGCTAAAGAACAAAGATGTTATCCCGCGAATATAAGGGTAGATGATAAACGTACATGTCAACATAATCATCTAGTTCTAGAGAGTATTGCGTGGTATTGAGAGGCAAGATTATCGCGTTAGTGAATCGAAGCGCCAAAAGACCCAGGTGTTGAGCTACTGCCGCCTGAACAGTAACGCCATGTCAACGTATGGACTATGAGAGCTCAAGAACCACCTACATGTCGGAAGAAGCCAGGATCGGCGTACGTCTCTTGCCAGTGCTGGGAATCATAGATGGAGTGATAATGATACACAGCGTCCGATGGGGTGAAGCCAAATCCTTGATCAACGCTTGCAATCTGATAACAACCAACGGGTAAGATCATGCACTAAATCCTGAACAATAGTTCCAACTTACGCCAAGCCTCTGCAAGAACACCGTATAATCACTTCCACTTCCCAATGGGGGAAAAATGGCAGGAGTCTTGCGCTCAACATCTTGAACATGCGCCTGGAACTCCGGATCAATGACTGCCTGAACACCTGCAGTGAGGTTTCCAGTGAAGGGCCCAGAGTCTGTTCTTGCATCCCAGAGGGTCTTGCCTGGTTCAGTGGGGTGAGGAACATCCAGCGCGGTTTGCTTGATGAGGTGAGAAAGAGAGGGGGAGCTGGAAGCATCCCAGTGCGAGCCAGCAACGGAGACATCCAGGTTGATATATGCGACCACATGTTTGGAAAGCCAGCGAGAGAAATCTTCACCATATTCAGTACTGCCGATAAGACCATACTACGTAGAAAACTTAGGATCCTGCTGGCTAAGGAGTATGAAAAGCAGGAAATTTTACCTCCTCAGCGTCCCAACTAGCGAATAGGACTAGATAGAAGACAAGTCAGGAAAGAAAATAATCCAGGGCTCAAGGAACACACTTGTGCGAAGGGGTCTCCAACCATTGTCGAGCAATGCCCCAAATCCACGTATTACTTCGGCTAGAGATACAGTACCACTCGTTGGATCAGCGGCACCCATGACCCATGCTGCAGCCAGTACAGATGAGGCAAGATACGAGCTCAATAGGAAGCATCCTCACCGTCGCGATGACAGCCAACCAAGACGACTTCATCTCTTATGTGACCAGGGATGGCAGCCATAGTGTTCCAGATTGGAGTTACCTTTGTGTCAACTGCGTACCATTAGATATTGTAAAGTGATATGGTATCACTAGTTCCCGAGCTTACCATGATTAACCAGCTTAATTTTCGTGGCACTAGCCTTTCCGCTCAGTTTGCGTTTTCCGGACTTGGACAGTTCGCCCTTGACATAGATATCCCCGATTTCTTCGAGAAGCCTTTCTGCGTTTGCCCAAGAAATAGGAAGACTTGGGATCTTGGGAATGTTCTCTCCTTCCGTCCTCTCCGCGTCCTTGTACGCAGGATATCCAGGTGTGGTAGGATCACCTGGGTATAAAGATAGGAACTGTACAGATCCACGTTGAACGGAGGTAGGGTTACGAGCAGGACCAGCTGGCCAAGGAGCGTATCCATTTTCAACTGTGACGAAACCATCGTCGCGTGGGTCGCTGTAAATGAGGACACCAGCTGCCCCGAGCTCTTGAGCTCCAAGGATCTTTGACATTTCTAGTTAGCCATGTTCACGCAGATATAAATCGTGAAAGGCCCACTTTCAGACCACGGAATATGCGACCATAACGAGTGATGACGATCTTGCCAGTGAAATTAGTACCTGCACTGACGAGTTCGTCATAGTCCTGAACAGAGAGCTTGAGTACGGCATCATATCAGTCCGAGCTAGCTCACCTCCTTCGTACCATAGTTGGCATAAACAAGTTGTCCCTCTGCTTCACCGTCCTTTGAAAGACCATGCCAGGTGGGGATATAATCTCTATATTTGTGGGCCTCGGGATCGCCTGGGTCGCCATCCTCAACTAGATCAGCGTCCCATTCGATACTGCCATCCTCTCCAATGATTGACAGGCTTCGGTCCAAAGGTGTATTCATAACAGGATAATATACGTCTATCCAGGCAGTGGGATGCTTGCGCCCAACAGGCGAGGTCAATGTAAGGGTCGCAGCACGCGATGAATGCGAGCCCGAGTCAAAAATTGGATCGTGCTTTGGTTTGGTGATGTTGAAGGAGGACTGGAAGAGTTCGAGGATAACCTTGGCATCTGAAAAGTCTTCTGAAGAGCCTGCGAGGTGGGGGTGCGTCGCGTATTGTCTAGATGTTGCGAGGGCGCTATCTGCGTTAGGGACGGATCTAACAAAGCGTTAGAAGTGCCAGATGCCAATATATTGGGTTAGAAGACACGTACAAGTATAACTTCTCGCTTTCCTCGTTAGACAAGAGTTTGCGATGGTGTCCGTGATGGTGCCCATGAGGTTTAACTTCCTGGATGTGTGACTGGGGTGATGAACGACTATAAGAAAGGAAAGCGAAGAGCGCGACGAGGAACAAAGCGATGTGCAGCAACCGCCTCCTCCTTCGTTGTTTCGTCCGTTGCTTCCAGTCACGGTCGAACGAGCTGAACGCGTCAGACAGAGGCTCTGTCGCCTTATCAAATTCAGTTTGTTTTTCTGGATCCATGATCATCATGGTGGACAAGAAGATGGCCACCATATGGTCCAAGTATCAGTCAGCGTGCGCAGTGGGCCTGACGTGAGATTCGCAATTTAGACTCAACATGATTACAGGTGGAGATGTAAGTACCCCCATGTCACTGAATTCCACACTAGTATGCGATACACACAATTGTTACAACGACAAGCAGACAGCGACAAATACGACAATAAGCACAGAAATACGATCCACAAATGCACATTCCACTAGATGTTATCCTCCAAATAACGCGCTACCGAATAGGATTCACCCAACCTTGTTTTACGCCATACTCAATCAGCTCACCAGCGCACGATGGACCAGAGACTTCTTGGGGTGTTGCTGCAGCCTGCGTTTTCCTACGTGCTTTCCCTTTGCTCTTCAAAGCGGCCACAACGGGAGCAACGGATTTACTCAAATATTTCTCCATTTCGACCAATGTCTCATAGCATTCCCGTTCGCTATACTCGCTCGGCAGTTGTGTAACGGGAGTGAATAGGCTAGCACCCATGGACTTCATCGACTGGGCCGTAGAAAGCCTTTTGTTAGAGGCGGCGTCTTTGCGTACGGCTGGAGCTTTGAGTTTCTTGGACCGAAGAAGCTTGATGGCGAGGTAGTGTAACCACTTAATGCAAGTCAATACATATGCGGAGCAACCATAAATTTAGGACTCACCATGACATTCGACAGGGGCCTAAACTCCTCCCAGGAATTCCCGTTATGTTCGCGCATCAGACGATAAATATCAAACTGATAGTCCCCTGGATGACGGTACGTTAGCCCGGTTAGGGGCGTATGAAAGCGCGATTACCTTCACCCATGAAGACCTCTTCCTCAAAGGGCGTCCAGTGTACCATTTCCCCTCCCCGCCCGTCCCCAGCATCCATTCTGGAAAGACCTAGATCGATGAGGGTTACCTTAACTCCGTGCCGTTTGTCGTCCATTGTTATCCTGCCAATTAGTTTCGCCTTGGGTTTCTGGTTCAAATTTCGCGCGATCAATGGCGAAGCATAAGGCGGCGTCGATACGTTCTTGACAAGAATTTGTCCCCAGTGGAGGTCACGGTGCTGTTGCGTGTCTCAGCATCTATGTTTGATACGAAGAGAGAGCCCGACACACCTCAAAAGAGACCAGTTGTTCGGCGTGGGCCAGTGTCTTCGCGGTCTGCCAGAAGATACTTAATGCTTGTCGCCATCCTGTCTTCGTTGGCATGCTAAATGTATATGCCTCCAAATCTGGTCCGCCGTTTGGTAGGACGATGATAGCGTATATCTGAGAAACCAAGAATGTATCTGAACACAATAAGGTTGAAGGGTTTGATAAATTATGGGCAGCCCATATTCAAGATCACCTACCGGGCCGTACACTTTCTGAACCATTTCGTTCTAGGTATTCGTCCCACAGGTCAAGGAGGACTTCAGGATATCTACCTCTGACGATATAGGTCTTCAATAACTTGACGAATCCATCGCTGACTTGACCCATCGCTTGGGTCACGATAATCTCTTTCAATACGTCCTTTGCATCGCTAGGGGGTGGACCGTCTATTTCGTGTGATTTATCCCCTGAAGCTGTTTGTTCATCGCGTAATGGAATGATCTTCAAGACTACGTCGCCGATCCCGAAGACCTCCGAATAACTCGCCTCCCCGATCTTCCTGAACTGCACTTCGTCTGTTGTAGTGCGGACAACAGGATCAAGAGGGAACGCGTCAATGAAAGCTGAGAATTCGTATGGCCCTGACTCCTCTTGGCGGCACTCAGTCAGCAAGGGTAGTAGGTAGGCGGGATGATCGGGGCGCTGAGGTTCTACAGAGATGGATGGATCGGTGCTTTGGCCTATGTCAAGGCTAGCAAATTCAGCTTCAAGGTCGAAGTCACTGAGACCCGATGGAGAAGGGGGAGAAGGGGGTTCATAAATGCGAAGTCCACGTCTACTCCGTATTGGTGTTAGTGGACGTGGCTTCACTATGGGAGAAGGTATAAAGGACGGTATACTGCGGGACTGAGGCGAAGATGGGGCGGCGTGTAGATCATTAGAAGACCGAGGCAAGGCGGAGACCTCTGTTCGATGGCTGGAAAGACGCGGAGCGGGGACGAAGGGATTGTTATGCAATGAGGATTCTTGAGACGCAGAAGTAGCTGGCCGATTTGAACCAGCCTTGTTGCTTGCTGGTGGCCCTTTGGAGGGGGGAAGAGGTTCCTCAGCTTCGTCAGCTGTGGACGCATCGTCATCAGAGGTGACGCGGACAACTTTTGCTCGGCGACATCTAGGTTTCAGCGGTCTGATAGCGGGACTCTCTGATTCACCGTCACTGGAGACCAAGTCAATCACCATCGAAGGAACTCTCGAGCTCTTGACTGCTCCGGAGTGTGGTTGGATGGTTTTTGATACTCTTCTCTCCTTACTGATTGTGCGACCTTCATCGTCGAGGACAGAGATGTTTATGTCTACAAAAGGAGCGGTTGGATTTTTCAAAGCACTGGACTTGCCCAATGCAGACTTCGCCTTGGGTTTCGTATTCAGTGCTGGCGAGTTCAAAATGTTTATGGGATAGGGAGATAGTGGAACACGAGTAGCTTTGTCAACCTTCGTAGATTTCGAGTCCATAATTACACCCATTGCTGGTATTGGTGGCTTGAACACTTGCTCCTCGTGGATCAACTGGGCGACTCTCGCCCGCTTCTTCACATTCGGCGGAGACAAGACTGGGGATAGCTTCTTCTTTCGTCTCATAACGACGAGTTTGGGTGAAGGTGTTTTGGCTGCAGGGGCGTTCTCTCGTTTCTTCATCTTGGACACGACGGGTGCCCATTGAGGTGGGGGTAAATCGTCAAAGATATTGACTGTAGGTTTTCTATGCCGACGATCGCTTTCGTCAGAAACAGCAACTATACGCTGGTTGCGTCGTCCATATGAAACGACCTGCTTCGTTCGCGCCCCAAGCATAAATAGCAGAATAACGAGGACCAGCAATGCACCTGCGGTCCCAAGATTTGATATAATGAAGGTAATCGTAGTCTGAGCTTGTGAGGTCGCCGTAAATAATTCAAAGGATTCGGCGTTATCAAATGAAAGTCGTGGTGAACGTTTGGGTTTCGAACTGGACGCGTCTGATCACGTGATGGACTTGAAGTGCGCGAAATTAGTATTACTCGAGTAACTGAGTTTCCCTTCCGCCAACCGCCAATGTCTCTACCTCAATCGCTCAGGACTTCCGTTATTCCTGAAGAACTTGAAATGATAGCATGTCAAGAACTAGTAGAAATTATACCCCTGATCGCTATGGAAAAAACCGTCTTTATCTCGGTATACCCATCGACAACGATACCTACTAGTGCTTGTCTCATTTGAGACAATCCAGGGTGAATTCGGGCCCCTACGTCCACCGATCAAGAGTAAGATCCCACTATGGATGGCAATGAACCTCAAGATGAAGAAGAAGTGTCATATAGTTGCACCGGACTGGCTCAACCTTGGTAAGTTGTAATGCCATGTTTTCAAGGCGTGGTTTGCTAATTGCACTTTGGTACTCAGATTACCTTCAGGACCGTCTTATCAGAGAGACGACATTACCTGAGTTCAGTGACTTGCCTTTCCGTTTCGCTGAAATATCCAAGGTTTTATTAGACATGTCAGTCCATCTACTCGCCTCCAGCAGCCTGATCTGACTCCATCTGCTACAGAGCTTCCGATGACATACCCAACTCCGATAAAATACGACTTGTCTTGAAGGACTTGCGCGAAGCACGACAAGCTAAGAGTAGGGAAGGTTTGCAACAGCTTGATCACAGTGAACTCAGTGTAAGGTTGATTGTGATTTGTTCGGATTCGTTTTATCAACCTTTGCATTGCCTAGTTACCCAATCTATGTTCAATGGAGATCAATGAGATTCGGCCATTTTTCGTCCGTTCAATGGGCATATTCACCCAGTTACAGCGGTCGGCCGCTATGGAACCTGGGCTCTAGTCTTTACGAAGCACATGTAAGCCAAACGGCGTATTATTATTGCATACTTAATTGCGGAAAGTGGGTTGAATCTACTGTGCAACTAATTGTATTACCAAAGTACATTTGTGTCACTTATTTCCCTGCTTACCTATTCGTAACACGGTGCCGATAACCCGAAGCAGGGGGTAACAGCGCGTAGAGCAATAAAATTCCAGGTATGTTGAATGCCCTGGGCTATTAAAGGCCCTTTCTTTGATGACGAGCTTGGGCCGTCAACCTACTTCCATCTCATCGTCCCCTTCGTCCGATGGCCACCATGCCGCAGGGCCAAGACCTTGCTCACTCATTGAACACTAGTGGCATTTTCTTGTGAAGCGTAGGGAATGAAAAACACCCGTAAGACTCACTGTAATGCTATACGGTGATCGGCGAGGAACCACCTGAACGGCTACACCTTCCACGGCTTTTGGAGGCCCCGGCTCGTCATCGTAGAATTCGTCGGATTCGACACGCACACGTATTTGATCACCTGGTTCAATATACATTCTTCTGTCTTCTTCCACGTCGTGAAGATTGGGAGGGTCTTCGTCCTCGCCAGGGGGTACCCAGAAGTGTTGTCGACGATTTATGTCACTAAAATAATACAGATCATTGGACGATACAGAGGCGGACGAACCACTTACAAGGCCGATGGAGTCGGTAGATACGCGGCAGGTACATAGACATCATCGAAGAATCCAAGGGTCACTATGAATGGATCAACATTTTGGAGGATGGGTTTTGTTTTGGGATCACATACACCGCATCCCCTCAGCGTCAATGGACTTGACCTTCGCCAGGATAACCTCGGACGGAAACGGACGAAATACGACCATCCGGAAAACAACTAGAGGCAATCTTGTCGATAGGTACATTATGAACGGTAATTCAGTACAAAGCGATATTAATTACCTTTATACCACAGAAACCCATCACCATATCTGACTTTGCCTTCTCCAGCCTGCGTAATATCAAAGGTGCAAACGCATAATCCTACATCGTGCAGCACCCGATTCGCATACTTTTTGTTGAGCTCTGCGATGAGGGCCTTCTCTGGTGGGAGTCCAAAATCTGATGGGTGTATGGGTATTGTGTCCTACGTGCGTTACATTAGCACCTTGATTGAAGTTGTAAGCGTCCAGTATACCTTTAGTATCGATATTACGAACATTCTCAAGCGTGTTGCACCAGAAAAAAAGGCCCAAAGTACGCATATCTAATCTTATCGTGAAGCACCCCTTCTCACGCCCTTCATGCAACGATCTCTCAAAGCAACTTCAAGGTTTGAAGTGAACCATGTTATATCCGTTCCACATAGTGACTGGATACGTCCAACTATCCTGTGGACAGCATGCAAACATCACTTTAAGCCTTTTTCTACTACTGAAGACTTCTATTGAAACTCCACTCTTCCCCGTCTTGAATAATACAAATCCAAATCCTCCACGGTTCCTCGTCTTCGTTGATATCGGACGCCCCGTGCCTTCACCGTATCACCCGAAGCAACCGCGGGCGAAAAGCCCTGTGGGAGCGGAACCAATATAAAAGCACTACCTTTCTATTGACCCAGATGTTCAAAGCACTCCACTTCTGAGACAGATACGAGGTATACAGATTTTACACAAAATGATGCATTTTACCAGATGTAGCACATCAGCACTTAAGGCAGTGAATAACGACAAGATACAACAAGTGTATAGTAGTATGTCCTATGTGAATCTTAGTATTTGATTCGCAATATATCGATTGGAAAATATCGTCCATTGTCAGATAGTGGAGCTATTGCGTTTCCATTTCTCTAAGCATCCGGAAGTCCCAACATCATCTCGATGTTTGGATTTCTTCCAACTTCTGCATCAACGCAGCCAGTTGACCTTTAACTTCTTGGATCTGACTTAGTATAACCGCTTCGCTCGACTGCAAATACTCGCGTTCACCAGCAAAAATACCGTAAAACATCAAGAATACTCACCTGCGTAAGATTGGGAAATACTTTGATCAGTTCCGTGAAAGGAACCTTACTGATCTGCAGTCCATTCTCCTCATCGTCTACCTCCGGGTCTCTATTCAACGGTGTGTCTTCCCCGGCTTCATCATTACCTTTAAGCCAGCTATCCATCCATCCATTCTTTCGAGGGTTCAATGTGGATTCGTATAGTGCGATGCATGAGAGTGGGATGATGAATATTATGGACATCACGAAACGGTTCAGCTGTCGTCAATGACTGTAGGTCAGAGAAGTATCTTGACGCAGGCTGAACTTCAACAACCTTCGCATATGCCGAGGCACTAAGTCGAGCAAAAGGTAGCAATCTGGAAAACTAGGATTTGAGCAAACTGTATGGGCTTAACGGAATAACGTCTACGCACTCGAACGGAGCCACAAAGAAGACTTCAACTAGATTGAAGGGAGCAGGATACACAAATGAATCTGGCGCTCGGATCATTCCTATCGTCTTAGAGGCGAAGAAGGCTAAGTATTGAGCTTCTGCATCCTCTATCACCTGCCAGAATAGTCAAAACTTCTGATAGAGGTTAGAAGCAACGGCCATACATCAGAATATGCAGACGAAAACAAGGAGATGAGGACGTTAAGTAGGATCACTGCGGTCGCAACATTCCAGCTAGGCAAAGTGTAAGCAAGCCAAGAATACAGAGAATGAACTCTCCCTTACAAGTAGTAAAGCAGACGTCCCGCAGGGCTGAAAAAACTGTCAGAGATGAACCTAGCTAATAGAGGCATTCGACAGGAATAACCTTGTCTCAAATCTGTCATAGTTCGGGGCTCTAAGACTCCACGTGAGTACATCATTAACAGGAGCTGAGATTAACGACGTACTGCAATAAAGCCTGAACAAGCAAATGAACGACCTGCAGCGAAGGATAAATCATCATCTCCCAACCAAAACACGGAGCTTCGTACCGCACTAGGATCCTCAATAGTGCCATCAGCAGCGTCCAGCGCGTACAATCCCTGAGCAAACCCAAGCGCTAACACAGAAAGAAGCTGCGAGGAGCAGTATTAGTTACCTCTTCATAGGACTAACAAGGGCTTACGAACGGCAAAGAAGATCCCAGATTCTTGTAACATTCGAGCAACGCAAATCTGCATAGTGCCGATGTATCTAGCGGTAAAGGATAAGCGCCAAGTAGCGGCGAGATGGTAATCGGCCACATACTTGTATCCATCAAATACCGTAATGAGCTCTACAGAGTCATCGGTCAATATTTGATATACTGTCAAGCGTAGTCTACATACTCATCCTGGTAGAGTGGAATTAGTTAGGTGAAATGAGAGGGACTCAGACCACATACCAAATCAATGGAGAGACAAAGCTCAAAATTTGAAAACTTTTCAGCCTCATCTGTATCATATGATCTCCATGACTACCAAGGCCAATGACTCGAAAGATAAATGCGACAAGTAGTAGAGAGTCCGTGATGAATGCGATGACGCTCCAAAAAGTGAAAGCGCGCCATGTGGTGAACCGAAGTAGCTTGTAAAACTGTTACGGCCATGTTAATCTTGCCTATCATCGCGTCGGGGGTTCGATCCTACATACCTTATGTAGATCTATGACACTCGTGAGCAAAATTTGTGGAAGACGATAGTAAGATGCGAACCTTCAATAGAGAAGGATAGAGCCATGACGTATAAGATAATCTCCCATTCATCAAATCCTTGATGCTTCTCATCTAAACGTTCGAGCGGTTCGCGGACTGAATGAAATAGATTGAGTGATTATCATACAGGTAAGTGACGTATCAACTTACCTGCTTGGGAATATGCAACGAGGAAGAAAAGCCATACGACTATACGGAATATGTTCTGATATCTGCAGCTCTGAGTTAGACGGGGGTCGGGGCATATTGAGTGACATACCGAGGAACGGAAAGCCGGGCAGGGTCCAGATGACCCCAAAAAGTTGGCTCTCTGCATTCCTCATACGGAACATCTGTGTAAAGTATCTCAGCCTTGCGTAAGACGCCGACGAAGATGCATACAGTCTATGTCATGGTGCGCGTTATTCCTCTGGACCAAGTCGCCTCTCCATAGTGAGTTTACAACTAATTGCATAGACCTTGATTAAACAGCTAGGGAAGTCTGACTAATTCCTTACCGTCCTGCGCTTCGCTTGAGGAAAGGAAAATGAAACTAAAGTGAGAACGGGGGCATTAGGAGATTCTAAAGAATGAAACAAAGGGATTAACCATTGACAGTCAATAGCCAACTCGAGGGCACTAGACATTTCACTTTCGTCTCCGTCGAGTTGGCGATGTTGATAGCGAGTGGACATTATTGAGTAAAGCCTGTCTGGCGCGGCGCTGTGCACTACTCTCCTCGCAAGGACTTCGCAGGCGATAGCTGAAAATGAACCGCATAACTAGAGTGCAACACATCGTTCGAGCCTAAAGACAGACCTCGGCCGTAATTCTCTCCATAGTCGGCAGGATTGTGGTTAGCATCCCAAATAAACTCGGCTCGAGCACGGAGTAGACAATATGGCAGCTGTATTATAGCCGTGTCACCAGAATCAAGCCTGAAATGACTGTAGAGGGGCATACGGCTTCAATAAAGTCCCCTGCAGCTGCGGTGTAAGCTGCAATAACTTGAGGGGTAATAACCCTGCTCGTCGGCTCATTGATGCTAACAGGGTCAACCTCAACTGGTAGCAATGTCAATGTCAGCGCGCGAAGACGCTTCACTAACTCTACAGTTACGTGTCAAATCGAATGAAGTTGTATAGGCCAAGCAGAAAACGAACTAGTCATTGTGTCTGGTGAAGGTTTCACTGATTTGACTGAGAGCAATGAGGTCGTGTCGCCTGCGTCGAAGGCTTGTACATTATTTGCAGTACCTCCATTTGCTGCAAAGTCTGCCATGATTCACGGTAAGCCCCCTTCTCAGTGAGCTTGTCGTCGATATGTTGAAAAAGACTGAACCGAACATGAAACTCAGGACGCAGACCAGCCAGACGTCATGTTACATAAGGCAGGGGCTCTGCGGGCTAAGCGCTAAGCGCTAAAGCTATTCTCTAATCACGACTGCGATGCCTGTGAGTAGAATCGCTCTGTCTCTGGAATTTTGTTAGCTGATAGTCGAAACAAAAGGCTTACCACTCATCATTCAATGAAGAACCAGATGTTCGCCAAGTGGGCAACATGTCCATTCTCCCAATTAAAACACGCATTCGAGGTCCTGCGCCCATTGGTGAGTATGAGCACTTTTCACTGTTTGGATTATTGAAAGCTGACTACCTACCTCATCATCAGCCGAACCAGATCGCGCAGACATACTCGATGAGACGCTAGACCTCTTCCGAGCCAACTCCCTGTTCCGCAATTTCGAGATTAAAGGCCCCGCAGACCGTATCCTAATCATCTTGATCCTCTACATATCAGACTGCCTTGCGAAAATCGGGAGCGCCCGAACGGTTCCTACACAGATCGAAGCAGGGAAGATGCTTAATACGTTGTCTGTGGATAACTTCCCAATCCCTGGAGACGCTGGTTTCCCGCTGAATGCACATTATGCTGCGCCTGCTAGTCGGGCTGATGCAGGTGTGTTAATAATATCGCATAAACGATGCTTGGTTACTAAGTCATGTTCCGTCTGTAGAGTATCTACGGCAATATCTGACGCAGGTTCGTCAGGAACTGGCAGCGAGATTAGTAGAACGGCTATACGCTGATGGCACCGGCAAACCCAGCAAGTGGTGGATGTCGTTCCAGAAGAGACGATTTATGAATAGAAGTTTAGCTTGATAAACGAGTATTATACCCTCTCACATGTACAACATCGCATTGATGAAAGATCCACTGCTAAGATCTCCGACAATCACTCAAAAATCGTCTTGTCTACTTCTTCCTCCTTCGTTCATTTGGATTTCTTTTACCATATCCAATCGTTGGCATATCGTTACCGCCTTTTAGTGACCTTCCCTTGCCACCTGCACCGACGCTCAGGATCTCTGGAACCCAATCCGGGTCCATCCAACTCCCCACTCCTGCAACGCCTGCATTGTCGCCCTTGTCAAATATGCCTTTCATCAACTTTGTCTCCTCTCTTTTCCTCCTATTGTCTGCCCGTTGTTTTGCCTTGATGTACTCACTCTGATCCTCCCTAAGTATTAGTCCTTCACCCGTCCCTGTCTTTGCCGATCCTGGCTTTGGAGCTGGTATTGAGTATTTGGTACCGCGGATTCTGTACTGAAAGTTGGACTTGAGATGCACTTGCATGACCGGCGCGTCTGAAGCGGCATTTGGTGCCGAAACTGTGACAGATGCACGCAATAACGAAGGGTTGCCACAGGACGGGCAGAATTGCCTCAACGGGTCTTTACATATTCTGCACGAGATAAATCAACGCTAGATCGTCTTGGAGATGAATGATGCCCACTTAAAACATGCATGACATCTTAGCACCCAGCTCTTGACTTTCTGGATGCGCTTCCCGTCTGCGCTGACAAGGTTGAGTCCCATCTGAAGGATTACGTTTTGCATCGCGAAATCAGCCGTCATACACCCGACAGTGACAGCCTCGTCTTGAGCTCTCCGCCCCTTTCCACTCTTGTTGTCGTCGGAGGGAAGAAGTTTGAGCGCTCGGGATTTATGCAATGCTACATTGGAGGGCGTGATCCACTCTCCCTCTCCATCGTCAGAGTCGGAGGGATCTTCAAATATCGGTCCATCGTCATCATCGTTTTGGGAGACGGACGGCGTATCGGTATCAGGGGTTGATTCATCGGTGATAGGCTGTAGCTCAACGTCCAGAGGTTCAAGATTTTCTTCATCCGAAGCGACACCAGAAGCTGATGGACCATCGATTTCCGCCTGCGACCCGCCGGGTGCCTCTGCAAGAGCCTCCTCAATAGCTAGCCCTTCTAACTGCTCGGATATATCCTGTACTCTTTCGCTCTCAGATGGTGGGATAGTCGGTTGTTCCCCAGCGTTCGCGCTGTCTACGGTGACAGTGTCGTTATTCGGTGAACTGTACTAAACATTCGAGCAATAAGTGATTATCCAAAGAATTACAATGCTGGACTTGCCTTGAGTCAGTAGCTGTAGCCCTTTCAGCAAGCTCCTTCTCCTTTTGTGTCAATAGATGTGTCAAAGCTATCACACACAAATCAGTATGAGACAAGACAGAATAATCTCCTGTCTTCTTGGCCCATTGGATCGCTGTGATCACCGTAAGCAAGCTGTGAGATTGTGCAGACGTTAAAACGCACCGTGAGCCAAGCTTGCGGCATCGGGTTCCCGCACTTCAATTTTAACCCCTGCACTCAATCCCAGGCGTTCGAAGTGCTCTCTAGCACGCTTGTCCTTCAGCTCAGCAAGGACCTGCGGAGTCGTCAAGTAGGTTTCGGCAAGACCACGCAAAGGAGAGAGCGATAGCAGAGGTCCAGCGTCGAGAACCAAGTTCTTACACCGGGGTTTCTGGTCTTGAATAGTTGCAGTCATTTGTCGTTCAGGAGAAAAATGTGTGTGCTATACTTAGACGCCCGTAATATCAGATGAGCGTGTGAATCTTATCGATCAGTGATTGTGTCGGCCGAATATGCGGGCTTCAAATACCCAAGTTACCTCTCGGGCATTCGAGAGTTGAATCATGGCCCCGAAATCGTGAGTAGCATGTCGTCTGCTTCAAGTAACGTACTAACAGTGCCTGTGCTCAGTTACAGAATAGTGGTTCTGCACGGCGATGGAATAGGTCCATATATTCCATGCTGCAAATCCTCCCGAGTTACTGAATAATGATTGTAGGCCCGGAAGTAGTCGATCAAGCCGTTCGTGTCCTTCAAACGGTGTCGGAGACATCGAAGGATGTTGATCTTAAACTAGAGAACCATCTCTTTGGAGGTTGCGCAATAGATGCAACTGGCGAGCCTCTCCCAGCCTCGACACTGACCGCGTGCAAAGAAGCCGATGCGATTCTCATGGGTGAGCTTACTCCACCACTTTCTCTCAAACCCAACTGATCTTTAGCAATCGCGTGCTACAGGCTCAATTGGCGGTCCAAAATGGGGAGTTGACGCCAAAGTCAGACCAGAACCTGGCCTTCTTCAACTTCGCAAAGAACTAGGACTCTACGCGAACATCAGACCAGCCAACTTTGCTTCGGATTCACTTCTCGCTAATACGCCTCTTAAGCCACATATTGCAAAGGGCGTTGATATCATCGTCGTACGCGAACTGATTGGCGGCGTCTACTTTGGAAAGCGCAAGGAGCAAGGTGTCGCGCCAGATGAAGATACGGCGTGGGACACGATGCCATACAGTGTTCATGAAGTTCAACGGATAACCAGAGTTGCGGCTCAAATTGCGCTCGTTGCGAATCCGCCGCTGGAGATCCATTCGATCGATAAGGCGAACGTCCTTGCAAGCTCACGGCTTTGGAGAAGGGTCGTAACTGAAACAATACAGAAAGAGTTTCCACAGCTGAAACTGGATCATCATCTAGTTGATTCTGCAGCTATGGTCATGGTTTCCAGTCCCAAAAAGCTGAACGGTGTCGTCTTGACTGAAAACCTGTTTGGCGACATGTGAGCACTTCGTTACTTGTACAATTCGATAGCTAACCGCGAACTTGTATAGCTTATCAGATCAATCAAGTATTATCCCAGGCTCTCTTGGCCTCCTTCCGTCAGCATCCCTAGCCAGTGCACCTTGTCTTCCCTCCTCGGCCGACTTCAAACCAGTCTCTGGCCTTTATGAGCCAATTCATGGCTCAGCTCCTGACATCGCAGGAAAAGGCATCGCAAATCCTATCGGCACAATCTTAAGCGCGGCAATGCTCCTTCGATACTCACTAGGCTTGGACAAAGAAGCTAGGGCCGTTGAGGACGCTGTGCGAAAAGTCCTTGACGACAAAGAAGCTGGTGGTTATGGCCTTAAGACGGCAGATCTTGGAGGAAGTGCATCTACTCAAGAAATAGGTGATAAGATTGTGGAGGTATTGAAGACCATATTAGTATCGTAATCTCTCAGGACCCAAAGATCTGATGGACGTAGACAAATAATTGCATTGTAACAACAACCCTTTCTGGCAATAAATGGAAACAAGCAATCACTCTCACCATGTGCGCGGTTCCCTCCTGCCGAACACTTCTTCGCGGGAACTGGCCAGTGTGGTACAGTAACGGAAAGAGTACTTAGGTGGAGACATTGATTCGTGACACGTTCCATGGGTAAAGATGGTGGTCAGAATTTTCCACATCCTTTGCATCATCACTCTGGTGGTTGGACAGCTACACCCGACCCAACCAGCGATATACAAACGATTACCTTCATTGCGCGAGCAAGCTAAAATCCAGGACCAATGGAAAGACGAGCGAATCAGAAACATCCCCGCTCTTCTAAGTAAATACAAAGTACATGGCTGGCTTGTAACTACTTCAATTTAGCGCTTGAATCAGGAAGTAATCGTTTGCAACTTTTAGATGTCCATGCGTGAACACGCTGAAGACCCTATTTGGTGGTCCATCAAGAATGCGACGGATTTCGATGCACACCGACGTACCATCATCCTCTTCCATAACAATACACACACTCCCCCTTTCCCAAATCCAATGAAATGGATAGACAACACTGGTTCTGCCTGGCCGGAGCTCGTCAATACCTTGGAGGCCCTTTGGATGACACGGATAGCCGTGAATGTAGATAGCGACATCAGTTTCGCAAGTGGGATGCATGTTGGCGAGCTAGACGCGTTAGAGCGAAATATCCATGAACGTTGGACGAGCCGAACAGTGAATGTGCCGATGCTGGCTGTTGAGTATGTAGCAACAAGGGTGGACGGGATGCTTGAATATTATCGCGACCTGCAAGAGATCGTATGGGCGATGCTCGAAGAGGGCTTCTCCCATAGGGTTATTGAGCCCGGCGTAACAAGTACAGTTGTAAGTAGTCACAATTGCAAAGAAGCGACAAAAGCCTGCTCAAGCAGTATATGAAATCAATAGGATCTGCAATGGTGGTTCCGCGACAAGATGCAAGAACAGAATGTATCCACCTGGAACCAACCCCGAGTCTCCGTCATCGTCCCTGAGTCATTTCCTGGATGGGAGGGCACAGACGACATAATTCAAGCAGGCGATCTCCTCCATATAGATTTCGGCATCACAGCCATGGGGCTAAATACAGACACCCAACACATGGCTTATGTTCTTCGCACGTCGGAAGGTGAGACCGACGCGCCAGAAGAGTTGAAAGAAGGTATGAGGAAAGCGAATCGCATGCAGGATATCTTGCTTGAGCATATGCGAGCGGGGCTTACGGGAAACAAGGTCTTGACAATGAGTCTCGAGCATATGAAGAAGGAAGGGATAGAGGGTCAAATCTTCGCCCATCCCATAGGCGACTGGGGCCATGACGCCGGAGCTGTGATGGGTCAGTCCAAGGTTGCTCTGATGTCCGCACGACTGAATCGAATATCTGACGCTAGGCTTCACAAATCTCCCTGAGCACGTACCAGTCTTGGGGGAACTTCCCATTCTTCCGAACACTTACTACAGCATTGAGCTCTACGCGTATCACTTCGTCCCAGAGCGAAACGAAACACTACGATTCCGATTGGAGGAGAACGCCTACTGGTCGAAGACGACAAGAAAGTGGACGTTCGTACGAGGCAGACAAGAGAATTTGCACCTCATTGATCAGACGAAGAGACAAAAGCGTATTGAGCTGCAATTATTCCAGGTTCAATAGGCATGATCATTCCTAATCTGAGCCAATGCAATAGATGTATGAGTGCGAACGGAAGAAATATATAATGACATATCAAGTTCATAGAATGAGACCCAACACCTAGAACATATTGGCAAGTTTGCTTGCTGCTTCTCTGGCATCTAGCCTCGGCCTCGTTGGTTGCACACGCATAGAGCTTGACATGTACTTTGGCATGGCTTGGCCCAAAGGATCGAGCTGGCTGCCTTGCAAAGCGGCGTGACCATTAACTCCGTTAGGACCATGAGATGGAATGGTTGGTGATGAGGTTGCGGGGCGTGTGAGAGGATCATACGTGATCGTATGTGGCAAAGGCCCAGGAACGGAAGTTGGAGGTGGCTTGATAAACATTGACTTAGTGCCATCGACGAATCGCCCACCTAGTGGTGGTTCATCGGCTGGGGGAGGGACGTATGTGGCGCGCTGAGGAGCGGGCGAAGAAGGAGCAGTGCTAGGAGACTGAGGAGGAAGTTGTGGTTGAGAAAGTGGCTGACGAGGAGGCATTGACTGCAAAGATGGTGAAGGCATAAATGCTTGACGGCTGGGTGGAATAAATTGCGAGGAGGGGGAAGGCATGAAGGCTTGTTGGCTAGCGGCAGGCGAGTGCACTACTGATGATGAAGCTGACAAAGGGTCTGGACGTGGAGATGTAGGTTGGGATGGCTGCTGAGATGATGGTGAAAGTGGCGGCCTGTGCTGCACAAAGGTCTGTGTTGTATTGGGAGGAGTCTGTAGCGATGGAGGAACCCTCATAGTATCCGCCATAGGGGCTGTAGGCATGGGTGGTTTGGAATAGTCCTCCAAAGGTGGCACAATGGTCGGCTTAGGGGCGGTGATGGGAGCTAGAACTTTATTGGCAGCGTTGCTGACATCTACCCTTAATGACTCTAGCTCACGCAGCAGCTGCCTTTCGTACATAATGGACGATCGGGCATGCTCAATCAATGCACTCGTGATGTCATCGTTTGCATGCCGGTTGTATGTCTGCAGGGCCTTGTGCAGGTTCTGAGATATCCCTTCTGCACGCTTTGCCAAAATGTGCTCATATTTGTTGGCCTGTGCCCAATGTTTCAGTTTATCGACAAGCTTGAGGATAGATGATTATATATACCTCTTCCATTTCTTCTAGTGCGTCATCGACTCGGTCCGGACGAATATTAGAGCTCGCTTTAAGACGCTCAATGTGGCGTCGTTTCGATATAGTTGTCTTCACAGCAGCTTGATATTCCTCCAGCACACCGGTCCGCTGCTGGAGGGTTTCTTTAGCGGATCGTGCATTCATGCCTTGGTATCCAAGCGAATCGCCTATGATAACGCATTCGCTGATTGCTTGTGCTTGGTCAAGGTCCGCCAAACTATGCCAAGTCCTGCCTAGCTTTCGTAATGCATTGCCCAATGGTGGATGTGCCTCCGTAGTAGCCACGTTGATTAGCTTATTGCCCATCTCTGCATGCACGACTGATAATGCTAAAAAAATGATCAACAAACGGTGTGATGAGATGATCAGGGCTGTCCACTGACATTTTCGCGCCAGAGCCAACTTGTCCACGGCCTTTGCGGTTTCGAAGAACTGACCTTCTAGCTTTGTCAATTCGAATCGAGCACGCTGTAGTTCTTCATCCTCGTCTGGTACCCCGCGTCGTATCAGTCCAAAACTGGATGATGTTTTCCGCCGCGGCCGGGGTGTGGGTTGGTATCCAAAGTCACTCTCAATGAAGGAGCGTAAATCTTCGTCGTAGAGCAATATAGGGTCCTCGCAGACTCTTGTAATCCATCGCTGTAGCATTATCCTCACAAGCCTATCATCTTCCTCGTCCGTCGGTGCAGAGGTTTGCGCGAGAGGAAGTGCAGGTATAATAGTCTGGGGATTGCTGTGTACGATAGATTCATAGAATTGCTGGAATTCGCTGTATGACCGCGAAACGTTGCGGTATGTTGTGCCAGTAAAATTTGATAGGTTGGTCTTTGGCAGAACCGTCAGAGATCGTGTACATATATGCGAGCAATGACGCTCTACCATTCCGGAAAATATAAAATATGGATCAACTCACTTGGGCGTCGAACCTAATCAGAATGTCCCGCCTATTCCTATCTAACCCAGTAATCCTCACCCGCAGATATGGCTCCGGTTTCTCGAACGTCTTACCGTCAGACGAAAGTGTCTCCCGCGGCGAGATTAAACCAGCTTCAGGCTGGCCGTATATTTGCGGTTCCTTTCCATATAAGCCCGGTGAAGGTCCTTTATCCGGCGTCGGTGGCACGGACGATTCAGCGCGACGCAAGTTGGGGATAGGTGAATTGGGCGTATGAGGTGTGGTTGGCCAGGGGGGTACGTCGTCGGCTGGATCATTGCCCCCGAAGACAGCAGCCGTTGAGTTCAATGGGTCAAACATTTTCTAAGTGTGTAGTTTCAAGGCTGCCCAGTCCCTGTGGAGAGAAGCGAGAGCGCAAAGTACCAGTGAATCGTTCAGTGTCACCCTGCAGGCTGGCGCTTACATAAGGCCTATTTCCGTGGCCACTACACAAGTTTCAGATTCGACGCACCATGCACAAATGTTAACCTCTGGCTCTTTAAAATTTGACACCTATAGATAATCCTAGATACATAGAGCGACAAGGCTCCTACTCTCAGAAGTTGACAATGTGGCTCTTCAATGCTTTACCGTTTAATCCACTCCCGGATACGGACGCCCACGTAAGTACAGTCTGACTCTGCTAATCTCAAATACTCAGCTTGCGTATATATAGTCAGTAATCTACTTGATATCGACATCAGAGGATGATGCTCAACGTATTATTGCTGCGTATGAGACAGCGCTACTCGCGTTGAAAGCCAGAATAAACGCACACAGCTTAACCTCTAAGCTTCCCGTCGAACTCTTGTCGAAAATATTCCTCTTTGCTAAATTTCTCTCTATAAGAGACGCCTTTATATCCAGAGTAGTAGGCCTTCGAAAGGAGAACGAGGAAAGACGCTGGACGAATGTGGCTTGTGTGTGTCGTCGGTGGCGAGAAGTATTCGTCAATACACCCCAGATTTGGACTTCCTTCGATATCTCCCGTGTTGACATCGCCTGGGAAATGCTGGCACGATCCAAATGCGCTCCTTTGCAGATACGTTGCTCACGCCGACCCTATGACAGCAGTATTCACAAGGCCATTGGGCTGGCTGTCATGTCGCAAATTAGTAGAATAGAGGAGCTCCAACTATCCTCCACAAATCCCTCGGGTCTTGCTGAACTTTTAGACGTAAAGGCGGACGTCAAAGAGCTACCCGTCCTTCAAGTTATGCGTTTAACAAGCCTCGACATTACACACGTCTTCATGCTACCGACAGTATTTTTGTCAAAAGGGATGCCTTCATTGCGCATTCTGAACCTCAGCAACTGCATCATTCCCTCACCCCTTCCTCCGCTACCCAGCCTTACCCAATTGACGTTCTCGGGATTATGTCTTGAATACACTGTGCCAGCATCGCTATTGCTCCGGTCCCTTCAAAATACGCCTAATTTAGAGCATTTCCATCTGTCGGGTTATGATATAGCGGGCATCTCCGAAGACACTCTAAGTGTCAAGCTCCCTAGACTGGTTGATGTATATATCAGAGCATCCGACCTTGGTAGCTCGATTATCCTCAAAAACATGCACTATTCTTCGTCTGCCATCGTACAATACTCCTACGAAAGTGCATCCCCCGTGGCAACGTTGGACATATCGAACATAGTAGAAATATGTTCACGGCTAGGTCACCAGAACGCCCCACCGGTCAATACGATAGAGATATCCTCTCCGGGGCCTACACCTCGATTTCTTTCCTTGAAGGCTGAATCCAGCAACCCGGACTCGGGTCCGCCCCTCTGCCTCTTTTTCGACTGCGCTGGATTAAATCAACAGCTTTATGACGTCTGTTTTCAACTTTGCAGAGCACTACCACGTTCATCTGTAGACACTCTTCGCATTGATGGGTTTGAAGGAGTGGAGCAGTCCAAGTGGGAGGAGCAGCTCCAGGATTTTGGGGCGGTCCAAGTCCTTGAGGTAACCCGTATTACCCACCATTTACTTGACGCCTTGCGGAAGGAATCCAAAGAGAATATTCTTTTCCCCAATCTGCGGCAGCTGGTAATGCAAGTTTGCGTTTTCATCGAGAACGATACGAGTGATGACCTGCCCGAAGGGGAGAAAATGTTCCTTGCTTTACAAGAGTTCCTCGAGGAGCGTAACGATCTCGGCTCGCCAATTCAGACTTTGGTAATCCAGAAATGCCCAATCAACTTTACCGATGTTATGAAACTCGGGCGCTATGTCGATGTTGAGTGGGACGGTGATGTCGCGAGCGATGCAGATGATTACTGGTGAGGCTTTGCCAGTATATAGGTATTCTTTCCCGTGCACACGCTATATTAGCTTAACGTAAAACTGATTGGGCATATTCTATTCAGCGCGACCACCAGTAGTTATTTATCTCCTGTATATGTAATTCCTGGGACAATAATATGAGCCCAATCGCATTGCAGATGTGGACTCGGCGTTCAAAGATGCATATCGATTTGAAGATGCGTTTCGCATTCGAGAGTCGGCCTACGGTTACATGAACCAATGGAGAGACAGGGTTCATGATTACAGAGGATTGCTTCTACGTCGAAAATATGTCGAGATGGTCGCACATCGGGCATCCAAGAAAGGGAGGAGCAAGCGGCAAGCGGTTCGATCGGCCGGAACGAAGAGGCCATTCGAACAAATCGGCATTGTCACAGATAACTGAAACTGCCTCTGGAGAAACATTGTGGATATGTGACATTGTCGGTTTGTTTCGATAGAACGATTCGATAAGTGAAAATGAAATTAAGTATCACAATAGCTTGAGCAACCACGACCCCGATTCGTTGGAGATACGGCCACACTAGTAATGCCATTACTGGCCTACATGATGATATACTTTTGTCTTGTAGTAAAGTGAAACATTCTAAACGGAGCAGAAATTCGCAGTAGATGGAATCGGCTTTCTTTTGAAAGTGGGTTGTCTGATATTCATCGCGTGGGAGCACCTTCCAGAAGGGGAATTATTCTGTCATACCCATATCCCCTGAGCTACTACAAAAGTCGTTCGACTCTGATGCATTCCTCTTCGTCCCTCCCCTTCTTTTCATTCTTTTGCGACCCGACTGAAGCAGGGAATCACCTACGCTCACAGTTACCATGCTGCGACCTCTTCTTAGGCCTTTCGCAATTTACGCGGCACACTCACCCATAGAAACAATCGTATTCTTCTCCGTAGTTGGGACACTCGCATATTTCCATATTCTTTCTGCGATAAAGAATTCGGTTTTCCTGGCGATCCCGTATCCAAATCACCACGCTAGCCCATATACGTCAACCTATGACCTATATTCACCTGCAAATATTCCTGTCAGCGATGCATCTACTGGCGACGTGCGCCCTGCATATGCTGTATTCCAGGACGGTGAATGGAAATCAGTGCGGGAGAGCAACTGGGTTTATAGAGAAGTTGAGGGACTAGACAATTCTGTTGTCAAGCCGGTGGAGCTCCAGCCGGTCGACTTTGCGCTCGAGGTATGTCAACCTATCGATTCTACCTCCCTCCTTTGTGAATCTATGATATAAATCGTCACATGTGTTTGCGATTCGTAGATGCGTACTTCATCCTTTGGTTCACTTTATGTTTGTTAGAGTCTCCTCACGCCGCCTTACTGATACCCATCCTTATGTATTATTAGAAATCGTCTAACCCGAAGTTAACGCTCCTGTCTTCTCCTCTGCCGTCCTCTCTGTCCAATATCTCGGAATACTTGACAAATGCGTTCATCACCACCAATGGTTATAGCTATCCCACTCTCTGCTACACCGCACCTTCCGCAAAGATTAAGGTAAACGAAGCTTCTGCTGAAGTCGAGTGTTTCTCCAGCCCCGCTCAGCTCGGTCGCTCCGAACGTGCTCTGATGCTCACGTTTGCCTTCATTCCTGGTGGTCGGGATGAGTTTGTTCATTCGCTCCTTCATCCTTCCAAAGCTCATCGGGACACTCCAATGAGTTTCCCTGCTGACAAGTCCGGAACCAAGTTCATTGTCTCTCCCACGCAGCCGATATCACCCTATCCACAAGCAGCTCGATCCCACGCTTTGCCTTGGTTCGCATATGCTACGCGCACTTTAGTGCTTCGCTTCTATCACCTTGCTAGGAAAGCCGACTCCCTCGATATCCTTTTAATCCTTCTGGGCTATGTGCTAATGCATTTGACATTCCTCTTGCTTGTTCGGAGGTCTCGAGCTTTAGGAAGCACCTTCAGCCTGCCTGCCGGAATCATAAGCAGTGGCGTTCTCGCTCTTCTTCTCAGCTTGCCTGTTGCTATGGCCAGCGGAGTGAAAATCGACTTTGTCGCGCTGACAGAGGCAGTACCGTTCCTTGTCTGTACAGTCGGCTTCGATAAGCCCATCAGGCTCGCGAAGGAAGTGTTTGAACATCCAGAGGTCTACCGCTCGATCAACAATACCGACGGGAAGGATAAGCACGCTCCACCCCCAGGTCAGCTCAAGCCGTCTGCCAGAATCGTCCTTGAGGCACTTTCTGCTGTATATGCCTCCATCATCAGGGATTATTCGTTGGAGATCATTGTTCTGGTTGTTGGAGCGAATAGCAAGGTCCGTTACTTTTAGATGAGCCTTGTTCTCTGACTGAAACTTATTGTTCGGAACTTGCCAGGTTGGTGGATTGAAGGATGTGTGCGCACTCGCAGCGATTGTATTGGGTATGGATTGCTTCCTTATGTGCACGTTCCTGAGTGCTATCTTGGCTGTCATGGTTGAGGTGAGTGGCGTCCCTTTGCAGTGTTTCTCTTCAGCTGGGGATCACGTGGTCGCGTTTCGACTTGTGCCCTCTATGGTAGGATGATTGCCGTATTAGGGTATGGGTCCAGTAGTCGACAGTTAATTTGCCCAGCGCATTCTGTATTCAGATTCATGAGCGGCTCGCTGACTGAATTATCAGGTACGAAGAATCAAGCAGGTCAAACTGTTCTCCCGCTCGCGCAAGAACTCCCTTTCCAACTCTGCTCTCCCATCCCCCTTCTCACGATCTGCATCGTATATTGGCGACTCTTTTGTTCCTTCCCCCACTACCCCTTCTACCCCGTCGATTCTGCGCCGCACGCCATATACGACTTCACCCACCTCTTACTCTCCATCCTCCGGCAACTTTGATGCTCCCACCACCCCCGATATCAGCCTTTACATGTCTGGCGTGCGCTCACTTACGCGCCGGTTGTCAACCACCGTCCTTGGCGTGAAATCCTCGATAAAAAAGCCACGCAGCAGCGAGGAACTTGTCCGCAAGCAAGAGAACCCTGTCGCCCGCCTCAAATTGCTCTTGATTGCCAGCTTCTTGACACTGCATATTTTGAATCTGGTCACCCCCTTGACGACGCCCACTCGTCATAACAATGCAGGTCTAGCCGCTCCCCAGGGCATCATAGCGAGACGAGTGGACATCACTTCGCCTGGCATTCGTGCTGTATTGGATGACCTCGTCGAAGCTGAGGGTGGTTCTAGCAATGTGATGGTCAAGGTTCACCCGGCTATCACAGTTCGTGTCGTTCCCCCGGCTGAACTCGTTTCCTCGGAAGAGACGGTCCAGAGCTCGCCTTCCCGATTCGATAACTTCATGAGCGGATGGACTCGTCTCGTTGGCGACCCAGTACTTAGCAAGTGGATAGTTATCGTCCTAGCGGTCAGCATCAGTTTGAATGGATACTTGCTCAAAGGTATTGCGCTTGGGATGCAGAACATGGGTGGTGCAGGCGTGCGATTCAGCTCAGGTGAAGTGAAAGAGAAGGAGAAGGTCGAGGAGATCAAGACAGAAGGGAGCCGAGCTAACGATCAGATCAAAGAGCAGCTAGTTCCTGAGGTTCATGACACGGAGCCTAGGATCGTTCTGCGGAAGAAAGCTTCGGTCAGCACACCCCCCGCCACAGGCAAACCCCGTCGTCCGATCGTTGTTACTTCATTGTCATCATCCTCCGATTCGGACAGTGATGGCGCGCTCGTGATTAAGACAAAGCCTAAGGGTCCTACTGGCGAGGTCGAGCCTGCTACTTGGGTTGACGCTGATGGCCATGAGATGGAACGTATCGTCGTGCGTTCGCTCGCAGAATGCATTGACATTTTTGAAAATCAAAAGCCGGCGAGTGCCGCGTTGAGCATGCTCAACGACGAGGAGGTCATCATGCTTTGTCAGAATGGCAAGATTGCAGCATATGCCCTGGAGAAGGTCCTTGGGTCGACTGAATTGGAGCGAGCAGTGAGAATTCGTAGGGCACTCATCTGTAGGTTCCTACCGACATATCCATTTGATGAGGTGCTTACATATTTTAATACTCAGCTCGCGCGTCTGCTACGAAGACTCTGGAATACTCTGACATTCCTTATAGCAACTACGACTACTCTCGCGTGCTTGGCGCATGCTGCGAGAATGTTGTCGGATACATTCCTATCCCCTTTGGTATTGCCGGACCTCTCAAGATTGACGGCAAACTCGTCCCCATTCCAATGGCTACAGCGGAAGGCACTCTCGTCGCTTCTACATCTCGTGGCTGTAAAGCCCTTAACGCAGGTGGAGGGGTGACAACTGTCCTCACTCAAGATAACATGACCCGTGGACCTGCCATTGACTTCCCCTCCATCACTGAGGCAGCTCGAGCTAAGGCATGGATCGCTTCAGAGTCGGGATACAGTACTATCAAGACCGCCTTTGAGAGTACATCGCGCTTCGCCAAGTTGCAGAGTCTGAAGACTGCTATGGCCGGGAGGACACTTTTCATACGATTTGCGACGGCTACGGGTGACGCTATGGGTATGAACATGATTTCGAAGGGTACTGAGAAGGCTTTGGAGGTGATGCAACAAGAATTTCCTAATATGGTCGTCCTTGCGCTCAGTGGAAATTACTGCACTGACAAAAAGCCGGCCGCTATTAATTGGATCGAGGGAAGAGGCAAGAGCGTTATCGCGGAAGCTGTCATCCCGGGGAAAGTCGTCAAGAGCGTGCTGAAGACGACCGTCGAGGCTCTTTGCAACGTCAACATCAAAAAGAACTTAATTGGTAGTGCAATGGCCGGCAGTGTCGGCGGCTTCAACGCGCATGCTGCAAACATTTTGACCGCCGTCTTCCTGGCTACGGGTCAGGACCCAGCACAGAACGTTGAAAGCTCAAACTGTATGACGCTCATGGAACCGTGAGTACTGCTAATCAGTATTCTGCAATCCCAGTGACTTATTCGTCTGCAGGACTAACGATGGCGAAGACTTGCTCATGACTGTATCGATGCCCTCCATCGAGGTCGGGACTGTTGGTGGTGGTACCGTACTCGGACCCCAAGGGGCTGTCCTTGAGATGCTTGGACTCAAAGGTGCCCACCCAACGCACCCTGGCCAGAACGCCCAAGGACTCGCCCGGATCGTTGCCGCGTCAGTCATGGCTGGTGAACTCTCATTAATCAGTGCCCTGGCTGCTGGACATCTCGTCCGTGCACATCTCGTTCACAACCGTAGTCAAGCGAATACCCCTGTCACTTCTCAACCTGTTACGCCTGCACCATCGTCCCCAATTATTGCTCCAGCGAAGATGCCAATCATCAGCGCTCTGCCGTCACCAAGTTTGGAGTCACTTCCACCTTATTCGCCTGGTCCCTCGCCGCCGCTAGAAAAGGATTAAATGAAAAACGAGTTGGGATGCTCCGATACTCACTTAACCATCCGTCTTCCATCTTTATCTCCTTTACCACTCCCCTTATATATCCAAACCCCGTTACCAAATTCTCCTTGTTTGGCACTTGCCAGAATACACACACCTTGTTGTACGACGCCTTTTGATCTTCACTGTCGAATTTCCCATACCCCACACTGACTATGTATCAGTACTGAGTATAGAGACGAATGCTCTTGTGTTGAATAGAGCGATATTCATGACACTTGTATTATTTACATCTAGTTCGATGCAGTAATTTATACACTTTTTGCTGGAAAATCCTTATGGTGGATCCGTTGTTTCAGTTACACCGAGTCGGAAATATGTTTTTCTGGAGGCTATCCAGGGGGTACAGTGGAAAAACTACTCTGACGCAAGTACACTCGTGCTTAAAGTTTTTGGCTTTACCCTGGGTGTACGATCGAAGCGTCGCCTGACATAAACACCATCCTCTTCGAGCACACTCACCATAACTTTTTCAGAACCTGTCTCTTTTGTCTTCCCTTCCGGGTTTGGGACATCTCAACGAGCTATACAAACTCATACGCCGTTAGTCACATATAATAAGCTTACGGGCATGCCCAAGGACGAGCAAAAGGATAAATCACCATCTATCAGTCGATAGCACCAGTGCTTGACAGAATCTTAGTCTTCCAGTGAGCCGAACCCGCAACAAATAAAAGAGTCAGCAGAAAGAATCATTGTGATTGCTGAAATAGGTATGTATGTATCTGGTCCGTGGTCCAATAGTCCGTATAAGGAAGGCAGAAAAAAACAAAAAGGTAGAAGTGATGGTAGTCAAAAACGGAGAAGAAAAACAAATCGAGAATCAAGACAACAAATGCATTGATAAGTGAGAGCCCAGCAAGCTGAGCGTATAGAATTGTATATTTAAGCAGCTAGCCGATGAATAAGAATATGGGCTAGGCAAAGAGTCCGAAAAATGCGTCCTGATGAGCGACAAGGAAACGCGGTCATGATATGTGGTCGTTACAATCCATAATCGGAGTATCAGTGTGAGAGAATAGAGGAGATAGGTACGTGAAAGTGGTTTTACTGATGGTCCAGCAATGTTCACCATCTTATGGCGCAGTGCAGTCGGGTATTTTGATATTCTTCAGCGTACGGCTAAGGAGAGCAAATTAAGCATTGGTTTTGATACGTGTATGAGATCACAACTCACTCCTTATTAAAGAGACCCCACCAGCCCTCAACACCACCGAATTGTTTATCCTTCCATTCCTCGTCGAAGAACTATTGAAAGCAACAATCACGCCATGCAACGAATGAAAATCAGATAGAGAGATACCTCAAAATAGAAGTAGCCGGTCCCATTCTGATTAGCCTGGCACACAAAGGTATCAAGGAAAATCTGCGATGTACGGCGTCGGGTTAACCACTCGATAACCCACAAGGAAACCAATGAACATACCTGAAGGTTTGCCTCTGAAGCATCGGATGCACCGTTGTTGGCGTTGGCAGCGTCCGAGGATTTCTGCTCACGCATATAAGACGAAAGTAGGACGATTATGAGTTACACATCAGACTTACCGAAGGCCACCCGGTTTCGGCAATGTACATCTTTGGATGATTGCTCAACAAGCTGGCAGGCTGAACGTTCGTCTCTTGGAAGAAACTTGACACCCATCCTGCGGCATCACTGGCACTCTGATTCGCGAACCATGCATGCACGTTGGACATCTACCCCCATATATAAGCACTAAACCATAACAAGACTAATGTAGTCCAACTCACTCCATAGTCAATAGACTGCAAAACTTCCGTGTTGAAGAAGCTTCCTGCGTCTGAGTTACCAACCGGGATAGTCTTATCAAGGCTCAGCGAAGTTAGCATATCCCTCGTATCCTGGATATAGCGTTTCAAAATGGCAGCGCCTATAAAAGCGAAAGGCGATAAGTCCCCGCCCCATAGTGCGAGGAGTCGGACATACCTTGTGCACCGACGGCGCTGTTCGGATCAGACGCGCCGTTGTCATTAAGATAACTGAAAAAGCTTGTTAGCATCACGACAACAATTCATAGTTCACACGAACTTTAACATAAACTCATTTCCAACTGTTACCCCGGCAATATGATCCGTTCCATAGGTCTGTATTGCTTGCTTGATGGTATCTCGTTGGCGAGTATACACCGAATCATCCCCAGGTATCGGGTAATTTCCGACAAAAACGGATATATTCGTCTTGGTCTGCTTGATGGCTTCAAGCTATGAATACTCGAGTTAAAGAAGTTTGGTAGGTGGAATCCACAGGAACGCACCACAAGCGCCGTCTGATTACAATCTGCGCCATAAAGTCGGACGCGGGAGGTTAGTTGAGACATTATCTGAAATCAGCATGGCATGTTCATGTTTGAACGGCGCTATAGAGTTGATACGGCCGTACCTGAATATCCTTGATGACCGCGTCTAGAGTAATCAAAGCGGGTTAATTTGACCGTACATGGCAGCGCTGGCAGAACAAGGACGGCAGCACTCACCCAAGGAATTGCCACAATCTGGCAGCAATGAGCCTTCTGGCGTATACGCCAGACCATAGAAAGACATGTGTAGTCTATCATCCTTGACGAACGTACTTGGGTCGTTCGGGTCAGTTTGTTTCGGATCTCCAGCTTTTGGAGATGATGAGGATGATGATGAGGAGGTCCTTGTCGAGGGGTTTGACTTATTATGTTGCGCGACGCCGACACCGACACCGACACCGATAGCTATGATACCAACGAGACCAATAATGGACCCGATGACCTAGAGTTGGCGGAAATTTGTTTGTCATCGGTCCAACATAGAATTGACAAAGGACAACTTACAATCCACTTTGAGCGCCTTGATTGGGCAGCACTCTTTTCCATAGCATTGGACAGACCAGAGCCTACCGACTGGTAGTATGTGTTGGACATGATTAGATGAGTTCTTGGTTGTAGTTGAACTTGGTGGTAAGATGAGAAGTCAAACTATGTCGTGGTTAAACTTAGAAGGTTGAAGGCCGCAGGAGGAAGTTTGTTGATTTGGGAAGAAGGAGCGTGAGACGAGTAACTGAAAGAAAGAGTCAGAGTTATTTGAATGGATGGTGGTGGTGGTATCGTTCCGCTTGTCGAGGAAACTGCACAGCAACCACAATTCCACGTGAGATTCACGGCTGCTCCTTTTGGCAGCTTGTAGTTGTACTACCGGGCTTTTGAACTTGTCGTGTTTTACAGTGTCTTATACCGTATTATGATGGGCTGCCTCACTTTGTTCTAGCTCTTTCCTCAAACCCTGCTGAATTCTACGCCAGCGTCCCAGCAATGGAATAGAAGCCCTCAGCATTACCAGTCACGGTCACACTCTCCTCCCAGATATTCTCGACCACCATCATCTTATTCTCAACCATCAACATCATATTCGCCACATCCACCATCGACTTCTCATCGCCGACAACATCCTCCAATTTACATGGTGGATGTCCAGGAAATGTATGCTAAAATGAGACAAAGCGGTGACAAGGCAGATGTCAATGATGGAGTTCCTCCAGCTAGGAAGTAATGTGTTGTCTGGTATTTGCGCCTGTGACTCAGTTTTTTTGCAATTCCTGATAGTCAACCAGCTTGCTTATCGACGTCTGGGAGTGAATGGCAAAGGGGACTGCTATTGATGATCAGAGGCACGAAAGAATTGCTGCCATGCCGGCTTTGTCGGATACAAAATCAGAGCCGAAGGCAGAGGAAGTAGGAAGTTCAGCAGCAGTTGAGCCCAGGTCTGACCAAGACAACTCAGACTATGATATTGTACATAGACAGTGAAGTTCAACAGACAGGAAGCGGACAAGAAGCATCTGCTCACAACTATTATGAAGACGTATCGGACTATGGTGAATCAGAATGTGTTCGAAATTCTGGTTCCGCGTTGATACAATTTTCACATTACCATAATGATAGTATATACTAGTGATAACTACTATTACACCTCTGAATCTTCTAACCAGAGCGGTAACATATGCCCCATTCTCAGCACTTTCGTCCGCAGATACTTATCCAAGTCCTCGCCATAGACGATACCACCACCAATCAACGTCGCACCTGCTGCTTTTTCGGCCACCTCAGGCCCAACAGCCAAGTTGGGATGCCTGGCCTTCCAGCTCCGAGGTATCATCGGCACTCGCTCAACAACCTTGATCCCCTCCATCTCCAGTGCCTGGATTTTGTCTGGATTATTCGTCAACACCCTCACGCCCTCCCCGCTTTGTTCCGAACCCAGCCCAAGATCCCGCAGAATAGCACCAGCAATCTCATACCCCCGTTCATCCGCCTTATGTCCGAGCAATAAATTGGCGGTAACAGTATCATGACCCAAATCCTGCAAGTTGTAGGCGCGTATCTTGGAAAGGAGCCCGATCCCGCGGCCTTCTTGGCGGAGGTAGATCACGGCACCCCGACCTGGAATCCGCGTAGGTGGATATGTAGGAAGCGTGACAGGCTGTGAGATGAGTCTGATAGCTTCATCAAGTTGTTCCCCACAGTCGCATCTCATGCTGCCAACAGTTTCGCCTGTGAAGCATTCGGAATGGATGCGGATAAGGGGTGCCGGAATATGATGGTTAAGGAAGGCGTTGGGACGGTGAGAGACAGGTGGAGCAGCATTTTGAGAAGTAGGCGATAGTTTCCCAACATATGCACCCCGTGTAATCCGGTCCATTTCTGTCTCGGATTCGCTCCATACGGAGTCAAGGGATTGGGATCGAATCTGAGGCACCGATGAAGACGGCGCTGGGTCGGAGAGCTGCGCTGGGTCGATGACAATGGCCAGATGCTCCTTGTTATCACGATTATTATGGTACAAGTGCAGGAAAGCAGGACCATGCGGGGTAGGTATGCGAGTACGAGCCATGCACTTGACTTGAACGGGTGCAGGTTCCGGCGCGGGTGCTGGGGATGCCTCGATGGTAGGTTTACGGACCGTGTCGGGTGCAGCAGTGGCCGAAGACGGTCGACGTTTTTTGGGAGCAAGTGGGAGATTACTCGCCATCTTGAGCGGGTCCTTCTCACGGGGGACATCGTTTTCTTTTCCATCTGCCATAATGAGCCCCTGCTGCATGCGCTTGCTACGAGGGGCTTGCCTACTGACGTACACCAAGCGGCGGCGGCGTTCCTCCTTCTCTGCTGCATCCTCACCTGTAAACTTTGACCAGTCTATTCCTCCCTCCTCTTGCGGTAGCATGACTCCGGGAAAGAAATCATGATGGTAGTGGTTGCGGGTGACATGGGGGCCTGATGCAAATGCTGCTGCGATGAGCAATGGGTCGAGTGCTGCATCCCGCCTCCGCAAAACAGTCTTCGGGGTAGGAGCAATAGGCCCCGTGAGCATCTCGAGAAGAGCTTGGTCATCTTGACTGAAGTCTGGACCGTGATGGGGCATTATGAGGAGAAGGGGACTGGGGAGGTAGAGAGGTAAAATAGAAATAACTTATAGCAGAGAGATATTTAGCAGTAGGAAATCCGATAGGAATGCATCTTGTTTAAAGGTAGGGGGAATCCCCGGCTATTTCACGTGGATTTGTAAACAGTTAACCGGTAATGATCAATCTAGGCTTATCCAGATCACGTAATATTAGAATACTAAGTCACACGTGATCAATGGGAGCAAAAGTCTATTTGCGGCTATTCACAAAGTTTGTGTTTTTGGTACCTGACCCTCTTGATATCGCAGCAGACACTATCGTTGGCGACGCTGGGCGGGAAGAGCTCACGACGAAGGTTTTCCCTTTGCTCACGGCTCATCCTCCCTGTTCCCCTAGCAACTTTTTCTTTTCGGAGAGCACGGTGTCACAACACACGCTCTCGCCAAGTTACTACCTGGTTAGCGCTGCAGCTAGCGCATAGTTCCATATTCTTTGCTTCAGACCATGTGTTGACCATTCCTTTCCCTTCGATCCCTCGTCACGCTGGCCCCCAACTGTCTGCTTCCACCTTGATTTCTCTTCTTCCCCGCTTCATCTCCGGGATGTTCATTTGCGGTCATCTACCTGTCTATATTATCTTCTTTTGGCTTTACCTCTCCCCTCTGTAAGTCGGAAGCTTTTTTTGGCATACTCGCCACTCACTCTTGGTCTCGATTAATCCAGATTTATGGCCGCACCGACGTCGTCGGCCGCTGAATCCGTCTCTACACACTCTCCTTCCAGTCCGATTTCTTCTGCCCCCACATCATCTTCAGCGTCACATCCCCGTACGCATACCCCAACACAACACAAAACAAATACCCGATCCCGTACATTGGCCATCATTCCTCCCCATGTTGGGACCCACTTGACTGTTCCGCCCAGCCGACCTACCGCCCCTATCGATCCCGGTCCTCTCCATGAACCAGACCCTCCCCATGATCATCATGAGCGGCCGCATAGCCGACAGAAACCTGTCGCTATTTTCTTTGAAGTTCTTGGTGGTATTGGGATCCTGGCTCTTCTCCTGAGTATCGCACGATGTGTCTATAGTTACAAGCGAACTCCTAGCCGGGATCGTATAGCCCTTGTGGTAGAGAGACATCGGCTGCAGAGAGAGATGGAGGAATTACAGCGGAATCAGAGGACCAGAAGACCTGCATCGCTCATGGAGCCTCCGCCCCCTCCGTACTTCCCTCGTCCGCCCTCATACGAGGAAGTTGGCAACCACAGCTCGTTACTCAGCTCCCGTTCTCACACTAGCTCGGAATCCATGTCTTCAACATCATCTCACTCAAGCTCTGACTCGGATTCGTCGTCCATATCTCTTACACAGCCTATGACTGTCCACGGAAACGGTTAGGAACACATTCACACACTTTGCGCAGCATATCGTTATGATATGATTGCTTCGTCGATTCAGTTGCAAACAATGCGGCGATATCGCACACGAGTAGGATTCCCATGCGTGTCGAGCCTCTTGTTCCCTAGTGGCTACCGGTGGCCGAGCTCTCCAACTGATCCCGTAATGGGATGGGGTTGCCAGCGCGTTACCATCTATTTTTAGAGGCTACTCTAGAGCGGATTACAGAAGGGACTAAGGGATGATTGACATTGTACGCTCAGGGCATTACTTTCAAAAGACGGTGTATTAGTGATATGATGCATCTAATTATACGGATGGGGCATGATGGGACATGATGGTGTGCAACGTTCAATCCCCATTGCAGACATGAGTCCGCATGCCATTGGTTATAGCTTGAGGCTAACAATTTATAGTATGACTGATGCTATGATTGGCAAGGTATATCATCATTCACTGTCTGCGATTAGCGCACGAGCAAGCACAGCAAGCGCTTTCTCTGAATACTACCACCATCTGCACTCATCCTACTTACCATCATCTACCATAATGCAGCTTGTGGTCAAAGTTTGCCAGCGAATGACATGTATTGTTCAGGGTAGCCGGACACTGATGCCGAAGCCATTTGAATGGATCGCGGAGTATGAAAAAAGACATTAGGTACAAGCATATGCATATTGCAACACTGAAAGAATTCGCGCCTTCAGTCCTGTCTCAAACACACTAAATTCTCCTCTCATCAAAACCACTTTGTTATCGATGAGCACCATCGATGGTGCTCCACCCTCGACCGCGTCAGCTACGCGTTCAGGAGCTAAAATGTAAGGCAAACTTTGCTCTTTGTGTTAACCCCTAATCGATGCTTTGTCTCTTTTTTTGCTTTGACTGGGTGCATGCATAAAAAGGACAAGTTCTAGTGATTTACGAACCAAGGTAGTGGAAATACTGTCTGCGACCGCGAACGGGTGTCTTGTAGAGCTTGGTTACCTGCCTGGGATGAACCAGCAGTTGAAAATGGCAGAAGAAAGGGCACAACGTTGGCAGGAGGAAAACACCAAGTTATTTGAGGATAACAGGAAGCTATCGACGGCTTTGAGGGACGTGCAGGCAATTATAAAAGTGGACGGAAAAGAGGCGTGGCTTGGTTATCAGAGAGAAATGAAGCGCGAGACGTTCCGTTTGCAGCAAGACTTGCAACGTGCAAGAAGCGACATCACCACGTTGGTCAACGAGCGTACTATGCTGCAAAATAGGATAAACCTGCTAGAGTCGGGTCAGGAGATGCGGAATATAAGCAAACAGTATGAAGCTTTGAGGAGCATGCACGAGACTGTTTGGCAGGAGCTTCAATCTTTGAAGGGACATGGGAGGGGAGACATGATTCAGCCTCCTTATATGGCGCAGCAAGCACCAGGTATGGTTGAATAACCTTCGTTTCGTCTCCTAGCATTCCGGCATGCTAATCATTGTCCATAAATGCGCTAGTGCCGACTCAAGTACGTTCCTTGGCTTCTCTTGATAGCTTCGGATTTAACCTTGATCAAACAGCACCGTCGATCTTTAACCAGTCAACAACCGATGGTCGATCCTGTTCGTATTTCTTCCGATCACTAAGACCTGTGTTGACATTCTTGCGACATTAAGGTGTATGGTCAACAAGTCTCGGTGCCCCTTGGTTCTAGGCAAACTATTCAGCAAGGGCCACCTAACGTACCAAACAGTGTGAATCAAAATGCCTACCCTCCAAAATCTTCGTCGGCAAGCCCAGCAGGCCTTCCTTCACGCTCTCTATCAACGTCGTCCTTAGGCAGCAGGCAACATGCACTCTCCATCAATACACAAATCCAGGCCTCGACAGCCTATCAGCAAACACCAATTACACCGGTATATAGTTCGATGTATATTCCTCATGCAGCTCCTATGAGTGCAGGCCCAAGTGCAGGCCCAAGAAATGGTGTACCGTCATTTCAAGGGACAAATATGAATATATCGCCCCACCAGCAGCCCAAGTTATCTGGTTGGCCAAGACATGTATCGGCCTCCTCTCCCCAGCATGTCATTCCTCCGCAATCGCACACGTCGCATCTACCACCTTATCCGTCAGCAGCGATATCTTCGCATACGCATGGACCACCCCATCGACCTACAAACCATTCGTCAAGCAGTCTGCAGCATGCAATCTCACCGCCTGCATCCGCCTGCACGCCAATATCGCACACTAGGCAATTGTCTCCACTGTTTACTTCTCGTCGAGCCGTCTCAGATCCGGAACAGCTATGGTCGTCCAAACGGCAGAATCCTCAGCCAGTAGCTTCAGAATTCTCCCAACGACGTACGCCTTCAAGTAGTAGTCCAGAACAACCACACGAGGCACTGACACCCATGGACATAGCATCTACTCCAGTGATTAGTGGGACGCCTCGGGATAGTTTGCTGTTGAAGCGTTCCTCGGTAGATATGGCCAGTCCGGAGCAGGATATTTTGACGAGTGAAATATCGCGGAAGAGACCAAGGATTGACGAGAAACAGGAGCCTGAAGTGCTTGTGATTGCTGATAGCCCGGTAGAGGAAGTTAACAATTCGGTGGAGGAGGCCGTTGCCGGTGTCGAACAGATGGCTGTAGCTGATCCAACCTGCGTCCTTGAAGGACAAAGGGCGGAAACAGATGTGAAACCCGCGGAGGCGGACGCTACTGGTGTCGAAGAGATGGCTGTAGAGGGACAGCCTAACATCTCCGAAGCAGAAACGACGGAAGCAGAAGTGAACATGGCTGAGACTATTTTGGATGGACTGAGGTCGCTGGAGGACGCGCTCGCAGAGATCATAGACCAGGACGATGAGAATGAGGAGTTGATGACGTGTTTACTTTGCATGTGAGTCTAGGATCCTTGGTCGTTGCTTTCATATGATTGCTGCTGACGGTACACATTCATCATACAGGTATCGATATAACAAGGGGATTTTGACTGAGAAACCGCAACCCTTTGTGAACGCTACTATGGATGAACTTGTGCAGCATTGCGCGTCGCAACATCCAAAAGCTTGGGAGAAGGCGAGACTACCCACTTCCCCAACTCTAACTTCTTGAACTGAAATTTTATGGTACATTGTACATATCTAAACACCTACTCATTGATTAATTTGTTCTGTGCTTCTAACCTGTATTGATACTTACATGCATATTTCTTTCTTGCAACTGTATCCATTTGTACATCTGGTTTCTTGTCAATACATAGGTCAATAGAGAGTAATAAGTTTTAATGCTCACGTGGGCGTAACGCCATTCTGCTGGAATCCTCAGTCACCTCTATGTAATCTGTGATGTGCTCTTTCATCTGGTTTCTCATTCACCATGGCATCAAGGGGCTTCAAATCGCTGCTGCGGCTGGCTAGCATTCGCAGGACGTTGTCTGTTCGACAGCCGTACGGCCCTGCTCGTTTTGTCGCCACAAATGCAATACCAGACAGACCGAATTTCCCTTGCGTTGATGCGCATGCTGCTCGAGAGTCCTTGCTCGTATCACAGCGTTCTACTGCTGACTCTGATGACGATGCGGATGCTGGACCTGAACCACCCTATGCACGACCATCACCGAAATCCTACCTCAAATTTCACTGCGAGGATCCACTACCTCTGACTTATTCATCCGTACTGCCATCCTTTGATATTGCCTATGAAACTTGGGGAACGCTCTCCGATCAGCGCGACAACGTTATCCTCCTGCATACCGGCCTCTCCGCGTCCTCACACGCCGCTTCGACTCCACTGAATCCGACTGAAGGCTGGTGGGAAAAGTTCATAGGACCTGGAAAGGCCCTAGACACGAACCAGTTCTTCATCATATGTACAAACGTGCTTGGCGGCTGTTACGGTAGTACAGGCCCCTCCTCGATTGACCCAACTACTGGCGCTGAGTATGCAACGCGTTTCCCCGTGATCTCAATATTTGATATGGTGCGCGCGCAGTTCCGGCTTCTTGACCATCTGGGCGTGAATAAGCTGTATGCGAGTGTTGGGTGTTCGATGGGTGCTATGCAGAGTCTTGCGTCTGGTTGGTTGTATCCGGATCGAGTGGGGAAGGTCGTGAGCATTAGTGGTACGGCGAGGAGTTCACCCTCGAGTATTGCTATGCGTTTCGCGCAACGAAGTGGTATGGACTATACTTGCATATGCAGCCTCCTATTGCCTGAATTAGTCCGCCACTAGTCCTCATGGCTGATCCCAACTGGAATAATGGATTCTACTATGATGGCCTGCCTCCGCATACTGGGATGAAACTTGCTCGACGTGAGTTATGGTACTGCTTATGCGTAGGAGGTTACAGTATGACCGACCTACGTATTAGAGATCGCTACCATTACATACCGATCAGGTCCAGAATGGGACCTACGCTTTGGTCGCAAATTCCGTGCATTACCCCCATCCGATGCGTCTTCTGAAGGCGAACAGGGTCAGCCACGAGTCCCAGCACTCTGTCCTGACTTCCTCATCGAAACATACCTTGATCATCAGGTAAGCCTGTGCACTACATAAGCGAGGAGTCCCTTGGGTTCTTTCTTTCGTACTAAGCGAAGCGGCGTTCCTTCCTCGATCCGGTGCAGTCTTTCGAGTATGTATACTTAAAATAATCCTCATAGGGCGAACAATTTTGCCTCAAGTACGATGCCAATTCCCTCATATATATCTCCAAGGCAATGGATTTATTCGATATGACCCTTCCTGCGTTGCAAGCCCTCAACCTCAAACCATCCGTCTCCAACCCTTCACCGCCAGAAATAATCCCTTCGGTGAATCTCTCACACTCAAAGTCCCATCCCCCGCCGCCGAATCCTGCGCCACACCTTCCCGACCTTGCAGCTGGTCTTCAACCACTCGCTCACATTCCTGCCCTTGTTCTTGGTGTACAAAGTGACATTCTCTTCACAGTCGATCAGCAGAGGGAGGTTGCCGACGCGCTCAGAATGGCAGGTAACCACTCGGTCAGCTATTATGAGCTTGGGGGCGTATGGGGACACGACACCTTTTTGTAAGTATTTTTCCCGTCCTCGTGACGAAGACGGCCTTACAAGGGCGTATAGGCTCGACGTGCTGAATGTAGGTGGGGCAATACGCGGGTTCTTGTCATAATCATCAAGCGCTATCAGAAAGCAATAGCTAACCACCATTATACACGATATGTAATAAGACACTAAGCAGCACGATTTAGCTGCATTGGTATATAATAAAGAAGGGTATGTACTATATTTCATATTCGTAGATCAACGTGTGCCGTCACCCTCTATGTTTTGCCTTGGCCTTCCCTTTGCCGTCTGTGATTGCTGTTC
The DNA here is from genome assembly GCA_014058305.1 of Pleurotus tuber-regium. Classification (NCBI taxonomy): domain Eukaryota; kingdom Fungi; phylum Basidiomycota; class Agaricomycetes; order Agaricales; family Pleurotaceae; genus Pleurotus; species Pleurotus tuber-regium. Next base: position 1,255,782 of record JACFYU010000024.1, read on the forward strand.
CTTCTGTATTGCCTCCTGGGGCAATCGCTGCATATTCTGCACCCACCGGCATCGGAAATACCACATCCGGCCGCTGGTGCTGCCAATACATCCTCAACCTTGTCAACAAGAGCTCTATCGTATCACGGAATTTCCAATGTGAACTCAAGCAACCCTCGAACCAACGTTCTGTAGCACCATACACATATGCAATCACCCACTGCCATGAATCGCGGACTGCTCGGTCTTGGTTCATGATAACTAGAATGATCATCCGGATATAACGCTGACGCTCCCATGGTACGACCTCGTTCGGTGTAATGCGGGGGTAGAGCCATATAGGCATCCGTGCACACGACCATAATGGTGCACGGTATGCATGTTCCCACCCGGTAAGTCCCAAAACGATACTCGGCCCCGTCCATGTCTGGCTGTGATCATTGGTGGCCACTAAAGTTACTTGGGGACCGTTGAAGTCAACAATGAACCGCGCCATCTGCATGTCACTGTGGTATATACCAAAGTGCTGACTCTGAAGAACAGATCGTGCGACGTCGTAGGCTTTCTTGGAGAGTGTATTTGGGAGATAGAATCCCCCGATGTGAAATGGAATCAGGCGGGCAAGGCGCTTCCATGTCTCGCGAATCCTAGCGACGTCTTGGTCGGTCAGTAGTGGATTATCAGAATGGCCCGTGTCTCGTGCGGCGCGGTTGGCTTCCGGAGAAGAAAAAACGCGTTCTATGCGATTTGCCAATGCGCGGAGGTATTCCTCAATCGAGGGAAGCGCGATCTGCGGAGGCATTGTAGCAAGTGGACCCTGATCAAAGGCGGGAGCAAGAAGCAATGGTTGGTTGCCAGTGGTCCCAGGTGACCCTTGTAAGTCGGTGTTCATGATGTTGCCACGGTAGTTAAATAATCCTAGGAGGATTTCGGCTACTTTGTGGATAATCTGATGTTCTTGTTGATAGGTTAACGTCGGCCATACTTTATCCAACGATTCACCGGCAAGCTACGGAGGAAGTATCAAGCTTGAGGATACGTATAGGGAACAGGCGGCGGGATAACAAACGGGGAACATACCTTCTGGAGAAGAACGACTTCTGCGCCTATCTCATTCGGAAGGTAGTCTATAAATGCATAAATTTGCGGGACTACCATGCGAAGAGGATGGGCACGTATTGTTGATGTCATGCCAACCTTCACGGACAAGTTAATTCTGCAAGCGTCAGAATTTTGACAACGACTGCGTACCAAAGCCTGAGTTTTCAGACGCGGCCGACCTTGTGGGAAGTGAGCCATCATTGTGCGAGGGCCCAGTGGTAGTGACTCTGGGTCGAAGGTAAGCATAATCATCTGGAGGCCGAGAAGCGTCAATTCGTAGATGTCACAGAACACAACGCGAGAAAAGAACATACGTTGTCTCCACCCCAGTAAACATCTTCGCAGGAAATAATTCTGGGTTCTACCTCGGACTGCGACTTCGTTGTCCCAGCCATAGCATTTCGAGTGCGATGCTCTATCACAGCTGTGGAAACAGCGAACCGTTTGAGGGATTCAAGGTTGATATGGGGAAAAAAGGCGGACATGTTCAATGGACTTATTGTCCTCTGATTACCTCCCATTTATACCCATCAAGCAGGATAAGGAAGGAGACAGAAAGAATAGAGTGAGGACATCTTGCGGCTGGGGTAAGGCCATGTCGATGAAGCATGTTCATTTGTGATCAGAAACAAAGGGAGAGGGAGGAAAGAGCTAAGGAATCTCCGTAGTTGAGTCCCCCTACCACATACGGAGCCAGGTCCCTTGATTTCCATCAAAAAAACTCACAACCGTGTATTCCCCACAAGTCCCTTGGTTCCATGCAGGGATTTCCCCCTCAGCCGCTGTCGAAGTATGGGGGCATTAACTGACTACTTGAAGCGATCGTAGCATGCCCGCAATCCTTTCGGTAATTATAAACTGGACGTACGTCGTATTCGTCATGTTACCTTAAATTTAAGTTAGCCCTGCATCTCTACGGAGAGCAACATGAGCTATTTAATTTTCCGTATACAAAATACGTTACCCAATCCCCTTTATGTTCATGTGGAGATTGATCCAGTGCTCCTTCGGGCCCGTGCGTTTCAGTGAGATTACAGAGGTGCAGTCAGTACTCCGACGGTTGAAAAGAATAGGATTGCCTAACTTGGACGTATCGGGCGCCAAATCAGGAACTATGACCATCCCTCGCAGTGCCATACGCAGCTCGCGAAACTCAGTCCTCAACGTCGACAATGAACCGTATCTTTGGTGCATCGTCTAGCAAGAAGCCCAAGCCCTCACTGCAAGATGCAATTGCCTCGGTGAGATTCACTGTGACGTTTCGGCTTGGTATTCCCATTTATCCCGTTCAGTAGACAGATTCAAGGATGTCTTCCATTGAAGTCAAGATTAAGAAGCTAGACGGCGAACTCGCGCGATATAAAGAACAAATGAGCAAAATGCGTAATGGACCAGGCAAGGTGTTCAGTAACTCAGCGCATTCGACGATCAGTATCTCATATGGCGCGGGTATGATGTCCAGGATGCTATCCAGCAAAGAGCCCTCCGAACGCTGAAGCAAAAGCGTTTGTATGAATCACAAATCGCGCAATTAACTCAGCAGAGTTTTAATATGGAATCAGCGGCCCTTGCTACTGAGAATCTCCGTAACACGATGGCCACGCTCGATGCCATGCAGCAAGCAAACAAGGAGATACGAAAGCAATATGGGAAGATTGACATAGACAAAATTGAGGTCTTCCGTCCTTATCGCCTGTATTAAGCTTTGACACTGAAACAAGTGCAATATTTAGAACATTCATTACGATATGGAAGACCTGCTGGAACAAGCAAACGAGATCCAGGAATCACTTGGCCGCTCATATGCCGTTCCAGATGAGATCGACGAGGCTGACCTTGAGGCAGGTAAGCCAATCAGCCTGTAGAAGATCAACACTACGCTTGTAGACTCACTGAGTGGCACTAGAATTGGACGCGTTACAATTTGAGGAGGAAGAGGAAGGCACTTCATATCTAGCTGATCTCAACAAAATACCCGACTTTGTTGATGAACCACCCGTTGAACAGACAGAGGTTAGACTGCTTCACTTATCAGCTTCCATCACTTACGCCTTTCATGTTCAAGGCGCCAGAGCAACACGAAGCCATCAAGACTACGGGGTGATTTTTTACATCATTCGGTAATGATAAGCAATGCACTTGCATGTAGATTAATACCCAGTACTGCCTTGTATATGTGCCTATATCTCTAAACTGCTATGTTCATTCTGAGTGTGGTGACGTGGTTATTCATTTCCGAAGTGATGTGTGTTAGGCCACCTAAAAGCGCGCACCGCTTTCACCTCCCTGAATACTCGACAGGGAAGTAGCGGTAACTTCGTTCATCCATACCGCCTTCCTTCGGCATCTTCCGCAAACCAGTCATCCAGCTTTCTTGTTTCCTCGGCTGTGGCAATGTTTACAATGGTCGATTTACTCTGTGAATCTGTATAGCGTGAATTTTCACTGGGTGAATGGTTCTGGCCGTAAAGGGAGCCGAACAACTTACATGACTCCAATGCTTCAATGCCATTCTCCCGCCCAATGCCGCTCTCCTTCATCCCACCCCTAGAAAAATATAAGATCAATTGTAGCTAGACCGAAATTATTGCCTACTTGAGAAAAAGGTATTTACGTACCAGGGGGAGCTTGGGTCGTTACGGTGGTGCGTGTTCACCCAGCATAGACCCGATTGGATATCAGCGGCTACTCGATGAGCTTTGGACAAATCCGAAGTCCATATTCCAGCTCCGAGACCATATTTTGAGGCGTTCGCCAGTTGAATGCCTTCTCGCTCATGCTAGATAACTTCAGCCGCTGCGAACAACATGCTAGTAGATAATTCACTGACGTACTTCAAATTGTTTCACCACTACCACGGGTCCAAAGATTTCCTCCCTCCAAAGCGTGTCTTCCACGTCGATATCAGTGACGACAGTAGGGGGGAAAAAGGCGCCTTTTGACAGGTCGTAGCCATCAAGTGGAGAACGGCCGGACATGCGCTTGCCACCCGTCACTATCGTTCCACTTACTTTCTCTGCAATCATAGACTCAATGCGGCGTAAGTGGTGTTCAGAGATAACTGTTCCCATTGTTGACTTGGGATTTAGGGCTGACCGAAGAGTTGAGCCGACTACATATTCATCAAAGTGGGCGAACTCACGGTTGCCCATTCGCTCCCTGATACTTTCGGCTTTCTGGACAAAATTGGCTAGGAATTGCTCATATATACCGGACTGGACTATAAGCCTCGTTCCTGAGACGCATGTCTGACCAGAAGCTACGAACGCCGCGAAGGCGGCCCCGTTGACCGCCGACTCAAGGTCAGCATCATCGAAGATTACGATTGGCGCCTGGATTGAAGGAGGTGGTGTGGGTCTTGTGATGACTTGTGTGGCCTGACGGCAGGATAAAATCGGTACAGACCTTCCCACCCAACTCTGCTGTGAAGGCTGCCATGTTGGAACCAACAATAGCACCCAGCGCCTTACCGGTGCGTGTTCCTGCCTGGTGCACAAAGCGTTCAAATTCTGCATGACTTCAATAGATCAATAATAGCTCACCGTGATGTCCACCTTACGAATCAGCGGGTTGCTGGCGATCTCTTTGCCCGTTGTGTGTCCTGGCCCTGGGAGGACAGACAGGACGCCAGAAGGAACTGTGCAAAGCTTAACATGAGTATGCCATGTTGATACCTGTCCGCGTTATTACTCACGACCAGCTTCCTCAGCCATCTCCGCGAACTCGAGGACAGTGATTGGGGCAAGCTGGGACGTACATGAGAAAATATCAAGTTTTAGAATAATATAACGCGGACCTCAGACGGCTTCACGATTACGCTATTACCAGCCGCTAGTGCAGGAGCTATCTTCTTCACAGCAATGAGGAGAGGATGGTTAAATGGCTATCTCTTGCGACATTAAAGAAGTGTGGTGGCAAATGGAGAAGCAGAGACTCACGGTAATCTGGGCTACTACCCCAAGAGGAATGCGCTGGACATAATTTAACAGTTTACCTTGCGTCGGAGCAATGAATCCTGCTGTCGTTCGCAGCAAGGCTGCATAATAATCACTATAGTTGGCGAGTGGTAAACACGAAGGTCAAACGAGGATGGAAGGCACGTACAGCCATTCAGGCAAGCGAGCTAGTTGTGCCCTCATTTCTCTGATAGCTCTCCCCGTCTGGAGTGTTTCTTTCTGAGCTACATCCTGGATCCGATCTTCAAGGATCCGAGCTAAGCAACTGAGAACCTCGGAGCGAGCTATAGTTGGGGCTTTAGACCAGACTCCAGAGTCAAACACCTCTTGAGCATTCTGGACTGCCAAGGAAACGTCTTCGCCGGTCACTGAAGCAACACTAGCAAGACCACGACAAGATGTGGATGGCTGGGCTCAGGTTCCAGCAACTTTGATAGATAAATACGACTCAACGCACGAGCAGAGCGTTTCTCCGTTGGCAGGGTTAGCAACATCAAGCCTATCAAGTGAAAGTTGAACATGAGCCTCTAGTATCTCTTGTGACATACATATCTTGCGTATGGCCATGAGAGTAAACTTTGTCACTCAAGACGGGCTTAGCATGCGGGGCGTAGAAAGACCGTATATTGTGGAACCTTCTCTGACGTTGGTTATATCCTATAAGTTCGCATACAAAAATCGCGGGAGCTACAATCGACCTTACCGTCTGAGTGAGAAACATTCCAGGAGGTGGTTGTAAACTTGTGATGGATCAAGGGCGCTTATCAAAGCGCTCAAACGAGTCGGAACCGAGAACATTGAAAACCCACAACTTACCCCACGAGCCAATGTATAGATGCATACTTAAAAATTCGAGTTGTGGTCGACTCATGCCTCTGCTGGAGCTAGGGTCAATGCGTCGCTCGATGGCGACCAACTTGAAGTGGTGATGGTACCACTGGACAGTGGAATTGTGCTGGGAGCGGTAAGTCACGGGACCAACACGGGATCGCGTCAGTCACATGACGTTACGTGCTTGTGGCTGTTGACCTGTACAGTGTAAGCTTTCAATGGACCTTGTTTTCAGTCCCCCCTGGCTCAACCTTATCTCCTCACCACCATCATCTCATTTCCTCCTCCCCGCCACTTATAATTTCCCATGCCAGCTGCTGTACGACGCTCGAGTCGTACTGTGTTGACGAAGCCTGCATCGAAAGTGCCAGCGAAGGCACCAGCGAAAGCAGATCAGAAAGCTGCTGTGAAGCCCAAGAGTCAGCCTACAAAGAAACGGGCCGCCTCGCCTACAAGAGCGGCTTCGCCCGCTCCCAAACGAAGTCGAACAGCAGAGGCAAGAAAGTCTGAGAATGCTGCGCCTCTGAAAAAACCTGCCTCGAAAGCGAAAACACCCGGGAAAAACGCTACGAAACCTCCTGCCACCACCAAGAAAGCTGCGACAAAGCCTTCACCTATCTCAGAGAAGCCAGAGAGGCGCGTTGCTGCGCCCATCCCTCAACAGAAGCCGTATTTCAATCCCCTTCCAACACCCCCACCCAAAGAGCGACCTGGGCTTCTCCTTTGGGCATGGGGTGCAGGTAACTTCGGTCAGTTCGGCATGGGGCCCAATGTCCTTGGCGAGCTCGATAAGCCTCGTAAAAACCCTTGGGTTGAGCAAAAGGTTCAGTCAGGCGAGTTTGGCGAGGAAGGAGCTGGACTTGAGGCGATTGCTGCAGGCGGAATGCACACCATCTTCATAGATGAAAAAGGAACCGTGAGTCGAGGCTTCGGGGACTCATCAGTTGTTTACCTCTAACTAGATTCTGCCTTAGGTCTGGACTTGCGGAGTGAACGACGACGCTGCATTGGGTCGAGTGACCAAAGATGTTCCCGACCCAAATAACTCTGGATCCTTCCTAAGCGTCGATGAGCTAATCAGCATACCACATCCACTTCAATCGCTCGTCGATGAGGAATTTCGCGCAGTCAAGATTGCTGCCGGCGATAGTATCTCCGCCGCAGTGAGCACAGACGGAGAGCTGCGAGTGTGGGGTACTTTCCGTGTAAGCGACCGCTCATGCCCCTTCCAACGATTTATCGCTCACTTCAACTTAGGCAAACGAAGGTTCTCTCGGTTTCTCCACTGGACACAAGCATCAATTCACGCCGGTCCCGATCTTAACCTTACCACACAAACCCGGTGATGTCGAGAAAGTTTCATCGATTGCTTCTGGCAGTAATCATCTCCTCGTACTGACTACGCATGGAAATATATACACATGGGGAGCTGGCGAACAGTCACAGCTGGGCCGTAAACTCATAGAACGAAGAAAAATTCACGGAACAGTGCCTGAGAAGATTACCCTGGGCATTCGAGCCCGCAAAGCGGTCGTTGTCGGTGCTGGTAACTATCACTCGTTTGCAGTGGACGATCAAGGAGATGTATGGGGTTGGGGGCTTAACACCATGGGCCAAACAGGGACTGGTTATGAAGGGACGTCTGATGATGAAGTTAAATTGCCAACGAAGGTCATTGGCCTCAGCAAGGAGGAGTTGAAGGGTGAGACCGTTGTAGAAATTGCTGGTGGAGAGCACCATACACTTTTCCTCACATCTGACGGCAAAGTCTACGCTGTTGGCCGATCAAATTGTAGCCAACTCGGGCTCGCTGATGATGACGAAGCCCTCAAAGACCGTGCATACCCGGATTTCATCCCTACGCCTGTCCTAGTCAAATTCCCTGATGACGATGATCCTGTGAAGCATATATCTGCTGGGACGCATAACAGTATGGCCGTTACAGAGGAGGGTGCTTTGTATGTTTGGGGCCAGGGGACGCAGGGTGAACTTGGTGTTGAGGATGTGGAGGTTAAGACGCCCAAGATGATTGTCCGCCGAGAGGGCGGTTCATGGGCCGCAGTCCATGTTGCCTGTGGCGGCCAACACACATTAGGCCTGTTCCGCAAGAAACAATAGATATTTATTACATTTGTTTAATTGTTCACTGCATTTCTCCTCACATAGTCGCATAGTACATTTATAGCTTTAGTCCAATCCACCAGCATCACGTACCGAGCATAAGCTCAATGGATCTACCACACCTTGGTCTTCGCCCTAAGCTCAAGACGCAGTAGGGAAAGAACTAGTAGTAAGTTGCTGCAAGTCGACCAACGATGTACTTCTCGGTATTGATTGGGGGGTATTTTGCTTGGCCATCGGGCCCAGCACAGTTCGGGAGGCATGCTATCTCTGCACTGAAATTAGGATTGCAGAAGAAAGCAACCGACTGGCGAGCGGGAGTGATAGTCTCTGTCTCGCTGATCTTTTTGGCAGGTGGCGCGACAACACGGTGAAGAGTTGAACGGAGGAGGTCGTTACTCCAACGCGATAGTAAGTCTCCGACATTGATGACGACAGTACCAGGCTGCAATACCATGTTTAGGCCAGCACAATAGCACAGAATAATGAACGTACTATTGGTGGCGCTGCATGGAAAACCTGAGTGTGCGGATTTTGCACCTCAAGCCCACCAACCTGAAATTCAATCAGGACGGAGTCTACCAAATTAGCCACCCACTCACCGAATCCTGAAAGAGCAATGTTACTGTACCATAATCTGAGTCGGCAGGTCAGAAACGCTTGACCAGAGCATTGAATATGCATACCGCTATGAGCGCCAGCACGAGCTTGACCCTCCTTTTCGAGGATCGATCGCTTGACGGGGGGATACGACAATAATCGAAGGTTATGGCACTGATCGTTGATTTTATTGTCGAAGTAGGTTTCTTCAAGTCCGAGGCCGAGCGCAATTGACCTCATTACAAGAACATGGAGATCATGGCAAGTCTGCGTGTTGGGTATTCAGATACTCCACTCAGCAATCAATATATAGGCTTACTTGGTAGAAATCCAACATAGTACGCTTGAACTTTGGAGCATCGGTTTCTTGGGGCCACTGGTTCTTCCAAGTTGAGTCCCAGTCTCTGCCAATTTCCATGGACTCTTTGAAGTCAGGTGCTTTAGCTCGTAATTCAGCGATCTCATCCGCGTCTGCAGATTGAGTGACGCGTTCGCGGCCGACAGCAACATATCCACGATTTGAGCGAGGATCTTCCCAAGCTAGTTTAGACTGCATGAGATAAGGCGATCAATAATTGCAATTCAATAGTGATGAGACTTAGGTGGCTTACTTTGATATCCATTGGCAATTTGAAGAATTCGGCGCTCTAGTTGTAAAGTTACTTTAGACGCAATGCATGTAAAGGAGTCGGGCTACCTTGTTGAATACATTATGAATGGTGTCTTTGGGTTGATGCAGATCAGATCGTCGCTCGTATGGTGCTACAATTCGGGGCAGACACACCAGACGGGATACCGTGGCCAGCCAAGTAGATAAATCCACTTTCTTTGAAAGCAGTGACTATTTCTGTTGCAGTGGCCTTTTTTTCGGACTGAGACTTTGCTGCTCGGAATTTAGTAAAATCGATCACAGGGATATGGAATCTTTGCGTTCCCTGGGTTAAATGAATCAATGTTTATCCAGAGATAATTTCCATGTAACATACATTTGCAACAGTTGCTAATCCATAACGCGTGTACCATTGGGGGCGAATCGTGACGCGACGGAGCGTACTATTGCGGTATGAGGATTTCAAAGAAGGCGCGAAGAGCATCGAAAACAAAGCAGAAGGTTCGACAGGCAGAAGAGCTGGGCTAGAATTTCATTATATTGACAGTAGAAGCGATAAGCTCCTAAGCATGTGGTGACCCAGCGAATTAGGCCCGATCGAACAATTAAATGGCAAGAATGGCATGGACAAATAAATTGGTATCTATATACATATTCAATGGCTAAACTAGTTTACAGTGATGTTGCGGTCATACAAGCCCTTGAGGTGTTGGAAGCAAGGGGGTGCACGAAATACAAAACCTGACCTGGGGTCAGTTTATTTTTTAAGGCCATAGTGACCCGAACCAACCAACCATCGTGCGAAAAATTCACCAAATATGGTAGGAAAAAAGTCACGTGTCTCCCCTTCCCCTAACTTGGTTGTGACTTCCCTCACGATACACCTCTTCTTCACATTCTGTCCATCACCATTTCTGTGAGTACTGCAAGTTCAGCCCTGCGAGCATATTGCTGCTCCAAGATGGGACTGGAGAAAGCTAGCCTGCTAATAACCCAAAGTCCACAATCAGTACATTCCTCATTGAGTGATGCAAGCTTTTATGGTCTGTGTGCTCGTCCCAATCCCTCACCTGGGTTGGCAGTTGTGAATGAGCTGTCGTTGGGAGCTGGGTGTTGAATGCTGAGGTCAGGAATTGGCTATAGGCTCAAGGTTGGGACCGGGGTGGTGAATAATGACTCATGAGTTAACTATTGTGTCACAGATACTTGAATATTGCTGTATTACATATTTACCATCAGATACATATACAGTATAGCACTGAAATGGATCTAAACCTTGTAAATTTATGGTATTTTGCCTTAAATTTCACTATAAAAAAGTGACCCCCAAAAAAATTTAAGGCCTCTCGAGGACCAACCAACCAACCAACCCCCCTGTCGGGCGCTTAATTTCGTGCACCCCCTTGGTTGGAAGAAAAAAGTTCATCCGGTGCGATTGTAAGGAATCGCGTTTGGCGAACGCAGGCGACGTAATAGTGCCATCAGCGTCTTACCTCCCTCTGGACCCCACCTATCAGTGAAATAAACGTCTAGCAGCTGGCAACAGAAGCTGAGTCCAACTTACTCTCCAGCAGCAACCTCTGCACAGCATTTCTCGAATTCCTCAGACACAGAAACTTCGTCCCACTTCTCCACAACATAATCCTGGATGATACGGATTGAGCCGGAGCGTAAGATTAATGAGACAGTGTACGTCACCTCAACTAATGCGTGAAGTTCTTCCCATATACTAGTGGCAAGGAGGAGCGCGAAGCTTGACTGAGGTGTTACGGTAGACATCAAGTGTTCCAATGCAAGGGCCGCAAGGGATGGCATGGAGTACCGATGAGCAACTTGGTACATTGATAGAGCTGAGGCTGGTGGCGGCGTTGGCGTAGGGTGAGGGTGAGGATCAGGCGTAGAATGGTTCCGCTGTGAGCGAGGAGAAATAGGGTAGTGGGATGAAGATGCATAATTAGCTTTGGGTGCTGAGATGGGAATCGGAACAGTCTTAGATCTCGATATACTCGACGTACTCGCTACACCGAGATTCGTGGAGGTAGAGGCGGTATTTGTGTTACCGCTCGCACGACGTGGAGTTGAGGTTGTGCTACTGGCCTGTCGATTAGAAGTGGAAGTGCTGTTATTTGATTTCGCAGGCGGAGGGACACCCCGTACATTACTCGGAGGTGTTTCTCTACTACCAGAACTTGTCGAGGCTATCGGAGGCTGTAATGCTTTACCTGTCTTGGTATTGACTTCATCGTTCGATCGAAGGCTCCCCCCGCTAGTTATGCTGCGAGTGTCGCCAGTGATACTGTCCTCAGCGTCATTATTCTTGTTGAAAGTCTTCCAATCCCATTCGTCTCCACGAATATGAAGCCATTTAGCATTCCATCCAGCCTCAATACTTTCCACTGCAACTCTAGGGTCATCATGTTCCTTGAACAGAACCCAATTCGCATAACAAAACTTCAGAAGCCAGTAGATGGTCTCAAAATCCGCCTCCTCGACGACAACGGTGTATAACTTCCGTTCGCCCGGAGCCGGAGTCTGAGCTTCTAAGAATGAAGAGCCGAGCATAGTTGCAAAGTATTCAGATCTTCGAGTAAGGATGTCAGAATGCGCATATATGTATCGTTTCCGCGCCGTTGTCTGATGAGAGAAAAGATGACTCGAGGACGCAGAGTTAGGTAGCCCAGAAGGTGTCTCAGAGATAGTCGCTGACGATCTCAGTTCTGGGCTCATTTTCTCCAGACAGATAAATCTAACGTCTCCCGTATCTGCGGGCTAGTCAAGACATGGTCCATCAAGGTAAATGGTATACGCACTGGCATTGTCTAAAGACGCCTCGAGGCCATCAAGAAGGTCTCTAGGCACATAATAGGCTGAGGGATGCTGAGGGAAGAATGGTCCAACGGGGCTGTGAATCTGAATACAAATAACGAGCGAGTCAGTCTCTCTAATCCTCTGGTTTTCTAGCAAGGTGGAAAGAGGAGGCAAGGGATACTCTAGTATAGGGATTATTTCAGACGAAGTCCGAAGGAGATAATTGCGTGTACTTACCCCAAACTTCATTTTCTTGCCGGAATGTCCAATCGTTGTGCCAAACTTGCCACACCCATTCAGGGCGCGAACCTCGTTCACCTAATCTATCGTCCTGACATCTAATGGCAGCCATGATAGAGGCAGGAACTTCATAGTCGGCTTGCGAAAAATCCATCATCATAGACGTGATATAGAGGGACAAGGTTTGGGGTCCATCCCTTCCTTGCGTTGAGTCGCCTTCAAGAGTACGAGCTAAATGGTGTATGTATGAGAGGCATCGACATAGCAGATCCTTGGAAGGCCAACACACCGACTTCCAGTTTGAATTTGTCATCCCCCAACACAGGAGACTCCTTCAGAACTTCAAAGTTATCGTCCGTAATAGCAGCCCCGCCGGATTCTGACTCCTCTGAGGCTTGGACGGAATCTGGGGCTTCTACCCAGTCTCTTAGCTGCGCGACCTCGCGAATAACCCACTCAAATCCCTAGAAGTGGGGAATTAGTCCCTTGAGAAATGAAAGAGGAATTTCAACATACTGTAAATGTCCACTGCCTGTGCGAGTCCAAAGATGACCCCGCATGTAATCTGCTCCCAATCCTCATGTTAGAACTACGGTGCCACTGGAGTGAAGGACCTTGAGGCGTCGCGACCGAATTGGTAGATCTATTAGCCTCCCAGGGACCAGAAGCTCTTTGTCCAGACAACGAACCACTACTCGAGTGTACAGAAGGCGGCCTACTCTGGTGATACCTACTCGGAGCTGTCCACGGCCACGCCGGTCTGGAGAAAATTGGTGCACGCCCAGGTGAACTTGACAAAGGCGACGATATGCGCAAGTGTTCGGATGTCATAGTCGTTCACGTAAATGCTGGTCGGTTGCTTTATACCTCGTCCCAATCCGTGTGTTTGGCGGGTTGCCTAACTCACCAGAGAATGGAAGCAAGTCTTGGGAACTCAAGCAACGTCGTCGTCAACGAACTCAAAGTTTCCTGACATGTCGCGCTCAAGCTAATCAAGGAGACGCGTCTATTTTTGGAACGTAATCACACAATTTGGAATTACTATAGGCTAATATGTTTCCCAGAAAATGTCCTTCAAAACATCACGCATTACTTGAACCAACAGTTAGCATGTATACGGGGATCAGAGTGATAATTCACACATACATGTCCAATGATGGAATGCTTCCTCAGCTTGCCACTGGCCAAGGGGATTATGCGTATCTCTTAAAACTAAGCTTGCTGCTAGCTTTTCATTCTCGGCAGCTTCCCCTTTGACGACGTTCAGGTTAATCTCCCTCGAAAAGAGGCTCTTCAGGACGTGTTGGCGCAGAGGAGAGCCAAGATAATCGGAAGGACGCGAATTACGGAAAGTCAACGGTTGCTCGGGTGAGGTACAGAAAAAAACCTTCGAAGAGCTTATGAGTCCACAATACGACGGCGGAATCGGTACTCACGATGTTGATGAATTCAGTCTCATACTTTTCTACAGGAAGAGGTTCAGGGGAGTCATAGAATGCTCGACACTGCCCGAACACCTTCTCCAGGGTCAGAGTAATGGCTCTGGATGCTTTAGATTTGGCTTGTCCAGCGAAATTCTTCGTTTGGAATGTCAGATAAGTATTCGGTGCAGGGTAGGGGTGACATGGCACTTACCACGGCGATGATACCATCCTGGTGAATAGTTGCCTTCAGATCTTCCCAGAACTCAACTGTAAATATATGCTGTGGAACGCCGCCTCCGGAGAAACAGTCATGGACAACGAAATCAAAAAGATCCGCCTCCCGACCAGATTGTATAGAAGCCTTCCGTTCAGAAACCCACGCCCTGGCATCCTGTAAGAACACTTTTCCAGGACCTGGGTCAGGTAAACCAAAGTATGTTCGCGCGGCATTGTAGACCGCCGGGTCAATTTCAACGATGGTTGTGGAAACCCCATGGCGATTGAATGCTGTCGCTGATATACCAGCTCCAAGACCACTAATGGAGATGTTCAGTCCATTTTCATAGTCGCGAGAAAAATGCCTACATGATCAAAGCATTATTTAGATTACCTTTTTTCCCTTTGATGGTACTATTAACCAGTCGTACCGATTCTTGTAGAACAAAAGTTGAATATATAGAGTCTCCCAAAGGTGTACTGAATGAGTCCTTCCAAGGTGGTGTATCATCGATTCGTCCAATCTTCGAGCCGAGCCATACCCCTCCCAGGATAGAATGGTCAGCGCGAAGGTATCGAACTGAATGCATCTCTTCATCGGGTTCTCCGTTAAAGTTAGGGGGTGGAAGGGCTTCGCCAACAGATATGAGGCCAGTAACCGACTGTACAGATGAATGTATGACAAGGGGAAAGTCGGGCCGAGTGTACGTCTCTATCAGGGGGTGCGGGAGCACCGGGGATTGGAGGAAGGGATATGACCCAGCAAAGAATGCGGCCAGAACTGTCATTACAAATACTTTCATTCGCGTAGGATTTCCAGAATCCTGCTTGCTCAGATGACTGGATGACCGACTCTTCCATGTCGCTATACCCAACACGCATGAGAGCCAAGAAAGGAAGATATACTTGGGAAGTATTAGAAATCACACTGGCAAAGCAACAACAATTTCCTTACTATCTGGCTATCGGAGAGTCTATTATTGAATGGCAACTTTGCAAGCTGCGTTTGAATAAATTCGGAGGCAGCCAAGCTGCATATTATAGCTGCAATGGGTCGACTAGAGCTTTCGTCTTGGCTTTGAGTGAGCTGGCAAGGCCATTGTAATGCTATAAGCTTCACTTGTTAAACAAGAAAAGTGCCACTCACTTCAATCTTCGCAGCGATCATTGTGCTTAGATAGCCCACGGGTGCAAGAGTCAATATATGCGTTATTGCCGGACCATAGATGGGATCCTTCTTCCTCGCCGTCAAAGCTGCTACCCAGTACGTCGCTTTTGGAGCTACCGCAAAAAGGAGGGACAGTATGAGAAGTAGAAAACTTCTGCTAAGCCTGACTGGTACGAGTGCTGCAAGTCCTAAGGACGCGATGAATATCTTTTTCAATAGGTGGTTGGTCGGTACAGATGCGTAGATTGGGGTTAGTGTGCGTTCGTAGGCAAAGATATATAGAGCCAGCACAAGGACTGGCAGTAGAAGTTCAAGAAATCGACGCAACAGCGGCGACGATTGCGAAGCATTTTCCTTGGGATGCGTCGTCTGCTTCGCATCTGACCGTTTCCCAGCTTTCATCTGGGCATTTGGCATGGTGGTCGAGTGGTAAGAGTGAAGGATGAGACATAGTGGCGTTGCTGCCAGATAATGATGAACGTCCTTCGATCGGAGGTTGTAGAAACAGACGCGAAGGCGACCACGTCACGCGTCAGACAGAAAACACCATGATATTTCCGTTCCTAACGTCTTGACATATATACTTCAACTACATACACCTTACACCCGAATTTTCTCTGCGAGGTTTTCCAATAAAGTACTCAACCGTCCGACCTCGTACTCAGCAAGCGTCTTATTATTCTCGAACGTTAGAGACTCGGTTAATGCAGGAAGTGTGGTTGCTCCATAGCCTGTATTAAACACTTCAGTGCGCCATGGTTGTTGCTAAAGAGGCATATCACTTACCCAGCCATTTACCTGGCGCTACACCGAGATGTTTGTACCACTCTCGATCCTTGATCCCCTCTTTGGAGAGGAAACCTCTTTCAAAAGCAATCAACTTGAGGTTCACCTCGTGAACTCGTTTAACAGCTTGACGGAGCTCACGAAGCGGGAATCCCTTGCGGAGAAGTTTGGGGCAAACCGGATATCCACTTTGATAGGCAAAACCCAACAGCACCTCGTCTTGAAGCTGTTCAACATCCTCAGAAACAACATTAGAGTCGTCACTCCGGCGACGGCGGCGACACTTAAGACCAAATTTCCTCATGATTCGGCATATTATTCGTCTGACTGTTCTCCTTGGTCGCCATCGCATTAGTCTTCTAAGCCATCGCATAAGGTCCCGTTCTGCGGCATGCTTTTCCAGATCGAGACCGATGCTAGCGACTCTCAGTTTATGTATCGACGACCGGAGAGGAGATAGATCGACGTCGATGGATTGTGAAGAAGCAATTTCTTCCACTCTGCAAAGTGGCTCAGCATGTCGCAATTATATCGATATAATGGCATTTATGACTTGCCGTTCAAGATAAGTACCGAGCTCTTCCGCATAGTGCGTAGTGTTGAACGGGAGGACAAGAGAGCCAGATACCCTCAGAGTTTGCAAGCCCAGGTGTTTAGCAACTGCTACCTGAGTCGGAATGTCAATCCATGGGCCTTGACAACTTATGTATGGGCGAAGATTACATACATGTCGGAAGAAGCCAGGATCGCCGTACAGCTCCTGCCACCTCTCGGAATCATAAATAGAGTGGTAGTGATATACTGGGTCGTGCAGCGTCGAACTGAATCCTCCGTTCGAACAAGGAATCTAAAGTGATGGAAGCTTAAGTACGTGCGACACCTTCATATCTTGACGTACCCCAATCCACTGTAAGAACACAGTGTAGTCGCTGCCTGACCCGAGCGGATTGACACCAATACTTGTTGATGCCATTATTTGCTTTTCATCCATTGCAGCTAGATCTGATCGAGCCATGGGGGAAGAAGGTGCAGTCTTGCCGAACAATTTCCCAGTATCATTGGTCGCGCTCCACAGAGAACGTCCTTCTTCGGTTGGGTGTGGCAGTTCTTCAGCTGTTTGTCGGATAAGATGAGCGAGCAAAGGTGACCCGGAAACAGAGAACCGCGAGCCCGAAACAGACGAATCTGTCCTCGTAAACTGTGAACACCCTATAGCGTCGAGAGGATACGGGCTTCGCTTACCCAAGTTGAGATATGCAACAACATTCGCATCCAACCATGTTGCAAAATCTTCGCCATATTCCGTAGAACCAATTAAGCCATACTGAATGCCCATATATACGTCAATGCACCAGAGATTAGGACGTAGCTCACCTCCTCCGCGTCCCAACTAGCAATGACAATAGTCCTAAGTGGTTTCCAGCCTTTGCGTAACAGCTCGCCAAAGCCACGGACGAGTTCATGAACAGACGCAGTTCCACTGCTAGGATCTGCTGCCCCCATGACCTAGATGGACAGCGTTATTCGGTCGTCAGGGAAAGAGATCACAGAAGACATCTTACCCAAGCTGGAGAAAGTGATCATTCGTACATCATTAAACAGATACCAACCCTAGTCTGCAGGGAAAGTTCGTACCATCCCGATGATTCCCAAGCATAACCACCTCATTACGGATAAAGCCAGGAATAACACCAATAGTATTCCAGATAGGTGTCACTTTCTCGTCAACTAGAGATGATCGTTTTAGTTAGTGACTCTGTATGGAACGAGTGGTTTGAAGTTTGAACAGACCCTTGTTCACGAGCTTCACTTCCATATCTTCCCAGCTACCTCCTTTCACTGCCTTGTCCAACAAAACTTTAGCGTTCTCCCAAGATATCGGCAAACTGGGTATTTTGGGTATGTTTGCCGCGTCTTGTCTGGTGCTATTCTCATACGACGGATAACCAGGTGTCGTGGGGTCACCAGGATAGACAGATAGATATTGAACCGAGCCTCGTTGAACGGACGTTGGATTCCTGGCTGGCCCATAGGGATACCTAGCTCATAGCTATCGTGAGGTCTTCATGATTCGCACTCGTGGCCAAATTGCTTACACTTGATACCCATTCTCTACAGTAACTGTGCCGTCGTCACGGACGTCCGAATAAACGAGGACTCCAGCCGCTCCAAGCTCTTGGGCACCTTTGACCTACAGTATGAAATGGTCGTCATCACGAATAATAAGAGGAATTAGAGAAGCCTGTACTTTGAGCCCCCGGAAGATTCCACCGTATCGACAAATGACAATAGTACCAGTGAGGTTAACTCCTACACATTCTCTTTGATTGATCGGTGATGAATAAATGGATATCTAATCACGTCACCTCTGGAAATAAGCGCATTATAGTCCTTATGTGCTGTCTAATAAGTAACTGTATGTGTATATAGCATAGCTTGGTCTCGCATACCTCTTGTGTTCCATAATTAGCATACACAAGCTTCCCCTTTACTGTACCAGCACGGCTCAGTCCATGGAAAGTTGGAACCGAATCAGCATATAGATGAGCTTCAGGATCTGTCGAGTCAGCCTTCTCTATAAGATCGGCTTGCCAAACTGTAGTGCCATTCTCAGCAATCACGGTGAGTTCCCTCTCGAGCGGAGTGTTCATGACAGGAAAATACGTGTCGATCCAAGCTGATGGTTTCCTTAGCTTGGAGATAGATTCGGTCGCCTGGCGAGACTCCTTAGATCCAGCATGATAAATGGGTTCCTGAGAAGGCGGTGATATTCCAAGTTCACGCTGGAGGAGTACAAGGAAGTCTTTGGCAGTTTGTAGGTCTTGAGGGGATCCAGCCAGGTGTGGCTTCGTAGCGAATTGTCGCGACGCTATCATAGCACTCGCTTCATTAGGAACGGATCTTAATGATAATCAGACAATTTCGCTGCGGCCACGCTCGGCTCACTCACAAGAACACTTTCTCTGCTTCGCGCCCAAAAAGCAAACGCCGACCATGAGGGGGTTTATTCTCCTGGTGTGGACTCAAGGGCCAAAGACGATATGCGCAGAAAAGGATAGTCAATACTCCCATCAAAGTGGCCCTCCATCCAAATGTGAATGCGAGCCATCTTCTGTCCGTTGCGGGTTGAATTGCAGATACTTGAGCCCTGTTTTTGTCCGAAGCAAAAATTTCTACTGGACGCTTTTCTTCAACCATTTCAACCTTCAGACGGTGTAGTGAATAGAAAAGATGAGTGAGAATATTTGAGAGCGCGACATGTGCAAGTGGGAAGTAACGGGAAAGTGTCTATTCTTAGCTGTAGCTACTTCGGCACCCAGGACCTATGGTACAAGAATTTATATAAGTCAATAATATCGGCAATAGCCGTCCATGTTGCAGTCCATTCAGGTATAGTATTACGTTCTTTTACCAGAAGTATCTGCTTCTATTTGTTCCAAGCGTCGACCATTTCGTCATTATTTAGCTAAGACAATGCAGGTTCTGCTAGGAATGTACACCTAAATCCGTGTATTAAATCGGATTTCAGGTTATAACAGAGCATGATGCATACCTGTAAGAAGTTCTTTCTTCCATTCCATTCCAAATCCGTCGTGAAAAACTTGGAATCGAGGGCAACGTTATCGAAGCCCCCAAAGCGTTTCTCGTCGCTACTCAGCACAATCCCGTACTCGCCAGGGTCCTCGACTCCGACCCGATAATCCGAGAAGCTTCGCGTAGGGTGAAAATTGAATACGAATAGTAGCCCAGCACGTTCGTATACCAAAATCTTGTCGACCTCGTGTTTCAACGAAACAAAGGCCTGGAAAAGGCCCATTAAATGTCAACATAATACAGAAGGAAACGATGCACACAAACCTGCGGTGCTTCAAGCCAGCCGTATTTGGCCGCGGTATGGTTCATAGCAGCATCAAAGTTATTGAGATATTTATAGCGCAAAAGGGGATCGTCGACAACGTTCCACTGCCGCCGAGCGTAGTGGAAAGAGTTGTTGTTGCCTGCACGAGGGAAGTCTAACCACTGCCCACAGTTTTAGTACTTTGGTATTCCCTCTCAGGAGGAAACAAACCTCAGGATGACCAAATTCATTGCCTTCAAAGTTCAGGTACCCTTCCCCGCCCAATGAATGAGTAACCAGTCTTTACAAAGGCGTAGTATGAGACAGCAGGCTGAGCGTATCAACCATCTTTCGCGCACCGAATCATTTTATGCAACGCTAATCCTCTGGCGATTGCAGGCGTCAATTCGGTCAAATCAGACATATTCGTATCTGAGGCTCCATTGTTGAACGTTCCAACCGTGACTATACAACAGTGCTTACACATTTCCTTGTCCATGAGCCAGAAGGCTATCGTCTTATCACCGACAAGAGCCTGGTCGTGACTTTCGCAGTACGCGATACTCTTCTCGCCATGGCGCCTATTAGTCAAGGTGTGGACAATGTTTCCAAGATCCCACTCATCATCGCTCTTGTGCTTGAGAAGTTTAATCCACATGTCCGGGATGGCCATAGAGAGACGGTAATCGAAACCGACACCTCCTTTGTCCACAGGCATGCCAAGAAGGGGCATGCCTGAGACATCTTCAGCGATTGTAATCACAGAAGGATACAGCGAGTGCAGAGCATCGTTCGCCTGGGAAATGATATTGATAATTAGTGAGGGTGACGAGACACTTTCCATCTTACCAGCATGAGATAGACAACACCCTCTTCGTCCTGACCGGGACCAAAGTATTCATGGTATCCTCCGGAGAAGCCAGTGCCAATTCCGTGATGAACATACATCATACTTGTCACACCATCAAACCTGAATCCATCAAATTGATACTCTTCCATCCAGAATCTCAGATTGCTGAGCAAGAATCTGAGCACCTCATGATGACCATAATTGAAGAGCCGGCTGTCCCACAAGTCGTGTCTTCCCTTCCCACCCTCATGGAAGTAGAGGTGATCCGTGCCATCGAACTCGTTTAACCCGTCCAGGACGTTCTTGCAAGCATGGGAATGCACGATATCTAGGAGGACCGTGAGGCCCATGCCGTGGGCTGTGTCGATGAGCTCTTTCAGGTCCTCGGGTGACCCGTAGCGTGAGCTCGCTGCAAAGAAGCTAGTGACTTGATAACCAAATGCTGAGAGTATATGCGATCAGGATCGCTCTCATGTCAAATAGCAGAAATAAAACACACAGGCATAATATGCGTGCTCCATTACGGCCATGAGCTGAATCACATTGTATCCAAGATTTTTGATCCTAGGTAAGACGTTCTTGGTGAACTCTTTGTACGTTCCCACTCTACCCTCCGGGGACGAAATTCCAACATGTGCTTCGTAAATCCCCACGTTATTGGCTTTCCCAGGCCTGGCATTTTTGAAAGTGTACCTTTCGGAAGCAGGAGGATTCCAGAACCGAGCCTCATAAACGGGAGAGACGTTAAGGTCCTGCGTAACGCGCTTTATCCATGCTGGGAGTCGTTCAATTCGCGACCCAGAAGGAAGAACCATGGAAATCTATCAATTATATTCACGAGTACCTGTTCGGGTGAACTTCGCAACAACCGACCTTGATTTTGGAATCGTGAGGGATGACACATGTCCCAGCGGAAGTGGGAGGAATGACTATTTCCCAAACGCCATACTCATCTTTCTTCATAGGATGAGACGTACGGTTCCACTCATCTAAATCCGTTTTCAGCACCGAATATATGCGCGTAATTCTCATGAGTCTCACTGAAATCACCAATCAGGTACGCCTCCGTTGCATTGGAGGCCCATTCGCGATATACGACGGTCCCGTCGTTGCCAACATTGAAGCCAAACTTCAAATATCCCTTGGTGAATTTCTCATAACCTCCTTCGTGTTCGTCCAGAGTGTCCTTCCATTTCCTGAATTTGTCGTGCCTGGATACAATCGCTGGTACGTTTTGATCAAGCCAGGGATCAACTTGGAGCACGGTCTTTGGCTCAAGGGGAGCGGTAGGCATGGTATCGATGATGGTGGTGCAGAAGATACAAAGTTCGAGTTGAATTCCACAAGTAGGTATGACCCTTTCGGTAGTGTTGTATGACGTAACATAGTGATCGAAGAATAGATAACGGCGGTACAATATAATTTAATCTAATCTAAGCGGTATTAATCACGTTTGTGTTCGTTCGAGCGAGGGATGGCATAAAGGATCGCCTGCAAAAGTCGGTGTGAGCACTTAAAATGCATTTGATACGAATATCCCCCACCTATTAAGTACAAGACCCTTCAAAGCGCGAATTTCTCTCCGCATCTCATCCTCAGCCGGTCCCAGCGAATTATTCATCCCGGGTGGTCGATAGGGTAAATATACTTGAGTGCTGATGTATCCAGTGAAGTCCGACAGTGATTGAAGGGTGTGTTGAAAGACGGAAGTCACAGTAACGTCCTTCTTCTTTTCGACTTTAGGCATAGCAGCAGAGAGAGCACGGAGAGATGATTTGAGTGGAGTTGGTGCGGGTGGTTTTGGCAGCTTATACGTCCACCGCATTTGCCTCGGCCCAGGTGTTGTTGAAGACAAGCCTTCCTCATCAACTTTACCTTCGAACAAAGGACAGCTGGTGAGAGTTTCCCAGAGAGCGTTCTAAAACATAAATGAGAGTTACGCATAAGAATGTAATTCAGCATACCTCAACGGCAGCCCCTTCTGGCGACGTTAAGTAAGGTAGCTTAGCTTCCATGACTTGAAATAACTCCTCCGTGGTTGGCTGTTCGTCGCGGTTGAGTTTGGTAAAGTCTGCTACTGCACATCTTAGCAGAGATATGGTCGGCAGCTCCTCAGGAATCATATCTTTCTTTAAGATATCGTCGATGGATGTACAAGTAGCAAAGTCATCAGGTTCCCTATATGGTTCAGGACGAGGTAGGATAGAGAAAGACTCTGCTTGTGACTCCTTCAATGCCGCCAGGTCGGTGGTGAGCTTTCGCAATAACGAAAGATGATGCGACTTGAGGGATTGGCGTGCCAAAGATGTACGAACAATGCGAGGAAGGAGAAAGCGCTTTACATCTTATGAGGCTATAGACATTATCAAGTTGAAATGGCACGCACGTGATAAATAAGGATGAGGGCTGCTGAACCTCCAAGAATCCACGAAAATACCCGCAGTATACCGACTAAGAGGTTCGGGAGGATAGAAGGAGGTAGAGGAGGATACGTGCGAGGTGGAACTACAGGTATCTGCTGGGGCTGTACGGTCTGACTATGAGTGCCGTATTCAAGAACAAGCACGATACCAAGCTACCCACCAGGTCCCTTAGCAGTCCGTCAATTTCTACCTCCGTCAACCCCTTCTCAATAAGAAAGCGGCGTTTGGCAAGGACATCTTGATTTTGCACTTGCTGTGATGTCAAGAAACCACGAGCACGCAAAAGCAATTCTGATCTGTCTTCGTTGGATGGGTTCGGCGGTGATGGTGTTGGGAGACTTGCGGCGGACGGACTGGGTTCAGGAGGAGAAACAGAAGAAATCGTTTCGCTTGTAGATGTAGAGGACAATGGTTGTGAATCATTCCCGCGGGGTGAGCCTATGCCTTGCTGTGGGCTTCTCGTATCTTCAGAATCATCGGCCATTGCAGCACTGAAAGAATCCGTTTTAAACGCTTTGGTTCCGACAGACTGCGATAACGACTGAATATTGAATGGTCACGTGGTTTTACTGGGACTCCTAAAACCTCCTAAGACTCAGAGTTGATTCTACTACTTATGTGACACCGACAGTAATGGCGTAACTACTACTCATACGGTAATTTTCATTAAAGCCGTGCTCTTCCCTCAGTATACTCCATCTGCTCGTTGACCCAGTTTTGCAATGCAAGGACAAAGGCATCTACTTCAGATTTTGTATTGGTAGCGTGAACCGTCACGCGAATCCTCTCTTGACCTCTGGGTACGGCAGGATTAAGGACGGCACGGGCAATATAACCAATATCAATCAGATATTTTGCAAGCTTTGCAGCATGCGGCGACATGACGGGGATTATGGGCGCGATCTTCCCATGAACTTCGAAGTGTGGTTCGTCGAACTTGACTGAAAGCAGTTCACGGGGTATTGCCTTGGCCAAGGAAGATAGTTTGTGCCTTGTATACCAGGTCATTTCTTGTACACGTTCCGCCAGCTACGTAGATGTTGTAAGCAACTTAATCATGCCAAGAGGGCTCGACTAGCCATACTCACATCATCACCTTCTTGGCTTTCTAACATATCAACGGCACTGTCCATGTTGATGATTTGTGCACGAGTAGACGCCGTAGTGAAAACAAAGTTACGACATGCATTAATCAAATACTTTCGGACGATCGGAGAGCAAACGATGACGGCTGCATGGATACGATCAGGACGCTGTCATATAATATGCATGAGCTGAGCCTACTTACCTCCAGATGTTCCCATAGCCTTTCCAAAAGTATGAAGACGGATTGAGATGCTATTTTCGAGGCCTAGCATACACGTGAGGCCCCTGCCTTGGTGGCCCACAGTGCCGGTAGAATGTGCTTCATCAACAAATACGTGGCCCACGCCAGGCAGCAATATCTCGTTCATGGTCTCCACAATTTCTGCCAAGGGCGCAAAGTCCCCATGCATACTATATATTGCATCTGTAAGGATGAATACGCTGGATTTTCCGGCTTTGATATTAGGATATTTGGAAAGCACTTGAATCAACTGAGAACGGAGATCATCAATTGAATTATGTCGGAACGGGAAAAGAGAGTCGCGTGCAGCGGAGACGCGTAGACCGTCATGCATTGATGCGTGGACCAACTCGTCATAGATCACGACGTCGCCTCGCTGTGGCTGTTGAAATCGAGTCAATATTACTAGTCAAAGTAAATGCTCGTCGACTAACTAGTGTAGCCCACATCCCGACGTTGGCGTCTGCGCCAGAATTGAATACCAGAGCAGAAGGACCGTTGAAGAAGATTTTCAACCGCTCCTCGAGCTTGACATGCAATGGGGTATTGCCATCGGCGAGTCGCGACCCCCTAGAGCCGAGAATCTGAGGCTCTGCGTTCAACTTGCGGAGAAAGTTGGTGCGAAGCGACTGGTTAGTTGAG
The DNA here is from genome assembly GCA_014058305.1 of Pleurotus tuber-regium. Taxonomy (NCBI): domain Eukaryota; kingdom Fungi; phylum Basidiomycota; class Agaricomycetes; order Agaricales; family Pleurotaceae; genus Pleurotus; species Pleurotus tuber-regium. The sequence continues at coordinate 1,280,702 of JACFYU010000024.1, forward strand.
AACCCGAGATAGTCGTTCGAGAAGAAGTCCACAGTATTATCGGGGACAGGGAGAGTGAGGTCTGCTAACGGCACACCCTTCTTTGCGAAGAAGTCCAATGTTGCTTGTAGGGATCGTTCAAAGGCGTTAGACATGTTGTATCCCGAAGCTTGGATGAGATACGACGTATAAATGGGGCTTTTATGTTTTCTGCCCAACGTAGTCGATACGCAAGTACACGTTTTGCTGTAGCCATCACACCTTCTCTCCTAGATGTTCTTGATAGCATCAAGATGAACCATGAGCGTTGTTCGCATGCATGGGATCCTTGGTAGAAGCATTTGATATTATCCTTGCTAGGTGGACTGTCAGAGTCTACACGGACTGAATCTGAAATCCCGGACAATATGAAATCGTACTAGTCCTGATCGGTGCGACCTATGAATATCTGTATCAGAAGTTGATTCTTGTTGGGATCGCAGATTCAAAAGGTACCCATAGAAATCATTGATTGATTGAGAGCTTAAAGCCTTAAGCAGGACGACCATCAGCAACAGCATTGTGGGAGAGCGCACACAAAGTTAAGCAAAGAATCAGATTGTTTCCGAGCAGATATCCGTAAACTATTAGCTTTGGTCTCTTGTGGAGCACCTGGCGATGGTGATCACTCATACAGCCTTATCATTAACACTCCACGGCATAGAATCATCGCCAAGAGACGCATCGCCCTTCCGCGTACTTTTCCCGCCCGATTGGTCAGAAAGTATCACATCCAAAGCATAAGTTCCTTGCTGAGTTCGTGGGCCTGCAGTAGTATCGGTATCTCTTGTGCCATGCCTGGCATGCCAGGTAGATAGGGTTGCTTCTCTTCTTGTTTCAGTGTCTGTGCGAAGAGTGACAACCAAGACGATCAGGGTTGGCACAATTCCCTGGATGCAGGCCGGTCAAAAAATAAACAAGGAGATAGGAGGGGTATTACCGTGAGCTGTGATATGATATCAACCATTACAATCACGCCCGCACTGCCCACCACATTGAGTACAATGATCAGAATCTAAACGAGTTCAGTGTAGGCATATGGCTAGTCGATTGATTGCATACCCATGCCAAGGAATAGACAGCACCAGACTCGATGATGAGAAGGAGCAAAGACCGGTACCGCTCACTGAAAACAGATCGACCAATGATTCGCTCCATTTTACGATCGTGATACCTTCGCAGGGTCAGTAAGATCAGTCTTGCGTCAAATTTATTCCTACACACCAGATGCGCCCAGCAATGAGCGAAGTAACAAGCAAATTCGTGGTCAACGTCAGGGCCGCAAAAGTGATGGACCAAGTGGCAACATCAGCGTTGAATACTGTGTCGAAGAGCACGCCAGGTGTATCAACTTTTGAGATCCTCTGTAAGAGGACGAAGCCTGCGGCTAAAGTGGATGGCAGAGCGAGCTGAGCTGAAGGAAGTACACTAAGTTATTGAGTACTTACCACCCGTCGCTAGGAGCAAGGTGATAGGTACAGCGATGACTCGCAATTTTCTTCCCCATAGAACCCAAGCTCGCCATATAATGATAGTATCGGCGAACAAGCACTGGTTGAGATATTCATCATCGATGCTAATAAGATAGGTTGGAACGCCCTTACGTTGCTGAATTCCATACCCAGTTGCGCTAAGATCAGGGGATTGCCGATTTCTTCGAAAGTGGTGTCAGCGTTATTCGCCGTGACGAAGGCACGGAGGTCTTGGTACAAAGCCAACGAGACATGCGTTGTAGAGATCAGGTACATGAGAACGACCAGTCCCATGATCATATTTGCCATTAGTGATCTCTGTCTCCGTCGCTCTTTTCCGCTGTGAGTCGCTATCGTGAACACCAGCAGAAGTTCACAGAGTCATGACGTACAATAAAGAGTAAATTGCTGCCACGAATAAAACAGTATACATCCCTACATAACACCCCTCATGAGTACTTTTCTGGGCGGTGAAAGTGAATCGAGTTGCTCACCATGGAGGGACGTCTCGGCAAACAAAGATACGAAGGAGCCTTCGCTCGAGGAGAACGCCATCGCTCAATACTGATTCAGCAGTATCCACTGCGATGCATTAAGTATCAGATATGATCTGTGATACAGCGTCATGGTCCGTATCAACTATTTTGGAAAATACAGTATCACTCTAAGGCCGTGGTGACCGTGGTTTACTCAGGCTCCAATTTGCAAGGGGATGGAAGCTTCCATAAGAGTAAGTTATGGTTAACGTAACCGTGGGCAGCATTGCTGTATAGCTTGATGGTGATGCGTTAATCATGGTATTGAACTGAGATCACGCCGCAAGAAGACAAGACGTATTAGTGAGATAGGAAATAAATGACGAAAAAGATCGGGTGTGCTTGCACGGAAATGGGATGCAATGATTCCGTGTGGGACGGTGATCGCATGCTAGCCAACATCATCGTGACCTTAAACAATCCAGACTACTATCAGAAGTTGAAGAACCCATCAGTGCATCAAGTTTAGAACACACCGCGACTATAACAATTCGCCAGCTGAGATGGTTTGTGCGTAACCTCTTTCGCAACAGCTTGGACCTTCATGGCAACTCCCTCGAACGGCGCATATGTCAGGCCCGCCCAGCTATCAGATCTCCAACAAATTACTGATATACAAGCGCGTGCTTTCGCTCGAGACCCTCTCTTTAATTGGTTTGGTTCTGTGGACCAGATTATCCCAGAACAAGAGCCATCAAGAAGAATGAGGAGTTTGAATCAGCTTCGCATGTTTCAGGAGTCCCTAACTCGGGCAGTATTTCTGGTTCATGGACGTGTTACTGTAGTTGTCATTCCTGAACCAGGAACGGAGAAAGAGCGGATAGTAGCTGTCGCCATGTGGATTCAACCCGGCGCTTCTGTAGATGGGACTGCTACGGCTTTCCGTGCGAAGTTTCACCGTTCAATCTGGGCTTGGGGTTGGAACGGGATCAAAGTGCGTCTACGTGCTCAATATGGTCTTACTTGACTCATGTTTTCGATACACATTTAGAGGACTGGTTTAGTCTATAAACCGGCTATAGGGGCCAGGGTCGAGAAAGAACTTCAAAGTAAAGGACTGGCAAAGACCGAACACTGGCGCCTCGAATTACTTTGCACTGATCCTGATGAGGAGGGAAAAGGCAAGTATATCAATTCCCATACTTCAAACACCAAACATAATCTCAAGGTATCACAGGCTACTGTGGTCTGCTCTTGAAGGAAGCTGCGGAATATGATGCATCCAAGCCATTTACTATAGAGGCAACCACACCACGAGCGCATCGCGTCTATGAGCACTACGGTTGGGAGGTGGGGCTTCTATTCGTACAGCATTAGCTCCACTCTGATCGTATCACTCAGACCTTTGATACGCTCACATTTGGCGTGGGTGATGTAGATGAACAGGGAATTAAACGCTCTAAGGAGAATGCCAAAGGTTTTCCTGTATGGATGATGATAAAGGTAAATTCGCATCAGAATAGCATCATGGATCATGATTTCATGACTGCGAATACAGTATCCTCAACAATAAACCCCGTATCATGATCTCTGATTACTTCTTAGAATGTTCGACCTTTTATCAACTATTTGCTGCTGGCTGTAAATTTTCTAGTGCAGTGTAATCATCCCTCCAGACCTCAGACAACCATCATTCCTTGAACTATGCAATTGATCCGCTGAAGTGAGTTGAAACTTCAATCACATACACACTAAGCATTCTCAGGATCGCAGATACATTTTGCCTTCGTTGATTATCCTCAATGCATCGTCATGCTGCAGACTCGTGTGTGATTTGAAAAGGGCTACGGAGTCATCAAGTCCAATCAGATTACAATATCAAATTTCGATGTTACAGCTCTGCCATCTTTCATTGTATGATTCTTCAAATCTGCTTGGGTATGTGATTGGCTTTTCTTTCTGATGAACGATGTGACTCGTATCCCTCACACCACTGGAATATTTGCTCTGTTAGCACATGCGTCAAATGTAGATGTCAAAGATACATTTTTACGCTGTTTACGCTGTCTTTAGCTGCAATAGCTGGAATCGTATATAAGAGCATGATCCCGCCATCTAAAGAGTCATAACGACTAGGAAACATGTCTGCTTCTGCTTACGCGACGCTCGCATCTCCATCCCTCTCATTACTCAAGCGTGCATCATCTTTCAGTATCGGAAGCCTTGCGTGGAGTAATCTCGTCGTATATTGTTCGTCACCGGCATCGCGATATCGACTCTGATACTAATTCCTGCCTTTTTGCAGCTCGAAGGGCAATATTGTACGCGCTTAATAGCGGAATAAAGGCCGGCTCCCTTGAAATTGCTGATGAGCACGGTACCTATCAACTCGGGCACGCCTCCAAGGGTATACCCACAGCGTCGCTCATCGTTCGAGACGAGAAATTCTGGATCCGCGTTTTCCTTTCCTATGACATTGGGTGTGAGTTAGCGCATTGGCCGATGTATTCTAGTTAGAAGTACTGACAATATACCAAATAGTCTCCGAAGCCTACATGGCTGGCGAAATTGAAACACCAGACATGAAAGCTGTCTTGAATGTGAATTCCTTTTGTCACACTTTGTGTGCGGTGACTTACCATAGTTTCCCCGAAGCTTTATGTAGATAATTTGAAGACACTGGATTTGCTAGTGTCGACATTTGCGTACAAGCTTTGGTCAGGCATTGAAGTGCTTCTCACCCGCTTCGTGAACCATAGCCTCTCGAAGTCCATAGAAAATGTAGGAATGCCGCACCACTACTGTTTTATGCATTAATCCCAGTATTAGGTGGCTGGCTACAATGCGTCCAACGAAATGTATAAGGTGAGCTTTTCAAACGAATCTGTTTGGTATAATCCGGGAAGTAACTGTATCCAAGATCTTCCTGAGCAAGGAAATGCAATACTCTTGCCCCATTTGGGCAGACAGCGAGGGTGGGGTAAGAGGGGATCTTGAGGGTCATCGCAGACCTGGCGATCTAGAAGCAGCGCAAGCACGAAAAATACAGTATATCCTCACTAAGGCCCGTTTACGCCCAGGAGATCGACTGCTTGAAATTGGAAGCGGCTGGGGAGGTGTTGCAATGGCGGTAAGCATACTACGAAAAAAAATCAAGCCTTTCGAAACTTACAGCGGCATATGTTTTATAGGCGGCACGTATGGGTTGCACGGTTGATACCATAACTCTCTCTACTGCGCAGAGGGTTTTGGCCATCGAGCGAATTAGAGAAGCTGGTCTTCAAGATAAAATCACAGTTCATTTGATGGATTATAGAAATATGCCACCCGAATTTGAAAAAGCATTCGACGCATGTGTTAGTATTGAGATGTTGGAAGTAAGTTGATATGCTTTCTTTGAAGCGATAATATATCTGACTTCTTGTCCAGGCTGTAGGTGTTGCTTACATGCCCACCTATCTTTCCAAAATCGATTGGGCATTGAAGGATGACCGAGCGTCCATCGTCCTCACTAGTACGACTTACCCAGAGGCTACTTACACCCCATACCAGCCAGTATCATCTTTCTCAAATCGTCACTTTATGCTAAGTCCCTTACAGAGGTAACGATTTCGTCCGCAAATACCATTGGCCCAACGGGGTGTCGCCCAGCCCAACGTCTCTGTTGGTTGACTGCGAGAGGGTATTCGGTGGCCGCTTCTGTGTAGAAGGTGTGGATGATTTTGGCACGCGTATGTGATTTGTTGGTTAGAATCGTGGCTGATTGCTTATCTCCGTATGAAGACTATCCACGCTGTTTGCGAGAGTGGGGAAGGTAAAATTTCCTTTGACAGGAAGTGGTGATAGCTAAGCTGATACGGTCTTATCATGTAGGCGGTTGGAGGAAGGCTGGAGTGAAGGACTTATCCATTCATTACAGATGCAATACCCTGAACTACGCGATGATCATCAATTGCAGATGTTCAAACGCAAGTGGCTCTACATGTATGTTTATATGGAAGTTGCGTATTCTCGTCGATGGTTGAGTGTGCATTGCTGGACACTCTCTAGACCTGTAAGTGAATCAAATACCCTCCTAGAAATTGATTTCACGTCGTCCATAGGGGCACACAGCAACCTGTTGCGCATGATTCTTTTCCCCACATTAGATAATTTAATTTCTGTTGTAACAGCTGCCCTCAATTATTACGTTGTTATGTTCATTTTACTAAGCGACTGAAACATAGTCATAAGCTACCTCGGTTCTGTCTCAGTGCATAAAACTCGTTTCACGCAGTCTCCTGTCCATGCTTGACCTCCAACCACGACAATGCTCGGGAACTCAAGGTCGTCGTCGTCGAGTCAGTCATTCGTCCCGCCGTCGACAATTGATTCCGAATTGACGCCTGAAGAGTTTGATGGATCCGTGTTTTTGCCGGAATTCCCTGGTCCTTCAAGAACACGCAGTTTGAGAATAGCAATGAGAAAACTACCTAAGGACGTAAGTCTCGTGAACGCTTGCAAGTACAAGCACCGTGCCTAACACGTGTGGTCTTTTATACTTAGTTCTCGACTTTAATCCGTCCTTCCAGTCGGGCTCGAGCTAGAAATCCTTTCCTTGAGGTGAGTTGGTTACCAGTGTCGTTGTTTAGAGTACAACAACCCATCAATCAATTCATTCACCTACAAAGAAGCAATCACACGGTCCTGCCAGAGTCGTGTTGCAGGCGGATTATGCCGATGACCTCGTCGCCAAGTCGTTTGACCAGCAGATCGTCGTGCAGCGGCCTGAGGACATGTTCATGCCTGAACCGAGATTGGAACGGGCATCTCGAAAGCGAAAGTCTGAGAGCAGGGTACGTTCCTCACGGCATTTTCTTCTACCTGCACCGCGTGATGGAATGTCACTTTGGAATTGCCTCCAGTTCTATAACTTGCTTCATCGCTCGCGTTCACGGTCGCGATCACGGTCACGCGCAGGTACACGCTCTCCCTCCCCACCAATTCCTGAAGAACCACTTCCTCACCACAATAGAGACTCGACTGCCAGCGGCGCAGAGCGACCTACTTCGTCTGTAATGAGTAGCCCAAGTTCAACGAGAACTGCAAGGGCTGGTTCCAAACCAACGACTCGAATACCTTCACGTCCACTTTCATCGACGACAACTGCCACGACTACGACAATCACGCCCCGAACACCCACTAAAACTCGAATACCAAAATCCAAGGCAATAGTTCCTTCCAATACCTTGCAAGAGAATGCACGGCCAGCGCAGGGGCCGTCATCCTCACGTCCATCGTCTCCTAAACCTTCGGGGGCCCGAAAAAAGCTCCATAGTCTCTTTGGGATTCCTCTTTCTGGTACGAGAAAACTATCTTTTGGTTCTCGTTCTAGCAGTCCAGGGCCCTCAGGTCATAATCATGACCCGGAAGCTGAGGTGCCTCCACTTCCTTCCCATCGCCTGAAAGGGGAACATAGTGAAAGTTTGGAATTCAAGCAATCCCAGTCGACTACTTCGTCACATTCACAATCAAAATCATGGACGACTAGTTCAAATTCCTACTCGCAAAATAAAACTGAAGAATTCAAACCAAAACGGAGTAATTCAGGGTCCAAACTGGTTAGGCTTTTCTCGGGTACTTCCTATTATTGACTGTAGTAGGGCCTGTATTCACTGTGGCTTATAGGTCGGAGTTCTTCTAAATCGCGACCACACGGTCAAGAACCGGGAGAATCCAACATATCGGTATCTACCTCAACACCTATTGTATCAGCACCGTTGCTACCAAAGTCGAAAACGCATCGACGCAGTGGTCTGGGCGGAAGTCTAGATAGTACCACCCCAAGAATCACATCGGATCCGTTCTTTGCAAGCTCGAAAGGGAAGGCCCCTACAAACTCACTGTCATCAAATCGTGGACATGACCCAGGTCTGGAGGCGAGCACAACGGTAACAGGTATTCCTCACATAATGACCACGCCTGCTACACCAATCAAATCTGGAGCTATTCCAACGCGAATAGCAGTAGCCAGATTAGAAACAATAGACTCTGAGGGCGGCCCTAGTTGGCGGCCCATGGCGATGGTAGATGAAGAGGGACGAATGGGAATACATGAAGAGGACAATAAAACCAGACTAGCCGGTAGACGGAAGCTGCGAAATAGTGGAAAAGAGAGGGATGAACGAAGGCCCAATTCATCCGGTAATCATGGTCAGACCCAGACTAACGCCTCTACTAGAGGCCTGACTCAGGCTAAGAGTCATTTAACCAGTCGAGGTACAAAGCACGGAAGTTTTGATTTCGAGCGACCAGGATGGAGTAGTGGATTGGCGTCTGGTAAAACCAGTATGATGGCGAGGAGTGTGAGTGGGGGAAGTACGAGTGGTGGTAGCGCCCTGACGAGTAGAACGGGTGGCAGTGGGATCAACCAGAGTAAGGAGAGCGTGAATGGTAGTGGGGTGGTTGGCATCGGAACGGCAACAAGGAGTACGTCTACAAGGAAAGGCACTAAAGAGGTGCCAATTTCTATTCCGAGACCGCATGATCAAGAAACTGTCAACGATCGACGGACAATACCTCTTGAACCCGACCACACAGGCTCTTCCACGCATACATCCGCTTCAGGCGGTACAGGTCTAACATCTAGCTTCGGCCGGTCCAGTGGGAGAAAGGTTGCAGGGGGTCTAACTAAACTCTTCAGTGGGGGCATTGTTGGTCATGGCCCATTCCCATTCGAGCCACCTGTACCATCGCCGACTATGACTGCAAGCACTAACCCGAGCCCTTCTTCTACTGGGGACTTCGCGAAACAACAGCAGCAACGACTGCGGACGGGAGAGATAGAAGGGGGCCTTTCCGCAGAGCTACACGAAGAGGTGGGTAGTCGCCATCGGACCGGTTTTGGTTTTGGAGGCGGTAAGGAGCGCGTGGTTGTCCCTATTCCCGTCCCGCCTCTCAACACTGGGAGCAAACCAAACGCAGGATATCGACCAGGGACCAAAGGACGCTCGTTAGATCTTGGTTTGGGACTTGCCTGGGCACCGAGCAAGGTGCGAGAGGAGGCGTTACTTCCTTTCGGCCGATCCCTCTCGGTCTCTCGGCGTGGAGATATCGAGCGAGGTCACCGGGAAGGCAGGGAAATCGAAAAGGTTGACTCTCGCCTTGCAAAGGCTGGACGTGAGATTGCGGAGATTTTTCGCAGTGTCCTTGACGAGGAGGCTTATGCTACGTTCAAGAGATGTAAGCTATTAATCACTTGGCTAGTAAGGACACTCACTAAAACACCGCGATCAGACGTCCACCGTTTCGATGCCCAGGATATCCCTTTCGACGGGCCCTCTGGTATTGTGGCTCGCGTTGAGCGGCTACTCGCAGGAACTCCCAACCTTGATCAAGCAGGGAAGAAACGTCTTCTCGATAGCTTCGTTCGAATCATCCTTCAAAATACTTAACGGTGCACGCTCTCCGCTGCTCCTCTTTTTCACCCTGCGCTCTGCTGTGCGTCGCAACTCTATTTATTACTGATCCATCTATATCATTATGCTATTCATCTCATCAGCAGCATTTAATCATGATTAGCACTTATTCTACATCCTTGTTCGGGTTTATCATCATAGATTTTATTGATTATTGCTATTCACTCTTGGGCATCTTGCACTTGTGTTTTGACAACCTTATCATCTGTGTATCCTTCTTCTACAGTTTCACAGTTCGCTACTTTCATGTTTTTTGCATGCCTAGTTACGTCTTCGCTTCAACATTCTATGACTTGTCATGCCTGTATGTTATCGTGCCAGTAATTTTTGTTATAGGTTTGCTTTGCGTTGTTCTGCCTACGCCACTCGGAGACTGAATGCCATTCTAACACGCTATGAAGATCTGTATTATGAATTCCTAAACATTAGTACAATGGAAAGTAAAAGATCTTGAGCTACGGGAGAGTACATGGATCTGTTATAAGTATCGCGTGTAAGGCGGATAATTCTTATGTCGCAGGCCTCAAAGCTCTCAGTCGTTCTGCCAGCTTGTTGTCCTCTTCGCCTATCTTCTCTTTCAGGGTGAGGTCAGGTACGACTTCGAGATCCCTAGCTTGAAGATCGTGCTGTAGCTCGATATTGGCTTCTTCAGCTGTCTGGCGCATAAGCTGATCTATCTGATCCTGAGGTGTGGACACTGCAGTCGTCGAAGACATGGCATCTTCCATGTAGGAGGTTTGGACATCCATGTCAGCGAATTGAGATTCAAACTTGTCCATGACCAAGGAAATCTAAGAAACAACGAGCTTAGGGACATGCACAACAATGGACGATCAAGAGTTGATCGCTAAACGCACTCGCTCGAGATTCATGCTCTCCATGGCCTTGTCCATGCCCCTCACTACGGAAGTCATATTACCAGTGACCTGCCGCATTGTTACTGCTGTCTCGACTCGGCTAGCAACTGCATCGATCCGACTTGAAAGTCGAAGAAGGTTAAGGGCCTCTGTCTTCTTGCGGATGGCATTCGCAGCGTATATTCGGGCACCATCGTTGTTTCCCTGCTGTAGGGCCTGCATAGAGCAAAAGCGGTGAACACTACGCTGACGAGTTGTCCCAGACTAGAGGAATGACCTTCTTAAGGCGAGCCTTCTCTGTGCCCTCATCTTTCTGAGCCTTCTTAGCTTGGCGGTTGAGAGTCTTCGCGGTAAACTGGAAGGGTAAGTGGTTCAGTAATGCGCAGCTAGCAATTAAGCAACGGATCGTACCTTGAGCTGGAATAACGTTTCTAATCGAGATCAGCCGCCTCGGTGGCATAAGGACTAATGATAATGCTGACTTTCTAAATTGCTCATCCTGATAAATGTCGGATAGCTGGTGGTGGTACTTAGTCAAGGCAAGGTTAATAGCTGTCGCAGCTGAGCGCTTCTTGAGATCGTTGGCACAAAGCGCTTGATCAGGCTCAGTCTTCCTAACAAACCATGGCTTTATTGTTTTACATGAGGTGAGCTCACAATATACTGAATTCTGAATGGCTAACTAAGGAGTTCCTTAAAGTTATGTCGCCCTCGTCTCTGCTTTCGGTTTTGTCACGCTTTCTTTAGGTTCGTTCGATTAGTTGTCGACGTTAAGGTGCAATGACGTTTCCTGCACTTAGCTAGTGGACTTCTTTATATATCAGAACTAATAGAGGAACATTCACGCCTTGCAAAGACGGTGGGGGAGAGGGGAATATATGTATGCGCACTTGGTTATTCCATCTCTACGAAATTCACTGACAGCCAGATCAACGTAGGCAATCATCGGTCTACACATACTGTTATACTTTGTCGACTCTCTACCTCTGACGCACATTCTCTTTTCCGTGGCATGTCATGTTGTTTACCTTCAAAACTTCTCCCATACGTGGCCTGTGATCTCACTCACCTCGATATCCTTCATCGCGTCTTGCATTCTTGTTGTTGTCGATCATTTCCTCTGGTTCTTCCATTTCTCTCGTTTAGCAAATTATAACCGGCATGCAAGGACCTATCGGGAACCAGGAGGTCAATACACATACGGCTTTGGCGAAATTGCAACCTTCTTCGCATTGTGCGTCTGGCTAGCGCCATTGTTCCTCTTCCTCAGTCTGAGTGCCAATGATAATGCGTTGCCCGTATCTTCTGGTGAGTGGAGCCTTTTCTCCAGAGACTTCATCGGTCTCATTAATGCAAATAGCCGATCCTGCAAACCCTGTACTCTCCAAGCAGCAACCCGCTCCTTCTCGAGTCTCCCTTTTCCGGTCCATCGTATCCGACGCCATCCCTGGGGTATTGTCAAAGAAGCGTAGAGGAACCGGCGATGGTCTTATTGCACCGCATTCACCGAGATCTCCCAGTGCATCAACCTTTTCCACTCCGAGGATTAATGCCTCTTCCCCGTCACTTCCTCCTAGCAGTAGCAGTCAGCAAGACGGTAATGGGCATCTGACCCCGAGCTCGAGCTTTCAGCTGGGCACTCCTCCACGTCGTTCACCTAGTGCCGTAAAAAGGCAGCAAGTTGGCGATTCAGTGGGACTCGGGCTCAAGAACAGCTCTTCCCTGAGCAGTGGCTTGTCCTCCAGATGACACAGCGGAATTGTCTTTATCACTCTGCATACCTTTTATATACTAGCACCTAGATAACCCGTAATATATGCACTTGACTCAAGTAGTGCAGTAACTGATGATCATTGCACGTACAAGTTTGTGTTGAGGGATATCGCCAAATATGCTGCATCATTATTGATTCGCGACGCGTCCACTTGAGTATGCTGCGCTGCGTTCAACTCGCCCGAATTTGTGCTTTTCGATTAACGACTACTGAGTAAGAGTACATCCGCCGCGGCCTCGAGGCCGAAATGTTCCTCTACTTAGGCAATAATCCTCGCTCGCTGTACCTCGTTACAAGCACTCAGGACGAGAAGCTTGGCCGGCCAAACAGGGCGCTAGTATTCCGGTGTAATGAGGGTAATCCTCTACAAGCAATCGTAGAATTCCTTCCCAAGAAAGAGATAGACCTTTCTTCACTAGTGAGGTTGACGAACAGGGTCGTGAAAGGGTGTCTTGGCTTGATAGCAATCGAAAATGGTGAACTGCAGTCGATGTGTCCTACATCCTAGCTGACCTAAACTTTGGGTTTGTAGACATTTTCCTGGCTGTAGTGACATCTGCGACAGAAGTCGGGAATACACGACCGTCTGGGGACAAAACTGAATCCGTGGCCAGAATCCATGAAGTCTCCTTCTACAGCCTATCTTCTTCCGCTTGGGACGACCTCACAGCAGCGTCCGATCTGTTGCCTGCCCCTGATGCTATCGATGCAATGATGCGAGATAACTACCCTCAGTCGAGCTCCTCAACTCAGGTTTTGGAGCACCCATGTGCACCCCTCACTAAGATTCTTTCGTCTGGTTCCTTCTACTATGCTCTCGGTGGTGAATGGGACCTTTCGTCGCGATTATCTCGTCGCCTATCAAGAGAGAAAAACCTGGCCAAAGATATCGCAGTTTACGACGAACGTTTTGTCTGGAATGAGTACATTGTTCGCAGCCTTCTCGATTCCCGAGAGCGATTAGACCCTCATGAACGCGAAGATTTCGATCGTTGCCAATTCATTGTATGTCATATATACCATTTAAGAGAGCACGGAAATTCCTCATGTTCCCGATCTTAGGTATTAGCTATACAAGGTTATGTTGGCATCTTCACCATGGCACTACCAGCTCCACCTACGAACGGTTCTCCGACAATCACTACGTTATCCTTAATCTCGCGGCTTGGATGGAAGCGTGCTGGTACACGCTTCAACACACGTGGAGTGGATGATGACGGCAATTGTGCAAATTTTGTTGAAGTAAGAGATCTTTCGTTGGCCGGTGTACTCAGCTAGATCAACTTCCTAGACGGAAATAATTTTCAGTACGGACCAGCATTGTGTTAGTTATGTTCAAGTGAGGGGTAGTGTTCCGCGTATGTAACCCGGATTTTTCAGTTGCTACTTACGCTGCAACTTGTGCAATAGTCTTCTGGGAACAGCAAGGATTCCAGACTTTTGGACAGCGGATTCAAATTACTCGACCGCATGGCTCGCAGCCTGCATTCGAACGCCATTTCGCACAACTCATCGAGGAATACGGAGCTGTGCACGTCATCAACCTATTGGGGACAAAAGAGAATGAAGCAACTCTCACTACTGCGTATTCACGGCATTTACAAGTGGCTAGGGATTCCCTAGGCGATGATCTTGACATAACCCATTTCGATTTTCACAATACGGTGAGAATCGGCGGTCATGACAGCGTTATCCGTGAGCTCAGGTTAATCCCTCCTTCATACGAACGACGTATTACTAATAGTCATTCGTAGGCGAATAGAAAGCATCCTGGATCATGTAGATAGATTTGGCTTCGCAATGTGCGATGCCGCCTCCGATGAAATCATTACAGATCAGAAGGGGGTTTTCCGGACCAATTGCTTAGACTGGTGAGTGGTTTATCCGTTGGCTGCTTCCATGCTCATTCATTGAGTAATCCCCTTCGCAGCCTCGATCGAACTAATTTCATCCAAGACATCCTTTCACGCACAACCCTCGAACAATATCTTCTTTTGGTGCGACGGGAATGGATTCAATCTGGTACGCTATGGACCTATCATCGCGAATTATGGGCAGAGAACGGGGATGCTTTATCGAGGATATACGCGGGAACAGGTGCACTTAACACCAGTTTCACTCGAAGTGGCAAGCGCACGCTTGCAGGTTAGTACATGCGTACTCTCATTAGACAGATGCTTAAACCTACTAAATAGGAGTCTTATCCGATGCGACCAAAAGTGTATCTAGAGCCTATATCAACAATTTTCAGGACAAAGGGAAACAGATCGCGATAGACATGTTCCTCGTGAGTTTTTACCAAAAAGAAGCGTCGGTGAAATCATTATCCCATGACCAGGGAAATATGAATAACCAACGTCCGGTCACAATCTTTGATCCAATACATGATACTGTCCGATCTGCACTTGAGCAAAGGTTGGTTCTCTTCGCTTCGGTCGATGATTTTAACACTATCTATAGAGCACATGAATATTCCACGACGAAGAAATGTACCATCTTTGTGGGCACATGGAATGTGAACGGTCGAGTAAGTTGGCAATGTGGGTTCGCCTTCTTTGAGCTCAGGCTACTTTTACCTATAGGCCCCCTCGGAATCCCTGGTTCCGTGGCTATTTCCTCGAGACGGTGCGCATTACCCCTTTCCCATTTTATGTTCTGTCTCTCACATGGTCGTATCAGGTCTTGATGAGTATGTACGCCATCACCTCCGAGTGGACAGACTTACTCTATGCAGCCCAGATATATTTGTTCTTGGGTTTCAAGAGATCGTACCTCTGACAGCACAGCAAATTGTCCAGACGGATCCAGAGAAGAGGTAAGGCGCATCCCACGCATGTAGTCAACATGCTCACGACATCCCTTCAGACGTATCTGGGAAGCGAAAATCCTGGAAACGCTGGATCTCTATCCTAACAAGAGGTCCAATTATGTGCTTCTGCGGAGCGAACAAGTATGATAAATGGTATATCATATTGCCGTTACTGACTGAGCTGATACAGTTGGTCGGGACGGCGCTTTTGGTTCTGGTTAAATCCGAGCTGACTGGTGTCATGCGTAATGTTGAGGCTGCGACGAGAAAGGTAGCTCATTCCTTAGGTTGTATATGATTTATAATGGTTGTCCAGACTGGCCTTCGAGGAATGTCGGGTAACAAAGGTGCCGTCGGCGTACGCCTGGAGTACCATGAGACAAGCTTCTGTTTCTTGACGGCACACCTTGCGGCTGGCCACCCAAACGTCGAAGAAAGAAATGCGGATTACCGTACAATTGCCAGTGGTCTTCAGTTCCAGAAGGGCAAGACGATTAGCAGTCACGAGTATGAACACCTTCATTTCCTAGTTTTTCCAGCTGACTTCGTCTTCGATCCAGAAACGTATTATGGCTGGCGGATACCAATTATCGCATAGACCTTGACAACGAGATTGTAAGGGACCTTGCACGGTCAGAAGATTATGACGCGTTGTTCGCCGCCGATCAGGTGAAGAACATTTTCTCAACGAATATGTATTAAACTATATTATCCTTTCACCAGCTGAGGCAAGCCATGGATTCGAGGGCTGCTTTTGCTGGATACGAGGAAGGACCGTTACTCTTCGGTCCTACCTATCGGTACGATTTAGGCACAGACAACTACGATACAAGCGAAAAATATCGAATACCTGCCTGGACTGGTGAGTGTCTGTTTCTTGCAGCGGTCATTCTTATTGATGAATGATCCTTCAAGATCGCATCCTTTACCGAGGCAGTGACCTTGACATCTCTGTTTATTCACGGGCGGAATTAAGAGGTTCTGACCATAAACCAGGTAATCGACGAGCCCAGTTCTTGTTCTACGGGATGTTAATGAAGGTTCTGGTCAGTCTACGCACTTTTCCGAGCAGAAATACGTGTCGTAGACTCTATCAAAAAGGCTGCCTTATCACGCCTACTACTTGATAGCGTTACGTCTACAGAGCCGGGAGAAAAGTTGGATGAAAAGCTTGCTAAGCTATCATTACCACCCAACTATTCAGAGCGTGAGTTGCTGACCAGCGCATTACCCAAGACGCACTGATCGCCCGTAAAATACAGTTCCACCCCCTAGTTCTGACGATGCTGCTTGGTGGGACGGTCCTGGTCCGTTGAAACGTCATCTTAGGAGCTTCGCAGTAGCTAATCTGTTTCTCAGATCACCCGAATGGTGTTGTGCCTCTAGCAGAAATAATAAAAGCACAATCGGGGCATCAGAACTCGTCAGATCCGTTTGATATACCCGACTCTCCCCTATCGGCCTCGCCCTCCTCGTCGGACGAAGAGCTGTACTCGCATGCACTCAATTTGCAAGTCCCCCTGGCACCTACTAAAGCAGTACTTCGAAAACCGCCGCCTCCACCGCGACAAAGAACTATGGCCGAAGAAGAGCTACTTTCATGAATTACTACGGGTTAGCCGATGTGGAAATATATACAATGAAATTTCTGCTGAACAAAACATCGACTTCGCCATAATATTAGATTAGACCCTGCTTTTTCAGGTCTTCATAGGTCTTGCGATTGTACACATTACCCTCATCGTCTTCAAGTTCCTCCATGGTTTCCTGTTCGAATATCTCGTGCCTGCCTTCCTGTTTCAACTTTTCGGCAACTGTTCGATCCAAAAATGCATCATTAATGTTATTGCGAATTTGTAGTTTGACAAGGAAACGTACGTGCAAGGGCATCTTCAATGCGTGTAATCTCGTGGAAGTGCTTCGTATTAGGAAGACCCAAGGCTCGCATTCCGAATGCGTGTCGTGATTCCTTTGGGTGCGTCAGCTTAGTGTATTCGATGTATTACAGACTAACAAACCTGAAAGTGCCGATCAAAGTTTTTCCTAGAATTCACCTGGGCATGAGATGAGTATTACGCTCAATGCCTGGGTACTCACCGACCCATGTACACGTGGTCAGAACATATCTCGCAACGATACTCAACACCGAGTCCGTGCAATTTATAGAGCCAATATGGAATGGGTTTTCCATCCCATCCCAAAGGTAGCTTGAGAGGGTTATAAATCCTTTCTTCCTCCTCTTCTTCAGGCGCGCCATCGGCGGCAGCAGGAGGCGGCGGTGGTGGCTTAGACTGTTCGAGGAGCTCCTGCTCTCGTTCGCGCGCTGTGAGAGAGAACCGACGTTCAACATTCGATTTGGTGTCGTTGAGGACGCCTATAAGGGACGAGAGAAGGAAGGTAGCCATATGTGTGTGGTATGCCGCTTTGCGTAATCTTGATGTCGCCGACGAGGTGCTGGTTGCAGGTGCGAGGTTCGCTCCGTTTCCATTCGGATTGGTCGAGGGTTCACCTGAGCTAGCCATCTTGGCCGTCGCCTTGACATGCTTTTTGGACGTTAGATGAGCATCATACACTGTTTGTTTTGAGTAACTTTTTTGGCCTTTTACATTCGTTGAATTAATGACATGAACTGAATACATTGGGGAAATAACGTACACGCTGCACACCATATTCCGGACACCTCGCTGTTATTGGCTGGTGCCTTTATCTTAGTCTCTTCCCATCCCTCTATTTCTCCAGCTTCCCACTTTGAATTGAACTCCTCCTCTGCAGCCTTCTCTTGAGAGTCAATGTCTACCAGAGGCTGAGTTCTCTTTGAAAATGACAATAGGTAGGAGTGGAGGCTTTTTATGTATCTGTACGCAGGTATCAGTCAGTTGTGTACAATCTACATTAGAGACTGCCACACGTTTCATAGTCTTTCGTGGCTCTGGTTTCCTGCGTTAATTCATGGTGGATAGGACCAGATTGCGCATAAATGAGAAGATCGAGATATTGCAGATAGCCCGGACGCTTGCCCAAGTTTTTAAGGTTATTATACGCCGAGTGATTAGCGTACAGATCAAGATACTTTCCATATGCCTCCTCTCCGGAAAATAACAATGAGATGGCTAAGATACAGAGCTTCAATAAGAACGTCCGACTAAAAGAGCATGCGACTTACGATCCTCTTCATCATACTCCTCTTCGCCCTCCGGGTCAGGTTCATATAGGAAGTTTTCAAGTTCAAGCTCGAATCCGTCTGGCACTGAGTCAGGGTACTTGTTGTAGTGCTCCTGGATTTTCACCAACCGGGAGTAAAATTCCGATAGGTCATTCTGTTGGGATTTAGCGGTAAGGGTGTCTATTTCTGCTTTTCTAGAGGGTTCGTCGCCATAGAGATTATTCAAAGCCGTTGTCCTCGAAGAGATGCGGTCGAGGACTTGTGAGGCTTTATGCTCGTTCTGAACTTTGATTTCATGGGTCGGTGGATTCCTGGAAAGCAATGTGTACAGTGCGCGCTCGAGACGTTCAATCTCCTCGTGTGTTTGTCGTTGGACTTCAATTATCGAATCCATTCAGTGTAGCTGGAATCCCGGAGATGAGGCTGGAAACTGGAACGCAGGAGGTTCTACTGAGCGCTTGGGTGTTCGTTTTCAACTCCGCCACTCACGACTCAACACCCAACTCAAATTACTCAACAACCAAAATGTCTGGAATCAATCCAGGAGACGACGTGTGTTGTGCTCTTAACTCTATATCATGAATAGGATTTACTCACTTTTTTGTAGAAACTCGTTTTCGAGTCCTCAGAGGCTGTCTCTGTTGTCTCTACCTTCGACGACTTTGGTTTGAAGCCGGATTTGCTTCGAGGGATATATGCTTATAGTCAGTCAGACGGTCCGCATACCTTACTCTTGGCTTATCTTTGTTTTTTTTTAAGACTTTGAGAAGCCTTCTGCTATCCAGCAGCGAGCTATCCTACCTATTACACAGGGCCGCGATGTCATCGCCCAAGCACAATCTGGAACCGGTAAAACGGCCACGTTCTCAATATCCATCCTCCAGTCCATCGACGTGACTGTTAGAGAAACACAGGCACTTGTTTTGTCACCCACTCGCGAGTTGGCTACTCAAATACAGTCCGTCGTACTCGCATTGGGCGACTACATGAATGTCCAGTGCCATGCATGTATTGGGGGTACTTCGATTGGAGAGGACATACGCAAGCTGGAATATGGGCAGCATGTGGTCTCTGGAACACCGGGTCGCGTATTCGACATGATAAGACGCAGGAGTCTTCGGACCCGCAACATCAAAATGCTTGTACTCGATGAGGCCGACGAGCTTCTCAACAAAGGTTTCAAAGACCAAATATACGACGTATATCGCTACCTCCCTCCCGCTACTCAGGTCGTCCTCCTCAGCGCCACATTGCCGTACGATGTTTTGGAGATGACCACAAAATTCATGACGGATCCTGTTCGGATTCTTGTAAAGCGTGATGAATTGACATTGGAGGGTATCAAGCAATTTTTCGTGGCTGTGGAAAAGGAAGATTGGAAGTTCGATACGCTTTGTGACTTGTATGATACGTTGACCATCACGCAAGCCGTTATCTTCTGCAATACGCGGCGGAAGGTATGAACCACTGATTTACCGCCCTCCAGGTCTGATAAAGACTTACTGTGTTTGCCTCACAGGTTGACTGGCTCACAGAGAAGATGCGCGCGTCAAACTTCACTGTTTCGTCAATGCATGGCGAAATGGTTCAAAAGGAAAGAGATGCCATTATGGCCGAATTCCGTGGGGGCACATCGTAAGCTAAATAGCTTGAGGTTTCTCCGAATTGTTTTCTGACGTGCACATGAAGACGTGTCCTCATAACCACCGACGTCTGGGCAAGAGGTATCGATGTCCAACAAGTGTCTCTCGTCATCAACTATGACCTTCCAGCGTGAGTAGCTTCGTGGCGCTGTTGTGCTCTATCTTACTGAACCTATCCGATCAGCAACCGTGAGAATTACATTCACCGAATTGGACGTTCTGGTCGATTTGGCCGCAAGGGTGTTGCTATCAACGTACGTGAACTCCTCGCCCTTATCAGTGTATAATCCTGACCCACCCAATACGTAGTTTGTGACGGTAGAAGATGTCCGAATCCTGCGAGATATCGGTAAGCCATGCAATCACACCCTTCGCTTCGTATAAATTGACTCCTTGCCTTGTCATCACAGAACAATTTTACAGTACACAAATCGTAAGCCCTTCAAGGTTCATCCATCATGCTCCGCTAATCCTTTCGCAGGATGAAATGCCTGTCAACGCCGCCGAGCTCATCTAGTACCAACTATTGCATACTTTATATCGGCCCCAATACGGAACCCTTTACTGTAGACTGTCTTCCATAGTTACCTTTTTCTTGTTTTCCCATATATGTAGTTGGTGGTCACTTCAGCAGGGAATCCCACTTAGGGGATCACTTCTGAGTGGTCCCCCGTGTATTGTACCTACGCGAAACCTAAAAGGCCCGTCATCAGTATCACAACTCAGTAGTTCCAGAGAACCATAGTCAATGTGAAACCGTAACTCTCCCAGCAGTGCCGGTGACATTTCAGATATCTCGCCTCCCATGCGTGAAGGTTTAAGATTGGTGACGTCTAGAGGGCATACTTTGTTCATATTAAACTCAATATTACGAAGAGAATCCCGGTTAGAAGCCACTCGATGTAGCGTAGTATCAACGCTTGATAAACAGATTTTGCGTGATTAAGAGAGATTGACCATCTGTACTAGGGAAACATAAAACCGATCTGGGGTAAGTCTGGCATGCATTCTGAGATAGGCATTTCGACACGTCGAGGATCGAGAAAGGACGATTGAGAAGCGCCGGAATCATGAGAACAGCGACTCTCTGAATACCACTTACTGTGACAGTGGAATTGGCAGCACATGCTAACTAGGGACGGCATCGAAGGCCCGACTCTTCTAAGTTATCAATCTTCGGATATCGAGAGGGTTACCAAGGTTGACGAATGCCGTATACGAAGGCCAATTCTCGGCTGGTCTAGTCATAGGCCATACGCCAGAGCAGCGGACAAAGCTGATGGTGTGAGTGCTTATGTATTGCAGTCAGGGTAGTGGGAACCCAGGCACCAGCTACGGTCGGTGGTTGGGATACTAAGGACATATGTAGACGAACATATTGCATGCGAAGAACGGTTCAATTATGGCTCGACTTTCCCCCTGATGTCAGAAGGGTTTGCACCGCGTATAAGGGCCTCCATAGACCTCGATTTAGCCGGCGGAAGGCCGGCAATGTGAACCGCGTTCTTAGTATGAGCGTATCCCGTGTTGTCGACAAGAGTCATGTAGTCCAACTGCATGGGCAGGCCGTTGTGAATTGATCCTAGAAATGAACATTCTTCCGAGGTCCTGGCGATGGTAATTAACTTGCGTTTTGAAAGGGGGGTCTTCCGCATATCAACACTTGCTCACACCACGTATAATATCGTGGTTTCGCCGTACATGGAATGGGATCGATCCCCATGATGATCAGTCTCATGATAGGAATCTACCTAGCGAAGCAAGATATAGTTTAAGTATTTAGGTTGTATGGGTACAAGCCAATCGGAAGCAAACCTTATGCATATCACCAACAAACCACTTTACCAGGGTGCATTGGAGCTTGCATACACGATTGTCAAAATACCAGGGGGTTTGATGCTGATCACGATAGCATTCATCTAGGATAGGCCAACCTCGAAACCCAACAGTTACGGCATCATCTCTATGATCGTCCTGAATGTGCATCGGCACACCCGATAGTTCTTTGCATTGAAGAAGTCTGGTGACTTGCAGATACTTCGCACTGTTGACCCGATCGGACTCCGGAAATTCTTGACAAAGAAAATGCTCTAAAGCAAATAGGAGAACGCGAAGGAGAATAGGCTCTAGCATTCTAACGTTAGTTTTTAGTGTACGTTGGGCTGACATGACATTCCCCGTGCTTTGTTATGAATCAGCAAAATCGGAAAGCAGGAGAGAGACGAGTAAACTGCAAGGCAGAAGCCAATGGGCCAATTTGTCACTGCTCGCGCCATAGAGAGCAGCGTTCTAGCCCTTAGCCCATAGTGTGTGTGACGAACCTCAGAGGCTATAGATCCGAAAGCAGAAGCGAATGGTAAAAGAAACAATCTTGTTGCTCAACATGAGCCTGGCTTCTATCCCACAGTGCTGTGGGTCGTGCAATCCACCAGCTGAGTCATGACGTGACAATATAAACACCAAGAGATGTGTGAAGTGGACGAAGCCAATTGCCTCTTTCCATTGATCGTCGCTGGTGAAATGTGTTATTTGAGACAGTAAGCCAGTCGTATGATGTTCCAAGCGTACCTAATGGCACTCAGAGTTCGTAACATTTACAAGAAGTAAGTGTCAAAGAGACGCTACGTCTGAATAACATAATGGCATCGGTCAGATGTGGCCATGGTATCACTCAGGTGAGCTACACCACTTATTGAAGCGATACACTCGGAGTTGAGGGTAGCCCATCTTTGCTAGCCCGATCAAGAGGTCAAGCCTACCAGTAATGAAGCTGGAATTATTGGAATCGCTTACTCCTGGAACAGATCAAATGCACCCTCGTCAACTGTAGGTTTAGTCCACAGCATCCAAAGGTTTGCGGGGGCCAGGAATGTATTAGGACGTGTTGGCAATAGTAGGTTTAGCCACCTCTTCAGCTGAATCAGTTTTGACAAGCCTTTGCAGCCGTCAGTATCCACAGCAGTACTGTGCGTGGTCCACCTTGACCAATCCGAAATGCAGTTGTTGACTGGAAATAGCCCCGCACATTGACAAGTTATGCCCAAACTGTGAAGCGGCGAGACGTTCACCGACAGCAACGAGGTGAAGAGGATAAGACAATAGGCTGTTCCCCTGCGGATCTGTAGATGGTCATACTCTTGACTTAACGAGAGATAGACGGCTATATGATACATAATCAGGCAATACATCAGTGGCTGTACAAGAGAGTAAAACCTGGGCTCAGTCGTCTCCAATGTTGTGCTTCTTTTTCAACTGAGCCAGTTCTTCTTCGCGTCGAGCAAGGTCTGCTTTTGCCGCCGCCGCGTCTTGCTTCGCAGGCATATGGTATAGTACCACTATGTATCGCTCTTGCAAATGGAAACCATTAAGGTGGTCGAGAGCATTTTTGGCCTGAATGTGTGTCAGGGCCCGGTCCATAAAGCACTTATAGACAGACGTACATCCATAACATCATCAAATACGACGAAAGCAGTACCCTTTGTCTTCTGCTCATTTCCTATGCGAATTTGTCGAATGCTTCCATAGCGGCCGAACAAGTCATACAGATCCTCTCCAGTGATTTGATAGTTTAGGTTCTTCACGAAGAGGATCCTATTCGCACCAGGTGGTAGCTTTGTCTATATGTTTGAGATATTAGCAGAGTTACGAAGATATTATCAGCCTACAAGCTAACCGCTGGTCTTGCAAGTGCCATAAATACAGCCGGAGATGGATGAACAGAGAAGGATAGTACTATGTGTACATGTGTTTACATTAGTGTACAATACACTTGGAGACAAACTCATCCCCACACGTCCTTTGAATACTCCCGTTCAAGTCCAGGTATAGAAAGGTATAGAAGCATTTATTCTGGTGCTCAATTCAATGGGTAAATCGCGGCTAATAGAAGGCGGAGGTACATCGTAGTAATACACCATTTGTCCAAATGTCTATTCAAAGTCAAGTTTAGGCTTAAAACGCATTCCACCTCGCATCAGATCCATGTTATCAAGAAAATAGCAGTTACAGAGAGACTCAATGCAAGTGATTTAGAGTCTCCATGTCCTCGACTCATCACACCATTAGTCGCAGTTCCTCCTGCTGCACGCGTCCCAGCAGGAGCGGTGGTTGTGGGTGAAGCACCTCCTATAGCTGTTGACGGAGGTACAACTGTTGTGGAGAAAACCGTCGATAGTGGCACGCTCGATGCGGATGAGGACGTAGTATTGTCTGGCCCAGTGAAGAAGAAGTTTCCTGCGATGGGAGAACCGAGCTGAAGGGCAGCGGCAAATGTTGTGATGTTGAAGTTCGTTCTAGGCGTGCTGGCATTGACAAGGGCTGGAGTATCACTCGAGAATGTTGTCGATTGATTGAATAGCAGAATAACATATCTATATATACAATATGAATGAGCACAAAATGCACGTAGAAATTTACTAGCCTGTGAGGATCAGATCCCGCAGGGGGAGTTGGAGGCACGAAGTCTGACAGTGCGGCGCTATTGTTGACTAGCAACGTACTCCCTGACGTCGTGTCGACATGGAAGTCGCCCCCCAACATGTGTCTGAATTGTGAGATAGATGTATTCTGCGGCGTCGGAGCATCGGGGTCAACGATAGCTAGCACAAAGGTACCATTTTCGATGGTAGCGTTATTGGTATTCAGAAAGAACTGGGGCTGCATTGCAGTTTCTAAACCGACGTAGTATCATCACCAAACTACAAGCATCGAATGAATGATTAGTTTACTTACGAGCCATAGTCAAATTTATGCCGGGAGTAACGTTCAGTTGCTGCATGGATGAATCCGTGAAGACAACGTCAATTGTCGCCAATGGATTGAACGAGGGAAGAACATCTGGAACTACGTGAGCTTGAGTAAATGCATTTTGCACACTCTGAATATCTGATTGTGCGAAAACGAGCTGAGATAGGAGGAGGGTCAGAGGAACTGTCCACAACATGTTGCTAGAGCTGGCGCAGTAGAGGGCGATAGACCCTAGATTTGATGCTACACTTTATATCCAGGAAGACAGCCTTACTGCGTGCGAGAATTCCGCCGGCTCACAGTGTGGTGAGTATTCGTCCACAACTGTGGGCCTGTGAGATCACCCATTGGCATACCCGGTTAAGTAAAGAAGTCTTTCATGGGTAAGTTCACATTATTTGGGACTTGATTTAGAATTCATTTCTGAGAAAAGAGGAAGTCTTACGACGTTGGAGCGAAGAGTGGTGATTCGCTAACTGTTATTCTGCGTGCATCAGGCCCCGTTTTTCTTCACATGGGTAAAAATACTCACACCTGGCGAGGATCGCGTAGGCTAACACTTTGACATGCTTGGATGCATGGGGCGAGCGCTAGAGTGGACCTCGGAAGCGCTCGATGGTGAGATGTTATGGCTAGTGCTGTGTAGGGTGATCATTGCTATAGCTACACGTTTCCAATTTCGTGAGCATGCGTCTCATATATATCATGGGTTGGCCAAGGGAGGTCGACTTTGCTTTCGCCCGTTCTGCTGGTCATTACGCTTTGGTGCTGGCCACCAACAACACTAAGAGTGCTGGTCGCTCAAAATTACTACCCAATTGCAATACATTTCCGTCATGTTCAAGCCGCTCACCTTGTCCATGCTATCCTTACCACGGGTTCCCATGCCACAATCCCTCTTCCTTTTCACTGTTGCATCGCTACTGGGTGCTTCTATATCCCTGGTCCTTTCAATGCTCGATCTCGGCATCCTCTCGCTATATGTTACGCCACCAGTGGCGTTGGTCACTATCGTATTCCTTATTGTTGTATTGGTGGTTGCACATAGGAAGCGGGAGGAGGGTTACCCCAGCTACTTCTCCACGACCGTTTTGTGTGCCTACATCATCTCCCTAGGATGGCTCATAGGATTCATCACCACAGTGGTTGTCCTCGCGACTGGAAGGGCATTCGATTACGAAGTCGACACCTTGCACATGCAAGGGGTCCTTGCCAATGTCCACACACAACGTTTCCAATGTTTCCTGACGTTAGCAGAATTCCTCTTGGTAGGCGGAATGGGACTATGTGGGCATCTGATAGCAAGGCGAGAAGGAGATCCCGAGAGCTGGAGGCCGAACTACGAGGGGAAAACATCCAAGGAGGCGGCTGGGGGGATGAAGAGGTGTGTTGGATTTCCCGTTAGAGAAGCAATATACTGATCAGTTGCTAGTGACGACCATTGACGAGCTTTACAACTAATAGTTTCTATTCCTACATTATGCGGGGAGTACGAGGAGGTCATGCGCCGTATATACTATTGTCATGAGGGATTAACAGCGCGGACACAGGGATAGCCAGTACCTACCTATATTATTTTTTGGTAGAGCCCATCTTCATCAGCCTCTCAACTTCTGCGCATTGCTTCTCGCCCCGTACACAGACCACTGTAGCTGAATCTTTCTCCTCTGCATCTGGTATCGTGCATTTGATATCCTGAACATCGGGGCATGGGCAGTCTGATGGCTTGCGTACGCAAACGAGAGTAGTAGGGCATAGATAATGCGAGCATGATACTAAAATATATATTCATGTGCTTAGCACTCTCTACACATATGAAACGCAAGTACGTACCTGCTTCAGCTTGTGCTGCCCATTGCGAAGTTCCAGCAGGTGGTTCTTGCTGTTGGCGCTGGTGGCCAAACATTTGACCAAAGTCCCATCCAAATTGCGCACAGACAACTGGGAGGAGGGTGCATAGGAGTAATATCAATGCGTTTCTCGAGCTGGACAACATGTTTAATTGGAAATGAGAAGAAAAGCTTGAAGCTTGAGCTTGAAACTCGACGTGTCAGTGATGTCTCAGTTTTCCGTCATGTGACTAAATACTAGGTAACTTGAAGTAGAACGCTTCGACGTCAACGCGTCAACCTTGAACGAACTTGAACGTGGTCACTAGTCACTGCGCAGGAGCGCACAACGGAGGATTTAGATTTGCTGCCTTAAACTAACGAGAGTTACATTTCCACGGGAGCAACGGACAAATCAATAATAACTACAACGAAGGTCATGAGAGTGGTTACAATAATCAAGATATGTAGAAAAAATGAGATGTACAAAGCTGGGGCTGTCGATGATCATTATAGATGTTTCGGGAAGGCGTAAGCATGATACATGAAGGATATATAGATAGATTGAGATAGGAATAGACCTGTGATGAATCAAAATGACCTTGACTGCACTGCTCGGGGAGGTGTGATGACGGGAAACGAATACTTAGTCAGATAACTCTATGCTTTCGTCGTCATGTCCATCTACTTCATCTACCTCTTCCTCCAACATCCGTCTCAACTCTCTCCTTGTTCCCGCGCCAGGTTTGGGAGTCATTGCGGACATCGGTGATAAAGCAGTGGTTGGTCTACGCGGAGTCGGAGAAGGAGGATTCATCCGATTGACATCCGAGTTCCTTGGAGTGATCGGCATGCTGCGAGCCTTCTGGTTACTCAACTCGAGCTTCTTCAGGTCAACAACAGCCGGAGAGAGTGGCAATGTTGTAGCCTTCTTCATCTTGCGCCGAGGTGCGATGTTCTCCTTCGTGAAGTCATCATCCATTGGCAGGATGGCAGAACCATCCTGCTTCAAATCGGAAACATGCGGAAGGAGAATATGCGTATCCTGATAAATACTGAATCCAGGATAATGAGCGGACTGAGGGTCTGGCGGTGGCGGCATTTCGCGGGGTATCATTCTAAGGTGCAAAGACGATGCCAGCTCGAAATCCTGGTCGTCTGCTACGTCCTCATACTCCTCAAAAGGGGTTGACGACGACGAGAAGTTCGAGAGCGCGGGTGTGTGTTTAGCGGATGGTGTAGTTGTTCTTCTTATCGAGGGATGCGCTGGTGTCTTGTCCTGAGCCACTATTCTACCCGTCTCCCCCTTTGTCTCGTGCTTCGACGGCGAAAAGTCAAGCCTTCGCGCAGGACTATCTGAGCTGCATAAGACAGCGGTATAGAACGAAGCGGTTTTTCCCCGTGACGAAGGAAAGGGACTCTTCGTGGTCTTGTCAGGAGAGAAAATTCCCTCCTCCTCGAGTATACGCCGCTTTGTCGGGCTGAAAAGATTTGGAGCGCCAGGAGATAAAGGCCGCTTATTTGGCCGCAAGGTGGACTTTGAGGAGGATGGTAGGAATTGGTCCAGAGGTAGCTCTTGGAGTGGGCCGGGTCGCCTCATGTTGATGAAGGCAGTCGTATCGCGTAGACGAGGAGAAATTTGACTGAATGGCAGTCTGAACAAAAGAGGGGCTGCTATAAAATTGTTGCGCCACTCCAACCACGCGAATGCCTCATGCTGTAAATAATGCAAAACACGACAAAATAACGCGAACCATCACGCGTGACATGTCGCGTTTCATTAGCATCCAGATCATTCCAGACATTGCTATTGATGGTGAATGATAAGCAAGTAGAAAGTATACATTCAAAATAATATATCACTACAAATATCACTACAGAAACTACGCTCCAGTCTTCATTACTACATCAAACACCCCAGTTCCGGTGAAATTCGGCCTGCCTAACACAATATTTCCAGATGGCGTGGAGAGATCGTCAAAGTCACCGTATAGAGTGGCATCAGATAAGAAGGCGGCTGTTGTCTCGTATGATGCTTTGAGTAGTGGTGAAGTGTTGGCTGAAATGCCACTTCGGTTGAATGGTTTATAACCGCCGTCAAAAGTCTAACAAATTTTTGTGAGAATAAGATGCTCAGCACATGCAGTCAACATACCATATAATCAGCAATCAGCTCCAGGTGCCGCCGGTCGACTTGGATACTGTAAGCACCGAAAACGCCGCTCATCTCTCGCAATATAGCCGCACGGGCCATTTCTACGCCATAGGTTTTTAGTATAGCATAAATGTCGTTGGAGTATATCTCATCGTCGACCAGTATACTCTCGTCCGAACATGATGCAAATTGCCACATTCCTTGGAGGTTGGAACCGTTGGTGTTGAGCTGAAAACGACCCGGTCAACCATAACGAGCGAATCCCATAGGAAGGGCTTCACCTTGATTTCAGCGTTGCCATCTTTAGAATCCTCCTTGATCTGCAAACAATCCACAATTCCAGGTATCTCGCGGATGACGGTGGCGCGGCAGGCTCTCTCGATAATGCCAACAAGCAATAGTTTCGGCATATCGGGGTTGAACTACAGCATCGTCGATACCTAAAGCATACGACAACGCAATGTAACTTACCTGGAGCTCGAAGGTACACTGTGATGGGCTGAAGTGGAAGGATGTTGCAAGATGAAGGTTGCTCATGAAAAGGTCAGCCACATTTCGTCCATGTTTTTTGGAAGTCGATTTAGGCTCTTCATCGAAAGCCGCCTCGCCATCTTCTTCGTTTGAAGCATATGCAGCTTCAATAGCAGCTTCATCATATGCTTCACCGTCTTCATCATCATCACCATCATCGGAATAAGTAGCTTGCTGCTTCTTCTGCCTGGCGCGCTTCTCATCCTCTGCATCACCATCACCCACCTCGCTCTCTTCATCGTCACCTCTTCGCTGACGAGGTTCAGGATCATCCTCTCCTTCTGCCATGTCAATCTCGGCCCCAGGATTTTTCTCCTTCTTGCCTTTGCCAAGGTCGGCGATTTGGCTTTTGAGATCAGCATCTAATCTCTTCATCTCAAGTTGCATCTCCTTTTTGAGAAGCAGTGGGAACTTCGAAGAGAAGCATGCTAGAATTTCTGGAGGTTCGACGTCGTATTCAGCCTCGTACTCCTCCTTTGGGAAGAATGTCAACTTGACCGAAAATTCGGTTTGTCGTGACTCTCCTTGGGTCTTCAAGCGCTCTTTCACTGTAATATTATCGACAACTTGCGACAGTACAAGTCTGCTAGCTCGCTTGCAGAAAAGCTTGACGTCGTCTGCAGATACCCCTTCCCGGACTTTCATGCTCATTGAGGGTGTCTTGGGCTTTCGAGATGCAGTCATAACAATCTCACGAAGCCGGGGGATACCGAGAGTAACGTTTGCAGCACCGTGACCTGCGCAAGATCAGTCATTACTGTATCGAGTTAAGTCAATGAGACTTACCAGCAAAGTGGAAGGTATTCAGCGTCATCTGAGTAGAAGGCTCTCCAACACTAAGGAGTCATGAGCAATGTAGAAGCCAATACATCAGGTTGCTGTTCCGTACCTTTGTGAGGCGAGAAGGCCGACAGCTTCCCCTGGCTCGACTAGACTTCGCATGTATTTGACGTTCATCAAGAGGCGGAAATTTGATGGCATTACGGGAGAACTATTCAATTGGTACGGCAGATCAAGGTCTTTTGTTTTTAGGAGTTTGTGAGGGTTTGCCTTGACATAACGATCCACGGCCGTTGCAAATTGCTCGGACGTGCTACCAAGATAACGGCTAGGGCTATACAGCGATAGAGCCGGTTCATATTTATCACGTTTGGATGGCGTGTTCTTGTCCGGTCGGTCAGTAGAACGCTTGAGGACTTTTTTCACGTATTGCACAGCTTCTGCGTCATCGACACGTCCTGTAATAACTCTTGGCTTGTAGAGATTGACCAATGAGACCTCATTCAGTGCGACGAACTCGAACTGGTAGAGATGTTTTTGTTTCGTTACGTCCAAGGCGTCACCGCCGTAGTGAAATTGGTAGATGGAGTGGTCGCTTCCTCGGACGGTGTGGTCGTAGTGAACACGGATACCTTCCAGATGTTTGATTAGACATCGCTGAAGATAGCCTGACCGAGAAGTCTTGACAGCGGTATCAATGAGACCTTCTCGGCCAGCCATACAGTGAAAGTAGAACTCTTGCGGCTTGATCCCAGTCAGGAAACGACTCGCGACATACCCACCGGCGATGGCTTTAGTTTCGAACGCTCTGAAGGACGGCAGCGTTTTACCACTGACCATGACAGGAACTCGACGTCCTTCTAACTCTTGCTGACCCAAGGCACAGGATATCTGGCGAGCGTTGACGGCACTGCCCTTTGCTCCCGATACCGTCATGGCTTGCATGTGGTTATGCGGGAATTTATGATACAGGCCATGAGGCATGCAGGCGTCAGTAATCGATGCTGTGAGCCCATTGAGTTTCGTCTTCACGGTCATATCTAGACCAGCCATTTTACTGTCATCGCGGAGGACGTCTTCAAGTAGTGTCGTTAAAGCCCTAGGTATCTTGTCCTTTGGAGTATCCTTCAAGGATGGGAAATTTTCAATGGCAGCCTCAGTACCAAGATTCTTGCCCTTTCGCAGTAGGTCGGACCTCTTTCCGTTCCCTTCTGAGGTTAGTATCAAATCGTCCATCCGGCAGGTGAAGGCGCGATGCTGCAAGAATTTGGTGAACAAGCGACTAAGAATACCGAGGAGTCTTCCCGCGATTTCTGCGCCGTACAGCTCGTAGACGGAATGCACGAGTCCATAATCGGAAGCACCAAATGCTGCTTTGTCGAGAACTCCACAAAGAAGCTCCCCGTTCATGAAAACAACCTGGTCTTCTTTGGAGTCTGCCCCCCATAATTGTCTAGGAACTTTTGTCTTTGCACGCAGGTTTAGGCCCTCGAAATTGTTTGGAGTGATGTTTTTCAGAATGGTGGAGATCTAGGCGACGACGTTAGACGCAACTAAGAGAGCAATGCAAATGTGATTAACTATTTGTTTCCCTGTCCAAAGTGGCTTCGGTTTCCAGATAGTTGGAGGAAGTGTCACGAGGCGACTATACTGATACGAGTCATCTTCTGGACGTAATGAACCATAGAGAAGCTGGAAATATTCTTCGCGGGTGAAGAACGCGTCCTGTGTGGTCATCCAGACACCTGCAACGACATGGTCCTGAATGAGCCCACGCAGTGGATTGCCCGAAGTGGGGACGAGATACTGATTATCAGTGTTGGCTATGAACATAGCTTCGGCGCGGGCAACCTGATTCTCTGCAAGAATTGAGCGCCTTAAGAAAGAAACGGTATTACAGACAGCTCACGGGGGAAATGTATATTCATTTCTGTCAAGGTGTAAGCGGATGATAATGATGCGAATTGGTCTACCTACCGTCGCCATCAAAATCGGCTAAACGCGAGGGTTAGTCAAAGTCGACAACAGGGAAGCGACTCATCGCGTACATACCATTATAGGAATTACTAGATTAACACTAAGCATACGTGAACATGAGATACAAGAACACCCATACCAATTAGCATAGTGCATTCGTATAGTCTTTTCTCCCTGTAGGACCCGGGCCTTGTGCGCCATCATGCTAGGCTTATGCAATGTTGGCTGCCTATTCAAAATCAAGATGTCACCGTCACGCAGATGCCGATAGACTTTCTTGTTGACGGATGCAGTACGGGTGTAAAGACCGTTTCTGCTTCTCTCGCCATCTTGAGGTGTCAGCAGCTGATTCGCAATGGCGGTACGTTGCTCAACAGACAATTTATCCTGAAGGACAAGGTGAGCTAATAACGCAAAAAGACTGATATAAACATACAAGCGAAAGCTGATGCCCATTCTCAAATTCAACCATCGTGGCGCCAGGATATCCACGAGGACCTGTAATTACCCTCTGTCGTAGTTCATGAAAATTAGACGGGGTGACAGGTTCGGGGAAAGTGAGCTTTCTGGCGAAGACAGGCGGGATTCCAATTTCGTTTGGTTCGATATTTACATCTGGTGAGATGACCGAGCGAGCTGCATAGTTGACACGTTTGCCCTATACCAGTGACTAAGGTACCGATGCACGTAGCAGACTCTCGAACACATACCATCATATGCTTGCGGAATAAGCCCTCCTTCTTCTCCAACAGTTGCTTTACACCAGCTGGAGGAAGTTTACCCTGCGGCATAGGTGAAGGGTTCTTATTACTGTCCATGAAACTGTTGACGTCCACTTGTAGCTGGATCACGTTGTCTAAAAGCATGCCAAGTATTTGCCGACGTGCGGCTTCATCGAGATCAGCGGTTTTCTGTGAAGCTTCGCGTAAATCGTTGTTGAGATCTCGTAGGCGGTAAGATGTCTTCAGCACTTTGGCGAGTAATTCGTTCTGTGGATGTTCGAAAAGAGTCTCATTCATCACCGCAGGTGGTCGAAATCGTGTGGGTGTAACAGGGATAACCTCGACGAAGAACATGTCCGGTGAAGCAAGCGATAATCCCTCTGGAGTAAGAGGCGCAAATGGGCCATGTCGGCCATATAACAGCGAGCACATGAGAGGCTCTCTGCGGAAAAGTCGGCGAAGGTGAGCTCGACACTCCTCGGGAATAACGACACGTTCGGCTCGGCCTCGAGCTGTCTTGACCTTCCCGCTGGCACTTTTGGGTAGCTGAGCCTCTGTCGGGTCTGTGGGTTCGCCTTCGTCATCGCTGGGCTCTGGGCTCGTTTCGTATCCTCCCATGTCGACATCGCTGTCTTGGTCCCCTATCGCTCCATTATTCTGCTTCTCAGCTACGTCTCCAAAAAGCTTCTCCTCTCGAAGGACATCAGGTCGCTTCAAACCTTGCAAAGACTGCTTCTGCTTTCTGGTCAGATCATATTCAATGATTTTCGTATGTCCTTCCTTGCGAAAGGTGTACGCAGGTCTACCAAGCTTATTATTCAGTCAACAAATAAGTAAAGTAAATCTCACTTACGCAAAACAACCTTCATTGTGGCACTTGTTCGAAATTGTAGTTTTTAGAAAATCATTAATCAACTCTTTTCTTGCTTGATAGACCAAGCCATCCTTGTAGCTATCACGTTTACTATCCGACGCTCGCTGCAGGCTGATAAAGACGAATAAATTGATACGTTTTTGAAACTCCTCGAACGATTCCTCTGGTAATTTAGTTTCTGGATCATCGCCTTGCTCCTCATCGTCATCCTCACGCGCAGAGCGCTTGTGCTTGCTCTTGTTTAACACCCTTATATGTATATCATCAATGGATTGTGCTGCATCGAGAAGACCATGTTCCAATAAACGGAATTTTGCAATGTATTTGCACATCTACGCGGTTCTATTGATGAAGAGAACCATTACAAGCAAGGTCAGCACTCACCACGCTCCTACTCATTTTGAACCGATGACAAAACAGGCAAACTCCTCGGAAGAGATTATACATATTCGTCATGAAAAGTGGGTGAAAGACAGGTGCAGGTAATTCGATGTGACCAAAGTGGCCGGGGCAAGTGAAGTACGTCAAATGACATGTTGCACAACTATGCTGACCGTCAGGCGACCTTAAAATCCGCAAGTTTATCATGAACGTACATATCTTGTCGCTCGCTTGGACCAAGAGCTGGGTCATACAGACCACCGTGATTCGGTCTGTTGAGATCATCAAGAAGGACGGGGTTCACAATTTGTTTGACAGATATTCGACGAATATCTTGTGAACTAAGAAAGGAGAAGGAAACGCTAGACACAGTCGACGGTATCGACTGCGAAATATTCATCTTCAAGATAGAGTGCTAAAAATACCTCCAAAATTTTGAGTGATGATCCACGTGATCTAGGAGGTACCCCTAACGACCAACCCTGAGGTGTAGACCTCCAACTTATACGATACAATACCTATACTTGGCGCAACTGTAAAAATGAAAGCTCAATATTAGAATCTGTCTTTATGTAATTTATTGCGGGTATCTCGTCCTAAGTGCCACCTGCGCTCACTATCACCGTTTATACAGCAAGGCAATGCCCAAAAGAATGCGCGACGCTTCACAAGAATGACGCTCTAACGTATACATACAGAGCTATTATGCTACATCTCATCATGTGTTCCCAGTACCTCTGCGTGTTGGTGCCCGTGTCTTGCCCGTTTTGATCTTTTGCGCCTCGCCAACGAGCTCTGCAATCAATTTATTGTACGTCTCGGAGTTCTGCTGAAGGGCATCTTTGGCTTGCAATAAATGTGTCAAGAGAGCTGATGTATTCGCTGTCTGGGTTCGCATATCAGATAAATAGCGTTCGAGGACTGGGAGTGGCTGCAGTGTCAAATTTTCTGAGGTAAATCATGAGCCTCAGCTGATACGGTAATAATGATAGTGATGATTACCAGGACTCAGGGTCAGGAGTTCTGATATTTTGGCCTCGTCGAGTTCTGGCTTAGGTCCAAATGGCGAAACGCCCTGTCTATGGCCCAATTGAGGCGTTCCAGGCCGAGTACTTGAACCTAAGTCTGCCTGCGTTTGCCTGGGGCCCGGAGGAGCAGACATCGGTCGTGTACTGATTTGTAAGGGGGGGAGGGGTTTGCCATTCGCATGCGGCATAACTTCGTCTAGGTTGATAGGCACTCCAAGCGCGATAAGATGCTGTCGTCTTATGCGTGAACGAGTCCAATTGGGTGGTTTAATGGTGGGTAGAGATTTGACAAGGTTGTTGTAAAGGTCGCGGCTATTGATTTCTGGTAAATTAGATGAGGCTGGACCTAGTAAATAAGTAGATGGGTGCCAACCTTTCTGGTGCAACCAGTATCTGAGCAATCCCTTCAGCTTCTCTTATGTCTTCATCCGTCGTAACATCAGATAACCGTGTCAGACCCCATAATGAAGTAAGAACGTCGTTGATATGACGCTCTAGGTAATTTCTATTCGGTAACGGATCGAGTCGAAGTGGTTCCCATGTAGCCTTCAACGATACAGTGGGCTGCTCTGCTTCGAAGGTCTCTAGGTCGCCGAACTGCATAGAGACATCATTGTTTTCCTGAGATTCTTCAAAATCTCCAAAGTCTCCAAAATCTTCTTCTTCCAAAACTTGGGCAGTTTCAGACGGTTGTCCGAATTCATCATCGTCGAAATCGTCGAACTGATTCTTGGGCGTAGAGTAGGACTCCAGTGGTGTCGAAGGTTCTTCGGATATGCTCGTAGATTGAACTGAGTCATCGGCATCCCATACCGATGCACCGAATGAGAAATCGTCGTCCATTGTTGGTACAAGAGTGATTTACGCTAAGGCTGATCAACACCGACCGCCCTGAGTGGATCATTTAACTAAGCGCCCAAGCGACTCTGCGCTAATCGCCACCACACAACAGACTGGGTGAATGCTGCTGCGACGTTCTGCGAATGATCACACATTCTTGTTCTCTGACGGAGTGCAAATAACCCCTTCCAGTGCCAGAAAAGTCCACTTGCGTCGTCTCTATGATATTCTACAGCTCTCACTACAACGAAGTGATACCGAACGTGCCAAACGCGCTTGGTCAATTTTAGCTCGATGCAAAGAGGCTCATTGGATGTCCATGTGGTCCACTGCGATGTTGATTCTATCCAACGAGCATTCGACTAACGTTGATCAAGGCTTACGGGACCAAGACAAAATCGAGTTCTTGCGAATCACCATGTTGCAGTACCCTAACGATGTAAGGATGAGTTCATTGCATCCATGTATCTGCTGAATTCGGATCTTATTAAGAGGGAATGTATACTGCAGGAACTGATCATAAGCCTTATCAACGCCTCCAGACATCAGGAAGCCCTCAACGAGCTTGATCTGTAGGTCGTCCTTGTGTCTTTAAGTCTAGCGACGCTTCGTGAATTCAGTAGCTACCTCCCGACATTTCCTTACCAGGATAATCCCCTGCTCCATACGTTTGCGGGCTTGCTATCCGTATATTTGGCGCAGCCAACCGAAGAGAGCGGTGGGTACCGACCATACGTCCCCCAAAAGAGATCTATTGACCTGAATATCAAGATATAAACGACACTTTCAATCACAGCCTCTTGCGAGATGCCGAATCTCATTTTCAACGAGCACGAGCACTTGATCCCGGAAGTGCAGTTGCAAGTTCTTTCCTAGCTAGGGTTTGACTATTCCACCTCTCAACGTCTTAGCTTGAGTTCAGCCCATCTCCAGATACCAGATCTGATCGAAGGCAATTATAACACTACAGCCAATCAAGATTCCGACGATATGAACGCGGATAATCCCCGTTCACGAAAGAAACGTGTGCGAGCTGCATCATCAGGATAAATCCCTCAATCTAATCCGAGTCTGAATCCGAATCCATATCTATGGATGGTATTTCTTCCTCCGCTACTGGTTCACTGGATGATGTAGAAACAGGCAAGGTAACGGCTGAAGGAGAAGGACTCCTTGCTGGCGCATGCTGTAGCGTATTCGACGGAGTGTGCTTATGAGACGTATGTTGCGCCGCAGGTTGGAGCTCCACTCCTTTGGGCACTGACGATGCTGATGAAAGCTTTTGTGGTTGTGTGGATACATCAGACGGGTTGGTGGGGTTAGGGAGAGATATTGATGGCGGTGGGACCGTTAGAGAACGAGCTGGAGGTGCTTGTGTGTAATTTTGTCGCTCCTCTGTACTAGGAGGTGCTATCGGAATATCAGAGTCAACGATTGCGTCGACTTGTACGTCATCACCCGTTATGAGGCCAAGCTGAGTTCTGGCGTCAGTCTCGTCTTGACTTTCCTCTTTTCTCGATAATGCCAAAGCCTCTATGTGAGGCTGTGAGCGAAGAAGAGGCGGGAGCCGAGGGTGCAGCAGTCGTTCCATTTTATTTTGGTTATTGGCCTGGAAAGTGCATTGGTTAGGGACCTCTTTATACCAGCTTTGTTTCAAACTCACGGTTCCATATGGCGACAAATTTGCATTAACCACCATCGGTGTACTTCGGCTCATAACGTTGGAAGTACCTACGCTGAGGTCGGTGCAAAGGTCTTCAACTTTATTATATAATTTCTTGTGGAATGAGGGGTTGGACGAAAGGGAAGCTGGTGTAATTTGTGGAATCGCGAGCAGCATTGTCAAAAACACTCTAGACGATATAGATTGCATAGTGTTCCCCAAGTCGGGATTACTGTGTAAGGACTTTATGACTAGAAGATTGGTCAGCACAAGACGTGACGGTAGAGTAATTCAAGTCACCATCCAACGAAGCAAGCACTATTTCTTCTTCCTCCTGAGTAGGGTACAAGACATTTTGGTTGACTCTCAATATTTGGTCCCCCTCGAATTCCCTGGCCCTCTTTTTGTTCTTTCTGGAGCTACCGCTGCCATTAACAGTGGCTTTGGGATCATCGGCTTGAGCTTTGTTATCAAGGATAATTGTAAGAGGTGGCAGTAGCGCTTTGACCAAGCGGTTCGGCAAATATGGCGAAGCTAGAGGAAGAGCGTTGGTAAAGAGAACGTGCAAAGTTTGAATGAAGTATAAGCGCTGCAAACTGAGAAAAGTGGTTGGTCAATAGTAACAAGGAGATGCGAATATCTCACGGTGGTATTTCTTGTTCGAGATGATATGTCAGGTAGGACGTGAGTTGAGGCAAATGAGGCGTAATAAGGTGGCCGACGCTAGCGCAGAAATCGTGAGAAGAGTCTTGCTAGAGATAAATTGTAATCACCTTTGTGCCAATGCGCAGAGAAGGTCGCATGCCGCACGCCAAAGGAGAGGTAGTGCCATTGACTCAAGTGTTGACGCTACAGGATCAGTAGTGCTTTCTAGCTGTGTGAAATAATGAGCAAAGCCAGCATACAGCAGGTGGCAATTTCCTACCGTTTCTTCGCGACTACATTTGAGAATAGCTACGGCGAAGTCATTTAATGGCCCGATTGGGACAAGAACGGGTCGACTCAGTCGAGACCTTCAGATGGATTAGCAATAGCTAACGGGCGGGATGATATATACTCACTGCAGCAAATCACGTAGGACGGTAATACAACAACGGATGCTGTCGACTTTCAAGGGAACAGTGTCCTGAGGAGGTTGACTGACTGAAGCGGTCCGTGGCAGACGTGCATCTAACAATAGCGCTATCAGAAACTACCTATACAACACTCCAACGAATTTACCGTTATGTTCAAATGTAGTTCGGACGGCCGTAAAGGAGGTCCAAGCAAACGCCAATGTTTCGTCGACTGCATTTCTCCAGAGATTGGCTGAGGCCACTTTGCCGCCTGTGTTGTGCAAGGCTGAGAAGAGATGTGAGGCCGCATTCACCAATTCCTGGTCAACTGGTGTGGGTGATGATCCACTGAGAAATTTCAATGCCAGAGTCGATAAGGCAGAGCGTGATGGACGGTTTAAACTTGGGTATTGGGAAGTCAGGTTCGCTAAAGTAGCGACGCAAAGAATCTATAACAAATCAAACAAAGGTATTTTTAACATCAGAACGTAAGAACCTTGAGTTCAATACTCGTGTATTTGTTTTCCAGGTCAATCAGTAACGAAGTGAACTTGGCTACGTTCGGTGTCGAGATTTGACGCTGAAACTCAGGAATGTCTGTGCACGCAGTGAATATATGGTGGATTAGCCGAATAGCAGCCTTAATGACCGGAATGCTGTCCGTTCTCTGTGCATCGTATCTGTGAGCTCCCAGTTTTCATGAAAAAAAAGAGGACGGACAGTGATGATAGACATAGCGGAAGTCAGCCAACTTTGCGCAGATTCAATCAATAATGGCTTAGAGCACTGGGCAGTCTTATGAGCCGCACATAAACCAGCCCACTGAGCACTAGGGTCATTGGAGCGAAATAGTGCATTTATGCGGTTTATCCACTTTACGAGATGGGATGAGGGAAGAAATGAGTTCGGGGATAGTGTTGAAATGACAAACGGCAGATAAGCAGCAGCATTTTCATCAGTAGCCAGGTGAACCCGGAGGAAAGTCGAGAGAACCTGAGCGCCTTCCATCGCTATAAGGTACTGCTCTTGACCAACTTCTGTTGTACATTTTTCGATCAACGATCGGACGGAGGCCAATGCAGTCCGCCTCAAATACAGGCAAACATCCGCTTGGTATGGGCGTCTAATGTAACGACAACCATCTCCTTGGCCAGCTTTTGCCCACCAACCCCATTAAAGATGGAGCAACGCATACCTGCACTAGAACCGAGCATAGAAAAGCACCTGGGACTTGCTGTTTTTGAAGTATGATGATCTTCATCACGCTTCATTACATTAACTCTCAGTATCACTAGGGAAAGTTCGATGTAACTGAATTCGTGGGCTCTATGTCCGAGAAACTGATAGTTGAATCTAAATCTGATACCGGACGTGCGTGATTATTAGCACTATACTGCTGCATTCACATTAATTTCAGTCCAGCGTTTGATCCAAAGCCATTCATACGGACTTTCGAAGCTGCCATCGACAAACTCATAGCAGTCCGTAAGGATGTTCAGGCTAGGACGGAACAGATGGAGAAAAGTGTACGGGTAGCGGAACGCGAATACTCAAAGAAGATGACAGAACTTAACCGGGGATTTGAGGTACGCTCGGGTATTGCATGCGTTCTGCGACATACTGACTTGAGCGTAGACGGTTGGAAACTCATTCTCCGGCATGGAGAGCAGAATGAACGAAGTCAGTAGTACAGCTATTCGAATAGGTATGTCCAGACAATCGTCAGGAACAATATATCGCCTCATGCGTTCATCAGGCGAGCAACTAGAGAACATTCACATTGAGCGTCAAAGGGCTCAAGCAGCTTATGACTTGATTGACTACTATAACCAGTTCTCGCGTGGTGATACTTCCCGACTAGACACTCTGAAGAAGGAAGGCAGAGCTGGTCGACGGCAAGTTGCCATCTTGCTACGACGCCTGACAACAGTAGCGAAGGAAGTAGATTTGCCAACAGCTGAAAAAGTTGGTAACCCACGATTATCTTCTGTGCTCTCCTAACTAGCATAATAGACTAGAGAAAGTATAGACAAATATTGCGAGAAGTTCGAGAAGGAGATGCTATACCTCTTTGACAGAAGTTATAGGCGTGGGGATCCAAAGATGATGCACGTCAGTATTGCTGCAAATTTATCTTATTCATACACTCATCTATAACTTGGAAATAGCATTGCGCACAGACTCTACTGGATTTCAACGGCGGCGTCTCCTGTGTGCAAGTCTACGTTAACCAACATGACTTCTTTATCAATCGTGTGCGACAAAATAAGCAATCGGACGATTCATTACTGTGAGTTCATAGGTCCTCGAAGGATTCATGGCTATAGCTTATCAATCGTTGAGATGGAAACTATTACCGGACCCAGGCTCCAGTCCTCCGAAAAGCGAGCAAGGGTTAGCTGAGCTGTTCGATGAAATACGGGCCACTGTAGATACAGAAACCCAAATCGTCAAAGCTGTATTCCCAAATCCTCCCGTCGTTATGCAGGTTTTCTTGCAAAGAGTTTTCGCGCAATCGGTAACAACCCCAAAGTCAGCGTCTTCTAGGTGCTATCTAATCATCCTTGGTAGATCCAACAAAACGTGGAGCAGCTATTGCATAAGGCGTCAGATATATCTGACCTAGCGTATTTGCGAATGTTGCAGCTCATTCATGTACAAATATCCGCTTTGGTTGAGGATCTCAAGCTCTATGAACTTCCCAGCATTGCACCTCGCACTCCGAGTGAGGTAGCAGAATTCCGCAGGTCATTATCAAGCGCCGCTCCTGCTGTACCTAGCGCACCTGCGGGGTCAGTAAGTAGCCTGCTGGAAACGGCTATGGAGGAACTATTCGTACCGTACACTGAAGGACAAAGATACCTTGAACGGGAGTCCCGAAGCCTCGGCTCCTTGTATGCAAACCTCCTCACAAATTTCACTCGTTACCACGTATGTTTGCTCAGTTACACCATGGGCTCAACTCATACCTCCTCTAGGAGAAAACACATAAAGGGAAAGCATCCATGTTTGATCGCATGGTGAACCAACTTAGCGCAGCAGCAGCAACGACATCGGTTAACGGGGCTTCTACCACGTCCGCCCAGGCAGCAGCAGCGATCATGAGATTCGGAGGCATCAACGCTCCCCAGACTCAAGAGGACGACCCTGTACGAGAAGAAGACGGTCAACTTAGTATCGACGTTACAGAGAAGATGCTGAAATGGCATGCTGAAGCCACGGGCCGTTGTGTCGAGCTGAGTTCTTCAAACGATTTGTAAGTATTTCTATCATCGCTACTCTGAAGAAAACTAAAATTCTTTCAGAGCTAAGAACATTTTTGCGCTCTTGCGTGTCCTAGCGGAAGCCATTGGTATCGCTTACGTGGAGACAGCATTGGAGACGTGCGTCGGAGCTTTGCCAACTCCGAGACTCATGAATTGGTAACTAAAGTCACCGCCAGGGCACAGATACGCTTAGAGGCTACTGACGGGAAATCAGAACCTAGTCTTGAGTTTCTTGCCATACTGAAAGCTGTAGACCTCATTTGCCATCTGTGGCAACAGTACATCAATGTGGCGTTGCTACCTCTTGCCAGTTCGTCGGTCACGACTCGTCGCGAAATGGTCGTTTTCAACAATCAGACGTTAAGTAGGATCGAAGGCCGAGCGAATAATCTGATCCAGAAGATCACAGATAGTAAGCCTGTTTGTTTACTAGTGCAAGTTTATTCCAACTCATAGACTCCTGTCTTATTAAGTGGTGGTAGCTTGGTTCTCCGTCCAGCTGGCTAAGCAAAAGAAAAACGATTTCAAACCTCGTAACGATGACTTATCGTTTGCTCGAGTCAACACCGAGCCTTGCGTAGCTTGTTGTGAGATTTTAGAGAAGGTTCGCGACGCAGCCAAAGAAAGTCTAAGCGGGAAGAATCTGGAAGTTTTCCTAACGGAAATAGGTGTTGTATTCCATGGGTTGGGTATTCTGCTCTGATGTTTTCGTAAATACTACTAATTCGCATATTGCAGCTTGTTACTTGAGCACCTCCGCAAGTTCCCTGTTAGCGCAACGGGTGGTTTGATGCTTGCGAAGTAAGCAGCGAGCCATTTCAAATATGACATGCTCAAAATGTCTACAGGGATCTGAAACTATACCAAGATACGATTAGCAGCTTCGGTATACCTGCTCTGCACGAGCGATTCGAGTTCACCAGGCAGCTGGGCAACATATTCTTGGTTCGACCAGAGATTCTCAAGTCATATATGACGGAGAATTACCTCGGGAGAATCGATTCTAGTCTGCTCAAACCCTATTTGGCACAACGTAGCGACTGGGGCCAGTTCGAAAGGGGTTTCGACGACACCGAAGAACCAAATGGAGCTTCTACTGAAGTCAAAGGTTTGCGAGATCGCTTCGGTCGCCTCAGTTTGATGATGAAAGAGCTGGAGAACTTGAAGCTTGGCGAAGGTATTTCGATGGGTATACCCACAATCCCAGCCGGCTTTGCCAGTGGTTTCTCTATTCCTAGTAGACCATTTGGTTGATCCATTATAGCATTGTAGAATTAGCCAGCTGTTCATATTTATTCTCCTTTAAACACTGGAGTTCTCTTTTCTTTGAATGCTTCGAGAGCCTCTAGACGGTCCTTGCTCTTCAAGAGTACCTCGTAGGATGCCCGTTCGAAGTCAAGTCCTGACGAC
This sequence comes from Pleurotus tuber-regium, assembly GCA_014058305.1. Classification (NCBI taxonomy): domain Eukaryota; kingdom Fungi; phylum Basidiomycota; class Agaricomycetes; order Agaricales; family Pleurotaceae; genus Pleurotus; species Pleurotus tuber-regium. The sequence continues at coordinate 1,323,628 of JACFYU010000024.1, forward strand.
ATCGTCATAGCATCAGATACGGAGAACATCGTCAACATGAACTTACCACTCTCTAGGGACAGATCTTCCGACCGTGAGATCGCCTGTTTAGCTGCACGAAGCGCTAGTGGGGCTACAAAGTGGGTCAGTGGATCACTACGAATGTGACAGTATTGTTTTCACCATTGGATGCGATCTGTGTTGCAAGTTTGACAGAGAAATCATGCGCCGATGAATCTTGAGGCGCAACATAATCAACGAGCCCTATACTCGCCAGCTTTAATATGTCACAGCTGGCGTCGGTGGACAACCATACCCCATTCCAGCGCTTCTTGCGCATTCAGGGATCTCGCAGTGTAAATGAGATCTTTAGCTCGCGATAAACCTATAAGCCTAGTCACACGCTGTGTGCCCCCAGCGCCTGGTATTATTCCAAGCTTGGTCTCAGGGAGACCAATTTTAGTTACACTGCTACCTGTACAAGTATGAATCACCTCATACGTCCAACATCTTCAATTAACGTACCAGCTACACGCAGATCGCAGGCCAAACTGAGTTCAAGACCTCCCCCAAGTGCTGGTCCATCAATGGCAGCAATGGTGGGCATGGGCAGGGCTTCCAACTTTCCAAGCGCACTTCGCAGATCGGCTAGGAACTTGTTCACCTGGGTTTGCGACATCGTACGCCTTTCTATGAGGTCAGCACCTGCACAAAATGACCCAGGTGTGGAGGAGCGAAGGATAAGTACGCGGATACTGTGCGGAATGTGTGAGTGTCAAACCCCCCCCTGTACGGTGGATATATACTTCGAATCATAATTGGCTGCTTCAAGACATTCTCCGAGTTCCTAAGTCAAAACATTAAAACTGACTAGGATGACTTCGAATAGAGTCGACCTTTAGGAGTGTAGTTGATATTGCGTTCTTACTTTGTGGCCGATTGAGAGAAAGGTAGGTGATTCCGGGATGGGATGTAACAGGCTCCAGGAAGGCTTGCTTCACTACTGCACTAAATTGCCTGGACGACCTCAGGACAAAACCCTTCAGAAGCGACCGTCTGGAGCCGAGGCTAGCAAGCAGCATTCGGGATGGATTGAAAGATCCGTTCCATTCGAGTCCGCCAATTGGATACCTACGCGATCATGTGACTGGCAATTACGACTCAGGGGCTTGAGACTCAGCGTGCCCATTAATGTTCTCTGAGTCTCACACCGAGAAGCCACCCCAGATGCACGACCACAAGGCCCTGATAATGCGATATAAAGGAGCTCCTCCAAGTAGACTGTACATGCACAATTTCCATGAATGACCCTAAAGTATTAATAATGATAACTATAATATCAACGCACTCAAGCAGAGGTGAGCTATATGGAACCTAATGGACGGAGGAGGTATATAGGAGATCGTTCAGATGGCAAGAATCAAGATAGCTACCACAGTGTATTCGGTCTAGGAACAAAGTGAGGGGACCAGCCCTCACACTTGCGACTGATGTTGACTTGTATAAAATGAGTCATAGGACAGTGGACGGCGAGCCCCAGCTGAACTAGGTGGAAAGAGGTTTGCTGAGGTGATAACTGGTCTGGCGTATGGGTGTGATACAGAATATGCAGAAGATGATGAGGCAGCGGTGGTCATAGTTGGAGCATAGCCATCATAAGCTTGGAAAACATTGCCAGGTTCGGTATTTGAGCTCTGCTGATATACGCCGTCATGGGTAATTGCTGTACCATATGCGATATCAGGAGCGTCAGCATACGAGGGATACTGTGTGCCTGGAGGATAATCAGAGTACAATCCCTGAGCGGCATGTTGAGAAGATGCAACGTATACATCTCGCTCTGGATACGACCCCACGGGGGCAGGGGCAGTTATTTCTCCCATGCTTGGCCCAGGGGAACTGCCAATGTAATGAGATGATGACCCTCCATCGTGGTAAGTTTGGAAGAAACTGTCATCCGGCTCCCGCTTGGCATAGTGTCGTCGGATGTAAATGCCCACAGTAACCATCAGGGCCAAAACGGCTAAACCACCAGCAGTGAAAATACCAGCAACAGCACCTTTGTTCTCCCAGAAGCTATGGTTATAATGAGACACACATAGCTGAGGTAGAAACGAATCGCTTACGAGTCGGAGGTTGCATCGATTGGATTAATAGTTCCTTCAGGCACGGGAGTGCGAGAGGGGGAAACGAGCGAAGACGCTTGGGTGGGTGCGATCCTTATGGTAGAAAGTAGACCAGTCTGTTCTATAATGAGCGTAGTGACCGGGATAAGGGCAGTGCCGGACGATGTCGGTGACGGTGGGGGTGCTAATCGACTAGATGGGCTGCTCGATGATCTGGTTCGGCTGATCAAAAAATAATTAGATGATGATCACTTTCTTAAGAACGCAGATGTACCTCGAAGAAGGCCCCGAATTTGTCGACTGGCCAGCAAAAGCAGTAGAGGTTGTAGAGGTTGTAGAGGTTGTAGAAGATTGAAGGTCTGTGAATGTTGGAGGTGAGGATACCGAGAGTCCTTGAGTGCTGGAGAACAGAGATGAAACGACAGAGTTGCTGAGTGACGATGTGCTTGTCGAAGTAGGCGCAGCTATTGCGAAATTTGATATGAGAGTGCTTGAGGGAAGGACAGTCGATTGGCTACTAGTTGAGTCCACAGAGTTTTGTCGTGGCCATACGTTTGCTCCTTGTGGTACAACTTGTAAAGATTGGGCCTGACTAGCAGTAGTCGAGGATACAAGAAGTAAATACACCAGAACCAAAGGAACTGGAGGGTATAGGCTCTGCCTAGAAGTTGACCGTTTGGTCACTATTTCGAGGACCATGGCAAACGAAGACGTTCCAGTCCAAAGCTGGGACTATGTGAGATTGCCAGGTTGCTCTCGAGGCGCAATGATGGCGATGGCAAAGAAGCTCAAGAACTGAGCGGGCATTCCATCTGAAAACCCAAACCGGTCACACAGCACGGCCAGCGAACCTCGAAGCATCAATCATTTGATAATGCTATTATTCGACCCTGATATAGTCATGCCAGCTACTACTTATCATGAGTACTGCAATTTCAAGTTCACAAATCATTTCAAATTATTGATGGACAAATGCTAAATGGTGCATAGTAGCTACGTAGCCCGGGTAGTACTCAGTGCGAGTTACTCAGTGCCTTGGCCCCGCTCCTCCAGTCGCCTTTCTAAGTCCTCATCCATTTGCAGATGTTCCTGCCCATCGTTCACCATCTTGATGCACAACTGCACTAGTTCTCCGGTATCAAGCGCGGATTCGATGGCCTCCTCAGTTTTCTTGCCTTCGTCGTCGCGTTCCTTCATCTTTGTTATAACACTGCGTCTCGACTACGGGATGATAGGAAGCGATCTCAGAAAGGAACCGCGGATGTCGACTTGGCAAATACAACTACCTTTGGGGATAACGTCGGCCAAACGGACCAAGCAAACTTGGCGATAGAAAACGAGTACGCCCCTATATAAAACCATTTTCCCTGTGTCCAGCTCAATACCTCTGATTGAAATAATTACACTCATGGTTGACGCACCTGGCTAGATAGGTAACTAAAGGTATGAAATGCCAATCCACTGTTTCCAGTAGCCGCTCTGATAGAAGCCATGATTCGTTCGTTCGTTCTCTGAGGAGCCCAGTCGATAAGGTAGGTCTCGACGGCAGGAGATATTCGCTCGATAAGAATCGGATCGATTACGAACGCATATTTCTGATCAAATTCGAAATAAATCCGCAGGCCAACATCTTCTAGTGGAAGGCTAGCACGGCGGCAGCTCAAATGATATCCAAGGGCGGAGGAACGAATAATTTACCTGCCAATATGGAAGTTCTGTAGTGGGGTGTAAGATTTTATCAAATACATGGGGGGAGAGAGCAGCTCAACTGTGTATTCGCTCAGATTCAAGAATCTGTGTAGGTCTGGGATTAAAGTTGCTGCCTGCTTCCTCGAAATACGGGGAGGGCTTGTCTGGTTGAGCTTCCATTTTTGTGCGCTGACTTTTGCTACCTCTAGGGCCGGTACCTGCCTCATCGCACTGCTAGCCAGCCGTTCAGACGATGGCTTCAGTGTAGGTGATGTGACCTCACGTTCGACGGCCGTAGATACACTTTGGATCACTGGGGATGCTAGTGTTGTAGGAGCAACGTGTGTCGACTGCTTACTTCGTTCACCCTGAGCTAGCCCGAGAGGCGACAATCCGGTTATACTAGGGCGAGCCGTCTTATCACTACCGGAAGATGAAAGTGAAGAGGATGAACCTGACGACGACCGCTTCCCAGGTGTAACAGGAACATCGTTCATTGTAAGAGTACGAGCATCGCCCGGAACGTCTGCGGAACCTTTGCCTCCTGGGGGGTTGAAATTCAAGCCAGTCTAGAGTCCAATCAGCAGTGGCGAAGAAGTGTAACAAGAGAACCTACCTTTCTCTCATACATCACATCCTTTAACACCCTCCTCGTATGCCGCAACCTCCGAATGGCATCATTACGTGCTTCAACCGCGTTTCTCACTTTTGGCTCTTGCGCCTTGATCTTTCTCTCAAGTTCTGCGTTTTCAGTTTCCAATGAGCGTATTCGGTCGCTCATTTCTTGATTGAGATTCTGGAGGTTATTTGTTTGGGAATGCAGCTCAACAACTTGTGCTTCGTGGCGGGTCGCAACTTGTTCAAGTCTGAGTTCAATCGAGGCAAGCGTATTTGTGACTGTCCTAAGCTAGAGAAGAAAGGCGTCAGGACGAAAAATATTCGAGGAAAAAAATATCAATCAACCTCTTCTCTGAGAGAATTCAGCTCGGATAGGATTGGAGCGGCCATACATGCTTGTACTGCGGTGACAAGTGAACAGGACTTAATTAGCGAACTTGAGTAACTATAAATAACGCACCCATCTACACTAGATCTCGGAAACAGATCGCTGAGAAAAACTGGATTACGTCAGCAGTATATAATGGATTTTTATCTTATCGCTTGATTACAATGTTGAGACTTTTGGTTGACGTTCATACCCATGTGTATCTCCCTCGATATGCCGACCTGCTGAGGTCAAGGTCTGCAGTCCCGCGTATTCTGTCGTCAACGGCTAGTAAAGACAACAAGGTCACGGAGCGACTATTGATCTTGGATCATGAGCCAAGCGGGGGTCGGCCTGTTGGTCCCCAATACTGGAATCAAGATGAAAAGATCAAGTTTATGGACGAGCACGGAATTGACGTCTCTATTGTCAGGTAAATCGCTTGTCGGAATCGAGGCCTTAAAAGAGCTGACTTTGCGTTTCTCCAAGTCCAGTTCCGCGAACCCTTGGCTTGATTTCCTCTCTGCTTCAGAAGCGCCTCAAGTTGCTTCTCAGCTCAATGATGATCTGGAAGAGTATTGCTCGTCGTCGCCAGATACGAGTTGTCAACGACTGAAGCGCCTATATGGTTTTGGGATGTTGCCATTGGTACCAGATGTCTCCACAAGCTCCCTATTAGAGGCCGTACAGCAAATATCCCAGCTTCCCCATCTAAAAGGCCTCATCATGGGTACGAAAGGAGTCGGGAGGGGTTTGGATGACAAAGAATTGGATCCTGTTTGGGAGGCGATCGAAAAAGCAAAACTCGTCGTCTTCCTGCACCCCCATTATGGTGTAGATAAGAGTGCTTGGGGTGAGAAAGATAATGGCCATGTTCTTCCCCTTGCACTGGGCTTCCCATTCGAAACAACGGTGGTAAGTGAAATTCCAGGTGCATCAAGATGAAGTACTCCAATCTTATTTTTCGATCTTCTAGGCAACGACTCGTCTCATTCTGGCTGGCGTTCTGGATAAATTCCCCAACCTTCAGATCCTGCTCGCTCATTCAGGCGGTGCTCTCCCTCAACTGTCTTCCCGGTTGGCCTCCTGCATACAGCATGATCCTATTGTTGCGTCCAGGCTCAAGCATGATGCGAGATACTATATTGGCAAACTGTATTATGACGCTGTTGCCTATGGGTCCGAAGAGCTTAAATTCGTGAGCGACGTGATCAACCGCTCCAGCAGATACCAGGGGCCGTCTACTGGTAGTCAAGTTGCAGACGTGACCCCAGGTAGCCAACGAATGTTTTTTGGTACTGATCACCCATTTTTTCCGCCGCTGGATGGTCAGGAGAAGTGGCCAAGTGTTGTTGAAAATTTGAACGCCATCGACGGAGTTGCAGCATGGTCACAACAGGAGAAAGATGGCGTTAAAGGAAAAAACGCTCTGCGACTGTTCAATCTAATAGAATAAATGATTCTACAGTTCCATATACCTCAATATGATGTTCGTCGCCCTTGACGCCGTGTCCTATTTTGGCATCTGGATCTTGAGACTAAAATCAATATGCTGAACAGACTGATGGACGGCACTTGTGCTGAGAATATCGATCTCTGGTTTAACCCGGACTTGTAAGATCTCCGGAAGGTCTAAAAACAACATGATACTCACCATTAATAGCTCGTTCCCGGAGATTAGCTTCAGTGATATTGCCACTAGATTCAAACAAAAATTTGCGCTGTCCTTTCCATTTCTCCTTTAAACGCCTAGCGACGTTGACAAGTTCCTCGCCTTCCATATTGTCCAACATGATGATGTCAGCACCAGCGTCGATTGCCTCGTCTGCCTCAGCCTCGGTTCGGACCTCTACATCGAGCAGAAGACTGAACCCGCCGACTGCCCGAGCCTGTTGTATGGCGGCCGTTATGGAGCCTTCGGTGACGTAGATAAGCCGACTATCCTTCCAAAAATTCGAAAAATGAATTTACCCGACGACCAGATGTGATTATCTTTAAGCATAATCATGCTTGAGAGATCGTGGCGATGGGGGTCTATACCGCCAACTAGCATACCATATTTCTCTACCAATCGAAAGCCTTTGCACAAGTGAGTAACGTAATCCTTTGCGGAAATGCACAAATCTGACCTGGAGTAGTCTTGCGAGTCCCAGCAATGATGCCATTGTAACCGTACAATTTAGCCAAGCCTTTCATCCGCTTCGATCTACCTTGAATTAAGATGGAGTGTACTATAAGTAGTAAAATACGTGCTTCACTTTGTAGCAATACCACTGCATCTGGCCAGCAAATTCAAGGCCACTCGTTCGCCGAGAAGCAAGTGGCGAGCCTTTCCACTAACTGTAGCAACGTGCTTCACTGGTTCAAACATGTTGCCTTCCTCGACATGCCACTCCACCCTATAAATCGTTCACATCAGTCACTGGTAACGGTAAGTAGACACCCCACTCACTCACAACCAAGTTGCGCGAAAACTTCAGTGAAGAATGGTGATCCGGCTAAGACAGCGGGTGTCTTGCCCTTTCCAAAGAGAAATGCCTGCCTATGAGCCTCCCCTACTACGTATCCTCCGTAATCAAATGAAGGTGTGTCTTCGGCCAGCCATGCATTCACTTGTGTCCGCCAGCTAGGAGGAAGCAGGTGTTCATACGAGTTTGTGGTTGCCATAAGTTAGTGGGAGTTGATATAGCCTTCCTATCCGATCGATATTTGGTTATGTAGTAAGATACAACCAGGAAATGAATGAGCATGATTCAGCTCGGAGCTCCTAATCATACCACGTGCTCGTCAACTCGAGTCAACCCCTGAGTTGAAAAGTACGAATGTTGCAAGATTATCTCGATATTAGGATATCAATTCGAACATGATATCAGCTAAGCGACCTGTCCCAGAGGTGTATAGCTCAACCCAAAAAAATGTCCAAATTCAGAAAGAGCGACAAGAAGTTGAATAATTATGCGAGGAGCAATCCTAAGAGAGCCAACAGTCCAACCCCTCCAGTTTGCATGCTACTAAGAAGCACAGCAGCGTTAGAGGTCTGCGAAGGGTTCGATGCGTCGGTAATAGCTGGACCAGCAGGGCCGGTAGTTGTGGCGGGACGAGCGGTACTTGTGGCACTTGAACAATATTAGGAAAATTCAAAAGCGAACATGGAAAAGAGCGTACGGGTTGGCCGCAGCGGTTGTGCTAAGCCGAGAAGAGCTACTGCTAGGAGCGATGGCAAATTCATTGGATTGTGCAAGGATACCCCCGCTCTCAACATCCACAAAGTTGAGCCTGAAGCTCTTACCCATGGGCCATCCGCCACTAGGCGGGTTAAGGGTGGTTTGGAGCAGATCGCCATCAACGAGGGCGGCGAGAACTTGATTATTCTGAGGCATCACGCTACGATCCTGCGCATACAGCTAGGTTGAGTAAAAGACAAACCGATTGGCAATAATAGGTCGAACCTCGTTGGTCAGCACAGCAGAAAAGTTTTTTGGGTCTGTATCCACGCGGACCCATGTAGCCTTTTGAGCACCATCAGTGCTCCATCCCTGGGAGCCACCTGGTGAGGTAACCTGGTACCCGAGAGATAATGTTGCGAAGGCAAGGGCGAGCAAAATGTACGAGTGCATGTTGGTAAAGTTGGAAGCAAACGAAGGAAGGCGACGAAGTGGGGACCAAGGCGGTTTGGACGTTGGTGGACGGAAGTAAAAAGGTTGAACGTTGTGACCTGAGCCTGAATGTTGGCAGTTGGACGTAAGTAACCCACGTTTGCATCTATCATCTCACAGCGGTGACCCAGGCTTCATAAACAACATCCTATTGATCACAGAACCCGATGGTATCATTGATTCTTCTAGTTTAAGGTCCATTCTATCCACAAAGAAGCTCGTTCCACCTGGAAACAATTAGCCTGAGCTTGAACTTGGTCATCCAAAGTCTATAAATCACTGCACACCCTTCACCAACCCATTTTCTTTGAGCCGGCGTATGTAGTTGTCTATCGTGACATGTGTCCATCACGGCGCTGAGGGCTACGCAGCATATCTCAGACAACCCGACAATCATACAATCAGTTGGAGATTGTGAGAATGAAGTGGCTCCCAGCGTCTATCGCAGCTCTAGAGATTTCTGCCTAGGAATATGCATGCAGCAATACAATGCACTTGCATCCTAGTATTCCGGAGTGAGGGGAACACTGGTACGATTACATATCATAGCGAAGATGGTTACTTATAACTTTGATCGCAGTCAGGGGAAACAATTGGCCATTCAGTGGACAAATATTAGCCCTGGATCGAAGTTTTGTCCTCAAAGCATGAACTTGGGTATCAAAGTCGACTGGGATTTGGACCGCGCTTCAGGTGTGCCTGACTAGCCAACATGCACCATCACCCACGCGCAGAAGTTATCGTCGTATCTCCAGTTTAAATGAGGGCAATTCCAAGGCAATTCTGCTTCAAGTTTCCCGCACTCCTCCAGTGTATGCAGACTAGGATCATCCCGGAGCTTCAAGCCCGAGCCTTCATTCTTATAGTTCGACTCTCAAGACAGCCGTCGAGGGGAAAAGACATGGGAGGCAGCATATAACTCCATATATTCAGGCTTTAAGCGTGCATAAGGATATCCGGACACGAGAAGGTTCTATCACGGAGGATTTATCGGCTGATCATGAGGTCGAGCTATCCATGCGTTCAAATGTTCAACCGCAGCTATTTATCACAAGGTGCGCTGATGCCTACTGAGCCGCAGTCATTGCTAACACAATTAAGAACGCCTGAGTATAGGCTTCTCTGGCTTCATCGTTCGACTCCGTGGGGTGGATAGAATGGCCAGCGAGAAGCAACTACAGCCCAGTGGACCACCGTGCCCTACACGCTTGCGTGACAGTACGTCGTCATCTGCTTTTCATCCATTAGTATCATTGCCCAATTGCTGACACCTGAGTAGCTGAGATTCAGACAACCGTCCATTCATGGGTTGCTGCATTCAAAGATGATCCCTTGCAGCTTTATTTACGTGAAGGACACGACCACAGTAACAGGAAGAAACGCGTGGAAGCAATTTTCCTGTACTCGCTACTCTGGCTATGGAGGCGGCGTAAGGTTGTTTTGACAATTTGTTCAGGGGAGGCTGTGGTTATCGCGTACGGTTTTATGCAATGCGTCTTAACGCCCACGACCAACCTGGCTTTACTCTCAGCACAACTCCAGCTCTACAAAAGCCATCTGGAATTGTCGATCGCATATTCGACGGGCTAGCCAAACTCCTAATGGGTATAACAGCCTTGTTACGGACGCCTGAAGCACGCAAGGTGTGTTTGTATTTGTGAGTGTGAATCATCGCTGAAGGTTGACCAATGCTTTCAGAGACGTAATGAAGTAAACGATAAAATTCGAAACACGACCGAAAGGGTGCTAGGTGAACGCACGGCAAAAATGGTCCACGTAGATGGTTTAGGTACCAATCCTGCTAGTCAAGGGAAGGGTTACGGTGGCACTCTTCTGGAAGCTATCACTTCAAAGGTAGATACATCCACGATTCGACTCTGGCTCAATGATCCGAATGATTTCAGGCGGATGCTGCATCTCAGGCGGCGTATCTGGAGTCCAGTAATATACTCAATACCCCGTTTTATGAGTCACATGGATTCAACACCGTGGCTGATATCCCAATTGGGGATGAAAACCCTTCATGGACAGAGCCCCCAGTTATCGTCAAGCTTGTATGTATATTTCGAAAATGCGGATTCAAGGTGATAACATTGTGTTTTGCAGATGGTACGGGAACCAAGGAAATCCGTTGACAAACACGTTTGACACGACACTTTCCCATGTTGGGTGAAGAAAGTTCAATACTGGAGGAAGCGCCCTAGCTAATCCTCTGCGTCAGCACGCTTTTGAAATGTTATTCCATAAAGCCAAACATCTTGTCAGAGCTTTACTCCTGTGGTCTGAATGATGACGACATACTAGGAACATATCCATACACCTCCATACACAGGGGTGAGGAACCAGTGCAAGCAAGACGAATGTCAAATTCTGAATGCTCGCGGAGTTCAGGGAATTGAACTTCTCACTGCGTCGCGGAGGTGTAATTTCTCTCCCGCAACGGCCTCCGTCGCTTTGCTCAGTAAGACATCAGCTAATGAGGGCACTATTCGCTGATCAGCACGAAATGAAGATGAAAGTTCATTGTCAAGGTAGGGCGGTAGCTACGCTCTTCAACATAACTTCTGCGTCTGTCCAGAGGTCTCGTTGTGCCCAGAGTTCGATTATTGTTGTGATAATCATCCAACAGCTCGTATCGCTCATCATAATTTTCCTCATGTGAAGTGGAGGCGTGCCGTCTATCGACAATGTCGACTGTAACCGAATCTTGATGATGGAGATACATGCACGGGCGAGACTGCGAAGATGGCTCGTGTCGTCCGCTGAGATGTGGTCTTCGACTCGGGCGAGTAGAGCAAATATCCATCTAGCATGGCACTCTGTCGGTATCATTGACGACGTCTCTGGTTCTTCCAGGAACAGGTTGATCCAATGTGCGAAGTACATCAGTAAATGTAAAGCCATTCGCTACGATCGATAAGAACGGTTAAATCATGTTGGATCAACGACGCGCTTGTGGGCTTACTTCGTCAATTTGTTGCAGAAGCGTGGGTGTAGGTTCTCGTCCTTTAAGCACCGTTTCGGTCTGAATCTCTGGTTGAGGGGTGGTGAGGGCGGGTGGTTGAGAATCTGAATAGTCAAGAAGCTGTGCCAATTCGACTTCGCCATCTTCGTTGATTCTCCATGTTTCTTTGGATGCTATTTCTTGGTGAGGCTCCTCTGACTTGTCGGGTGGAGGTACTTCAAACGAAGCCGTTGGATCGTCGGCAAATGCATGCATGCCTTGTCCATACTTCTTCCTATTCTGCTTTGGCTTTTTGGGAGGGTTCCAGTCTGATTCAGGCTTCCCAGTAAGAAAGGCCCACCAATGATCCCTTTCTTTCTTATCAGGCATGAGTTTGATCGACGGGATAGCGCTGACATGTATTGTGGGTTGGGAGGAATTCTGTTATGATCAGTGTCTCTTTATGAGTACATTGGTGGAGTGAATTTAATAGGCATACTTTTCGAAAATTCCGAAATCGGGTAACATATTGCTTTCGCCATTCCAGCGAAGGCAAAGCGGGGTGAATGTTGGTCAAAACAGGAGTAATTGGCGCGCCACTCGAGGGTTCTGGGAGTTCGTACGGATTAGGAACCCGTGTTACATGAGGTAATTGACGAGCGTCGCGTCTTGGAAGTACGTTAGACGGTTTACTTGACAGAGGTTAGAACGACCCAACCTGACTGTGAATAGATACTGCATGCCATCTTCAGGTTCTCCAGAAAAGTCTTCAGGTAAGTTGGCCACAGGGAGAGCCTGACGGCCATATAGTACATCGTCGTCGTCCGAATCATCGAAGTCGTCGCGCTTGCGCTTCAGGATGGAGGTCGACATGATACAATCAGATACAAGTGTCTTCAATCGAATTTTGGCACACAAGCGCCCATGTAACAATTTCTCACCCAGCGCTTGTGGACGTCAATCACAAACTTGTTTCTCTGCTCACTCAAGTCCTGGCTAAGCTCACCACCATGGACTTAGATGAAGACTCAATAGATGCGGAGACTTTGCAGGCGAGAATTGACATGTCTCTGTCGTTTGCACAAGATCTCGTTTCTTCTTGGATAAAACCTTCCAACAATTTAGCACCTAGATCAAATAGGAACACCGAGGAAGAACTGAAAGAGTATATGCGAAGGCCACCGAGGTACGTAGATTTCAGTGTCTTCTTGATCGTACATTTGGACAACTCATCAAGGCAGACTTGGTGTAGGCGCGCCGATTCCTGAGTCCGTGAACACGTCTCGAGACACGGTACGACTTAAGCAACAGCTCGCCTCGAAGAGCAGCAAGAAGCGTGCCATCGAAGAAGTCATAGATCAAGGCAAACACGATGATACAGATGATGGTGAAGAGAGTCGGGCAAACGCTATACGAAAGAAGGTAAAAATTGGCGAGTCGCAGCACTCCAATAAACGGAATAGGGCCACAAGCGCTGATGGTCCGAATACGGTACCTACGCCGCTGGTGAATGGACCTACCGTTGCTGCAGGCTCTGCCATCGTTGACCTGATCACACCGGAGAAACCGTCCTCGCAGGACTCTGAGGTGCATAGCGCGAATGCCTCGCGTTCAAAGAAGAAAAAGAAGAATCGTCATGCTAGTAACGCGCTGAAGGACCCAGCCCCGCGCATAGCTCAACCAATGCAGGTCTCAGCTGGGACTCATGGGAACCCACCGAGGTCGGAGATCGCCCAAAGGGCTGCTGTAGACGCCTCCGGCCAGGTACCTCCAGAGATCAGCACGACGCTGATATCTACCGCTAGAAAGACAACCGTATCGAATGCTCAGGCTAATCATGTAATGAACTGCCCCGAACCACAAAGAAGTAAGTGCATCCTTCATGTGTCGTCTTGATTACCCCTTACGTGTTCAAATGACGCATAGCTAAACCGCCCAGAACTCCGGAGCGACACTCAGGGGGCGAAGCGCTTGATATCTCCCTTGTCAATACTCCATTAAGTCCAGGTCCTCGAAACGCAGGTACTCCTAAAGGAGTATCACTAATTAAAGGTTCCATTCTCAACCTGGCTGGTCCCCTAGCCGATGATTCTGACGGGGAGAGCGTCTCTGGCACTGCACTAGAAAATCCGAGCAAGAAACGACGGAGACGGAAAAAGAAGAAGAAACATCATGATGCCAACATTGTTTCTTTGGCAACTTGATGAGACTTTCTCGGGCAGATTGAAGGATTGTTTCTTTCGTGAGATACCCATGCGATAGCACTTTGGAGATCTAGGTTCAATATCTGACTGCTGGTGATGCGTTTTGGAGAAACATAGAGGTTCGATACGAGATATGGAGGAATGGAGGTACGTATCTAAACGCCATATTTGGTACATATCTGCAACAAGGATTTTATTATTCATTGCACGAGCTTCGTCGTGTACGAAGAAGTGAGGAGAGACGGTCGATGGCAGGTGTATACGGGTTGGTGAGGAATATTCTGGCACAGCTACTTGGGTGGGGCTTACCATCGTGCCAGTTAGGCCGCCTTTCGATCCAGATCGCTAAAAAATTCGGTTGTATGAACTTCATGCAATACACGTCGACACGTACTGGTACAAGGCTCCCCTCCAGCACCGTAAGCAAAAAGAAATTTCCGTTAGCGGAGCCAAGGTGGTAATACTTGCGAGCCCTCGAATACCAGGCAGCCTGTGAGCACCGCAAAGAAAATTGTACATTACATCGTGCAGCGGTCGGCTACTATGATAACCTTGCAAGACGCATAGTCAAGTCGCTCGGATGCGTGATATAACCGGGATAGACGGCCCTAATGGATATGGCTGCTAGAGCTGTTGGTATGCGTGAAGCTGGAAGCGGGCCAGTCGTTGATGTTTTTGGTTGAGATCGTCGGATGGTGGCTACGACCGTCGATGGGCCGACTGATCAGAGGAATCTGATAGGTGGATCTGAGACGATGAGCCAGGTACAGTCAGCGGGAAGGCATAGAGAGCACGTAGAAGATAATAATCGCGATTTTGAATACTCTTTTGTTGGAGACCGAGTGATCCTGTCGGTTTGTGAATTCGACCGTGGCCTAAGTAAGGAAATTTTGAAGGGAAGGTGGTATCGTTGATCAGTCCATCAGACCCACGAGTTGTGGTGACACGCGAGGTGACTCAACACGTGCCCCTAATATCGGACCTCTCTTCCATGCATCTGACCTTGGCTAAATTCTCAAAATTTCATTCATACAGCAAGAATACAACAGAAAACCGGCTTTGAATGAATATGACAGTGTACAACATATCCCGATACTACTTCTATGATAAATGAAACTAGGAATACGGCAGAAATCCACGGAATCCACATAAATAACCCGAAGAGGAAGTCCCAGAATAGAAACGGTCGACCATGCTGCCCCAACTAGCGTCGGACCCTCGTATGTCGCGACGAAGTATTATGACGGGTTGCAGAGGCCTTCCCTCCACCTCTCAAGCCGCTTCTCACGTTTCCGTGGCCTCTAGAAGCTTGCGGCCGAATTTGAGGTCGTTGCAGCGTCTTCGACCTAACGACAGCTGTATTCCCGACCAACCGACCATTACTGACTCCACGGGATTGCGTGCGAGTGTTGGTAGGACGTCTACTTGCTACCGGCTTCTTCTTTCTTCCAAAAAATGAGAACACTCGGCCGATCGACCCTTGGCCAGATGCTTTACGCTGAGCCTCTCTCTCCCGCTTCCACCTCCGAATTGCCCGCGCTTGCTTCATCTCTTGGATCCCTTTCCACCGAGTCTTCTCGTCATCCATTAAAGTACCTGTCAATCGTCAAGCTATGCTTTACTTCATGGGACATGCGGATCTCCAACCTCGGATCTTTGTGAGCCAACCATGCATAGTCGAAGCCAAAGGTCGCCGTCTAGGAGTTCCATCTGGATGGTACTAATTATCATTGTCAGTCAGGCATTCCTTGAGAACGATAATCCTGTGTTCGATGAAGGCTTACCGATGTCCATTCTATCTTCATGACTCGGAGAGTTGACAGCAAGCAGGAGGATTTCAGAGATCGGAGAAAGCAAGTGGTGACTGTTGAACTACGTGCAATAACTCTAATTAAGTGGGATAGTAGCTTACGTAATAAGAAAGGCGGGTGAACATGCGCCACCCACACCTTCTTTATGATCCATGTTGCCTGCATGTGGTAAAACTCGTTATCATCGTTTTGAGTCTGGTCGTACGACACGAAACATATTCTACATTAGTTCAAATCCATTGATCCGTTGTGGAACATGCTCCGAATAATGTCAAAGAATGATGTGTTTTTTCTGTAGCTGCTCCTCGCTTTGCTCAAGTCGTCAAGGCACCAAAATTGGCCAGTGTAGCGACGGAGTCAACATGCCCCGAACAGGAATTGGATATACCAAGAGAGGTACTTGGGTTAACCTGTCCAATAGCATGGCTGATGATGATATGCACGACAGACGCAATGCTGCATAGCATCAGCGACCTGTCGCTTTACCGGCGGGATCCATCCAAAAAGGGCAAGCACGTCATCCGTATTGTTTGGCTGCATCCTCTGGTATAAACATCAGCCCAATGCGCCCTCGCACTGCATCGCTGTGTCGTCTCTAACTTTTTACACCGCTTTAGGCTAACGAACGCTTGCTGCAATAATTGGCAGTCACTCCAATGACGGATTCAATGCCGCTCAAAAAAAAGGTCTCGGTACCAGCACTGTGCCGTAGAGGCCAACCACCCTTGCAGGAGATACAAGAAGGCGTCGCCACTTCGCCAGATGTATCTCTTAAGGTCCTCGACAACCTTCTTCGGTATTCAACATGGGTAGCTGGCGCAACGTCGATCCCATCATCGAAGATAGGCTTTACCTGGGAAAGTAAGTGACCCTTTATTAGAACCTCCGTCATATCCGTGCACTGATCCTATTTCCCCACCTCGATAGCATAACAGCTGCGCGTTCTTCTCGGTCCCTGACAGAGCGACGCATCACCCATATAGTCTCGGTATGCACAGACGCTATCCCTGCTGAGTTACCGGAGTCTGGTCTGTGTCACCTGCGCATTCCCGTCGAGGACGTTGACTTCGCGGACCTCTTGATACACCTCCCGAGGGCCGTCCAGTTCATTGACCAGGCTCTCAGGAGTGGCGGGAATGTCCTTGTGCATTGTGTCCAGGGCCTGTCGAGGAGTGCAGCTGTCGTCGCGGCCTACTGTAAGTGTGCAAAGTATAATTTGCCCAGCATTGATTTAACGCAATTCCATAGTAATGTATTCCCATCGGGTAAACGCGACACAGGCACTCGAGATGATTAGGAGGCGTAAGTTGGTATTTGTTGATTTATCAATCAAGTGGTCTCACACATATTTAGGACGAAGCCAGATTTGGGTCAATCCTGGGTTCCAGGAGCAACTAGTATTATTCGAGCTTTGTCAATATAATCCCAGTCCGAGCAACGGGATCTACGTTAATTGGCGTTCTAGGATTCAACGTCGCTTGTAACACCTTTCTTTTAATAATCTTCCTTTTCCTTCAAAAGGCCACATTTTTTCTTAGGCTATCTCACTGTATGTGTACCTATGCTAGTTGTCATCGTTACCTTCGCTCTGCTATATCTTGTATATCTACTACGAGAGTTTGTTGTAATACTACTAATACTACTGTTTACATCATTGAATGACTTACTTCCCAACTTCTTTCACCTAATCGGGTTATGTCTGCCGTGACGTGAGTTCCTCGACTCGAATTCGGAAGCGTTCTGGACTGCCACTGACTATCAAATCTCGGCATTCACCTCCTTCCCCTCTGGCTGCTGCAATCTTAAAAATTGAAGCAGTGCAGCTGTATTCGGCCGTCGGTACCGGGTTGTTGACTCTGTAACCATTACTACTACCAAGCTGTATTAAAGGGGAACAAGTAAACGTTTGCCGCAGGATATTCCACGTATATCTATCAGCTTTCCTGCTCAGAAGCGTACGTGGAAATATGTCACCACGATAATGTTTAAAAGGGCGCCAAGCGGTTTGGTAGGTTTGTCACGATTTGGAGGGTCGGGTGTGAGCGGAGTTTGATTAGCAGTCTCACGCAACTTCCACCTCAGCTGCCAACAGCGCCTCTTTTCTTATAACGTTCAACTTTTCTTTCTCCAGCCTCTTCTCTTACCCCGCTCATCCTCATCATGGGTCTCTCCGTTTCTCGTTTGCTCTCCGGCCTCTTTGGAAAGAAGGAGATGCGTACGTGTGCTTCGATATGTCTATCGCCCATTGATCACTCATGGCGTGTTTTTCATAGGTATATTGATGGTGTGTTTAGCCACGAGCTCATACGTCGTGTTCCAAGTGTTCTTACATGTTTCGATAAGGTCGGTCTTGATGCCGCTGGTAAGACCACTATTCTGTACAAGCTCAAACTGGGAGAAATCGTAACGACGATTCCAACAATTGGTGCGAATTTCCCCAAAGGTTTTTAAGCGCTGGAGCTACAGCTTTCTCAAATCGCATACAGGATTCAATGTTGAGACCGTCGAGTACAAGAACATCTCGTTCACCGTCTGGGACGTTGGTGGGCAAGACAAGATCCGTCCTCTCTGGAGGCATTGTATGTGACTCATCGCTATAACTCTGCAACATCAGCACGCCTTAACATCACTCTAGACTTCCAAAACACGCAAGGCATCATTTTCGTGGTAGACTCTAATGATCGGGAACGTGTCTCCGAGGCACGCGAGGAGCTGCAAAGAATGCTGAATGAAGATGAACTGCGTGATGCTCTCCTCCTGGTCTTTGCTAATAAGCAAGATCTGCCTAATGCAATGAACGCTGCTGAGATCACCGACAAGCTCGGCCTTCACGGCCTCAGGCAACGGACATGGTATATTCAGGTACAGCCACAACCTCATCTATCCAATATTTTATGTCTTGACACGTGTATTACAGGCTGCTTGCGCTACATCTGGAGACGGTCTGTATGAAGGGTTGGAGTGGCTGAGTGCGAACATCAAGCGACGAGTGTAATGTGTTTTGATTTCCCCATACACTACTTCTCCCTGTTTATGATCTCCTGCATACACTTCTCTGATTCTATTTCATGGCCTTTATCTCCAACTTAACTTAGTTGAGCAGGCTGCCTCTGGGATGCATCTTCCTTTACATTGTACAAAGCTGAACCTGGCGGTTCCTACTTACGAGTGTCTATTCATTTATAGATCGTTGACTATGCTTGAAATGGTTTAGTCTGAGTACGCACAGAATGGGTTATCGGTTTTCTCCAGGAAACAATCGTCCTACAGCTTCTGCCTCTTTTCTCCGTTTCTCCGCCAACTCCCTTGTACCAGGGTCCCGCTGAGTTGTACCATACTTGGCGAGCTTTTCTAGTAGTGCCTGTAACCGTTTCGGCTTGACTGCACTATACGATTGATGCCGGACAGCAGGTACCAGATATTCTTGCACCACATTCGTGAGTGGTATCGAGGTGGTCTGAAGGCGTAGTTCAGATTGCGCGTTTGATAACAATGATATGGCTCAACTCACTAAGCGCAGTTCTGTAAAGACAGCGCTCAGGTGTGAGCGACCGATCCGCTTAAGTTCATCCTCGAGGAAGTCGACATCTACCAGGATGTTCGAAACCGCATTCTCATTCATGATAGCGACGTTGCGGCCCGTCAAAAAGTCCTAATTAACCAGTTGCCATCCAGCTCACGTTACTATACCAAATGTAACTCACCATCAAGCATTCAGCGATATATGCAACAGCTCCTTTATATGCTTCATCCTTGTAATTTTCCTTGATCACCAATGAATCGACCACCGTCGTGAGCCAGTTGATCAACTCGTATAGATACATGCTTGGGGTATCTTCCCGATTCCTCGGTGTCCAATCGTATTCAGAAAGCTCGAAGAAATCGTCAAGCTTCGAGGTTATCAATCCTGTAATGCGCTCCAAGGCTCTGGTAAGTGTAGACTGGAAAGAATCGGATGTAGATAGTCTCATAGGGCAACCCCTGTAAATTGGTCGAATGAAGATACGGAGACCTCAATGAAGAATGGTACCAACCGCATATTGGTCAAAAATGTTTCTATGATCGGGCAAGCGGCTTGGAAGTACTCCAAATTAGTGATTATTTGTGCAATTTGAGAGAGGGTGGTAGTGCCTGCTAGCCGTTGGCCGATGCTCTTGCTAACATAGTTGATGAGCAAGGCATCAAGCGACTGACCAAAGCTTCGATAAGATACGAGGAGTGGATTGTTGATAGACGTACCTTGCATAGCAGTCCATCGGCATTTCCACTATTCTGCGATAAACCCTCAATAAACTGGAAGAACTTCTGTATAAATGCTCGCGTCTGGTATCAGTCATATTCAGTAACTCGTCCACTCAATAATCAAAGAAACTGATGGACCCACATCCTGACAGCAAAGGTAGAATGTTTGTGACCAAGGAAAAGTGAGAGGTAGGGGATTTCTTTGGGCATAAGTTAGCGTAGCTTCGAGCTGTGACAAGCTATTTTACATACTGCTTGAGGAGCCCTTTCTCTGCATCGTCCAGCCAAACCACATCCAAGACTGAGTCAACTTCTTGAGAAGTTTCCGCCTGGAGCGGGAGGTGGTCATCTTGAAGGACAATCTGAATTCGAGTATTAAAACGACGGCAAGTAATGAGGGGTAGATAACCACATTCTCAAAGCGCCGACTAAACTGCTTCTCTAGTAGAAGTGCATACTTCTCAAAGAGAAGAATAAGGAACGCGCCCATAGAGCTCGTTTGATAAATGGGAGACTTGTGTTAAGATGTTAGAACTGATATGATTTAGCAGAACGTAGACCCACTTCTAGTGTAGCCGTAAAACTCATCAAATACTCTTTCGCCTGCAGGAACGCACCTGGATCCGTTTCAACTTGTAGGGCGTTGTCGACTCCTACAGATAGACGAGATACCACTACTTCCCAGAGTTCTTCTATATCCCTTTCAGAACGAAAACTGTCTGTGGTTTCCAGGACCCGCGTTTCAATGATGAAGAATCCCGAAATTTCCTGAGTTAATGATTGTAAAGACGATAAAGGGAGAGGATTTGGTAAAATTAGGTCTGATTGAGCCTGAACACCCTTCAGCCCACAGACACATCAAGTTTAAGTGGATTTATACCTTTCTATCAGCTTGGTATGACTTTCGTAAGTCATCGATAGAGTTAAGCGCTGTGTAGATATGGATGCATTCATACAGAGGCTTGAAGTCCACATGAATTTGTTCGTTATCTAGGACGTTGACTGGGGGAGGCTTCATGAACACACGGATATTGTCAGTAGAACAGAGCTTACATTCTGTTTTCTCATATGTGACTAATTCGACAGCACTACCTACGCGTACCGATCGCAATAATGGGTCTCGTTCACGGCGAGTTTTCCAGCGTCGATGACGAGCTTCCATGCCTTCCATCGCAAGTCGTCCGACTTCGGCACTTACATTACGTATTTCCAGGAGCCACTGTTTCATGGACGCTGTAACAGCATCCTTGATCTGGGTGCGCAGGGATGGCAGAGACGATAACAGGTATTGAAAGAATGGTGTTTGGGAGAGAGACGCCGGTGGCATACTCTCAATATCCTCTAGTGACTGCCCATATATGCACATGGTCAGGCCGCAATGTCACCTGCAAGAGGAAAGGAACGTACCCGCAAAGCACTCCAGTATTTCCCTGCTCTGACCATCTCTCCGACGCGATTGACTACATCTAGCACTCTCAAGCATGCCTGAAGAGAGTCAATTCCTTCATCCAGATTAGCAGCAGTCTTCCTCGTGCGCAAGAGGGCTCGTTTCTTCTCAACCAAGCCTCGTCCAAGCTGGGAGACACTAGAGTCCAGGGTAGTGATATTCTCTTTCATCTTATCAGTGTACGACTTGACTGAGAACAACGTCGACACCGAAGAGATAAAATCTTGGTAGTTGTCTGCACATATTTTCTCTATCTCTGCGTCTTTTGACTCAACGAGACTTTGAATTGTTCGCAGATACGCCTCCTGCTGTCTATTCGTGTGTATCTGCTTGATGATGGGACCTAATTGTTCGAGATTTTCAGAAGATGACGAGGGGTCGAGGAGATGTATCTGTTGAAGTTGCTGGTCGATGCTCTCCTGGGTGAATTGAGGCCTCCGTCGCGGTGGCATGGTCACTAAGTACTGCGTCTATTTTTAGCTCAAGCTATTCAAGTTGGAACACGTGGTTGGGAGTCAATGAATCTTCCAACCAAGATGACTACCTTGATCGTTGATGCTGTGTGAGCCCTTGCTACTGAAGCAAACTATGTCCCAAGAAACTGACACAGATGCGTCAGCCTCTTTGACATGGATGGAACCCTCTTGGACTCCACTGCGGGCGTAGTGGGAGCATGGGAGAGGTTCAAAGAAACTTATCATGGGATCGATATTCATCAGATCCTTGACAGTGCGTGAAAATATGCATATCTGAGGTCACATATGCTAACACGCCATGGTTAGCTTCACATGGTGTTAGAACAGTGGATAACTTGAGGAACTTCTGCGGGATCACAGATCCTGAGGAATTAGAGGTAAACTTCAATTTACCGGAAGCGTTATCCCATGATAACCAAGGCTTTGTGGTCTAGCGGGAAGCAAAACGCTTTGAAAATGCCATTATCGAGACATCGACTATTAACGGACGCAAAGGAATCGTCAAACTGGATGGTGTAGCACCTATCATAGAAGAAGTTAGCAACGTCAAAATTTTGCAAGTCACATTTTGCGCTAATGGAATGTATTTTAATAGCTTACACCTGCTTTGTCTGAATCAAAGCAATGCTGGGCCATTTGTACATCCGCTACGCGAGACTATGCTACAGCTGCACTTGGAATAGCTAGAATACCAATTCCTAAGGTACGAGAACCGTTTGACTTCCTATTAGATTGTAAGATTAAAATGATGTTAAGGTCTTTGTTGTAGCTGAAGACGTAGAGAAAGGGAAGCCTTTGTAAGTGCTCCCCCCAAAGTGCACATGGCAAACGTCGATGATCGCCCAACTAGCCCTGATCCCTACTTACTCGGGGCCAAATTGTGCGATGTACAGCCTGAGCGTTGTAAGCGTACTTGCTTGTAGCGAAGCTATTGATCTGAACCCGTAACAAATGTACAGGTCTTGTCGTAGAGGACGCACCAAGTGGTGTCCGTAGTGGCAAGGCAGCGGGCTGTAAGACTTTGGGCTTACTGACCACACATACGAGGAGTCAGGTCGAAGAGGCGCAACCCGATTACATCGTCAACAACCTTTCCAGGTAATGACCAATAATTGTTCCCATCTCGTGCTTTCTGATACCTTTGTGTAGTGTTACCATGAAGAGATTGGACAACGGGCAGATAGAAGTCACGATCCGAACGGAATAATTGTCTCCACAATTTTAGAAATGCTTTCGTAACTAATCAAGCATATAGATGCTCTAGATAGACTAACATAAATTCCAGATATACATGACAGAATTGCTAACATGAAAGCGAGTAGACACTATAAATTGAGGATAGATAAACGTATGAACTATATCGTTCAGATCGACGATATAAGGTATATGTATCCCAGCTTAGAACATGCGTCTAGTATTCGCCTCCGTCCTCCGGCTCAGCGGAATCGGTGCCAACTTCTTCGTAATCCTTTTCGAGAGCTGCGAGATCTTCACGGGCTTCGGAGAACTCGCCCTGGAGGTGAACACATAAGCCACAAGTAGCTCGAAAGTCATAACGAATTCTCACCTCTTCCATACCTTCACCGACATACCAATGAACGAAGGCACGCTTCGAATACATGAGGTCAAACTTGTAATCTGAGAAAAACGATGAGCAGAAAAACTATACAGACGAGGTGAAAAGGCGTACCAAGACGAGCCCAAGCGGCGGCGATGGCGGTGGTACTATTATTCCAGTTAGACGTACGGATGAGGTGAAGGGCAAAGTGGACCAACTTTGACAACATGCAAAGACTGCGGGTGGTCTTCGCTAGGTCACCACCGGGAACATAAGCGGGAGGCTCGTTGCAAATACCAAGCTAAGAATCGTCAGCTTTGTGAGTAACAACTATACTAAAGAGTTTACCTTGAAACCTGTAGGGCACCAATCGACGAACTGAATAGTGCGTTTAGTTTTGACGGTGGCAATAGCCGCTTGACAATCTTTTGGCATGACATCACCACGGTACAAGAGGCAGCAAGCCACTGACTCCAGTATCAATAAGCCGTCACAAGGTATACTATCTAGGACAACTCACTATATTTTCCTTCCCTTGGGTCACATTTCACCTAGTCTTGCCATCAGACGTACGGCCAGGCGAATACTATCAGCACACACTTACCATCTGATTACCAGACTCAAAGCAAGAGAACGTCATTTCTGCTACCGAATTCTGCTCGTGGCTGGCCTTGTCAGCGGATAGGAGAGGAGCATAGGTTGCAAGAGGGAAGTGGATGCGAGGGAACCTTGGAAGAAGTATTGAGCGAAACCACGCCGACAGCACCAAATAACAGAACACACGGGACCAAGTTGGTTTGGAACTCATTGAGATCAACATTGAGTGAGCCGTCAAAACGTAGAGATGCGGTAACCGACGACACGACTTGAGCGATGAGGCGATTTAGATTGGTGAAACTGGGCGATGTAACTCCAAGCCTGTTCTTGCAAATATCATAGATAGCTTCGTTGTCCACCTACGCCAACATTTGTACCATAAGAATGCCAAAACAGGGTGAAGGATGGCTCACCATAAAAGAGCAATCAGAATGCTCTAATGTCGTGTGAGTTGTCAAAACCGAGTTATATGGCTCGACGATAGAGCTAGACAGCTGTGGTGCAGGATACACACAGAACTCCAACTTCGACTTTTTGCCATAATCCGTTGATAATCGCTCAAGCAAAAGGGCGCCAAAACCAGAGCCTGTTCCACCACCAAACGAATGGAACACGAAGAAGCCTTGTAAGCCGGTGCAGTTATCTGCTAGGCGACGAAGTTTATCCATTACGGGATCAATGAGCTCTTTCCCAACCGTATAGTGTCCCCTTGCATCTGGCATAGATAGATCAATTAGCAGCGCGAAGGAAATGAATACGGGGAGACGCACAATTATTTGCAGCATCTTCTTTGCCGGTTATCAATGTCTCGGGATGGAAGAGAGATCGATATCGTCCAGTCTTGATGTCGTCGATGACACTCGGTTCAAGGTCAACAAACAGAGAACGGGGTACATGTTTCCCTGCTGATGTCTCCGAAAAGAATGTCGAGAATCCAGCATCGGAATGGGATGGTGAATCAGGCAGGAGACGTCCATCAGGCTAAAGGAGACGCGTTCAGGCTACTCGTCGCGTGGTGCCTATAGCTTTCGGTACTCACACCTATTCCGTGTTCCAGAGTATACAATTCCCCTAGATTGCGTTTGAATTTTCAGTACCAGGCCCTATCGCGTGCGCACACGACGTACAACACGCATTCCCAATCTGTACTCCTGCTTGACCAACATGAATAGAGATAACTTCGCGCATCCTGGATTTTTACTTGTGGATGGTAGAGGAGAAGGCACAAGTCACATTTTTCTCTGAAACAACAATCACACTTTCACGATCTGAGTCTGAATTATGTCACTTCAGGGGATGAGATAACAAAGTTCATGAAGATTCCGCGTCAATTGAGTAAAATAGAAAGGAAAGGTATGCGTAAAGTCGTTGACAGAGTTGCAAAGGTATAAGGGTTGGAGAAAAAAAAAGACATCATGAATCTAATATTCGCCCGTCTCCTCAGCATCAGCGGAATCAATACCAACTTCCTCATAGTCTTTTTCCAAAGCAGCAAGGTCTTCACGGGCTTCGGAGAATTCACCTTCTTCCATACCCTCACCAACATACCAATGGACGAAGGCACGCTTCGAGTACAGGAGGTCAAACTTGTGGTCAAGGCGACTCCATGCACTAGCGATGGCGGTAGTGTTTGACAACATGCACATCGAGCGAGAAACCTTCGCGAGATCACCTCCAGGTATATGCGCGGGTGGTTCATTGCAGATACCAATCTTGAAACCAGTAGGACACCAATCAACGAACTGGATGGTGCGCTTGGTCTTGATGACAGCGACAGCGGTGTTGACATCCTTAGGGACAACATCACCACGGTAAAGGAGCGCACAAGCCACTATCAACAATTATTGTGAGTGAAAGGTCTCGCATATCAGAGAAACCGTGACTGACTGTATTTTCCTTCTCTTGGGTCGCATTTCACCATCTGGTTTCCGGTTTCGAAGCAAGAGTAGGTCATATCGGCAACTGAGTTTTGCTCGTGGTGAGCCTTCTCAGCAGAGATGATAGGGGCAAAGGTCGCGAGAGGGAAATGGATACGAGGGAAACTACATAAATTGTCAACGGAAGACGCTCTGGCGTGATAGACACCAAACACTTACGGAACCAAGTTGGTCTGGAATTCGTTAAGGTCGACGTTCAAGGAACCGTCGAAACGAAGCGAAGCCGTGATTGAGGAGACTACTTGCGCAATCAACCTG
This sequence comes from Pleurotus tuber-regium, assembly GCA_014058305.1. NCBI lineage: Eukaryota > Fungi > Basidiomycota > Agaricomycetes > Agaricales > Pleurotaceae > Pleurotus > Pleurotus tuber-regium. Next base: position 1,349,537 of record JACFYU010000024.1, read on the forward strand.
TTGAGGTTCGTGAAAGAGGGAGAGGTGATGCCAAGGTTCTTCTTGCAAATGTCGTAAATAGCTTCGTTGTCAACCTGTGAGGATGAAAGGTTAATGAGAGTAATGATGCGTACATATTGCTTACCATGAAAGAGCAGTCAGAGTGCTCGAGGGTCGTATGCGTGGTCAAGACGGAGTTGTAAGGCTCAACGATGGAGTTGGCGTTGGTAGGCGCAGGGTATACGCTAAACTCCAGCTTTGACTTTTTGCCGTAATCAGTGGAGAGGCGTTCCAGGATCAGGGCGCCAAGACCAGAACCAGTTCCACCACCGAAGGAGTGGAAGATGAAGAACCCTTGAAGACCAGAGCAATTATCGGCAAGTCGTCGAACCTTGTCCATGACGAGATCAATTTGCTCCTTTCCGATCGTATAATGACCGCGAGCATCTAAACACATCCGATAAGTTGATATATATATGATGAGAAGGTATGAAGGTGCATACAGTTGCTAGCGGCATCCTCCTTGCCGGTGACGAGAGTCTCTGGGTGGAAGAGACTCCTGTAAGGGCCATTTCTCACTTCGTCGATGACATTAGGTTCAAGATCTACATAGAGTGAACGGGGAACATGTTTTCCGGCAGACGTCTCCGAGAAAAACGTGCTGAAACCGTCATCATTGCTCGATGGCGAGCCTTCCATGAGGCGACCGTCAGGCTGAAAGACAGTAAACATGAGTATATGTCATCGCCAAGATTTTGATGAACGAAACACACGCTCAGCCCATGTTCAGCGGTGTAGAGCTCCCCTACAAATCCAAGTCAGTATTAATGTCATGCCACTTTGGAGCAATAACCAATCAAACGATAGAGGTCATCACGACGCGTTTTCTTAACGAAATCTCGCGACTTTGAAGATATACTAAGGCAAAACAAGGACGCAAGTACTCACAGCAGGCGTTACCGATTTGAACACCAGCCTGGCCAACGTGTACTGAGATGACTTCACGCATCTTGAGAGAGGTCTAAGCTGTAGATCGATCAGCACGATATGGTGAGTCGGCGAAATTGGAACTAAAGAACAGGAATGCGACCTACGACTGAAAAGAGGATTGGAGAGAAATGGAGGCTACTGCGATGGCAGAACAAGGAAGAGCTCAACTCGCCTCACAAAAAGTGCTAAAGCCTTGAGGCAGGCTTTCCCACGCATGTCAACAGTCACGCTGGTCCGTGCATCATCCTTATGAGATGCGGAATAAGTACATGCCAAGTAGTAGAATAATGAAAATGTTCCTGTATATGTATATATGCTAGGTCCAATGTATCAAAGTGAAAGGCAATAACGGAATCAAGCCTCTGGGCTCTTAATTCCCAGACTCTCTCCAGTCTGCTTGATACCCGCAGCAGCTTGCTTAGTCCCATCAACTGCCTTCCTTGAACTCTTCCTGGCGAAATAGCTGTCGGCGAGTACATTAATCAACGGCAAAATGTATACAACAAGTTGCACACACCCCACCAACGCGTCCCATATCCGAAGGCCGTGTATCGGTATTAAGCGAGCATGAACCTGTTGCTCAGAGACAGATTGTTTTGGTGGCTTGACTGGATGATCATGCGGATCGAAAGCGGCTCTGATGGCGTCCATGGTCTTGAGATGAGGTATTGTTCTATGTGTAACGGGCGCGGTATGATAGATACTCTTCTTCAACAATGCCAGAGCCTCCGGCTTGAAGTACAGGAATGCATGAGCATGCTAGGTAGTGAATATAGTGACCTACTGTATCTCGGCGACCCGCAATAGCAGATGGCGGCGGACGCTCATCATCAAGGTCCAAGGGGCCCCAGCGCCGTTCTGGTTGAACCTCACCTTCTACCGTGTGTCGGGACCTCGCAGAAGCTTCAGATGAACGCAGGGTCATTCGCGGCCTATCGTGGGGCCTATCAACGGACAACTCAAGGCCTTGTTCTCTGGCCTTTTCCAGCATCTTCTTTGCTTTAGCTTCCAACTTTTGTCGTTTCTTGTACGCTTTCTTAGCTTCATGCTTGAACATCTCATCCCAAGCCTGCTGTCCTTTGTACCATCGCATACAAGGTTGCTCCTTGATGATCCCGACTTCCGACGGTTTAACCCTCAGCGCAGGCATCTGCTCTTTAGGCTCCATAGTTCGCACACGTCCGTGGATATCGACCCGTTCACGAATTATTCTGACGTTTGGGATGTCACCCTATTTGCAAGTCAGTCCTATTAGCGGCAAGGGGTCTAGATTCTTGTTCTTACACTCTCTTGCTCAGACGCAACCAAGGGATCACCCTCGACATCTATGGAAGAGGTCATCTCTCCGCTTATTTGCTTTTCAACTTGCTGAACAGTTGCATCCTCGTTCGCCTTGTACATCGCGATATCCGGCGCTATTTGTGTTATAGGTGCAGGTTTAGACTGTTTATTCTTCGCCGCCTTCCTGATGGCAGCTTGCCGCTTCCGATGGGCCCTATCATGGTCTTCGACATCGGAATCTGTCAAAATTGACAGAGCTGAAGGAGGCCGATGTAGTTCAGGAAATGGGTGCCGTGCAAGATATTCGTTGGTCTTGTCTGTGGCATGTTTGACGAATTCAGCGATCGCCCGGTATCCATATTTGGCCTGAACGAGCACATCAACCGGATGATTAGATTGATAAGAAAAATGGCTTACACTTTCCGTAAAGCTAAACACGGTAGGGACGTGGCACATCCCTAGACTAAGGTTAAATTATTGGACAGGCGGTTTACAAGAGTAACGTACCATCGAATACCTGCAAGTGGACCTGGATACATTACAAATGAGAACAGCTGATAATTAATACATATTTTCTTGCTTACCTTTGTTGGATTCGTGAATTTATTCGCGTTTTCCTTCTGTCTTCGGCCATCCCGTAGAACGCCTCTCCTAGCAGGAAACTGGTCTGGGTACGCTGCTCGATGAGCTAGGTATATTATTTCATCCCTAAGTACCTCCCCATCACCCGCTATTATATAGAGCGGCGGAAGATTCCCTAATGAACCCTGCAAAACTGGAGAGACTAGCGGATGCGAGAGTTGCCTACAAACAAATCTTAGCCATGCACACCAATTTAAGAAAAACACAGATAGATGTCCTTACTCAGTGGTAGCATATAGTTGGATCTGCGAATGCAATTCCAGCGGGATGACATCTGGATCTTTCATCAGAACTTTAGGAGGCCGAGGTTCCCACTGGTCGATGTCATAATCGTCCGCCAATGTCTCAGATCCCGACGATGTTTGCTTTGGCTGACGTTCCTCAGTCTGTGCATCGGCACCTCCTTCTGCAAGCATTTCCTTCTGACTCTTGATCTGACTCGGAGAATCCGGTCTTGCTTCTTCTTTCCTAATGTGCTCTACGCTGGGTTTCAAGGTATCACTATGTCCAGGCTGTGGTGGGGGGTTAGACTGCGCTGGCGACACGCGCCCGCCCTCGGGTGGAAACAGGTCAACGGGCCACAGGGTTGATGGTTTGGCCATGAAGCCGAATTCCGGAATTATGTCCTACAAATGGATACCTTTTTCAGTCGACTTATCGGATCCTAGCGTAATTGACCTACCGTCTTGGTATTCTTCATTACACTTGGAAAACTATGCGTGAGGTCCACCCAAGGACTGATTAGTGCAGCGCCAGCAGGCAAAGGCAAGCCCATGTCACGAATAACAGTCAATGCAGCCACACAGAGCCCTCCTCCAGCGGAATCACCTGCAAATACAATTTTGCTTGGATGTACTGGTTTATGTAGTGCACTCGGTGGTGGGTCGATCAAATACATGTCTAGTCCAATATAGATATATTGTTTCACAAGTAGAAATATGTACTTACATGCCGCAAGAACGTCCTGAAGTGGACAGGGCCAAGGATATTGGGGTGCTTTTCTAAACAGTCATTGCGCTCAGTGCACAGGAGTCAAATGAAATCAGCCAAAGTTACCGATAATTGACTGCGAATACTCGGCCTCTGATCTTACGAGCTATAAGGAGGTTTATTGCTTAATCGTGCAAAAATACTTGTGTGAAATTTACCATAACGTATGAGCTGGTATCTGTGAGTATCTGCACATCTGTAAGCATCACATATAGGCTAAGCAATCTTTTACTAACTTATTGATCCCCAAAAATATCCGCCTTGAGGACAGACTTGTCATTTAACCAGAGAGGAAGAAAATAACCGCGAGAACGTACCACCGTGCACGTAGAACTTGGGTAAACATTAGCATTTTGATATGGGAGATAGCAAACACGGTTGGATGATTTGCCTTACCATAACCCGTTCAAGGCCTTCCATTCTCAGGATATCAGTTTCGGCATTAGATAACTTGCTATCCTGATCGTGGATGACGGGCTCATTGCTCAGATATTCCTTCTGGGTAATCCATTCAGCGTCAACGCCATCCAAACCACGGACTTGCCACCATCTTTCGCCGCCGACAACGTGTTTGAGCTCATGCGGACCGAACCAATCAATCAAAGTGTCTGCGGCCTGGTTGCACGAGGATAACGGGATGCAAACAGGCGATACAGCTGCCCAATAAGGTGAAGGTACGTGTGTATTCGTACTAAGAACGGTAAGTAACCTGAGCGTCCGAACAATCTCAGAATTCACGTACAAGGCTTGGAGGGACTCGACGGTATTTTTGGTTCCCAATTCTATGAAAGCTGCAGTGTATCAGAATTGACACCAGTACGAGATACCCTGTTGTTTAGTTACATTTGACAATTTCGAATGCCCTACCACGAAGTTCCACTGTTGGTCGCCTCAAACGTATGAAAGCTTGAAACTCACTGATGAAAGAATATATCATCTGTTGCCTCCTCTTCTTGAGAACCCGCCTTGAACTTTTTCGCCTTTATCCGCCCATGTTCGTAAAAAGTTCGAGCAACAACTGACCAAGGATGTCAAACATATGCTAGGTTGCACCTGTGTTATACGGACTCACCAGGGGTGATATGAACCGCCGCCGAGACCGTAGTCACAGGCATGTCTAGATTGTATTAGGGGAGAAATATAAGTGAATGGCGGGTAGAGATAATGAACGAGCGATGCGGAGAAATGAAAGATGGAGCGTTCAAGGGAATTACTTCAAGTGGATAGTATACGGTGGTCTATAACTTATAAGCGGCATGTATTGTCAGCCATTCTGATTTCAGGGTTGTCATTACTGGGTGATGTCACTGTTATCAATATATATATATTCTCACAGTCAGAATAAGAGTTCACACGATCACAAACTTGCATGACTTGAGTGTTCATTCAGTGTAGAGTAGAATGTTATGATCACATTTACGCCCTTGTCTGGTGCTGCTCGGTCCTCTTCCGTCACCCCGTTATCCTATCTCCTTCAAATTGACGATGTTCGCATCCTACTGGACTGTGGTTCTCCAGACTGGTGCCCTGAGCCGGTCGACGTAAATTCTGAACAAAACGAATACCACTGGGAACCGTATTGCAAAGCACTCCGGGAGTACGTCGTCCAGGTTTCATAATTATTGAACTTTGATTAAGTCTATACACATAGGATTGCTCCGACGGTTGACCTAGTCTTGCTCTCGCATGGAGACCTTGCGCATACTGGTCTTTATCCATACGCGTATTCACGATGGAATCTGAAAGCACCAGCCTATACAACACTTCCTGTTCAAGCCATGGCCCGAATAGCAGCCACCGAAGACGTCGAAGGCGTTCGTGACGAAGAGGATGTGGGAGATGCTCCTGTTCTTCAAGACGACTCAGAGACAGAAGCGCGTAGCGAATCCGAGCAATTAAACGAAATACCACCTTTGAAGGATAAAGGGAAGGGAAAATACGTAGCTACCCTTCACGAAGTTCAGGAGGCCTTCGATTCCGTCAATACTCTACGTTATTCTCAACCCACACACCTGCAAGGTCTGAATGTGGCCTTATCTTATTTCTTGCACTTCAAAGTAATATATATGATATATCTCAGGCAAATGTCAAGGCTTGACAATCACGCCTTTCAACGCTGGTCACACCCTCGGTGGCACAATATGGAAAATCCGTTCACCTTCCTCCGGCACAATCATGTATGCGGTGAATATGAATCATATGAAGGAACGACATTTGGATGGGACAGTATTAATGCGTGGTTCGGGCGGAGGGATCTTCGAACCCTTAGCAAGACCTGACCTTTTGATCACTGATGCTGAGCGAGTAAATGTAATCACCAGTCGGCGCAAAGACCGTGACTTGGCACTCATTGGTAAATTCCATCTCCTACCAATAAAGCCATATTCAATAAGGGCTTTATAGATACCATCACCGCCACATTGTCCTCCCGCTCCTCCTTACTTCTCCCTTGCGATTCCAGCACTCGTGTCCTTGAGCTCCTCGTCCTCCTCGATCAGCACTGGAATTTCTCCCGTCTCCGATATCCTATTTGCTTCCTCACCCGCACCGGCAGCGAGATGCTCACATTTGTACGGAGCATGATGGAATGGCTTGGTGGTACAGTCAGCAAAGAAGATGTAGGAGAGGAAAGCACCAATCAACGGCAAGGTATCAAACGTAAAAAGGCTGACGAAGGGAATGAAGACGCGTTGGGGGCATTAGCTCTTCGTTTCAAGTCTGTCAATATCTCATTGTCATTTGGTAGTGTTCTTAAAAAACATAAATTACAGGCACCTCGAATTCTTCCCAAATCCCCAAGCTCTGCTGCAACGTTATTCGTCCAAGGATCCGAAACTGATCCTCGCCGTCCCTGCTTCGTTATCCCATGGCCCAGCGCGACATCTATTTTCTGAATTTGCCACCGTCCCGGATAACGTTGTCCTGCTCACCCAGCGTGGTGAAGAACATACACTAGGACGTATGCTCTTCGACAAATGGAACAACTCTCAGCGCGGTGATGATAGATGGGATAAGGGTAGAATTGGTAGTAATGTTATGATGGATGGTGTCATCAAGCTCAAGGTGATCATTGAACAAACTATATGCGCTCCAATCTGTTCTTATACACCTTTTTTTCGATCTATAGATCAATTCTAAAGTCCCTTTACAAGGTGCTGAGCTAGAGGCTTATCTGCAAAAGGAACGAGAAGCAAAAGAGAAAGCTGCGGCACAACAAGCTGTCATGGCTCGGAACCGGCGTATGCTAGAGGCTGACGAGGATGAAAGCGATTCCGATTCTGATGACTCGGACGTCGAAGACGAAGACGAAGTCCGTCAGGCCCTGGAAGATGATCTCATGGATGGTAATGAGGCCGCAGCAGCCCGGGCAGATAAACGACGACGGCAGAAATCAGAAAAGGCTCTTGAAAACGACTGGAACATGGACGGCGATGAGGGTCTGACGAAACAGTTGCTATCATACGACATATATCTGAAGGGAAATGTGTCGAAAGCGACTTCGTTCTTCAAAAACGTCGGCGCACAAACTCAGAGGTTTAGGATGTTTCCGTATGTGGAGAAGAAACGGAGGGTTGATGGATATGGGGAGACTATTGATTTGGCTATGTGGCTAAGGAAAGGAAAGATTCTTGAGGAAGAAGCTGAAAGTGAGGAGGCTAAAGCAAAGAAGCGTGAGGCCGACGAGGAAGCCAAGGCCGTTGAAGAGCCGCCCTCTAAATTTGTCTCAACGGAGATCGAGATTCAACCTGCTTGCAGACTGCTCTTCGTAGATATGGAGGGGCTCAACGACGGCCGAGCTGTGAAACATATCGTTCCAAAAATCAATCCTCGAAAAATGGTATGCATCTTCTCCATCGATGATTCTGTACGCTCAGCTCCTATAGATTATTGTCCAAGCTTCATCGACTGCTACAGAATCACTCATAGAGAGTTGTGCCGACATTCGCGCGATGACGAAGGATATATATGCACCAAGCACTGGCGAAAGCATCCAAATTGGTCAACAGACCAATACCTTCTCAATTTCCATTAGTGATGATTTGCTCGCGTCCGTTAAGATGTCTAGAGTACGAGACTCTTTCCCTTTCAGCCGTTGCTAACGCACTTATCCATTTGCGGCACAGTTCGAAGATAACGAGATCGGATACGTTACCGGCAGGGTGATTGCCCATGCCAATTCTACAATACCAACGCTGGAACCCGTTGCTTTGACTCAAACCTCCGCAACAACGACTAGCGGGCAAGTGACTCCTCGCGGCCGTACTTTGGGATCTCGGCCACCCGTGAACATCCCACATTCAACGATGATTGGAGAACTCAAACTTACTGCACTCAAGGCGCGCTTGGCATCCGTAGGCGTCCAAGCAGAGCTAATCGGAGAAGGTGTGCTCATTTGCGGAGCAGCAGCAAAACGTGGCCCGACCACAGACAGATTAGGGGAGTCGGTTGCTGTGAGGAAGACAGGGAAGGGTAAAGTAGAGCTAGAGGGTAATGTATCGGATATATATTACATCGTACGTAAAGAGATCTATAACCTTCATGCGCTGGTCGCTGCATGAATGGTCTTTCTACGCGAGCTAAGTATAATGTCGAACACCAGAGAAACACGTATAAAAGACGAAGATAGTTTACATACTCAGATTACGCCGTCTTTCCTGAATCCTCCTTAAGACTGACAATCCTGTTCAAGACTAGATAATCCCCGTGCTTTTGCTTAGGTTCGACGTCGGCAGCGTCATCCAATGCGGCAATTCGAGAATCCTTGTCTAATGCAAAGTAGGCCACCCTAAGACCCTGGAACCGAACACACTCCTTGCCAACCAGCTGCTCACTAGTAGCGCGAGGGGTTGCATCATCAGGTGAAATCGATGTGGCGCTTGCTTTCAAGGCCTTCTCTGTACGAACCTGGCTATCCCGTTTCGCCTCGTTCAGAAGGCGCTTGGAAAGCGGCCAAAACCCAACTTCAACCATAGCGCCCTCAACAACTTCCAAACTATTAGGATTGATATCAGACTTGAAGTCAGCAGGCGGGTTATCGCTCTTGAAAAGGCGATGAAAGATGCGCGTCTCGTCAATGACAACTGGGCTGCCTGATGGTGCATGTTCTGCAACCCATTGAATGAAAGCTTTCGGCTTCTTCGCAGGTCCTTCATTCTCGAGTTTGCAAATGAGTTCCACCACTTGCCCAGTGTGCGGATCCGTCTTATATGATGTACATGTGATGGGGTACGGAGCCTGGAAGATTCCAACAGTCTTGCCTGGGGCCAGACGGAAGTAATCCTTTGAATCTTCTAATCGAAAATCATCTGAATCAATATAGATCGTCCGAGTGAAGGGAACCGTCGTAGTCCCAAGCTCCGGAACCTTGGGGTGTAGAGGCTTCTCTATCATGAGAACGTAGTCCTCGGGCAAATTCTCGATGGTGACTTTGAGAGGACGCATTACCATAAGGAGTCGAGGGGCACTGTTTTCGAGATACTGCCTAACGGCGTGCTCGAATCGAGCGACTTCGATACTTGTGACAGCAGTAGATACGCCTAGTGTGCTGACAAATGAGATGATAGCCCCAGGAGGTACGCCACGGCGACGCAGTGCGATAAGAGTATAAAGGCGGGGGTCATCCCAGCCATTGACGTAACCCTCCTCTACGAGAGCAAGAATCTTCCGTTTTGACATTATAGCACCCTCCAGACTAAGTCGTCCGTACTCCGATTGCCTAGGCTTGTAGACTTCAAGCGCATCGCAAAGCCATTCATAAGATTGACGCGATGAAACGAACTCTGTGGTACAAAGCGAATGGCTATGATTGCATGAGAACATGAAGATCAGATAAACGAAGGATGAGCTTACGATATGTTCTCGAAACTGTCTACCAAGCAATGGGTATAGTCGTATGTCGGGTAAATCTTCCATTTATCTCCGGTGCGATGGTGTGGAGCATCGAGAACCCGGTAAGCAGTTAAATCCCACATCTGGGGGTTGCCATCTTCTAAGTCTTGTTTCATACGGAGATTGGCCTCCTTCGGTCGATACTTGCCGTTCTTCATGTTCTCGAATTCCGCAAGAGATTCACTTATCGGCCGCGAACGGTGCACACATGGTCGTGGTTGCCCTTTTTTCTCTCCCCGATCTGCTTTGATCTGTTCCTCTGAAATGCGGCGTAAAAATGCATACAAATAGCATGAAGTCGGCGCCTACGAGTACAGTGGCATACATATGCTTTATCTCGCTTGATGAGTTCGATCGCAAGTTCATATAATTTGTCGAAATAATCGCTTGAGTATGTTATCTTCCAAGGCTCGAAGCCCAGCCATCGTACCATCTCCAGTATGCTCTCGAAGTAACGGGCCTCTTCTTTCTCTGGATTAGTATCATCATATCGAAGATAGCATTTGCCACCATGGTGAGCAGCATAACCGAAGTTCACAAATATGGCTTTAGAGTGGCCAATGTGAAGGTAACCGTTGGGTTCAGGGGGGAAACGTGTCCAGACTTGTCCGCCAGTTGCAGCTAGATGTGCTTCTCGGAGATGAGGATGAATTTGTGGATTCTCTCCTGGCTTGTGCAACTGGCCTAAGAAACCCTCTTCAAAGATGGACTTCCGAGACGTCGAGGGTTGAGCAGGGATCGACGCTTCTTTCTTTGCTGGTATAGTGGCCTCCTAATATGTCGTGTGACTACATAAAACTAGATGTAAACCAAGAAACAATACTTTAGCTTTTGGCTTTGCCGCTTGTTTGGGGCCGAAGGTATCCGTAAAGGCTTTCTCAACGGTATTCTTAATATCTAACGGGTTAGCCCAACGGAGCTCGGGCGTATTCTTGATGGACGAGATGACCGATCCTAGGCTGGCCCATCCAGCAATCGCGTTCGAAGTGATATGCTCAATAACTCGAGCAAGCAGTTCCTCTGGAGTGATGCTGAATCCTGATATGAGTATCAAAAGATCACTCCATGAGCTGCGATTAGTTCATAGAGTCGTACCAACACCACATTGAATATCAAAATCGGCGTCATCGATGGGTACACGATGGGACTCGACGTACTTCACTGCCGCTATTTGGATGTTCAGTCGACGGACACATCCCGGAAAAGAGAGGTAGATTGACTCACCAGAGACTTGGTCGACGTTCTTTAGCTTTCCATCCAGGATTTTAATTACCACGTATGTGCTCTCTTCCTCTCCGACATCTAATGCTTTTGAAAGAGAGGACGCGAGTGCAACAAATAAGCCAGCTTGCTTTTCTTCGAGGCTAACCTGGCCATCGGCAAGCTTGTGCCTTTCAATCAGATCCTTAAGGATGGCAGCGGCCTTTTGAGACTTGGCTGCTTCCGCTGCCTTGGCCTGGTTGAGGCCAATAGACTTGAATAGAGGAATCAATGTATCGGATGCTGGTTCTGATTTCACTGGCTTTGAAGACATTACTCAAGAGATGTGGAATTCATTGAGAGTCAGACGGTCTCGTCAATATGTATGATCGATTAGCAGAGTGATAATCTAATCTTATCTTCATGTTTCATGTTTCATCTTATATCGTCCAAGTCCATTACATTCCAAATTGGTACTGAAAAGCTCAGCTACACACAATAGTAGAATCTACATATTTCGAGGAGATTTGAAGGAGTGGAAGGTTAGTATGGGTACAACAGGTGTATAGTTTCATCCATTCAGTGTGAGCGAGAATCGATAGAATTGGTATCTCCGAGTACCTGCAGTCAGATCATCTAATGAGAGTCCCGCTCCCGTTAGGCGTCCCACTCCTGCTTGCACCACCATCTCTTCCTTCTTGACCGTTCCTACCAAATAGAAATGAGCTTGCATAGTGTTCTGCTGCATTGAAAGTATTTCGGATGCTGCGCTTAACGCTCCTACCCCTACTATCCCCTTCGTGAGGGGAAGAATGTGGCTGACCATGCCCCAAGCCAGATGGCCGGGCGTTTTGGGCTTGATTAGCAGATGTATCCGAAGTCGTACTGCCGTGGCTACTATTCATGGTACTGCGGTTTGACGACGCTCGAAGGTTGGACGGCGCTGACTGCTGAATAACTCCCGGAATATGTTGGTGCTCTTCCTGCCCAGCATGCTGATGATTTGAAGGGGTTGCGACACTTCCCAGTGCGCTCTGCACAGAAGCATGCAATTCCCGTGCGGTCGAAGGAGATACGGGTGACCCAGGTTCACGATACGGCCACAAACCACTATCGGTGCGTAGTCCTGGGCCACGGTGTGGGTATCGATTATGAAGCTGTTGTCTCTGCCGAAGCTGTTGAGTATGTACCTCCGGCTGCAACGGCTGTTGTTCATGCTGTAAAAATCGTTCATTATCACGACCTTCATGTGTATAAAGGGTACCCTGTGAAGGGATCCCCGTGTTTTCGCCTTCCTTACGCTCAGTCAATCCACCATCCTGCGATAAGTCCAGTGCTCGACGTCCACTGCTACTATCACCACTGACATTCCTTGAGCCATGGATAGCATGTGCCTGGCTATGAATTTGGGCGCCTCTTCCATGTCCTATCTCGGCGTAATTCAATTCTGGCGTCAATGCTCCATTACCCCTCGATACTGCTAATACGCCTTCTCCGCCTGGGCTGACGAGTGTAGCGCTAGAAGTCTGTCCAAGTGTCTGGTTTAGATGGTATGTTCTGAAGAACGCAGCCCCATTGCTGTTATTCGTTCCTATGCTCCTATTTGAGGCTACGTCGCTTGGCGGAGATGAATGCGAAGGTTCTACAATGGGAAGAAGGTCGGCCAGACTTCTGGAAGTTGTACTTGAGCTGGCAATGGCATTGCCGTTATTAGCAGGTGCTCTTGCGTGCCGGTACGTATTAAGGTGGTTGGGGCTAGCGACCTGATAATCTTGCAGGACATCGGGCTGAAGGTGGCCGAGCTCAAGCATCCTCCTATACAATATAGATTGTCCTACGGGCGCCGCGTGTGAATCAACACGCGGGACGAGCGTCCTACTGGAACCATCAAGGGTTCCCTCCACCTCCTCATCGACCTCGTCTTCATGAGGTTCAGGTGTATCTTCTTCTTGGTAGGTATCATGATCTACATCAACGTCTACCTCTCCATCACCATCGTAGTCGTCTTCGTATTCGGTGTCATCGGTACCATTGTTTTCGTTCATGTGATCAAACCACTCGGTAAGAAAGGCTCGCAATTGCGAGACACCTTTTCCGGAGTAGACACAAAAAGCAGCCTGCTGACTGATGTTGAAGTCCTATGAGGTTACGGTCAGCCGATCAATTGGTGTATGCTACGCAGCATCACTGACCTTGGGAGGCGCGCGACAGAAGCGCTGCAACATAGGTTGTCGGAACGCTGGCACACCGGTCAAACTGAGATGGGTTAATTTGTGTAGTTTCTGTAGCAAGAAATGGATCGCAGCGACGGAAATCCGATCGCAATACGATAGATGGATACGCTCCAAAGTAGCATGACGCTCGGCGAGGGAATATACAGCCTCATCAGTGAGGTTGTTGACGCGCACAAGACCAACACGACGAAGCTTAGTTAAAGAGGATAGCTCAAAAACGGACATATCCGTCAAATGAACGCAGTCTGACACAAATGGAAGAGGTAGGTCATAGGCGCACAAATGACAGATACCAATTTAGACCTACTTGCAAAATCAACATATCTCAATCTTGTGCAACTTCGAGCAAGAGTGCGCACGGATCGGTCCGTGATATTGGCTGCATGGCCCATATGCAGATAGTGTAGGTGTCTACCAAGGCGGCATATAGTTTCGACTGCCTTATCAGTGAGTAGAACGCATTTGGAAAGCACAAGATTGCGGATCTTTGAGGCATGAGATATGACCCCTTCGATAGCGTCGTCGGTAATGTTAGCGCAGGCGGAAAGATCGAGCATTCGGAGGTGGTCGAAGGAACGATTGATGATAAGCGGAGGGAGTAAGTCTCCGCAATCAGCGGATACTTTTGATGGAGGGAATGGGTGAGCAGCAGTATTATGGTTGCCAAGATCGGTTCTAATTGTGGTCGGGAAGGCCGCGTCGGTCAACTCCACACAGTGAGAAAGACGCATCTCGCGCATGTGTGTAGAGTAGGTCCAAATATCACGAATGGAGACATCTGTGATGAGTTTGCACTTGTTCAAATCAATCTCTAACAACAGAGGACAAGATCTAGCGAGTGAAGAGACCGATTTGTCTGTGATGAGTTCTACACCGCTCAGCTTAACACGGCGGAGCAAGGGGCAGTGGGAAGCAAGTGCTATGATAGCGGTGTCGGTGACGTCTCTGCAGTTTGCGAGATTAATGCCTTGCAACCTGCGTGCTGACCGCGCGAGACCAACGATAGCCTCATCAGAGGCATTAACGACGCTTGTCAGGTCAACGGCGACAAGATTAGGGCAGGAAGGGAGAACGCGGGCAAGTGCAGCTGAACTGAGGTCGGAGCAATTAACGAGTGTGAGACGCTCTAATCGGACGCAGGACGCCAAGACTTTAAAATATTCATCTGTCAGAGAAGAGGCGAGAGTGAGGAAGTTGAGTCGACGAATGAGGGAGGCGTAGGCGAATGTCTGTTCCGACTCTGGCTTTGACAATACATTGATCATGCGTTGCAGGGAGCCGAATTTGGCAAACGATGGTTTGTGCCACAAGAGTTCTACGGCACATTCGCACCATGCTCTAGACACGCGAAGGGAGCTGTACAGGTCCTTTGATGATGATAGGTGTTTGAGAATGTGGATGAGGATTTCCGGAGGTAAGTTGGATACAACACTCTTTGACGACCATTGTGCGCGGTGAGCGGCGAGATGAAGGGCGACACCGTCGTCTTCTACGTCGTTGTCCTGGTCGTTGTCATCCGATAAAGAGGTATTTGAGGGAGCGAGGTGCTTGTGCTTGTACATGGTTGTTGGGAGGAAAGAGAGGGTGGAGGGCTGAAGGTGAAAGGCGTACACGTGCAACGCTTGTATTATTATATGCCAAATGTCACACTCTCAGACATTCGATGATCGCCTCAATTCTTATATCCTCCCTCCTCCTGGCCCCCAGTATTATGCTGCCAGGCGTGCAATATGGTTGCTACCAATTCCAGAACAGGCAGAATTAAAATCAAAGTCACCCCTATTACCATCATTGCAGAAACTGGAGAAAGCGCTAGACACCCCAGGCGCAGTTAATGATGATCAACTATGGAGGAACTCATTGCAGTCGATATGGAATGGTCTTTCCACTGGAGGTGTTCTCAAGCGCAGTATTCCGATGAATCTTCTTGTAAGCGAGCTCAATCACCACTTCACAACGTCACAAAGATGCCATACATGGTTTATACAGGTGAAGATCATACACGCGGCTTGGTTGCGGGATTCAACTTGGCCTGCGGGTGCTGAGGCACCTGAACCTGATGATGTACTCGCGGCAGGGGAAGATAACATAGGGCAACTCGCACCCCCGCTTATTCTAAAAAGTAGCCTTGGTCAAGGTAGCAAACCAGGAATCGCGGGAAGTCTCGAATGCGAGGAGCGTTTTTCTTGAGGACCAGTGGTGTATTATCACAATTGTTGTACTAAAATGCTAGCGGCAAAGCAGTGGAAGAAGTGCACAGGGACTGCCGAAAAATATATTGGCAGGAGTCGTCGACCAGCTACACGTCTGTGATCGTTCCGTGACCTCAAGCCTCCCTCATGTCCGCGACGGAGGTGAAACCTGATCATTAGATGTAATTATCATTCCAATCAGTCCAGGATAGTATACGGCTATGGACGTACTAGGATAACTCCATCACCTCTTACAAACAGCATATCCATTTTCCGTTTTGCAACCTACGTTACGCATATTCTTCAAACATGATGTTGTCTGCCAAATACAAGGCAGCTTACATTGACAGTCCTGGGCCCAGCTGGAGCATTCTCCTCATCAGCGTCTACAATCATGATCGTCTCTTCGACGTCACTCAATATCAGGTTCATATGACCATCGTACGCCTGTAATTTACAGATATAAGTATAGGGATAATGAAGCGTATCAAGATTGAACTCAACATGAAGTATCCCTGTCAGTTGTCTATCCCCTCTGAGCTTGACAAAGACGCGTTCACTGAGAGAGAGACGTATGAGGTCGAAGGGCTCCTGAATGCCTGAAGACGATGAGTCCATGAACACAGAATATTTCAAACTCCGACCAGTTCACTGCTTGCCCTTGTACTTGTAACACTGTATCGAGATGCCAGTACGCCCATTTCAGTTCATCTTCTGCACAGGTTATTGATATCTACCATAGAAACATTACTGTGACTATTGCGACGTCTTCTTGACACACGACTCTGCATCTGGTGAGCAACTTGACTCATTTTTACTGACCAGTGTTAACATGGCGTCTCTGCAGTACGAAAGGCGCATAACAGCGGCCGCAATCACTTGGCAAACGTCAGAGACTACTATGCCTGTGAGCATCACCTGTCTATTTCACCCTAACCACCAATTCTGATCTCGCTTGACCTATGTAGCTCTCGGACATGACAAAGCCCAGTCAATCATTGATCAGATTACGACCGCGTATGAATCCAGTGGTGGTCCACCTCCCGGAGGATTTGGGTTTGGTCCGCAACATCTAGTTGGTCCGCCTGTTGGTTTTGGGGGTCCGCCCCCATTCGGAGGACGTCAGTCACCCCGTAGCATTCCTTTTCGATTTTATTCACTCACAGTGAACTATCTTATACAGGACCTCCATTCCCGCCTGGCCCCGGTGGTTTTCCACCCCCACCAGGTATGATGGGGCCTCCTCCCTTCCCTCCGAACGGACCTCCAGGGATGGCACCTCCGGGTGGATTTCCAGGTGGTACGTATAACATTTCTTTGAATCCTAAAAATGATTTAATTTTGTCTTCTATTACAGGTCCCCCACCTTTTCCACCTAATGGACCTCCAGGTGGAGCAATGCCCCCGTTCCCTCCCAGTAACATGAATGGACCTCCTCCCGGCAATTCCAACGGTCCATCGAATGGGCCGCCAGGTAGTTCCGATGCACCCTCAGCGCCATCCTCTGGCCCTACGATTCACCCTGATAGGCTGAGAATGATGGGAGGTGGTCGATAATGTCGCTCAATGGTTCGGTTGTGGATGATCTCGCAGTCAGGCTGTGGACATACTGACACAAGTGCGGATGTATGGTACTCGTATCCAAGCTTGCAAGGCTCTTAGCATGTATGAATGCCTTGTCGCCTAGTCTCCGTTTACGGACCATTACTATGTCTATTTTTAGGATACATAGTGTGATCACCGCCTCACAGATCAATCATTGTCCACTCCCGCTTAGTACAGCTTAATCCTCGCGATCACTTTTTTATTGGGCGGTGTGATGTAAGTGCTAGCGCGTAGCACGACGGTTCAATGACGTCGTGTAATGTAAACGAAAGTTGTAAAAGGCGTATATTATTAATATCGACATAATCCCATTGTAACGACCGTATACGCTACAGAAATGTTTTTATTAACAGAGTGAAACTAGTCAAGATCTCTTGAAGGGCCCGGAGTATAGATAGAAAAATAACGGCGGCGCGCCATTTACAAGCATTGGTAGTACCCTGCGAGAGGCGATGAGAAAAGAACGGATGCAAAACTAGGCGCCACTTACAGTCATTAAGCTTAGTGCAAGTAGAGCCAGAAACGCAAGTTGTTGGGCCAGTGTAACCAATACCTGTGGATATATCGTCAGAATAATGACAGTGCCAGGTTAAGGGAGCGCTCTTACCGCCACATTGTCCCCACTTGGCGACGGTACCAGTCGTCGTAGGGCCAGAAGAGGTGGTCGAGGAAGTGGGTGGCTGGGAGCTGACCTGAGATGACGATGGGCCGGATGAGCCGCTGTAGGTCGAGCCAATGGGTCCGTATCTGATGTTGGAGAATGTGACCTGAGCGTTGGGGGATTGAGCCTCAACATCGGCTGGAACACCAGAGGTGGTAGCACATTCGCCACGAGCGACGCCAGGAGAAGATGCGCTCTTATCAAGAGGGTAGTTACTATCGAGCCAAAGCATCTGAGCGGCGTGATCGTCCCAGATACTCATGACCAAGACCATTCCGTTGGCGAAGGCATCACCCATTTTGGCCAAACCGCCTTTAGTGGCGAAGTAGTTGGTGTCGCCGAAAGCGGTCTTTTGAGCAGAGCAGAAGCCATCAGTAATCGAGTCATACGGAGAAAGACCAGAAATGTTGGTCTTTGAGTTCTGGTAGACAACACCATCCTGGACGTAGAGGCGACGGATCTCCTTTAGACTTCCGCTAGCAGAGCCACTGTCAGTAATGAATCTGAATGAAAGATTGTGTTTTAGCAGTTGTATACAGCAATCGAGTACACGAAGTGACATACTGCGTCACAACTGTGATCTTCTTGTTGGTATCGATGGTCTTGCCCTTGCCAAGGAAGGTCTTGTCGCCCATTCGGAAGGAATTGAAGTCGCAACCATCCTTGTCGCAAACACCACCGTAGCGGTTAGAGCCATCACCGCAATCATTACCCTGACAGCGGTAGATGCCAGTGACGCTGCAAGGGTGGGGGGTGTATGCAGAAGCCATCGAGTTTGCTTCCCAGATATCCATCTCACTGCAGCAGGCACCATAACGACCAGCGCCTGCATTGGCGTCGTTGGACGAGCCAGCCCAGTCAAGGACATTGGCCTTATGAATGATGTCAATTATTGTCAAAGATCAACCGGTATGCACAAGGCCTACCTCGCCATTGATGAATTTGATATCATGGGGACATTGGGAGTCGCAGTAACCGGTTCCGTATTTGGCACCAGCCTGAACGGGAAGGACTATCAATGAAGTAGTCAAATGTCAAAGCCGGAAAAGTTTCTGACCTTGTTGCCGCTATGACTCTGCATACCACCGTCTGCCTCCATTTCGGAAAAGTAGAGAGCACCGTTAAGACCGCAAGGAAGTTGAGACATATCAACATCAAAAGTGAACTCCTGGTTCTTCAAGTTAAACATCTTGTAGTGGGTATCATCTTCCAATAGGTAGACACGAGAGCCGATATTAGTAGAGTAAGGGCCCTCTGTAACGAACTTGAGAGTGAGTGCATCGCCAGAAGTTGTGATGCCATATGTGCCAGGATAGTCAGCACCATCGAGGGCACAGTTACTAGCACAGGTAGTGGGGTTGGGGCAGAGTGTCGCGTCCCAAGTATTACCAGTGTAACAGTTCTACGGAAATCGGTTTGAGACAAGGGCAGTATGATGGTGAAAGAGGAAATGCTAACCGTAGAGCCGCTAGTGGTGTGGAGCCAGCGCCAGTTGGCGTCAAGCACAACAGACTTCGACTCAGTTGTGCATTGGCCAGGTGCAGTGCAATGAGAAACCTGCAAAGAGGGGTGGTTTTCCGCGGTCAAAGTACCGACTTGTTGACCGTAAACGACGGCAGCAAGAGTGAAGGCAAGGAGAGCAGCCGAGCGGAACATGTCGAATGACCAAAATGCCAGTAAACCGTTGGACTGATGCTTAAAGTTCGATGAAAGAACTGATGGACAAGTGAAGAGATTCCTCAAGGGCTTATATACGCTAAGCTTCGGAAAATGTCTGGCAGAGTTGACTTGTATACTGTACATCCAGGTGTAGGTTCACACTCCGAGGATTACTAGTGAAAAAGATACTTTCAGGCGAGATCGACGGCAGCCGAAGAGAGGCCGGTGCATAGGCAATAAGTGTGTCCTGAATACGGGAAAATATGTTTCGCGTCCGTATTGATTATGCAGGCCATCGTGACTTCACGGCGTTAGGGACAACAACGTTGATGGTAACTTCACTGGCTTGGATGGCTAGTCAATGCACTAGCGGGGAAAGCATGCACTAGCATACATTACTGCGGCTCACGGCTCCAGTTGATAACACTATAATATCATGGATCTCGCATGGGCTTGAGAATCTTGAGCAATTCAAGCCAATGATTTGAGGCAATAAAAGCTGGGGACTTTATGAAATGATCCTGCTTACCGACATGAATATGTCCACATGAACTGCAGTGCCTGGCAGCGCAAACTATAATGTATACCGAAGAGTTGCCGGGAAACAAGATCCGTATGCGGCCAGAATGATAATCAGCACCGTCGTCCCCATCGGTCACGACGAAGGGTCCGTAGAAAGATGCGCACATGCCAAAACCAGAGTGGTAAGATATTCGGATATTCATCGCATCAACATTCCATGTAGTTCAGTTTCGGTGGATGTAACAGGGACATTGTATGGGGTAGTGCGGTAACTGTGCTAACAAGTATACTTCGCTGGTGACTATGTGTTAACACAAAAGCCGTCGCCTGTGGCGCGTCGATGTAGTAACTGAACAGCCCTCGGAGAGGATTGTCGACATTTGCGAAAATTCATTCGTTCGGAAGACTATGCGAAGACTATCCAGTTAGCCGGCCTAGCTCATATGAAGGTATAATTCATCCAAACGTTATATACTAGTATACACTCACTGTAACAGATACCGAGGATCACCCTTCACGATGACTTTGAGCCGCTGTATCTTCCTCTTCTTCTGGATTGAGAATGGCTGCCGCTGCCATAAATCTAGGAAGTAATAATATTGCAGGGTACCCGGAGATAAGGTAAAGACTAGGCAAGCTTACTTGGCAGCGTCCAAGCCAGCAAAGGTTCTCATCGCGTGCAGATCCACATGAAGCTGCTCGCAGAGGTCGGTAGTCTGAGATATTGCTCGGGACATCCTCGCAATGCTGCTAGCTAGTTGTGCGTAAAGTCGTTCCTTGGCCTGCGTCGCATTGGTTGGTGGGACCATCCTCGCTGTTTGTACTACTATGTTGAGACGCGATCTGTTACATTGGTCACGCTCACGTGCCAAGATCAAGGTCAGTGCCTAAACTTAGTAACTTTAGTTATCCACCAAGCAGCTCTCGCTGAGTCCCAGCATGGCAGCCTCAGCTGCAGACATTCGCAGTGCCCTTTCGATATCTGCTCAGCCTCAGAGCACAATATCAGCTCCTTCTCAACCTAAAAAGCAGCAATCACAATCAACTCGCAAGCCTGAAGGCATCTCTCGTGAACTTTACTCTTTAATAGGACCTTCAGCTCCCTCGCTCGCTGCCCAGCTAACTAAGCCAAAGCTTAAGCAGAAACCAAATCTCGGAAGTCGGTCTTCAACTAAATGGTATGAACCCTAGTTGCATAGAGCCCGGGAATGACGTTGGCTGAGATATTGATGTGGAGGTAGGGAGTGGAGGTCTTTCAAGAATCCAGCTCGGAATGACGATCTACAGTTGAGTCACTGGGTGAAGGCAATGGACACTAACACCGGTGAGCTATAAGACCAGTTGGCGTGGGACGAATCTCAGCTGAATGTCCAGAATATCCGTTTGCCAAGTACAATGTCCAATCCAACCATCACACTTATACTCAGGATGAATATACCCGTTTTCTCCAAGGTGCGAATGATTCTTACCGATCACCCTACCATGGGATTTACCAAGCCCTCTTTCTTATTTTCTGTAGATCCTGAATGGACGAAAGGGGAGACGGACTACCTCTTCGACATTGTTCGGGAGTTTGACACTCGGTGGTATGTGATATACGATAGGTATGAGTATCCAGGTGGTGTAACCCGTTCTATGGAGGTCAGCAAAGTGAGGACCGTATAACGCTTGGAGGAGCTGACAATGATTTGCAGGACTTGAAAGATCGATATTATAGTGTCTGTCGTAAATTAATACGTAACCGGCCATGGCAAGGCGACGAAGCGGGCAGATCCCAACTTCTAGCCAGCTTCCACTTTGACAAAGGTTAATATGCTCTACCGACTTAATTCATGGCCTTAACTAACCGCCCATACAATAGATCGTGAAATTACTCGCAAGAAATACGTCGCGAGCCTCGAGAATCGGACACCGGACCAAGTGGCAGAAGAAGAAGCTCTGTACATTGAGATCAAACGTCTTGAACAAACCGAACGCAGGTTCAAGAAGGATCGCGAGGAGCTTCTACGCGTGTTGGCAGGCGTAGAGTCAGGGTTGCCCGATGTTATTGAAGATGAAAATCCTTTCAATAATCTACAGGGACTAGACAGCAAAAAGAAGAGAAAGGCGTTGGGTGCGAGTGCGTCAGCATCGGGGACGATGGACGTCGACACCCCGACCTCAGCTTCCAATGTCATTTCCTTGGGCCCGCCAATAATGCGGAAACCCCGAGACCCCAAGTCAGCTGCTTACGGTAGGTTACCCATCACGCACCTTATCTTCAAGTCGACTTAACCGTCGTGGCTAGATCTACAACATTGCATTATTCGTACGGACCTTCCGCCAAGTGCTGCAGCCACTAAGGCCGCACATCAAGTTGCCTATATGCGCTCGTTCAAACTGCCATACCCCAAAGCCGCGCTGGCGCCAAAAATCAACCAAGTGTTCGCTGAACTTGGTATCAACAACACGCGCCTGGTTATGCCTACGAGGGATAATTGTGCGCGGCTAGAGGGATTAATGGAGGCAGTCACGGCGTTAGTGGAAACTAAGAGGGTGATAGATAAGGTCGAGTACGATATTCAGGTTGCCAAAAAAAGGCTGGGCATGAGAGATAGTGAGGAAGCGGGCGAAACCTCAGCTAGAGGTGGAAAAGTGGGGGGTGCTATGGACATTGACGATGCTGATGCTGAAGCTGAAGGTGAGGCAGAGGATGAAAGTGTGCAAGACGGACGAGCTCAGAGTGTTGTCAGCACAAGGAGTGCTAGAAGTCGCCGCCAGGTATTTAACTTCCATCCTAAGCATCTTCATTTC
The DNA here is from genome assembly GCA_014058305.1 of Pleurotus tuber-regium. Lineage (NCBI taxonomy): Eukaryota > Fungi > Basidiomycota > Agaricomycetes > Agaricales > Pleurotaceae > Pleurotus > Pleurotus tuber-regium. Next base: position 1,372,174 of record JACFYU010000024.1, read on the forward strand.
TCTTACTGTTCCTTATTCAAGAGTCGCCGCTCAATGTCGATCTCTTCGGTAGACACAAGTGCAACCGCCTCAGTTCGTGGAACAAAACGGAAAACGCGTGGTTAAATCTCCTGTAGTTATATAAGTAGCTTGATTCGTCTATTTCAAGGCCTTCAGAAATCATACAGTAAGGATCATTGTTGAAAGCAGTTTGCCTTATCTACGTTCTATGGTGATAACAAAGGTATGCATTATACTGCGTTAGAGCGAGTATTACAACAACGCCGAATAGTCGGTTGGGTAAATCATAGAGATTATCAAGTGTCCCAGCATCCGTGAAATCGCAAGATAATAATGAGCCTATGTTTCAGGCTCAGGCTGTGTAAACCGTAAAACAAAGTTTACCACCACGGCGACTGGATGATGTATTAGCGTTTCGGGCTTCCGCTCATGACGGATCGAACATACCGAGGAGCGCCAAACATAGGACCGTCTATCAGTCACGGGTTAGCTGAAGGGTGGGAGCGACAAGAGGAAATGACACACGGGGCCAATTCTATCATCGTAGGGACCACGACCACCCCTCCGTATCGATGCTGCTCGCCAGTGATACGTATAAAGCGCGTATACCATGATAGCCATAGCTACATTATGACAAGCAGGTAGTAGCCATTGAATTAGGAAGAAGTTGCGTCACACGACTAGAATTACGGAACGCACCAACAACCGAGAACATGGCCGCACTGATCTTTCCAACCTTGACAGAAGATTCAGCATAGCGAACGATGCGAGATTATATGCCAATCTCGACCTTGTCACCAAAGTTTAACAAGCCGACAGCCAACCCGCCGAGCACCACAGTAAAATGGAGCCATGATAAAAAGGTTCGCTCGTTAGCGAACGAAACTTTCGGCTCTACGCGAACAGGAAGAGCGATGCGCTTCGACGCTGTACGTTGAAGGAGTGGCTGAGTCGACATGAGAGAGAAGACGAGGTATTAGTCGCAAAGCTTTCTAGGGTACCTTTAAATAATTAACTGCTTATTCACGGAGGTGATCAACTTGTATTCAAGATATTTCCTTATTTGGCATACATCGACGAACGTGCGTCGCTAAGCTGTAGTCTGGACCTTCGGAAAATTATATCGTGACTGATCGTGGGAACCGGTTTATCAGAGGTCCTTCGCTGTTTACTTTCAAGTTCATACAGCCTCCGGCATACTAGTTATGTATGTCATTTAAAAAGGGCTCCACAGAGGCGGAGTGCCCCATATTCCACTGGCATTACAAAGTCTACTGCGAAGTCATGCGGACTACATCTTCTGAAACCTTCTGGTATACATATCAAGCACAAGAGTACAAAGAAAGGTATATAAGCTACTAATACATTCAGTTGGCTACAAGCTCCAATGACCTAATGATCACCAAAAAGCCTACCTGAAGCGACACCATAGTATACTAGTTATACAATGTCGTTGGCAAAGATACACCTTCAACGACGTGAATCTTCAAAGGATAAATAAGAATCAGAATCATGAGTGAGCTCCTTCAGACTCGGATTCGTCAGGAAAAGCGACGCTACGGTACGTGCGCATTTGAGAACGAATGCGCCGGGCTTGACCCGTAGTGAACTCAGTAAGGCATTCATCGTCTGAGTAGTCCATGAAGTTGTCTGAAATAGGATATTAGACTGTATTCTGCGCCCGTCTCACAGGACCTTGGACTTACTGATGGGGTCAACACCGTCACCCTGGCAAGTCTTGCGACCAGTAGGGCACCCACTAGATGGCACCTTCTCCGCCTTGGTGTCAGCCACCGAGTCACCAATGGCACCGCACCCGCCCTGGAAGGTGTGATAGAGACCGGCCCAATGACCGGCTTCATGGGTAAGAGTCTAATAACAGAACAGGTTGATATGTCACCTCCCGAAGGATCAGACCCGTAATACGCACATGGCCCTTGTTGAAGGAAGGCGTAGATCCGCCAGGAACGGTAGAGAAGAGAAGCACAACACCGTCATCTTGGGGTTCTTCCTCATATGAGGCTGGGAAAGTAGCATATCCAAGGAGGCCCTTCGCCTTCCCTGTGACGAAGCTAGATATCATGCGGCTAAGTCAACGGCGGAGAATGGACAAACGTCTTTGGCTTACCCTACAGTGTAGACGTTGAGGTCGGCGGCGCCACCTTGTCTGAGAGCTGCTTTCATGTCTCCTTGGACGGTTCTGTATGAAATTTTATTGATACAGTAGAAATTCGGTAACAGAATCGACGGACGTTTCAGGGCCAGCAGAATCGAACCACTCCGCGTTGACTGTCCGCGTCGTGTTTGCCAATACCCATGACAGACCGGTACTGCTATAAGCAGAGTTCAGAACAGATACCTGTTCAGCGATCTGCGAATCACTAGAGAAGGAGAATATTAGCGTTTATGTTCGCACTGCGTCTTGAATTAGACGTACGGGATATTGCCCCCTTCGAGTGTGTCGTCCTTGCTAATAACATGCCAGTACACCTTGATCTTTGAACTGGCAGCAGACATCACGTTCAGTCCACCTGGGGGCACCTGGTTAGCCTTGAAGTGCTTCTCGGAGGCGACCAGTTTCTCGTCGCTGATGTGTGTACCACAATTCCTATTACAGAAACCTCCAGGAAAAAGTGGCACTAATATCTATAGACAGCATACCTTCCCCGCGGGATTGATGGGCTACCAAGGACGGAGGCGACACCAAAAGCGAGAGCCACTATAGTTGAGCAAATCATGGCCAATATGAAGGTGTGCGGAAAGCAGAACAAGGCTCAGATGAAGGTGGACTAGATGGGTGAGGAATCGTTGCAGATTATACGAGATTTTATATGCATTCCGACCGTCTTTCGACGGCCGAAACTGCGGCTAAAATTTTATTACCCATTCCGAAGCCAAGAATAGAGAAGGGCGGGGGACGCATGGGTGCAGCAGATAACAAGCTGTACCGCAAGCAGCTATCTGTACACGAGGAGAGCAAGAGGATGCGCGTAGCTACGCAAGGCTCGTCAGCTGAGCTAATTCCGGGCTCGTTGAGACTCGTAGAATGAGCCTGAGGGTCGCGCTTTAACGACTGGAAGGTAAATACGATCGAACATCGTCATTGGGCTTAGATTACCACATGAGGTTTTATCGTTTCGGTGCAGGGGCGGGGTATCCAGGCCCTTACCGACGAAGACCATATGGAAGGGTGTATCGGAGCGCCGTGTTAACCATAGCGTTCTCCCAGTAAATACTTGATGCAGAGAAAGAAGTTTACAGTACAACACAGTGAAGTTGGCCATATGAGCTCGCCTCGGCTTTGTACAACCGTGAGATATATTTCTGCTGTCGCTTCAACCTTCTAATGAAGAACGACACGATCGAGCGGGCCACCAGAAGGCCGTAATCCACGTGTTAAAGATACCAGTGCATCACCGCTCTGAGCATATGGCCGTTAAGCGGGGTAGACGTATTCGCAGTGGGGTCTGTGAATACCGGAGATAGGACAGGGTGCAAGCAAAAGGCTGCGAGGGATACATTTACTTAGATGCTTGAGCATTGGCACCAGACTCGAGCCTAATCACTGTTCAAGCAATTCCTTTATCTAGAAAGAGGGAATGTTGGTGGCGGTATCAGAATGATCCTATCATAATCAGCTAAACTTACAATAACTTCTGGGATCAAGCTCAAGCCTAACAAGTCATTGTTTGCAAATCAACCAACCGTGTCAGTGAGTGATATTTGGTCACGTGGTAGAGGTACGTTAAGGAGGTCCAGGAGCGCTTAGTGCACTGCGCAGTTGCCAAGTTACAGGCATACGTCGTGCACTATTACTGTGTTCAGGCCCAGTTGTCGATCATGGCTACGCAGACCCCGGCTCACGAACTCACTGAGGACTTTGTCGACGTGATATTTCGTGCCAAGTCGAGCACCTCCATCGGTGAGAACGAAGGACAACGTTTCTACCAGGACTGGATTGAGCAAGGTATGTTTAAACTTTACGCACTATCGTTACTAGTATGCTCATACATGTGTGCCTCAGCCTCGGCGAAGCATAGCGCTCCTGAGCAGTTTGCGTGAGTTACTTTATACAAGAAGGTCGCACCGAAGTAGATGTTCCTCATTGGGGCCTTCGTATAGAGCTGAGAAATTACGAGGGCTTTACCCTAATCACTCTTTGGTTTTAACTTCTGACTATCGCCTCAACCTGCTTAACTTCCCTGGTGTTCAAGCTGTACCCATCGAGACAACCCCTTTGATAAGTGAGCTGGTGTTCTTTCCCTTAGCCCGTCGTCTGGGAGGTCCCTTGGGCGTAATTGGCGATAACGTTGAGGTCGGCGCTTTCAACATCACTTGGAATGTAAGCAAATCCGTGCATTTTGCATTTCACTGCTTACAAGTATTTACCTAGGGGTACAAATTTATCGTCTACATTGCACAAGTAAGTGCCTGGTCACGCTGTTAGCACGTTTATTAATCATATACGACCTCCGGAAGTGGCCCATTGGTTTTGGCAGCCGCACGGAATACTTTATTCTTCACGAAGGCTCACAGGAGCCTGCACGTACTATGCTCTTGAGCGCCGGTATCTGGGCAGACCAGCTGCATAATGAAATATGGGTCTTCGATCAAGGATATTGGCAGAAGAATCACGGTCTCTGGGAAGAGGTACAAAAAGCCAGTTGGGATGATGTCATCCTGAAGGAGGACTTCAAGAAAGCCTTGCAAAAGGATGTGTATGGATTCTTCTCTTCGCGCGAGGTGTACAAACAACTCGCAATCCCCTGGAAGGTCTGTGTTTGCATGCCGTTTCGAGCATCGACCTTACGTCATCTGTAGCGAGGTCTGATTATGTATGGCCCACCGGGTGCGTTGATTTACAATAAATTCATATATGTCTTCCTCATCTATTATGCCTTCATTGTAGGTAATGGCAAGACAATTAGCTTGAAGACGATAATGAAAACCTGTGACGCGCGTGGCTTCGCGCCTCTGTATGTCAAATCATTCCAAAGTAATGAGCCTCTCCCGTTCTGTGTCCAATATATTGATTCCATTCCTTCCAAGGCTGGAAAGGTGAAGAAGGCGCTATGGCTGATGTATTCGACAAAGCACGCCAGGTCTCCCCTTGCGTGCTTATTTTAGAAGATCTTGATAGCTTGATCAATGATCGCAACCGTTCTTTCTTCCTCAACCAGCTTGACGGTCTTGAGGGCAACGACGGGTTACTAGTAATTGGCACTACCAATCACTTTGAGCGTCTGGATCCCGGTCTGTCAACTAGACCAAGTCGTTTCGACAGGAAATTGTAAGCGTTCTGGCATACATCCGTTCCAGTTGTCAAGCGGTAGCTTACCTGCCTATCAATCCATTAGCTTGTTCAACGATCCTGATCGTGACGAACGTGCCCTATATGCCAGATACTGGCAAAACAAACTGAAATCAAATAAAGAGGTTGACTTCCCCGACTCTCTGGTTGATCAGGTAGCCGACTCGACCGATAGATTCAGTTTTGCCTATCTCAAAGAAGCCTTGTAAGTCCTAACAAATACCATTTATGGTACGACTGCCCTCTGACCATGCACTTCGATGCAGCGTTGCAACTTTGGTTACTTTGGCAGGCTTGGAAGATGACGAGAAAGTCTCCTTTGAGTCTATATTGAAGTCCCAGATCAAGACTCTGCGTAAGCAGTTGGATAAACCACTTGGAAATGCCATATTCCAAACAAAGAAACCAACCGCTGAACTGAATAGCCCGGCGGAGTCATCCCCGGCTATCAACCACAATATTCGAGACCTTCTCGACAGGCTCTCGGAAGCCGTATCCAGCAGAGATAGTCGGGGTCCCAGACACTATACCACCCTCCCTGGCGCATTTCACGTCCATGCAGAAGGTCGCCGTGACGTTCGTTCTCTGTTGGATCAATTGTCCGAACCAAGGATACTGCGCAACGTCAATGACACCCAAGCTCCCAAGTATGTTTATGCTACTCTTCCATCTGTGCCGGTCAACCAAAGAGCATCTCGTCAGCATGTCACCAAGGACGGTAGGCCCTTCGAGTGGGTCAGTAGCGGCGACTCACGTAAACTACCTGAAACCGGACGGGGCACCAACTCTACTGACAGGGCATTCACCACGACTGGCCGTTCAATCTAGGAATACAGACCTTCTCTAGATGAGCGATCAGCGGATAGGGTTTGCATGAACTTGCGCGACGTCTTCGCTTTATGTTTTCTCTCGTATGTTGTATATCGCTTCCTATATAGTATGTATGTACGTTACGACGATGTCTATAGCAGCAGCAAGTCGGTCTTCAGTGTATGCGAAACCTTTAGTTCGCAAGTATCTGAGGTACCACAGAACAAATATACCATGCTTTAAGGCCGGCTTTCGTCGGAGCTAGCAGGGAGATGGCAAGAAGAGAGGTCTGAGATGCGCATTAAGGTGTTGAGACGTTCTTGTCAGGGTCTAGAAAACGTGCCAAGAGACCGATAGAATTGATAACTCAGCGGCAGTGCTACATGTGGGTCAACGCATTATAATTGCAATCTCAGATGTAGCATACAGAAGATAATAATGAAATAAATCATTTCCGAAGCCGATAGAATCAACTTCCCAAAATCCCACAAAGAGTTTTATGTGAGAAAAGTAGCTCATTAGTGAGGTAGGCATTGGGAGTAGTCTGTAAGGGTCTGTCAGCACGAATTAAGCTAGGGAATGAATTGACATACAAGGGTTGCTGAAAGTGCAAGTGTATCCAGCAACACAGGCGGTAGGTCCAGTCCATCCTTGTCCTAAATAGCAATTCTGCTCAGCAAAGTGAAAGACGACAAGTTGATCAAATCACTCACCACCGCATTGTCCCCAGGCACCTGCAGCGTTGGAAGGAGCAGGGTTATTTACCGTAGTCGTCGAAGGAGGTGGGTTGTTGATGGTCGTCGAAGGGGGTTGGGATGGCGAAGATGATCCACCGCTGAAGGTAGAGCCGATAGGGCCGGTCCTGATGTTCGAGAATGTCACTTGTGCGTTCGGGCTCTGAGACTCAACGTCGGTTGGAGCACCAGATGTAGTAGCACATTCACCACGGGCAACACCAGGAGATGTTGCTGGCTTGTCGGTGGGGTAGTTGCTGTCCAACCACAACATGTTCACGGCGTGGTCGTCCCAAACACTCATCACCAAGACCATACCACGACCGAAGGCATCACCCATAGCCTTGAGGCCACCCTTGCTAGCGAACGAGTTTGTGTCACCGAAGACCTGCTTCTGGGCAGTGCAGAAGTCATTGGTAATGGAATCCATTGTGGCAGGAATTCCTGGAATGTTGACTTTCGAGTTCTGGATGACATTTCCGTCTTGAACGTACACACGGCGGATCTCCACCAAGTCTCCGCTCGTAGTGTTGTCGGAGGTGATGAACTGGGTCACAACTGTGAACTTCTTCGTGGTGTCGACGGTCTTCCCCTTGCCAAGGAAGCTCGTGTCTCCCATACGGAACGAGTTGAAGTCACAGCCGTCCTTGTCGCAAACACCGGCATACCTGCTGTCACCGTCACCACAGTCAGTGCCACTGCAGCGGGTTTGGCCAGTGACCGTGCAGGGGTGAGGAGTGAAGGCCGCAGCCATCGAATTGGCCTCCCAGATATCCATCTCACTGCAGCAGGTACCGTATTGACCACTACCAGCGTTAGGGTCGTTGTCAGATCCCGCCCAGCCGAGAACGTTGGCCTATGATGCAAATAGTTTTAGTTTGGTTCCATGTACTTGTCCTGTGGAAATCACACACCTCTCCATTGATGAACTTGATGTCGTGAGGGCACTGAGAATCACAGTAGCCAGTTCCGTATTTAGCACCAGCCTATACGTCAACAGAGTTGTCAACGTTTATGTTGTCTGACATGCACGTGTAAATAATCCCTACCTTGTTGGTAGAGAACTTGGCCATTCCACCATCAGCGTCCATCTCAGAGAAGTAAAGAGCACCGTTAAGACCACATGGAAGTTGAGACATGTCGATATCGAAAGTGAATTCCTGGTTCTTCAAGTTGAACTTTTGGTAGTGACTCTCATCTTGCAAGAGGTAGACACGAGATCCGATGTTCTTGTTGGCTGATTGGGTGACAAACTTGAGAGTAAGTGCATTGCCGGAGGTGGTGATACCGTATGTGCCAGAGTAGTCGGCACCATCGACAGCACAGTTGCTGGCACATGTCGTAGGGTTGGGGCAGAGACTCGCATCCCAAGTGTTACCAGTGTAGCAGTTCTGTTGGGAAGACGGTAAATAAGAAATGGCGACGACCCAAAAATAGTGATAATACTGACGGTAAAACCGCTGGTGGAGTGGAGCCAGCGCCAGTTGGCGTCGAGGACAATGGACCTAGACTGGGTGGTGCAGCTGCCACTGGCTGAGCATTGCTGAACGGAGAGAGGTGGGTGGGTTTCAGCAGTCAACGTGCCGACTTGTTGGCCGAAGACAACAGCGGCGAGGGAGAAAGCGACGAGAGCAGCTTTTGGGAACATTGTCAAATACCGTTGACGATTGACGTGTGGTTGAGTAGCTGTTGAGCTGATGGAGAGTACCAGCAATTCGCCTCAGGCTTTATACCACAAACCTTCTGAGAGAAGATGAGGCCGACACTCCATGACTATCGCAAATCTAGCGCTGCAAAGCCCCTATCGCACGTAGATAGTGTACATTGTTGTTGGATCATACTTGGATGACGCCGACGAGTTTCCGAATATGCGACACGCAAGAATTCGAAGCACTCGAGGCGAACTTTGGATAAACCCCATCATAGGCACATACGTTGTTCCGTATAGTCAGAGCTAGTGACGAGACATATGTCAGCCATCGTAGTTGATCGCATTCATTATGTCGCGGGTCTTGTATTGTGCCTGCTGAGAGTGACTTGGAGTAAGCTCCGAACCACTGTCCACTATACGTATGGGCAAGTGCCAGTTCATCCAACTACGTCGAAATGGATGAAAAAACCGAACAAAACCCAAGGTACCACTGCCAGAGACTTGACAAATGAGTAACAAGGTATGTGTGAATAGATGAGAATGAAATAGCCATGTTAGATCCCGAAAGAGTCGCCGTCAGCGGTGAGCCAATATTCCAAGTGATATCAGTATAGTATAGGCTACGGGCTGCGACTTGGATATAATAATATGGCCCTCAGCCACCGAGGCAGATCGCTGAGACTCGTCGCGTCCTTCAAGTAGTAGTTCTACGTTGAAGGCAGCCCTCCAGTCAATAATCGCTGAGCGCAACGGTCAAAAGCGTTTGTTTCAAACATCGCCAAACAAGTACCGTCTTAGGGGTAGTCGGTTGACTCTAGCTTGTACAGTAATACCAAGTAATGCCGCAGCCTGATGCACCGTCGCCGCCGCCTGTCCGCCCTCGACGTCCTACTCGCTCCATCCCACAACCACCACGTTCTATGGAGGCGGAAGCTAGTACATCAAACTCAGAGGTTGCGCAGACTCCCGAAGTGGAGATTCCCGTTGAGCAACCTCAGGCTGGTGGCCCTGTAGACCTCACTCCTTTACGCGCGCACTATCTCAAGAAGTCCCTGATACAATTGCAGTTCAGTCAGGAACTCGAAGCTATATCTAAATCACCACCCAACAATACATCTACACTATCATATCTTGGCCCCCCGTTTTCCCCACCGCCTAAAGGCGCACCGCCGCTCGATCTCCCGTTCCTTCGGTATATATTTCGTCAATTCGTCTTGACTTTTCCTTTCATGGCTGCAGCACCTAAAGACTTCTACTCTGAGAAGCTACAGCCGTTCGTGGCCTCGATGTTATCGCGAAATCTGACCTCAAGTAATATTTTGGATGAGGGATTAGAAGCCACGGAACAGGCTACGCGGACGAAGATGTTAAATAAATTAGAGAGGAACTTATCCACATTCCTGGGCGCAGCTACTAAACTAGTCGAACGTGAAGAAGTCGTTAGGCTTAGCCAGAATGATCTTGACCGACTCGAGCTATTAGCAAAGAAACGGCAAGCTCGTCTAGCGAAGGATAAAGATATCTTTGAAATCAACGTCGTCAGTGTAAGAACGGTGGTCGATAGAGGACGAGTCAGGAGCAGAGTACACGATGAGTTCATCATACGGACGCGGCGCTCTAGGTTTCCCGATGTCTTCGTATCGCGTAGATATGGAGATTTCAGAACGTTAGCTAATGAGGTGTGTAATAGCCTTCATCATGGATATCGATTGTAACATTTGACTATAGCTTCGCAAAGCTCATCCCGAGGAAGAAATTCCATCTCCCCCAGTCAAAGATCGGTCAACTGTCAATATACCTCCTACCCTTTCATCTCCTATAAGTTCTTCTCCCTCCTTCTCCCCTCAACCACCTTCAATGTCACGTAATAATCCCGTTTCCTCTCCATCGGAGGAGTCACTCCAGTTGCTACAATCTCCCGTATCGTCAGATGTACCCTCGCCGCAGTTTTCGCAACAATACCCGCCTCGTCTAGCCCGGGAAAAGAACAGGCTTACACTTCGTGCATATCTTCATTCATTGATGACGTCCAAAGTCCTCGCATCTTCTCCTGTCCTTCGGTCCTTTTTACTCAGCGGCCCGACGACGCTCAGTGGAGAAGAGCTTGAAGATGCAAGGAGGAGAGAAGAAGCCGATCAGGTAAGGGAAGATGGACGAAAGCGCTTTGCGACGGAGATCGCCCATCGAGTCGATGGATTACGAGATGCCGTAAGGAGTGTCAAGGGTGATATTATGGGGGAAAGTAAGTTGTGTAGATCTTCTCAAATTCCTTCGCCCTGTAATATGGTGGGCAGATGGACTTACACATGTGTTCGGCACCATCAAGGTCACTCCGAATGTTCGTGACCTACCTCCGAATTATCAGGCCGTGTTAGAGTGGGCGCGAATATCGTAAGTTTTGCTCCGCACGTCTCAAACCATATCCGCAGACATATTTGGCCAAACTAAGCATGTGCCCTTTATTCGATCAGTCTAGCGTCGACCGTATTTCATCACTTCGTAGCATCAGATAATTCTTCCGAAACGTTTGCTGGTTTGAAGAGGATACACGGGTTGATGCCTTACATGCTCTTAAGAGGTGCTTTGAAGATCAGTAATCCCATCACAATGATTCGAAGTTCGTAATCATCTTTTTAGTCGTTTCGCGTCATATTCACTGCGTATCCCCAGGTGTCCTGGATTTATTCCTCGCGCAGCCCTTTGGCGGGCGAAGTATTCTCCAACGGTTTGTTATTCATTGGTTATTACCTATCGGTCATTCACATAGTCCTTTGCGTAGGATGTTCACAAGCTCGCTGACTGAGGAAGTCAAAGCCTTGGAAGAACAAATTAACGCGGTCAAAGACAAAGTTGAGGATCCCATCTTTTGCGAGAAGATGCGTCAATTCGTATATGCTCCTAAGGAGATACAGGATCTGTATCGACTTGACGCAGGTTAGTTAAAAGTCCCAGTAAGTGGAAGTTGATCTACTCATACAATGTAATGATACAGTCACGGAGAAGATGGATTTAATCACAATAGTCCTTCGCTCCGGAGAGGAACCAGTTTTAAACAGAGCACAGATGCATCGAGTCGCCAAAGCCCATAAGGCTCATGCCGAGTATATGCGGCATAAGGAAACTCTGGCTGATTCAGACGACGATGATGGCCCTCAAGATGATGACGCTTGGCTTTACGAAGATTTGCGCATCTTGGCTCAACTATATGCAAGGTTAAGGGATCGAGAACAGTTGATCGCTCTCATCTTCGAGGTTCGTACCTTGTTTATTGACGTTCCGAGGAGGTATTTGCTGAAGCCACCAATTATTAGGGATTCACGGCAGATCTATTGAAAGATATCTTAACTATCTTTTACTCTCCTTTGGCCCAGGTATATAAAGCTGCGAGCATCGCGGATTCCTTGAGCGATTTGCAGAGTTTTATTAATGACCTAATAAGGACCGTAGAATCGGTGGAAGAGCGTAAGTCCTATCGAAATAACCTATGGTACCATGCATCTCATATTCTACCAGTTAGCCAAGAAGATCCTCAGCGTACTGTCCAGACATTTATCGACTTAGTACAGAGACATGAACAAGCCTTTTACCACTTCGTTCACAAAGTCCACTCGAAAGGCGAAGGACTTTTTGACAGCCTCATGCGGTGGATAGAACTCTTCCTCACAGTCGTTCGTGACGGGCTCGGTCCTCCTCTTAGTCTAGAGTTTTTACTTCCGCATACGGGTAGAGAACGCGAGGAGATACTATCGGAGGTTGACAAGGTTGCATTATACCACTATAAACTCAAGGTCATCTATGAAGATAAACTACGTCGTCGGTTTGGGCGGGCTCAGAAATCGAATGGCAATGATCTGGATGCAGATGCAGAGGATGAAGCAACGCAGACATTGGTTAATGGTATCGTCGGTGAAATCGGCTTTGGGGAGCTCATCCAGAGTGACGCAGATGACTCAGCGGTGGAAGATTCAGATGAGAGTAGTGATGACGAAGAGAGTAGTGAATATGATACGGCCAGCGATGACGATAGCAGCTCAGAAGGCAGCAGTGGATCGACCGATGAAGGCATCAGTAGACAAACACCCTCACGGGCCGCAACACTAATGGCCACCTCGCAGACTACCCCATCGCAGAAGATCCCCGCACCCGAGATGTCCCGCCCCCGCTCCCTTTCGCTCAAACTTTCACGGTCTTTATCATCTCTGAAGGGCGGCAGTTCGCCCATGCGCCGGAGTTATGACTCTCCGCCACCACCAGTGCCACCCCTTCCGAAAAATCCACATCTCACTGCGTTGTCTAAACCTCTCCCGCCCAGCCCTTCCCGCTCGTCTGTATCTTCAAGTGACCGTCCTCATTCAAGTACTCCGCTACGGCAATCCCATCGCGCTACACCTCCGCCGACATCATCCCGAACACCAAGGAAGAAAGCGACTGATAGGGCACTGCAACCTCCTGAATTAGAACATATTCCCAAGCTATTGGCTGTATTCGTCGAAATGGTAAGTACCATGCCCTCCAGCCCGTTGGACAATCGGTTTAATGCGTCTCAGATGCGTCCTCACTTGCGTCCTAGGCAAAGTATTAGCCCGTCATAGAATATCAATGTCTTCACGAGTTGGACACGGAATAGAATCGTCTATCACTACTACTTCGTTTTGTTTGCTCTCAATGATAATACTGTAGCTTTACCCACTATTAAATTGTCAACTTGACGGACAACCATCAATGAACCAGCTGTATTTCGTCGCCATACCAAATGCTAAGTACACAATCCTCAATTCAATATGTTTCAGATACCTTGGCTTGCTAGCCAACCTCTTTTCGGGTGTTCGGGGTCAGACCTTCGTCCGCAATCTCTCACAGATCTAGTATATATACAGCATCTGGGCAATTGCCATGGACTCCCCAACTTTCAGTGATTGAGAATATGTCTTTGAGAGCCATAAGCTACCAACTTCTCAAAGACGGCCTTTTGAAGTTTCCAAGGGCTTCACCAGGGACAAAAACCACTACCGAAGAGTTATTACTCAGGGACGCCGAGCAACATCACTGCTTCTTTCGCAGTGCAGGGTTGCACAACCACCTGAGCCACCAGTATGTCACTCGCCTTGAATTGTTCCTATCCACGTAACAGAAAACTGGCAGTTTATTGGCCGCATATGATCTCGGGGCTTCAGAGGGATTGCTCAAGAAGATATATGATATTGAAGCCCAGATCCAGCGTCCGATACTCCTTGAAGCGAAAGACAAGGATATCGTAATAACTGACGAGAATTGGGTACAGTACTTGGGCAATCGGAAGTAATGAACTTTTTTCTTCAAATGCTTCAATGCTTATTCATTGTTCTCTATAGTGCTTACGGTGCATTCGTCTTATTCTTCCAGCAACGTGTTCGCGAGCTGGGTATTGTCGGGGCCTTAGAACATTATGTCTTCTCTCCGACGGCTAACGAGAACGGTCCCCGTATGCTTTTGCGTTTGGTTAGCGGAGCGTAAGTTCCTCCATAATTGACTCCTGTGGTGGTCCTCAGAGTACAATTCTAGCCTCCATCCCTTCATACAAGTTGGAGTCGGTACTATATCATCTCTGTTTAATTCCCCGGTATACTGACGTGGCCATACCAAGTAGTATGGGCTAGAATTCTCTAATGCGATGCTTGTTGCTACCGGTGAGCATTATTTTGCCTTGTATTGCTGGTCCTCTAAACCTCCAAACTTCCAGGAATTGCCCAAGCAGCCGCCCACTCAGCCATATCACCATCGCTATTCAGTTTTACCAATCCTCAAAAAAAACCTTCGATTCAGAGTAATGGTCTTCAGCCTGCATCAGGTCCATCTATCCTGGAAATTCTGCGGCAGGTTTACGACTCCACAATACTCAAGCCAGTGATGCCATATGACAATAACGCACTCATCAATGCACGTATCAAGGCTGCTCAGTCAGATGGCCGATCTGAAGAAATTCAACGAATCTGCTCACAAATATACATCGAAGAGTCCTCTGATGAAGACTGCCACAATAAAATCAAGGAGATTATATGGACATGCACTCTCCTCATGTTTGCGACGGGTAAACCAGACAGGAAGCCTCGATTAGACTTTTTCCTCATGCACCTTGTCACCTCGTCCTTTTTCTTGAGGTCCTACGTGGATTATTTGGCCACTTCCAAATACAAAGCGGATATCATTCGAGCGTTCCTACCCTGCATGATTCTCTTAACCCTTTCCAGAGGCCGACCCATCATCAAACCAGATTTAATCATGGCCTATACCGACAAGGCCAGGCCGCCCAATGCGTCTGGATATTACCAGCCAGATAAGGCTGCGTTGGGAAACCCACTCGACGATGCCGATTACAATCCATGGCCAACATTGATTTCTTCCGCAATTTATGCATCGGACTCGCACGTCTTGAAGACAATGCGTACGCTGGTCTACGCTGCTAGAGAATATGGCGATACCCCTGCTGGGAGTGTCATTGGCGCATTTCGACCAGAGGATGGACATGTGGAAAGTCATCCGGGAAGCTCTAAATTGGATGGCTCGCTGTTTGTACGAGCTGCTGGCGTGATGATGGACTACATGGGCTGGGTGACTCATGGGCAGCCCGCTAGGGAAGATTGGGACAGGAGTGCTCTTGGGTGGGATGATGCATGGCTTAATGATGACTAGGCGTTCACCTTGAACTCTGGTCGCGTCGCCATTCATTTTCGTCTCCGTATGGTCAAGTCGTCAGGTTACGTATGAAGTGGTACGGACCATCTACGGTAGCTATTGTATTTTTACTCGACATATCCTGTGATAGGTGGATGTAAAACAAGAATTCTGGCAATGATTGGCCGGGCCACTTTTGCGTCAAGGAATATATGGATTTTGTTGTTGTCACTTGCCTCCGAGACTCGTGCTGCCAAATGCCCGGTATATTGCTTGGCGAAAGGTTTTCGAACAGAGCCCGTCAAGGCGTATGTGTGTTATCCATCAGCGCATGCAACGCTGATGCTCCGGGCTGGATATACTCCTGGATAATCTCGCCAGAATTCATTTTCCAATGCTAAGTCACCTGAGCGTCGGCTATGCTAAAGATAAAAATAGATGCCAGATAAATCCACGTGGCCGAATACTATGCTACTGATCGAGGCCTCAACAAGTGGAGCATTGGATATTGAAGGGTAGTACTCCAACTGAAATGCTTCTGTATTTCGCAAAACTGGTTTTTGAGATTTTGACATCGAAAAAGTGGAGCACTCGAGTATTGACGCGTCTGTAGCTTATTCTGCCCGGTGCTTTTTGGCAACTGACAACTTCGACGATAAAGACGCGCATCAGGAGGTAAGTAGATCACTTGAGTCCCCTCATCCATTTCCTGATTTGTCAATGTTTTCGGGGGAGTAGCATGCTATCAGTTGCTCGGAAATCCTTCGGACAGCCTCCTCACCCATGTCATTTCCAGGTTACCACTCAAGGTAGAGCGTTCAACTGTAGATAGCAGCGATCAGCAGAATCGTGGCGTCTACTTCGCACAAGCGGGTCTATTGCATTTCTCCAGACGTTCGGCTTGTGCTTCGAATTCTTGCGGTCGTACATAGCGGGCTATTGTACGGACTATCTACCTGTGACGAGGTATGTTGCCGTGAGGCCATACCTCCACTCTTGTAGTGCGTTGGATGTCATTCTCCGAATTGCTGCGGTATAAAAGCCTGAGGTAAATTGCTGGTACTCTCCATCAGCTCAACAGCTACTCAACCACAGGTCAATCGTCAACGGTATTTGACAATGTTCCCAAAAGCTGCTCTCGTCGCTTTCTCCCTCGCCGCTGTTGTCTTCGGCCAACAAGTCGGCACGTTGACTGCTGAAACCCACCCACCTCTCTCCGTTCAGCAATGCTCAGCCAGTGGCAGCTGCACCACCCAGTCTAGGTCCATTGTCCTCGACGCCAACTGGCGCTGGCTCCACTCCACCAGCGGTTTTACCGTCAGTATTATCACTATTTTTGGGTCGTCGCCATTTCTTATTTACCGTCTTCCCAACAGAACTGCTACACTGGTAACACTTGGGATGCGAGTCTCTGCCCCAACCCTACGACATGTGCCAGCAACTGTGCTGTCGATGGTGCCGACTACTCTGGCACATACGGTATCACCACCTCCGGCAATGCACTTACTCTCAAGTTTGTCACCCAATCAGCCAACAAGAACATCGGATCTCGTGTCTACCTCTTGCAAGATGAGAGTCACTACCAAAAGTTCAACTTGAAGAACCAGGAATTCACTTTCGATATCGACATGTCTCAACTTCCATGTGGTCTTAACGGTGCTCTTTACTTCTCTGAGATGGACGCTGATGGTGGAATGGCCAAGTTCTCTACCAACAAGGTAGGGATTATTTACACGTGCATGTCAGACAACATAAACGTTGACAACTCTGTTGACGTATAGGCTGGTGCTAAATACGGAACTGGCTACTGTGATTCTCAGTGCCCTCACGACATCAAGTTCATCAATGGAGAGGTGTGTGATTTCCACAGGACAAGTACATGGAACCAAACTAAAACTATTTGCATCATAGGCCAACGTTCTCGGCTGGGCGGGATCTGACAACGACCCTAACGCTGGTAGTGGTCAATACGGTACCTGCTGCAGTGAGATGGATATCTGGGAGGCCAATTCGATGGCTGCGGCCTTCACTCCTCACCCCTGCACGGTCACTGGCCAAACCCGCTGCAGTGGCACTGACTGTGGTGACGGTGACAGCAGGTATGCCGGTGTTTGCGACAAGGACGGCTGTGACTTCAACTCGTTCCGTATGGGAGACACGAGCTTCCTTGGCAAGGGGAAGACCGTCGACACCACGAAGAAGTTCACAGTTGTGACCCAGTTCATCACCTCCGACAACACTACGAGCGGAGACTTGGTGGAGATCCGCCGTGTGTACGTTCAAGACGGAAATGTCATCCAGAACTCGAAAGTCAACATTCCAGGAATTCCTGCCACAATGGATTCCATTACCAATGACTTCTGCACTGCCCAGAAGCAGGTCTTCGGTGACACAAACTCGTTCGCTAGCAAGGGTGGCCTCAAGGCTATGGGTGATGCCTTCGGTCGTGGTATGGTCTTGGTGATGAGTGTTTGGGACGACCACGCCGTGAACATGTTGTGGTTGGACAGCAACTACCCCACCGACAAGCCAGCAACATCTCCTGGTGTTGCCCGTGGTGAATGTGCTACTACATCTGGTGTTCCTGCCGACGTTGAGTCTCAGAGCCCGAACGCACAAGTGACATTCTCGAACATCAGGACTGGCCCTATCGGCTCCACCTTCAGTGGTGGATCATCTGGCCCGTCTCCGACAACGATCAACAACCCACCCCCTTCGACTACGGTCAACAACCCTGCTCCTTCCAACGCTGCAGGTGCCTGGGGACAATGCGGTGGTGAGTAACTTGAATACCTTGTCGTCTGTCACTTTTCTGAGCAGAATTGCTATTTAGGACAAGGATGGACTGGACCTACCGCCTGCGTTTCCGGATACACTTGCACTTTCAGCAACCCCTGTACGCCATCCCCTTCCTTAATTGAGTTCTTTGTGGCGCTAACTGTCCTTGCAGACTACTCCCAATGCTTGCCCAACTAAAGTGGGCCGTATCTCCCAAAATGTTCTTCGAGGTAATATCCATGGGAAGTTGACCTTCGCAAGGAGATATATGTAATAAATGTATGCTACTTTTAATCAATACACGTTGAATTGTCCAAACTTTAAAGATGTAAGCAGTCATTCATTCGTTATCGCTGAGTTAGAATTGTTCAGTCCTTTCCTGCCTTCTGCTCTTGGCTCCAAATCTCGCAACGGTACGCATGTGCCCTGTTTGCATTTGCAAGTGCAGCACGCTCTTCGCAGAATTTGATTCTTGCTTCGTCGTCCTGAATAGAGAGATACTCTGCCTTGACCGCTTCATAATCTGTGATGAGATAAGTCCAGCACCGGAGGAGCGCTATTGTGAGTACGACGTCAGATCTAGCCCTGAATAGTGGTGATGGTCCCACCAAAGACGAAGAATGACATTTTGTCGAGATATACGAGTCTTGCAGGGATAAGCCTCTCGTAGGCAACATTAGAAGGAGATAACTGCCTCATGTTTTCGGCGAGGCGTGTGAACCCATCGTAGAGGCTAGTCCTTACCCTACACATTCTTATTGTTATTCCGGTCTCACGAATCAATAAATTGGGGAGCTCACCAAGACTCGGCACAGATGTTGCAGATCCTGACGCGCAGATACCAATCTAATTTATCTACCTTTGTGGACCAGCAGAACTATATGCATAAGTAAGGACATGAATACAGTGAACCTCACCAGTGGACTCACATTGCAAAGCTCTCCAAATACGAGGTTAACCCAGCGTGGTTCACTCATATCAGCCGGGCATTCGGGAAGGGTAGGCTCGTGCAAAGACAGAGTGTTTCTCCAAATAGGTGCGGACGACTGGTGCATCAGCGTTCTCCTGAGTCGTTTGTCCACTCTGGTCATGGAGAGTAGATCTCTTGGATGCATCACCTCCAAAATCTGCGAAGCACTGCAGTTGGCATCGACTTCGAAGGCTCCACCCACGAGCTACATTACCTTCAGAGTAACCTCTAGTGGCAAATTCATTAAGGGACATGGGGCCATATCTGTTTTGCTTGCTCGAAGAGATACTCCCTATCTTGAAGGCAGAATAACAAGAAGTTACATGAGCACCACTTCATATATGACTGGTGATGTTATCGACTGAGGCGGGGGATCGAGAGGCTATCGAGATTGACATGTAGCCAACAATTCGATATTCAATATTCAACAATATAAAATGAATGATCCGGGAATAAGTCTGATTGACAATTAATGCAGTAGAGTATCACCGCACTCCGCGCGGACCTTGGCGGGCCATGCTGCTACACGAGCCGTACTGGCTGCCACAAAAATACCAAAGAACCTGGGCGCGGTGAAGCAGCAGTCTCCGATGTAACTTCCCGGCCGAGGAGCACAACACAACCGACCACTCTATCAGCCCGACTTTAGCGTGCAACCCCCATACTGGAAGATCTTGTGGATCCTCAAGCTCAAGACTTCAATCCGCGGCGAATGTTTCATGAAGTCGAGAATGACTTGATGATCGGTGCACAGCTGACATCATATATCCATGTCCGCGAATTCGGCATCAAAGGTTGCTTGACTGATATCCCCCCGTTTCACCTTCTTCGCCATCCTCTCCTCCTTCGCAAGTGCGGCCCAATCGTCGTCGTCACTATCGGTCATATTGGTTCGATCTCTCTTATGTATAGAGTCCCTTTCGACGGTGGATACCCTAGCGATCGAAGCTTGCGACTGTGTCTGCAGCCATATTTTCTTCCTCTGTTTCTTCTCTTTCTTCTTCTCCTTTTCTTCCTTCTTGGTCATTTTATTACTCCATGCTTCGTTTCGTTTCTTTTGCTGAGCACGTTGGGACTTCCTCTTGTCGATTTCGTCTGACGTAACTTTAGTGGAGCTCTTGAGGGAAGCCAGGCGTTTTGCCTCTTGTGCAGCATCTGCGTATCCGTACGCGTTCCACTAAAACAGTGTCTCTCAGCTGACAAAGTAGAGTCATCTACCATAAATACTTACATCCACCTCAGCATCCTTCCATTGATTGATATCAATACCTTTCAGTTCAGGCATTCTGGGTAAACGCAACAGCCCAAAACTCTTTGCTACGCCGACAAAGTCGAGATCCTTCATACGAAATATATATGAGGCTTCGTGCTTGGAATACGCTCGTACGAAGGATACAAATGCTTTAGCCGCCTATGAACAGTGAAGATTTCTGGTGAAGGAATGGACGGAATGGCGTACCAAATCATGGATGGCTCGATCCTTTGCTGCCATACACCGAATTTTGTCAAGATAAACCGTTACTGAATGAATCTCTCGGCGGTCTTCTTCATCGTCCAAGGTGGTACCATTCGACTCGCCATTTTCGTATAAAAACTTATGTTTCTTCAAAGGAATCTTCCGAACGGCCATAAAGTCTCCATCCATATATCAGTGGCTGACCATGAGACAGTTCATCGTAAAGCTCACGACGTACCAACATAGCCTACCTCTCGTCCTACTAGCAAGGTCCAAGCTCTGCCGCTACGGCCTGCTCTTGCCGTACGACCGCAGCGATGAGAGAATGCTTTTGGGTCAGAAGGAGGGTCAAATTGTATGACGGCGTCTACATGAGGGAGGTCCAAGCCGCGAGCTGCAACATCCGTAGCCAGAAGGACGGATGGCGATGTTGTTGTTGATAGA
Source organism: Pleurotus tuber-regium (assembly GCA_014058305.1). NCBI lineage: Eukaryota > Fungi > Basidiomycota > Agaricomycetes > Agaricales > Pleurotaceae > Pleurotus > Pleurotus tuber-regium. The sequence goes on from JACFYU010000024.1 coordinate 1,392,979, forward strand.
GCAGACGAGAAGGCAGAGAGTGTCCGTGTTCGAGCAGCAGGGGTAAGGTGTCCGTGCAAAGAATAAAGGGAAACGGAAGATGAAAGGAAGATAGGAAGAACCTAGCACGTTGTTAATGAGCAAGTTGGATCTTTGTATGGATCATAAAGCTCACTCGATAGAAATAGTCGACACAGGCGCATGTTGCGAAATATACAATGAACTGGCTTGATTGATACGTCGATATTTCGTGTGCTATTATACGGGTTAACTGAACCAATTTTTCCGACGAATGACAAGTAATATAGAAATTCTGAAGGCTATGAACAGATGCAGCTTTCTGTACAGCAGGAAAACATATAGGACGTACGTTGCAGGAACTCGCTGCTCTTCAATAACTTGCTGCTCCTGTTTTCCTTTCAAGCTCTTCTTGGTTTGTACTTTCACCACTATTCGAGCTGGATTGCGAAGACCAACACGAACTAGTTCCGAAAGCGCGTCAGTCATGGTTGCGCTGAAAAGGCCAGTTCGCCGTTGCTTGGGCAAATGCGTGATAATACGCGTGAGAGCGACTTGAAACCCGAGGTCGAGTAAGCTATTAACCGAATCAATACGCAATCTATAGGAGTAAACCAAGAGTACTCACCGATCGGCTTCATCAAGGACCAAAACCTCTAGCTCCTTCACATTCACTACTGATTTGCCTTTTCCTAGCAGAAATTCCTCAACCCTACCGGGAGTACCAACTACTATATCCGCTCCCGTAGACAGAAATCTTTGAACATCCTGTGCTGGAGAGGAATTACCATCGGATACTAGAAGAAGGGGCGGAGGAAATCCGTCTTGAGTTTCGCCTTCTGCTTGAGTAGGTGATGCTGAAGTTGATTGCGAAGACAGAAATTGAGAGAAGATGGAATGTATCTGTGAAGCAAGTTCTCTATATAATGCGCTCGCGCTCATTTATCAAAGGTAGTGAAATTATCTAAGTACGAACATACCTCGTAGGACTTATTATCAGTGCGCCTACTTCATTCCTCCGAAGTTTGACTTCACGACGAATGAGACGCTCTAACGTAGGAATCACAAACGCTAGAGTCTTCCCGGAGCCAGTTACTGCTTCTACCACCACATCCTTGTGCTTCATGAATAACGGGATAGTGGAAGCTTGTACCGGGGTCATATGGGTATGACCCATCGAATGAACAACGTCTACACTTTGTAATACCGGTTCGGCTCCTAAATTCTGAGCATACAGAACTTACTCACATCCAGGGCGTCAAAGAGTTTGGCCATGAGCCAGCCACTGCTGACGATGCAGCCATACCAGCAAAAAGCGATTGCTACAGTGGCGGTAGGGTCACAGTAGGCCAAGTTACTATTATTAGCACTCAAATTTACTGACATAAATCACGTGCGTTCTTGGTGAAAATCGGAGTACACAAGAGCTGAGTACACACCCATGTAACATGCATTTGATACACTCCGTACTGTGCAGCGGGTCGGCAAAGTCACTCATCAGGCAGCTACTCCAGTCAATCAAATGAGTTCGTGATTGGATACAGTAGAATTGAGAGCATATATCGCCTGAAATGTCCGTACTACATAACTTTAGATGAATAGAGATAGGAAGAGTATGAGCCTGTTACTAAAATGCATGAGAAGATATAGAGAAACGTTTGAAAGTATATCTAGACGGCGTCATGTCAGATTGATCCTGATTGCTCGCTACCTGGAAAACGCACCCAAGGAATGCAAGATCTTTGGCAGCACTGCCAGCGCTTGGAGTAGCTTCTTCAGGTACTTGTTCAATGTCGTCGGTGGGAAAGTATGAAGTGTCCGTTATAGACCGCAATTGAGGGACAAAGGGAGCATCAATGCTACGGATCGTATCCCAATCGACACCGTAGAAGAATGGGTGTTTCTTGATCTGATCAACATTAAGTCTCCTCTCAGCCGATGTTATCAGTCTGCGGAAAATGAATCAGGACTAAAAGTCATTAGCTGCGCACTTTAAGCTTGCCCACCTGCGAACCAAATCTTCAGCTTCGCGACTGAGATGGACATCATCAGGAAAAACAAGATAATACTGCCAATGCATAATTTTTTGGTACGTGTCGTGTGTCGATTCAGAACAGAATGGCGGGTATCCAACGAGGCATTCAAACATGATGGCACCTAATGACCACCAGTCACATTCCTTGCCATAACCTCGCTGAAGGAAGATCTCTGGAGCAATGTAGTCCGGTGTGCCTATAATGCAAGTCATCGCACCGCTGCACAAGATATTACTATAGAGAATCTTACCGACGGTAGAGTAGGCCTGGAAATCATAAGTACTAGATGCGATACGCACAAGTAACAATGAATACGTACCAGTTTTCTTCTATTTGCTTTCCAAGTTGCAATTTCCTCTTTATTGGTCATGGTGAGGTTAATCGAATTGATCGAAACGTTGGACACGCTGGAAGGGGTCTGGTCTTTTTTGGTAGACTCTAATAGTCGCTCGTAGTATTTAGCATCATGCGTCTTGTGGAAGCCTGTAGATAGTCCAAAATCGGATAACTTGATGTGTCCGTCTTTGTCGATAAGGATGTTGTCCGGTTTGATATCGCTTCAATGTAGATGAGGTTCAATCCAACTGCTACCTGTTATACGACTAACCGGTGGATGAAACCCAGTTCATGCACAGCTTCGATGGCTAGTACACACTCAGCCAGATAAAACCGTGTCACATCTTCCGAGAACGTATCATACTTGATGAGCATGGTCATCAAATCGCCCCCGGGGAGGAACTCCATAATTAGATAGAGAAACGTTGGATCTTGGAAAGAATAGAAGAGTTGGACCACCCATGGTGAGTTGGATTCAGCTAGAACATCACGCTCTGCGCGTACATGCGCGAGCTGGAATATAGTACTTAAACAAGATGCATAATGAAATAGGACCTCAGCATTAACACACCTGATCCTTCTTCAACATCTCATCTTTCTTCAATGTTTTCATTGCATAAATTTTTCCCGTGTCCACCTTCTGAACCAGCCTGACCTACATGTTGAGAGGGGGTTTAGAGGTATATACTCATATAAAATGCGGGGAACACTCACTTCGCCGAATGCTCCTTTCCCAATAACTTTCACTGTCCGGAAATCATCCAGTCCCAGCTTCGTTCGTCTTAGACGAAGAAAAGTAGACTCTTTCTTGCCTAGTTGCAACAATTGCCTTTGCTTCCGCTCATCAGACATCAGCGTGTCTGTTTGCAGTCTACGCTCCATTTCAACGCGTCTGGAAACAAACGTCCAATCGCGTTAGCTGTCGTCGCGATGCACTTGAATACTGAGGAGTAATTCACCGGGTATTTCGCTCTACAGCTGCTTCGACAGCGAGCTTGTAGTAGTTTTCGAGCTTCATTTGGGCCGCCTTAGCTCGAGGAACCGCTTCATCTGAAAACCCAGCAGTGGAACGATTGAAGTATACATGTTCGGCAGATTTGTTAGTTGGCGTCGGCGTCGTGCTTTGCGTGGTTTTCGACATGACTGTATTACGAGGGAGCAATCAGGCTCCGTGTAGACGTGTATCGGGAAAAGGCAACGAGGTTAAATATCAGAACTTCTCATGATTACACTTACGCCAGTCAGGAAACACGTAGTTTTGGGAAATATTTTGCTGTAAGGGCAGCGTATGTAACTATCAGCATCAGTTGATCATAATTATTGACAATGATCAAGGGAATAACGGTTGTATCATGTGATAATGATGTACAGTACGGTATATGGGAGCAGGACGTAGAACACATTTTAACCTACATAAGTCAAATTTCGTAGTGTAATCCAAGATGCTAATAGTACTGTCCGGGATACGGTCGACTTTGCGCATTCCAAGGATCTGGCTTAGCCCCTTGGCTTGCGCTTGCGTAGGGATCGTATTGGTTTAGTTGCTGGTTATTGGACTGTGGCGCATATTGAGAAGACATGGCAGGATACGGAGGATTGGGGGCGACAGGCTGAGAACCCCAAGAATTATAAGTATTGGGACTTCCAGACGATAGCGGCTGCAAGTTTGGACCATGTCGGCGACTTTCCATGCTACATCTAAGTTAGCTTATGCATGACAACTTATCATAACGAATGCGTACGTTTGCGGTCGTCCCTGAGGTGCATATCTTTGCGGTGTTGATACATGGGCTGATACGGCGGAGCTAGGTATAATGAGCCGGACGATGAGAGACGTTTCATGCAAAAGAGTGACACTAACTTGTAGAACGCCGCTGCATCGAAGACCGGTGCAGCTTGTGTCCTTGAGGAGTAATCATCCTGTCGTTTTCCGTAGGCAACATATGGGTTGAATTCAATTTGTGGTGCTAGACTAGGCTGAAGGTGCCGTGTAGACGACATTGTTGTAGTCGGACGAACTCTCGTTGGCCGAGGGCTTGTACTCGGGTGAGGACTCGTACGAGGTAGTGCAGGCATGGATTGACGGGGCAGGAGGCGTTGACGGTCCACTGAAGAGACGGACGCACGAGATGGTGTTCGTGGCACAGGGTTGATAGGATGCGAAGTGGCTTCCTGAGGCACTGGGTGTTGGATGGGAAGAACCATGGGCATAGGAGGTAATGGCGCGATAACGGCTTCAGGGGAGGCAAGGGGAGACGGGTCTGCGGAGTCGCTTCCCCCATATGATAGGGAGGCAACTTCCTCAAACGGTGGACCATCGAGGGATGGCCCTACGGGAGTGAAAGGTGGGGGTGGGATGGTGTTATCTTCATCGTCATCGTCGCCCTCCACCCTAATCTCATGTTGAACCTGTGGTGGCCGTGGGCTTTGATGACTGGTAGGCGATTGAGGCGGCTGAGGCGGCTGGGGTATCTGAGGAAGTTGGGTGCTTCGCTGATCTTGAGAAGGTACGGGTGGTGTCGATAGCCGAGGAACCATTGATGATGAGCCCTCAGCAGATACCGCTTGCCTAGAGCCGCTACTTTGTATCGGCCCAGCCTCCCCAAGCCCTGCTTCCTCATACCAGCTAGGTCGTGGCTTCGTCGATGACGCTGGCGCAGCCATGTTGCGGCCTGACGGGCCGTTATTGCTGCTTCCTGCCGCAGTACTTGCGGAAGGGGCAGAAGAACCTTCACCTAGGCCAGCTTCCTCATACCAACTTGGTCGAGGCTTGGGTGAAGGTACATTTGATGAGTTTGAGTTATTCTTCTTATGCACTCGCAGCGGAGCTACCGATCCATGGCTAGTATTGGCTAGCGGTGGATCTCTTCGTTCGGGGATGATATTTGATGAACTTGCTGAATGATTGTTATACCCACTATTCAGAGCTGCCCGAGCATTTGCCTCAAAAATCGCATCGTCCCAAGCCTCCCACCCATCATCGTCAGCAGAATCGGCGGAAGGGGTAGGCTGGCTGATAGTAAGTGAGACCTCCATGGCGGTGGAGATCTTTCGATCGAACTCTTGCTCAGAGTAGGCTGGGGGCGGCGGAGGCAACTCAGAATCGTCGAACATATCGTTGGACAGGTAGAGAGAAAGTAAGTGGGGTTTTGTATAGTTTGAACGACAATTAACCGTCAAATACAGTGCATGGGCGTCCAGAGGGCACAGCAGAGCCTCCAGGTTCACCAGCTTGAAGGGTTCAGCAACGGCATGTGCCCCTGGCCACTTGGCACAGCCCCTTGACTTAGATTGATTATCCCGACAAGAACGCAAGCTTGCAATCAAATCACAATCCACTGGGAACTATATCGATGTGACCTCATGTTATTGCGGAAGACAATCATATAAACACTTCATACATCAAATTTCCTACGGTCAACCTACAATCCTCCATTTCATTCGGGCGTCAACTCATGCCCTTAATGTCCTTGGCCAATTGTATTCGGCAAGCCCGAGAGCCATTAAGGCCCGATTATCAGCCAAGTTCCTTTGGGTGATAAGTTCCTTTGGGTGATAAGGAAGGGTTGCCTAGACCTCAATGCCTTCCAAGTTGGTGCCCTAACACCAGGAAATCAGGCGCCTCAAAAGACTCAATTACCACATTACTTACAAGCCTTGGCAGACGCACGTACGCATCCGTACCTAGAAAGTTGTAGATTACACTATGAGCAATAAAGACAGTTCATCTCACCACTCACCCCAGCCGTCCAGTGAAACCAGCTCTAACGTTCCCCCGAAGTACCTGAAGAAAGGCGTCTGCGTTATATGAATATCGACCTAAAAACCACAAAAATACGCACGTTGCAAAGATATTACTCATGGGAAGACCAATGCCAATTCGTGGATGAGGTCCAACACCTGCCTCCTTGTCCGTGCCAGTAGCTCCGTGTATTTCGGGTGTACTGATGCGCTGGCTGCCAACCTGCTCGCTTACTGTCGCCCAAACGCCTTGAGGTCTGGAGCTAGCAGTCCGGAGGGCTCCTATCCGAGAGTCTTCCATGCGTCCTGCATTGCGGACATGAGAGAAAGAAAATAGGTCGGAAGGGGTCTTAATGAGGTTTTGTGACGACAGAAGGCCACCACCTACGCACTTACTTAGACAGAGTGTTGTACACAACGAGAAATGGCTTCACCTTGATCTGATATTCTGAGCCCGACATGATCACCTCCACCAACGATGGTCGCGAGAACGGGAGGGAACTGAGATGAACTATGATTTCTTATCACGGTTGCTCGCATGGACTGCAGCTGCGATCAGTCTAACTGATGAGCTAGCTGTATAAATACCCACATTCTTCAATAGCTCGAATATTATATACCTGGAATGCATGATTAGGTCTGTGGGCCTGAGAAAACAGGACGAACCATACTCAAGATGTTCTTTGATGTACGAAAATCTAGTGTTTAGATGGCCCTCGATGATGACTTCTGGCCACTCCTTGTCATTTGTCGCAAACGATTCAATAGTATCATCGGACCCCAAAGGACGAGCACGCAGCAATCTAGAGCACCGTTCGATACTCCTCTTTACGTTTAATCCAGTAAAAATGATGCCGACGTGAGGCTCGCCTTCAGCATTTTCCTGAGGTCGACCTGCAAATGCTTCCGATAACGCAATATGGTGCTCGGCTAATACACGTCTTGATATCCGTGATATTAGCATGCGGCGCATGAAAGAATCAAGTTGGTCGGGTGGTAAATGAGGGGAGGAGAGGGAGAGTCCGAGGGAGAGATTCGGAATTACTGATGCACTGTATTGACTGAGTACAATCGAAGGGAGTTCACAGAATGGCTTACTGTTCGTTCAGAACTTCTCGGAGGAATTCGCAGTACTTTTCATTCTCTGCGAGAGTCGTAATCGGAGGATATTTCCTGAACCTGACAGACGGATCGAGATTAAGATTGGTAACGATACTTCTCCCCAAAGTGACTCACTTCTCAAAGGCAGACCAATACAGCTATTCTTGTGGTCAGAAATGCCAATAGAAAGGATTAGTTCATACCTCATACACTTTAGCAACCCCTTCTTGCGTTACAACAATATAGGGTAATGCTTGCAAGTCTCTAAGTCGATGTGCGAGGCGGACAGGTAGCTCAGTGCGAACATAGTTAGCACTCTGCGGAACATCGTTATTGTAGTTTCTAGTAGTTATTGGCTTGGACCATACCTTAATCAAGCGTTCCTCGTCCATTGATCGCCCGAAGAAAACCTGGGCCGCATTCAGCACCGTGTCAAGGTGGTGAAGAATAGGCTAGTACCAATTGCCGAAGAGTGAGCCTCTTGGCTTCTCTGGAGGCATAAAGTTCAAGTTGACGATTCTGGTAGAAGTGCATAGCTGTAGACAGTCGTCGTTGACTAGGTCTCGCAGTTGTTCGTGTTCGGGCATGGTGTTGAGGACATGGGTGGCATCGCCAGATTGAGGCACTGAACATCTTCGCTTGAAGAGTACAAGATGGTGACCATGGCATTCCTTGATCGTTGATTCAATGATTGGGATGCAAGAGCAAAATCAAGTCATGCTGAGGCCTACAGGCTTGTTATTGCACAGACATGAATTCCAGGGTCTCAGGAGTCAGAACGTTGGAAATTCCGACGTAAAGCCGGGTACGGAATCAAATGGGCAAAGCACTCATACAACAATATGGTTGGAACATGAAAACATAATGATTATAATATCCCTTCGGAGCGCAAAGCACCCATTATCAAGTACGCAGACCTGCGATCCCTGTCAACTCCCATCCAGTCTCCCTTAATCTTTTCGGGCGCAGGGTCGTCACCGTAGGCATAAATATCGTCGTCCTCTGTCTTCGCTGGTTGGTTCTTCGCCTCTTCCTCTTCTTCTCGGTCCCAAAGGACATCTTCCCACTGAGCATCACTGATTGTTACTGCAACCGTCTTTGCGTCCGGCTTATTAGGCAAGATAGTGGTTAATAAATTCGAGAGCAGCTCTGACGTTCCGTCCGCAATGGGTGAATGCAAAGTAGCCACCGGAAGGTACTCAGCCTATGGATATACCAGGTTCGGGGTGTTACAGATGATAGCTGACTTAAATCATAAGCTCACCTCGATGAGCATGCCTTTCATTTCTCGTGTAGAAAGCATCACATTACCAGCTCGTACTAGGCAATCAGTTCCTATAGCAAATACAGCGCCTTCGATAGTCAGTTGCTGGCCGGAGATCGCCTGATTCCGCTGAGTTGCAGTAGCAGCTGATTGCCTTGCGGGAACCCACCGCGCCTTGAGTTGAGAGAGGAGTTGCTCAAGCGCCATTGGAGGTCTCAGTGTTAAGAAGGTTGTGCGATAATGTGAAGGATTCTGCAGGTGCGCATTTGCTGGGTTGGAGAGATCGGCAGCGAGTACATCTGCCCGCGAAGGAGCCATTGGATCCTCAAGCAAGACAAATACGTTTTCGTTCATTTGAAGGGTACACATGCTTCTTTCAGAAAAGAGCTGCACGCCAGGAATCTGTGTAAGGGTCGAGCGATATGCCTTGATGGTGAGGTTCCATTGACCAACTATTTTCCCCTGGAATCAAGTTAGTACTAGGAAAGTGATACCTCATTGGAGAACGAACATTATGGTTGTCCAGAATATTATTAGTAATGATATTCAAGCTACCGTGCACAGGAGCATTTACCCATCTGGCGAGCCTGGAAGAAATAACCAGGTGTGGGCATTATGGCAAACAAAGTGGCAAGTCTGAATACCCTGTAAATCCCATCGACGAGATTGAGAAAAGAGCTTTGGAGTGACAGAGATTGTGACGGTTAGTCATGTGCTCGTGACTAGTCGCGGCTGGCATCAACTCCCAAGTGTCGCATCTTCAGCGTGAAACACAACATGCCCCCCAAACGCAAAGCAGATACATCGGAGGCAGAACCAGCTTCAAAGCGTCGAACACGATCCAGCGTTCATCCTGCTGTCGGGACTCAAGCCCAGCCAGAGGGCATGGCTTTGCGGTCAAGTCCAACGAAGGCTCAAATACACAGCACGAGCGTAACACCAACTAGACGAGTTACAAGGACGTATGGATCCGCAAGAAAGCGCGCCGTCTTAGCTAACTCGCTGAAAGAGAATGGAAGCGAGCAAGCGGACGAAAGTGGTGACATCCCGGAACATGATACCGCGAGTCATAAACTAGTCGAAACACCAGAGTCTCAAGAAGCCATGCAGGAAGGACGTCGGATAGTGATACAGAGGGAAACACGTCCGGCGGATAAACTAACTAGGAGCAAACATGTTGACTACGAAATTCAAGTCAATGCTAACTCTGGGGATAGCGAAAGCGAGTCGGACGACGAACTCATGCTGTCTCCTTCAAAGCCTTCCAGAGGTATGACACCTTCGTCAGGTAGTCGGACAGGAACTCCACGACTAGTACTTGACAGAGTCGAGATCAGTACCCCATCCAAACGCTCGGCGTATACAACCCAGCGTGATGATCCATGTTCTCTAGCACCCAGTGCATCTCATGGAGGACTTGATACAACGGCCAGCCCCTCATCTCGACGACTCAGGCGTAAACCACCCGTGCCCGACCAGCTTCCTGTAATCAGCGTCACTACATCATCCCCCAAGAAATCTGTCGCGAATATGCGCAATCTCCCTCGTATCCTTCCTCCCCATTTATGCCCGTGTCTGAACGAGCAAAAACGCGCCATCCTGCGTGCATTACAATCCCCACCTCATGTTAAATCCTGTGACGAAGATGATACGGAATTCAACGATCCACCAGCAAATGAAGTGGCTATGCAACAATTAAACGATCTTCTCCAAGCAACTGTCACTCGCGGAGAAGGGAATAGCTGCCTGGTATTAGGTCCACGTGGTAGCGGGAAAACTCGAGTATGTGATATGGTATCTCAAATATTGATCCATTAATAAGGAATCACTCAGATTGTTGAACGCTGTATATCAGAACTTCCCCAAAAACCTATCATAATCCGTCTTTCGGGTTGGACGGAATACAGTGATAGAATGGCCATGCGTGAAATTGCATACCAACTCTCCCAACAAACAGGAAAGACGTATCGTATAGATGACGATGACCCTTCAGCGGACAACGGAGAAGAGGGTGGGCAAGAGGCAAACCCTTTCCTGGATAACAATGACTCCGATCAGACTCCAATCATGCTACCTCCCCCTTCCCATCTTCCCGCGTTGATTTCCTCCCTACCGACTTTACCAAGACCCACTGTTATCATCCTTGACTCATTCGATCTTTTCGCCCTTCATCCTCGCCAAGCACTCCTCTACTGCTTACTCGACACCGTTCAGAGCTGTCGTGCAGGTGCAGGTCGAAATGCACTTGCCGTCATTGGAGTTACCTCTCGTGTCGATACCATTAACTTGCTGGAGAAGCGCGTGAAGAGTCGTTTTTCCGGGCGCACTCTGCGGACTGCCCATCCGCGCGTATTGAACGTCTGGAAGAACTTTGTCAAGGATATTCTTACAGTACCGATCGAGAATAGTGCCAAAGACGTCCGGATCGATGAGTGGCAAAGCTTGTGGAAGGTTGGCACCGACTCGTTCTTGCAGGAGAAAGCAATGGAAAATATCCTCCACGAAATGTTCAGTGTTAATAGGGATCTCAGAGTCCTGACGCGCTTGTTGACAGCACTCGTGTTACAACTGTCTCCGCCATCACCATTTCCTTCAATATCACAGCTTACGTCCGTCGTTTCCTCTCAAAGGCTGCGTCTACAATATCCGAACTTGCATAGTAAGGGTTCATTTCCCCTGAGTTAACACGAGACTGAATTTATGCGCATATAGCCCTACAGTATCCGTCCTTGTGCATGCTCATCGCATGTATGCATTCGCAGACAGCTGGTCATGACAATTTTACATTTGAAATGTTGTACGAAAGTTTCTCCAAGCAAGTCCGCGCCTCCACCGCTGCGCCGATACAAATAAATGGTGGCAATGTTGGTATGGTGAGGTGTTCACGCCCAATCATGATGGGGGTACGTCCATTTTATCCCTCCGAGCTGTCATGTAACCAATGACCATTAGGCCTTCGAGGAGCTTGTAGCCGTGAAGACTTTTGTCTGTGTTACGCCATCGATATCCACCATAGCAAGAGAGTTCATCAAATATAGGTGTGCAGTAGACCATGAAGATGTAAAGAAGGCTGTTGTGAAAACAGGACATACGTATCTTAAGAGGTGGATGAATAAACCGCAGTTATAAGCGTTGATGTATCATATATTATTGTACAACACGAGGAAAAACGACAAAGGATACAAACGAGTGACAGGTAGGATGTGATGATTATTACAGAAAGTTAATGAACGGACGAAACGCAAGCGAGAGGTGATTCTTAATCATCGACGACGAACACTTGAGAGAACAGAAAAATTCAAACTGTAAGATGAAACCGATAGAAGGAGGTTGTATGTATCGCTGAGTGGTAACATCTCATACAGCTAGGCCGACGCTATCATCACTGTTGCTAACAGCTCATGTTTAACTGATGCGAAGTCGAGGTAATGACATCACTCACTGCGCATTGGCGTTATCCTCCCAGCCTTCATCATGCCAGAAGGACACGAAGTCTTGATCACCATTTTCACTAGAATGGCAGCCATTACGGGAAGATATGGCGACCGGCCCTGACGCTTTCTTCGCGCTATCGCAGAAATCAATACCTAATAGTCCAAGATCGAGTTCATCCGAGCCAGAATGGTTCGACGAGCCGCTTGAGCCGTCAGCCCCAGTGCTACCGCTTCGTTTGCTTGTATTCGCCAATTCGATAGGATCTGAGCTAGTGTTACCATTTGTAAGACTAGAGTCTTGCAGAAGGGATTTGAAGTTAGCATCCATGAACAGACTCGGGTCCCAGTCACTGGTTTCGTCTATGAGTTCCTGGATAATTCCCAATAAGGCAGCTTCATCATCGTCCGTAACCTTGAAATCGGAACGAGGACGTGTAGCTGGATTGACCGTGGAAGATTTATTGCCTGAGAGTGTATTCGAAGACTGAGCTTCAGGTAGCGTCATGACTCGCAAAGGCGATGGGCCGATTACAGGGCTTTTCCGAACGCGAGGCGTTACAGTCCTGGGTTTTGGTTTTGGTTTAAATCCTGGAACCAGAGGGCTGTAATTTGGCAAAGGCGGTAGATGTGGTTTAGCTTGAGACAGAGGTTGACAGCATGGTAGAGGTGGGATAGGGCTGGAGTCTACGTCAGTCATATCCAGGAAATTGTAGCGAGGCTTGAACTGGCGCAGTGGTTCACCCCCTTTTGCCGTCGGTGCTAGGGCATATGGATGTGATATTTGTATCGATACCCTGTCTAAGGACTGCTGAACTAATCGGGGAGAGGGAACCGCAGGCAACCCTGGGCGTTTTCGTCCTCTAGAAGGCAACGGGGCTTGATAGGGTAATCCATCGAAAGATCCTGGAGAAGTAATCCTAGGCGAGAATGGAGCCGCTTGGTGGGGAATCTTTGGAGTATACTTCATCTTGGGCGATAATGGTAAAGGTGGCTCTGCATAAGAGGTGGGATCCACAAGCCTGAGAGAAGCATTACCGAGACGAATGCCAGAGACATCTGATCGACGGCTTCGGACACTCTTCAAACTACTGTGGCGCTTTTTGTGGGGAGTGTCTTGTGCGGAGGCACGTCCATCGGCGGGAGCAGAGAACCGACGAGTTATGAATGATTTGGTATAAGCCTTAGCAGGGTAAGAAGGAAGCCGTAGAGAACGCGGGCGTGTCTGACCCGTACCGTCTCGCAAGTTATACAAAGCACGGCTTTCAACGATAGTAGAAACTGGTAGACCCGATTTTCCAACGCTGACGACGGAGCCTTTACTGATTGCGCTCGATCGCCTTGAACGACTGGAAAGCTTCGATGGATCCCGCGACTGGTATGGATGTTTTCTATTAGTACTGCTTGTATTACTGTTGAATCGAGTTTCCGACCGCGGAGAACCAAAGAACCCAACCCAGAAACCGCCGCAATACGGTTTGAAGGCCTGGATTTTTATTGATGGCAGAGAGAATGCAGAGGAATAACTGGAGTTGTACGAGTTGTCCAGTTTAGCAGAGTTACGTGGAGATGATGTCCTTGTAGCTAGGCGACGATTTCGCATAAATATGTGCTTGAGAATTGTAAGGACGGTAAGGATCAGGGTGACAGTAACCACGACAGCCAGACATGCGGAGCCGGAGGAGTTCCTAGATAAAGAGAGTGGTATTGCAGAAGCTGATGGCAGAAGGGCCAATATATATACAAAGAAATGTCGCATGATGGTGTTGGGTCTTTCGAAGAAGTAACCTCGGCAACGAGCGCTTATTAGGAGTTCTTTGATCTTCTTGGCCAAGTTCTCGCGGTCACATGAAGGTCTGATCAAAGGATAGTCTTACATAATTTTATCACTGGGTACACAAAGTCATTTACATCTAAAATGCTCCAGAATCTGCAAGGGCGCCTTGAGCTTGTTCACGAGCTGAATTCAAACATTGGCGCATTGAGTACACGTCGAATGTCATGGCTAGTTTACTCACCATGGTGTTTAGCCTTCTCTTTGTCAACAAAGTCCAACTGAGTTGAACTCGTCAGTAAAGCTCCATTGATCCGTTGGAGTGCTTACCCCCTTGGTCTCCACGATCCTGTCGATGAATGCACCGGTGATGCCAGCACTTTTAATGGAACTGATTGGTTGGAGGTTTTTGACATTTAAACAACAGTCTCACATAATTTCCTTGGCCTTTGCGTGGCTATCAGGTTGGCCGTTTTTAGCTACATGATTTTCGTAGGCCTTGGCAGCCTGATAGAAACGTCGCTAAGTTCTTTGCCAAATTCACCGTTACATATTCATCCGTACCTCGTAGGAGGCCGCGGCCGCGATCAGCTCGTGAGATAACTCAGCCTTGTGTGGTGCGTTGACAACCTAGAGGCACACATTGAGATCAAAGCAACGTCATGTCGTATTACAACGAACCTGCTCGTAGGCTGCTGCTTGCTCAGAATCGTCAGAGAACCAGCCCATGGTGTTGATCTATAAATGCAATTGGTAGTAATTGGAGAAGAGAGTAAGGAGGGGACTTAAGTGATTCCCCCTTTACAATAGACTCCTTTATACCGCTAGCAAGCATCACGCACATGATTGGAGACCGATTCTTAGAATAGAACGGCTGATTGCGATGATGCGACGGGATACGACGCTGCGGTAACTGATGACTAAAAATAAAATTGGCTTAAGCCCTATAAACTAATGCTATATACGGAGAACAGAACAGGGACAGATGCTATACATAGAACAGGATGAACCAATCAAGCGTCATCTGCATCTTCCATCTCGTCATCATTATCAGCAAAGTCAGGTACGTTGGTAGGTAAGGGGTAGTGCCTTCGGTCCTCAGGGGTTAGATCAAAGTCTGACGAGCTATCGCTACTCCAGTTATGCTCTGACTGAGGATCTTGCGATGTGAGATTAGGGGAACTGCGGAAACGACTGTGCAGGCCGAATGGTGCCGTCATTCTCGTGAATGATGTGGCTCTGAGTCTAGAGAAGAAACTGGGTGATGGTGGTTTCTCCGTCGTGCTGTGTTTTTCTGATATCTCAGAAACCGGAGGATTGGCGCCACCATGTCCATCAGAAGGTTTCGATCTCGATTGCAATAAATCGGCCGCCCACTTTCTGCGAACGACTGGCAGGCGTAATGGGTCAGGAATTTGAATAAGGCCTGCGTCTCGTGGTGTGCTGGTTCCAGAATTAGGAGAAGCCGTGCGGTGGCCTCGCTTGAAGAACCATCTGGAGCCGTTGACAAACGCAGCTTCTGTATCTGTATCCACAGATAGTGGCAGGTCTGACCCTGTTGGAGGTGGTGTTGTAGATATACGGGGAAGCCCCGCTTCAGCCTCTACTCGGCTTTGCTTATCTGCGCGCAAGGCAGTTCGGCTGGCTTGTATGGTCGTTCGCACAGCTTTACGCCCGAGATATATCTCTTTTTCAATCTTTGCACGATTGGCAATCATGTGAAGCTAAGAATAGCATGAAGCGACAGGTAGTGTGTAATGGTCGAATCGAAGAAATACCTTAGGCCATGTGACTAGTTCTCCAACATGGATCATTCTTTCAAGCTCAGGTGGATCAG
Source organism: Pleurotus tuber-regium (assembly GCA_014058305.1). Classification (NCBI taxonomy): domain Eukaryota; kingdom Fungi; phylum Basidiomycota; class Agaricomycetes; order Agaricales; family Pleurotaceae; genus Pleurotus; species Pleurotus tuber-regium. The sequence goes on from JACFYU010000024.1 coordinate 1,408,496, forward strand.
GATCTGTCAAAAGGCGGAACCAGTCCTATTGTCGCTTTTAAATCATCATATGGCGATTTGCTGATGAAGTTACCTACCCAAAGCCTGGTCCGAGGCCAGATTCTGAAATAACAGTAGAGTCAAATTGGTAAATAGAAGCAAATGAGGTGATCGATAACATACGTTACAGAGCCGTCAAAACGTTGCAGAAATACACTGGACCAATCCTGGCCAAGGAGTTGAGGGAGCAATTCTAAATCTCGAATTACCTGAAGGAGTCTGATGTATCTAGAAGAGTGGATTGGGTCGAGACGATGTACTCGCCTTGAAATTCTTGGTCAGTTCGTGCTTCAACCACTGTTCGGCCGCAGAGAGTATGAAGTTGCCTCGCCAACCTACATCGGTAGTGAGGACGTGACGGCTGTTAGGATGATTAGAGACATCACCTTTGCCCTTTCGATGAGCCACAGGCTTTCCTGCTGATCCACGAGGTGCAAAAAAGAATAAATGTACATGTGGGTTGACTTGCGAGACCACGGGATGGGTAACTGTAGAAAGGCATCAAGCACCTATAATTGAGGGGGCACGTAACTAGCTCACCATTGAAGTACAGATTCAGAGATTGAAGAGGTATATCTACTCTGTTTGCATATGAGCGGACTGAAAGATAAAGGCTAGGAGTAATCGTACCTAAGAGATCCATCCTTGTATTTACTTCCCCAACTCCAAGGTGCTACGGTACCATCTTGTAGTTTGTGCAATAATACCACAGGATTAAGAATGCCGGGTACTGCGGCAGACGCCAAAAGAGCGGTCCATATTAGGGTATCTGGTGCCGTAATATAATTCAATAGTTTAGTGGGTCTATAGTACGTCAGATGCAGGACATGAGCCAAAAGTCGACGGCCACGCACGAGTGACGGTCGGCAGGTATGACCGAAATATTCAATATTCGACCTGTTCTGATATATGCCTCTTTGAACGTCATGGAACCCATGGTGAAAAAGGTAGCCTAGGAGAAGATTGATTCAGCAACCATTATATAAGACAGGAAAATAAGAAGCAAACCTTCCTTGCCCACCTAAACGGTTTGAAAGTGAGTAAGAAAATATACCGGTGTCATGCAATTAAGGTATTACATCACACTATCGAAGCGAGCGCCTGTCTTCCAAAAGCGTTTAAACCATATACTGAATGGCTCTTCACAAGCCGTAATTCTGTTGGCAAGTTCAGGAACGAGCAATTTCTTCAACTCCTCATTGGTTCGCGTACACACCAGGGCAGCGATAAGGCCGCCGGCGCTAGTACCAGTAATCACTCGCGGAAGTAAATCTGCATCGAGGAAAGCCTTGACCACTCCGACGTGGTCTTCATAGGCTAAGTCTAAACGCAAGCACCGGGAGAACCTGATACTTACAGTACCCGAATGATGCACCACCCGATAGACACAGTGCAGATATGCCTTTATGTGATTATCGGACCTAATACGTGGCAAAGTAAAAGCAAAATGCGGCTTACCGAGATTGGTATTTGCGCTTTTGAAGAATCGTCTCTTCTCATCCAAGGACAATTCCGAAGATTCGCGAATATAAGCAAGTGCTGCCTTCAGCTCATCAAAGTAGCCTTGACGGAAGCAAAATTAATTAATCTATGAATGCCATCGGGTCGGCGCACCTTCGATCAATTCCTTCGTCCCGAAGAATGTCTGCAATGATGTTTAGCCATTAAAATAGGAAACAAAGAGATCACAGGCCCACTTCGCTGTACAGCCTTATTGATTCAACCCCAGCAAAGTTATTCCTGATGCAAGTCTCTAAAACCCCTAGAACACCACGGACATCGTTTTGTTCCCGAAGGTGAGCCAAAGACCGTTTAACCTGGATAACTCGGTCACTCTCGTACGTCTACATCAAGGAACAAAAGCGACATATACCTTTTTAACCAGCTTCCAGTCGTAGAATGGGTCTTCGTCAACTTTTTTCCAATCGTCGAACTTGAGATATTCATCTAGGGTTTTCGCCGCCGCTATCCATTCCTACGAAGGCGGTGAGAAACTGAGTAGGAAAATCCGTCGTCAGCATACCTCATAGGTTCTAGCACCGCGTAGTTTCTTGCGCAAAGCTCCCTTCTTACCTCGCCCTAAACGTCAATGAGGATTAAGCAAGTAGCCTGGTCGTGGGCGAGGCTTACACGCAGAAATCCACTCTTTTGTGTTAACCAATTGGCGAATGATGACATACAGACTGAATTCTCCGGCAATAAACAAGAAAATAAAGCACTGATAGCATGACTCTCAGCAACAGAAGGAGGGGTAAGAATGAGCGAACGAACAAGGAGGGGCCATCGTAATAGAAGATAGAGCCAATCCTGGCGCTTCCCATGTCCTCTGTCCCGTTTCTTCCTCCTAGATTGAAGACATAACTAAACGCCGCATCGTCCCTGGAAGGGTACACTACCTCTTTACTTTCATATTTATAGGCGCAAAGTCAGAGAGCGCTGAGACCTTGCGTACTCGTGACTGAGATTGAGGAGTAGGTGTTCCTGGGACTGAGGTATCCCAAACGTCATCTGGGCTATGAAGGGCGGTTGAAAAGGTTTGAATGTGACTTTCGAGAGGGAATCAGTTCGTGCTTGAACGACAAGCCTGTCCTGACTGACGCTTCATTCACATAATCTATTTCCATCTCTGGAATACGGCGCCATTGTCTAGATTCTGAATTTGAGCTTCTGGGTTGTTTCATTGTGGTGGCATGGTATGGTTGGAGGGGTAGTGTTGCATTTGGCTGCGACACTGACCACCATATAATGAGGTCACAGCGTTAGTGGGCGGTTAGATCACATGATCTTTGGCGTCAAATAGATCACTCATACTGATCTCCGTCAGTCTCCGTTGCGCCGACTTGAGTCACAATTGCCCTTGCTTTAGAATTCAAATACCGTCAAGATGTCCACTCCAAGTACCCCTACTTTTGATGGAAATGCACCAGCTAGCCCTTCGCAGCAGCTTATCTCTCATGAAGCGCTTGCCGCCGCTGCTGAAAGAAGAAGTCGAGAGCAACCTACGGGACCAACGCATGCACAACTAGCTGAAGAACATGAGAAGCGGCAGGCATTTAGACGGTTAATAAATCCCGGTATCTTCGAGCGCAACTCGAAGGAAGTGTACATGGCCGCTCTCAAAGTACATACCAGAGCTTCCCCTGGACCTCTGCTGTAACTCAAACTACGTTTACTCCATGTTTTCCTTTTTAGACATTATCCACGCTTGCAGAGAACTTGTTGCGTGAGCCAGATAATGCCCATTACCAGCGATTCAAGCCCACGAACAGTATAATCAAGCAACGTCTAATCGATCCAAAAGGTGCACTAGAGTATGCTATTGCAGTAAGCTATACTTTCCGGAATTGTGATGTACGGTCAGATTGATGCCACCCAAAGATGGGGTTTCGTACAGAAGTAGACAACTTTCAGCCGTACTATGTGTTTAATACTAGACGGATGAACGATCTCCGAATTGGAGCAGCAATCCTTAAGGAAGCGATTGAACTGGAGTCCCAGAAAGCGGAACGTGCCGCTCTATCCAAAAAGGAGGAGAAAGCGGCTGTGGAAGCGGCTGCACTCAAGGTAATACCTAAATCATGACTTCCTTCCTGCGACGGCTTATGGTTGAGCAGGTGAAATTGGCGTTTATGGATGATCGTAGATCCAAATCCATGTTTGATGCAAGAGAGAGACAGCTTCGTGAGGCACGAGCTGCGGCAGCAGCAGCAACAACGACAAGAGAACAAGCAGCGAATCAAGAGTCAGCGTTGGACATACGTTCCGTCTCATTAACACCGTTGAACCCTGACAGCGAAGATCCACCACCTTACGATAACCATTGACTTACTGAAGATTGTATTATGTAGACCATAGCAATGATAGTATATTCACAAAGATAGTTTCGAATAATAAATTACAATGGTATCCCATCCTTTTTTCATACTCCTGGAAGCTGTGGAGGTTGAGGGAACTCGCTGATAGTGTCCAAATTCAGGAAGGACTCCCCTTCATCTATGGCTACAACGACGCTATAAGAAATACGAACACTTGGAGGCAGAAAAATACATACCGTTAAATGCCTTTACCCTCTGAAAAATTAAGCTATCTCTGCGTTTCGGAAGCTTCATAGGTGCCGAAGCGGAGGTCTCTTGAGTCTTTACCTCCCCTCTTTTGAGAGCAGCCGGATGTGATGGAAGCCCAATTGACCTCGTTCGATTCAAGCCAGGCATTTGCTCGGATCGGGGTAGTGGTCTGTGAGCTGCAGAGACCGACCTCCTGAGGGTCGACCCACCGAAAGTAGAAGCCGCTGACGGAATAGAAGAATATCTTTGCGTCAGAGCTGCTACGGACTCGTGCCTTGGTGCATCTTCAAGCTTGGGAGGAGCCTGCGAAGACGGTTGAGAGATACTAGCTCTGCGACCTGGATTGGTGCGGCGGGGCGGTGACTGTATCGGGGTTGCCTCTCTGGGCGTAAAAGTTGGTAGCTCCAATGGAACAATATCATCTTCAACGTCCACGTTGATTATGGTCTTTATGGGCCGAAACGATGACTCCATCATGACCATAGCATGCAGCTCCGAGTGAGTTAACTTGAATGACCGGCGTGCAGGTACAGGAGGTGGAGGTGTTATAGGTGAAAAGTGTGAAGCGTGTGTCGGAGCAGGGGTAGGAGGCTGTACCACAACGGAAGGAGGTCGCAAAATCATAGTCGGTGGTTCAGATAATGCTGGCAGTGAATGTACTTCGCATTCATAAGGGACAGGATATAACTCCAAGTAAGGGTACACGGGAGGGTCTAATAGAGGGTCAACTAGGTAAACACGCTAAGAAAAGAGAGCACATACACAAGTTGAATGACGGATACACAGCAGACAGTCTAACCGTTATCTCTGTCCTGTCACGTGTTCTCAAAGTGAAGGAAGGGTAGATCTCGAGCACAGGATATACCGGAGGATCTATATTATACACATTGAGAATATTAAAGAGGTAGATGTCGATTCTACTCACACAAGTTGAAATACGGATACGAGGTCGGTAAAGTGATGGGGAGATTCGGCGTACAGGGTGAATTGACTCGGCTGTCGATTGGCAAATCAGGGTAGATGTTGAACGAAGGATACACTGCGGGGTCTGAAGCAATCGTCATTAGCCTAGTGGAAGGATATGACATACACGAAGACCTACAGAGATTAAAGCAAGGGTAAACCGGTGCAATCTTCACGGTGATATTACGCCCTACTTGTGCAATAGAGGTGGTGGGTAATAAGGCGGGATATATATCGAAGGCAGGATAAACGGCGGGGTCTAAGTGTGTGATGATCATCCATCTAGTCGTCAATTCAACACTACGTTGGACGCACAAAGGTTGAACGAAGGATACACGCTATTCAGCCGCACGGACAGAGCTTTGGGCCGTTCAGACTCGATTGATACTCCAGAAATAGCCGGGTAGATGTCCAAGTGGGGATAAACAGCTGGGTCTATGATGAGAAAAGTAAGTCGACGAGCCTAGTTGCGCGACGATAACACTCTTACAGAAATTGAAGGCGGGATAACGAGCGTCCACACGGACAGAGATCGCTGGCAGTAACTCTGAATCGTCAACACTTGGGTAAATTTCAGTGACCGGATAAACAGAGGATGCTTTGAAGTTTTATTAGAAGGCAGACACATCTTATTGGTAGGAACTCACTGATATGAGATTTTGAGTGCACCGTGCTTGCTATTTCTGCGGCCGGAACAGGAGGATACGGCGTCACAAAAGGATATACCGGGGCGTCTGTGAGAATGTCAGTCTAAGACTTGATGTGGGTTGATGACACATACAAAGTTCAAACGAAGGATAGCCGATGGGAAGGCGAACAGAAACCGGGGCAAATTCCCGTGTTGCCACCGAAGGGTAGATTTCGTCCAGGTTTGCAGGATATGGTTCAGCGCTGCCGAGAACAATGGGAATCCCGACGGTAGAGTTGAGTAAAGTTAGTGGGGCGTAGATCTCATCTAAGTTTGCTGGGTATGGTTTTGAGACGACTGGTGGGTAAATCTCATCCAAGTTTAGAGGATATGGCCTTGAACGTCCTATAAGAATGGAAGGACTAATGACAGTTACTCGATCGGATGTATGAGGGTAGATCTCGTCCAGATTCGCAGGATATGGCTTTGAATTACCCCAAGGTCCAGTTGCTGGCAAGTAAATCTCATACAGGTTCTCGGGGTACGGCTTCGAGTTTCCTACGAGATTTGGTGTCCTAATTACAGGATTTTGAGGGGTTACTGAAGGATATATCTCGTTCAGATTCAAAGGATATGGTCTTGAGCAGCCGAGAAGGACGGGAGCGCTACGGGGTGGTGCGAGAGATTGCGGAGGGACATTGGGATATAGGTCAAAATGAGGATAAATAGCCGGATCTATTGATACAAACGACTCTCAGTATCGAATCTATACGGTAATGAAACATACTTACAGATGGAGAGATATGGATAGCCCAAGTCATGCTGGACAGCGGCTGGTCGCGGCGAAGCAGCCTTACGTTGGCTAGTCGTTGGAGAGTGGGGGTTATCGAAGAGACGCGCCCAGACGTTTGGCCAAGCATTACCTGGAATGCCTGACGAACGTCTAACTACGGTTGAGTTTGTTTCCTCGGCTACGTGGTGTTCATCGCTATAGGGCCAAACGTGTTGCCAAGGCGTCATTGGTCTACGTACTTCGTCCGTAGAGACCTCCTGAAGATCGCCTTCGTGGTGTTGGACGTACGGCCAGACGTGCCGCCAAGGTGCAGCTTGTACAGACACTTCTACATCCGACAGCTCGAGATCATGTTCAACATCTTCGTGTCGTTGGTTGTATGGCCACATATGCGGCCATGGCAGACCCGCAAGATGCATAGGAGCATCGACTGGTGAAATTGGTCGACTAAAGTGTCCACGCCCATCTAAATGGACAGAGGGAGGTCTGCTGTAGTAAGTTGGCGAAGCAGGCCACGAAGGAGGGCCCCAGCTAGTAGCGGTCAAGGGTGTCGTTGGTCGACTAAACACAGCTCTGTACGCAATATCGAGGGAGAACGCAGTGTGTTCGCTGAATGGTGATGGAGGATATGACAGAGGAGCTCCCCAGCTCGTGACAGTGGACGGCGTGGGTGGTGCGTCGTCAATCATACGGCGAGCAATATCGGGAGATGGCAGACGCTCGATACTTGGGACCGGTGAATAAATATCGTAATCGAATGGCCCGAAGGATGTACAATCGGAGGGTGTAAGGCAAACTGAGCCTTGCGCACGGTGCGCCAAATGGACAGATGGGAGTCGGCTGACGGATCGGAGTTCTTCGTCCTCATCGTACTCTGGCGGCCCTTGCGACGACACTGACCAGGTGAAGTCATCCAAGTTCATCTCATCCTCTGTCGAGGGAGGGTTGACCTCATCCAAAGGCACGACGTTGGGCATATTGGCAGGCTCGAGGCTGGTTTGACCTTTCAACGCGAGCGGTGAAGGTCTCAAATTGGCCCCGTCGCGCCACGACGTGACTTTTTTCTCCAAGTCTGACTTCGCCGTTTTAGGCTCATCAGCTTGAGGGATAGGTGATAAGTGGTTTGAACCACTGGCTGGGTCAGGTGGTGAGGCGACCTGAGCACCAGAGGCTGGCCCAACAGCGGATCGAGCCGACATGGTTTCGAAACGATCCACGAGCGATAGCTTCTTGGGTACATGTCGGCTTCTAGGTGGGAAAGGTGTCTCAATCATGTCGTTCTCGAAGTCTTCTGGCACGGTCGTTTTACTCTCGATTCGGGAGTGGTCTATGGTCTGAATTACTGACGGAGCGACGGATAGTGGGCGTTCTAAAGGTTCGCGGCGGGAGGATCCAAGCCACGACGCGTACCAACGGGCTTGCCTTGTATCTATGTCAAACTCGATTTTCCCATTAATAGGCGGTCGAGGCGGCGAAATTACGGGGCGTTCGTCGAAAACATGGCTCCATATAAATTGCCATGATTCGTCAGATACCCGGGGGGTCGAAGTGAGCCCGTTTTCGGAGAAATGATAGTAAATGCAGATCCCTGAAGTGCTTGGGAAGTTGAATTCTCGGGCTATGGCTGTGAGTTGGCCGTACATCTAGCAAACACGAAAAATGTGAGCGTAAAGGGTGAGTCCGAGTGCCGAGTGAATCCTTACGGTCGGGAAAAGTGGCATTAGAATGCCGTGAGACAAACGGTGTGGTGGTCCTTGAGATAGAGTGTGACCAAGTTGGCCGTGGTCGTGCAACAGAGCTGGCGGTGGGATAACAATAATTAACGGCTTGGGTCCCCTGGGGGTTTGCCTTTCGCGGTTCTCTCGTAAACTCGTATTATTATAAGCTAAGGTAGACACTCTTCTGAATCGGGCACCCGGTGATTCAGACAGCCTTGCGGAAAGCTCTTCATGGTCTATGGCGTTTCGGGGGAGCTGACTCGGGTGAGTCATTGGTGTTGGCAACATAGTCGTACCAGGAGAATCAATGTTCGTGTCCGGTGGGCTTAAAGGCTGTTTCTGAGGAAATTCGAAGTAGGAGCGTTTATCGAAAGGATTCGACATGAGATGAGCCATTACGAAACTAAAGCCAGCACTTGAAGGAGTGACGAATGAGGGTCGGGATAGCTGACTAGCAGCAAATATGGGGCCTATGAGGGAGAAAGAGAGGGCGTAGGAAAATAGTGTTGCCAACTATATAGAGCGATGAAGCACTTGATGCGATCAGTTTCTGTACTGAACACGGTAACTGTAACCTGAGAAATACCTTCTACCGGAAACTGGCTAACAACTACTCGCGAAGAAGGAGGAAAAGCCAGCTTTCCGAGTGCAGGGCAAAAGTGGGCTGACCAGAGCAGCTGGGAGAAGACTGGAGAAGAGAGTGGTGGCTGAAGAAATTGATATGGTCGTTATGACACTTTACACTTTGACAGGGTTTGACTTGAGCATCACTGGCACCTTCTGCAACAACTGAATCAAAACAGGGCTGAGCACCGAGCCTCGTTCTACGTTCCCATTCAGTGCACTTGCCAGGCCAAGTCAGTGCTAGTCTCGACCAAGAGCCTAGTGATAATCGCGTGGCTATTTTTAGATCAGTACTTCTGGTAATTGCCATCATGGAAAGCAGACTATCGCAGTGCGCGGCCTTGGGCCAAAAGGACAAAGGACCAGCCTACATATCGCTTCTATCTCAAGTATTTTCACGTCAAGAGGCTCGCACAACCGCACAAGACATTCATACCATCGTTGATCACATCGTCAATCAAGACAGCGTAGGCCTTGTCGTCGGACGTCAGGTACTTTCAGAACTCACAAAGATCCTGGGTGAAGGCGTTGTGAAAGACGGGGAGCTGCGAAAAGCCATCGTTCAAGATACTCTTGAACTTGTCAAGTCCAAGATTAGTTATGAGGAGCAGGTATCACTCAACTACTCACCATGGAATCAATCCACTGAACAATGGGGTCTAGGCCAATTCATTGCGCTTCCAACTTGCTGATATACTAGAACAAGAGGAAGAATGGAGCGATGCTGCTCGTGTTCTGACTACTATTTCGCTCGATTCTAGCCAACGGCAAGTCACAAACTTTCCATTAAATCCACTGTCTATTGATAAGTAGTTAGTGCCATGTCTGATGAAGACAAACTACGCGTATATGTACGAATCGTTCGTCTCCTTCTCGAGGATGAAGACTCTGTCCAAGCCGAAACATATTATAACCGTGCTGCATCGTTGATGCATTCGACAACTAACAAAGAGACAGTACTCCAGTTCAAGCTATGTCAAGCGAGAATCAGTGATTACAGTCGCAAATTTCTCGAGGCTGCGAGTCGGTACCACGAACTGAGCTGGGTGGGTGAGATAGATGAAGAAGAACGACGACATATGCTGTAAGTCACTCACATCAACGTCACATTATCATATTTCATCGTCGCCGGACAGTCTGGCAGCAGTAACATGCGCTGTGCTGGCTCCAGCAGGCCCTAACCGTTCACGGGTGCTGGGTTCGCTCTATCGCGACGAACGAGTGGCTGAACTGCCAACATTTAATATTCTATCGAAAATGTATCTCGACCACATCCTCCGCCCCGCAGAAATTAAAGTATTCGAAGCAACCCTCAAACCTCACCAACTCGCCAAGATCGCCATATCCGCCAACGATCGCCTAGCATCCGCAGCTAATGAAGAGGAACTGTCCGACAGCACAGTGAGCACTCGAACGGGTCCGTCAACCGTCCTCGACCGTGCTGTCATGGAGCACAACCTTCTCGCGAGCTCAAAAATCTATAACAACATCACTTTCCGCGGTTTAGGAGCGTTACTGGATTTGACCCCAGGAGCTGCGGAGACTATGGCACGTAAGATGATCGAGCAAGGCAGACTGCGAGGTTCGATTGACCAGGTGGACAAGATCATATGGTTCGAGGGTAGTAGAGAAGATGACGATGCGCAAGGCAAGGCGGGAGGGCTCGGGGATGTGGAGGAAGCTGAAGACACAGGCGCGCCATTCACTAAGCATTGGGATATGCAAATACGGATGACAGCAGCAAATGTAAGGTTCCTCGGAATACAATTAGTTCAGGTAATTTACGAATCGTGTTATGCAGGTGGAAGTCGTTGTCCAACATCTAGTCGAAAAGGGGCTGATAACAGCAGCCGCGACGACATCCCATTAGTGATGGATGCGTATTCCACGAAATTACAAGTCTTGCAATGTCCTTGTCACTCATGTTAATCATTGTACCATCGTCTCGGTCTTACGCCGCTTTCGGGCCCTCTCCCTTTTGGTTTCTAGCTCGTGCCACTCGCCTTCCAATGTCGCTAAGCTGTGTTTCAATTAGCCTCTCATAAAGCACAATCTTGTATATATACACACCCAACAGGTAGTGCCGCACTCGGCTGCTCTTCAGTGAAGTAGGGTGCATCCATGGCTTGTGTTGCTGTTGCTCGTTCGGTGGGATCGTAAGCAAGCAGCCGTTCGGCAAGGTCCAAGGCCGCTGGCGACATCCACCTAACACAATACTGTCAATGACCGTATCACGAGCTGAATAGAGAAAATATCTACTTCTTGAAGAGTTCACGGAAGTGGTTCGGTATCGTTTCCTTTGGCTTGATGAGTTCATACCATGGAAGATCCATAACACCACGCCAGCGGTCCGTATCCGGGGTACCAAAGATCCTGTAAATGACATCGAGCTGATGTATCTCATCATTGCCTTGAAAGACTGGCTTCTTGGTGAAAAGCTCGAGCATGATGCACCTATTAAATAATCAAAAACGAGTTGAATGAGACGCCAATCTTCATCTTACCCAGCACTCCACATATCAACTTCAGGACCATACACCGTAGCTCCGAAGAGAAGTTCGGGTGGCCGGTACCAAAGAGTGATGACACGGTTCGTGTAATCAACCCTCCTCCGCTTGTGGTAAAAACGAGCGAGACCAAAGTCGCCAAGCTTCAGCTCGCCCCGATTGTTGAGGAGGATGTTAGACCCCTTGATATCCCTATGTATTACACCTTTGTGATGAAGGTAGGCTAGACCGGCGAGCATTTGACGGCAAAGGGACTTGAGATGTGCGTCTGAGAAACTGAATTGAGTTTGCGACAAGACGCCAGTCAAATCATGGTCCATGTATTCAAAAACCATATAAACGGAACCTGTCAGACATTTAGTTGTAGCTCACCACACATCGATGACGCGAATTACCGTTGGAAACCATCATTTCGTATAATCGGACGACATTATCATGCTTCAGAGATTGAAGGAGCTTGATCTCCCGCATTGCTGTTACGGGAAAGCCGTCCCTTTCCGTTTCCATTCGTATTCGTTTGAGGGCGACGAATACCTTCGTTACAGTGTTTCGTGCTTTGTACACTTTGCCGAAAGTACCCTCGCCGACCTGGCTGACAATGACATAGAGTTCTTTGTCAGAAGGAGCATATTCGACCGCTTCGACATCATGGATATCTGTCTTGTCCACCTGACAGATATCGTCGTTCTCAGAAGCCTTTGCTGATCGAACCACATCCTCAACGGTGGGGTTTATCGCTTCGTCTTCCTGTGGTGGAGGTTGCGACGGTGCATTGTAGGTTTCGGGCGTAGGAGGTCTTGCTGGCAATCGAGGTAATGCTGGCTTAGGTGGCTGGCTCCGTATAGGCTGTTCGCTAAGCAGCGAGGTTTCTTTTCTAAGGGGTGACTGTGCCGAGGGTTCTGGGATCCAATGGGTTGTTTGAGGTTGGACCATCTTCGGCACGACCTCCTCGTCATCGTCAGCTGGGAAGAAGCGCTTCAACGCAGAGCTCGCTTGGACTATAGGCTTGAAGCCTGCATTCTTGGGCCGAGAGGTCTTCGGAGACGACATCTCTGGTTTCTGTTCCGTGGTAATGGATACTGGCGGCGCAGTCTCAGGAACGGGCGCTAGATGGGTGTGTTGGGAGGGAATAGTTGAAGGTGGTGGCATTTCATCTGAACCAGATGGGGGAAAGGTGGGTGGGGCATGGCGGGACGACCCTTCTGCATTATTGCGCTACAATATGGTATAGTGTTAGCCTCATAAATGATACGAATAAGTCAGAGGCAGAGACGCACGGATTTCCCGTTGGTCCTGTTCTTGGTTTTCTTGGGAGAATCTCGGTTACCGGAGGAACTACCCAGATAAGGTGAAATAGACACTGTGCTTGCTTGAGGAAGACGATGGACGGCTTTATGGTGCTCGACTGGACTCGGACTCCTTGAACTTCTTGTAATGCTCGATGCCGAAGACAGGCTTCGGCCACGAGGGCGGCGACTGTCCAAGCTACGACGAGATGTAGATCTTGAGGTTCGCCTGACATGACGCTGCTTCCAATTGGCGCGCCCACGCTCACTCGGTGTGCGACTGGGGGGAGAGCAGACTGGAGGGCTTGGATCTGGGCGGCGACGCTTGGTGGAATGTGCAGGAGACGGGGATCGGCTACGACTCCGAGAATAGCGTCTTGATGAGTATGATTCGGGAGGTGACCTTGATCGCGACCGAGAAGGGGAATGAGCGTAACGCTTCCGAGCGTTTCTCTTCGGGCTTTTATTGTTGGTACGATTCGTATGAACATCACGACGCTGCCAGCTAAGTATGTGCAAATGAATATATGATTGGTGAGGAAATTCTAGGCTGAACTCACTTATTGAAATCACCGTCATCGTGCCGCCAGTCACGTTCGCGTTCACGTTTCTGGTGTTGGCTCTGGTCATGATTTTTCTTCCCTTTCTTCCCTTTTGCACGGTGGTTTCGGTGGCCATTTTTGGTATTGTTATTATGATTCTGACTTTGGTTTTGATTCTGATTTTGGGCATCACGTCGGTCAGGCGGGCGCCATCCGGGGGCAGGTTCCCAATTTCGGTCCTCTGAAGGTGGGTCTATAGGGTTGTCTTTGTGGTTGTCTTCCCTCCAGGTCTGGCCCCGGTTTTCCCGACGAGTCTCCCATCCGTTATCACTCTTCCACTTCTGTCCCCCTCCTTGGTTTCGGTCATCCCGTCGCCAGCTGGATGAGTCACGTTCGACGTATCGCTCTTCCGTCGTTGTTCTAGGCTGTACACGACCATCTGAACCCCAAGCAGTGTACGAACCTGATCTATCATTGTAGGAGGAGGAACTTCGCCACGTTGGAGGTGGAAGTTCAGCATAGGAAGAGGATGGATAGGAAGGTTCATAGTGCCGTGCCCAGTCTTCGCCCGATTGTTCATATCGGCCCTCATTATTTCCTCGGCCGGTCCAACCCTCGGTCTCTCTTGAGTCAACCATTTCATACTCATCTCTTCCGTTACGCAGGTATGCATCAGAGGGCGGATACTCATATCTGTCGTTTGCGTCTGCAGAACGCCATGAGTTCGCATGGCCTCGAGAAGAAGAGGCGTCTCTTTCTGTGTCATAATGACTTCTATGAGCTGCTGAGGGTCTGTAATTATCGCCTTGGCGGCGCAAGTAAGAGTCATTGTACAATGAGTCGTCTGCTGCAGCCCGAGTTGCAAGCAGACGATCATCGTCTTGTCCTTTATTGTTGTTGTTGTTGTTGTTGTTATTGTTGCTGCTGTTGTTGTTGCGATTTCGCTTGTTACGGTTGTGAGAGGGCATGAAGAAGTATTAGCAGAGTCAAAGGAGTTGGCGTCTGAGAATGAGAGAGTGAGAAGTTACGTGTGTCGTTCCGATTTTGCAGTCGTACTAGCCCCACAATATAGTACGCGCACAGTCAACACAATCCCAAGGCTTAACCAAGAGTACCGTAGTCCAAGTCAGCGAAGGGGCGGCGACGAAAGTAATTGGTGACTGAGAGCAATATATGTACACGATATGAGCCCAGGCAACGAAGTTGAACTAGAAAACTTACATAACCGCAAAGTAGGAAAGCAAAAGGTCGATGTTGAAATCAAGTCTTGAAGCTTGACCTGGGACAAGCGGGTTGTATCCGAAAGGCAGAACTTCTAGTTGCCTCTTCGTCGAACGGACGACGTACAGGTAAAGCCAGCAGGCGCCGTCAATAGATCACTGGCCAAACGCAGCCAGAGGTTCAATGTGAACGAAAATGCAAAGACAGTCTCATTGACCTATAAATGATACGAAATCTACCAGTAATAAACCATTCAAGTTCTGACATGCAATGAAAACGAGATAGAAGTCAATTGCAATCCTTGAGTTTGAAGGTGTGGTGGGATAAACACTTGTCGGAAGCTTCCACCACCAAATTTGTCCTCGTTCATATCACCTCCTCAACTTCGAAACAAATACACAACCATGGTTGATGCTACACCAATCGAAAAATTACAATCGTACTATCAAGGTAATACAATGGTTAGGTCATTGTAGATTGCACGGCCCACCCTCTCCTTGATCGTTGGCGGCAAGCGCAGCTCTAATCAAAGCTATTTGACCCCGAGTGATGAGACGTCGACTATTCCGGCTATTGACCTCCAGGATATTCTGAGCTCTATCCATCCTGGAATAAGTACTTGGTCCGTTCACAGGGCTGAAAAGCTAACACGCCTGTCAACGAAACTCTCAGTGGCGAGGGATAATGCTATGGCTCACCTTAACAGTGGAGTCGATGCCTGAAACAGCAACGAGAGGTAGGTGAGGATGACCCTCAATGACATTTACAATGCTCCCATCTCCCTCGTATATGCCATGAAGGTTGCCTGTGGCCTTATTCCAGATGAAGAAGTTCCCTTCGTCTGAGCCAGATGTAACGTATTCATCTTCGGGACCAAGGAAATTTACTGCGAATATTCTTCAGCAACGGGCGCGCGTGCCTAACGGAAAGCTCACCATCTTTAACCGTTTCTAAGTTACATGCACCAGCAAATCGTCTCCGAGGAAGGACTATCGGAACACTTGGGCGGTAATCAGGGTTGTCTTCTTCGTTTATCATATTATTGAGGCTATAGTCGTCCTCATCCTCGTCATCTCGTAGATCAGAAAACGATTCGGGATATGATAAGTCCATCTCTTCGGTTCCTCTCATCGCTGTCGGATTGATCCCGGAGATTTGGGATTCATCCGACAGTATTGGTATTGATTCAGGGCATTGTGTATGATTCGGTGGAAGCAGAGTATGTTCACGCTGATCGTCGTCCGAATACGGGTCGTCATGTGTAGAATACAAGTAAACAGCGTCGCCACTATAAGCTGCATTTCACCTCTGAGTGTAGGACAACTTTGAGAAAGCGGGAAGGGCATACAAAGGAGAACCTGTCCCGATATATATGAACACTGTGCCGTTATATGTGATCTAGGACATACCTCGTGTCCGTTGAATGAAGACATCCTGGCCCCTGTGATATGGCATCTGTGTGGCGATTCGCTTGGGCCTTTTGCTTTTCTGCCGAATCGGCGCACGCATGTTGCCAAATCGGAACCATACATGGATGGCAGAGCACCCCATTCCTCTTCAAGAACGCGACCTACATGTCTACGATCGAAGAGATAGCCCTGTAGGTTCAAGTTAAACAGAAAAGAGATTCATTCATCACGTTGGCTTACATAGGGGGACTCGCCAGCGATAACAAATTGGTACGGTGTTAACGGAGAAAGGGCCAGCGTTGAAAGCTCATGTCTACACTTGACTAATGGCGCAGGACATGATCCTCCAGGTCCACAGGAATGTGGAACCCGTAAATCATGCTGCCTGACGCAGCCATCCTGCTGGAGAGTGAGGAGTAGTTTCGGGTAGCAATAGCAGCGATTTACCTCTGCCACAGTTAAAAATAGATCCGGGCTATCTTCAGTAACAATGCGCTTCACCCTGTTTGTATGGCAGCGCAATATGCGCGGACGCAATTGGCCTGTGCTGTACGTAGTTTCTGGTTCGCTTTGTGAATGCGCCATAGCTACGGCAGCTTCGAAGACCCGAACCTCTTTGTCTCCAGCAACCGTCGCACTTTGAGAGTGTCAACATCCAGCAATATATAACTATCCAAGGCGCTTACATTCTGGTTGAATGAGGAAGCAAGTGCGCATTAAATATATTAGCCCTATGGCCAGTTTGGATGACTGATGTACAGATGAATGGATAAGGGACGTTGTCATTCTCTGGGTCAATACGCCATATCCTGACACTGAGTCGCGAGTGAATCCAAAGCCACTGTCCCGAGTGAAATATCCGCACGTTCTGTCATCCCCTCCGCTAAGAAGGGCCTGACCATCGGGAGTCCAACTTAAGGCGTTGACACATCTTCACCCAAATTGTATTAGACGTGTGGGATGATATCATTTGAGAACGCACGCACGATAAATGTCCGTAACTGTCGTCCCCTAAAACATTAACTTGGTCCAGAGGTCGCTTAAAGCTATCAGCTAGTGAATAGCGCCAAAAACGCTCTGTCTTAGACGATAGCGGGGGACTTGAACTGAGAAATGATGTTGGCCGAACTGTTTTCGAAGTCATGGTAGGTGGGGAACATAGATGAACATTGTAGATCCTTTGTATTGAACCGGAAGCGCTCAAGTCATTTAAACTGTAGACGGCCCGAGCTTCTGTTTGGTAACCTTCGTCCCAGCAAACAACCTTCACTGACAACAACGCGAACCTTCAACGCGAAGCTGGCCGGAACACGACTGCGAAATGGATATCGATAAGCTATTCAAAGTAACTGCAGTTTTTCAACTTGTTTACTTGCGTACTCATTCAAAATGGTGTTAGGTCCCTAAACTCCCAACTGGCGGGAATAAACGTAAGATGCCAGACAACCCAACACCAGAAATGCTCAAGAAGATGCGGTTGGACGTACCTGCTTCCACGAACAGTAGTGCCACTCCGTCATCAAAGGGTAAATCTCGCGCAGTCACTGTGGAGGAGGTGGATGACGAGGATGGTGGTGGTCGAGGCACTTTCGCACCAGGCGGGGATGCCGACTACTTTGCGGAGGAGGACGACGAGGGACGCTTTTTTGGCGGCGGCTTGACGTCGGAGCAAAAGGAGATCCTTAATATATTTGACGGCGCAATTGAAGAAGGGGTTCAGGAAGACGTGAGTGGCTGATTTTATATTAGAAATTTCCTAATGATCCAATGCTAAATTAGACATTGTCAGCTTGAAATCATGTCGCTCGCAGCCGTGAAAAGGATGCTACTGCGCTTTGAACGAGCGGCAAATAAGAATCAAGACCAACGATCCAAATACCCCGATGACCCTACTAAGTACGTGACAACATCACTAATGACATCTGCACTCACAGAAAGTCCTGTTGCCAAGATTCATCGATTCAGAAGCAGACTTGGATGCTGCGCTAAAGTCCCTGCTTCCTCTTGCACAGTCGCCCATCATTGCTTACCCTGAGTTGGTCGAGAGTGGTGCAGTTAAGACACTTATTGGCCTTTTGGCCCATGAGAATGCGGATATTGTCATTGACGTTGTGGAGGTCATTCAGGAGCTGACGGATGAGGACGTTGGAAACGAAGGTGAGGATGAGGATGAAGTGGAGAATAATCAGGAGGCACTCCGAATTCTTATAGAGCACCTTGTCAGTCCTAGCCACCTCAATATTAATACAACGTTATACTCATTACATTGTATAGCTGGACAACGCCATCTTGGAACTTCTAGTAGATAATCTTGGACGACTGAACGAGTCAGAGGACTCAGATAGGCAAGGAGTCTTTCATATCCTTGGTTAGCTAGTTGTCAATCTCTGTGATGACGATGTTGACCTTGTCAGTATCTAGGTATCTTCGAAAACATTCTCGGATTCAATCCAGACCTTGCAACTGACTTGGTCTCCAAAACTAAAATACTGCCGTGGCTGCTGAATCGCATACAGTCAAAACGATACGACGAGAATCGCGGATATGCGGCGGAACTACTCTCCATCCTCCTTCAAAACAACCCTGCTAACCGCTTAGCATTCGGTAAGCATGACGGCGTAGAGGCTTGCCTGAAAGTTATATCTGTATGCTTTTTGCATAGCTTCGTTGCAGTCTCCCCACTAACTCTTGCCTCAAGCAATACCGCCGGAAAGATCCTGCTGACGGGGACGAAACCGAATTCTTGGAAAACATCTTTGATGCGTTATGCTCAGCTTTGATTGAACCTAGTGTCAAAGAATTCTTCCTCACGGCTGAAGGGCCGGATCTAATGGTCTTGCTAATGAAGTAAAGTCTCCACATGTACATTCCGGAATACCTACTGAATTGCAGTGCAGGGAGAAGCTGAAGTCACGGCCAAAGGCCATCAAATGCCTGGATTATGCAATGTCAGGCATCACAGGAACTGCTATGTGTGAAGCCTTCGTGGAGGCACTGGGTCTAAAGACCCTTTTCGCCGCCTTCATGGGCAAGGTAACCTTTTCCTGCCCTCGATCAGAGTGTACCTTCTCATACATATGTAGGCGTCAAAAAAGCAGAAAACAGGCCCTCCACCACCTGCGTCGGAAGATACCCAACACATCCTTGGTATAATATCTTCCCTGTTTTCAAGCCTTCCTTCCGAATCAGCAGCCCGAATTCGGTTACTAGCAAAATTCGTGGAGAATACATACGAGAAAGTCGATAGACTTCTTGACGTTCGAGATTCTGCTCACAGTCGGCTGAAAGCCACGGATGCGGAGATCGAACGACAAAAGAAGGTATGCTTTCGCCAATAAGTGACTATTTGAAGGATTCGCTGATTAGATAAATGCATAAACAAATACAGGCACTGCTTGCTGACGGTGAAGAAATCACATCTGAGGAAGAGAACGCTTGGTATCTACGCCGACTTGATGGCGGACTCTTTACTTTGCAAACGGTTGATTTTATCCTTGCGTGGCTAATATTGGAAGATGACGGGGTTCGTCAGATTTCTTGCGTTACTTTTTTTACTCTTCTAAGCTGTTTCTCCAGATTCGCGATCACACGCAGAAAATGCTTGCACGCAAAAATCAAACAACTGAGGATATCGTACGAACACTGCGAATATATTATGATAACGTCGAGGACAACCCGGAGGAAATGCAGGTCGATGGCGAGAAAGGCCCAGAGAGACCACTCTCCCAAAAAGAGATACTTCAGGGCCTAATTTCCGCACTAAGTGGCGATTCGAAAACATAATAATATATTGTGGACACTATATAGCTAATTCTTTACTTTTATGACGGAGGCATTCCCGCGGAAACTGTGAGTGCTGTTGACGCGAATAACATATCTAATGCGCCTTTCGTTTTGATGAGGGCCTTTTGAAAACGGATCTCTGCAGCTACTTTTTTCTGCAGTCGCAGGAAAAGCGAATCCATAAGCGGTGACTGGCCCAGGACCGGGCTATACATGTCTAGATGTAGAAGTTGAGGGGGTTGACTATAACGTATAAAATTATGCTTACCTATGAGGAAAGTCGCTACATCACAGACAGTCTCACCGAAGCGGGGATCAGTAACATATTTAATCAAAAACCGTAATATTGGTTCCAGGAGCACGTCATCTCTTCCAGAAAGTGCAATCTGGAGGCCATCGCGAGCAATCAGCTCTTGTATGAGGGAGAAAGTGGTAGTCGGAGGCACTTGCTATAGGAGCACGCCCTGCAATCAGAAGCTATAATGCCGAGGAAGATAATATCGTACCTTGCGCAGTACTGAATCCAAAGCTGCAGAATACTTGAAATTCTTGAGAAGTCTATCATATTCTTTAAGCCGTTTACTGCGCTTGCTCTCCACTCGTAACTCGTCCTCATCGCCAAGCGGTTTTGGTTGAGCCTTGCCTCTGACAAGACCTTGACCGATGGGTATTGAGTTCGCGTTCAGAAAGGACTCGTAAGCCCCTGTGCGCAGAGCTGCAGAAGAAAGAAGGTCCGCTGAGGAGGCTTCTGATGCCTTAGGTTGGCGTCTGCGCACGGAAAGTGTTCCATCAGACATGCCCGCAGCGATGTGGGTCTCGTCTGGCTGCAGCATAAATTAGTATGAATAGAACCTGGATTATAGAATGTAGATACGTACAGAAACAGACAAGCATAATAATGGTGCTGGATATCGCATAGTATGAACTACCTTGTACGTGCTGACATCGTACACCTTGACCATATGGTCTAAACCGCCCGTTAGCAGTCGACTGGCGCTCGAATTGAAAGTAAGCGCTGTGACTGTCTTTTGGTGGTTAGATAGCGCACGTATACACCGACCACCCGCGACGATATCCCAAACACGAAGGATAGGCCCTGCCGAAGACAATGCAGCGGTGCCAGATGGAAACATCAATACTTGTTCGATGGGACTGTTGACGGAAGTTTGCTCGCCCCTTCCCATCACCATTTCACACCTATTTGACCGAGAGTCAAAGACTCTGACAGTTGAATCGTATGAACCTGTAAGGATGATGTGCGGATTCGATTGCGAAATGTGACCCGTTCGAACGTAATCCGTGTGGTCAGAGAATGTGTTTAAGGCAGATTGAGAGGAGACGTCCCATAGTTTAACAGTCGTATCATCAGAACAAGAGAGTACTTGTGTTGGTTTCAGCGGGGAGAAGCGGGATACATGGACTGGTTGTTTATGAGAATCCAGAGTTCGGAGGATTGCTCGGGAATTGACGTCAAAGACCTATAAATTTGCAAAGCACCTTTAGTGAGTAAAATCATGGATTAGCTACAAAGGGTAAGCTTTGTAGTGACACGGTGTGTATGTACCTGGATGAGACCGGAGTCGTCTCCTGCAACGATGAGCTTTCCGTCTCCACGGAAAGACGCGCTCCGAACGACTTCTTTAAATCTAGATATTGTTTTCGTTACTTTTTGTGTGCGCGGTGCATATATCTGAACACGGGTAGCAGCCGTGACGGCGTATCTGTGTGGCCGCGAAGGAGAAAAATGGACAGAAGTGACCGGGGCATATTCCTTGACAAATACTGGATGCTTGAATTGGCGCCAATATCGAGACTCAGGACTGTGTTTCGTTGGTGCAACTCGAGGATGCGATTTTATGATCACAGGCTGATAGTCCATGAAGCTCGGTGGTCACTAGCACACTAGCACTGACAAAATGACCAGGAGAAATTTAATGCACGTGATCTCAGAGATAATCGATCACAGTAAACAGGAGAGATTTTGAGTTGTGCTCTTTTTCTACTACCATCATCTCTCCCATCGCTCTCTGTCTTTTTAATTTTTTATCTCATAAAATAACAAGATGCTGTTGTATAGTGATATTATCACTGACGACGAGATGTTCTCCGATGCCTTCCCCGTGTAGGTATCGCCCGTTAGCCCATTGAACAGGACTAATGATGCTCGATAGGAAGGAAGTCGAGGGCATTGCTTATGAAGTAGACTGTACAATGATTACCGTGAAACCCGGCGCCGATGTTGATATCGGTGATTAGATGAAATCATCACATAGCAATGACCTCTGATCGATTGTATATAGGTGCTAACCCATCTGCGGAAGAGCAAGAAGAAGCTTTGGAAGAAGGCGCCACCACCGTCAACAATGTTGTTTATTCTTTTCGACTCCAATCGACTTCATTTGACAAGAAGTCCTATTTGACCTACCTCAAAGTGCGTCCTCGTATCTTATCTACCTCTTGGTTGGCATCTGACGTAACCGTAACCCAGGGCTACATGAAGGCCGTAAAAGAAAAGCTCCCTACTGATCGTGTGGCCGACTTTGAGAAAGGTGCCCAGGCCTTTGCCAAAAAAATTGTCGCTAACTTCAAGGACTATGAATTTGTATGTCCGACTTACCTCCTTTTATGAACCACATCAATACCCCTCATTTAGTACACCGGTGAATCCATGAACCCTGACGGGATGGTTGCACTACTCAACTACAGAGAAGATGGTGTTACTCGTCAGTGCAAATCATGCTGCTTAGCCTAATTATCACTGACCTTCAGTTCATAGCATATTTCACGTTTTGGAAGGATGGGCTCAAAGAGATCAAGCTGTGATGGATTTATTATATCTGGAGAGTTATTCCCATTTAGCCAATGCTTCGTAGTAGACGACGGGATCACGCGTGGGGTAGTTGATTGAAATGATTGTGTACACTGCTTGTTCATACCGTCATGGATAGATGTTGTAGAAATACAAAAAGCATCGATAGGAACGAATGGACCAAGAGGCTATCACATTAATGTGAGGATCCTCTTTGTATCTGCTGATCCCGTTTGGCGCGATAGAAATCAGAGAAAGAGAGCCTGATGCCGAGGAACCTGCAATCAAGATCCGTATGGCTCTGCAACGATTGTGCGATAGTATGAACTCGTTCTGAAAATGTCGCTCCATATTCCTTCACTTTCTGACAGATCTTGTGTAGATCTTCAGATTTATCAGTGCTGTAGTCGCTCTCAAGCCCAGTGATTACTCCCTAAACAAAGTCAATCAGTGGAGACGAGAAGCTAAGTCTAAATAGGAATGTACGCGGTCATTATCTAGACCTCGATCCCGGCGTGCGGACTCCGATAAACAGTAATTGTAGAACGTGTCCTACCAATCCGTTAGATGAATGAATGAAGCTACATAACCGTTGAAAGGTATACCATCGTATCTCGGAACTGCAAGATGTCAGTAAAAACCTCTTTTACTTGATTAAGAATGGCGTGCTAAAACAAAAGTTGAGCCAAAGTCTCTTGGTTAACATAATAGCGAACCTCTTTTCCTGCCCTGGGACTAATGAGGAGAACTTTCTTTACCATACGATCTAGATACGTCCGGTGGGCATCAATCATAGCATCAAGATCGCCTTCTTTCTTATTGAGAAAATCACATAGCGCCTTCCAAGAACATTCAATGACCTCGAGTTGACAGTAAGCCTGCATTTGACGTATGAAATGCACCATCTCTGCCATAGCAGTGCGAATGCGATGCCATTCCGGTTCCAAGTCTTCTCGCTGGGTCAATTCTCGAGTAAAGAGGAGTCTTAAGTAGAACTTACCAGGGACTCGTAAAAACGACCGCACATCCTTTGATGCACGTATCCACCCAATACTTAGTGCACTCTCCACTCGTTTCATCTGCCACAGGTGTGAGAACAGTTGTAGGTATTTGACCATTGAATCGGGATCGACAACGGTATCGAGTGGTGGGTCGATCTTATACTCAAGAATAAAGACGTCCCACCCGATCTCACCATGCGAGTATTCAAGCATGCGTGCATCGAGACGACGAAGCACATCTGGTGAATCGTGCTGTGCATTGGAGGAGCGTATAGCAGTTTCAAGGGTCGCAGTCAGATTGTGGCGATAAAGCGTATTAGCCGGCCGACGCAGGGATGGACTACTAAGATGTGGATCACTTGCTTGACGACAAGCGGAAATATACTTACGCTAACGCTTCCATGAGCTGGTCAGCAAAGTCGCCATGACCCAGTAGTAAGTACTGTTTGAGTGCCTTCAAATGGTGCATAAGTTTAAACTTATCGAGGAACACGTCGAACAATCGGCCGCTGGCAACTTGATACGCGGCATCGATAGACCTTTCAAGACCGGTTATGTCATTGTATTTCAGAGCTACAAATGGTATGAGTTGACTGATGCCTCTGAATTCGAGTCTACGTACAGCCTCCCGTATTGTTCATTTTCTCTCTTGTGGCAACCCAGTCACTATCATGGCAGCTATACCGGATGAAATTCAAGCTTTTTCCCGTTGAAAATATCTGACAAACGATAATTGCATCAGAATTCACGATACAAACCATCGGCGCCAGTATACCTTGCGACCGAATGTCTCACCAACGAACATAGGCAACATCTGTTTCTGGAACTGGTATTTGGCTTCCCATAGCTTCAAGCCGCTTTCCCTTTCCCCACTGATATCTTCGGTATCATTGATCAGCCCCCCAAAGCCGCCATCACTCGAGAGTTGGCCGATCCCTCCGGTAAGTGATGATGGATGCGCGTACTGTACTAAGGATGGATCCATAGCTACAAAGAATTCTGAGAAGGGGTCATATAGTTCCCCAGAAAAGAGCCACTTGTGGAGTGTCGCGAAAAAAGGTTTGGATACCTGAGAAGATATAGCAGACTCAGATTATCACCCCTTAGTGAGTAAAGTCAAGGTACTTACATCTTCCAGTAGCTGATCAGTAAATTTTCGTACGAAGGGATCGCCGTTCTCGGTATATCCATGGATGATATTGACTAGTGCGCCGCCGTGAGAGTCTGCCAACGAAAATTGAGTGGAAATTCGTACATCAACGAAGCGCACTTGAATGACCTCGAGCACTTTCCACGCATATACTCATCATACGCATCCTTAAGCGCCAATCATTAATCCATACATCTAAGCGACGCAATGTCAATCCTATCTCTCCCTCCCGAATATCCAATGCAACCGACGGAGCGGTGACAGACATTTGAGATTCGAGGACAGCGATGAACCGATAATATTCTGTCAACCTTGCTTGCAGATGATGACACAGGCTCTGCTCAATCATACCCATCTCAGCAACATTTTCGCGCTCTTTGACGTATCTATCAACGCGATTGTACAGATATCCAACCTCGGAAAGTCGGTGGATGAGTGCCTTCGTGGCTGATGCGATCTCATGTTTCTGGAAGGCTGATGAGAAGAAGACATGTAAGAGTTGAGTCAGTTCGCTTACTGGATCGTTGACGAAGACGAGTTCGTGGACTAGTTCGGCACCGGGATTGCCGTGCGATGAGAAGTGAACGTATTTACCAGAGATGCCTTGTAGGAGGTATAACGCATCACGGAGTAGATATTGTTCGGGCAGTGGAGTTCGGCCTGTGAATTGAGGTCTGCTAGGTTCGCTCAATGCATCGAGGCAGTTGGATTACTCACCTATCTTTGACCGATACTCGCTCAACAATTGGGCCTTTGATTTTCCCTTCACGTTAGTCGGCGCTGAGGGATCGGCTGGTGTTTTAGGTGCGCTCGAAGACTGCGGACGTGGTGGTGGTACGTCGAGGGAAGGAAGGAATGCAGGAAGAATAGCTTTCGGTGGCTGCGACGAGGCTAAGGAGTGGAGAAATTGAATGGCTGCATGCTTTCGTGTTAACACAGACTGGATGACACTGTTAGCGTAGGAACTCGTAGGAATATCTATTCATCTGCGCACCTGGTCCAGCAAGCGTGAAAGCAGATTTGTGAACTTGATTGATGATGAACCCGAGGGGGAATGCTGCAGGACTAGATCACAATATGATTGCAAGGACAGTGTAAAAGCGGAGGGACATACGATGCCTTTTGACTAATGTAGTCAGATGCCCTAAGTCTGGGTCATAGCTTTGGCCAATATGGCTAGGGGAACAACTCCAAGGTCAAGATTCGCAGCAAGCAGGAATTCGGTGTATCACACCTGCGGAGTATGTCTTGACAGTGGGCAACGAGATCTGTTTTCAGGGATTCATCATCTCGTGCTTGCGGAACGATACTAGAAACGAGGAAGTCGAGGTCTCGAGATAAACTGGCCATAAAAACAATAAGCCTTGGATTGAATTTGAACGCGTTCAAATCATACGCGAATGAGTCAAAGCATCACATGATCAACTTGTGCAGTATTCAAGACTTGCAAAGTTAGATTATTATAATACGATGAAATAGAATTTTGGTGTACAAAACTGCTACGAATGCTATGATTTATAGAGCTACAGCTCATCATGTGCCTCAGGTGTCGACTCAGCAGCTGGTGCCGATGAAGCAGGAGTCTCAGCAGCCAACGGTGTTTGGGCCTCATCAGCCGCCGCAGCAACAGGCTCTTCCTTGGGGAACTCAAGCTTGTTCTTAGCGTGCTCCTCGACAAAGGCAACCAAGCTCTCGAGCGTACGGTCACCATCGTAGTCAATGAAGTCACGGGTTCCAGCTGGCTTGAATTTGATGGTAGGGAAACCAGCGACGCGGAAAGGAACTGATGGTGGGAGGTCGTTCTCCTGTGCCTCCATTTTGGCACTAAAGGACCGTCAGCTTTGGTGTGATGTATAAGAAGTATAATAGACGTACATGACGATCTTGTCCTTGAGGGGAGCGTATTTCTCACCAAGGGAGTCCCAGGTAGGCTTCAAGCGCTTGCAGTGTCCACACCTTGTAAAGGACTGATGAATACGAGTTATTTGGGAAGACCAAAAAATGACTTACCAGCTAGCGTAAAGCTCAAGGAAGACGTCCTTAGAGTCGTCGAAAACAATCTCTTCGAATTGCTTGCCAACAAGGTTGAAGACGGGTTCTTCCTGGGTCTCAGGGATGGGTGCGCTCTTGAGGGCAGGCTCGAGCTTGCCATCAAGGTACTGCTGAATCCAATCGGCTGCGAGCTCAGGAGTAACTTCCTTCGATTGGTCAAGGGGGTACTTGAGCTGAAGCTTCAAATCCTGGACGACGAAAGCGGGCCATTTTGCTTCTAAAACGTTCAAAGCCTTGGCGTGATCACCGAACCTGATAGCATCAATCCACACGAAGTTCATCTTAGACTTGTACTTCTTCGCAACGGGTCGGAGGGCTTCAATGTGGGCTTCCTTCTTCTCGTCGGAGGGGTCAAGGAAGAGGTAGGCGAGGGGTTTCGGGCTGTTGGCGTAGATAGCGTAGTTCTCGCCGCTGACTTCGTCAATGACAGGGACAATGAGTTCGCTAAGCCATTCCTCCAATTCCTTGGACGTAACGGCGGAAACGGGAAGGGGGTATTCGGTCTTGGGCTCATCAAAGCTACGGTAAACAACGATAGCTGGAGGCGTAACTCCTGCGGCAGCGATGGCATCCTTATCAGTAGAGAGGCCAAAGAGGTAGTCGTCACGGTGCTTCTCGGCAACTGCACTGAATTCAGGAGCAGGTGCGTCCGTTGACGAGGCGAGGTAGGCGATGGCGACAAGTTTATCAGCCTTTTTGATTTCTTCGTGGTTGGCAGCGGTGACTTCAGAGACAGCAGGGAGGGACTGTCTAAGGTACGAGTTAGAATGTGTCCATGATATACAAGATACAGAAGGGTAACTCACTTTACCATATAGCTGATAATACCATCAGCTTTGCGTGGGCCACTATAATCATTGGCAGAGCCATTTTTGAAGACCTTGAGGGTGCTGCAAATAGTTCGATACAGGGCTACAGGCGAAGAGAAGCACGCTTACGGGTATCCTTGGACTTCATGGGACTGACAAAGATCAGGTTCATCGACACAGTCGACTTTAGCCAATTTGATGTTCTTCTCCTTCAGAGCTGTCGCAGCCTCCTCATAGTGGGGTGCAAGAGCTTTGCAGTGTCCACACCTGTAGGGCGCCGTACTTAACACATCAATAAAGTCCTACCATCAAGATACTTACCAGGGAGCAAAGAATTCAACAAGAATTAGAGGTTCAGGGTTAACAACGGACTCAAAGTTGGATGCGGTCAAGCTTATAACGTCTGAAGCACCCTCGGCGGCAACCAGTGTGGCCAGCACGAGAGAGAGTCCGGGTGACAACACAGAACGAAGACGCATTTTGAAGGAGGAGGAGGGAGGAGGAGGGAGAGCTGTAAAATCGAGAGCGGGCACCAGGGGTCTTATAAATATTGTGACACGACAACTGACACGTAGACACGTATATAATTCGGTTTATGCCCGGATTAGGAAAAGCTGAGACCCTCTATGACCGGGTCATTTCAGCCCTCAGAATTCTCAGAATTGTGCCAGCGAGTTCCCTCTCATCAGTTGGACGTGTCATGAAATGGAATTTGTATAGAATCCGAATTCATTCCAGACACAATAAGCCGAATACACATCGAATACAAGCAGAATACAACGCTATAATTGACCTAAGTCAAAGTCACTTCCTCGTTCACGACCGCTCAGGTATTTCTTCATGCCTGGCTTAAACTCTCGAGGCGGCGGAAAGTCGGAAACCGGAAACGTATGTGGGCCTGCGTTTGGGGGTGGAGAAGGAACTAGGGGAAATGCTTACTCAAAATGTCATGTGGCGTAAGATGAATAAAACATACTTTTCCGTCTGCCATGTATTCCATTCAGAGTACCACCTGGCAGTGTATTCCTGTTGGCACGTATAGGTGGAGGGGGCGTTGGGTTGCTAGCTGATAAAGTGCGGGAACGGGGAGGAGGTGGCATTAGTGATGATCTTATCTCACCAGGAGAGGGGGAGGGGGGTTTGGCTGCAGGCTCAGACTCTGACAAAGCCCGAGCCCGAGCGGGTGGTGCTGGAGGTACCGATCCGTTGGGCCTCCTCGCAGGAGGCGGAGGCACGGTTCTGGCAGGCGATGCGTTGATAGTACTCGGTGGACGCGGGGGTGGCGGAGGTGCAGCTCGGCCCGGTAATGTAGGGGGCGGAGGGACCTTCCTACTGGGACTGGGAGAAGAACTGACATGCGAGATAGCTCGGGGTGGAATGGCAGGGACAGCGCGTGACACAGGTGAAGGACGTGTGGGGGAGTCATCGCGGGAAGGAAGTGACGGAGGCAGGCGACTCGGGGCTATGGGGGGGCTACTTGTTCGTGGTGGTGGTACGGGTCTGCTGGGAGGTGCAGGCGCTAATGGGGTAGGTGGGACACTACGAGCTGGTAGCGACGGACGCGTTGAAACCGGAGAAGGAACTGGTCGACTTGGTGGAGCGGGGGAAGGAGCAGGAGGAGGTATTGGGCGACTAGGAGGTGCAGGTGACGGGATTGGACGACTAGGAGGTGCAGGTACCAACGTCGTAGGTTTAGCAGGTGTAGGGCGTAAAGGGGGGGCAGGCGATGCTGGCTTCGGAGTAGGAACAGCACGAGTTGGGGGTAAAGGTGCTGAAGCGGTCGGTGTAACATCTCGCTTGGGTATTGACGGTGGTTTGCCCAAAGTTGGGGGTTTAGCTGTCAGGAGGATTCATAAGTACTCGAGAGCGATAAATATGAACATCCACGTACCCAAATTATTTTGACTAGCAGGCTTTAACTTAGGCATACCGCCAGCGAAGAGACCGCCTAGCTGAGGGGGACCACCACCGCCCGCAGCAATGGCTGAGACTCCGCCTCCTCGTCCACTACCACCTCCCCCGCCTCCGCCTCCTTTGGCGGCGTCAATAATGGGTGCACTACGGTCATTGGTTTCTGCTTTTCTGAGCTTCTTTCCGGCTTGAATCTGCTGTAGAAGCGCACTTGAGGCCATGGTTGTTAGTTTCACTGAGATGATTTCCAAAGTGATAAATGATTCAAAAGGAAATTTGAGTTAGCGCTCGGAATCACGTGATGTCCAATAACTAGGACTCAGTGACAGCCTTCGCCATTGCAGGACTTTGTTTGTGTCCCCCACTACCCATCCATACTCCCAGCCGACAAAGACGATGGAGGCGCCATCGGTGGCAGATTTGGAGAGGCAGGCAGCCAGGCTTGCTGATCCAGGAATTGGTATGGTGCTACCATCTCTACAATAGCACGTAAGCTGACTAGGTGTTTCTTATGAAGACCTCAAAACGAAGCATGTACTTGCGTGCGAGGTTCAGGACATGCTTGATACCATTCGTGAATCAGACTCCACTCGCGTACTCCCACAAATAATCCCCGCTATCTTGGATCTCTTGCGTTCTACAGAAATTTCGCTACAGAAGGATAGCCTCGAACACAACTTTCGGCGCGTCCTTTTGGAAATTGTGCACCGGCTACCAATCAACGACACAATTCGCCCACATGCCGTTCCAATTTCTAACTGCATCCTCAATGTTATACGCTACGACAACGAAGAAAATTGTGTCAACGCTTGTAAAATATTGATCGACAACACCCGGGCCTATCGAATGCTCAGTGAAGAGTTCTTGAACGACTTCATGACTATTTTCCAACAATTCTTTCCCAAACTTCAGGAGCTTTCCCAGCAGTACCTTTCAGTGGACTCCATGCAGGTTGACACTAGCACCTTGATGCCTGGCTTGCGCAGCTTCAAGCTATTTGCGGAAATGGGCATGACCATAATGATGTTTATACAGATGCATCGCAACCTCTGCCTCTCTGCAGTGCAAACAACCATGCCTTCAGTGCTGGAGGCGGTGAAGATAGAAGCTCCCGCTCAGAAACAAGCCAGAGAAGAGTTTGAAGCAACGGGGGAATTCTGGTCTGGAATGGCTCCGACTATAAAGAACGCTCAGGTGTACAATGATTTTGTGACGGCTCAAGTGAAAGTGCGTTCCACATCGTTTCTCGCACCAGCAATATCGCATAGTCATATATATAGTAGATGGTCTCCTACCTTGCCTATGGTATGAGGATGTTCGACCAGTTCAACTCTTATGGGCCTATCGTTATTGTCGCGGCATTGCGAATACTCCAAGACTGCCCAGCTCATGCTATTGCTCTACGAAAGGTTATAGTCCCTCATCACCGCGCTACCTGAGTACTCATTACCTTTTAGGACTTGATGGTCGTATTTCGTCATCTCATGACTACACCCCATCGAAGTGCCTTGTTGAACCAGCTGGACAAACTGATTGACGAACGGGTCTTATTGGGGCCAGCCGTGGACAGCATTGAGATTCTAAGGTTTGTGATCCCTCACACTCTATCAATGTCATCTTAATCGATTGTATCTTCAGAGTGAACGTATACGGCGCAACTGCTGATCTTGTTCACCACCTCCGGAGTGAGCTGACCCTACCTCAGCTCGAAAAAGTCATCCATGTTTTTTCTCGACACCTCCACAATGCCTCCCTTGGCAGTCCTTTGCATACTTTATTTGCAAAAATGCTATTCAACCTCATCGACGTTATCACGACAAAGGAGCCGGCCCAAGGAGCCGTCCGTCTCTTGTGTCTGATGTTCGAATCTTGCTTGGAACGGCTTGAAGCTCTCGCAACTTTTCTGGTTCAGATTGGCTTGACCCAGGAACGCAAAAAAGAGGGCAGTGAACTACCTGAAATCGTGGCGATCGAAAAGGCGAGGCCTATTGGCGGGTCAATACCGTTAATAGAGAAACCAGAAGAATCTTTACCCGGTACGTAGCCCTGCTGTTCCAATCATGCCTAGTATCGATTACCTTGTTAGAATGCCGTCTTTTCTTCCGAGCCCTCCTGCATGGGTTCCGCGTTTGCCTCGCTGCATTGCGCAAAATCGATGATTCTGCGCTTGATGGTACCCTGATATTCCGATTTTTCGAAAGCTGTGTGCGGTGCATGTCGTTGTTTGAGCCGGATCCCCGCATAACTGAACAGAATGATGCTATCGACTGGATAGCACCAGTCCTTCTTGAAATCAATATGCATGTATTTCAAGAGGTATGGACTCAGAAAATCGACTTCTTTTTCCAGTGCGCGCAAAAACGCATCGTGCTCCTGAACATTTGTCAGTTCCTGTTGAACAGGGAACAGACATCACCCACTCTCTTGGCAATAATCCTGAAGTATCTCATGGATAAATTGCCATTCCTGGGTGATTATGATGACTTAACCGCAGCAGCGACTATTAGGTTGTTCAAGATGGCTTTCGCGGCTGTATCAGCCCACCCCTCTACCAACGAACCGATTCTGGCCTCACATTTAGCAAAACTATTAATGGACTGTTTCCCTTTGGCAGCGAGAGCCACGAAACCTACTCACTATTTCCACCTCCTACGCGCCCTCTTCCGAGCCATTGGTGGCGGGGGTGGGCGCTTCGAACTATTGTTTAAGGAGGTACTGCCACTACTCCCCGAAATGTTGGAAAACCTCAACCGTCACCTCCTTGCTTCCGATGGTCCCACTCGGGACATGATCGTCGAGCTGTGCCTCACTGTGCCCCTGCGCCTCACAAATCTGATTCCCTATCTATCATACCTCATGCGCCCTCTCGCACTTGCCCTCAAGGGCAGCCCCGAGCTTGTTTCGCAGGGCCTACGCACCCTTGAACTATGCATCGACAATCTTACTCCCGACTTCCTTGATCCTACTCTGAGTATCGTCCTTCGTGAGCTGATGGAGGCGTTGCATAGCCATCTGAAGCCACTGCCAGCCAATCATCTGACCGCACATACCACAATCAGGATTCTAGGCAAACTAGGCGGCAGGAATAGGCGCTTATTAACGAAAGAACCGTCTTTGGCGTTCAGACACCACTCACAATCAGCAAAAGTCGCTATAACCTTCAGCGGGGAGGGAGGTCAGATCGACGTCAGCGCCGTTTCAAAACTAGCAGTCCAAGTGCTAAAGCGACCATTGGCTCATGATCGGCTCAATGCGTATAGTTTCATTGAAAATTGCTGCATGATGTTGTTGCACGAGGTGAGTAATCTAGTTCTTATGCACATTACCGATACTTCATATATTCCAATGGTAGGGCGTCAAAGGTAAAAATATCCAAGACACCTACGTAATGCTTGTGCAGGGAGTTTTCGATGCTATCCATATACCAGAACTAAATACGCAAGCTGAGCAGTTCGTTCGACGGCTCTCCTCTAACATCTTTGAACTCGAGATACGTCAAAACCAAAACCGAACACCTACCAATCGTCAGCCACCCAGCCCTGCGTTCTCCGCCTACCTTGAGGCTCTACCGTATGCCTTAGCTACTGACGAAGCAGAGAAGGGTCGAAAGTCGCAAGCCCTTATCACGAACATCGTTCAGGACCTCACTAGTATGACTGACCAGCAAAACATGACAGCTCAAGATGTTATCCTATTATTGCACATGATGGCTGCCCGTTTTTCCGCGATGTCTCTGGAAGATGCGTGGATACACAAGAATACTAGTGCCATGGGCATCAAGATCCTGATCGGCTCTCAAGCCCTTGGCATTAAGTGGCTTATCGACAGGCAGATAGAATTCGTCCGAGCGCTGTTGCACATACTGAAGGATCTTCCCCCTGATCTGCCCCGAGACTATGAAGAAGTTTTGGATGTGCTACGTACCGTTATCAAGATCTGCAACTCCGGAATGGATTTTGAAGGAGCGAACGCCAAAGAATCGTACACCACGATCATCCAACTTATCAGCTTCTTCATCCCTTCTCTGTCCAGCTCAAATGCGGTAGTAAGACAGGCGAGCCAGATGTGCATCGAAATTCTTGCCGAAATTTGCCGCAAGTCCGTTGCGGAGATTATGATGCCTCATCGTGACCGCATGCTCAACGGCATTTACTCCAAACCTTTGCGGGCGCTACCGTACAGCGTCCAGATAGGTATGATAGAAGCCGTGAGATACGTTGTATGCCTCGAGCCACCTATCATAGAGGTCAATGACGAATTTCTTCGACTCTTGCATGAAGCCCTTGGTTTTGCGGATGCCGAAGACACTACGCTCATCCATCGGGCCAGCCCAAGACAAAGCGCTATCGAGGTTACGAAGTTACGGGTAGCATGTATTAAACTGTTAACGGCCTCAATGGGCATCACCGACTTCTTTGCCAGACAAACGCAGACCCGACAAAGGTGACTGTTTTACTTCATTTCTTCAAAAATCGCTCCTAACTGATTGGCTCAGAGTGACTGGTGTATATTTCAAGTCCCTCTACTCGAATGTAACCGAAGTCAAAGATGTAGCTCACGACGGTCTCCGAGTCGTTTTATTGCACCAGACAAGGCTCCCTAAAGAACTTCTACAGACCGGCCTCCGCCCCATCTTAATGAATCTGGCCGACCATAAGCGCTTGTCGGTCCCTGGCCTGGAAGGACTTGCTCGCTTATTGGAACTGCTCACGAACTACTTCAAGGTGGAGATAGGGAAGAAGCTCTTGGACCACTTTCGAAACGTGGCAGATCCTCAAATGTTGCAAGCCTCCTCCAAGCTCCCTTTGGCTGATAACGAAAACATCGCAAAGCTTGTACGGTTGGCCAACATTTTCCATCTCCTCCCGCAAACTGCAAACATTTTTCTGGAAGACCTAGCGAATGCTATAGTACAGGCAGAAACTCAGATGCACTTCTATGGCCAAAGCCCCTTTTCTGAACCACTGGCGAAGTTGATGGATCGGTTCCCTGTAGACGGGGTCGACTTCATGATGAAGCATCTACACTTTCCTCGACATCTGAGGACTATGCGGAGCATTATTCAAGCAAAGCTCGCTCCGAATATGGAGCGTGAACTCGCCTCAAGGACATCGGTCCTTATCCGGTATTGTACTCCAGGTGGGGATCCTGCCTTTGTGTATCCTGCGTTGTTAACACTTCAAGACCTGGCTCATGTGCGACCGCACTGGATCTCTGAAAACGAGTACGTTATATCGGCTCTGCTCGATTTATGGCGATCCAACAATCCCAACCCTGACCCCTCGGTCCCAATACCTCTCGAATTCACTCAGCGGCTCTCGACTATCTTGTCCATCTTCTTGAAGGCACTCGACGCTACCCCGCGAATAGACCTTCTGTTCGAGGTTATCGCTGTTTTTACGAAGACCTGGGCTATGGACGTCGTCCATGTAGCTCACTACCTGTACGGGCGTGTTGCGGCTACGGAGGACCTCATGTACCAACGCAATATTTTCATGCGATTTTTGACTTGGGCCGAAGCCCAAAATCTTTCCTGGAAAGAAAAGGCAGCCTTTATCCGATACGTGATCAGCCCCACCCTCGTTGTACTGGCTAGTCGACCCGAACAAAAGAAGGGGCTTCTGAGCAGTGACTTCGTTAACCGGATGCATCGTCTCATCTGGCATGGAACTCTTTCCCAAGAGATA
The DNA here is from genome assembly GCA_014058305.1 of Pleurotus tuber-regium. Taxonomy (NCBI): domain Eukaryota; kingdom Fungi; phylum Basidiomycota; class Agaricomycetes; order Agaricales; family Pleurotaceae; genus Pleurotus; species Pleurotus tuber-regium. The sequence goes on from JACFYU010000024.1 coordinate 1,443,492, forward strand.
GAAGATAATGTGAAGATTGAACTTCTTCACTTTACGACACTCCTGGTCCAGCATTATTCGGATTTTTTGGAAGAAGTTAGAAAAGACATAATCAAATGGGCGTGGCATCATATTATGACCACAGAAGATATGCTCGTTAAGCAAACGGCATACCTTCTTACTGCTCGGTTCTTTGCGGTCTTTCAGACGCCCCAGAAATTCATCCTCCGTGCTTGGACGGGCCTCCTTCGCCCCCCGCATACAGACGGAAAGACAACAGTACGCCAAGAGGCCCTCGCTGCTCTAGCACCATCGCTTCCGAAAGCCGAGCCGGGTGACACTGGTTTTCCTCAATGGGCTTTGACCACCCGTCGCTTATTGACAGAAGAAGGGATCACGCAGCTTCTAGTAGTTTATCACCTCATCGTCAAACATCCACAACTCTTCTATTCTGTCCGTGCGTTATTTATCCCGCACATTGTCAATTCCCTCACTAGGCTTGGCTTGTCCCCTGCAACATCTTCTGAGTACCGATTACTTTCCATCGATGTTCTTCAAATCATTTACGATTGGGAGAAGCAAGCTTTTCAAGAAGCGGTAGTCTCTGCGGGAACGGACAGAAGCGGCGTTGACAAGACATGGTCCACTCCTCTAGGATTCCGCGAAAATATAGTAAGCTACCTGGTGCGGCTCGCCATGGTGAATGACCCTCCTAACAAGCAAGTGGCTCCTCGTGCATTGGCCCTTCTGGAAAGAATGGTATGTCCGAGTGGATGGAACGACGTCACTGTTGGATTACGATTCTTCCTAAGACCTCTAGAACAGGTAAATATGTTATCCAATCGATGCGATCTCTTCTTATCCGTTAATAGGTGGAGTTGAATAATGACCCTGCATTGGCTCAGGCCGTAGCTACTGCGAAGATTCTGCAGGTTATTTCAGCCGAACAAACAGATTCCTGGTACATAAGCAATGCACCTCTCCTCCAGAAACTGGTACGAAAGGGTATGGTGACTGATGACTACAGCCTACATGACGCCTTACATCCTGTCTTTGAGCGGCTCATCCGACTCTTTCCACTTCCGAAAGATGATGAAGAGCAGCAACAAGGGGAGATCTCAGAGTTCCATACATACGTCCATTCGGCCATTACCAATGGGTTGCGCGAGACCACTGCTCTACGGGGTACCCTCTTGATGCTGAAGTCCGTCGTAACGGTCACACCCGAGAGGATCGAACCCTTTATAGTGCTTGTAATGAAATTACTCAGCAAGTTAGCTAAAGAACATCTCAGTGCCATGCCCAATGCTACCGGGTTTGAAAATGGCGTCAGGTTAATGACGCTTGTTTTCGATATTCTGACAACGTCGGTTTCCTTCCTTGCTGAACAACGACGATGGCTTCTCAGCAGTCTGGTTGCCGTTGTCGAAAAGTCTAAAAGCCTTCTCCTCTGTCGGTATGTCCTCGACCTGGCTAGGGTCTGGGCATTCCGTCAGCAGGATACTTATCCTACCATGAAAGAGAAAGCTAGCCTCCTCCAGAAGATGTCAGCATTCGAGCATCGAGGCGAAGTTTTATGCCATCCGTATTTGGAACTCATTTACGAAATCTACACCGAGCCAAGTTTGCGGCGCAGTGATTTGACGACTCGCCTCGAACAACCATTTCTCTTAGGTTGCCATGCACGCGACCCGGTCCTTCGGGAGAAGTTCATAGACCTTTTGGACGTGAGCATACCGCGGTCATTGGCGAGCCGGATAACCTACATTCTTGGTGTCCAAAGCTGGGAGGCTCTAGCTGAGCACAATTGGATATACCTTGCCCTTATTCTTTTACTGGGTGCTTCCGACGTCGACAATTCTACATTCGGTGAACGGCGTATCGGCCTCCTCACTTCACCGCTTTTGGCGCGGCCCAAATCACAGGATCTCTTGCGCCCTTTGCAACGCCTATTATATCTTGACTACCAAGTAGCGCACGACACCTGGATATCGATATTCCCAGCAGCTTGGGCCTGCCTCTCGAGAAGGGAGCAAGTAGATGTGACCCAACACATGGTTTCCCTTTTGAGCAAGGAGTACCACATCCGACAGGCCGAATTGCGACCCAACGTTATTCAGACTTTGCTCACTGGTATCCATGGCTGCATACCCCCAATGATTCTGCCCCCACACTTGGTAAAATATCTCGCTAAAGCTTACGGCGCCTGGCATATTTCTCTGGAGTTATTATCCTCTTCTTTGGATCATATCAGGGAGGATGAGGTCACCATCCGTGACTATGTTTACGACTCTTTGGCCGACGTCTATGCCGAATTGGCAGAAGATGACATGTTTTATGGACTTTGGCGCCGTAGATCACTCCATTCCGACACCAATGTTGCCCTCGCTTTTGAGCAGAATGGTATGTGGGAGCAGGCATCCCTTGCCTATGAATCGGCCCAGAGCAAAGCTCGATCAGGTTCTATACCATTCTCTGAGTCGGAATATTGTCTGTGGGAAGATCATTGGATGCTAGCCGCCGAGAAACTACAACATTGGGAAGCTTTATACGACTTGGCAAAGAGCGAAGGGAACCATGAACTAGCTCTCGAAAGTGCTTGGCGAATCAAGGATTGGTCGGAAAATCGGGAGATCATCGAAGAGGAAATAAATCAGCTGCCTGAAGTTCCTACACCTCGTCGCCGAGTTTTTGAAGCATTCATAGTCCTTCTCAGACCAAACGCCCCTGCGGAAAAGAACGTCGAGTTTATGAAGCTACTTGAAGATGCCATGCAACTATCCCTTCGCAAATGGGTCGGTTTACCTTCCTATCTATCCGCGGCACATATTCCACTTCTGCAGCATTTCCAACAGTTCGTGGAACTGCAAGAAGCTGTCCAAATCTTTGGTTCATTATCGACAACAAACGCGCAGAATTTAGAAAAGAAGTCCCAGGAGCTCAAGATGGTCCTTCAAGCTTGGCGAGAGCGCTTGCCTAACCTGCACGATGACATAAGCATCTGGAGCGACTTGGTTGCCTGGAGGCAGAATGTGTTCCATGCCATTAACAAAGCCTACTTACCTCACGTCAATGGCAACTCTAACCATGGCGGCTCCAATTCATCCAATACATATGCTTATCGGGGCTATCACGAGACAGCTTGGATTGTCAATCGCTTCGCCCACGTAGCCCGTAAACACGACTTGTTAGAGGCGTGCTTTACCTCATTGAACAAAATCTATACTTTGCCGAACATTGAGATTACCGAGGCTTTCCTGAAGCTCCGAGAGGAGGGACGTTGCCATTACCAGAAACCCAATAATGCTCAGGCTGGTTTGGAAGTTATTAACAATACAAACCTGACGTACTTCAATGCAAGCCAGAAAGCTGAATTCTACACGCTGAAGGGGATGTTCCATGCACGTTTCGGTCGCAATGAAGAAGCCAACCAGGCCTTTGGGCAAGCGGTACAACTGGACATGAATCAACCCAAAGCTTGGGCAGAGTGGGGCAGATTCAACGACAGGATATTCAAGGAGCAACCGGGTGAAATGGCTTATGCGGCCAATGCTGTAAGTTGCTATTTGCAAGCCGCCGGCTCATACAAGTCTGGTAAAAGCCGACCCCTCCTCGCACGGGTGTTGTGGCTCCTTAGTGTCGACGATGCAAATCTCAGTATATCTCGGGCCTTCGATACTTATAAAGGCGATGCCGCGTATTGGTATTGGATTACCTTGATACCGCAACTATGTCTGTCGATCTCCCACCGTGAAGTCAAGCAGGCTAGATATCTACTGCTCAATATTGCCAAGCTATATCCTCAGGTGTGACGACTTTGTGCTGATGCATGCACCTTATTCTCATTTTACTACCCAGGCACTCTTCTTTCCCTTGCGCACAGCGAGGGAGGACTTGATGTTTATGCGAAAGACAGCTGCGGCCCGAGCCGCACAGGCCGGTGTGACAGCAGCGGGTGCTTCCGGACAGATGTCCAATGGTGAAACCCCCCAGCAGAGCTCTCCGGGAGCACCGACGCCAGATTCATCGCAGGTCACCACTCAGACAAATCCAGCAGGCACAAATGTGACGCCAACTGCTTTCGATCCCATGGCGTTCCCAAGTCGTCAAGCTTCCGAGCACCTAGAAGAAGTGGTTCAGGTTTTGAAAACAGCCTTTCCACTGTTGATTCTTAGTATGGAGACCGTGGTTGATCAGATCCATGCCAAGTTCAAAATTACCCCAGAAGAGGAGATCTATCGTCACGTCGGCTTGTTCCTTGCAGACGCTATCCAAGTAAGCACTGGATTCGGAATCCTTCACTTCGTACATGCGCTGATCGTCTACAGAATTATGTAGTCCGCATGAACCTCGCTGATGACGACGGGAAAGTCGCTCAAAACACCATGATGAGTCTCGGTCGGCTGGCTCAGTCATTTCACCCGCAAATTCGCGTATGCTATATTTCTCTGGACTTTTCTGTGGCTAATGGTGTTTCTTCAGGCTGAATTCCACCAAGATTGCATTACCAGTCGTCCAAATTATAATGAACTCATCCAGAAGCTTCAACAGTGGAGAGATCGCTTCGAAAGGATATTGGACGCAAGGCCCCGAACCCAGCCGTTAGACGTCTTAAGTCACTACCTCACAGAGTTCCAGTATAACAAAGTAGATGAAGTAGAAATCCCGGGGCAGTATACCGAGGTCTGTCCCCCTAGATCGTATTTAGTACTCGCTGACTAGCCGAATCTCTCAGGACAAAGATACGAATCAGAACTTCGTCAGGATACAGAGATTCGCTCCGAAAGTTGAAAACTTCAGGTCTAGTGGTCAACCTTGCAAGCGTTTCACCTTACATGGTAGTGATGGTACCCAAACATCCTTCTGGGTGCAAATGCCCTGCTCGAGGCACGCTCGTCGCGAAGAGAGAGTGATGCAAGTGCTCCACACACTGAATGGGTTTGTTGCTATTTCCCCTATGTATTGACGCGGTTTAACCCTTCCCCCACTAGCGCTCTAGGTCGCAAGAAAGAAACCCGAAAACGCAATCTTGCTTTCCATCTTCCCGCTGCCATTCCTTGTAGTCCGATGCTCCGACTGTATCAGATCGACTCGACATATATCACTTTGGGTGATATTTACGATTTCCACTGCCAGGAGATGGGGATTGATAGAGAAGATCCTGTCCTTGTTTCAGGAGAGAAAAACAAGAAGATTTTACGTGATCTACGGCAAGCCACTGTTAAGGTAGGTGCTCCGTTCTTCTACCATATATGCCGCCATTCACCGCCAAGCCTAGCCTTCGAAGACGGAATATTTGACATTGAAAAAAGAAATACTCGATGAGATCCAGGCGAAAATGGTTCCAGACGACATCCTTAGTCGCGTGAGTAGAGAATGATTCATGTCTAGTCTTTCGCTAATACCGTGTCCACAAGTACATGATCCGTATCATGGACGGGCCGGGTGATCTCTGGCGGATGCGCAAGCAGTTCGCCTCTCAGATCGCATCCACTAGCTTTATGAGCTACCTTCTATTTATCCCTGGTCGGTTTCCTTCCCGCTTTCAAGTTTCCCGCTCTACAGGGCTAATAGCCATGACCGAGTTGTTGCCAGGTAAGCTCCTCTTTGGACAAGGAGTTCACTGAATCATGTCGTTCAGGCATCGCAAATGGAGTCCCTATGTTCGCCAATAACGATGCTGTTCCTTTCCGATTCACACCAAACATTCAACAATTCCTTGGTCCTGTCCTTGTGGAAGGAATCTTCACTTCTGGCTTGATGGCAATGGGGCGATCTCTTACAGAACCTGAGGTGCGCCAGAAAGAGACATTTATACCACTCAAAACTAACTCGCGTCATCTAGTTTGACCTAGAGCAACATCTCTGTTTATTCGGCCGCGATGAGGTAACGGCATGGCTAATGAATAAGGGTAGGCCGTGGACTGTTGACTTACAATTCCGCCAATTCGTCTCGATGAATATCGATGGCGTGGTTAAGCGAGGAGAGACAATGGCATGCAAACTGGAGCGCGAACAGGTGGGCAAGATACTCCTAACAACACTTGGATATCTGACTTATTTGAATTAGGCCATGAATAATCCGTCAAATGTACCATCTGTGCCAGTCATCCAAACCATCACGAATCTGATATCAACTGCCACCAACCCAATCCAGCTCATGAAGATGGCAGAACTATATCATCCTTGGTTCTAATATCGTTGTTATTGCTTTCCTTGTGTGTATTATCTATATTCGCTATCTTACTCGGTTCGTGTACTGTACCTAAACGCAGTGTACAATTAGCATCAACAATGAACATAAGAAGCTATCATGTTCAGAGAATGACCTATATTCGAAAATGAGTTCAAATATACGTGCCCGCAGTTGCTACATTCAAACGAACAAAAATACGCTATCGTGTGTGCAGAATTATGATACGGCTTGAAATATTGATATTAGGCAAATTTAGCCTCGATGGCCATGTGTGCCTCGCACAAGACCCTCGGTCTGCCGAAAAGAGTGTATGTAATCTTCGCTCTCCAGCATCATCTACAAAGCAAGGCGTGCGTGAGTATAGCAACTAATGAGGGTAGGAACTCACGTCTTCAGCCATGGCATAAATATCGGACCCGGGTCTGTTGTACATCATTGCATTCGCGAACATCAAATATATATCCCTCTGGAACTCGAGCGAATTGGATATCACACCGTCCTTGATTCTTCCTTTGATCGTCTTGAGATCCATCGGCCGCTTGACAATTTCGTGGTAGTCCGGGGCTTCCGAATTCTTGATTGGATTATGGAAAATGGTGCCATTGCGGTGTTGGGAAATCTGTGAATGGAGTAGGCCTATAACGTTTTGGAAACGTTTATTAGCGAGTTGTTCCTCTGTCTGCCGATTTGGACGACGACGGGAAGGACCAGTGGAGGACGTCCCTAGTAAGATAGTGAAAACGTTCGTAAGTCATTAGATGTTTAAGGGGGAAGGAAGTACCCTGTTCCTCTTCATCTAGAGGCTCAGATTCGTCACGAGGACGTTTACGATCCCGAAGGTATTCGGATGGGGTTTCAATGAATGAAGCTTTCCGTTTACCTGTACTGTCGTTAGCAGCAGAAATCAGTTTAGTATGAAGGAATCGTCACCTTCCCGGTGCTGGGAGGAAACATCGTCCTGAGGCATCGGGGAGCCATCTTGTTCCTGCTTTATTTCATCATGTTGTGATTTTACGTCCGTGCGTGTATCGTCATCTGGGACATGATCTGAGCTATCAATTTCCATGGGCTGTACTTCGGGTGATACACGGGTTTGAATTGAATATGTCGTTCCAACTGATGGCGTTGTTGATTGCCGGCTTTGAGACGCTCCTGAATTCAGTAATATAGTGAGCTACATGGATGGCGGTCAGTACCTCAACGTACTGGTATTGCGGGGTGCATGCTGCTGTTCGACTTTCCCGGGATCGTCGTCTCCCATAGCAGTCTCTACTGCTTCAGAGTCTACTTCTGAATCGTGGAGTGCTAGTTCTCCTCCCGTACCTTCATCAGCGACGTCTGTGTATTCGTTTTCGGACGCAATTTCAACCGCTTCAGGTGGCTGCATTTCGGTGTCATACTGCTCCGTATGACTACCCTCTGGTATGGCTTGCTCAGCTTCGACCGGCGGCCCCTGGTCTCGAGGCTGTACGGTTTCTGCGATGCACTCTTCTTCAATCACCCGTTCTGGTTCCAAATTTGCGGCATCAGTAACTAATTTTTCGTCTTGTGAGGGCACTGAAGGGTCCGTGACAGTCGATGGCTCGGCGAGTGTCTGTTCCTCTTCGGTTGGTTCCTCACCCTCAACCTCTTCCCCATTGGGCGTCGAAACCTCGAGACTCTTCGCCACGGCCTCATGCTCTTCATGTTGAACACTGATGTCAGGCTCTGGCGACGGTTGAATGGGCTCCAATACTGTTTCGGGTATCTGTGTATCCTCAGTGGTAGGTTGTTCGACTTGCGCACGCTCGTTACCCTGTTCTAGCTGCGGGCTTGCAGCGATGTCGCTTCCCTCCTTCCGTCATGTGTCAAGAATAGCCATCGCTGGAGGGAAGTGACATTACCTGCAGTTCAGAAGGAGAGATAAGTTCATGATTTCCGGATAAACGGGCTTTGATTCGATTATCCCATTGGCCCGCGCGTATAGCATCAATTTCCGCAACAATGGCTCTGTTTATTCATAAGTGGTGTCCAAAAACATTCAAATAACAATGAAATACCTGAATTTGGTTTCCTCAGTAATTATCAAGTCGCGAAGCTCGTTAACACGCGCTTGATAGTGTTTCTGGGCTAGCTGCAGATGCGACGGAGCTGGTGGATTACTGTTTAACCAGAGCAGCATACTTCGAGGCGGATTGTCTCACCATGAACAGTGTCATTGTCCTCAGGACTGGCGGGCAATGGCGTACGTTACTTCCATATGTTTATATATCCAGATATGGAAACCTCACCACTCGAGACCAGCTTCTTTCATGAGGTGATTGTACATGGCAAGGCATGACTGTCATACAAGATACACTGAGTAAACTAGATATAGTACATTGCAAAGACAAGGCTGACTTGAGCGGTAAAGAACGACTTTGAACGGTGAAGCAGGGGATGTTTGGTGAGCAATTTTGCGACGGCAGACCAAGAGTTCGCACCGAGCTCCCATACGGCCTGAGCGAGGAGAAGGCAGTCAATGGGCTGGAGGGAACTTGCAAATTCTGGGTCGATGTCTGCGTTCCCTGCTGACTGACGCGTCGAACGGTTGGTCATCGTCGTCGTCGTCGTCATCGTCGTCGTCGTGCAACAGTGAATAGGCAGACGGCAACTGCCGATGATGGCTGATGAGCTCATCAATTCCCACATATGCCATTACATCAAGTTCAGAGCTGCGCGTTCCAACACCAAACTCTTTCGCTTCAACCACCAACATGTTCCTCACCACTCTTTTGGGCTTGCTGCCCTTTGTAGCGGCCGATGGTCTGCACCGTCTTCCTCTAAAGAAGATGCCTATGACAGCGAGCAACCCTTCTCTTGAAGGGGCATACTTGGCCGAGAAGTATGGTGGTATACAGGTTCAAGTACCCCTCATTGGGGCTGGAGGCTCCGGCCGACGAGTGAGCCAGCCAGACCTCGTTTGGACGCAGGAAGAGATCAATGGTGGTCACAAAGTTCCTCTCAGCAGTAAGTAGAGCCTAGCTGTGTCTATGTCTTTGACTTATAGAAATCAGATTTCATGAACGCCCAGTACTTCTCCGAAATAACTCTTGGCACTCCGCCCCAGACTGTGAGCATGTCTCGTAACTATTTTTACTGTGATTTAACGCGTGTCTAGTTCAAAGTCATTCTTGACACTGGGTAATGACATTCTTCCTCCTGGTTTCATCTTGGTCCTAATATGTCCCTGTCAATAGCTCCAGCAACTTGTGGGTTCCTAGCGTCAAATGCACTTCCATCGCTTGTTTTTTACACGCCAAATATGACTCCTCTTCTTCTTCCACGTACAAGGCCAATGGTTCATCTTTTGAGATCCGATACGGTTCTGGTTCGATGGAAGGCTTCGTCTCCCAGGATACCCTTACCATCGGCGACCTTACCATTCCTCATCAAGACTTTGCTGAGGCCACTAAAGAGCCTGGCCTTGCATTTGCTTTCGGCAAGTGAGTACTTCCTCCTCCTATAATAGTTTCGCTACCTGTTGCTGATACCACTCGCCCAGATTCGATGGGATTTTGGGCTTGGGTTATGACAGCATATCCGTCAACCACATTACGCCGCCCTTTTACAGTATGATTAACCAAGGCCTGCTGGATTCCCCCGTTTTCTCGTTTAGGATAGGTACCTCGGAAGATGACGGCGGTGAAGCCATTTTCGGCGGCGTTGATACATCCGCATATACCGGCAAACTTCAATACGTACCCGTTCGCCGTAAGGCATACTGGGAAGTTGAGCTTGAGAAAGTTGGCTTCGGTGAAGATGAACTCGAGTTGGAGAATACCGGTGCTGCCATTGACACTGGTAAATTCACTCTTGCTTAATCCGGTTTTTCATTAATGACCACACCCGTTCAGGCACGTCTCTCATCGCTCTTCCCACTGACATCGCCGAGATGCTCAACACACAAATTGGCGCTAAGAAATCCTGGAATGGCCAATATACTGTCGACTGCAGCAAGGTTCCCAGTCTTCCTGACCTCACTTTCTATTTCGGCGGCAAGCCATATGACTTGAGCGCAACGGATTACATCCTCAACGTTCAAGGCACTTGTATCTCTGCCTTCACTGGACTTGATATCAATGTTCCTGGAGGGTCATTGTGGATCATTGGTACGTATTATCTCTGCTGCTAGTTGACCAGTTCGTTCACCATGCACTGAAGGTGATGTTTTCCTCCGTCGGTACTACACTGTCTATGACAGGGGTCGCGATGCTGTTGGTTTCGCCGCGGCTGCTTATTGATACGTTTTCGGAACTTAGTGTACTTATGACTCGAACGATTGCATGCAAATTAGCTTAGGTTTTTTGTCTTTCGCTACTAGGATATCCAATTCAACGGATTTCAACGTTGTGAAGGGCTATTCGCTGTCTTCCGCATCCAGTCCTAAGTCAGACCGACGGTGAAGAAAATGGAACGGTGTATATATAAGCAAGAGCGAAGCCAAGCCCCCACAGGACACTTCGACGTCGATGATTGCCTGAATAAGCTGGAGCTGGTTAGCAGGTAGCATCAAAAGCACCATTCGTTATACTTATTGTACTTATATTTTCTCGCGCTTACGAATTAAAAAAGAGACACAAACAACAAGGATGGGATTGTTCGGACAATTGATACATTTGCACAAGGTAAGGCTTTCAGTCCAAAGTATGAAAAATCTATGGGACATGCATACCCGGGCCTTTAGTAGGGCTTATGCCTGTTCTTCTTCAAAGCCTGCTCGAGCTGCTTGGCCTTCCTATGGCCGATTTCAACGGGGCGAATAGCGTTGTTGTCAGCTTTTTTGAGCTTGACGGGGCGATTACCAACATATTTGCCTAGACAGTGATCATGTCAGTGCTTTCAGTGGGCAAGCGATGCAAGAGATTACGTGCCATCCATCTCCTTCCAGGCTTTGAGGAAATCCTCTGGGTCTGAGAAAGCTACAAATCCATACTTAGCCTGAAGAAGCAGGGTTTAGTGGGGTAAAGACACGAAATTGAATGACTGACCTTTTGGCTGAGCCTATCACGGATGACTCGAGCTTTGGTGAAGGAGGGATACTTGTTAAAAGCATTCGCAAGTATGTCATCAGAAACATCGTTACTGAGATCGCCAACAAATAGACGGAACCATGCTGGAGCAGATAATCACCATTAATCGTGTCATCCTGGGAAGCGGGATAGTAGAAGAGCGTACATGGGTTCCATTCCAACAGAGTCTGGTCCTCCCAGACCTTTCCACCGCCCTTGCGAAGTACTGTAACTCGCTTACCTCCCTTCGCAACCTTGCCACCCGAACCCCCACGCTTATCAATCATAGCTCCAGGGACGTAGACACTCTGTTGCGCAAGTATACCAACGTCGTACTCATAGGCATTGGCGGGCACGGGTGCAGTATGGGCGGAAGACGAACCGGGAATGGGGAATGAAGGGCCAGCGTAGGGTTGGTAGTACGGGTTGACATCTATGTCGATGATAAGAGTGGAGATATGAGAAGAAGAAATAAGACTAACCTGCAGAGTAGCCACCATACTGCTGCTGAGATTGCGAATAGTAGTTCGGATCCATGGCAAATTGCTGAAGAAGAATTGCTGCTGGTCGACACAAGTCAAGAGCAGTTGGTGCGATGGGTTAGGGTTTCCGTCACTCTGTGTTCATGACCGTGGAAACAAAATACCACAATGGGACGATACCAAATCTAGCTACACCTCCAGTACACCAAAATTTGGCTCCCACTCGCCGTCGCCGTCCCCGCCCTCAAGGTATGTTCCAATGCTACTCAGAGTTACGCTAGCCCCCGACGTTGGCCATATCGAAGTCCCTATCCAGCGGATCCATGTCATTCCCTTTGTTAACTAATGGATTCGCGAATAGTGACTTGGATAACCTTGTCGTGTGGTAGCTCTAACTTGTATCTTGCATTGTAGATGCCGTTCATCAAGAAAGTCAAGTCCGACGCCTACTTCTCTCGATTCCAAGTAAAATACCGCCGGAGACGGGAAGGCAAAACCGATTGTTAGCTCTCTATTTGAATACTCTGGCGGATAATGTGCTCATGTCACAAACGTTAGATTATGCCCGCAAACGACTTGTGACTCAGGCGAAGAACAAGTAGTACGTCCTGGGAGCTTTACGTCCATCCGACTCACATTCAGATGTAACTATCTAGCAATGCACCAAAATACCGACTTGTCGTGCGCTTCACCAACAAGGACATTATCGTACAGGTCGTCTATGCCCGCCTACAGGGTGACTTTGTCCTTTGCGCTGCTCATTCACGGGAGCTGCCAAGATATGGCATCAAGCATGGCCTGACTAACTGGACAGCTGGTCCGTCAATTTATACTTTTCCACAAATTGGAATGTTCAAATGTCTACTTCAGCATACGCTACGGGCCTCCTCTGTGCCCGCCGTGCCCTCACGAAGCTCGGTCTTGCCGACAAATATCAAGGCGTGACAGAGCCTGATGGAACTCTTTCCCTAACGGAAGCCCTCGACGATGAGGACGCTCCCCGACCGTTCAAGTGCTACCTCGATGTTGGTTTGAAGCGCACTTCGACTGGTTCCCGTGTGTTTGGTGCTATGAAGGGTGCTAGCGATGGTGGTATCTTCATTCCTCACTCTGAGAAGCGCTTCCCTGGCTACGACCCGGAAACAAAAGGGCTTGATGCTGAGGTCCTGAAGAAGTACATTTTTGGCGGCCATGTTGCCGAATACATGGAAAGTTTGGAGGAGGAAGATGATGAGCGGTTAGTTTCCTCGTAGCTGCTTTTCATCTCCGTATGAGTAATGATGCCCATTTCCACAGATTTAAGAAGCAATTCTCATCATATCTCGCTGATGACATAGGCTCGGAAGACATTGAAGAGATCTATACTAATGCCTATGCTGCCATCCGTGAAGACCCGACCTTCAAAGCCACCGAAAAGACAAAAGATTGGAAAGCTGAATCTCTCAAATACAAGGTGTCCAAACTCACTCTCGAACAACGCCGGGAACGCATTGCTGCCAAGATCGAGAAATTCCAAGCAAGTGGTGGTGCGATGGACGAGGACGAGGACGAGGACGAAGACGAGGAGTAAATGTAGTTTTGCAGCTTTCTAGTCACATGTTATGTCTTCTCATTCACGTCGTTATGCATATGCATATGAACATTTCCTAACATACACAGACTTGTTTGCGTTTAGACCACTATTCACAGAATGATTAAATTCAGGTATATGTGTTAAGTGCTTTTTGTATCAAACTCTCGACCCAATCTAGCAGGGTTATGTTTCCTCGACTTGCATATATCTCTGTTATGCCTACTTTGTTCGCACGATCGATGCGAATCGCTGAACAAGAGAAAGAGCCATTGCGATATGTGACTTGGAAATTTCTGCAACACACATATGTGAATGATTTGAGGTAACATGAGAATTCATACTTACAGTGCACACCCTTCCCACTTGCCTATACACCTACTGAAGTCCACCAGCCACGTCCCGTTGACTGACTCACACAGCTTATTTCCCAATTCGCATATGCGGAGCAGTAGACAACGCTCTAGTTCGTCCGCAAGGAGTCTCCCGAACTGAGGAACCGTGTGTATTGCTATGCTAGCTTGAGGAAGGTGCACAGTCATCGCAGCGGGCGATGTCATGGTCATTCTCAGCGTATGCCTGTAATCAAGGGTCAAGCACGCTTGCAGGCATTATTTCCAGAATGACTTACCGTTCTTCTATCCTTAACACCATTTCGCCACCCAACTTCTTCTGCTGTTCATCCTGTATGAATTTAAGTAGGTTCACTCCAACGTCACCCACTGGATCAAACCGGAATGTCGTCGGTACACCTGCGCTCCTCAATGCACGGACGGCTCCATCGACCTCATCCTTCAATCTCGTACAAAATGCTTCGTACTGGAGCATGTCCAGCACCGGTTGCAACAAACTAGGCGCAGGTCGGATACCCTGCACACTGGGTAGGTAGACACCGGCGTTGCCCAGCCTTTGTCGTTTAAGATGCCCGTGTGCCCGGATGAGTAGTGCATGCATCGCATAGAATATGAGGTCGCATTTCCCAACGACGTACGGGTCCATCAAAGCGTATTTGGCACGGATAGAGGGCAGATGTTCAGCATTGACCTGTCAAGACCATTCAACTTTTAGAGATGCCCTGGCCAAAAAAAACACCATACAAGCTCAAATGTCAGTGTCATCCCATGGGCAGCATCCAGGACGATTAGCCTTTCCGAGACCCGCGCAGTGGCAGTAGGCAAATTACTAGCTTCTTTCACCAGAAAAGAGAAAATCTCCTGCTCTATGACCTCTTGCTGTGCAGCACGCAATGTGCCTTCTATTGTACTCAGATCGACATCGCCGAAGGAATTTCGGGCGGATATCAGGGCGCCTGATGAAATGTCTGTAAATGATAACGCTACGCAGAGACGAAGATGCGTTAGTTGCGGAAAGACTAAGCGTTCGGTGTCGGATTGAGCTGCGATTGTGGGCATATGGCCGACCGCACGTCGCTTGAATATCGGTGCAGCTATTCATAGGGAAGATATTGATTAAACGGGATGGATGGATGTTATTCCATAGGCTGAACATACATTCCTCCAACCCAAATGTTATAAGAAAGTCTTTTGACGCCTTATCAGCTCCTTTTCCAGTAGGGGCACCAAATGGTAAAGGAGCCGGAACTAGCCCCCAGTTGGCTCTCCGTATCTTCAGTGCATTGACCCAATACTGCTCCCCTTTGACACGACTACGTTCCATACTGTCAGCAGCGGCCTTGAAAACGTCCGCAGCCTTACGCAACGTCTCATCTTTGCTACTAATTGTTAACTGTGCATTGAAGGCCTGGACAGAGTGGATAGGCGGAGGTTTCGTAACAATGGTCGCAGAGAGCTTGGGCGGAGGCTTGGCCTCGGCTACGGAAGAGGTTGGAAGAGCAGGGATAATACCAGGAATAAGGGTTTGAGTAGATTGGCTTGGAGCTGCGGATGATAGTAGCGTGTCAAGGAGGGTTTTGCCTACCTCCATTTCTCCTTGTGCAATACTGGGAGAGTTGAGGCGATTAATTAGCATTTACTACGATGGACTCACCTGAGCTCTTGTATTAATTCTACGCGCATCTTGAGGAGCTCTTCAGAGGACATGATTTTAGAAGAGGTTTCTGGGTTGCCCTCATCCTCGGTTGGTCCTAGAGACGGCTCATCTTTGGCTTGAGGTAGTTCACCATGATACGAATCCGGGGCATCTCTAATTTTGTCGAAGAAATCGAAACCACGCTCAATGAATATTCGCTTCAGATTATCTCCAAGTGCCTTGGAAGGAGGATCCTTGCTGAAGTAAGTAAGTGAGCTGAAATGAAATGTAGTTAAGAGGTTGCGTACGACTCGTATATAAATTCTCCCTGTGGTGTAATATCCAGTAATGTTGGTATTGGAGTGCCATTATCAGTTTTGTATGGCCGTTCGAGAGAGAGCCTAAGGTCTCTCCAGGTGCTTGATTCCATCCAAACTATGAGCCGAGCACAGGTGGTTCGCGAATTCAGGTGAACGCTGGCCAAACGTGACTCATATATCGTAATTGGCGATAATTAATTGGCCATAACTTTCCCCTCAAGCATGGTCAAAATTGGCATGGACCAACCAATATCTCATAACTCGTCTTCGACGCCAGTCCTTACAGCTAAACGAAGGAAGGACGATAGTGACGATACTATAAGCGGCCCGCCTACGGCCAAAAAGCAGAGAACCCGAGTCAGGTCAGTCACTTCAGGCGACCTGCACGGAGTGTCTTCTCAACCATAAGAATTAGCTTCTCGTGTGGAGAATGTCATCGTCGAAAGCAAAAGGTTCGTTGCGGGTTCATTAGAAGTATGTCATCCGTGTGCTAATTATGTTTGAAGTGTGATAGAAAGACACCATGCTCTCATGTACGATCACTCGCTATAACTCGTGGATGTGATGAATTGAGATCATCTTTCTCTAGTGCTTAGCACGCAAGGTGCCCGAACTATGCCAACCCTACACACCAGGAAAGACAGACCAAGACCTGAGCGCACGAATAACGAGGCTAGAGCACATCATAGAGCTGGCGCTCCCTCAGTACTGTACATCCAACGCAACCACTCCGTCCGCGTCAAACCATACCAGCCACATTGAACCCAGACGTTCTTCCTCCGTTGCTGACGATGATGTTCATTCACAACCAGATGAGCAAGAACCCAGCGGAGGAACATTTCATAGCGGGAAATGGTATGGTAGCAGTGCTTCCGGTAGTGTTGCTCCAGCCTCTGTCCTTGAGCAGGTGTGGAGTGATACATCTTCCCCTTGTTACCGTGCTTGATTTTGCGTCCAGTTGAATAATGTTGTTGTGCAGTCATCCCACCAGGATGATACACGGCCGAACGGGAAAGATACTAAACCTCCCGGGACTACACCTGACGGAGTGGTAAATGGCGCTTCTGCAATTATAGAGGCACAGGCTGAGCCATCTGCCGCTGATAACCTCAAAAATCTCGTCCAGGAATGTGGTGTATCTCCTCACAAGATCTCTGAGTTGCTCCAGGAGCTTCCTCCTTTAAGGACGTCTGATGTACTCATTGATTATTATTTCAACTCAATGTACGTGTTTTTCTCAGGCGCACTATTCTACACATTGACCGCAGAGGCCGTGTAGAAACTGGACAAGATATCCCATATCGGAAAGGGATTTCCGAGCATCGTATAACTCAATACGTGCACACGGTGTTGATGGTATTGGGGTCGCGAACCCAAATGATGTTCGTTTCCTACCCCTACTCTTTGTCGTTCTTGCTATTGCTGTTAGGCTGGCTCCTGAGAGCATCGGCGGCGATGCTCGACATAGAAGAGTCACATCGTTGCGATACTACTGGTCCTGTAAGCTGTTTAGAGGCTGAGTTAACACCATATATTCACGGTGGCAAGCAAGCTCGCAGATCACTCCTTATTGCTGCTGCTATACAACCTGACTGCTTAGACATCGTGCTAACACGCTTATTGGTATGTACTCGCCGTAACACCTTTCATCACTCGGCAGTAAAATGATTTTATACCAGAGCGCACGTTTTCTGACGTTTGACCGTCGCATTACGGAGTGTTGGAGTCAGCTTGGTGCAGCTATCTGCACTGCTCAAGCGCTTGGGCTTCATCGTGATGGGTCAACCATTGTCAGTATCTGACAGCAAAATTTCGGTCCGTTATTGACTTCTCTGCGTCAGCGTGGTTTGGATTCTGCTCAGGTAGAATATCGGCGTCGGATATGGTAAGAGATTGATAGTCTGGGTGGTCCAAAATCCTTACAACATGTGCAGGTCCTACCTTTATCATGCTGACCGTTCGTACGCCCTTGTCCTTGGTCGACCAAACAATATACAAGACGACTACACCTCTTCAAAGCCTCCTTCAAATATTGACGATGATCTACCAGTTGCTCACATTCTTAACGCACCTCCTCTGTCTACGCCCACACCAATGACATTTGTCATTCTCCGGCACCAGCTAGGGTCAATCATTGGACGCATGGTTCACCACTTCCAACAAGTACGACATCCTAGCCATTACAGTGAAGTCATCACTCTCGATGGCGAGCTAACAAGTTTCATCGAGAATCTACCCCCTCATTTCTCCTTTAAGCCCGATACCTCGCTTGATGAATCAACAAAATTCGTAACAGTACATCGGTTTCTATTGATCACGGAAATTCTCTTTGTGCGCATCAGTCTGCACAGGCCCTACATTCTGCGAAAGCTACGGTCTGAACGATACAGTCCTTCTCGTACTGCGTGCTTTGAATCTGCCGTCAAGGACTTCCAGGTGCGCCAGGCATTCCGGGAAAAAATGCCCAAAGAAACAAGGGATTCCCTCAGCAACGCTTATCGAGAATTTCAGACAGCCATGATCAGCGGAATATACTTGGTCCTTCATCCGAGGGGTAAAGACGCTGCCCAAATGCATGCCATATTGGATAGCTTCATGAAGGATCATGAAGGTATCCGTGATATGGATGAGACAACACGTAGGGAGCTTAAAACCATCGAGTTCTTGAAGACCAAGGCATCCCAGGTTGGCCACCAGGACATGCCGCGGCGACAGCCACCTGCGCCAATCATCACCAATGGATCCGAGCCAGCGAAAATATTGCTAGACCTGCAGCGGTCGGAAGGTATTACGACTCCATCACAGTCGGTGCTCACGTCAACACAAACTTCTCCTCAGCCTTCGCCCAACCTTGCGTATGCCAGCACTGCCAATCTGGGGCATTCACCTACGTTTCAACGGTTGCAGCATGCAGATTATCCGTTATCTCCAGCTGGCTCCGGGAGCCCTAGCGCAGACGACGAGTCAGCTGCCCAGTCGCTATTGGATCATTGGTGCAATACCATGAGCAATGGTCCCGTGCTAGATGGTTTCGGGAGTACCATGGCATGGCCCGCGACTGGCAGCACTGATTTCACGGCCTGGGTAGGAACTCCTACGCTGACGGGGACAGACTCAAGAGGGTTGGATGCATCAGACTGGAGCTATTGGGAAACGCTCGTCAACCAAATTCGAGCGCCTGGGCCATAGATGAACGTATGTATATCTGTAAGCGGAGTATTGTATGTGACAGCATAATAGTACTAGTCTCATGTAAATCACATCTAGCATACCATCTTCTGTATGTATCAGTTATACGAGCTACCTTTCGTTGATTCTTGCATACTCTCAGGAAGGTGGCATATTTCATAGCGTTTTATTGGTTGCATAACTCACTATTAATGCAATGATAGCCATGGATGATAAATGGTGCATATAGCGGAGAGCTGAAGCATATATAGGCGATAGACGACCTCCGCTATGAATCCACATCAAGATGTTTCCAAACGATCACTCTCTTGGAGCACCACGACCGACACCGAACTGTGGCCTGAACTCGCCAGGAGCACCACTTTCCTTCTTGCGGTAGTCGTCGCGGTCGCCGCGAGGAGCACGGTAAGCACCGCCTTCGGGGCCGGGGCGGACCTGGGCGGGGCGAGGTGGACGAACGGCCTTCTTGTGTGTAGCAGGGACGATTTCGTTAGGAAGATGTAGCCTGGGGAATGAGAAAATTGTAAAACGAAGACGCTGTAAAGAAGAGGGCGAAAACTTACCATTCCCTTAAGTACTCAACGCCGTCGGGGGTAAGGGTATAGTAATACCACTGCCAGGAGAATTGGGTCTTGACGTATCCTTTTGATGTCAAGCTTTGGAGGGCCTTGATCACCTCGAGATTTGGAACTTCGAGGTCTTCATGTTTTGGGGCGTTGTAATCCTTTTTGGCGACCATAACACCCTCTGCGCGTCATCAGATATGGTCATTTCCTAAATCTTGAGGTAAACCGACCTTTGAAGAGGTTCTCGTAGATTATGCGCCTGTTTTCTTTTGAGATAATCATCTTGTGCTGATTTGTATGCGAAAAGGCATATTGAGATTAAGGAACGCAGTGTGCCCAAATGTAGTACTTACTGCGAGGTCGAGCTGAAGGAAGAAGAGTCAAGAATCAGTTGATGTACATCCAAAGTCATACAACCCAATCCAACCATTCCAATCGTCACCAGGCCATATAATTTGGCCTGAAAGACACAGAATGTGGACGGACGGCATTTGTGAATACTCACTGGCTTGAGAACTGGCAGGGGCGTTCAAGGCTTTGTCGACGGGCCCTTCGTCTACGACAAAAGTAAGGTACTATGTGATTACATAACAATTCGGCTCTGTCAGGAGCGGGTTGCCATTTTTGGAAGTAGCCATCCCTAATAACACTGTCACTAGGCGTCAACTGCGCAAAGCAAGTGCGATATGCAGTCTATCAATCGATTCTTCTATGGGCCTACACCTGAGGAGCGGGTCAGGGCATGGCAATCCAAGCTGCGCGCTGAACAGCGTGTTTTGGACCGGGAAATGAGGCAGGTTTGCGCGCCGAATAATCTCAGCGTACTTTGACCTGACTCGTTTCTGCTACAGCTTGATGTGGCTACCAATAAGGCGCGGCAATCCGTCAAGCAGCTAGCAACCAAGGGCGATGTTAAATCAGCACGTATACTGGCAAGAGAAGTTGTCAGAAGTAATAAGCAGAAGGACAGGCTCTCCGTGAGCAAGGCACGTTTGGGATCAATAGGCAATCAGCTCCAGCAGCAATTAGGTGAGTCCCAGACGTCTTCTTTCGACGAGTTCTTTTGTTCATAGGCTTTTCAGCCTTGCTGAAAGTAACGGGTACCTTACAAAAGTCAACCGAGATCATGAAACTGTCGAATTCGTTAATCAAGCTACCACAAGTTAGCCAAACGATGCGCGAGATGTCCATGGAGATGACTAAAGTACGAACAACAAGCATTCTCTGCGGCCGCTAATGACAATCAACCTAGGCTGGCATTCTCGAAGAAATGGTAGAAGATACCCTAGATATGCAGGAGGATGAAGAGATAGAGGAAGAAGCCGATGCCGAGGTCGACAAAGTTCTGTATGAGCTCACAGAAGGCAAGCTTGGTCTAGCAAGCCCGACGGAAGGACTTCCGGTGTGTTTCTTTCACTCTTTACTAGGCTTGTCTGACTTATCCTTTGTTCCAGTCGTTACAAGATCAATTGGAGGACGAGGAGACGGAGAGGAACATGGAGAAGTACAGGCAGCAATTGAATGGTCTGCTCAGTGGTTAATTTTTAGTTTCTGGTTGTATTTTATGTACGGTTCACCCGATTTCTGCCATATCTTATCTTCGTTTTGGCTTGACCGATAATCCACGTGGCACTGATAACACCTGACAACAAGTCCGTCGTGACATCAACTCGGAATAATTTTGACCTCGTTCTTGATTCCGTTCTTCGCCTTCTTGCTTCGTTGAAAAATGTTCAGGTCGCGGTCAATCGCTGGTATCCCGCAGAACCTGCTTAGGCATACACAGGTACAATCATTTTGCCCTTCACAACACAATAATTTACATTACATGGCTAGGCTGTTCGCCATTATGCTGCTGCTGCACCAACGGCTGCCTTCGCTGGTCAGAAGGGAGCTAATGTAAGTATAATTAAATTCAAGCGGGGATGGGGATAAATTTCCTGCAGGGAAAATATACCGTTACGCTCATTCCTGGAGACGGTAAGGATTCAATACCTTCGAAGACGCATGATAGTAACCAAACATGGGTTTTGCTAGGCATTGGTCCGGAAATTAGCCAGTCTATCAAGGATATATATTCAGCTGCAAATGTAAACGCGCGATTATTGCTTTAAGTCTTATACTCACCATAATGCGCAATAGGTTCCGGTTCAATGGGAAGAGGTTAGCGTGACTCCGGTGCTGAAGGGCGGCAAGACCGTCATCCCAGACGCTGCTATTCAGTCTGTTAAGAAAAATACAGTTGCGCTGAAAGGTGAGCGATTCTCGGGCTATGGGTGCAGCCTCTCGTCTGACTTTAATCTGGTCAGGTCCTCTTGCCACTCCAAGTTAGTGTCTCTATAGTTATTCGCGTTGCGGTATTCATTGAACGTACGCCAATGTAGTCGGAAAGGGTCATGTGTCCTTGAACTTGACTTTACGAAGAACCTTCAATCTCTTCGCGAATGTTCGTCCTTGCGTCTCCATCCAAGGCTACAAGACGCCATATGACGACGTGAACACCGTTTTGATTCGGGAGAACACCGAGGGAGAATATTCTGGTATTGAGCATGAGGTATTTACATATTATAACGAAGATACCTTTACATGGCTTACGCTATTCGTAGGTCATTGACGGCGTGGTGCAGTCGATCAAATTGATCACATGGGACGCCTCTGAGCGGGTTGCTCGTTACGCTTTCCACTATGCGCAATCAAGCGGGCGAAAGCGTGTCACGGCTGTCCACAAGGCGAACATCATGTGCGTTATCATATTTTTGCCAAGGTTGCCGGCGGACTTAGCTTGTCTGTGCAGGAAAATGTCAGACGGCATGTTCCTTTCGGCGTGTCGGGAGGTTTCCAAAGAGTTCCCAGATGTTGCCTACGATGAAGACCTTCTTGATCGAGTTTGTCTACAGGTACACTTTTCACTGCCCGTGTCCGTAACTTTCTTTGAACGAAGCATAATTTCGACCTTAAATATAGGTTGTTCAAAATCCCAAACCATTTTCGGACAGAGTGATGGTCATGCCGAATCTGTACGGCGACATCCTGTCTGACATGTGTGCGGGCTTGATAGGGGGGCTGGGTCTGACACCCTCCGGCAACATAGGACGTGTACGTGAACGAGGTAAAATGATTGTTGTACATTCACTAAAATAGATTTATAGGATGCCTCCATCTTTGAAGCTGTGCATGGTTCAGCACCAGATATTGCAGGTGAGTCAAACGATCTTGTGATGCCCTATCATGGGCTAACATCTCCGCGATATTCAGGAAAGGGCTTGGCCAACCCGACTGCGCTATTGTTGTCATCTCTCATGATGCTAAGGTTTGCAATGCCTCATTTTGGAGGCGTGCCCATCGCTAATCATTTCTTGCCGCAGGCATATGAACTTGTATGAGCATGCTGACAAGATCGAAAAGGCCGCATTGACCGTAAGTCGTAAAGATTCTGTAATTCTGGCCCGATTTTACTCACCCAATACTTGTCAGACGATTGCAGAGGGCAAGACCATCACTGGCGATCTTGGAGGAAAGGCCACTACAAAAGAGTACACCGATGCTATCATCCAAAAACTGCGAGTTTGATTCGTCTTCACCTAGAGAGTGTACACCCCTAGAGTTAGCTTGCATTCGTGGGATTCGTAATAGATGCATCATCATGGAATCTATATATACTGGCCCGTTGCCCAGTTGCACTGCCTGACTGTTGCGCCGGGATATTGACTCCTTTACGTTATTGTGAATCGTGGGAGTGCCCTAAGCGCGCAGTCTGAGAGACCATCAAGTTACGACCGAAACCTCCAACTTTCGATAAGACCCCACTTCGCATTCTTTCCCCTCACTCGCCCTACAGGGCAAAGCCATCCAATTCAGAAAACCATTCCCACTTCCAGGTATGTTTGCTCACTAAATATCCGCTTTGCGCTCATAATATCGCAGTCAAGACTTGTACAATTTCTAGAAACTCCAAAACCAGCAAAAACATTTGAAAACCACTAAACACTTTCTCGTACATACAACTACGTTATACGAACGACATGACTGACGAAATCAACCCTCAATCTCAGCAACAGCTTCCCAGGAAGGACGAGAGAAAGCCTTCGGGCAACGGGAATGGCCGCAATGCTAAGCGGAGCGCGTCTAATTCTCGACCTAACACTAGCACTAGCTCTGTGCAGGGGGGTCCAAGACCATCGTCTAGGACTGGTGGCAAGAAGTCTTCAAATGCGCCCGAATCTGGCTCAGACACCAATTCCAAGCGGGGCTCAGACGCGGGGAAGAAGCCCGAAAACCGCAATCGGAATCAGGGTGGTAATCGTGGTGGGCCTCATCGTAGGCCTTCTCAAGGAGGACGTAGTATCAGCACCAGCAATTCTACTCACAAGGAGCAGTCCACCAAGCCAACTGCTGCTCCAGTATCCGCTCAGAATACTGAGGGAAGCGATGCTCTATCCTCCCTACAGCGAGTCATTGCTGATCTGAAGACGACTTCACCTGTTCAACCTCCGCCTGGCGGTAACTTGGCTGTGGCGGCCCAACAGTCGAATCTCCCTCCCAATGCGCCCGTCTTCACGCCTGGTGCATCTGCGTATCCCGGTAACCTCAACCACCGCAAGGCTGCATCCATGGGAGCAGGTGGCTATTCTAACATCAACAACTTTTCTCCAAATTTGGGGGCCATGATGGAGGATGTCGAGGACGGTCTTGGAAATGCTTCGTTTGAAGAAGGTGAAATACAAGAAGGTGCATACACCCCATCCCAGCAATCCACCCACCAGCCCCGCTCTCAGTCTCAGAGCTTTGTGCCCCCTCGGTTTGCTGCACTCGCAGCTGCTCAGCAAGACCGCGATAACGTCGGACCCACCGGGCGACCGCAGCTTGCACCTGGGTTCATGTTCGGGGCCCGCAAACGTGCAGTCCCTATGGGTCCTCCAATCAGTGAAGAAGATGTTGGTTTCCAGTTCCCTCAACAACAGCAGGGATTTCAACAGGAGTCGTCACCCCAGGAGCAGCACAGGAAAGGCGATAGCGGTGAAATCACTGGTATTATGGCTGAGCAGGTTGGGATTTTCTTCATAGGCTATACAACTGATCTAACATCTTTTGGTAGATTGCTCTCCAGAGCCAGATTGAAGCGCTTCAACAACAGCAACAAGTTTTGTATCAGCAGCAGCTCGCACAAAGCCAAGTAATGTCCTTGCAGACACCAGGTCTTGCTCCCAACCGTGCATCTTCACATAGACGAGTTCAAAGCACGTTCCCTGCTGGCCTTGGTGTTGGCAACGCATTCGGTGCGTTACAAACTGGTGTAGGCCAGTTCGGTAATATGCCTTCCTTGCCCCTTGGTCTCGATGGCCAGCAGCAAGGAGTTCCCCGCGGACACGGCAGGCGTCATAGCGTCAATGTAGTCAACAAGTCTACTGCTCAGAGTCAACAAGGTGTTAGCAACCTCAACCTTGGTAATAATTTCAATGCTCAAGATGGCTTCGACGATGGCTTTGCACCACCCGCTTTCGGTGGTCATTCGCGCCAAGCATCTCGCGCTGACTCCAGTTGGCGTATCAGTGAGTCAGCTCGTAGCTTAAAACAGACCTTTGGCTAATTTTGCAGATGGTGGTGTAGGTGGCGTCCAGCCCAATAATGCATTTGCTGCCGATCTCGCCCAGGCGCAAGCGCAGCTCCAGAGCCTACAGCAGTTTCGGGCCGCCGCAGGTGGTCATCATCACAAGATGCCATCCTTCAGCTTCCCGAATATGCTGCCCAACATGATGGCTGCAAACATGATGGGTCTAGGGCTCGGTGGCTTCAACCTCGTTCAACAGCAGCAACAACAGTTCCAGTCTCAGTTGCAACAGCAGCCTCAACGCAAGTCGTTGTTCGCTCCTTACCTCCCTCAAGCTTCACTTCCTCCTTTGCTTGCCGCTGGCAAGCTTGTGGTCGGCATTCTGCGGGTGAATAAGCGGAACCGTTCAGACGCCTACGTGGCTACTGAAGTGCTAGACGCCGATATCTACATCTGCGGTTCGAAGGACCGTAACCGGGCTCTTGAAGGCGACATCGTAGCCGTCGAATTGCTCGATGTTGATGAAGTCTGGGGCACCAAGAAGGAGAAGGAAGAGAAGAAACGTAAGAAGGAGGAGAATTCTGCGTATGATATCAAGTCCATCACTGGTCGTAAGGATGATAAGAAGAAGGACGATGTTGAGGTTGAAGGCCAAGGTCTCATGCTGTTTGAGGATGAAGAGTGAGCACTCTCATCGCTTCGTCGTTCATTAATACCGACTCATGCCCTTCCCACAGAGTGACTGATGAAGTCAAGCCTCAGTTCGCAGGCCATGTTGTAGCCGTTGTCGAGAGAATGCCAGGGCAATTATTCTCCGGTACTCTCGGCCTTCTTCGTCCCTCGTCCGCTGCAACCAAGGAGAAGCAAGAAGCTGAGCGACGTGAGCGCGAAGGTGATCGTGGTGATGAACCCCGCCGTGGACCCATCGAGCGCCCCAAGATTGTCTGGTTCAAGCCGACTGACAAGCGTGTACCACTCATTGCTATCCCCACCGAACAGGCACCGCCCGACTTTGTGCAGAACTCCGAGGCCTATGTCAATAAGCTCTTTGTAGCTTGTATCAAGCGCCATGTAAGTCGTATGGATGTCATCTATGTGTGTGTATTATGTATGTATGCTGATGATTTAATGTAGCCCATTAGCTCTCTTCATCCGTTCGGAACTCTGGTTGAGGAGCTTGGGCCCATCGGTGACATCGAAGTCGAAACTAGTGCTCTGTTGAAGGACTGTAACTTCCCTAGTGAGGACTTTACCGAGAATGTCATCAAGTGCTTGCCACCTATGCCATGGACGTAAGCCCTTGTTCTCACTCTTTGAATTCAATGCTGAGGCTCAGCCCTGGTGCTAGGATTCCTGATAGAGAACTCGAAATTCGTAAGGACCTTCGAGGTGAAAGGATCCTCACCATTGACCCCCAAACGGCAAAAGACCTCGATGACGCTTTATCCATTAAGCACAACGACGATGGTACATACGATATCGGCGTACATATCGCAGACGTTTCATATTTCGTCAAGCCGAACACTGCTCTCGACCGTGATGCTCGCAAGCGGGCAACCAGTGTATACCTTGTCCAAAGAGCCGTTCCCATGCTGCCACCCGCTTTGAGTGAGCAGCTATGCAGTCTTGTACCTGGCCAAGATCGCTTGGCGTTCTCCGTTGTCCTAACTTTCACGAAGGATGCGAAGATCGTTAGGAAGTGGTTCGGGAAAACAGTGATTAGATCTGCTGCTAAACTGTCTTATAGTGATGCCCAAAATGTCATCGAGGGTAAGACCCTCGGCAGCACTCCTGTTACTCCAGAGCACAGCGCTTCAGACATCGAGCACGATATCAAGGTTTTGGAGGATATTGCCAAACAGCTCCGCACCCAGCGTTTAGACAACGGTGCTCTCAGTCTTGACTCCCTCAAGCTCTCTTTCTCGTTGGACGACAATGGTTTACCCACGGACTGCGGCCCAGTTGAGTATACGGACGCAAATCATCTGGTGGCAGAAGTAAGCCGCTCTCAAACATACTTTTGAACACGGCTGATTAACTCTAACACCTAGTTCATGCTTGCCACCAATATTGCTGTCGCCCAACATATTGCTGTCCACCTACCTGAGCAAGCTCTCCTTCGCCGTCATGATAATCCTTTGGAGCGTCGACTGGTTGGTCACCTCACGTTGCTTAACCTTTCTACTGACTAACTTGGCTCTTTATAAGAAAACTTTCGTAGAACGTGCAGCTAGGCTCGGGTACATCATGGACGTGTCTTCATCTGGTGCTTTGATGCGCTCCTTTGAGGCAGTCAAAGACCCTTCATCTCGTCGACTCTTGGAACTCCTTTGCTTCAAGGCCACTCAGCGAGCGAAGTACTTCTGCGCTGGCATGTTGGACATCGCGAAGTATCACCATTTCGCCCTTAACGTCCCCCTCTATACGCATTTTACTTCTCCGATTCGTCGATACGCCGACGTTTTAGTACATCGCCAATTAGAGGCTGTTCTCCAAGGAGGAGGCAAGTTCATTGCTAGCGTAAAATACAAGATTACTGACATCGGAAGTTATCACAGTCGACCCCAAATTCAACATGGACCGCGACGCTGTAGCTAAGATTGCTCAGCAATGCAATATGTGAGTTCACTATGGCAGCCGTCCTCTCTACGACTTATTTATCCCCCATTTTCCAGCAAACGAGATTCCGCCCGCCTCGCACAAGAGCAGTCTGCTCATCTGTTCCTCTGTGTTCTCATCTCCGACTTGACGCAACGCTATGGACCCGTCATCCGTCAAGCAAAAGTTGTCGGAGTCTTGGATGCGGCTTTCGATGTTCTCGTGCCCGAGTTTGGCATTGAAAAAAGGGTACATGTTGATCAGATGCCCATCGATGTAAGCTTGGAGTATTTTACGAATGACCTTTTTAATCATGGCTTTAACCTAGAACCACGTCTATGATGAACACACGCATACCCTTCAGATTTACTGGTCTAACCGCGACGTGATTACCTGGCTGGCTGAGAACAGTGACGACGAACATCTCAAAAAGGTCAAGCAGAATGCGGAGCAGCATGCTCTCAAGATGGAGGTCGCTTCCCGATCCGTACACGACGAGAAGGCCCTATTTGATGAGGATGATGCTGATGAGGACGAAATTGTTCTTGGCCGCAGTGAGCCTGCCCAGGAACAGAAGGAGACCTCCAAACAACGTATATTGTCTATGGCAAAAGTCAAGCCTGAATTTGAGGGATTGAGGCAGACCGCTTCTGGACACAAGATCCAGGATATCCGCGAGTTGATGACCGTTCCGGTATGTTAGCAACCATCTTCGCATCTACCCCACCAAGCTAATTCACCTTCTATAGGTTATCGTAACTGCTGATTTAACCAAGAGTCCACCTGTCATCAAGGTCTACAGCGTTAATCCCTACGCCGAAAGGGAGAACTGAGTAGTTGTGAACTCAGACCGCTCTTGTATTTGTACTACTATCTCAAGATGCATGCTTTCCTTTCTCTTTGTCACTCTTTACGAATGAACGACCTTCGTAACAACTGATGACTGTGGTCGCTACAAACACTCCTACTTATGGTCTGTAGTTTGTCTCCCGTTCATGTATAACTTCACGAGGAATTATTATGTCTATGCTTTGATCTCATACACCGTCCAGTAAAAACTGAAGGGAAGGTCAAGCTGAGGTATGGAGAAGTACATTCAATGAACGAACGTATATTCTACGTGATACACTATATCAATGCTACCAGATGCGCCTACATTACACGATATGATACAGCTATAAATGAGTGATATGCATGACAAAATGTGATGGACTTTGAGTGAAACAAAGGAAAGACATAGCCAAAGGCAACGAAGTAAAGCACGATCCCTTTATATCCAGCCAGCTGGAGGTGTCTGCGGTAGACGTCGTACAGAACCATTACTGCTCTGGCTCCTACTTCTCTGACTCCCCAGCCAAGACTGCGGTGTCGGGGGTGAGCGCATGCTTCCTACACCATTCTCCCGTTTCTGCATGCTCTTAGCGTCAACGCTATGAAAAGAGTCTTGATGCTCAGTCGAATGAGGAGGCGAAGGTCGTAGTTCTGGCTTGACGGTTGTCCTCTTGCGGACGACGTGAGGAGCATCTGGGGTACTGCCCATTTCGCCTTGCGCAACAACTTCTTTACTTTCTTTAACATCACCGGGATCGGATTCGTGAAGACTATGCACGGACGCTTGCATACTATGTATGGAAGCAGATCCGGAAGCCGACGAACTAGTGCTCTTTTGTCGAATGTGGTGATGGCCATGAATTCGAGGAGTTACGCTTCGGACAACAAGATGGGATTGGCCAATTCGTGTATCGAGACGAGCGTAGCGGGCGAGCTCGTCCGTGCAAAGCTCAACAAGGTGCTCGAGGCCAAGGTAATGTGCCTCCTCGCGTAATTCGAAGAGAGCGTCGACACGCGATGCGTTGGAATTGAAATGTGAAGGATAGTGGTTGACGATGGAGAGACGGACGGGGTGTGGCAAGCTCTCAGGATGGTCCTGGGTACCAGCAGGAGAGCGAAGGTAATTGAGAATATGTGCATAACTGTTTAAACAAATTGAGAACGGGTTGTCTACGATGATAACAAGGAAAAACTCACGGTGCACTAGGCCGATCCAAGAATATGTGCATGCTAAACGAGCTTTGGGGGAATAAACCCAGCCCCGTAAGATGATGTTGATAAGTTGACACATCGTCGCTTTGGACCGAATATACAGATGCTGCATCACTCTCCTTGTCACGACTTGTATGAGCGAGCAAGGCAGTTAAATAGTTTGCGAGATGGGAGGGTCTGGAGCAGAGCGTATCCATAGTAGTGCGATAGCTAGACGTAGAAGATTCGAGTGTGATGATGATCTTGGACGGGTCTATCGCATTGGTGGGTACTTCGGAAAGAAGGATAGCGCGGAAGGTAGAGGGATTCGCAAGAGGTGGTACACATGATAACGTAGTGGATAGTAATGAAGTAGGAGGAAGCGGAGGAAGCGGAAATTGGTCCGAACTATATGTCGAAGTTGACCTTGCAATGGATATCGGTTGTTGCACCGTTCCATGACGCAAATCGAACTGAGGAAGCGGTGAAAGGGCTTGTCGCCCCGGAGCTGGTGGAGGAGTACGCTGTGGACGAGGTGGTTGCATATGGGAGGGTGACACGGACGGCGCGTCCGACACGAAGGATCCAGGCTCAGATATAGGAAGAGACGGCAGGGGAGGGCTATACGGTGGAGACGGCAACTCGCTATGAACGCTCGCTTGATCAACCTCGAGCTGAGGTTGTTCTGGAATATGAGTTATCGGCTCCGGCTTTGAACTATCCTCCGGTCGAGGTTCGTCGGATTCCTCAACTGCTTCCTGCGGAACGAACCTTTGTTGCTTCCGTAGAGTTAGTTGGCGCTCCTGTAACCTTCCTCGTAGATCAGATGGCAATGGTTGCTGTTGCTGCTGAGGTGCCTCTGGTTCTACCTTTGGCGGTACGTCCTCAACTGAGGGATCACCATATGTGAGTCGTACAGTGGAGTCTCTCAGTGCTTCATCGGGAGTGCGAACTACTGTAGCGCCTGCGCCTAGGATACCACGCCTCTGAGGGCTGAGTATCTCGATAGATTTAATAGATTTGTGCTCTCCGTGACCTCGCAGAGAGGCTTTCGAAATGGAGCCGGTATTAGAGTGTGTCCTGCTCAGCCAATGCATTGGATTTGAGAGCGAGGGGCGTTGTCGGTGATGGCCACGGGGAGTTGTTGGTGGAGAATACTTGTATGAAGTGTATGAAAAAGAAGTAGTAGAGGAGGAGGTTGGGAGTGGGACGTCGTCTTGAGGCATTGGGTAGGATATAGCGATTGGGGTGCGATTTGTGCGTGGTGAGTGAGGAGGTGAGTGTGTTGAGGATGAGGCAAGCATGATGCAGGCTTAAGCTGGGATGGGGTCATGGCTGGAAACAATACGAGAATAAATAAACGGGGAATCGAGAACAATAGCTTCAAAGAACAATGGGCCAGAAACATTTGTGGCAAACATACCCCTATCTCAATCAACATGGCTTCAAACGAAGACGATCATCCAGCTACTACAAAATTCAAAAATGCCATCCCCTTTGCTCTCCTTCCAGCATCACACAACCTTGCAGCACTACACGTCGCACGCCTCCGTCCCTTGACCAACCCCTCTATCCAATCCGCCTTGCAGGAATCCCCATTCTGCTTAAGATGCGGTTCATCGTACACTCATTCCGACGGCGAAATACGTATTATTCGGCGTAAGAAGAAGAAGAAACCAATGCGTGAAGATAACCAAAATGCGGGAGATCGGCGAAAGCAGCATGCTAGAGTCCTGCGCCGTAGTTGTAATATTTGTGGCTGGATTAGGGTTACACCGATTGAGCAGGCTACGCATGAGGAACCCTCACGTCCGAAAACAAGGGCCGAAATCGTCGCTAGTGTGTCTACACCGGCTCTTCAGGCTGTGGCACCGAAACCCTCTGTCAAATCACCGTCACCGGTGGATGCTTCAGCCAAAAACTCTGAGCAAGCATCGACATCAACAGGTCGCTCCGAATCGCGCCCAAAGAACAAAAGCGTGCTCCAGGAGATGCTAGCACGAAACCGCAAGATTGAGGCAACCCGTTTACAGTCATCACAATTGACTGGGCTTGCTGCTTTTTTGGAAAGCCTCTAGGCTTGAATTACAAGTTTATATATATTCTACGATGTCAAGGCTATACGGGTACACAAACGACTAGATGTCAACTATGCTCGCTACTATTATTCGATCCGGATTCCCGTTTCTCCGCTTGACTATCTTTGGTCGAAAGTCGAGTTATCGGTGTCGAAGAGATAAAGCGACCTGGCCAGAATGGAATGAATATGGCAATGGCGATAAACAATGGGAGTGTGTCTAGGCCGTAAAAGAGCGGCTCTGATGTAGCCAAAGGACCGGCGAACCCTTCGGATAGTTCGATGGTACGGTAGACGGAACGTATCTACAATGTGGGATAATTAGAGGGGAGAGGGTAGGAGAGTTAGGGTTGTGGGCATACCAGGATGCCTATGCAGCTGATGATCAGAGCTCCAGCCAAGGCACGCCAGTCTTTATACCAAGGTTTAAGCGTGTCGATCGTCCAAATGTCCCCTCTGCGTGTATAAACTCGGTACAAGAACAGCATATATATCGTAGTGAAGGAGACAAAGGAGACTAATTGCGCAGCTAATCCTGCAAGAAAGATCTACAGCAAATGGCATAAGTATGGCACGAAGACAATGCCTACGGAAGGAATGGGAAAATTAACGTACCCGAGAACCGGTTCGTGCCGTATGATCATCGCGAGCAGAGGATGAAACTCCTCCACCAGCCGCTTGAATGAGGAAAGTGGTAATATCTGAGCAGAGGAAGGCAACAGTAATGCGGCGTGGGTTGACAGCGAGGTGCTCATCGCAGTCAATGTACCGTGCTAATCGGCCTAGGAGGACATATGTTGCCGCGATGAATGCACATGGCTTCAGTGTATTGTTGTAAGTTGGTCATGTGTATAATTCCAAGACGGACAAAGACTCACTGAAAGCACGACAAAGAGATACTCAGCGATGTATATGCCTGATGATTGAGGATGTATGTGTAAACCAAAGCGAAGGCCTATTCCCAGTGCGAAAGCTTTGACGTCACCACATGAATGGTAAGGCACAACCCAGTACATGATGACATTACGACATACTGTAGCATCCGATGACCATTGAAAGCATGTACTTCGCACCTACAAAGTAGGTGAGCCATGATTGAGCAATCCCCACAAAAAGGATCAAGCCTGTGCGTATTAAATGAGGACGGTACAAACATAGGACGCGTGATGAACTCACTGAAGGCGATGGCCGTAAGGGTATTAGAAGCTATATACCTCAATGGGTTGCACCAGTCATTTTTGGGATCCAAGTAGGGGTCTGCTATGCAGGGGATTGGATTGCGCTTCGCTCCGGCGAGAGAAGGGTAAAGAATGAAGGCTAGTGCGGCGATAACGGCGAGCCTATGAAGAGGTCGACCGCCTTCAAGCATTGTAACGTTGAAGTGGGATTAGATGTGGCGGGTATAGTATGAACGCGAGGGGAGGGGAGTCTGAGTGACGAAAATGATCGGTATATGAAGCTGGAGCGTCCCGTCGGAAGTATATATGCCTCCCCTATTAAATGTCTTGCTGTCCATGACCAGTCGCTCAAGTCACATTTGACGAGTATGATGATCATGAGGTGTTTGAATTCGTGGTACCGACTACCGGCGGCGCACAGTAAATTGGAAGACGTCGATGAACCACGGTCGACTAGAAGCCTTCGCCAGTGCTCGGAGCAATAGTACTATCTATGTTGAGTCAGCGTTCCAACGGGATCGATTCCAAGCGGGGCACCTTCAGGGGTAAGCGACATGTCCAAATCTGGCAGGCGGTAAGTGATGCAATCAATAATTCACCGATATAACCGCCATAGTGCATCACATATCAAGAGGTATTTATGGCTTGTACTCCATAGCAAAGCAGTTAAGGATGTTAATAAGTACTAATACGAACACGGACGCCACAAGTATGAATCCATCAATCCGCTGGCGTACCACAATTCATTGTATAAAGTATGGACAGAAGGACGGGTGACGAGCCGATCTGAGAAGACACACCATATGCAGCACCGTCAAGAGCTACCTCTTTGGGGCCCATAACTCATACAACTCTTTATCGGCAACAGGGTCAAAACACGAGATGAGCGCAGGGTCGGAGCGCACGATGAGTTTTCGTGTTGCAGACGAGTTGACTGGAACCGTAGTCCTGAAAGAAGAACGAGCCATCGAGTCGTTCAGTCGCTGCGGGCTTTCTGCACCACGTGTAGCTTGTGGAGGGGAAGAATCGGATGAAGAGGTTAGGGTTGGGGATTCAGCGCCACCAGAAGTCAGAGCAGACTGAAAGATAGAATGATTGCATTTTCTTGATTATCAGAACTAGCTACTTACCTCGGCGAAGTAGATTCCACCATTACGATTCCGCAGACCTGAGCCTGGTGTATGAGGTCCTGGAGCGACAGATAAGCTAAGTTTCTAGCAAGGAAACGAGTTAGACGTGCCTGTCGAGCTCGAGTTCATGTTAAGAGTTGAGCTTGTGCGCGTGACCGGAGAGCGCGTGACCTTGTCACACCGCGCATTGACTCAAAGTGTTTATGCCTCTCTCCCACTCACATTCATTAATATTCTTTCAACATTCAGCCTTCCTGCAACAGCAAGTTTGAGCCATGAATATATTCAGAAGCCGTAAGTAATATCTGCCTACAATGTTCCATCTCTCTTATCTTATCTGAAACAGTGATTGGCAAAGTTTGGCGTATGTCCTTCCTTCCAAGTTCATGAAGAAAGACGTCCGACAGCTTTGCGTCTCCAGAGGATCCTAACGCCGCAGAAGTGGTCAAGATCAATACAGGGCAACTTTACCTTGTTCGCCCTGGGAACATACGCTCATCCAGGGAATGCATGTATGTGCTGAAAGAGCAACCAGGGCCAATGCTTACACTCTATATCTGGTCGACAG
The DNA here is from genome assembly GCA_014058305.1 of Pleurotus tuber-regium. Classification (NCBI taxonomy): domain Eukaryota; kingdom Fungi; phylum Basidiomycota; class Agaricomycetes; order Agaricales; family Pleurotaceae; genus Pleurotus; species Pleurotus tuber-regium. The sequence continues at coordinate 1,477,934 of JACFYU010000024.1, forward strand.
CTTTAATGAAGCTATGGCAACAATTAGACGCGTGCCCTCCATGGAGCATAACTTTCAACTCGTGATTACACGAGTATATGAAGAAGGTGACGAAGATTTATTAGAAGACGAGGATGAGAGTGTGTTGCCTTTTGATGTAATTTTAGATGGTCATGTCCACTAACTGTTTCATCCTTAAAGCGGATGAGGAGCGCGTGTGCCTGATCAGCGAAGAGCTCGAATTCCGCGCAGGAGAAATGGACGGCGAGCCTACCTTCATATGGAGGGATCTACAAGGAGACATCGACGAGCTATATGAATTTGTGGCCACCGGGACCAATCCACCTACGCGTGCTTTCTTCGAGACATGCATGTACCGCGCAATGTACGAGCGCAAGTACAAGAAGAGTGCAGACAACACCACCGATGCCGATTTCGAAGAATTCATATGGCAGTATGTGATGTGTGGTTATCGCACTATCAATGTTGTCTTTACATTAGTTTCAGCCCTCCTACGCCCAAGAAGAGGGTCACTACCCCGAAGAAGAAGCCTTCCTTGAAATCCGAATCTTCGAAGAGGCGACCCTCTAACGAACCTTCATCTCCAAATCCTGTGCCGCCCAGTGCCACCAGATCTCCCCCAACAATCAGAGAAATCGATCCGATTTCTACCTATCCCGAAGTAATAGTATCCACGGCTCAGTTGCATCTATGGAATAAAGAAACGGCTAGTTTCGAGCTCCAGGGCGATGCTACAGCCAAGATTGTTCAAGATCCGCAAGATCAATTTAAGTACTTCATGACGGCTACCCTCGAAGATGGTCGATTCATAGGTCACCAAATATCAAGCAATATGAATCAGAAGTACTCTAGCAGAGTTAATACGTTGACCTGGAATCATGTTGACGTTGATGATTCGCAGCGAAGTTGGGTTTTCCTGTTTCCAACTCCACAAGACTTCGAAGCATTTGGAAAGGCACTTACCCAATGTTTATGGGAGTCGTTGCATCGCACTCCTTGGGAGAAGATCAAGGTAGGCTAAATCTACACAGATCCCAGTACCCTTATTCATTTCATACCTCAAGCCGGATGAGCAACGATATATTGAGAGTGCTAATGAAGACGTTGAAATGGCCGATCCCGATGAAGAGGACGAAGAGGAAGAAGAAGAAGTGCTTTCTGAGTTGGACCTTGAGGAAGGTTGGTGAAGTTTGCTTTGTGCTAGGAGTCAAACGATTTATCATCATTGTGGAATCCAGGCGATCCTGAAGATGAGTCGGAGTCCGAGGATGAAGAGGATGGAATGCCACCAGCACTGTCAAGTGCCGACAGAAACTCCCAGCTCACTGTTGGCTACAAAGGAGATCGCTCGTACGTGTTACGGGGCAATAATATCGGAGTCTTCAGCCATACTGGTGACGACCAAGTCAAGTACTACGGTTCCATAAGTAAGGTGACTACCCCTAAGGGCAAAGAATTCAAACCCAAGCACGTAAGTTCCACCCCCACCATATAGACCTTGTGACTCACTTTCATGTTTAGGTCATGTTGCACGATCAAGACTCAAAGATGGTGTTGATGAATCCATCAGAGCCTAATTCTTTGTATTGTCTTGATATCGATCGCGGGAAGGTTGTCGAGGAATGGAAGGTTCACGATGACGTTTCCGTCAATGCTATTGCTCCAGACAACAAATTCGCGCAGACTACTCGCGAGCAAACGCTCGTTGGTGTATCGCATAACTCGCTCTTCCGCATTGATCCTCGTATGTCCGGTAGCAAGCTCGTTGATGCCCAGTTGAAGACCTACGCCACCAAGAGCGAATTTTCCGGAGTGGCCACCACCAGTAGTGGCAAGCTCGCCGTCGCCAGTGCCAAGGGTGACCTCCGACTATTTGATTCGATCGGCAAGAATGCGAAGACAGCGCTGCCTCCTCTGGGTGATCCAATCATTGGTGTTGATGTTACCGCTGATGGGCGCTGGATCGTTGCGACGACGAAGACTTACCTCTTGCTCATTGATACCCTTATTGGCGAGGGCAGATATCAAGGGCAGCTCGGTTTTGACCGTAGTTTCCCTGCTAATGCTAAGCCTATCCCTCGTCGTTTGCAACTACGTAGCGAGCATGTTGCATATATGAATGATGACATCAGTTTCACGCCTGCAAGGCAAGTCTATTGATATAATTCTATTCGACACCCTCTAAAACATGACATAGATTCAACCAGGGCGAGGGTCAACAGGAGAATGCAATTGTGACTTCCACGGGACAATATGTGGTTGCATGGGATTTCACTAAAGTGAAGAGGGGACAGCTCGACAAGTATGAGATCAAGAAGTACGAAGATCATGTTGTACAGGATAACTTTAAGTTTGGAGACGATAAGAATATTGTAAGTCCATGCCTTATATGAGCTGACAACCCCGCTGATTATTAACACTCCCTTGCAGATTGTTGCTCTCTCGAATAATGTACTTTCTTTGAACAAGAAAGGCCTCAGGAGGCCAACTCGTCAGTCACTCGGTGGTGGGGTGCAGAGCAGGTCAAACATTGTTAATAGCCCATGGTAGAGGATTCCCCATCGACCAATTGAAGCTTTGTCTACTCTGTCTCTACTCTCGTATTCTTGTATACTCGATGTACTAACCCTGGTATGTAAGAACATTGTATTGAAGTTGCAAGCAGCGTTGTGACCCTTCGACTAGAAAGCGAGAAAACAAACAACAAAAAAAGTCCAAGTCCCATGAAATGCAATCTAAGGAGTGGATAACACAAGAGTCCAAGGAATGTGTGGGTTGCGAAAGATGAGGAATACGAAAAGCAATAATAATTACGATTGTTCATAATGAAAATCACTCCACATGGAGCTAGCTCTTCTGGGGGTGGGGATGGCCATCTCGCCTATCTACATAACGACCTATCCCCATGTGCCAGCATATCCTCGGTATCATCAGGGTGAAACCCAGTATGAGTGTAGTCCATAGCATCGGACTCCAATTCCAAAATTCCCATTTTTGATCTCCCAATGCCCAGAGGGTGACGTAGGCATGTAAGATATCGCCAATTAGGAGAGGTGTGAGTAGGGCACCGACTATTTTTTCTTGCAGTGGAGGGTTCGATGAGAGATGGCGTCGAGCGGCAGATAAAACGAACATATTGATAACGCCAATTAGACCACAGACGTGGGCTAGTTGTATGAGAGTGACAAATGTCGCACGGGGAAGCGGATGTGCAGGAGGACCCCCTTCAGGCCAAGGCGCCTGTGAGTCGTGAGTCTGAATAGCACAGTTGTAGTCAATTGCGACATAGTAAGTTGGTAGTATCAGCTCACGGTCTTGGGGTCTCTGTTTATCCAGTAATAGCAATAAGTATATTTTTAACGAAAGCTCGCGATGAGAAGGCACATACGCAAGGGCGCCGATAAAGCCCATGATCGTCAGAAATGGTTCGTAGACGCCGAAAATAGTGTAATATACATCAGGCAGGGCAGACTTTGGGGGCATTGTTGTAGAAGATAAAGTGGGAGATGAGTGATTTGTTTGTTTTAAGTAGACGAGAGATATGAAATCTCGGTCCCGGAAATGCTGGAACCAGTGATCAAAGTTTAATGGATATCCTCGAGATGGAGCGTTTAAATATTGATACGTGCCTGTAAAATGAGAGCTGCGTCGTACCCGATGTATTAGGCAGGTCAGAAAGAGAACAAGAGAAAGCGAAGGAAACTGGAAGAGGAAAAAGAGCCCATCTGAATTATGTTGACTTGGAAAGGCACTCTCGGAATTCGTTCACGTAAGCGGAGTATCGTAACTGAGGATTTCATCTGAGTGAGCGTGCGACTGTTCCTAGACCGGCCCTAACCTACTACTTCAACGTGGCGCTCCATGAAAGTTTTTTCTTCCATTCTTACATCCACGATCCTCTTTATACCAAGGTGGGCAATGAGTACTCCCGACGCTGCTTATACCCAATGGCGAGGACCAAGAATGCTCTCCTCACCGGAGATGGAAGATATAATGCTTGCCTGTCCATACTTCTTCAATGGAGCGAGCTTCGCTTCTCCCTGACATTTCCAAACATTTTGCCTCTGTACATACCCAGTTGGTATCAAATAAAGTTGTTGGAAGATATATTAAGCAGGAAATATACGTGTGATGATGCAGTATATTGCTCGGTGCTTCGTTGGCAGGTAAGCAACGTCAATTATTTGATTCGTCGTTCACAGGCTTCGGTTGGTCGAAGAACTTCTTGCTTGTGAGATATTCTTCATGCTCCTGGCGATGCCCCAAAATCTTTTTGTCTACACCACGGCGCCAGTCGGCCAGTCCAATCTGCGAACCACGTTCAGCGACTGAGAACAACCAGATACACGCCACATACCCATCCAATGATACCATACATAATATCGATGAACACATTGTTGTGGGGAGTTGTACCCCGGGTTGACGTGCGGAACAAATGGCCTAGAAAGTCAGCAGATATATGAAAATAGCCCTTCTGAACACCTGTTGATGGATTGCTACATGAACGTAACCTTCGACCTTCTGAAAGAATCTACCTTGTAGTAGCTTTTCAGCCACTTGTTCTGGCTGCAAGCCAGCATCGTCTTCCTCTATTTTCAGCGTGATTTTAGGCTTGGTCTGGTTTTCCTTGATATATCCGGGGCTGAATATAGTTCCAGGGAAGAAAATGTGGACGGATATATTGTAGAGAAGCAATTCTGAGCGTAACGTCTCCGCAAGTCCTATGCAACATCATTGAACCTTCCAAACAATCGGAGTGATGATGATGCATACCTCTGACTGCATGTTTTGCCGGCGAATATGAAGAGTATCCCACTAAGGACATGTATCCGAGAAATGACGAAACGAAGACAAGTTTACCGGGGAATCGATCCCTAACCATCCGCTTGGCTGCTGCCTTCAAGTCCTTCAACGAATATCAGGAAATCAGCATAAAGAGTTCTTACGTGGGCAGTCCAGGCTTGAACCCAGTACGCATTATCCATTCCGTCCCTCAGTGACTTTTCGTCTTCCTCAACGAAGAATCCAGGTGTCGATGTTCCAGCACACATGAACACTGCATCGGGACATCGTCCGCCGTGCGTTGTACAGGCAGCCTCGAGGGCAGCAGCAGCCGACTTCGCATCATTGAGAGAAAATGAATAAGCCTTCAAAACTTGGTTTGGATTTTGGCGCTCTTTCTACACACGCGAGTTCAGGGAGGCACGCAGCATGGTTTCCTGTTACATACCTCCATCTCTTCTAAAGCTTTCTGTAAACGTTCTTCATTGCGCGCTACGATTGACACGTCGGCACCTCGTTTGGTCAAGAGCACCGCAAGGGCAAGGCCTAAACCCGCTGAACCGCCTGTAACATAGCAATGCTGCCTTGCATGTCAAACCTTTTGCCCAAAGGAATTAAGCAGCAACCAACCTTTCCGCGAGGATCCCACTTCTTGGAGTTGAAAAGCATTGAAAACGCGAGTATGCTAGCTGTGGACAAAACTAACGCGAGCAAAGTAACTGGAAGCATCTCATCTTGAGTTGTTCAAGAACCGTCAATAAATGAAACTAATTATAGACGGTATCATTACTAAACAATGACAAATTTCTACTCCCAATGGCTCTTCCCTCGTCTTTGAAAACAGGAGATGTTATACAAGCTAGCTCTATATCTCCTAGTTCATCCTATCATCGTAACCCTCCGGATAATGCTGATGAAAATGAAATTGCTCAAGAACTAGCATCTATCGACGAACCGCCGAGCATCCATCAAAGGATTCCGGTATCCAAAATCTACCACCCACTTGCAGTTCCTGTCTTGGCCCTGCTTGTACCTGCCGCTATCTTTGGAGTACTCGCTAGGCTAGGTTTGCAGGCACTTGCGACGTATGATGGTCAAAGCATATTCCCGCTAGCCTACGTTCAGTCGTTAGGGTGTCTGATTATGGGATTCTGTTTTCAGCTGAAGGAACCTATCGGAAATTTGTACGTTAGAGTACGGCATATTTCAGCATGGGGTTTTTGACCTAGCTGAACAGCTACGGACCGTTATATACAGCTGTCGCTACGGGTACGTTAACAGTGATACTACGAAGTACGACCCTCTCAAATACATACCTGCCTAGGATTTTGTGGTTCCCTGACGACCTTCTCTAGTTGGCAGCTAGACGTATTTAATTCGTGGGTCAATGCAGACCAAGCTCATCACGGTGGACTTAGAAACGTAAGTTCGATGCATGTACTCATGTGTGTACCTCGTAATCTCTCACCTCTGACCAGTTCGTCGATGGACTCGGCAAGTCCGTCTTCACTCTCACCCTATCCTTGGGTTCTTTTGTATTTGGCGCCCGCCTTGCAACCATCTCTGGGTCACATTTTCCCGCTTTACGCACGCCCTCTAAGACCGTCAGATATTCCGTAACAGTACTTTCTATCCTTATCTGGGCTGCAACCTTCCCAGCCTATTTCCGTCTGCCCGCATCATTTCGGCACCAAGTCACGGCCGCCCTCTTGTTTGCTTATCCTGGAGTGTTGACGCGCTATATACTTTCCATTTACTTCAATCCCACTTTCAAAACCTTTCCACTCGGTACTTTCATTGCCAACATCTTTGGCACGGCGCTCCTAGGAGCATTTCACATCCTGCAGAACACCGGCAATCCGCGCTCGCAGAACGTTTGTAGTATTCTACAGGGCTTGGCAGATGGCTACTGTGGCTGCTTAACGACTGTGAGCACGTTCGCAGCTGAGAGTGTGACCTTGAAGTTCAGCAGATCGGTGAGATATGTGTTTCTGAGCTGGGTGGTGGGTCAATTGGTACTGCTTGTGATACTGGGACCATCTTTTTGGGCCGGCCATGCCAGTGAACAACGCACATGTAGTTTTCAGTAGACTATTCATATGTACATATTTTATGGAGATATTCCAAAAATAACACTTACACCTCGATCTGAGTTTGAATACCTCCAAGTGTTATTACATTTATCACAAAAACGAGGCAATCGCACCCATCGCCATCCTCAATGTCTCGCCAGACTACATCGCTTGAACCATCTCAAGCTGAACTTGAGGACGAACAGCTTGCACCTGGCGAGGGTGACGAAAACATGGAGGAAGAAGACCTCGAGGAACAGGAGGACGGTTACAGTGCGTTTCCAGCCTCTAATAGTTTAAACGGCTGTATTCGAGCTTGTGTATGACTTTTGTGCCACAGCTTCATCCACTCCTACATCGACACTGACCTGGATCAGCTGGTTCTGTTCACTGCCTGGACATGAGTACTTCTGTGAAGTGACAGAAGACTTTATCGAGGACGACTTCAATCTTACAGGGCTGAATGGGATGGTGCCTTTCTGGAAGGAAGCTATGGAGATGGTCTTGGATGTCGAGCCCGGTACGAGCAACTAACGAGTGTTGCCTGTTGTATGATCATATGCTGAACGATGCTTTTGACATTAGATGAGGACGCATCAAAGATACCAGACGTATCTATCGTCGAGTCGTCGGCGGAGCTGCTGTATGGACTTGTACATCAGCGATACATCCTAACTCGTGCTGGATTGCAAGCGATGGTGCGCTTTATGCCAATACAGTTCATTCCATTGAAAAATAATTCTGTTTCGCAATAGGTAGAAAAATACGAAAGCGGTATATTTGGATCTTGCCCGCGCGTATACTGTGTAGGCACGAAAGTTGTGCCATGTGGACGTTCCGACATGCCAGGATTCGATACCGTAAAGCTATTTTGTCCAAACTGTAATGATATATACATCCCTCCCAGCAGCCGATTCCAAGGCGTCGATGGTATGACTGACACTGACACAATACCCAATAACCCTTACTTACAATTAACTCTTTACCCAGGCGCCTTCTTCGGCACAACCTTTGCGCACTTATTCTTCCAGAGCTACCGCGAACTCGCGCCAGCACCGTTCTGGAAAGCCCCACCTCCAGGTTCATCTCCTCGCAGCACAGGAAGCAATGGTGCACGCGGCTCACCATTTGTAAATCCCAATCCGCACGGTGGGCAGAAGCGCGCTGCTGGATACGTCTATGTTCCACGAATATACGGCTTCAAGGTCAGCGAGCGCGCGAAGAGTGGCCCACGGATGCAATGGTTACGTCTGCGTCCTGAGAGCCCGTCTGAGCTGGATATGGTAGATTGGCGCGGGCGGTGGCTGGATGAAGATGATGATTATGATGACGACGACGATGACAATGTGCATGGAGGTGAGAGGCAGATGGAGGATTTCGACAATGTGAGTCTGCCACAATATATGCTGGCGTGGCCCCTCCGGCAGTTCTGACGCGCAACATCTCTTGTTTGCATTAGGAACCAGGTGAGGGCGATGACGATGAGGAGGAAGAGGAAGAGGATGATGCGGAAGAAGGGCAGTCACGGCATATGACTGGTGGGGGAAGGCAGCGACGTGCAGCTGATACAACAGGATCGTTGCTTTCGACTGCATCTACAACTACACAAGCCCAGTCGTCTGCGCGTACTTCACCAACATCGAGCGCCGCACCGCGTACACCGGTTGAACGCTCGGCTACAAGCCCTATGCTCTATACGACTTCGCCGTCGCCCAATTCCGCGCTAGGAAAGGTGAGGATAGTGAGGCAGTGGCAGGCGGGCACGGCTCAAGTGTAAGTATAACAACGATTTGGATATCAGTGTGGGTGTGGCCGACTATGTTATTCTTCCTTTACCGCTGATAGACAGTGCGTTATATTTTGTTTGTCGTTCCTAAGAATAGGTTTTTGTAGTGTCAAAAAAGTCATTATGTAGATTGATCGTAGCAAAAAGACTATCGAATTATCGTCATTAATAATCAGCACGAGCTCGCACCCAGTGCCCGACTGTCTACGCCTAAATATGACATCCTGGACTACATATGTGGTGCTCCCGGCTTCACCAAATGCTATGGTAGAACCGTTTGCGAAGCGATACCGCGTCACCTTGAGCCCCTACGCCCCCAAGATCGTTCTTGATTTTTGACCGGACGCGGTCGAGCGTAGAACAACCTGAGTACCTGACCATTTTGCGCTACCGATCCATGCAAATCCTTCATCGCCTCAGTAGCGCGATCAACGCTGGTGAAATTGACAAAGGTGGTGCCCGTTCTCTCGCCAGTATGCCGGTCCCTGTCTATAAAACCGTCGAACTAAGCGTTAGTTCAAGTTAAATAAAACATAGTTGAATTATTTACGGAAATATATCTCCTCGACATGCCTTGCATGATCTTGGAGAGCGTCTCTGAGCTCGTCTTCATCTCCAACCCAACTATGAACATAGAGTCTTTGGCTCGGCGGAGCGAGTGGGACCCTCGGGGGACGAGAGTTGGAGTATTCCAGTCTCGTTTGTCTGTCAAAGATGTATATTGGCTCCTTTTGAGATTTTTCGAGTACTTCAGTCGCTACATCTTGCGAAGCAAATGTGACGCGTGCAGAACCCATATGTTGACCCGTAGGCTTCATAACTGAATGTCGCCAAAAGAAATCAACTATAGTCAAAATGAAAGTAGAGAGTATGACATACGAATTCGAACACTTTCAATCTGACCAAACTCTTCAAAGCTGGCGCGAATATCGTCTTCTTCCGCAACGAATGGGACATTGGCAACGAAGAGAGTTTTGTTCGGCGACGGTGCGTCGCGGGCACTAAAGTCGTTGTCTCTTTCCGCAAACCTGGGTTCGTTGAATGCTGGTGAAGTGGTTGAAATCCATCGAATTCGAGAGCAAAGACTGGCTTGGACTGGAGAAGGTTTTGGGAATGTTCGCGTCGCAAAAAGTCTGGTAGTAATTGCGAGCGACCGAATGTTTTGGCATGCAGGAAGTGTGGGTTTGGACAAAGTCCTGGTGGCTTTTTGAAGAATAGATGCTAGCATGACTTCAAGGGAATCCCGTCCTCTTCCGTTGCGTTTAGGTTATGAAGTTCGTTCGACTCTGAAAACTTCCGTTCTGACCCTGAACGCGCTGCGCCTAGAACGAAGATCTTATCTAAGTATTTATCTTGTCTTATCTTAGTAGTCTAATCTTATCATATCTCATCTTATCTATTATCTTAGACTTGTCAGCAATCGTGCGAACTCAGCTGTACAGTCCCAAGCCACCAGCTCCGTCACGTGTGTCACAGATTGCGTTTCTCCCCTCCTCAAGGTAACGGTAAAAGCTACGCAAGAGCAACCTCCAGCAAAGTATGGTACGAACAAGTGAGTGATGAATGAAACTATGTCAAGAGCTGACCGCTGAATTTATATACTTACACCTCTATGTGCGACTTCGAACGTTCAATCGACACCCCTCTACTTACGCTCATCTGACGATCAGACCTCCGCTCTGGCCTCAACAAGGGTCACCCCACGACGCCCATCGAGAAGACCACACGTCCCAGCCACCGCAAGGGTATTCCATCCCAGAAAACTAAATTCGTGCGCTCGGTGATCCGGGAGGTCGCTGGCTTCTCTCCGTATGAGCGTCGAGTGATGGAATTATTGCGAAACTCTAAGGATAAGAGGGCCAGGAAGTTGACGAAGAAGAGAGTAAGTTTTGAGTTGTTTTCTTCGGATCATGGGGTTTGAGGTGGTTTGGGAAACTTCAAAGTGGAAGGGTAGGATTGAGATTTTTGAGGTTTCATATGGATCAGAAGAGGATTGGGATACTACCTATGTTGGTCTAACTGGTTGGGTTGAAGGGGACGTTGGCGGTTATGGATCTTGCATATTTTATCCAATACAGCGCACAGCGATTCGATACTGATTATTATCATTTTTAGCTTGGTACACTCCTTCGCTCAAAACGCAAGCTGGAAGAGCTCAGCACCATCATCCAAGAGAGCAGGAGGGCACACTAAACCAGTTCATACTCTTTCAATGTATGGGATTCATATGTTCTAATTTATTTATGGACATTCATCGGTTCCACAGGCTTGCTATGCAGGAGAGTCGTTATGCGCTGGATGGAGAGGCACAATGCATTCGCACAATAAAGATTCTATCATATTCATGCACAATTTTTGTATTTGCCCGAGGCTCAAACCCATGATGATATGCAACTATATGCAGCTCTCCTTGATATGTTTTGTCAGCGAAATTTGTTGGTCGAAGAGTGAATATGAGTCAGCGGAGGTCACGGAATGAATTGAGCTTCGGATCTAATAGGGTTGCGCGCACACGGGTTTATTTATTCGGAATCGAAAATGACTGGAAAGAGAGAATAACAGCCAGAGATTGTTAGTATAGAATGAAGAAGAGCTGTGGCCAAGGGGGTACTGCGGAAGGTTAAGCTACTAGTCCTCGAACGCGTGAGACGAGTCGTGCCGAAGCCGGCGGGAATGGGATATGTGATTTGTCAATTGTGATTAGTGATGTGATCGGGTCGTACATTTAGCTGTGATTGTACGACAAGTTATTTTTCAACTCGAACAATGCTCACTCCTCCTCCACAACGACACCGCGCCTCTTCAACTTCCCTCGCAACTCCCCCAACCTCCCTTGGTCGTCGTCGGTCGTCGTCGAACCTCCCCCAGTTGCAGCTCCAGCTGTCATCCGCCCGTTCCGACGACCCAGTCCCCATCACAACTCCCGTGCTCTCTCCTGTCTCTTCGACCACTCTTGACTCTACCCCCATACATACTCCTCGAGACACTGCCATAACACAGGAATCCCAAAACAAGTCCAACATGCTCTTCATCGTCGCCTCTCGGCTTCTCGAGTGGGCCCATGTCCCACCTAACCATCCCACCTTTGCTTGGTCAGCCCCCTCTTCCAGGAGATCCAGCACAGACGACCTTGTTCTCCCACTCTCTGCATCCCCCAGCCAGACCACCTTTGCAGATATCCCAGAGAAACCTACGGCCTCTGCTCGACATGCATGGCACACATGGTTTCAGGGTCTCCCTCCGGTGAGTTTTCCTACTCTCATCTGACCGTCCTAGTTGACTTATACAGCTCCTAGATACACCGGCCTATAGTATTGGTTATCCTGCTATTCCCTGTATCTACAGCTCTCGTCCTTCTCGCCCTTTCAACCCTTCCTATATCCCTTGCATGGCCCCACACACTCTCCGACCTCGCCCAGCTCGGTCGCGAGCTCCATGGCTACTCCCAGAGTGGTCCCCTCCCTCTCGCACATGTTGTAGCAGTTATGTCAGTCACCGCTGTCTGGAAACACGCCTGGTCAATACCAGGCGCGGTCATTTGGGTACGATCATTACGCTGTACACTATGTCATTACCCCTCTCATTCTATTTTTGTGCATAGAACGTACTTGCAGGCGCATTGTTTTCCCCGGCATACGCCACCATCCTCCTCACTGCTCTAACCACCGTCGGCTCACTCGCCGCATCTCTCCTCTCAAAACCCCTTGCCCCTTTCCTCACCTACCTCTTTCCCCGCGCGCTTTCATTAACTCGTACAGCCCTTGCTGTAGACAGCGACCCATTACCTGTAAATGCGTCTGATCCCCCACCATCTCCCAGCAAGCCCTCATCCGCGACGAGCGCAAAGTCCGCAGCATGGGTCCGTCTTTCCGTTCTTCGTCTCATCGGCGTTGTCCCTTGGTCGGGAATCAATATTGCATGTGGTGTTTGCGGCGTAGCTATTTCGGACTGCCTCTTGGGCGCGTTCATAGGGTCCTTGCCGTGGACCGCGGTCACTTGCCAGGTGGGTGTTGACTTGCTTTACTTGGTTTCTTTTTCCTCCGTTCGTTATTCCTATTGTCTCCGCTATTCGCTGCATGCGATAGCCCCTGTTCCATGGACTACGGATGCGTAACCCGCCCAATCTCCATCATTGCTCCGTGGATCGATGCATAGTCTGTTCGGGCGTGCATTACCACGTTTGCCTTGCCTTTCCCGATCGATAAGCTTGTTTGTCACTTTACTAACTGACTTGCCTTTTTTGTGCATCTCTTTCCTCCTCGCATCGGCCCGGGCTGACCGTCTAAATAATCTCGTCGAAAAAAATTAACACACTCAAATACCTAAAATCGTCGAACTCCAACTCCAAATCAAAACGATGTTTAGATTGGAGACATCCTGCAAACACTAGCCTCTTCGCCATCTCCGTCGTCTGCGCAGACAGTCTCCTCCGTGCTTCTTTCACCCGAAATCATGTTCAAGCTGGCCTTTTTGTCCGTACTGTCACTAGCACCGATTTTAGGAAAGGATAAGCTAAGGATGATGGTTTCTCCTGAACGCAACACCGTTACTTCTGCCAACGTCGCTAGCAGCATCACTACAGGCAATACCACAAGCGCAAGCGTGTCGCACGCCCGCTGGGCATGGGTGAAAGAATGGAGGGAACGTCTGAGAGCAGGATCTGCAGAACGTAGAAGGGAATTAGAAAGAAGAGAGAGCATGAGACAGCTGGAGTTGTTGGTTCGCGAAAAGCATGACTTGGAAAGGTTCGAGTCGTAGAGGGTGGCTGATGGGGTGGAGAGAAGTGGAGATGGAGGCATGGAGGTGTGGGGAAAGTGCGGAGACCGAAGGGGGAGGAGGGGAGAAGGAAGGAAGCTGAACTGTTTACATCTCACAACGCGGAACAATGTCTTGTTTGACAACAACATGCTTTTCTGCGGATCACTTTACCCTCGTCGTCGGCGCGCTGAACTCGGCTTCTTCCCCACTACAGCCATCGACGCGCGCCTGAAAGCACACGTCGCTACATAAACGCCTACCCCCCTCCGTCACATTCTGGTCCTTCGCTGCTGGAATGTCACTTCAAGGGCCTCATGCTGATCGTGCTCATATTCCTCAACTCGGATATTCTGTTCCTTCGTCTTATGGTGTATCGGCAATTAGCCTGCACACACCTGCATCATGCGGATATACTATTCCTACGCAGTCGTATGTACTGCATTGCACGGTTCCGCAAGTGCTCATGGCATTTATTTTCACGCTCATAACGGAAGATGTTTACGCTTGCCATAAACACAACCAATCCATACCCAAATCTCTACCCATCGCACGAACCAATATTGCCGGTGCATAATCGCCCAGCGCTCGGAGACGAGTGTGTACTTCTTCACCATTCACGCTGCGCCTGCACTTTATTTCATTGCCCACAGTTCTATGTTTCGCTCCTTCGTTCCTTTCGCGGTTTTCGTTCGTGTACGTGCATACATAGCGTATCATCACTACTACATCATGTCTGTGTCATGGTTTCACGTCTTCGTCTTACACACATCTATACACTCACATATATATATCTTCATCTTCGTATCATTCAACATATTCCCTGTTCATCTACATACCATCATTAATTGTTAATTATTGGCATATCAATTCCTCTTACAACACCTGTTGACCGGCTTTAGTTTCATTCGAAATATTAATGTCGTCGTTGTGACTGATATTGAAAATGCACTTTTGGGCTCGGTAATGGGCTTCATTATTCACGATCCTTTCGAACATCGATGGTGAAACGGTATCATGCTTGCCTTCCATGTTTTCTCTTAGTTCAAGAGAAGCAAGCGGCACGGGTTCGACTCCCGTTCGATGTAATTTTGTCGACCACGTACTCCTCTTTGTATTCAAATAGCTGTTTACAGCTGATTGTTCCTTTCTCCGCACAAATTTTCATTTTTTGGTATCACTGAGGTGTGGCAAGATGTATTCGGTCATCATTAGTCCAATAGTCAATGTATCCGCCCACGATCAACTGACAAATGACCCGGAAGAAAACTTTTGTGTTTGTCAGTGGAACATGAAATCGCGTTTAGTCTCAGAATCACAAGAAAAGTCCGAGACCACTATTTCGTGTACACGACGGTGTTGTTTATGCTAACGAGGTAAGCTGTGCTATTGACCAACTCAACAGTCGCATTGCCATTGACATCGATGGTGAAACGGTATCATGCTTGCCTTCCATGTTTTCTCTTAGTTCAAGAGAAGCAAGCGGCACGGGTTCGACTCCCGTTCGATGTAATATATTTTAAAGATGGTTGAAAATTTTTTGCCGTCGTTCGCGAAGTAGCAACTTCCACAACCAGTCAACAACTGTTATTTTGATTTTAGAGTGCGTGATAGGTGATCTGTGTACAATGCCTAAGCGGACAACGACAGCAAAAGCGAATTTGTAAAATCGAGAAAAATAGATAGATACATGATATGTAATATGCATATATATGCTTGCGAGTAAAAATGATGATACAGGAAACGAGGAGTGTCTAAGGGAGCGTCCATTATGGAATCCTGTATGATAACATGTACATGGCAATTTATACGCCAAGCCTAGAGATTGAAAGCAATAGATCAGTATGCCGAGCAAGCCTACGACCGGAGGCAAAAGAGCCGGGCACGTACTTTCTTTTACTATTTTCATAGACTACGTAAGATATTGAAACTGCAGGAACGACCTATCGAAAGCATGCAGCCGTCAGCAGGTGAATTGACGTACAGCTGAGATCAAAATAAAAAATCCACTACAGGGTCTGATCAAGCCCGAAGTACGATGTGCGCTTCCCATCTTGCATGGGGTGGAGCAGCAGGACGCTGGGTATCTACCCAAACACAGGGCACAAATTGGGGTACAAAATTTGCAGAAGCGAGGCGTAATTGCGGAAGGTAAGAGGACAGCACGCACCTTGGCGAGCGTAGGGAAAAGCCCGCGATAGAATCCTCTCCACCCATCGCGCTCCCACGTCTTCACTGCGACATCCCATACGCCCGAATAGCGCTGTGGGTGGCCTGACGAACCAGACGCTTGCAGGCGAGTCCGTACGAGGTTTAGTGGGTATACAGTGGTGGCGCCTACGCTCCCTGAGATGCTGCCGAACGCAAGCGTAGCCATAACCCCTGGCTCGTCCTTGCCTGTTGAACGCAGGTAGGCGAGTTTCAGGGCCTCGAAGGTGCTCATATCAATGGCCGCATAACTGCAACGCATATACCCCAGCAGTATATGGATTCACGTGGGAAGGACAGGGGAGGGTAGGTGGATGTTCAATGAAGGCAAAGCAAGGATATGAACGGTGGTTGGACAGATGAATATATGAATGGAGTATTAGGGTGCAAATTCTGGTCGTGTGAGAGAGGATACGTACGGGAAGACACCAAGCAGACCGATCTGTGGATGGTGTGAATACTGGTACTAGCCAGCGAGCATGCAAAACTTACCGTGAGTCCACGGTAGTAAGCTCGCAAGCCGCCCAGGCCCCAAAGATGCCGGCAAGCTTGGGCTAATGTCCGTCTTTGCTCACCGGTGCTGCTCATCATTTGTGTCTAGAGTACAGTTGAAATTTGTGGAGAGGGTGTCAAATGCGGCATTACCTTCAGAGTTTCAATAGGGTAAATACCTACGATCACAAGATCATTGAGTTTGCACTACATGAAACGTCAAGCAACATGCACGTACTCAGTTGACTGCTAAGACCTCCAATACCTCCCGATAGGAAGCGGCTGACGCCACTGATCTCGCGGGGATCATCGACTTTGTCCCAATACTTTGCAAAGGCGCGTTTCTATGCGGAATAGCCATTAGTTGAACAGACATGTATACGCAATATTGCAAAGTACACACAGACGACTCATAAGCGAAGAACTTGATAGCTGACTCGGGGAAAATCTTGGCAACCGACAGACCATTACCAACCCAGAATGCAAGTATGCCACCCTCTGTGTATATTCGTGCGACAGCGCTGCCAATTACCTTGACGCCTCCGATGCCAGGTTTCGTCGCTAAAGATGCTCCTCCGAGATCTGGAGGACGCGTAATGAGGAAGACCTTGAGTCGATCGAACGGCGCAGTACAAGTTCTTGATACTAGCAGAAACTCAATTGACCGTACGCGCAGTCAAAAGGCGTGTTGGCTCACCGGCACCAGCGATCCCCCCAGCAAGCAGAAACTTCAGCGCGGTGTGGCCTTCTAACCATTGATGCTCTTCTTCCTCATCCTCCTCGAAGAAGTCGTCACCGTCGTCCAGTGTTTCATCGCCTGAAGCAGACTGCCACTGTGGGACCTGAGCTTGCGGTGTTCTAATGGGTACCAGATCCGGTGGTTTGTCTTCCGCACTTAAACTTACATCGCCTTACGACAGTTCGGTCATTAAATTTAGCAGTGGATGGAAGATGCCAAAACAGCAGACCTTCCATGGTGACACGAGCTGCGCCTCTGCCGTTGTCTCCCATAAACTTTTTAACTTCATAGTACTTGTAAATTTCGGCTGTTGATACTTTTCGAGGTAGCAGCAAGAGAAAATCGCGAAATTCGCTGAATGTGATCGAATGTGAGTGTGGTGAAGAGGTTAAGGATGCCATGAAGTCCGCCAATGTCGCAGGAGAAAGTTCAATGCCTGTGCACATAATCAGGCTCCGTCGAGTTACGATGATTGCTCCAGCTTACCAGCTTTCCGTAATGCAAGGTCAAGTTCCTGGGAGTCAAGATGTCCGTTTCTATCTAGATCTAGTTCATCATGAAATATCGACCAAAGTTCTTTACATTATCATCCGAAAACATGAGTCCATGCCGAATGAAATACTACCGAACCAACACACCTGCTTCTTTAGCAAACGCATACTCTTTAAACTCTTTCCACCGGAGTTCGCCACCACATCGACTAATTAGTTCAGACTCGTAAAGGGCTTCCAGGTCCTTTGCACGTTCCGGCGTTATTTCAACATCGTCATTCAGCCAAGCCTTCGCAGCATCGGTGGTTTGGTGTTGATCTTGCCGACTAAAGCGCTGTAGATGCTTGTGCATAGCCTGTAGTCTATGTTTTCTGTATGTTCGACCTTCCTCTGCGCGAAATTCTGAAAGGCTATGTGGTAACGGATGATATTGCGGAATTGGGTCCGATCGAAGTCGTGGTATACATGGTGGATATTGTGCGCCAGAAAAACACGCCTCAAAGATTTCACGGCCACTGGGGGTATAGTTTGGGCTTTTGTCTTGAGCCATGGTATTTGGTGGTATATGACGGATGTCTGAAGATAAGCAGGTTGTATGGTGTGAAGCCAGTCCACGACAGCATAAGATTGCTACAATTGAGACAGCAAGAAAGCGAGCACCGAGATAGCAAACAGTAGAGAGCCAGACTAATTTGAGCTCATCCAGCAATTTGTTGCGAAGCTGAGCAGCTCTCTCGCTCAGAATGATAAAACTGGAGTTGGATCATGACAGTCCGTGATCGAGTAATACGCCACTTTGGCGATTATTTACAACTGCTTGTTCATACTAATCCTGAACAATAATTTACTCCCAAGTTAATTACAGCTGAGGCTCTAAGGTAACAACTATAGTAATGTCAGTAATTCACATACACCGTTTGAACTATCCCTTAACGTGTAACTGTGAGTGTAGCTACTGCTGCCCCCAATTTTCGCCAGCGTGTTCTGCATACTGAACCTAAAGCATCTATTCTTTGTCGTAAACCACTGTTGTGTTTAGTATCAGGGCGCAGGGGAGGCTGTTTCCCCTTTAAACCGGGAAACCTAAATCGCTCCTCGTCGAGATTGTCAAGTCGCACTTCATGCACCTGGTGATATGGAGCTTTGCTCGAAATATTGGGCCCGTGGGTCGGACCCGGTCTTTCAACGTTGAGGGTTGAATTCGACGAAGAGAACGACGAAGCACGATAAATAGAAACTCTCTGAACACTGGAAACTGACGGTGAATAGGTCTGGATGACTCATCAGCTATTTAGGTATATGTAGGTAGGTAGAGAATAACTGACCGTTATAGGGCGGGTCATATGGGTCGTGGATATGACGCCGTCGGGTGCATGGTTGCGTCGGGAGCCGGGAAGAGGCGGTGTAGGGGGGCGATACTGCTGGATATCCTATCAGAATTACGGCCATGAATAACCGCCGCTGGATACGTACTTGGTGGGGTTTTCTTGAGCGTGAGGATGACCTCGTCTGCAATCGTGGCAGGGAAGGATTACCGATCACCTTGTGCAGAAAAAGTAAGCCGGTGGGTGTTAGGAAGTGTACGACGTTCCATCTTACCTCATTCAGCGATATTGGTTCTTGCTTTGGCAATATTCCAGGGGGCCTTGTGATATTCCGTTTGATATGAACGGTGTCGAGATTGGCAGCCATTGCGTGCTCTATTGTTTCTCGCCAACCATCCGGTAGCTACGTTATTCCAGTAAGTAAAAGGACGAGAAGAGAAGGATCAATCACTTACGGGTGGAACGGAATAGGTAATATCTGAGCTTCGCTCAGTGGAGAGGGCATCGAAGTTTATAGGAGATATAGGAGTACTCGGAGAAGGAATGTAGGTAGGTACGGGCTTGCGATAGATCATCGTCTTTGATTTTGGGCAAGAATCGGGATGGTAGAATCCTCAAAACCTAGAGAGGTTGTTTCCTGGTCAGTAGAACCCGAAATGGTGTTGCTTTTCCTTCTTTTATACAGAAGACACACTGGAGGCATGCGGGCAGGCAACGGAGGTGATCGAACTCACTCGGCAACATGTTTGGAAAGAAAGCTGTGGAAGCTTGAATAGCGCTGCAACGTTTGGGGCACATTCAAAGAAATGAAAACAGCATGGACTTGGCTTGAAATCTCCTAAAGGCGGCTATCTCATATGTCGGATTGACGTCTCAGACGCCTCAAGGGCGTCTCTAGGCACACAATTGGCACGACGCCATGCACGGTTGCGGATCCCAAGTAGTAGTCGTGTAGGGCGCTGGCGTTCAAGCAAATTGAATTTAGACGCCAATGAAGTCAATTACTCACATGACCTCAATCACTCTCAGATGGCAAGCTATGTCTACAACAAAGGCGCAAGCTGTATGCTCATCCCACCTTTCACCACTCTCATTCACTCGAGTAACTCATAATCCAACACATCAATCCCAATCATGTCTGGTAGAACTCATGGTTCCTCCAGAGGAACTCGTGGAGGTCCCCGTGGTGGAGGTAGCCGCGGTGGTCGAGGCGGCCCCCAGATCAGTGGCCCACTCGTTGCCTCTCATATTCAGACAATCGGCGTACCACGGCCAGATTTTGGTAACAGCGGACGTCTGCTCCCGATATACGTTAATTCCTTCGTGACTACTATTCCCGACAGTCTCATCTACCATTATGATAGTGAGTGTGTTCACTGCCTGACGGCTTATGTGCCACTGACATGTTTTCAGTTGGTCAGTTTATTCAAATCCGGTTACTCATATTACGCTAATCCAGACGTATGCTAGTGATATCTCCTTCGGAAAAGACTCTCCCTATGAGGTTAAACATGGATCTCATTAAGCACCTCCAGACAGAAGTGGCTCCCGGGATATTTACTCCACGCGGTGGTAAGCTTTGTACCAAAAGAAATCCTGTGCACTTGTGACTTAGACTTTTGTTCGCAGTATATGATGGGCGAAAGAATCTATTCATTGCCCGTGAACTGCCTTTTGGAGAGTCCGGCTCACAGGAGGTAGCATTTCTACAACGATTGCAGCTTTAGGTACCAATCCTAATACTCATGTTTGCAGTTTGATGTTAGCCTGGCGGGCCCCTCAACAGAATCCGCAGGAGGACGTGGACCTCGTGTCTACAAGATAAGATTGACTAAAGTAGCCCATATCAATCCCGAGTCAGTTTTTGCCAGAACTTGCCCCTTGCGCCCTTAACCATCTGTGTCTTGTAGGGTCCTGCGTCGTTTCATCCAGGGTACGCAATCGCACGACAATAGTGTTCTGACTGCGATTACCGTCAGTCGACCACTTGTTCATCATCTTGGACTTAGGCTTATATGACTTTAGGCGTTGAATGTGGTCATCCGGATGGAACCAACGATGAAATATCCATTCAACGTTCGTTCATTCTTTACCAATAAAGATTTTAAAGACATTGGCTCTGGCCTCGAGCTGTGGCGAGGCTACTTTCAGTCCGTGCGACCCGGTATCAACAAGATGTTCATCAACGTCGATATCTCGACTGGCACCATGTACAAAAGTGGCCCTCTCCTTCAACTCTGCTTGGAGTATGTAAATAAACAAGACCCCAATGCTCTTGCCCCTCGACGCGGATTCCCCGACCGTGAGCGCCTCCGGCTACAACATTTCATCTCCAATATCCGTATCACTACTACCCACACTGGACCTGGGGGTACTCTCAGGGAGATCCCTCGTGTCGTCAAGAGACTAAGCTCGGCAGGTGCTAGAGACCTGTCGTTTACTATGCGAGAGGGCGGCACTATGACCGTTGCAGAATACTTCCGTAGAACGCAAAATCGCCCCCTGCAGTTCCCGGACAATATATGCGTCGAGGTGGGCGCTTTAATTACTGGGCCAACTCTGCCCCGCTTCCATTCAACTAATAAGAATTCACCATGTAGGTGGGCTCTGGCGCACTGATCCCTCTGGAACTGTGCATCGTACCGCCAGGCCAAATCATGAGAAAGCAGGTTCCTTCTGAGAAGACAAAGGATATTCTTGCCTTCGCAACAAAGAAACCGGCTGACCGACTCGAGAGTATACGGATGGGTCTTGCGGTAAGTCACTGAAAGCTTGTCATGAGAGTAGCTCACCTAATAGCTCAAAAGGTGCTTGACTATGGTCAATCTGAGTATATACGTCAATTTGGCATGTCCGTCGACTCTAGGCAAGGCCCCTTGCGAATGCAAGCGCGAGTCCTGCCTCCTCCGAAACTTAGGTATGGCGTTGGCAGTAAGCAGCCCACCATCGTATGTCTTCTTTCATAACATCTGTTAATTGGCTCGGCTAAGTCTGACCTAGACCCCGAACAACGGATCGTGGAATATGTTCGTTCTTTGAGTTGTCGTTGTGTGGCTGAAGTTTATCTTACTTGCTTTCAGGGTTGACAAGCGTTTCGTCAAACCTGTATCAATAGACCGATGGGTCGTCGTCGTGTATGAGCAACAGAGGCGCTTCGGTGAACAGGCCGCCAGGGAGATGGTGGCTGGGCTTATCGAAAGCTGCCGCGAGGTCGGTGAGTAATTTGCATCCCGTTAGATGCGCCCCCAAGATAACTTACGACTTGTACAGGTATCAGAGTTAATGATACGCACCCTCTCATCAAATGGGAAAATGGTCAAGGCCGTATTGCAGACGTATTCAGCCATCCATTGCTCACTTTTGATTCCAAATTAATTTTCATGATAGCAACTACGTGCAGCTGGTCAGGAGGTTGCAGCAAGACTCGGACACCCTCCTAACTTGGTTGTCGTTGTTCTTCCTGAGGGTGGCAATGATATTTACACTGCCGTCAAACAGTGAGTCAGCCGCTTGCGGTCATTGGTGTACAACTTTATCCATTCATTCGCATAGTTTCGGTGATGTTGTAGTGAGTCCTGCAATTGCATTTTATTTCGTTTGCGTTAATGTGATTTTCAGGTGGGTGTCGCAACGCAGTGTTTGAAATCTTCAAAGTGCTTCCGCGCCAAGCCACAATATTATGCCAATGTTACCCTAAAGTACGTCGGACTTATCGAGATAGCATGTTTCATAGCGTCTCCGTTGTAGGATTAATGTCAAACTCGGCGGTATCAATATGATCCCAGATCCCGCTTCTGTGTCCGCACTAGCTGACCCCCACAACCCTACAATTGTGATGGGTACGCATTTTAATGTCTCATGGCTAGCAATCCAGATTGATTGTGCCTTCAGGTGCCGATGTGATTCATCCTGCCCCTGGCTCCGAGGGACGACCCTCATTCACAGCACTAGTCGCAAATGTTGATTCTGACAGTGCCAAATATATTGCGGATAGTCGCGTACAGACCTCCCGCCAGGAGATGATAGAGGACCTTCAAGCCATGGCGAAGGTTAGTATTATCTTGGTTCATGACAAACGTGAAGCTCAGTACCTCCTCCAGCATATCCTCTCTATGTATATGGCTTATCGCGAGCGGGTGGAAATGAAAGGGGCAGCCAATGCTGCGCCCAAGAGAATTATCTTTTACCGCGGTGAGGCTCCATCTTCAATAGTAGGACATACCCTCCTCACACAGGCGTGTAGACGGTGTATCAGAAGGCCAATTTTTACAAGTCCTCGAACAAGGTACGTCCTCTTGCCTCCCCTGTTTTTGATGGTGTTAACATGGATAATCAGAACTACCACGGCTGCGGAGTGAGTCTCTCAAAATTTCATGCCATGCAAGCTACTGAAACAGATTCCAGAGGCTTGTGAGGAGCTAAAAATAAACCCAAAGATCACGGTCATTGTCGTCGGGAAGAGACATCATGTTCGGCTCTTCCCACAAAATGAGAGGGATGGTGATCGATCTGGAAATTGCCCTGCGGGCACAGTCGTAGATCGAGAAATTGCACATCCTACGGAATTCGATTTCTACCTACAAAGTCACGGTGGACTGCTCGGTACCAGCCGACCCGCACACTATTCTGTGAGTTTAGGTTGATCCAGGACTTCCGAATTCTCATCATCTCTTTCTCAGGTTCTCTATGATGTAAGTTTCCATTCCATTAAAGAAGATCCCAGGTTCATGTATGTGAAATAATTAGGAGAATAACTTCACGTGGGTATCTCGCCCTTCACTTGCATCCAGTAGACTAAATATTTTGTTGTTAGGGCCGATACATTACAATCCCTTTCCTTTGCACTCTGTCACGTTTATGCTAGGTCAACGAGATCTGTATCCATTCCTGCTCCCGTCTACTGTAAGCGCGAGATTTTGCATTCAGACCATAATTGTGACATTTTGTATCAGACGCAGACATAGTTTGCTCACGCGCAAAGAATCATTACGATCCACAAGGCACTGTCGACTTATCCGAAACTGTGACACAGGTAGATGAGACGGCGGCTGATACATCTCTCGAGGCATACAGACGTGGCTTCAAACCCCTTCACAAGCATCAAGCGACACTCATGTATTTCTCGGTGCGTCCGATGGTTTCGCGTCAGAATGGTAACTAATAATAGAAACTCGTTTAGTAAACTTGCTCGCGGTTCCGATGCTCCTACGTGCTGGCACTTCAGCGTACTGCGGACTGCGGCCAGAGTAGAGATGTAGGTTCGGTCGTTGTATGTAGCACCTAGTAATGTCAATGTAGTATAATAGAAAGTTATTGGGGTAGCTATGAACCAGCTATCAGAGACTTTCGCCAGGCACATCAACTCGACTGCGGTATCAAGATTCATTACGGTTGACTTTACTTCGAAAATCAGACTTAGAGTGCCGCGAGCATTCCAACCCCTGTCTAATCTTGAGACAAATTGCGGATGGCACCAATGGATTTGCACACCTGGTGAGCCTCCCTCTTATCACCTACCTGCAAACACTTGGATAATGGATTTTAGCCTCTGTACCGCCCAAGTAATGACGATGTGGTTGAACGTCGTTGTTAGCTCAAAGTCCCACGCGTGATATTACTGGAGGAATGCAATGGCGCAGTTATACGCTTCGGCCTTCGAAGGATCGATAATTGAGCAACTTCTATCGGATCGATAATCAGCAGCGAGGCTATAATCGAGAGACGGTATACCTTACACGAGATGAGTTCGTGTGTCTTCAGCTGCGGACTTGGAGTTCTCTCCATATATATATATTTTGTGACATATATACAAGGTTTACATACTGGACTGTCTTTCACAAACTCGTCCCAACAATACCCACTTTTTGCCTCTCCCCGTTTTCCTTTGCATTCATTCATCACAATGTCTTCCAGAGGTGGAAGAGGCGGTAGGGGCGGCAGGGGCGCTCCCAGAGGTGGTGGGGGAAGAGGTGGAGGACGTGGTGGTGCTGGTGGTGCTGGTGGTGCTGGGGGTGCTGGGTCTCCTTCAATCGCGTCCCATATTGTGACAATCGGGGTCAAACGGCCTGGGTTTGGTACAGCGGGAAGGCCGATTTCTGTATACGCGAACGTTTTCGAGTCCCCACTTCCTTCGAAAATAATCAGGCACTATGATGGTTGGCTTCAATTCCTTGAACGCACATGTCTAGCTATGTACTGACGACGATTTTTATACAGTCGGCAAGTCAAATTAGTCGTAAACGCGTACTAAAACTGAATGACCTTTGCCAGTCATTGAACCTTCCGAGAAGGTCTTACCCATGCGATTCAACAACGACATCATTAAACAGCTGCAAACTACGGTTGCGCCAGAAGTGTTCAGCCCTAGAGGTACGAGTTTTTCGATCCCTTTAGCAAACGTTCGCAATAGGTTCACGCCATCGCCCTCTAGGGGTATACGATGGGAGGAAGAATATGTTCTTTACGCAAGAGTTACCCTTTGGCCCAAATCACTCAAGAACGGTATACTCCCATATTACTATCTCTCCCTCCCCGCTGAGCTATCTATCGTAGTTTGATGTTACTTTGACCAACGGTGGTACCCGAGGCAATCGGCCTCCGAAAGTCTACAAGGTGACGTTGACCAAAGTTCAGGAAATCAATCCCGAGTAGGTTATTCCGGCGCTTTCTTTTTCGTCAGGAATTACATTTTTGACTTCAAAGGGTCCTCGAACGGTTTATTCACGGTCAACAGAGCCAAGATAATAGTGTTTTGATCGCAATAACGGTGAAGAATCTCAAGCTAATGCACACCTGGCGTTTCTTACATCCAATCTTAGGCTTTGAACGTGGCCTTCCGTATGAAACCAATGCAGTGTCATCCATTCAATATCCGATCTTTCTTCACCGATAGAGAGATGCGTAACCTCGGCGCCGGTATCGAGATTTGGCGAGGGTATTTCCAGTCAGTCCGACCAGCAATGGGCCGTATGGTGGTAAACATCGATGTTTCCACCGGATTCATGTATAAACGTGGTCGCCTTCTTGACCTCTGCCTTGAGTTCTTGAATAAGAGAGACCCAAACGCATTGGCACCCCGGCGTGGTCTTCCTGATCGGGAGCGCTTACGACTTCAACGTTTCTTGTCAGGGCTGCGGGTTACGACGTCCCATACTGCTGGTGGAACCAGGCAAATAACACGCGTGATTAAGAGACTGAGTGCTGTAGGCGCAGCCGATATAACGTTTCCCCTCAGGGAGGGAGGATCGACGACCGTCGCCAATTATTTCAGGCAGACGGTCAACCGACCATTACAATTTCCGGACGTGATCTGCATTGAGGTTTGTTCTGCGCCCCAGTCGTGATTTAGTCATGACTGATATTCATTTCTAGGTTGGGTCAGGGGCTCTCATACCTCTTGAACTCTGCGACGTTCCACCCGGTCAGATCATGAGAAAGCAAGTGCCACCCGAAAAGATTAAAGACGTTCTTGAATTCTCAACCATGAAGCCACGAGAGCGCTTCGAAAGTATCCGAGATGGTTTCCAGGTAATTATTTTCGCAAATTTCAAGTATTATTCCACAACCCTTGTCCAGACTCTGTCCTACGCTGGGAACGAATATTTGCAAGCGTTCGAGATGTCCGATATCTCTCAAACCCCATTGGAAGTTCAAGCAAGGGTTCTGCAGTCGACTAGGCTGAAGTATGGTCCTCAAAGCAAGCAGCCGACTATAGTAAGCAGTTGTGTTGTATCTTATAACACTATGCAAATCATGGGATGTAGGCCCCAAGTAATGGATCATGGAATTTGTCAGTATTTCCGGTTGTCCTGCTCATATTTGATACTATCTCTTTTCTAGGGTTGACAAGAGATTCTTCCAAGCAATGGCTATCCAACGCTGGGCACTGGTGATTTATGAATCACAACGTAGATTTGGGCAACAAGCGGTCGATGGCCTAATTGATGGGTTAAAGCAGGCATGTAGAAGTGTAGGTTCGTCAGCTTTCGCATCGGCTTCCGCTATGCTTCTCATGAGCTAATTCCTTCATAGGCATGACCATCTCGGATACTGCACCTGTGGTCAAGTGGGAGAACGGTCAGGGGATTATTCCCAATGTTCGCCCCGTTTTACTTGTTTCTTGTTTGTCGTGATTGAAGTTTTTTATAGCAACTTCGCGCAGCGGGCGGTGAATGCGTACAGAAGCTGGGAGGACCCCCTTCGCTGATCGTTGTAGTACTCCCTGATAATGGAAACGATATCTACACGGCCGTTAAGCAGTAGGTATTATCTTCGTTCATTGATAGTGCATCCGATAACAATCATCTTTATAGCTTTGGCGATGTTATGGTAAGGCGGACGACCGACAAGCGTGATTACTCCACCCCTCTGACCTCAGATTCTAGCAAGGTGTTGCAACACAATGTTTGATTTCCTCGAAGTGCTTCCGAGCCAAGATGCAATATTATGCAAATGTTTGCCTTAAGTGACTGGCTTACCTTTTACTGAATTATTGACGTACTGACATTATCTCTTCTGTGTGTAGGATCAATGTCAAGCTTGGCGGTATCAATGCTATTCCTGACCCTGCATCTGCATCCGTTCTAACGGATCCAAATACCCCGACAATCGTCATGGGTACGTCGTGCTCAATGACTTGAGGTTTGCTAAAATAGTAGTCATTAGGCGCGGATGTTATCCACCCTGCTCCCGGTTCTGAGGGCAGGCCTTCCTTCACTTCGTTAGTTGGTAGTGTCGACTCCAATGCTGCAAAGTACATTGCAGAGACTCGTGTCCAAGGAGGAAGGGTTGAAATGATTCAAGATCTGCAAGCCATGGCCAAAGTAAGAAAAGCATCTGTTCCTTGCTTCAAACCTTATTAAAATGTATAAAGCACATTTTGACCATGTATATTGGTTACCGAGAAAAAGTGGAAAAGAAAGGATCGGCTGCGGCACCACCAAAACGAATAATCTTCTATCGTGGTATGGACAATCGCTTCCCCTGCGCAAAGTACAGAGCTAACTCACCGCAGATGGTGTTTCGGAGGGCGAGTTCCAGCAGGTTATTGACCAAGGTTGGGTTTTCCATGATTATCTTAGACAATTTCCGACAGTCATCCGCAGAGTTACCCAGTATCCGAGCTGCCTGTACAGAACTGAAGATCAACCCGAAGATCACCATCATCGTCGTCAGAAAGCGACATCATATCAGGTTCAATGTGAAGGATCCACGCGATGCAGACCGATCAGGCAACTGTCCTGCTGGCATGGTGGTTGACAGGGACATTGGGCACCCATCCGAGTTTGATTTCTTCCTCCTCAGCCACGGAGGTCTCCTCGGTACTAGCCGGCCAGCCTATTATTCCGTAAGTTTAGATATATTCTACATCATTCTGTATTGATAATTATCGGCAGATACTTCATGATGTATGTACTGCTCTTTCATCTTGCGCCTAGCTGATACTTATACATCACCACTCTGTAGGAAAATAACTTTTCGTCCGTACTTCTATCTTGCTAATGACTGAGTCGAAACTGACCACATCTTAGGCCTGACGCTTTACAATCGCTATCATTCGCCCTCTGTCACGTCTATGCTAGGGCGACGCGCTCTGTATCAATTCCGGCGCCAGTCTACTGTATGCTAAAGAGCCACACCTTTCTTGCACTTGATATCTAACCTCTAATGCCCCAGATGCTGACATTGTTTGCTCAAGGGCAAAGAATCATTATGACCCTCAAGGCACCCTGAATTTATCTGACTCCGCAACTCAGTTATCCGCTGGCGAGGCAGATGCAACTTTAGCAGCATTCAGGCAGGCATTCAGGCCCCTCCACGCTGCACAGCGCACAATGATGTACTTCTCTGTATGTGTAATCCATCGAATGTACCTCTGCAGCTAAGCTGATGACTGGGTTTTTCATAGTGATCTTTCATACCTCTTCGCTCGCTTTCGTATTGCTGTCTTCGCAATGAGTTGTAGCTTTCATAATAGTTTTTGGCGACACTTTATGTACTCTTATCAATTGTTGACAAGAAGTGAATACATGGAGTTAATGTTACTCATTCTGGAGTGCCCATTCTGTTCTATGGAAAATTGCAGCAGTTCCACTGTTACGACATGGTGAAATGAACATCGTAACTGAAGGGACATAAAAAAGCCGAGGCCCTGCCAGGACTCGAACCTGGGTTATCGGAATACTCTGAGGCTCAGAATCCGATGTGATAACCACTACACTACAAAGCCCTCGCCGTTGAACACTGGTCATAGCATATAGCCAATGTCAAAACTCTCAATGTCATTGCATATCTCTTTCGCCGAAAACCCGAAATCGATCTGAGAGCTTACAATGACTCATAGCAGGAATATCTTGCGATTCAGCTATGACCGTCTTCTTGCCTCTGGTTAATCAACCAGGTATTGATCTCATAGAACCCCTTCTACGTATTGGACCTGTCGTCGTTTCCTATACACCTGCCTTGTCGGGCCCCTTACCGTCCCGGACTTATCTCCTTATCGAGCCAACTACATCCATCTCAATAGAAGAAATAGTGACCGGGCTAGATGTTGGCGTTGAGAAGGTCATCGTGTCACCAAAACTGGCCAAGGAACTGATAAACCAGGTACCAGCTGAAAGGATCATCTTGCTCCTCGACGCAAGCAATTTCAACGCAGTCAGCGACACGGTTCGCAATGCTGTCTCAGGGGTCATGCTCAAGACGCCAACGGTTGATATAGACTTCGTCACTTCTGTAGCGCGGTTCTTCTCTTCATGCGCCATCTATGTCTTGTCCGATATACTGACACCCCCGACTACGTCCAGTATCCGCCAGCTCCATTCTGCTGGCGGGTCTTTTGTGATTCCAACGTCTCAATTGACCCTTGAAACCTCATCACCGTCGCAGATCAATATTGCCGACGCCTTCACCGCGCCAATCACATCCGATCGCAAAGACGGCCTCTTCCCTACTGTTGTCTGTAATGAGACCGGCCACTCGCTTGGACTTGTTTATTCTTCTTCAGAGTCGATTAGGGAGAGCATTCTTACGGGTAAAGGCGTATATCAATCTCGAAAACGTGGTTTATGGAGAAAGGGAGAAACGTCCGGTGCTACCCAAGACGTTGTCGGCATCCGGCTAGACTGTGATTCGGACAGCCTAGAATTTAGGGTTATTCAGAACGGTGCAGGCTTTTGCCACCTCGAGCGACCGTCTTGTTTCGGCGAGATTGGCGGAATAACAGCATTGGAAAGCACACTGCTCTCACGTCAGGAATCAGCCCCTGTTGGGTCGTACACTAGTCGTCTGTTTAATGACCCTCAACTTCTTCGCTCAAAAATCATGGAGGAGGCAGATGAGCTATGCCGTGCTGAAACCCCTGAAGATGTTGCATTTGAGGCTGCCGACTTGTTATACTTCGCCCTCACTAAGTGCATAGCTTCAGGCGTTGGCTTTGCTGACATAGAGCGCTCTCTGGATAGAAAAGCCAAAAAGGTTGTGCGACGAGCAGGGGATGCCAAAGTACAATGGTCAGACAAACCATCCACATCGTCATCTTCTCCACAAAAACCGCCAGTTATGTCTGCCACCGACGCCGATGCTATGATTCGTATGCAGACGTTCGACCTCTCGATGATTTCCGCAGACGTTCGACAAGACCTACTGCGCCGGCCTGTCCTCAAATCCGACGAAATGATGGCCAAAGTCAAACCCATTGTCGACGACGTCCGTGTACGCGGTGATGTTGCGCTCCTTGAGCTCACTGCCAAGTTCGACAGGGCTCAGCTCAGCGCACCAGTCCTTCTCCCACCATATCCACCTGAAACCATGAAGCTCGACTCCGAGGTGCGTATCGCTATCGACAAAGCGTATAGCAACATACGCAAATTTCATGAAGCACAAGCAGATCACTCCACCCTCGTTGTTGAGACCATGCCGGGTGTGGTGTGCTCCCGCTTCGCCCGACCTGTAGCTCGCGTTGGTCTATATATTCCGGGTGGGACTGCCGTCCTTCCATCGACGGCGCTGATGCTCGGAATACCTGCACAAGTGGCGGGATGCAAAGAGATTGTCTTTGCCACACCGCCGCGGTCTGATGGTAGCATCTCCCCAGAGGTGTTATACGTCGCTCATCTGGTTGGCGCCTCTGCTATCCTCAAGGCAGGGGGAGCACAGGCCATTGCTGCTCTTGCGTACGGGACAGAGACTGTTCCAAAAGTAGATAAGTTATTTGGCCCAGGCAATCAATGGGTCACTGCAGCGAAGATGCTTGTTCAAAACGATACCGACGCCTTGGTGTCTATCGACATGCCTGCTGGACCATCCGAGGTTTTGGTAAGCGCGATTCGTTCATATGTTATAGTTGATTGATGACCATGACCTATATAAATCACTACCAGGTCATGGCAGATCAAACTGCCAACCCCGCTTTCGTGGCAGCCGATCTATTATCCCAAGCCGAGCACGGCATTGATTCTCAAGTCGTGCTCCTCGCCGTCAATCTCCCTGCAGAACGGCTTGATGAGATTGAAGGGGAAGTCGACAAGCAAGCCAAGGCACTCCCGCGGGTAGACATTGTTCGTCAGTCAATCGCTAAAAGCATCATAGTGAAGGCTACGACCACCGATGAAGCGATCACATTTTCCAACGATTACGCGCCAGAGCACTTGATCATGCATCTGGAGAATGCAAGCTCTCACGTATCTTCAATTAACAACGCGGGGAGTGTCTTCGTTGGATCATTCACTCCTGAGAGGTTAGTAATCTTTCCCCCGACGATAAAGGATAGACTGGCTCAACCTCAGCGTGATATAGTTGCGGTGACTACGCTTCTGGGACTAATCATACTCTGCCAACTAATGGGTATGCACGTCAATTCAGCGGTGTTAACACCCAATCATTCCAAAAGCATATCACATCGCAGGAGATCACGGCGGCTGGACTGAAGGAACTCGGTCCTGTGGTGGCTACCCTAGCCGAATGTGAGGGCCTTGCAGCTCACGCAAACGCCGTCAGAATACGACTACGCGATTTACAGTCATAAGTATGGATGTCGATTATACCGCGTGGGGCTCCTAAGGCGATGTGACCAGGGCAGACGAGCTACCATAAATCCGAAATGATATAACAATTAAATCTAGAGAACTAAGAAGCTGGGCTATGCCAGTGAAACGTACTGCGAAGTCTAGTGATGATGACGGCTAAAAGCATAACATGTGCAAGGGTAACATATTAGTTGGTCCGATAAAGCGCTCGCTTAGCGACCTTGGTAATAAGAGGCGTGTCGGGGAAGGAAAGCGCCTCAAGGTTAGTAGCATACTGTGAAAGCAACAGTCAGGAAAACCCGGTGAACGCCCAGGGACAATGCTTACAGGAGTTGGAACGTCTGCACCAGTAACTCGCTCAACGGGAGCATCAAGGTAGTCAAAGGCTTCGCTCTCAACAATTTGAGCGCATATTTCACTTCCGACACCGAACCCGGGGAAGCCACCTTCGACAATTACGAGGCTAATTCGCATATCATCCAATCAACAAAAAATCAGCATCAAGAAGCTCAATAACTGACCGATTTGTCTTCTTAACAGACTTTTTGATGGTATCGATGTCTAACGGGCGAATGCTTCGCAAGTTGATGACCTCGGCTTTGACGCCCTCCTTGGCAAGAGCCTCTGCCGCCTCGAGACTGTGTGTCACCATCTTGCTGTGTGCGACAATGGTGATGTCACTGCCCTCACGCTCGACCTTGCACTTCCCAATGGGGAGAAGGAAGTTGTCCGACATGGCTTCGGCAGACATCGGGAATGAGACACCGTACATCATTTCGTTTTCGAGAAAGACGACCGGGTTGGGGTCACGGATAGCAGCCTAGGAGCATACGATAGTCAGCAAAAAAAAGCAAGATGGAAATCCATGTGACGCGAAAAGCATACCTTCAGCAAGCCTTTGCAGTCTTCCGCACTCCATGGACTGATAACCTTGAGACCTGGAACTGAGCCATACCATGCAGCGTAATCTTGTGAATGCTGTGCAGCCACACCAGCTGCAGCACCATTAGGTCCACGGAAGACGACGGGACAAGGTACATTGCCACCAGACATATAGTATGTCTTGCCGGCGGAGTTAACGATCTGGTCAATGGCTTGCATAGCGAAGTTGAAGGTCATGAACTCGCAACTACAGCTAGAATTAAGCATGGAGTCCGTCCAATGGGTCGTTGTGCTTACATTGGTCGGAGACCGCACAGTGCTGAGCCAACGGCAAGACCAGCAAAACCCATCTCTGTGATAGGCGTATCTACGACACGTTTCTCACCGAACTTGTCCAGAAGTCCTTTTGTCACCTAATTTATTTCAAAGGTCGTTTTTAGCCTCGTAAAGAGCGTATATTCGGTCCACGTACCTTGTAAGCACCATTGTAGCGCGCGACTTCTTCACCAAGGACGTACACCGTCTCGTCGCGAATCATCTCTTCCTCCATTGCAGCGTTCAAGGCCTCACGCACGGTCATCTACATACACATCTTTATAGCTCATCGTTTCGACGAGAGATACTCAGAGCCATCTACTCACCGTGTGCTCACTCTCTGTTGCGTAACGCCGAACCCCATTCAACGTTGCGCGAGCGGTAACAGACGACGATGCCCTTGCATTTGCCAATGCAGGGGCCATGCGCGAGAGGGCCAGACGTGCAGCCATTTTGGTGATGATGGGGAAGATGAAAAGAAGCCGTTGAACTGTTGGCAAAGTCTTGTCTCCGCTAAGACCAACTTTTTGGGGAATACAGGAAAATTGACGTAAACAACCAGAGTCAGCCAGCGTCAACACAGTCTCAGTCCTACTCCGTCTTGATCCTTATCATCAAACATACCACGACCATCGCCGTGCTCATCGTAGCTTGTAAAGCGACCTCTGCGTTCGTGGACTTAGCATACCAGGAACCCCTCGGCGTTTCTTTACACTTCGAGGGTAGGTAGTCATTCGTCCACTTCCCAAAGGCAGCTCCGTCACTATTCTATGGTGGAAAGTGGCCTTGTTACTTTGCAGAGAATTAGACTTGCTGCTTGGAGTTTACATCGCTTAAAGTTGGAACTCGCCATAGTAGCAATCCCTGAGCAAGATTTTTTGCTTCATGGAATCACTGACTGTGGGAAGGTCTTCTAAGGCTGAATAATCTTTGTCTCAAATAATCTTCGTATCGCCCTCCATGTCTGCTCGTAAACCAGTGGTCATCGTAACCGGAGCCTCAAAGTTCATATCAGCTTGCCTTTCATGCTAATTGGCGTCCACTGATCATTTAACGGCAGAGGAATAGGCCTGGCCGTTACCAGAATTCTATTACAGGATCTCAACTCCATAGTCGTGGGCTTATCGCGATCCAGGACTCCAGAAATCGATGCATTAGCCTCAAACCATTTTCTCTTCATTGAATGCGATGTGTCCGCAAAAAGTCCTCTTTATCGCTTTATTCATCTAAAAGTCAATTCTTCAGAGCAAATGAAGTAGCATTAAATACTGCTATATCGGTGGCTCGTAATACGTATCAGCATATCGACGGTCTCATTCTGAATGCTGCAGTCCTTGATCCCCTGTGCCGTATCGGAGACGATACTCCTCTTGACGCTTGGAAGACGCATTTCGATATTAATTTCTTTTCCTTGGTTTCCGCGCTAAAAGCCACGTTACCCGATTTACGCTCAAGTACTTTGGGCGGAAGGGTTGTGTTCGTCAGTTCGGGTGCAGCTGTCAAGGGGACGCCAGGTTGGGGTCCTTACAGTGCGTCCAAGGCTGCGATGAATAGCATCAGCAGGTAAGATTGAACTCACTCAAATGGAACTGTCTTGATACGAGTGGTTACCAGAACCCTGTCGGAAGAGGAGCCAGATGTTGTCTCAATTGCTCTTCGGCCCGGTATGGTGGACACAAGTGTTGAGCGTTCTTAGTCTCTTATCAACGACGAACAGCACTGAATGCTTTCATTGACATCAGATGCAGACAACTTTACGCAAAGAGGGAGCGACCGTCCTGACCGAGGCAACTCACGCCATGTTTGTCCGTACGCATGCGGAGGGTAAACTTGTACGACCTGAAGACTCCGGTTACGTTATCGCTGCGCTTGCAGTCAAAGCTTCCAAGGAGCTTACTGGCAAGTTTATCAGCTGGGATGACGATGATTGCAAGCCTTACAGAAGGGGGTAAACCAATTCGTGTCGTGTAAAGTGAATGTACGCGATAATTACCATGAAACCTGTTGCCCTGTTGTCGGTGATGCGCTATGACATGTTTGCTCCGGTCTCGGTACTCGCTATCGCTCCCACCATCTCTCCGATATAGAGTTAGCTCTGACTATCAAGTCCGGGATCATGGTACTCCGAGTGCATACCGACTTGCCGGTGGTGGGTTTGGTAACTGCTGGGCCTTGCACTTTATAGTCTACGTGAGGCTATGTCCTGGAGAGTAGTAGCTTCAGAAGTCGACAAGCAGACATCTTTGGAACTTCGAAGGTCGCTCAGGCACATCCATTCAAGGTATGCATATTGCTTACCCTTCGCCCTTTCTTCGGAGTCGGGTTCTTTTCTTTTAATGCTTACTGGTTCATGCGCCACGGAAGCTGACGAGATTGCCTAGCTCTGAGTGACGCCGGAGCGAACCAGCCAACATGTCTTGACCCGTGACTGTGTATCGTGTGTTGGTCCATTTCTGGATGCCGACGTTCATGACAGATCGAAGTAAAATAAGTATATAACTCGCTGTACTGATCTTCACCAACAAGTCATCCCCATCATGCATACTGTAAGTCTCACTTTGTCGCTTTGATATCTGCCCTTCATCTCACTTCTAGTGGCCTTGCGCAGCGTATCAAGCGTATCGATATTCATCATCACTTTTTCCCTAAGGACGTGGACAAAACCAAAGCGTCTGCTAAGGCAGGTTGGCGAGTGCCTTATGGCAGCCTCCCTTGGGATCCTCAAGTCAGCCTAAGAGCGATGGATGCAAGTAGCGTCGACGTGACCATTCTTTCCATGCCTGCCACCCCGCATGGCTCCCCCGGTCACGAAAACCGCTCTATGACGCGTAGCCATAATCTCCAAGCCGCAGCAGTGTGTGCGGCGTACCCCACGCGCTTTGGACTCTTTGCTAGCTTGCCCTTCCTCGACGACGTTGAAGGTCAGTTGCCCCCCCCCTTTCCCCTTGTCTCGTTATCGCGTTATACACATCCCTCTTGAGCCGCGTGTTCCTGAACTTTGAACGACTCTTTACGCAATCCTGATTTCGACGAACTGTTTTTGTTTGATAGGTGCACTGGCAGAAATTGATTATGCACTCGACGAGCTTAACGCTGACGGCATTTCTCTGTCTTCTTCGTACGGCGAAGGAGAAGATGCAAGTTGAGTTGTTGAAAATAACTCACACTGTCCACGTCCATCAGAAATGGGCGAATACTGACCTGGTAGTTTGATCGACATGTATTAGAGTATGTGGGCGATCTGCGCTATGAGCCCATATGGAAGGAGCTCGACAGGCGACGAGCTGTCGTTTTTCTCCACGGCGCCCAGATTCCCTCGTCTACTCCGTATCCACATGAATTCCTGGGTTTACCCATTACCGAAGTGCGCGTGCCTGTAAAACTCTTTCTATTCATCCACTAACGTCTATTCAAGGTCCCGAACGAAACGTTCAAAGCCGCATCTCACCTTGTCGTTACAGGAATGAAGCGCAAGTATCCGAACGTTAAAATCATCCTCGCTCACCTAGGCGGTAGTACGCCTTGGCTCGCGCCCCGTGTCGCTGTCCTATCGACCCACATGGGTTGCGCCTTGACTCCATCCCAAATTCTAGAAGACTTCAAAAGCTTTTATTTCGACACCGCCCTCAGTGCGTACGAGACAAATCTCACCGCCATGTCAAAGTTTGTCAAGCCAAATCAAATACTATTCGGGACAGATTGTCCAGGTGAATTCCTATTAGATCTTTCTGTGATGGATTTCCCATATGCGTTTCTAGCCGTGAGCCCCGAAATGGCCAAGTGGTATACTGACAACCTGGAAAGCTTCTACGCTGATGACCCCCGCAGCTTGCAAGCCATCATGGCAGGGAATGCGCTTCGACTATTTCCAAGGCTAAGGACGACCAGAGAATCTGCATACCAGTCGCGATTATAAGTGGAAAAACAATAGTAATGAATTGATTGGGTAGTTGTACATTAGTGATGGCTGTAATGGAGTCTACAGAAGTCGGTGTAAGAGTAATGGTATAACGGTATATTCAAGAAGGGAATAATAGGAATAGATATTGCCAATATGTCTATGGGTTAGTTTGTTGCGAAAGTAAATGATGATAAATTGCCTTTGGGTGGTATGAATGTCATTCGTCACGAAGCCATTGCATGATTGCTCGATATCCTTCTCCGCCAGAGATTAAAGCGGCACCGTGACGGCCATCTGGATCCACCCACAGACCCTTACGCACGCCGTGCGAGTGGAGGTACCGGGCTACGCGCTAGACAATATTCTTTTAGTCGCTGGAAGCCTACATAACCTCAGGAATATCAAACCTCTGCATGTACTATGTCGTCCTTGGCGCCTATAAGGAAAAAAGACCTGGCGGGATCCCTAGCATTAGGAATCTCTTCGTACCACAGCGAATTAGACGACCAATCAAAGTTCCGCTGAAGAAGATTCGCAACTCCCAGTTCGGTGCTGACGAAATATCGCATTACGAGTTCGATGCCCTGGATGTTTGTGAGCAAAGTCTCTATAAAAAAGACATAAATAAAGTATGCTCACCGTTCTGCATGGTCGATAAATAAAGTTATAGCACACATCTGTGCACAACATGACGGTCAGCTGAGGATGAAAGGGAAGCACCCAATCACATACCGCCTTCCCAGGAACAGAAAGTTACGGGATCGACGAAACATGATCGAGAAATCATGTGTGGGTAGTTTTTGAGCATCCAAGCGTGGCAATAAGAGCCACTAATTTACATGTCAGAATGGGTATGAAGGGAGGAAACGGGGAACCTACTTTGAATGGCTGAGAAATGTTACACCTTTTTGGTTGGGGTCGATCAGAGACGAAGCAACGCTTCTTTCGTCTAGGTCGTCATCATCATCAAGGAAATCGTCGTAACTCGTAACCCAGCCAAACTGAGTGAACAATGTGGCCAGACGCTGAGTCGTGTTATGCCGATTCATGGGTTTTAGGTATCTAGTGTGGAAGAAGTCTTGACTGATATGTGGCTGTAATAAGATAAAGATGGGACGATCAGAGAATTCGTCGATGAGTTGCATTATAAAGAGATGGTATTGAACAAGGCCAAGACCGAGCCCATGAACGAATACTATGGGGCGAGGGCCGTGGATTGCATCCCAATCGGCAGGTATACGAATCAAGTACCTAAATAATATATGTTAATTCCGAGATGCAATGGTGATCACTGATGCTTACTCAAGGCCGTCGTAATCGCCAAATCGGACTTGACGATTACTGATGAGCCAAAGTCTCAACAGCCTGTTGATAGCGCCTACAATAGCGTAGAAAGTGAAAGGACGCCAAAGTATCTTCACCGAGTCGAGAGTCAGAAGTAATGGTTGGTGTTCCGACGCCGACCCATTGGGTATCACACTTCCAGCACGTTTCTGAAGTAGCTCGAGGGCTTCGTCCAGCACGATGCGATGATTATCAGGTATATGGTGTTCGGCAGGTATATGCGAGTTAAAGATGGACCAGTAAAGCCACTTTTTGACTTCGAACAGACGGATAGCCGACCACGGTGCGTGTCTGAACCATGTACGCAGAACGTTTCGGAAGTCCTCTGCACGAGGGTCGTCAAACTCGAGCTGGATAATGTCCTCTTCTGGGCTCCCTGGTCGGTCGTTGTCCAAATTTTCCTCATCGAAACTATCTTCCTGGAAAACGAATAAACCTGATTTCACTACGCGAGTATAAGCCGCTCGAAGTTCGTCGGGGTTTCCTGGAGGATGGGGGGGCAGCGAAGCAACGTGTCTTGCAAGGTTGTAATGGTATATACTGAAGAACACCTGGGATTATGAGACGGCGCGTGTCAGGGTGTGATTTGTCCGAAGCAGATGATTGTCAGTCATTCACCTCACACAACGCAATGACGAAGGCAGTTCTTCCGTGCCATGCAAACGACCATATTTTTCCAGAGCGCAAAGAATATAGAACAAATGCCCACGAGAGAGGGACCGCACACCACAAAGGACCGACGAGAAATACGAGGGCGAGATAGAACGAAATATCACGTCTACGATGACCCCTGCACTGTACGGGGGATGTATTAGCCATGAATACGAAAAATCTATGGAGTAGTTGAAAAGAGTGGCAGAGCGTGGCTCATAGGGAACGCTCAGAGTCCTTGTGCGGTCGTGTGCGGTCGACGAGTTGCGTCTCGGCAATCTCCGGATGCTCGCGTGGTCGATCAATCATGACCGAATGAAGGCATCGGATATTCAGTCACTGTCATCGTCTCTCCCTTCCTCTTCCGAAATTTTTGTATCCTCAGCCCAACGTCTGCGATGTTGCGCAACGCCATCTCCACAGCAGCTAAGCCATTAGCTGCTCAATCCGTATGTTTTAATTCAATTCACCCAATTTCCTACCTGATGCCAGTCCTAGAGGCTTGCAACAACCTTGTCTGCTAGCTTCCCAAAAGTAACTCATAGACTTGTAGGTGTTCTACTCTCTGTAATGGTTCAACCGCTCACCTTTTACACATTGATAGCAACCGACTAAATACGGCGGCGTCTACACTGTCAGTTTTCTTCCTTTTCGATACTAGCGTTTGCCGACTTTCTTCTAGGTTACGCTCATTCCAGGAGATGGTGTTGGTGGCGAAATTACAGACTCTGTAAAGGAGATATTTGAGCACGTCAACGCGCCCATTGAATGGGAGCAGTATGACGTCTCCGGTATGTCGTCTGCTGGTGAAGCCCTCTTCAAGCAGGCTATGGAGAGCTTGAAGCGCAACCGGGTTGGACTCAAAGGTTTGCATCAACATATCAAGCTATTCATTTTAATCTAACAAGCAACTAGGTATCCTCTTCACCCCCATTTCTCAATCTGGACACATCTCCTGGAACGTCGCCATGCGTCAACAATTGGATATCTACGCCTCTGTAGTTCTATGCAAGTCTCTACCAGGATTCCCTACCCGCCATTCAAATGTGGATTTTGCAATCATCCGAGAAAACACGGAAGGAGAATACTCGGGCTTGGAGCACCAAAGTTATCCTGGCGTCGTCGAGAGCTTGAAAGTTTCCACTCGCGCAAAAGCTGAGCGTATCGCGCGCTTTGCTTTTGATTTCGCGCTGAAGAATAACCGCAAAGTGAGCCATATACATTTCATGTTCGATGGTGCTCGTGCTGAGTAGTGTATTAGAAAGTCACTTGTGTGCACAAGGCCAATATCATGAAACTCGGTGATGGTCTCTTCCTTAACACATTCCGGCGTGTTGCAGAGGACTACAAGTCCTCAGGGATCGAATACAATGATATGATTGTTGACAACACGTATGTGCACACTTTGACGTGATAACCCCTCGTTTGACACCGTTCACCAGGTCCATGCAACTCGTGGCTAAGCCCGGTCAGTTCGATGTGATGGTCATGCCCAATCTCTACGGCGCCATTGTTTCTAACATTGGTGCTGCTCTTGTGGGAGGGCCAGGAATCGTCCCTGGCTGTAATGTTGGACGGGTTCGTTGACTTCTTCCCTCAACACCGTATGGTTAATAACTGTGTATTTGCGGCTATAGGACTACGCTCTCTTCGAACCTGGATGCCGTCACGTTGCCAAGGACCTCATGGGTACTAATCGTGCCAATCCCACTGCGATGATTCTCAGCGCCACCATGATGTTAAGACATCTTGGGTACGTATGCACGTTTTCCAGAAAAGCTGTCGATATTAAGCAAGCCTGTAGTCTGGACCACACTGCCAACAGCATCGCGAAAGCTACTTTCGACGTTATCAACGAGGGCAAAGTTCGAACAGCCGACATGGGCGGTAAGTTCATTGACTGCATATCCACGGCCGTCATCTTACCTATTTGCTCAGGCTCCGCCACTACGTCCGACTTCACAAACGCCGTCATCCGGAAGCTCTCATAAATAGCTACGCGCCACTTCATTTCCCTTGGACTGCTTATCGGTCATAGACTTCAAATTATGCCCATTGTACGAACTTCGATATACATGTTATATAGACCTAGATGTCAACCACGCCGTTAGTGATTACCAAAATCAAGGCTAATGCTGTCAAAAGTGGTGTCTTGATCCAGCATGGCTTCGTACTCTTCTAATGACATGTTTCGGGCTCGTTTCATCTCCGGTTCTTCTGTTTCGTCGTCGGCTTTGGTGGGAGCTGCTTCTTCCATCGGGTTCTTGGAAGTATATTGAACAATGTTAGCTTTGACATCTGATCCTTCGTCCGTAGGTGTGTGAGGCGTGGCCTCTTGTTTCTTCCGTAAAGCCAGGATAACCTCACAGTTGACTTGCGATTTCTTGCCCCACCCGTCTACCGAGGGTCGAAATTCAGCATATAGGGCCCAAGCCTTGCCGTTTATTTCTTGTGGACCATAGCTTTCAGCAAGCAAGCGAAGTGACCCAAAGATGTGGGGTGTCGTTTGACGAAATGAGCGAGAGATGTATCCAAAGGCAGTACTTGGTTTGGCTGGAGATCCGTTGAGGATGGCGCGCCATTGACCATCTTGCGTTTCATATAACGGCCTGAATTCATTCAGGTATTGATACACGATATCAAATGGAGGATGCACGCGAAACGACTTACACTCTGCAAAGCCACAGTGGTCGGCATTTGTCGGTAAAGGGAGGTACTAGATGTACTTACCTTCTTCCTATGAAGTCTACATAGGGTTGTGAGCCGTTCCGGTCTGCATCTGTACCGACGTCTTTGCCTTTCTCAAATATGCCGATAGAGACGCCCTTTGATAACGCATTCATCTCCGTGTACACCGATGCTACAGAGGAAGATGAGCAGCTTGCCGTGCACGTGCAATGAACGGACTCACCTATGCTCAATGCCTCTTCTCGTTTGAACCCCATACGCTCAGCTACTATAGTAGCCCAGGCAGTCATCACAGGTGCTCGATTGACGACAACGGATTTACCCCTTAATGCCTTGTGAGACGAACGGTCAGACAACAATAAGTAACTCATGGAGATGAATGTGAGGAAATCAACCTGTTCGTCCAAAATTTCGTTGAAATCGAGGCTCCCATAGGTTGCTGCTTCATCGAGTGGACCGCTTGGTAAGAACTCATTCTTGTCTTTAGAAGCAGCAACGCGCTTGCGTTTCTTGGGAGGCGTCGTCTGTCAAGGAAATATAGTAAGAGTAAGAACATATATTGTAATTTACAGCCATGCGTACCACAATATCCACAGCGGTTGGAGTGGATGGCCCTGCCGTAGCGTTACTCTCCGTCGCCGTGGAATGTTTTCTTCTGGTGTCCCTAATGTACCCTGCTTTCCGCACTGCAGCCATAATGAGCCTTCGAGTATCCTTGTCGCTTATTCCAGCACCGATCATCTTCGCTTCATCTAGCTGCTGAAGCTTTGAAGCAGTGTTGAATTGCTTGTAGCTACATTTACACGGATGATGACTTGTATTACAGACGATATTGATGAATCTAGAACTCACAGCTTGCCTGCTACGGCCATCGATTGATTCATAGGAACATTTCCTTCAGTCAAAACTTTAAGAAATCTAGGCAAAGGTATGGTGGTATCGGGAGACTGGAGGTTCATACTTCGATGCTGTCGAAGTCAAGGTCACGGTAACCCCTGTTTATCAGAGCGCTAAACGAATGTCTTCGTCAACTCACCTCGTTCTAATTTCGTTATCCGGGCTGTATCTTCGCGAGAACCA
Organism: Pleurotus tuber-regium; assembly: GCA_014058305.1. Taxonomy (NCBI): domain Eukaryota; kingdom Fungi; phylum Basidiomycota; class Agaricomycetes; order Agaricales; family Pleurotaceae; genus Pleurotus; species Pleurotus tuber-regium. Next base: position 1,520,470 of record JACFYU010000024.1, read on the forward strand.
ATTCACCGCTGGGTATTGAATATCGAGCGCAGAGCTCCAGTTACGACTCAAGGCACAACCACATTCATGATTCAAGCCGTCTGCACTACTTAGAATCATGAACAATAGCCAAGGTCAACAACAGCCGTTGGTGGCAGGGCCCAGCAACGGAATACCACACCCATCCTACCCATCTACGCCTTCACAACCAGCATCCCAGAACTCATATTACCAGCCTACGCCCTCACAGATGATGACAGTTAAGGCATCACCAACTCAGCCGGTGATGCCAACGACACCAGAACCAATTCCATCATTCCTCCCCACCTTTACTACACAAACCCCATTCCCGCCTCAGCCTCCCGTGTCTGAAGATGCCGATGATCAGGTTGACGAGCTGGATGATGGAAACGCGACGGATGATGACGAAGACCCGAACATGTTCAAAATACGCGATCCGTTGAAGCCTCCGAAAAAAGTAACATATACGACCAAAGAACTACACGGTATGTCCCGTATACGCGTAGTTGGCCCTGACCACACGATGTGAACTTGAACGATATACTAGCACAGATACACCAGGGTGATATAGACCTCGAACCTCCATATCAACGAGGTATTCGTCAATTCTTGCTCACGTATCCATAAGCTGACCGCAGGCCTTTCGTTTTTGTGTACAGATGTCGTCTGGCCCGAAACGAAGCAAATTCGACTGATTGATTCGCTGTTCCGTAACTTCTACATCCCACCGGTAGTCCTTGCCGAGACAACCGACGAGGATGGCCAAAACATCAAAGTATGTGTGGATGGCAAGCAACGATTGACATCGATTCAAAAGTTTATGGATGGCCATGTAAGTGCATTTGCTTATACTGCCTTTGTAGCGCAATTAATCCTTCGCTAACAGATCCCTCGTGAGCAATTATCCGCCAGTCCTTGCACGTTGTAGCTTATCTATCTATTGCTAGATCAAGATGATGTGACGAAGCGAAAGTTCTGGTATACATCACTTGCTCATGAGGGCCAAAAGTCCAGTCGACAAGAGATTCCAGAGAAATACAAGAAGCTATTCGCTAACATAGAAATCCAATGTGGTCGGTTATCTTCATAGCGTCTCTTGACCAACCATAACTCACCACTTCATTAGTTGAATACACTTCGCTTTCAGAACCGATAGAGAGGGAGATCTTCCAGCGAGTTCAGTTGGGTGTTAGCCTCACGGCCGCTGGTATGTCCTCTTTAGCCTCGTCCTTCGACATGATTATGATGCTATCTTTACCAGAAAAACTGCAAGCCATTGCATCGCCTTGGGCTGCGTGGATATCATCTCTGGAGCAAAAGCATGTGCATATAGAAAATGGCCTTGCGACACTCTTTGAATGGGATATTTCACGAGGGCGAGATTTCCAGAATATTGCTCATATGGTATATTGCTGCGATTGCCTACCAGAGTATCAACAAATTCCAACTGCTCAGAAAATTGAAAAATGGCTTCATAGAAACGACACCCCCTCATCGCAGTTTCAAAAGGCCATAAATCATGTGTTGGAGGATATGACGTTCCTTGCAAACAATCATGAGAGGCTTAACAAGGGGTTCAAAATGGTTGGAAAGCGGGTCGCTCCGGTGGAATTCGTTTTCATTGGTAAGTAAACCGAGTTTTGCACACAGATATGAATCTGACTTTATATTCAGGGGTTCTACTCTACGTCATGCGAGATGCGCCCGACGCAGATCGAGCGGGCGCGATCTATAACATGCGACGGGATGTCCGTAGCAAGCACAAGGACATTCGTATGAATACTGCAGTCGGAAAGACGCTATGGAAGTTCATTAATGGAATCGAAGTAGACAGGCGAAAGCGGAAGCGAGATGATTACGATTCGGATGATCGAGAATATCGCCCCGCCCCAGTATACAACACCCGATCGACTCGATCGACGCGTGCTCGAAGATAGGCAACCGGTAGGTGGATAATGGGGTTCAACGATTAATTGATATATGTTGGTGTCGTCCTTGCTCGTAGCTTTGTAATACCACTTGCTTTTGTCCATTGTACCCCGGATGTATGATATGCTTTCTTCAACTAAATGTCACCTTTGCTTGACCTTAATTCCCTTGCTACGCCGTCAACCTTGTAACTCACAGTTTTTGCATCGATCTGCGTGCTTTGATAAATGATAAGGCTATGACACTTCTGCGTCAGGTATGGCAATAACATACGAACTTGGAAGTAGTTTTCGGTGCCTGTGACTGAATGGTACCTTGTCAGGACAAATTTTGATAACAGACCATCACACACACTCGCGCCTGCAGTCTAATCTGGGTGACCTGTCCATAGGTAGGGCTAATCCTTGAGATGATAAGCTACATTTTGCTTGTCTCACGTCAAGGTACGATCTCTTTCTCAGACTAGCCTTGTGCTCTTTGCCTACTTATCCGTTTCCGTTTCTGTACCGACCTCTATGCATATGTCCACTGTTCTCTCCTTGGGGTTTGCCGTTTACTGCTAGGCAAAGTCCGCCTAGCTAAATGGTTCATTACCCTTCCGCCGAAAACCAAAGCGAAGGTCATCAAGGACGTGACCCAACTCGTGCTCGCGCGACGTACGAAGATGTGTAATGTTCTTGAGTACAGAGGTGAGGCGAACGAAACATTCCGTTGAGATTTCATCGAATCCTGCGTTACGGTTATGTCAGACTGGGGTTGAATTCCCTTTGGGGACATGTCAAAGTGTCCAAGCACGCTTGACAACGGGTTGACCTGATATTTTTCAGGCTTATATTTCTGTGATTCTCAAAAAGCAGTGGCTAATACATATACAATATTGCACATGCAGACACGAAAGTGATATATCGGCGCTATGCATCACTCTTTTTCGTCTGTGGAATCGGTGCGGATGATAACGAGCTGGTCACGCTGGAGATCATCCATCGCTATGTGGAGGTATTAGATCGGTATTTTGGTAACGTGAGTTTGTCCTTTTTCATATTTCGGTCAAGGGGAGAAGTTTGAACTAGCATCGCTGGATTTTTTTATAGGTGTGTGAGCTTGATTTGTAGGTCCAAGTTACAGCTTTTTGTATCAATCTGATTTCAGTGGCAGGATATTCAACTTTGATCGAGCCTACTCGGTATGTCTCGTTCGCCAACCACAAGGCGTACTCAGACTCAAGAATGATGCATGAAACAACAACAGATCCTTGACGAACTCATTGTGGGCGGAGAACTGCACGAGTCATCAAAGAAGACGGTCATGGCAGTTGTAAGACGACCATCGTTACCCTTCTTTCTCCGTCTTCCCTGACCCTCCGCATCATTTGATTCCTAGATCGCTTCATCTTTCGCGCAAGAGGAAGAAGAGAACCTTGATTCAAGACTTATCGAGGCCGGCCTAGTCTGACAACACCATAAAGCTGGTCTCGTGTGTGTATTTTATATGTAAGCTATTTCCTCACTATCACCCTGTTTCTGTTATTATTTTTGGCGCAATTGAGTGATCGTCGCCGCACTTCTTCCTTTCTATCCAACTTATCCCCTCCTGACGAGAATAGTTCACCATAGGCGCATGCAGATCTACGGAAGAGGCCGTCGAACTGGATCATGTTTTGTAAACTACAATTATTCCTTGTTGGGTGGGGATGTGTATTGGGGAGTCTTATTTTTAAGGAGATAGTAGTGCAGATAGAAGGCTGGAATATTTTGGAATTAGGACAAGCGTTTGCTTTATGTATAGTTTCTCGAATAGAGCAGTGTATAACGGATCTTTCAAGTATTTGTACCTGGCGTTTTGAAAGTACGGGGAATTAGCGTTGATAAGAAAGACAATGGAAGAGATAGCGGGGGCTCTGATGGTAACGTAGGGGTATGTCTGAGCATGTACTGCTCGAAGCCACGTCGCCAAGCAATGCAATGCCACGTCTCTAGAGTCTGACAGCGGCGGCTATAAGTGTTAATGTGGGGAAGGGGGAGTAATATTGTGGGGTAAAAATGCGGGGAAAGTATGCCACGATTCAGTGCTTGGATTGATCCGTTAACGTTTGAATTAGCAGGGATGTGAACGTTGGGGGTGGACGAAGAAAGCATGGTAATATGGAACTTTCGATATCGGGGAAGAGGCTTATCGCGCTTGTTGATGGACCGTTGCAGAATAGATGGGGTAAATTTATTTTGGGATGAATCTGCAGGAGTGGTTAATGTGTATGTAAGAGTGCGTGGTGGTTTACGACTTACTTTTCTGAGCTGTACTCCCCGATTTTCGGGATCAATGAATATTTGTGCTGATGAGTTGGTGCTGACATGTAGAGAGGCATGCCGATTTAACCGAGTCCAATGCTGTCCAATGCTCAGCATTTGTGGAGTGAACTTGAAGGCAGTGATGTGTTTCCCTCTCCGATCATGATCGAAACTGGGGTAATATTGACGGGCCATCAAGAGAGGGTAAGTAATCAATCCAGGCGTGAAGAAGGGTATTCATCATGGGTGTCGCCACGATCAGAGCGCTCAGAACATGCGTATAAATTTCCAGTCAACACGAAACCCATTCAACCCGAAGTTGAGTGTCAGATGGTGGTACGATTGTAATATAGGCAAGGGCTGTTGCGGGTCATACCCATAAGTGATAAGGATGTGTTGTTCGTAAGTAGTACGGTCTGAACGGGCCTGAGAGAGAGTGTTAACCATAGCAGTATGCTGATTGTGCTGTGATTGATGGAGGCAGGATTAGAAGCGTGGCGCGGTGTGCACAAGATAATTATCTCTCGGTAGCATCCGCGAGTAAGATACTACAGGAAGTAATTGACGTGGGTGCTCAGGATAGCTTACAGGGTAGGACGGCGGTACCCGTAGGCAAAGATCAACGTCCAAAGTCCGCGACGCTTGTGAGTACATCGATTAGGGACAACTACGGCGCAGTGTACTAGCTACTCGGGCGATGTGCTGACTAACAGTTAGAGGTTTGAGACGAGAATGCGGAGGTTCGTGTCCGTGTTATGGACTGCACCGCCTAGCAATGATGGAGTGAGGTTGATTGGCGTTTGGCGGACAGGAGGCGAGAGCGCTGGTCTCGGAGAAACGGTGAAGATTTAGGTATACATCTTTCCCGTGCAAGGTCCGTACGCCAATCAATTCGAAGAGTAGTAGAGAGTATTGAAAGATGGGGTGGGTCATGTGTAAAGGGGGTAGTTGAGTTGGGGCATATGTTTCTTTGGTCGGCGGAAGGTATTCCGTGATAAGTGGGCCTGGTCACAAGTTATTGGAAATAAAGAGAAGGATATGTTGAAACGACTAGAGTACGAGACGGACCGTGCACCCTTATCGTCCAATCACATTCAAGTGCCTTGTCATGTCAACAATCATAAACACAAGAATGTGGGACCGCTTTAAGCGTTGTATTCGACTCGGTATCACCATTCCACTTTCTTCGCAATGGCCAACACCTATCACAACGATCTTCTTGCCCCGTATCTCGCTCTCCCACAAGGGGAGAAGATCCAAGCTGAATGTATGCTCTCCATTCCCACCTTATCTCTATCCACTTTACTGACTCCGACCTCTCACAGACGTTTGGATCGATGGCGACGGCGGTCTTCGTTCAAAGACGACTGTATGCGCTTTATTTCCATCTTGACCCCTTGCTTGTAACAAGTCATCCTCTTTTTCAGACCGTCAGCAAGAAGGTCACAGACCTAGGCCAACTCCGAGTCTGGGACTTTGACGGCTCTTCCACTAACCAAGCCCCGGGTCATGACTCGGATGTATACCTCCGTCCTGCTGCCATTTTCAAGGACCCCTTCCGTGGCGGCGATAACATACTCGTTCTTGCCGAGACCTACAACAACGACGGAACCCCCAACAGAACCAACTACCGACACCATGCCAAGAAGATCATGGACCAGGCAAAAGAATTCGAGCCCTGGTTTGGTATCGAGCAGGAGTACACTCTCTTCGATGTAGATGGTACTCCTTACGGCTGGCCAAAGGGTGGTTTCCCTGGTCCTCAGGGTCCTTACTACTGTGGTGCTGGTACGTATTGCTTTTACCCTAAATTCAATTAGCGCGACAACTAAGGCGCACATAGGCACTGGAAAGGTCTTTGCTCGGGATCTCATCGAGGCACACTATCGTGCATGTTTGTATGCCGGTGTCAACATCTCTGGTATCAACGCCGAAGTTATGCCATCTCAGTGGGAGTTCCAGGTTGGCCCTTGTGAGGGTATCTCCATGGGCGACCATCTCTGGATGGCCCGCTACCTCCTTGTCCGCATTGCCGAGCAATGGGGTATCAAAGTCTCCTTCCACCCTAAGCCTCTCCAGGGTGATTGGAACGGCGCCGGTGCTCACACCAACTACTCTACGAAAGCTATGCGTGAGCCCGGAGGGATGAAGCACATTGAGGACGCTATCTTGAAGATGTCCAAGAAGCATGACGAACATATCGCTGTGTACGGCGAAGACAACGATATGCGCCTCACAGGCCGACATGAGACCGGTCATATCGGTGCGTTCAGTTCCGGTGTGGCGAACCGTGGGGCATCGATACGTGTGCCAAGACACGTCGCGGCGCAGGGATATGGTTACTTGGAAGATAGACGTCCAGCTTCCAATATCGGTAAGTTTCGGCCGCTGAACTCGGTTTACTCTGGTTCGTGCTAAACTGTCGGCTATTGTAGATCCTTACCGCGTTACCGGCATCATTGTCGAGACCACTCTTATTGACAAGTAGATTAATCATAATTACGTTCCGTAGATCACATACCTTAGACTACGTTGGGGAGTTGCAGTATTCAAGCAGTTTGTAAGTAAAAAATCAATCATCACTGGACATTTTCTGTTGCAAATACGATCATGTGAGCAGTCAGACTTGACTCAGACTTTGACGACGATGTGTGACTGTAATCTCAGTTTCTCGTCGACTTCTTCCCTAGATGCTGGCTCCTACAAGTTAATAGAGCTCCCACCCGAGCTGGTTACACTCGTCGAGTCGTCCATCACTGATCAGACTACACCAAGGTATGCAACTACGACTTATTACCGTATTGATTCATGAATATCCTATATTTCGGTGTTATCATCACTGATCACGACATGAATCAACCAAAGTCTGAAGATCAAAGGCCTTCATGGGGAAGACGCGGTCCTGTGTACCGCAGACAAGACGTATGGCATGCGTTCGGTCGTCTTGTCAAACTCTATGCTAGTCGTCACGCCACCTATGGATTCGAATAGTGGCATGGTCATAGACGCGAACTTGGATACGGTGGTCATACGCGACTCGGTGAACGAGATCATCGAGCTTGTACCTGCCGTACCGAAATTGCATAAGCTTACTACGCTTTTGAGGGGGAGAGAGTATGATGAGTCTAACGTCGACGAGGACGTTGTCAGTGCGTCTCAGAGGGGGATGCGTGCTGGTGAAACTACGGGTGATAGAGCGAAAAGGAAGTGGCTCACGTACGACGATGCGCTGTCAGAGATACAGGCGAGCGATGGAGAGTTGGATAGAGGGCTTAAAGAGAAGAGAATACTTGTTGTTAATGGTAAATCACTCTCTTCTGTACACATGACAGTCGTGACTGATATAATTCATCAGGTTACCTTCGCCCCATAACCTCCTCCTTCCTAGTCACCATCCTCGAGCTCCTCCTGAATCTCCTCGTCTCCCTCTCCTTTCAACCCTCCCGCGCACCCATCCACGAACTCGCATCCACACTTGCGGATGAACACGAAATTCCCTTAGCGGTAACGCATCAAGTGATGGGTTGGTTCGGTGAGGTGGATCTCCGAGAAGATAGGTGGGTAGTTGATACGAAGAGTGTTGTCAGGGAAATTGGGTTGGGTGTGTTGAGAAGGTATGGAAGGGAGGGCGTTGATGAGGGTGTTTTGTTGAAAAAGTGGAAGGAGGCAGTTGGGGATACGTTTGAAGATGTGGTTTCGATGGATTTGCTCTCGGTAAGACTTTGAAATGCGTTAAATCTTGCTTATCAACTACCTAACTAATTTCAACTACATTTCAGGGAAACTACCTATCATCGCCGTCCCCTCTATCTACCGACCCAGACAACACACATATCCTCACCTATTTCCCGGCCTCAGATCTTCCCGTCGACCCTCCCTCTCGATTCTCCGAGCTATTCCTCACACGACCGCGTTGGCGAGCAGAGGATATCTCTCCCTTCCTAGCTGACATCGCCGTCAGCTCGAAGGAACGTGATAAGCTACTGTTGAAGTATGCGAGAGCGACGACGGATGCGGAAGGGGTGTGGTTTACTGCCCGAGCCCAGTTTGCTTAAAAGTCTACGACCCGTTCGTTCTTTACTTCCAGAGAAGTCGACCCACCTCTACACTGAATCACCATCCCGATTCTCTACACGATACAGTGCTACACGATACAGTGCGAGTCTGAGCGGTATCGTCAACGCGAAGGAGCGCTATAGGCTCTTGTTATGCGAGACCTAGGGGGGCGTCGTACCTTTATGACTACGTTTGTCGAGACGTTTCGTGTGTCCCACAAGCAGGCAAAATATAGCGCATATTAGTTTTATCTATCTTAGGACTTACGGGCTGGTTAGAATGTAAGTAGGGCCCGTTTTATCGTTATCAGATGAGTTGCTAGTTGGCCTGATTTCAGTTCAATCTAAGTACATGGCGCAAACGGATCTACTACCAAGAACAATTACATGTCACGAAACAAGAATCAATGGTGTACATGGCTCTACTGAGATTGGGCGTACATAAGAGACGAAGTACTAATGATGTACTTTTTTAACATAGAATCGTGAATGAAAGTCCCCCGTAATCGTCTTGTGTGGCCCCAGCGCGCGGGCCTTTATATGGCACAAATCCCTCATCGCAACATCCCAAGGAAATCGTGTCCATCCCTTCTTCCCTGGCCCCGAGTTTTTCTGGTAATCGTATATATATGCATACGACGCCTTGATTAACGCAACTTCCTCATCTCCGAATGGTGTCGTTGGTGGCTGGTCTGTAACCACGAAGCTGGGAAGATCACTTGGCGATGGGGACGATGCAAACTTCCTTGATAGGCTCCGAAGCATATCTTGTCGCACCTCAATCGCCTTGTCTGAAAATGACCCATCTTGCTTTCGCTTTGGCGTCAAGCTTTCCCGATGGTCAATATACATTGCCTCCACATGCTCCTTGATCTTTTCCAGATCCAACAGCCTCTCTTGGTACCCACACCTGTCTGCCATTTGCTTACCCAATGCCATGGCTTTGACCCACGGGTGCTCGAGATCTGTATCAAAGATGTTATTCGTAGGTTGCGCTCGGAAGAAGTTCTCGATTTCGGCCAGGGCTCGGTCAACTTCCTCCTTTGCCTCCTTGTGGATGATGTCCATTATGAATGGTTTGCCGTTGAGTTCCTTTGATCGAGTGAGGTTCACAACATTTGAGTCCTTTATCCAGCGCTGCTTCTCCTCCTCTGTCTCCTTCCAAACTGGTGGTCTGAGGTTGTAAAGAATAGAATCCTTCTTCAGCTGCTCTGGAAGGACTCTCAGCCCTGTTTTAGCACCATCCAACACTTTACAAAACCTATGAAATTTCATTAGAACTTTACTATTCAGGTAAATCAAGCACTTACATGTAGGCAAGTCTGATTGTCTCAGGATGTTGATAACCCTTGGAGTACATAGCATTGAGATGGAAGTTGGAATATTGTCCAACCAAAGATGGCTGTTCCAGTGCACCCAGAAGATACTGTTGAAGGCCAAGCACAATAGCATCAGATTTCTTTCCTTCCATCTCTTCTAAGAACTCAGAAACAGCCTTATTCTGCTTGGAAAAGGCAGAGCTGAGTTCAGGGGGCTCCTCTGAAAAATGCAAATCAGCATTGATAAATGGTTCAACCAACTCAGGTTGCCATATCATTAATGCTTTGTCACCATCATAATCGCCTAGTGATTCAAAATAAGAGTCAACCAAATATGTTAGAGATTATAGTGTATACCTCCAGCCAGATAATCAGCTGTCCTTCTTTCCCCTGTGATGGGAAAAATAATAACATCTACCAAATGCAAGAGCTGTGGATGGTTGACTGCCTTCCACTGTGAAATGGTCAACAGCTGCTTCAAGCACACCATATGACAAGAAATACCTTTTGTACATCTGTTGGTAGTTTGCAAGGGTGCCTGGTAACCTGTTAGATATGCCTCAGTTGTGATTGCATATAGTGATCATGGTGTGTTACTCACCAGAACATCGCCAAGAACAATATCACTGTCAACCCCCTTGGGAGTCTGCAGATTGTGATGAGAGCTCTTGAAGAAAACTTCTCCAGGCTGCAAAACTCCATATGGATCTATCAAATATATTGAGCATAGGAAAGCAAGTTTGAACCAAATAAAAACTCACCAGGAACAATAAATGCAGTTACAGACATTGGAACATCAATTCTGTAGTTACACATGTATCGCCTGATGGCAGGTTTAATAACATGCTCTAGTTTTTTCCTGAGAACTGGAAGAGACTGAGGCATGAAACCAGCCTCTAGCAGATACATGACTGTTTCCTCCAATGAAGAAGGACAGCCACTGACAGGGTCAGCCCACCATGCAGTTGACTTCTGCTGGACTGCATAGTCAAGCAGCTGAAATCCATCTTCATCATCCAGCTCAGGCTGATCTACCTCCCAATCTGAAAACCCTTTCACACGAGCCTCCCCTACCTTCTCCCTAGCCAGCCTAGCATACTTAACCCCACCAACCCATGCTACAGTTGCCCAAAGGTTCTGCATTGCATTGGGGCCATCCCATGTAAGCAGTGGCTGCTTGATGGTCTGTAAGGCGTTCTGAAGAAGGTGGATAAAGGCAGCAGCTGGAACCTGGTTTTCTGCAAGATTGACCATTGTCTCAACAGATAGGTGAGAGGGGGAGTGTGCATGTGAAGCACGCAACACATCAACAATCAGCAAAGCTGGATCATTATGTGTCACCGGATGCTTGACTTTTACCTGCGATGGCCGTAATTGAATTCTTGGCTCATCCAGATTATCAGAGATGTCCAGAATAAGCAGACCCTATGAGTATCTTGTCAAACTAATTCACATCTTCAAGAAACATGGTTATACCTTGGCATCACCAGCAAGAATATCAGTAGAGCCACCTCCAGCACGACACTGAACAGCAGTTGGAATGCTATTCCAGCCAAACCTATGATAGAACTGAATCAATGCAGCTCTATTGATAAAGCCAGCACCATCAGTCATGTCTGACCCTTGAGATGATACTACAATTATATGATGGTGGTTAGCATATTCTCTAGTTTGTATATTAGTCTTACTGATATCAAGATCAGGGCACATGACAATGTTCTTGGGCTGAAGCTGACACCCAGGGGCAGAATTTGAGAGTCCAAGTGCAAAGCGAGCAGCCCATTTAGCCATACTCTGAATCAAGTAGATCAAGCAGTGAAATAGTACTTTCAATACAGTGACGTACTTGTGAAGAGTTTAAGTCCAAAGGATTATGCCAGACCAGAAAATCCATCAATGAAAATGAGGCGGTGTCTAGCAAGGAAATGATCTGGTGACCATCCCATGTTTCGTTGGTGCAAAATAAGAAGGTATTATCCTCCTTGGCATAAAAGGCCCGGAAGACCTTCATTCCAAGAATGAAAGGTTTTGAGAAGAACTGAACAAGCCCATGTTTGGGCTTGTTAAGAATCTTCTTTGGGACCTTGATTCGAAGGAATTTGTGAGAGCCAAAGCGGCGTAGAAAGCGAGAGGATGATCCCAACTCTGCATGGTCAAGCTTGATGATATAGTTACCATCAGTGCTTGCTTCCACCCTACCACCAAATATGATCTTTCCACCATATCGCCCATCAGGTTGACTGAAGCCTAGAGCCGCAAAAGGATTCTCATTCAATAAGGACTGCTCCCAGTCAAGTTCCTCCCAAGGAGACTAGCAAGAAAATTAGATGGAGTAAGGCCAGAACTATTGAGATTACCTTTGCATTTAATTCTCTAGCATATGCAGCTGAATATGTATCATCTTTGACACTAAACAAAGACTTGAGACCATAAATCAACAAATAAATGCAAATATACCTGGCCAAATGCAACTGAGCTGCTGTAATTGGAGCTGCATGAGCATTTGTACCTTTCGATGCAAGTACATCTAGGTCACACATTTGGATCTGATCTGCTGATATTTGCCTATTCGAGATCAGCCTCCAAATTTCATATTGGGCTCCATATGGGACCCTACGCCGGTCCATACACTGTTGCAGAGAAATGTGTGATGCCTGTGAATATAATGATTATATAGTTGTAAAGGATAATATCATAGGAATACTCACAATGACAACAGGATCATTGCTTGGGGTGTCAGATCTCGCGCTGGAGGACTTTTCAGGTTTGGAAAGTAATGGGGGAGGACGGCGAGTTGGTGGGGTTGGCTCTGGCAAGGAAATGGCTTTTCTTTTTCCTTTTCCAGAGTGTTGAGAAGCAGATATAACACTCTCAGCTGCTTGCTGAAATCAGTATAAATCATAACAAAGTGGATTTACATGCCTGGGTCAAGCATATCTGCTGTGATATCTCCAGCATCAGAATAATTGCTTTCAGAAGTCTATGTATGGAATAATATTGACACTGGGCTGAACAACATTTGGATATATGAGACTTACATGTTCGTCAAGACTTGCAGCTTCTTCCAAGTAAGCAACATCTTCAAAACCTCCCCAATCCACCCAAACATCATCACCTACATACTCTATTGCATACTATAAGTTCCTTGGGTGATTCATTCATAACAAGCTGAACATACGACTGGAGGGCTCTGGTACATCCATGAGAAGAGTTCTATTTAAAGAGACTATGTCATAGGTTGGCATAAGCAAATGGAGATATTACTCACAGTTTTAGTTGAAGACGTTGATGGTTGATGCAGTGAAAAGAATCGTGGGAACTAGGCCTGATGCGTTTACGGCCAGAAATGGTCAACATCAACTCCTATGCAACTCGTTGTGTACCAAGGACGCGCTTAGGGGCTGTAAATGTCTTTGCTAATGTCCGACGGTCTAGACAGTCTACTACAAGCATCCGCACCGACGGCGGAACCTGGACCGTCTACCGACGTTGTCAGCCGCCGGTTGCCTATAAAGTCTGCTGCCCTCCCGACGTGCCCCCTAAAACTGCACTCTTCCTTCTACCACCACCTTGAATATCTCTCCTCTTTTGCAACAACCTATCTTCATTTCTATCCTTTTCTACCCTTTCGAAATGCCTTCCATATCAGACACTATGCCTAGCTTTGCCAACAAGTCCTTCGACGGTAGTCGCTATAAGCTTCTCGAACAACTTGGTTCTGGCGCATACGGCAAGGTCTACAGAGCCCTTGATACTACCTCGCCTTCTACTAGTCCGGTGTATTACGCCGTGAAGTGTCTCTCACGACCAAAACCAGGCAGCCGCCAAGACGAGTTTCAACAACGCGAGTTCAATCTTCATAATATGGTTTGCTCGCACCCAAATATCGTCACCATTCACAAGGTCGTGGTGCAAGACAATTTTGCTTTCGTCATTCTCGACCTATGTACCGGCGGCGACCTCTTCTCAGCCATCACCGAGAACAGACTGTATTCCGGAAAGGACGACCTACTCAAAAAGTCTTTCATTGAGCTGTTGGACGCTATTCACTGGTGCCACGATAAAGGGGTTTTCCACCGCGATATCAAACCTGAGAATGTGCTTTGCTCAAAGGACGGTACTAATTTACGTTTAGCCGACTTTGGACTGTCAACCCGCCAGCGAGTCAGTAGAGACTTTGGTTGCGGGAGCTCCTATTACATGAGTCCAGGTTAGTCGTCTCTTATCTTTCATTTGACACGTAGTTCATCGTATGACATTACAGAATGCATTGGCAAGGAAGTCCGTCTGAATGCGTACTCTACGCGACACAGCGATATCTGGTCTTTAGGAGTCATCCTTGTCAACATGATCACGGGTCGCAACCCATGGCGATACGCTACCACGAAAGACGACTGCTTTTCGGCATACATACACAACAACGACTTCCTTCGACAGGTTCTGCCTATCTCTGAAGAAGTCAATGAAGTTATCAAGCGAATCTTCACCCTCAACCCCCAAGACCGGATTAGTCTGCCTGAACTTCGCGAGGAAATTCTGAGTCTCAAGACGTTCTTCATGTCTCAACAGGAACTGGCCATAGCTTCTGACTGTGTTCGCGACGCAGCCAGAGGCTATGGACTTCGTGTACCTCCGGCACAGCTTTCAATCCGCTCGCCGACTGTTAACAAAGTGGAGGCCAATGTCGACACCTCCTGCAGTGGCGATCCAGAATTGGCTGGCGGCGACACATCTGAAGAAGGTTACATCTATCCTAGTCCGGAAGTGCATCAGACTTCACCCTCGCAGAATGAGCTCGATGGCAACGTTTCGACGGATGATGCTAGGTCTGAACAATCTTGTGAGAGTGAAGGACCAATTACCCCGGAGACTTACCCCGTGGACCCGAATGTGCAAGTGCCTGATATCTCGGAAGAAGGAACACTGGATCAGCCCGTGGTTCAAGGCGCTTCTGTCGTCAAGGACTCACTTGCGACGGCTGGGGGGTTTGCTGGCCACAAACCCCCCTCTAAGCCCTCTCAGTTCATCCAACGGGCCGTACAGCGACTCAAAGGCATTTCGTCTGGTTCTCTTGCTTTTTAATTTTAACATCGCAGGCGATGTTAATAATTCATCTCACTTGTCCTCTATTTCTCAATTCATCTCTTTATCTCCCTCCTACCTTTTTTTCTACCCCATTTTTCGAACCGTATGTCCACGGAAGTAGTTAGTACCTCCGGTGTTCATACGCCTTTGATATTGAAAACTATGTATTTGGGAACGTAGTTAGTACTTCCTGATTACATACCAAAACCCATAATGCTTTTTTTTCCTTTCTTTTGTAGAAAATCATGTATTCGGGGTCGTAGTTAGTACATCATCCTGTATACAATGCAAAATCATAATGCCTTTTTTCTCTTCTCATTCGCAGATTGAACCTGAGCTATCCAGCTGCTACTTACCTCGTGTCCAGTGCCCGTGTTGATGCTCGGCGATGGCCTACAGCGATGGGGAGGGTTACAAGTTATCATATATCGCAATCGATGTCAGGGTAATTCTCACGTGTTGACCAGAGTTGACCAGAGTAAAAGGCGAAATATATAAACTCTGCCCTTCTTATCATAGCATCACCTTCATCATCCACTCTACCTTTGTATACAGAATGGTGTCTTCCAGCGTCCTTGGTTTCCCTCGCATCGGTGAGTTCAATTCGTCTTCATTCATATTCACCCAGATCGGTAAATAAGCCCCTAATACGCAAAGGTGCAAACCGTGAAATCAAAAAGGCTGTTGAGGCCTACTGGGCAGGAAAGATCTCTGCGGAAGATCTGACGAAAGCTGCTTTGGATGTTAAGAAGACCAGCTGGTCAACCGTGAAAGCAAAGGGCGTCGACTACGTTCCAAGGTGCATATCCAATAAATTTCGTATCTAATCATATCGGCTAATTAACTTTATCTTAGCGGCGAATTCTCCCTGTACGATCATGTCCTTGACCACTCAGCGGCCTTCAACGTTATTCCCAAGCGCTATACTGGCTATGGATTGTCCCCCTTGGATGTCTACTTTGCCATGGGACGTGGACGCCAAACTGAAGGCGTGGATGTGCCCGCCTCTGAGATGAAGAAGTGGTATGTCATATTTTCATATCATTGGTACTTCAACGTTGATTGACATTATCCTCAGGTTCGACTCAAACTACCACTATGTCGTTCCCGAATTTTCTGATGAGACCGACTTCAAGTTGCTCTTCAACAAAGCAGTGGAGGAATTCAAAGAAGCCAAAGAAGCTGGCGTCACGACACGTCCTGTCGTCTTGGGTCCCGTTTCCTTCCTCGTTCTCGGCAAGCCTTCAAAGGATGCCAAACCAGGTTTCCAAGCCATTTCTCTACTGCCCAAGCTTCTCCCCGTCTACAAGACGCTTCTTTCTGACCTTAAGGCTGCTGGTGCCGAGTGGGTGCAAGTTGACGAGCCTATCCTCGTCCTTGATAAGGCTGCTACCCTGGAGAAGGCTTACACAGATGCCTATACTGAACTCGTGCCAGTTGCTCCCAAAATCCTACTCACCACTTATTTCGCCCGTCTCGACTCTAACCTCTCATTCGTTTCGAAGCTCCCTGTCGCCGGTCTTCACATCGACCTTGACCGTGCTCCTGGTCAGCTAGACGAAGTCATCGCCGCTGTGAAGTCCACCAGCATCGTTCTTTCCCTCGGTGTTGTCTCAGGCCGTAACATCTGGAAGACCGACTTTGAGGCCGCACTCAAGCTCGGGCAAAAGGCTATCGATGCCCTCGGCCAGGACCGAGTCATCGTCGCGACATCGTCTTCTCTTCTCCACACCCCGGTCACCCTCGAGGCTGAGAAGAAGCTTACACCCGAACAGAAAGATTGGTTCTCTTTTGCCCTTGAGAAGGCTGGAGAGGTTGCCACCCTCGCTGCCGCATTGTCTGGCTCGCAAGACCCAGCAGTCAAGGCCGCTTTGGAGGCCAACAAGACTTCAATCGCCAAACGCCGAGCGTTCGAGCAAAACTCTGATGACTCTGTTCGCAAGCGCGTCGCTGCCATCACTCCTGACATGTTCGAGCGTAAGAGCCCCTTCGCTGTCCGCAAGGAGGTTCAAGCCAAGCACCTCAACTTGCCCAAATTCCCCACCACCACCATTGGCTCATTCCCTGTAAGCCTCGAACTTGTCTGTCAAATTGTCCGTGCCATGCTGACTTTAATACCTTAGCAAACTAAGGAGATTCGTCAAGCCCGTGCCAAGCTCGGAAAGGGCGAAATTACCCAGGAACAATACGATGACTTCATCAAGAAGGAAATCGAGACTGTGGTCCGCTTCCAAGAGAAGGTCGGCCTTGACTTGTTGGTGCATGGTGAGCCCGAGCGAAACGACATGGTGCAATACTTTGGCGAGCAACTCCATGGCTTCGTCTTCACGCAAAACGCTTGGGTACAAAGCTACGGCTCTCGGTACATATATCATTTCATCTTGATCTCGTATTCGGGTCATTCTAATTTCAACTGGCTGTAGATATGTGCGACCTCCCATCATCGTTTCTGATGTCAGTCGCCCCGGCCCTATGACCGTGAGGTGGAGCAGCTACGCTCAGAGCCTCACAAAGAAGCCCATGAAGGGTATGCTTACTGGTCCCGTCACTATTCTCAATTGGTCATTCCCTCGTGCCGACGTCTCGCGCGAACTGCAGTCTAAGCAGCTGGCTCTTGCTCTTCGTGACGAAGTCGTTGACCTCGAGAAGGCCGGTATCAGTGCTATCCAGGTTGATGAGCCCGCCATCCGTGAGGGTGTAAGTTTTGCTATTCGTCATTGTATCATGCGCACGCACTAAAGTACATTTATCTTCGTAGCTTCCTCTTCGCCGCGCTGATTGGGACGCCTACCTCAAGTGGGCTGTTGACTCCTTCAAGCTTGCCACCGCCGGTGTCACCGACCAACTCCAGACCCACTCCCACTTCTGCTACTCCGACTTTGACGACATCTTCCCCTCCATTCAACGTCTTGACGCCGACGTTATCTCCATCGAGGCTTCGAAGAGTGACATGAAGTTGCTCACCACCTTCAAGCAATACGGCTACTCCAACCAGATTGGTCCTGGTGTCTACGACATCCACTCTCCTCGTGTCCCCAGTGAGGAAGAAATTAAGGAGCGACTTAAGGCCATGCTCGATATCCTTCCTGACTCTTTGCTTTTCGTCAACCCTGATTGTGGTTTGAAGACTCGTGGCTGGAAGGAGACTGAGGCCTCCCTCGTCAATGTCGTTGCTGCTGCTCGCTGGGCCCGCCAACACTACGCTTAAAGCGTTTAGATGCGTTCCGCTTCAACAGCGCCCCTCACGTATTGGCTTAACTTATTAAGCGGAACATACTCAAAGAACTGAGTTGACGGAGGGAGGTTGTGGGCGACGATTGCACATTTTGAGAGGGTGGATGGCCTGATACAGATATGCGAGGCACCTAGTAGGAGTAATTTATCATAGGATTTCAACAATCCCCGCTACTTCGAACACACTGTACAATCACTGTAGAAATATACAAATTGCATTGTTCCCATAATATTGTCTAATCAGATACAGTTCTGGATACATTCATTATAATTAGATGAGTTAACATGTCCATCATGAAGTTTTCTCCAGTGTGGTGTGATCGAGTGGAACCACCATTTCTTCAGCTATTGAGGGTTCCAGTTTTTCAGAATCCGTGACGCCGTTAAGTGGTTGCTCCGCACAGTCGTGTGTCATTGAAACTGCTTTCGCATCTGTTGGGGGCGGTATGGATGCCGGCCGAGATGCACCGTCGTCCGGATGGGTATGAGCCTGCTCCAAAGCGGCGCGTAGCATTTCTTCAACTTTTTCCGTTCGTTTAGTTTTTTGGCCACCACGCCAGATGAATACCCCCGAGAAAATACCACAAAGGAAGCTTGCTGGAATCAAGATGCCAGTGCTCCACGCTGGACGTTCGAAGCTATGGTCGCAATAACAATAAATGGAGCGCCACAGAAGATGGGAGCTAGCATATGCATACCGATTAAGACCCCACATAGTTGCGCAAAGAAGTATCTATAATTATTGAATCATAATGAGACCATGTAGGTGTGCGTCGGTCTTACCTGAAAAATTGAATTTCCATCATTTAATAAACATATAAGCAGGGCAGTGCTAGGTAAAAGCGTGCCATCAGCTCCGTCTAGATACATCTATATATCAAAGGACCGACTTGATTGGGAACGCCTAGTAATGCGTCTCAGCAATATTCGAAGCCAGAGCAATAGGTACCTACTCTATGCGTTTCTGTACCATGTGCTCGGTACCAAGTCTGTGAATTGTGAAACTTGACTTGCTCTTCAAGGAATGCGGTATGAATTAGAACAAGGTAATTTGGGTGAAGGTGAGCTACTAACGTCGATGTAGGTCGTGTTGCTCTTCATCTGTCAGGACATGAACATAATTGGGGTCATATTCAGGGTCGGGTAGATCATCGCGATCGAAAAGTTGAGGCAGGCCTGCTTTCTTTCGTAATCTCTTTGTGCGTTGCTTGTAGTACCAAATCTTCAATATGCCTGTGAAGTGACATTTGAATTATTGCTAGGATAAAATGGTTGACAACGAGGACGTACGATAAGTGTCCAAAACACGAAATGGGATGAGACCAATGCCCGTTACAGTGAAGAGACCTGGGTCAAGCTATCAGCAGGAAATAAATAGAGTAGAGGTCGCACAATTACCATTCATTATTTGTGAACACACTTCTACCCAGAACCCTTGAGTATTATCATTATGGAGATTGATGATCTTGCCGAGGAAGAAGACAAGTGCAGCGCCCCAGAACACTAAAAGTGCCTTATGAATTCGAGAGCAGGATACGAGCGGACTCAAGCTAAGCGTACCAACCAGGAACCCATATATTCCTGTAATGATCTACGTGATTATATTCAGCTTATGCCAAAGTAAAAAAAAACCCTGGTAGTTGCTTACGCCCATGGCTGAAGAGGCGGGCGTATAAGTGGTTTGTGTAGAATCCTATTATAAAGACTCACGTGTCTTGAGGAACGACCATACACCCAACATAGTCCGACGAAACTTTGAAGGTCTATTGAGAACATCCTCGACATGACGATCTAGTGAATCCTCGTGTATTGAGGCTGGTCTGTCTGGAGAAGAAGGACGGGTGTTAGAGGGAAGTATAACAACTGGTTTTCTAGAGTAGAAGGATAACGGGGGGCTGTGGGCTGTACCGTGAGCTGAAAGTAGATGGCACTACTTCAAACGAAAACTCACAAGACGATCGAGTTCGCAGCATTAGTCAGACTCGATACAGTGCCGACTTGAGCGTCTTGAATGGGTCTCAGATGAGGTGATGAGGGTGCGTTTGAATAAAATATACCTATGACATCCAGATGTTCGACAATGTCATCATGATGGTGGTCGTCATCTTCGTCTGGTAAGTTCAAACCATCTCGATTCATCGAACTAGTCAAGCTTAGAACTGTACCACGACGACCGGTTTCAACACCATCATGTGTCAAACTACCGCCTTGCTCTTCATCGAGGGCAACGTAACGAGGGCGTGGACCTGAGGTGGTAGAAGAGTCTACTCGACTTCTAGTAGAATGCGTGCGAGAATCGACGGAATGTTGACCATCGTGGTCTAATAGGTGACGGTCTGCAGCGAACGACCGAGCCTTCCTACAGTGACGGTGAACGAGACTACCGAAGTGAGATGACCTTCTGCGAGAAGGAAGAGTTGAGGTATTCCAATCACGCGTTGTGGGAGAAGGACCTTGCTGGCTTTCCGAGTGTGGAGCATGACTTTCGGAATGACCAGCTGAATTAGGGGGCTGAAAGAGGGCAGTTAGGGGATGGGAGGCTCGCTGGTTGCTGGATTCGCCGAGAGTTGAATACGCTGAGCGTTTCACCCGAACGGAGGGAGGCATGGTTGTGGAATGCGCACCGCTTGAGAGCCAGTGACAACGAACGTTCAATTAACCGAAAAATAGATGACCATTTCATGGTTTATTTGGTATCGACCTCCGATAAATACACAATCTAAAACTATAGTACACTAGTGTAATTGATTTCTTGGATGTATAAAAATATGAATAACTGAGCATTGCGATTACGTCGAAAGCAAAGGTGTAAGCAGTTGATAGTTGATAGTATTTTCTGAGATGTCATTTGCCAGGAGGTCGCGCGAGGGCCGACGGTGGAAAGGCAAGTTCACCGACCGATGTCAACAATATCGGCATCAAGGCCCACTAAACGTTGTCCGGAATGCCTACGGTACTAGAGCTGTTGTTATTGTCTGTACTTTTCCGCGATCGAGACGACTTTCTGCTGAAGAGACCGAATACTTTAGGTCGGTTTTCTGGCCGACTGACGCGGTCTACTGGAGGCATTGGAGGAACCGGTGCTTCCATATCGTCTGGTTCAGCAGTATAAGCAGTTAGATGATAATTGGTAGGGGGTGTGTCTGGACGTTTCCTTGCCATCTTTCGCCAGCGTCCGTGACCTGGAGATGGGGAACGTTTCTTTGACTGTGATCGCTTGCGATTACGAGACGCAGGCCGTGATGGAGGAGTTGGTGTCGAGGACTGGGAGGACTGACTGCTCTTTGAAGCCGTGATCCACTTGGTTTTAGAAATAAGTTCACGTGCTACGGGTAGTACGGGCACTAATGGTTGATGAAGGGCCATTTTAACCCAACCTCTCCAGCTCATGTCGGAAGGAATGAACTGGTCGACCAGCTCTTCAAACTGGGTACGCGGGCTAAGTGATAGGCAAATGTGAGAAAGGGAAAAACATACGCTCCAGGTCTGATTTCGATATTCAAGATCACGAGTTCGAATACGAGCTTCGCGACACTCAAAAGCATCATCTTTCTTGATACTGAGCAAGATATGAAGGCTAGAATCACAAATAATAGTTCACGCAAGCATACTGAGCTACAGCTGCAGGTTACTTACCTTGAGATTTTTACAAGCACGAAACTCTTTTGTGATGACCGCGTCTTCATCTCA
The DNA here is from genome assembly GCA_014058305.1 of Pleurotus tuber-regium. NCBI lineage: Eukaryota > Fungi > Basidiomycota > Agaricomycetes > Agaricales > Pleurotaceae > Pleurotus > Pleurotus tuber-regium. The sequence continues at coordinate 1,542,067 of JACFYU010000024.1, forward strand.
GCCGCATCCATGACTTTGACAGTATCGCGCCTTGATTTAGGGGGTTCTACTGTTGCCGCTTTCAATGCATCCGTAGACCTTGTCCTCGCTAACTGAGATGCGGTTGCGCCGACCGTGCTCGAGCGCAGATCCGTGAACGATCGGGACGGTCCCAGCCTACGAAGGACTTGCGGCGGCCGCAAACCAGGCGCGTTCGTCTCCGAAGGGAACCCTTGCAGAGCTCTAGGTGAATCCAATGAAGCGCGTGTAGCCACGATTTTGGGGGCTTCGTCTTCTCCGTCATCTGATTCTGTGGACGTGCTGTTCTTATGCCTAGCCTTGCGTGCTGGCCACAGATACTCCATAATGCGCCGTCCAAGGTTTGCGTCAATTTGAAGACGAATCGGATGCAAGGTCAATTCAAAGTCTTCATAGATAGTAATCCCGCCGACAGGTGCAAGGACAGTCCAATGAGCAAGTAGGAATAGCCCACGCTATATAGATAGTGTCAGAGTGTGATTATTTCGACGACTTAGCACCTACCTTGAGCAGAGGATGATTCGCCGGTTCGTCATATTTACACAAAATTTCTGTCCATAAAGCATTTCTGGCTCCATCGAAGGCCTGCAGATCCGCAAGGTCAAGATTGTTGACTGTGGAACTATCCCTTCGACTGAGCCACCTAAAGTTGATATGGCGCAGAGCGAGCTTAGCTAAGAGACCCTTGTTTTCGTCAAGCATCCTCCAAGAAATCTCATCAGAAGATGCGTGCAGTAATAATGCAGACTTTTGGTCGTTCTGGTCATCCACACGGTCCTGCGCCATCTTGATTGCATCAAAAAGGTAGGTGAGTTCTTCTGCAAGAAGGCAGATATGTGCCTTCAACTTGAGTAGCTCCACTATGTTGTCGCTCGGCTCTGTCTTCGCAAGGGCTAACCGTTCAACTTCTACGGCATTACGTAACCGACTTTGAACATCCGATACAACGCCAGCAGCAGACATGAGGTCCGTAAAGTCATAAGTAAACAGCAGGGTTTCGAGCTTGTCCAACCGTGTTTTCTGAGTGGCATCGGAGAAAAGGAGGACGTTGGTGATAATGTCGGAAATGGTCTGGAAGTGCTCATCGCTCGCTGTGACGGTAAAACGTGGCACCTTGACTTGAATTAGATCCTAGAGCACTCAAATGAGCCTAGGAATCAATTCGATAAAAGGGAACGAACAGTCTGATTGTGTAGATGATCGTCTGCACCTAATGAAGGATCTTTGCCACCAGTCCGTGCTATAGAGGTAACATTGTTACGGAGGCGGAGCCGGTTGAATTTGTCATATTGAAAGGTTGCATTTGTCTGAGGAACAATACGATCAAACTCGTCACTCTCGCACCGGAAATCCACCAGAACTTCCAGCGGGACACTACCATCGCCATAGTGCAAGCTTGCCACAGGGGAAAAGGTTTGTAAACCCGTCAAAGAACCGTAGTTCCTGACGGTTGAATCAATATTTGACCATATTATAACACTGATTAGGCACATACCGACTCATGACCTTACCACTAACAGGGTCGTCGACGTTCGATTTGTCCATAATGTGAAATAATTGGAGTTTCGCTTGGACTGCTGCTAACACTAGGACCGAGTCAGGTCTTGCTTCACTCTTAAGAATTATTTGAGGTTTGAGTAGGAGAAAGAAGTGACTCTTGAGCAACGAAACGACGTCAGACCAGCCATACATAGGATCGACGTCATCGGAAGATGGTAGGTCAGATATTTCGACAGAGGTTTTGGGGCTGTCTCCAGTCAGTATCTTCCGCAGCGCTGATGCTGCTGCTTGTCCGTGTTGAAATGGGCTCTTGGGCTTATCGAAGGCCTGCCTGGCGTGAATAGCTTCAGCCTGGTCTAAAATATATCGCACAGCTCTGTGTGGTGTAAGACAAAATGATCACCAGGAGAAAGGTTGAAACAGACCTTGTCGCTAAATGGTATTCATATCCTCGTCGTGCTCTTGAGCAGTAGTAATATTGAAGCATAATCTACGGGATTATATATCAAGGTCAGCTCATATGCCGATGATGGAGTTGCGCTGAACATACGTCGCGGATAGCACTACTGAGATATATTTTAGGGCAGTGTATTTGGTACACATTATCAAACATTGCCCATTCCTCTGGCGTAGCACCGCCTGAAGGGAAGAGATATGCTTCATCTTCTGTTGACGATCTATTTTCTTGTAGGTGCTCCACATATTCTTCCAATAGGTTGACCATGCGTTGGGTAGTAGCACGCTCATGCTGATTAACGAGTCAGTAGCCAGAATTTCCATAAAGTACATGACAACATACAGCCGTTATGGGATTATCAGAGTTACCTTGAAGCATGCAACTGCGATTTTGAAGCTCTGTGATCCGTTCAGAAGCTATCGCACGTTGTATTTGGGTAGACGCTACAGAGGAATGATTAGCTTCATGACGGTCCAGCTCCGGGTTCACCTACATGGCTCTTTGCCGAGCATACAAGTATGCGATGCTTCTTCACCAAACTTACTGCGTTGGACTTGATTGGCTTGTGGGAGTGGCTGCCGCTTGCAATAATAAAACCGGGGACATGATAATATCGGTAGCAAGTGAACTGTGGGTGTAGTCGAGGGGGTCCAGTCAACTTCTACAAAATCGTCGTTGTCAAGCCAATCGGAGGTCGGATCGACGGTTGGCAGTTGACGCGTTCGATAGTTGCTTCTTTGCGGCGGGCAAGTGACTGGAACAGCTTGTTTCAAGGGTTCGTCGAAAGTGGCCAACATTGCTCGGAGTCCCAGTCCCTTCAAAACGACTTCAGCAGCATAAAAGGCCTTACGACGTATAACCCTGGTGGTACTAGGTGACCGACCGGGAACGATAGTTTCTTGATCACGCTGATGCATATCTATTTGAACGTCGTCGACCATAGCCTTGATGCCAACGAATGGTGTGACGCCGTCTACCCATGTTTCTCGAGACTCGTCCATATATGCATGAAGTACGAATAAGCGAGGAACGGAAATTCGATATTTCAGGGTAGCCAGGTGCCGGCCAAACTTGGGAGATATGTGCCGTCGTGGGTATAAGGTGCCTTGTCGAATAGGTAATGAAAGTACGCTGTCGAATAAAGCTAACCAAGACCAGAAATGGGCGAACACTTTTGGTGTTAAGTGGAGACTACTCGGTAAGTGATGTCTCCCATTATTTTGATGAACCAAAGGGTGGATAGATGACGCTAAAGAAAGTGAAAGATGGATAAAGTCTGAACGAAACTCATTGTACGAGTCTTGCGGTCCCTTAAAATTATGACAGGCGTGGGTCACTGGCGCTAGGAGGGTCTCAATCCACTCACCTTTCTCTCCGGAGGATAGTCCTTTCTAGTCAACTTAACAGCGTAATGTGGCCGAAAGTCAAAAATACGACATCGCCGATCAAACGGAGCTCCGGAACAAACTAGACACTCGGGGCCGCAAGCGCGTTCGAGCATACATCCAATTCCAAATCTTACTCCTGATGCAAATTTGGCACAAACTTTTTGGAAGCCAGGCGATGGTACTCCTACTTCGAGGTTAGGGCCGAGAAGAGATAGACGTCGCAGGATTTCTTGGCTGGAGGAAAGACGGTAAGATTACAGGGACGGGGAGAAACAATATGAATTAACCTAGGTATCGCAATGACCATGGAGTCACTGATCACTTGCGCTATTTCATTGCTGGCGTTCTCGTAACCTATGAGGAGCTTCGGATGACCTCGCCACGACAGGACGAAGCCTGCACCCTCGCCAGAAAGTTCATATGGATCTCGTAGGCCTAAGTTTAGTTTAGTATTGAGCTAGGTTCACGAGTGTCAACTAAACCTTTCATGTAAAGGTGAACATCCCCCTTGAAAGTTGCTTTGATCTTCCAATGAAATACAAGCCGGAGCTAAAATAGAAATGAAGGAAAGAATCATAAGAGAGACTCATACCACTATACCTTATCCCAGAATCCTAGAATAGGGGACGAGTCACGGGGCGGACTAGATAGCGTATCGATGATCCGCGTGAGATCTTGTATAGCGGGACCATAGCTAACGGCCCACGACAAGCTTGTTACATTGGCCGTAGAGACGTAGATATCAGGATTAGCATAGGTCTTCACAGGCATGATCGTCTTTGGCACAGAGATGGAGAGCGGGGCTGCCCCCTCGATGCCTTGGTTACGTTCAATGACTGGACAATCAAACCACTCTATGGATGACTCGATTCCTGTTTCTTCAGCGATGACCAGTTGGCCCTGGAATGTGAACGCCGGTTCTATCTCTGCTTCATGATTGGATATATCAACAAGCGGAAGAGGATAGTCGCGGAGCCAAATTCGCAGAGCAGTTAGACGCAGTAGAAGGTGTAAGGGCACTAGCAGATAGAACTGTGTTTCCCTTGGAAGCCCAGCTCCATATTTATATAGAAAATCAGGAAGTGATTCAAGAGCGAACGAAGGCGGGGATATGTCGAGTGACAAGCCGTTCAACAAAATTCGGCACAAAGGAGGATCCAGGGGCGTGGGTTCAACCTCGACAAGGTCAGGAGAAGAGAAACGCTCGGAATATGAAGACGTCCCTCTGATATGTCGCCGGATTGTCTCTTCCCTAGCGGCACGCATTTCCTTGATAGTACGATGCCTAAAGGTCCAGTCAAATGCATGCAATTGGTCTAAGCGTTGTCTAGCATTTTCGATGGAAACCGTGTGTTTTGCATCAAATTTGAACTCGTTGCCCACTTCAACATCAACGGCGCTAGCGGGCTCTGTCAAATCTCCGCCGAGAATAGCAGCAACCTTCAACATGAATGCCCTTTCCCGTTCCTGCCTGAACTTAGATGCGTCAAGCCTGGCCTTGCATATCACTGCAAGCTTCGATTCAAACGAGTCATCGGAAGCCTCGAGGCATAGAGTGCGAAGCCGAATTTTGACATTCGGGACAGATTTAGCAGGTTCGGCATCCGGGGCAGGCATCTTGACGAATCTCCCGGACGGAACGATGTGGATAAGATGGCGAACGGCCTTCAAAGTAATAACAATATCCAGAATTAAGTCGGAGAAGATGATATTCGACGGAATTCGCACGTGGCCACTATCACCTTGCAAGGACAGTGAAAGCGGCGACTCCTTGAGACTTGGCAAAGAGATATTCCAGCTCTGAAATGTGGCGAAATCCCCCCAGCGTGAGTTCTGGCCATCAGAGTCAGGGGGAAGAAGGGCACAAATACGAAGACGGGAAAACCTGGAGGCAACTGAACCAGTCGAGGATAATTGGGCAACGAGCGAATCAAGACGGGTAAGGACCTTCTGCTTTGGTAGGTTCCATAGTATTTGCATAGTATTGAGTTCAACTTTGGCTTGGATAAGCACACGAGGTTGGCCGGATCGATTGCTGGGATCATTCGACAAACTCGCAGGATGGTAGCTCCCATCAGCAAAAGCCAGCAGTGTCCGGGACGCAAGTAGCACACTATATATGTAGGCCATTTGGAAGGTAGCGCGAACATCTGGTATTCGGAGCCATACTTCGCATGTAGCAGGGATAATCTCGGGGCTTCGACGTCTGCCAACTATCTTGAAGCCAAGATCAGCCCTCTTTATATGTAGGAACTCATGCACTGACAAAGTAGGGTCATCCCTTTCCGTTATCAAAGGGTCGTCAGAAGCATATGGAGTAGTTACTGCGCTGCGTACGGAGAGTCGTACAAGTGTCACGTTGACGGACGCTGAGCTAGTCTGTGCAAACTGGCTTGCTCTGGCGTTTGAGATGGCCTCCCTATAATGCATTTCTGGTAGATATAGTTTTTGACGTGTCTGTGTAGTTTGCAGGATATCTTCGAAATACACGGCATGGCCGGACTCCAGGAAACAGTACTGAACTCGTATTCCCGTCCGTAAAACGCAACCCCGCGAAAGGTCCAAGCCATCTCTACGATTTAGCTCTGGCGCTGTTATAAATATTACAATACGGGATATGGCGAGGGATGCCGAAATGCCCGATGGTAAACGATCGACAAGGTTCGTACGTGGTGCTGAAGATTGTGGTGTCGAGCTTCGATAATTGTGTGAGGGTATGGATATACATTGGGAGATCACAGCAATCACAGCAGGGTGCCAGAGTTCAATGGCCAAAGTATCCGAGAAGACATGGGCATCAATCACAATTGCATCCTGGTCGATGGTTGGGATACTTTCGCATTCATCATTGAGCTCCCCTGTCGCTTTGACTTCACCTACGATTTCGAATGTATCCAATGACAGTAGAGCGGGGTCATCCAAGAATGTAGGGTCAAATACACCGAAATCTCCTTCGAAAGATAGTCCACTCTTGTCCAGAGATCGTACTCGGAACAGCGTTGATGATAGTATGGCTGAACATTTGAGGTCCATCTGAACTGGAAGACAATACAATGGTGCACTGCCCGTAGTCTTGGTTCTGAGGGCCCGATGCGAAGCGAAAGACGATGAGGCGGAAGCAGTGAGTCCGTCTGTTTGAAACTCCATAGCCCGGGGAATATCATTTAATCGAGATAAGCCACAGATGATGCGCCCACAGATGGGACCACAACGTATTTCAACCATGATTCGAGGTAAATGAAGCTTCTTCTTCTCCAGAGGCGATAATGGAGACTTTGGTAGGTTAAATTTGGTGGAATGGCTACTGGCCAGGGCTTCATGAATGAATTCGATGCGCTCTGTAAGGTAGATGGGGCCAAGTTCAAGCTGAATACCCAAGAAAGCAGCGTTTGGATCTCCTATCATGAAATTGGAGTGGTGGAGTAACGGGGCAGGCCATTGAGATATCAGTATGAGGAGTCGAAAAGACGCTGAGCTCATGAGTTGAATGTGGCTTCCGTGAGCATATCTATCAATGGTCATCCTCTGCATCGAGATTTGGAAAGAGTAGCAGTCAGCATGGAGCACATCAGTTGGCCGAGAAATCCCTAGCCATCGAGAATAGAGTGGCTGTCTTGTAGAGTCACTCAATTCTGCCTCAAAGTTTACGTCGTGGATCAGCGCTTCGTAGGTGTGCTGAGCACCTCGTGGGTTGTCTCCAGGGTGGGCTACCAGTCTGACCGTAGATATCCGTAGCGTGCCTGAAAGGAGTATGGACAATAGCGACTAATCATATAATTAGACTTGAAGTGCTTCAAATGAAAGAACAAAACTCATACCGGGCCATTGGAATCAGAGAGTTTGGAAACTTTATGTCTGACACGCCGCCTATTACGCATCGTAGTCTGTCAAAGCAAGCGTCAGGAAGTAGCAGAAGTGGCGTAGGTATATCTACGCACCGAGATAGCTTCGAAGAAGGGCGAATTTGGAGATATTGGAGAAAAAAGAGATGTCGAAGTTGGGGAAAGAGGAGAAGCGGTCATCACAGAGTCAGAGAGTGGTGAAGTTGGGTCTGAATCCCCCCCATCTTGTAGCTTGCACCCCTTCAGTGATACACGCTTATACAGGTCCCAAACATCTTTGCATGCGTCCAACGCAAGGTACACTTCACCCATGTTGAGAGAGGTAAGCAAACTATGTGCATTAATTGATGCATGCCTGGGATTGAAATGAAGAGACGCGTGAACGTCAACAAGCCCAGGAAATCCAAAAAATCGACGAGTTTTGGCATCAACTATGGTTCAGATTGCAAGTTAATAATTGTTTGTAATGGACGTGGCTGAAACAAACCTGAGGATGATGAGGGAGAGGAAGAAGATGTATAGCCAGCGACCTCAGTAATTTGGAGAGTAATAGCTGCCGTCCCCTCAGCTCTACCCCAAGCCCTATCCCAAGATCTCCGTAGGCTCTCTGCAAAGAAACTTTGCCATGCCGTCATGCTATACATATCGGTTGGTCTCCTTTGACTTGTAGACTGATGAAGGTCATCTCCCGTATTGCCAAGCTGTGAAAAGCTCAGGGTGACCTGAAAATGAATATTGTCTGTTACAATTCGTGTGCCGGGCATATCCTGAAAAGTGATGACCGCAGAATTGAGATCGAAGGTAAGCCGCTGGGTAATCTTTGGGAGCCAGCGAATAACATGTCCAAGGCCCGACGCTACCAGAGCACGTACGGCTGGGCGAAAGAAGGGGTCGAAAACGGAGTATATATCAGATGCAAGCTTCCATAGTCGACGTGCCATTGGAGAGGGACCGAAATCTGCAAGTGTTAGCTTTCGCTTGTGGCGTCTACGAGGAGGCGAAGTTTGATCTTTTCCTCCCAATTCCACACTAAGACCTTCAACCTTAATCGCGAGACGATTTAAACCTTCGGTGTAAGACCAACGATATGCAATGCGCTCGATTCTCCACGTATGCGACCCCCTTCTTATGTAGAGCCCCCTCAGAGAACGCAAGCTGACGCTACGTATGCGGATATGGTTGGAAAGCCGCGCGAGCACCCACGGTACTATGTACGTTCGCAGCAGTAGGGAAATTGTTGAAATTCGTATGATCCATATGAGGAGAGTGTGCCACCACGAGGACGTTGAAGGCACAATGAAGAGAACGCTGAGGGAGCGGAATAAGTCTATCTGACGCATACTACAACCTATTAACGGAGACGTTGGCAGAGACAGGTCGCCAAAAAGGTGGTCGCCGACGAAAATGTAAAACGGATGAGGATATCAAGAGAGCGAAGAGGTAGTAAGAGGTTAGGTAGATTTGGCCATTTGGTAGAAGTGTAACATGCAGAATACCTCCGAAAGCCACATTTCTGAAACGTGATCCGCTAAAAATATATTTGACGCGCATGGCGCTTTTGATGTCAGTGGTACTTCTAGGTATTAAACTCAATGGTAGATAAGGACTCTATGTAGTAAACCCATAGGTGCAAATCCTTCTGGACTATCCCAACGACATATCTTGTATGGCATTACAAAAAGGCAGTGCCACCATCACGAATCCTCCGCATCCATCTCAAGGACACTGAGCAAAAGGTATTACTAAGAAGCCTATCAATGATTCAACCGGACTCACCATTCTTCAGAGTTAATTTCTGCGGGTTTATATGCCCAAAATGAAAATGAGTTTCCGACAAAGCTACCTGGGTTGAAAACATGGCATCCCGTGTATGTGAGTTTATATCTATCGTACTTGTCGGCGAGAACCACCTAATGGTAGCGATTAGCCAAAATAAGGCATAACATCAGCGTTACTGACCACGGTCGGTAAAGGATATAGGCGTAAAGCGTGGTCGAAGTCCGACAACGTAGGACTAACGTTGATTACAAAGGGATTGAGGTGCGCTTGATCAAGAATAGACTGGACAAGCTGAACGAAGTAGAAGTTAGTGAAACCAATATGCATTTACCACTGAAACTATACATATTTCCTTAAATCATCACTCTTTACGTCTGGTTTAACTCCAACGATATTTCGTAGCATTCGTGACATAAGATCCTCCCGGAATATCACTATCTCCTGATGAAAGAACTTGATTCGACATGGATTAGTAGCGAAGTGAACATGGGGTATTCTATTCTTGAGGCGAGTAACGAACGTTGAGATTAATGGCCGTCGGGGCAGTATCGAGTTCACTGTTATGTCTAGGGGCCCAGGCACAAAAATGAAGTGGGTGGAGCGGGTTATGTCTGGGTATGAAGAGATCAATTCTTCCAGCTCATCAAAGTTGTCTAGGCAGTCACTGTTGCTCAGCGAGACGGAGATTTTGGCGAAGAAGGGAGATGACTACCATTATATCTCTGTATATCTTGGCTGTTTCCATGTGAAATGGATCGGCTGGTGAAGTTGCCACAGAGAATAATAACCTTCGGAATAAAGTTGTTTTCTATGCAGTTGTCAAATAGTTTGCGCAGCCCGATGAAAGTTAGCGGATGATCCAGCCAAACATCCGACAGAAAGAAGAAATGAAGGTCGGGAAGATCTTCTTGCACTCGAAGTGCCAGTTTATTCTGGAGACCGTGTCAGCTTTGGATTACTGATGAAGAAGATGGTAGCACATCTTCCAGCATTGATGTAGCACCCTTGCCCAAGAAATCGATATGACCATAAATAGACCTATCATTTCTGGTGAGCTCCATAATTTAGTTAGCCTTTTCCCTTACCGAGCCGTTTCCCTCGTTTCGCATGGAGGCTGACCTATCGCAATGATTTCTAGAGCGCCCTCCTCAGTGTATTCGCCCTCTACAAGGGCGAAACAGCCTTCAGTGAAAAGGCCCTCTCCAGGTTCGTCCTGAAATGGAATTACTACATAATAGTGCGAATCGGACAAACATACCCCACATACCAGTTTGGAGAAATCGAGGTCGACACTGCCGTCAGCATCTTCAAGGCAGGTTTTTCCTTCCTTCGTATGAGTTAGCATACCGAGTAGAAGAAACCGTTCCCCGGATCGACCAAGGAGCTGCTTAGTGGATTTTAACTGGAAAAGGCTTTCCCTGAGTTGAATCAAATCGCATCAACCAAGATGATATATTTATCTCACTGTTACCAGATGTTGACGATCGCGAGAAGGCAGCGTCGACGGAGCAAAATGCTCATTTCGAAGAACACATTGCTTGATGATATTCAACCTATCGCGCACCGCAAGTACTCTTGACTCTGCCGACCCGGACATAGTTAATGGCGTCATCACCCTAAATGAGAGTTCGGAGCCTTGACTCATAGTCGTCATGAATGTCCGTACCGCTCAAAAGTCCCTCTTTCTATTGACCAATGCCAGGCCGGCATCTCGAATGCATCAACGACGAAAAGGTGGCTATCGGGATCAATGGTTTCTTTCTCAACTTCGGTCGAAGATGTGCCTCCTTGGTCTTGAAGAGTCTCGTAGACCCTGCGAAGAACATCAACTGCGACTTTCATGGTCGCGTCTGCCTCACAATGCCCTCATCAATGAGAGCGGCAGGTGAAACAGACTCTTAATCACCTTCCTGCTTGTTGTATTCCGCTGCCAATGTTTCTACGGAAGATTCAATATCTTCGTCCCTTATTTCATGGGTGTCTAAAATGTTTTCAACTAATTCCAACGCGTCGGGACCAAGAGAGTTACTGAACTTGAGGAAGGCCTAGAATTGAGACACATAAGCGGGTGTGACGCGTAGAGTCGAAAATGGAGACCTTGATGATGATGCGCTGTCGAGAATCTGCCATGTTATCGCAGCTGCAAAGTATAATCCCGAAGTCTATAAACGCGTCGAGTCACTGGAGTCACGATCACAGTTCGCCAATCAAAGAACCCTCAACTAGAGTGTTTTGAGGGTATTGTGAGTGAATTCACCAGCGTTAGTAACACTTGAACTAGCCTTTAGCTATAGCTACATACCGCTGCGGCCCTCGACAATGAAAATACGGACTTGACTTGAACAAGGATGTTCTGCCAAGTTGACGCCTTTCACTGACAACCACGTGCACCTTCATCTCTTGGTGCCATACGTCCATGTTCTCTACACTCGACCTCGATATTAGACCCGGCTCAGGACTCGGAATATTCGAGATAGGTGAGTCGTTTGTGCTTTAGTGATTGTCGGAAAACTGAATATCTGACCCGCCAACTACAGGGACATCGCTTTGGAATATACTACACATACTTCCTCGACATCAACACGCATTCCCTCAGGTGGAAGTGAAGTATGATCCAGATGCATCAGCAGCGACCCCCATAATCCTTCATCTTCGCCCACATCTTGACCTACTCTTCTCTGGCAAGAACCAGCGCCTCCATACGATATGTCTGCGCAGACTTCGGGACCCACACCCCCCACTTGTACTACGCTACAAGGACACCGTACTATCATCTCCGCATGAGATTTTACGACGGAGCGGTGTCAGCAGAACATTTGGACCTACGTATGCCGGTGATGACTTGAAGTATCCAGGTGTGTGGTTCAGCTTTGAGGAGGATGGAATAGGTGAGGGCGTTAAAGGCATGCAGTCGGAAGATCGGAATCAGGAAGTCAAGCGAGTATTCGTTGCGCAGAAATCACTCGATGGTGAGGAGCGTGATGCGCTTGATGAAGTTATGGAATGTCCCGCTATGGCTGGTGATGTTGCCAGAGCGGTCATTAAGGTATTTCATACCAGTTCCAAGTGCCTGGCAATAATAAGATTTACATATCTACTATGTTGTGCCTTTGAGGTACACGATGGGATAACACTATACTTCCATCCCGCCGGTTCTGAGACTGTGCATGTTCGGCTAGGAGAGACAACTGCCCAGGATTTGACTGTCGATCTTGGACCTCCGTCACGAAAATACTACAAGGAGGACGATCGTATGACTATACATTCAAGTATCGATGAAGGGGAGGAAGACCCTGGATGTAAGTTAACTTGAGCAGCGTTCAAGTTCAGGATTTTGATCAACTTCGCAAAGACTTTTACAACTACTTCCAACATGGCCTTGATTTCCTGATATCCGGTACTGACCATATTGTGCGGAAGATCATTGTACATTCCAACATCGTGAGTATACTCTTGCTTTTGGCTATCCCGCTTAATTTTCGTTCAAGCCCGGAACTCCGCAATTCCAACGACACAAACGTTGTAATTGGGAACTTGAAGGTCCCCCAGAAGATGATGAAGATGGTATATCTGACCACTCGCCGTTCTATTGGTTGGTTATGCATACTATATCCGCAGATTCTCCTCCCCGAATGCGTTTTAATGACCGAGTACGTCTACCCTCTATACTTTGCAACATAGCTGACCCATGGTTCCAGTTTGAGACAATAAGCCATTTCCTCAGTCCCAGAGATCCGCCGCCTTCAATGCCGTTAGACCGTACTGCTGACGATGGGGGCGTAACACTACCAAACCCCACAACTCGTAAGCATACTTCACACCTTTGCCGAATTGTGACTGCCCTTCACGGCGACATAGGTCTCTATGGTTATGACGGTATCATCCTAGAAGCCACCGAGTCCTCATCTGTTGTATCTGTAACGTTGTTTTAATGTATGGATCTTAACCACTAAGTATAATTTGTATAAACATCTGAACAACTTGGTACAATGTTTTGAAGATGGTGTTTACAAATGTATTCCTCCATCGTCTAGATCATCTATATTCATATCCCGAGGCTGGCTGTTTTCGAAAGCCACCGTAGAGGCCGCCGTTTGGTGTGGCGAAGGACTATCGTAATGCTCTGTTGATTCTACACCCTTTTCGCGCAGTGCAAGCTTCAAAATTATTATTCTCTCTTCCTGCGCTCCGCTGAATAGTAAAGCAGGGTAAGATCGCATTTTTACCGCGTGGCACCTATATGATCGAAAGAGCTACATACATGACATCTTTATTTTCTTCAAAGGCTTTCACTATCTCTACATCCGTTTCATCTGATTCGGAGATGTTCTCTTGCAGGATTTCCTGGGTTGTTCGCAAATGCTTCAGCGAGTTGTCAAGACGAGCGATCTCTATTTTGTACGATTACGACATGCAGAGAGCTGATCAGCAAGTGATGCATGGACTGCGTGGGCTAATGATATCACCTTCAGTGATCGTACTAAGGTCGAAGGTGATCGCATCCTTCAGGGTGAAGGGATGAGAGTAGCGCGGTTCCATCGCTGCCGTACGTAGCGAGTGGGATCATGTGTATGAAGTGCTCCTGTTTATACACCCATCAAGTCGAATAACACTAACAACTGTGTGACATTGTATGGTACTATATAACACTCTATTTCTTAAATATCTCAGGCCACACTGACCTCAGTTCTTCTAAGCTTGTTACGGAAATGATACCCTCATCGTCGGTGGAATGCGCATTATTAATAACCGTCATCTTGCCCCCTTCCATGGACTCTAACCCATGCTCGCAAAAGTGCACACATCGACCCCACCCCAGTTGTTTAGCGCCCATGACGTTACCTTTGTTGTCGTCTATGAAAAAACACTTGGCTGGATCGTCTACCTTTGCCTTGATTAGTGCCTACATACGACGATGAGGTCATGCTGGGAGTTTGAAGTGGAATGAGCTGACCTGCTCGTAATAGGCCGGTTCTGGTTTGCACACAAAGTTGGGTTCAGCGTAATCACAGAACACAAGTCCATCTATCTGGTCGGTGAGATCGAGGATCCTCAATACCCTCTCCGCATGCTAGGGGCGATATATGGCCGATCAGAGACTAAAGTTGGACATATAGCACACACCGTACGGTAAGCATTTGTAAGAGCCCATACGCGAGCTTTACTCCGATCTATATCCATAAACAACTTGCGCAATGATGGGCTTGGGGAGATCATGTCCTCCAGAGGCAAAGAGCCATCGCACTTTCGATCAAAGTCTATAGGATCTGTGTTGTAGAGATGAATGTCGAGTAACATGACCCCACAGTGAGCTTGACTGACCGATCTGATGATGCCTAGTTAGTCCCCGTAGCGCCAATCCGTATTGTGTATAGTATCGATGGTGAAGCTCCGAGGCTGCATCGTCATCGAGACCAAGAGTTAGAAAATAGGCTGCACTTGATGGGAAGGGTGATTAATTCCAGGTAGTGTGAACGGGATAAGCTCCTAGCTTCACCATGGATCCGCTCTCCCATAGCCTGAGAGATCTTGGTGCTGGCAGAATACAGCGTGTTGTCGATATCAAACCAAACAACGAAACGATCATCTAAGTTGGATATCAGAGCAAGAAAGCTTGGTGCTACAAAAATTTGCAAATACGCACCTCTCTCTATAGAAGACATATTGATTGAGATAAGTCTAAATGGTAAGAGTAATGTGCTTAACGGTAGAGGTCTGTAGTCGTTAGGTAATCAGACCCTAACCCTAGAGCATGACGGAGTTTGCCGTAGGTGCTATCTAGTTGATCAAGCCACAGAAGGTACTACTTACGATCTCCCCTACCGGCACTGGCAACGACGACCTCAAGACGCAAGGTATGCCATTCTTCAGTGACAGCTAAATATGACTCTTATGCCCCCCAAGATCAAAACATAATGGCCAGAAGCAAGGAATTGGTTCCCGGCATCGGACGGTTGTCACGATCGCAAGTCTATGCATACCGTGGACTATACAAGGGGCAAAAGAAGGGAGAAAAACCTGCTGTCGAGGCCCCGCCCGCAACCGTTGAGAAGCAAGTAGGAGGAGAGAAGAATGGTGGCACACGGCAGGTACCTACCACGAAAGCGCCACGGTTCTACCCTGCGGAAGACGTTCGCCAGCCAAAAAAGAGCCGGAAATCACCCAAGCCTACAAAAATCCGTAGCTCAATCACTCCCGGCACCGTGTTGATCTTGCTGGCTGGTCGATACCGGGGCAAGAGGGTGGTGTTCTTGAAGCAGTTGGATAGCGGGTTGTTGTTGGTTACTGGGCCCTTCAAGGTCAACGGTGTTCCCCTTCGCCGGGTCAACCAAGCCTATGTCATTGCTACCTCAACAAAGGTGGACCTTGGAGATTTCAAGGTGCGAATTATACAGACACATTCCCATCCAAATTTAATAATCCCATCAGCTCGACGACAAGTTCACTGACTCTTATTTCGCCAAAACCGTCTCCAAGGAGAAGCGCTCAGCCGAGGCTGAATTCTTCGAAGAGGGCAAGCCCAAGCCAAAGGAACCCCTCTCTGAATCGAAAACGTCAGATCAGAAGGAGGTTGATAAGGCTATCATTGCTGCTGTCAAGAAATCCGACACTCTTGTGAAGTACCTGAAGGCTAGCTTTGGGTTGTCTAAGGGGCAATACCCACACCAGATGGTGTTCTGAGGGGGATTGTAGGTTTTCGTTGACGGTGATGATAAGATAAGGGCGTTGGAGTCACCACCGCACTTAATATGATATATGTCTTATTGCTTGCTATGACTCCTCCAACCATGATTTTACTCGTATGAACCGATATGGGCTTGTCCGTTGTCCGTAATGCTATCGCAGAGCGACATTTTTTATAAGCACGAACTATGTGTGTGCTATTACAACAGTGAATTTGGTGGTGCGAAACTGAGTTAGGGGCGTCGATTATCAAGTTTCCGGAACGTGACGGTGCCCTAGTATGCTTGCCTGTCGCGGTGCATATGCCGCTCCGCGTCCTCTAATTCGTATCCATGGAAAAGTCAATCTTAAAAATGCGCATAGGCCGTGCATTTCATTCCAGAGGAGACACTTCATTCGCGGCTTGGGAGAAAGTTTCTTAGATCTGGCCATTGCTCTTCCTTTACCTCCGAATTTGCCCCCATATTCAACGACGATCATCATAGTCACTGTTCTGACACGTCTATGCCTGCTACCCGTAGCAATATGGGTGAGTTCAATGAGCAGGCTCGAGTATCAATCTATACCTGAGATATCGGATTATGAATAGGGCAAAAAACGCGCATGGAGGATTGAAGAACATGTTATACCCGAATTAGAGCGTTCCAAGCCAGTCATATACCAGGCTGTGTTAAAGCAGATGAAAACGCAAGGAATCAGGGGAGACAAAAAGCAACTCCAAGCGATACACACAGAACGCTCGACAACACTTGTATGTCTCCTCACCCTGTATTCGGAATTTAGATGGACTGACCAGCCGCTACCTAGCTAACTGATCTACGGAAGCAGCTGTACAAGAAATATAGATGTGGTCCTCTAACTTCTATCATTGTCCCAACGCTCTCCCAGCTCCCAATATTTGTCCTCACCTCCATGGTCCTATCACGCCTTGCCATACCCCCAACACCTTTCGACTCTGAATCGTTTTTAACTCTCACTACCCTTGCCCACCCAGATCCGACTATGACGCTTCCTATCCTACTTGGCATAATCACTATGGCCAATGTGGAATCTAGCAACTGGGTAATGAACGCAGCTGAACGCGAACGACAGCAGAAGATCGAAGAAATGAACGCGAAACGAATCGCCGAGGGGGGGAAACCAATTATACAACCCAACAAGTTGATCAAATCGGGACTAAGGCTCCTCTCCGTTGGGAGGATAATTTTCGCAGCCATCATGCCAGGAGTGAATTTCTTACATCCAATTTCCTCAGTTCTTACTCATAATGATCTATCCAGAGCGTCACACTTTATTGGGTGACGTCGGCAACATTTGGGCTATTCCAGACCTGGTGGATGGACTGGTGGGATGCAAAGAGGAAGAGAAATCGTCTAATATCAACCACAGAGCAGAATACTAGGAAACATATGGCGACTTCGCGGAGGAGATGAAGACGCGTGCATCTGGTAAGTCACTCTCCTGGTGATCAAAGCAGCTAAGTTGTGGGATGATTACAAAGTGGTTGAGAGGGAACCTCTTTTTGAGCAAGACGGGGCCCGCTGACTTTTCCTTGATCTAATATGACCACTTCGGAGCTGCATCAGTACCCTCAATTCGCGCATAGAATGAGCTAACCCATCGAATTACCAGATCTTTCACCCAGCAGGTAACAAGTGGCTAGAATTAATGTTTCATGCTATATATCGTCTCTCCCTGTATAGAAGTATGGTACCGACCTCGTAAAACAGACGCTACATGGACCCTCCTCACAAAGCGAAGCCACTAACGAAAGATACATGATTAGATACAAATATGTTGGCCAGGTATATAAGTCAGGAAACCGAGTAACAATACAATGCTGTTTGAGCATAGTGGCTTCGAGTAGTGTTAAGTGATAAGATCATTACGCCATGCCACCCCAGGGACCACGTATTCGACGCGCTAGCTGGATGTCGCGTTGCATTAGCGTAACTCGCTTCGCGTGTATTGCACACAAGTTTCTGCATAGGGTTGGCATTCCAGTTCAAAGCCAAACTGAGTCCATCACTCACGCGTCTTCAAATAGATGAACTAGATATGCCTCCGTAGCTTCCTGAAGCGCCATCAAGGCAGACGTTTGCCAGCGCAAACCAGTCTCGCCATAACCGTCATTAACGTCGGTAGTCATTTCCATGGCTATCTCTCGAACCTTCATAGTGCGCAAGTGTTATTACCCACTTTGTAGGACGGACGGATGGCATCGTACCAGTCGTGAGAACGGTAGCTTCTGAATCAGAAGATCGGTGCTCTTTTGATATTTCCTTATCTCCCGAAGGGCAACAGTACCAGGACGGAATCTCTTTCTCTTGCGACCAGCGTCAGATTGTTCACCACCTACGCCTCCTGTTTGCCGCATAAGGTTGACTAAAGAGTAAGTGCTTCAAGTGTACTCACCACGAGCACTCTGGATGCCTGAAGTGGTCGCATTACTGACTCGTGGCGCTGGTCCTGGGACAGGAGGCCTTCCGCCGGTACTCTTCCGAGCAGTTGCAGCTTTCTTCTTTTTAGTGGGGGACTGTTGGGGGGAGGCTGAGCCTGAGGGAATATGTTTTCGCTTGCCCAGGTTACTGCGTTGCACGGTCTGAGCCATTGATGAGGGAAGAGCAACGCTGAGTCGCGTTGAAAGAACTGGCTCAATGGCTCTGGGGAAAGCCGAGGTTGAACCACATTACCCAAAACAGGTGGCGGGCGCTAATGTAACTACTTCTCAAGCGCCGTAGCCCCTTTCTTCTCTTCTCAACCACACTCAATCGATTGTGCCTCGTGCTTAGCAGAGTTTTGAATACTACTCTTCCACTTCACAATGCCTGGTAAATTAAACAATCCAGTGGTTATCGGTTTCTATAGGTGGACGGACGTCTGGTTCCAATGGTGCAAGCTTCTGCTTTCATCTTTTACTACCACATTAGATGCTTATATGACCCAAGGCCCATAGCACTGCCAATTCGAGAAGATGAGAGAGCTCTCAAAGCTGTTCTAGGTAATTTGTGTTACGAATGCCTGTTAGAGGAGCTCTAATAACTGGCTCACTCAGCGCATGACTCTATCGTGCATCCAGACCATCCCTTGCATCCGGGAGAAAAGGGAATAACCATGTACATGGGTAGGTTAATTCACAAGTTCAAAACATGCAATCATCTCGTTATCGGTGCACTCAATTTTGAATGCCTCGGCTATAGGAACCTTCCCCAGCGGTGAATCACGCCTTTTGATGTCGTCTGCGCAGGTCGATTACATCAGATATTGGCTTCACGCAATGAAACTCACGAAGGAGATGATACCGCTTCCATACTCTGACTGCCTTCTAACACGCTCAAATTTGACTGGTGTGTCGCCTAAATATATACCCGACGGATGGACTTTGAAGAACATAGTCAAGGTAACGATACACTCGCTAACTCCTCGATACACACTGACGCGCTAGCTCCTAATAATGTCTAGAAAATCGAGAAGAATAATAAGAAATTGAAAGGGAATATCCCTGGCCTTGGTCTTAGGCGCCATCTATTCGAACTCGTGAGGTCATTTTGGTCAGCGAAGAAAGGCATATGGTGTGCTATAGATATAGAGGCTTGGGAACGAGCGCATGAGGTGATCACGGAATTCGGGTATAGCTTCGTTCGCTGGCAGAACGACGAAGAAGTTACCGAATGCGCTCACCTCATTGTGGAAGAGAACAAGATGTATACCAATACACAATACGTCCAAGGCAACCGAGATGTGCGCCCTCCATACTTCACGCGTAGGCTTCAGTATATACTAATGAATAACAGCATTTCAATTTTGGGCAAAGTGAAGTGTTGAGCAAGAAAGCATTCAAGAAGCGCATCAATGACCTATTCCAAATGATGCTAAAGCAGGGTCCGGTGTTCCTCGTATTTCATGATCATAGCCAAGATGTTAAGTGAGTGTTCGATGCCGTCACTTCGCAATGGCAAGGTTGTGCTAATTTAGCCAAAGATACCTAGAGAGCCCGGACATAGAGGCTCCAGTTAGCCTTGGTACTCATATCTTACCTGGTAATTTTCCCGACGAAGGAATTTTTTATATCGACACTTCCGAGCTCTTCGGAGGGTTGATGGGCAGGGGGGACCAAAAGAAGTCATTGGGAGATACTTGCCGACTCCTGGGACTCCAAACGCAATTTATGCATAACGCAGGCAACGATGCACATGTCGGTTTCACTATACTTGTCTCTGCGCGGATGGGGGTTCTGATTGTTTTCTTAAGTACACAATGCTGGCGTTAAGATCCATGGCATCGGGCTCGGACCTGGACACTCAAAGGGAAGAGCGGTGGCCAAGGCAGGTGTCTAAAGCACCTGCAAGCAGTAACGGTGAAATCCAGTTCGACCCATGGGAAGAATGTAGTGATTATGACGATATGGAGGGTTTATTCCCACCAGCTGCCCCGTATAACCCAATAACTGGTCAACTCGATGACGCAGACGATAGCGAGATGAAGAACTGACTGATAGCATCCATTGAACCCCAACATCATACTATTTCTGTGTTTTGTCCTTCCTGATTCCAATTACAATCTGTTGAATCTTGATGTGAAGTTTGTCTGTTATTATGACATCTATGAAATGATAAATTTCATTCGGCTATGGTGAATAGCAATTGCTCGCTTATGCACAAAATGAATGAATTAATGTACGGATGCGTGTGATCGTATCCATAGGTATATGTGGATTCCATGACCCTTAAACTGGTCTATTTACTTAATCCTCCTTGGAATCTTCTGGCCCGTCATCATCTTCGTCGTCAGAGCGGTCGTCAGTAGCACTGCTAGTCATTATGGCTCTGTCGTTGTGATTAATTCGGTCGCAAGATCTATCGAAATTTTGTATTTCGCTCACCGATATGCAATGCGCCATATGAGGAAATACCAGAATAGGTTGAGTAGTTGCAAAAGGAATAGTGGAGCAAAAACTTGATATTTCATCCACCAAACCAGCCATGCTCCTGACTCTGGCTTCCATTGCATCGATTGTGCTCTGCCAAAGTGTTATTCCGCCGTTCATAGCTATAGATTGACATATGTACGCACGGCATTAGCTCAAACTCGTTCCAAACAGACCAGAGGATGACCAAATTTAGCCAATGGCGGAAGTATCTGCAGCAAGCACGTCAAACCGAGCGTTAAGATGCAAAAATGTTCTGCTCACGACCATGCGACCACGAGGACGGTGAAAGCAACGAATTTAGACCTTTCCCATTGAAGGTAGTTCAGTAACTTTGAGAGCTATATTCCAAAATCAGACATAGATGCAGCGTAATCACTGACACACTTACCGCCAAGAAGGTGTCAGGGATGTCCATGCTCATGTACACAGCATTGCCTATCAGTGTTAGGTTGATAAGATAGCTCCAACTGAGAGAAGTGAAGGATCAGGCTCCTGTACGGGTATACGTATAAAGACCATACCCAACAAGCCACAGGGTGACGAAATGATGCGCTACAAGTTCATAATAGTCCTTCCGAGGCTTCTCAAGCTTCAATAAGAGCACAATGAGTTGTTGGCACCAATAGGCCATTTGCATCAGGTAATAACGCTTTAACTCGGGTTTCATATCCCAGTGAGGGTAGTCTGTAAGTGTATGTGTAGGAGATCAGCATGGTTCGACAGATAAGCCTGAACACCTTACCAATCCAGAAATATTCAGTACGATACCACCATGTAGGTAGCTGAGACATGATCCGCTATAATTGAGATGTCAGCTCAGAACGAAAGTGCAAAATCGTCGAACCACTGACGAATCCCCATGCACCAAAAAAAGCAAAATAGACAAGGGCATACCCCTGTTCCCCAAACCGGTCAAGCTTTCCTTCTTTCTTGATGCCAAAGCGTCTGGCAATTCGTCTACAGAGGTTCACGGTGATAATTTGTCGCACGCAAGACCAGAACACGATATAGTAGGCAATGAAGACGAGGTCTAGATATCCCTTTTGATAGCGGGGGTCGTCCGGGGAAGATGTTGGCACATGATGCGAGAGAAGGAATAGTGGGCCGAACGGGTTACGACTTTGAACTGCAGGATCAACTAAGGGCGAGATGATATCCCAATTAATGTAGAGGATGATTGGAATGAGAAGTATTTTGAACGCCGCCACTTTTCCATAAAATATCAGAGATTGGAAACACGGAAAGGCAGGTCATAAAAGACTGACACGGATCCGTAGCCCATTGGAGAAAAACAGAAGGACGCGGCTTATGGTAAACCTTGAAAGCGGGTACTGGGGAAGCAGTCCTCGATGATGCTGCCGAACCAAATGGCCTATGACATTTCTCAGCGTTCAAGTCTGCCGTAAATAACGCATTCAAACATACGTCTGTGGCAAGAACGGTCCAGTAAGGTGATGGTTGGGGTCTTCTCTGTGGCCGATAAGGTTTTCGTTCTCGACGGAGGTGGCGATGATACTCACTCTAATGCCATACCATTAGTAAGGACTTGAAGGGACCCAGACCGTTTTCTTGATTTTGCTGCCTGGTTTTGCATGATGGCCGAGTGCACCTGAGAGAGAGCCTTGGGCGCCAACCCGAAAACTTTGATCTCCACGTGCCGCTCCTTTGTCCGGATCAGGATCAGCGTTACGGCTCTCAAGCCACCTACATGGTCGAGTCGATTACTAGTCGTCCTTGCGTTGGGTTTGTGTGGTCACAAGGGCACAAGGGGCCTAGAAATCCTTGACTTTATTTCTTTGAATTTCTAACTCTCTGCCATTGTAACCAGTCTGCTGGATAACAACGAATTGCAGTGTTGAACCCAGCGGTAGGAATTGTGGTCAATAACATCATATCTCATCCTTTTTCAGTGAATCAGGTTACCGGTTACCCCTTTGAGTCAGATGTCCAAAGAAATCCAGTTTGATCTATGGGAAAGAGAATGATGATCTATTCTTACCGGGCTAACTCATCAACACCTCAACATCAACAACGCAGCCGGTGACGAGATGAAGGACTAACAGACAGAT
The DNA here is from genome assembly GCA_014058305.1 of Pleurotus tuber-regium. Taxonomy (NCBI): domain Eukaryota; kingdom Fungi; phylum Basidiomycota; class Agaricomycetes; order Agaricales; family Pleurotaceae; genus Pleurotus; species Pleurotus tuber-regium. Next base: position 1,564,734 of record JACFYU010000024.1, read on the forward strand.
TCCATTGAACCTTTTGACCGACAGCATCATACCATTTCTGTGATTCTGTAGTCCCTGTGTTTTGTCTTTTCTGACATATATTCCATTCCATATGTTGGTGGAAAGTTTATCAATTATTCATGACGGTTACAAAAATGGCAAACTCCAGTCTGACGTCTGTAGTTATGAACTTGAATGGATACCTATTAGCTGCTGGTGCCCTAAGTGAATAAATCAATGCACGGATATGTGAAGCTGTATCCGTAAGTATATGTGGACTACATGACTTTAAGCTAGTCTGATAACTTAATCTTCCTTTGAATCTTCTGGCTGGTCGTCGCCTTCGTTATCAGAGCGGTCATCAGTAGCAGTTCTAGTCGTTATAGCTCTGCCATGGTGTGATTAGTTCGATGGCGAGACCTATCTGTATTTCGCTCACCGATATGCAATGCGCCATATGAGGAAATACCAGAATAGGTTGAGTAGTTGCAAAAGGAATAGTGGAGCAAAAACTTGATATTTCATCCACCAAACCAGCCATGCTCCTGACTCTGGCTTCCATTGCATCGATTGTGCTCTGTCAAAGTGTTATTCCGCCGTCTATAGCTAGAGACATATGTACGCACGGCATAGCTCAAACTCGTTCCAAACAGACCAGAGGATGACCAGGTTTAGCCAATGGCGGAAGTATCTGCAGCAAGCATATCAAACTGGGCGTTAGGATGTGAACATATTGTACTTACGACCATGCGACCACGAGGACGGTGAAAGCAACGAATTTAGACCTTTCCCATTGAAGGTAGTTCAGTAGCATCGAGAGCTATGTCCTAAGATCAGACGTAAGTGCAGCAAAAGCATCAATGTACTTACTGCCAGGAAGGTATCAGGGATGTCCATGCTCATGTACACAGCATTGCCTATCAGCGTTAGGTTGATAAGATAGCTCCAACTGAGAGAAGTGAAAAATCAGATCCCTGTACAAGTATACATAAAAAGGCCGTACCCAACAAGCCATAGGGTGACGAAATGATGCACTACAAGTTCATTATAGTCCTTCCGAGGCTTCTCAAGCTTCAATAAGAGCACAATGAGCTGATGACACCAATAGGCCATTTGCATCAGGTAATAACGCTTTAACTCGGGTTTCATATCCCAGTGAGGGTAGTCTGTAAGTGTATGTGTAGGAGATCAGCATGGTTCGACAGATAAGCCTGAACGCCTTACCAATCCAAAAATATTCGGTACGGTACCACCATGTAGGTAACTGAGACATAATCCGCTAGGATTGGCATGTCAGCTCAGAACGAAAGTGCAAAATCATTGAGCAACTGACGAATCCCCATGCACCAAAAAAAGCGAAGTAGATAAGGGCATACCCCTGTTCCCCAAACCGGTCAAGCTTCCTTTCTTTCTTGATGCCAAAGCGTCGAGCTATCCGCCGACAAAGGTTCACGGTGATGATCTGCCGAACATAGGACCAGAACACGATATAATAGGCAATGAAGACGAGGTCTAGATATCCCTTTTGATAGCGGGGGTCATCCGGGGAAGATGCGGGCACATGATGCGAGAGAAGAAATAATGGGGCGAATGGATTGCGACTCTGGAATGCAGGATCAACCAAGGGTGAGATGACATTCCAAGTAATGTAGAGGATGATTGGAACGAGAAGGATTTTGAATGCCATCACTGTGACATAAATTATCAGAGATTGGAGACATGCAAAGGTCACAAAGTACTGACACGGATCTGTAGCCCATTGGAGAAACACAGAACGTGGCTTATGGTAAACCTTGGAAGCGGGTACTGGGGAAGCAGTCCTCGATGATGCTGCCGAACCAAATGGCCTATGACATTTCTCAGCGTTCAAGTCTGCCGTAAATAACGCGTTCAAACATACGTCTGTGGCAGGAATGGTCCAGTAAGGTGATGGTTAGGGTCTTCTCTGTGGCCGACGAGGTCTTCAGCTGTGACGGGGGGGATGATACAACTTACTCTAATGCTATACCATTAGGTAGGTACCCGGGCCGTTTTCTTGATTTCGCTCCTTGGTTCTGCATAATGGAGAGCATTGGGCGCTAAGTCGACACGTGCCGCTACTTCACGATCAGCCTATGCCTCAAACTACACCTCCAAACCAGCCTTGAATCACATCAGCCGTATTGCCTTCGCGCGGCCAGCCCCTTGAGCTAAGGCATCAGGATTGTTTGATCCCATGTTCTCATCATTGGGTCTATTCCACAAGCTTCCTTGCCCCGAGCGAGAACATTGCACCAGGGTGCAATGTGTCTTTTCACATCGAAGTGACTTGCCACCCGAGCAGTCCCTCGTTATTCCATATGAGAAGCCGACCGTTAATGATAAGACAGTGTCAGACAGCCCGCCTACTCGTCCATCATTATCAAATGCTGCGGCAGTAATACCAGCCAAACGCCCAGTCGCTTCTCCTCTTCGATCTGCGGCCTCCTCATCTTCTAACGGCCGGAATGGAGAGCCTCCAAGGAAACTGGTGAAGCTAGGCCCAACGCAGAGACCCCTGGCTGTGCCAACGGCCTCTCACACTACCGTATGTCTCCAACATTTGATCTGTCATCGTATTCTCTAGACTCTTCTTATCCGTTTCACAGACGGGGGTACCTCTACTAAAGGTTAATGCAGCGCAGTCTCAAATTGCTGTACCTGTACGCCAGGTATTTGTCCGACTACTATTTAGTTAGATATCGCCAACCATCATTCATAATCCAACCCCCACTGCAATATCTAGGCAATGCTCAAGACATTGTTCGACCACTATACCGTACTTTACGAATTCATCCTTCCTTCCTACCCTACACTCGCATCTGAACATGCACTACGGCAAGAGGAGGAAGTATATAAGGTCTCCACCAAGTTCACTTATCGTAATGTACGCCCAAACTCAACCGTTGGACAACCTATACTCACAATGACTAGGCTGTCATAACTACTGTCGCCGCACTCAAGCGGAGGCCAATACCTGATGCTATATCTCACCCCTCGGTTGGCACCGAAGGCGAGATTGCTGCCCGCGAGGCGGCAGCGAAGACGTTGCAAGCATTACGCCTATCTCAAACCCAGCTTCAACCACTCGTCCTCTCTCTCGCCGATATGGAGAAATGGGGCTACATTGCAAAGATTCCAGATGGTCCAGGTGGTACTGAGCCCGCCATAGAGGGCAAGATTGCTAGATGCGAGCGATGTGCACAGTACTTTCAAGTCAAACGGCGGGAGGAAGCTGATCAATGTGTATACCACTGGGGCAAGCCTTATACTAAGATGATTGAAGGTGACTTGAGAAACCATAGAGCTTTCGACTGAAATAATGACGTCATCATCTGTAGGTCAAAGATCACGGATTTACTCTTGCTGTTCACAGCCAACAACCGGTGGCGAAGGATGTGCTACGGGCCCGCATGTCTTCTATGAATCTGACGTTGCGCTATTGCATGCCAGGCATGCCTTCACCCAAACACGACCACCAAATGCTTCCGATACAGCACTCGACGTTGTAGCTCTGGACTGCGAGATGATCTATACCACAGGTGGTTTTCGTTGTGCACGGGTTTCAGTCGTCGATGGTTCCGGGAAAGAAATCTTTGACGAACTTGTCCGGATGGACGATGACGTAGAAGTGATGTATGTCAAATTTTCTTGGGTCGCCCGCCTTACAATCCTTACTTGATGGAATAGTGACTACAATACGCGCTTTTCTGGTATTACCCAAGAGGAGCATTCGAAAGCTGCTCTCCCGTTGGCGTCCATCAGGACGTCGCTGGACGCTTTCATCAATTCAGAGACGATAATCATTGGACACGCACTAGACAATGATTTGAAGACTCTTCGTATGATTCATCATCGTTGTGTGGATACTGCAATCCTTTTCCCTCATCGAGCGGGGCCCCCATACCGTCGTTCGCTCAGAGACCTGTGAGTAGTACACATCTCCTGCTCCTTGCTGCATGTCTCATTGCGTTATCCCACGTAGAGTACGCGAGCATCTTGGCAAGACTATCCAATCTGGAGGCGGGACCGTAGGGCATTCCTCTGTGGAAGACTCAGCCGCCACGCTGGATCTTGTTCGATGGTACATACTCAACCAGGCAAAAGTTGCGAAGCCTGTACCTCCACCGCAGAATAACCACACGAACAGCACGGTCACTTAATGAACAAAGACTCTTACGGATTATGCGCAGTGTACATATCTAGAGTCCGTTCACCGCTGAGCCCCGTTCATCCGCTTCGGCCTCAACAGTAACTATCTTGCATACCAAAGATCAAGTAGGAGGGAGGCCAGGTCAGGCAATCGGAAATGTTAGGCTCGGCGCCTGATTTGGCCCGCCCATATGTTGGTCTCTAGATCAAGGGGACGGACAGTGCAGTCCTTGCAGGTATGGGTATTACATCATGGGACCTTAAGATAGAGGAAAACAGAATAGAATGATCTATGGGCGTGATCATGCAAAATGAATGCAATGGAATCCTAACCACTTCGTGAGCCAAGTCGAGCCATTGTGTCCTCCGAGTTCTCTTGTTCTTCGACACTGTCCGACTGGGTGACCTTAGGAACGAAGAAGTCATCAGCTATTAGACACATAGCTGAAGGTATGAACCGAACTTACTACACGGAGAACCGACTTCTTGGAAGATTCTTGAAGCTCTCCGGCTATGATAAGCTCATCTAGGATCTATATGCGCAGAACCAGCTCAACAAGTGAGGACCGATAAGCGACTTGGGAAAATACGTACGGCGTAGGCCTTCTGAAAGTTGAAGATGCTATCTCCCGCACGAATCACTATTTATGCTTATCGTCGATAAACGTAGAAGCCATACGTACAGATCCAGCTCGCAAACCTGTATTGATCGATTAAGTCAGTCGGCGTGACTGTAGAATCTAGACACTGGAGGCGCACATTGCCAAAATAACGGTCTAGGATTTCAACATATCGGTGGATAATCTCCAGCGTCACCAATTCGTTATCTTCAGATCCAATACCGCAGACGAAGAACAGTGATGCATAGCGCCTGTATACCACCTTGGTATCTGTTCACTGGACCGTCAGTACATTGGATCGGATTGTAGTGCCATCTGGAGCTCTCTAAGATGGCAATTAAGGACAGTACACACCCTTGTACTCCAGAAAATTACACATGCGGGTACGCCGTGCAAGGACCAGCTGTGTGACATCCTTGACAATCTTCGCCTTGGCCTTCGGCGCCATGGTAGTGAACCATTTCGCCAGACGGACCTTTCCTGGGCACAATTCGTAGTTGGTCAAGAGGTATCATACGCGCTCAATTGAGCATTTCCGCACCTTGGCGAGAAACTAGGAGGATGTAGTTGATCATGAAGGCGTTCCGTGCAAATAAGGTACAACATCAAGCCTCAATTACTGTTGTACTGACATCATCACTACCTGTAGAGTGCTAACTTGGTCCAGTACACGACTTATTCTACTTTTTGCGGATAGCTTTTCTACGTTTTCCACCTGCTTTGACGGCTGCTACCCTACCTTCCAACGGCGTAGCAGTACCACTCCTACTTCCTGAAACACTAGAATCTCCATCAGTGTCGTCGGCATCAGAGGTTGAGGTTCCCTCAACCCCATCTCCATTGATCTGGTAGTCGTCTTGGCCGCGTCGTCCGAATGCTCGACTGAAGGTTGACCGCAGTAATGATGGGAACCAGGTGCTGGATATTGCTGGTTTTGTAGCAGTGGAGGCGTTTACAGGCTCTTCCGAACCATCAGGATTGCGCTAGATATAACTCTAGGTCAACACTGGGTATAGTCGTATGTATCATGACGCACAATATAAACATCGAGTCCTCGAACAACCATTGTAATAGATTTTCCAGGTACAAGATATCCATCCTCGTCATAGGAAGGCCCGCCAAGGTTGACTTTGACCTATATTTATGCCCAAAGATGGCGGTCAAGCGGTGAAATTGAAGAAACGTTTGCTACTCACCTTTTTTTCACCCTCTCCTGGTATCATCTTAGCACCCCAGGCAGCCTGGAGCGCTTCTTGTACAATCTGATCAATTCTTCTCAACTGGTTCTTGTAATTTATGTGTTGAATAACGTATTGCAGTCCGCATGTTAAGATAGTGAGGAAACCGAGGACAGTCTATTAACATTAACGACAATTTGATGAGTTGAGGTTGAATGATACACCATTATTGGAGATAAAACGTACACCAAGGCCTGGGCGGAAGCGAGAGTAATAATACCCAGTCCCCCGCCATTTGGGCACACCATTTTTGTAGAAGAAATCGTAACTAGGACAAATGAGATTGGACAGAAAAAGACCAAAAACTTGCTCTCACCGTGCTCGGCTTTCTGCATTTCGCAAGATAGTGGACACAACACCCAGCCGTGCAAAGCGTTCATGTATCCCCTTGATGCCGGGATTTTTGTCTGGACTATCAAGCCATGTATGAGCAATACGTGCTATATTCCCATAAGTCAATGACGACGTACTGAAGCTGCATGCTCAATTTTCTATATGCTCTCGCAATTTCCGCCGTAGACGCGGTAGACGGGACGTCCAACCATGAGTAGAATGTCGTGCCTTTCCCTTCTGAAGCTTCTATTGCACTGACGAGATCGAATATTTCGTAATCTTCCTACAAAAGAGTCAACAGTTGAGATTGTATCCACTTTGATATTGTTTGAACAGACCTTTTCCCATCTACAGATCATGAGCAATAGTTTAGTAGAGCAGGTTGATATGTGGAAGCGGGATAATTACGCTAAAACGGTCGTTGCCAGAACGGCCAGAAATGAGAAGATGAGGAAGATCTTCATCTAGGTCGATTTGTCGGTCAGTATTATTATGAAGGGTATAAGTTTTGTCTATGATGTGTCCAACTGAACGCGTTTGATGCCAGCAAGCTTTAGAGCGCAAGCGCCCATCCCTTTTGCACGTGCGTGAAACATCATTCCACCTTAGACTCAGCCTACACAAGCAGGCTATGGCACCGAAGCGCAGATGCCCGGTGTGTCAATCTAGAAAGTGGCATAAAGAGCCCTCCAGCGGTTTGATCGTGTGTAGCGAGGGTCATGTAATGCAGGTATGATCAACCTTCCTGGCTTCAGGACCAGGTCTGATGAAAGTATGCTTTCCAACTATCCATGCATTCGGTGATGTGGGCTGCAATGGTTTCGAATGAACTGCCATCCGGACCGTTTACTCGACTCCATTCTAATGATAGAATTATCGCAATGAAGCCATCGATGCTGAAGAGATGGGTCCTCATGCTCTCAAGAAACGCGCACTCAAGCGAGAGAAGCGCACGACAGGGAAGGGATCTCGAGCCGATCCTAAACGTCAGTCTGCTTCGCTCTGCCTATATTATTTCTTGGATGTATGGTTGAGCTTAACATGGTGTTCTAGTTTATCACGGCGCTCGTGCGCAATACCACTACTTCCAGTGTCAGCAACTTATTCTCCGCCACCAGGTAGCAGCTCTCATCCGGGAGTGGTCATTACCACCTGAGTTCGAAGTAAGCCTCGAAATTTGACATATGCTAATTGAAGTAGCTCCGGGTACTCATGTAGGGGCAGGGAATCTGCAGGGATATCTGGGCTCTACATCTATCCCTCCTCCCAAACCCGCCTCCGGCTGAGCCATATTTTCATTCGCAGGATTTACTCGAGACCACAGATAAAGTAAAAAACAGCCAATTTGAAGCAAAGCAACGCTCAAACCAGACTGGTGTATTTCCGGCCTCCCCTTCCGCATCACTTGCATCAGATGATGGAGCTAAGGGAATGGATATCGTACATAGCGAAGATTACGCCCTTCATCGCGAAAATGACGATATGAACGGCGAGTCTGAGCAAATAGACGAAGTTGGAAATGATGAAGAAGATCCAGAGCTTGCAGCTCTCCTCCACGAAAATAGCGAATCCTCGTCGACCTCGGGGGATGAAGAGAGTGATCGACTACACGGGGATACTGTTGAGGGTGGAGAAACGGAGAAGAAACGGGGCGGAGCTCGGAAGAGACATACTTATGAAGGATTGCAGAGTACTCTCTCGGTTCTTGTAATAGGTTTGTGGATTTTGCGGGTGCCTTTCCTATATTGCGACATCATCAGGTTATTAAGACTACATTCTGTGCTGTCTGAGTATTAATGAATGTTCCTTCCAGATTGATCGAAGCGTACAAAGTCCCTTACCTCGATGCGCTACGCTTATTACCCCGCAATATGACCATACATCTCACGAAGTATAACTTTCAGTCTTTGACACCTGCCGTAGGTTCACAACCCGGCGCCCCCTGAAGTTTGACTAGGCTAACGGAATTCGAATACAGCACGCACCCCAAACGCTTGTTCTTCATGCGTTAGTCTCGCGGCTAGCCAAGCGCTTGAATTCTGTGTACAAAGTTTTCACCCCTGAGGTGAATGCTGGCCCACTCCTATGGAGGGTCGTAACCGGTCTCGCTGGGACACGTACGTGCCAAGATGATCAACTGGTATGAATCTAAAACCAATCGTCAGCTATGCTATACATCCTTACGAAACGACTTGGTAATGTCTTGTCGTTGCCTCTCACGTTGCATCATAGTCTTTCTCCAGAATTGGAAAGGCTTACGAAAAGCCATCCCGAAAGTCACAAATATGACAACGTTCCTCCAGAATTGGCTTTGGCAGCTACTGCCGTTATCGTATTCAAAATGGCTTATGGATTGGACGCGCAGAGGAGGCGAGTAACTCCGATCTCCCCGCAGCGGTGAACTCACCCGGGCCCAATTAGGGTACCTCGAGATTGTAATGATCCAGCGAGCTGGTTACCAAAGCCAGAAGAATTTATGGCCGCGCTCAGAATGATGAACACGATCGATGCAGAGAGAAAAGAAAATATTTTTGCTGCTTCATCATCAATGTCAGTTTGCCATTACTGTATTTGGTACTCAAGTGATGTCCGATGGCTAGGACCGTGACCGATCTCAGCAACGAGATGCTGGATGAGTATTTAGAGTTCTGCCAACGTGCATTACTTGGGAGACAGGCTGATGAAAAACCCGGTGAGTGTTATCCGGGAAGTGATCCGAATTGGCAACCGGTAGCTGATGGTGGGACCAATGGAAGGAGGGGAAGCGGTATTGAACAGGTTCTTCCCCTTGACTGAGAGTCACAGGACTGAGGGAGAACGTTCTGCAAGTCGTTTGGAATACCCGAGGCGAGATCTTCACGCGAACCTACCGTCACCATCAGCACACGAGGGTGAACAAGAAACCCTTCTGCCTGGCGAACAATATACAATATACCACGCCCGTGATGTGTTCGGCAGTCTTGGAGAAGATATTGAATTGCTGGTTGAAAGAGTTGGGAAAATTGTTGGGGTGTCGGTGGAATATGTTCTTTGTGTTGTGGAGAATTACGAGAGACGAGTAGCAAGGTGGTGGAAACAAAGCCAACGAAAGTTACAGGAGAAGAGGCTACGAGGTGGCCAAGAGGACGAGTTAAATATAGAAGATGAATATGATGACTAAAAATAGGCTGTCAGACCTGCCATGTTTTGCTGAGAAACACCGTCGCAATTTGCGCTTGCTCTCACCCGAACCATCATGAACTGAACTCTGATCCCGCCTTTGTCCTTATTTCCTCCTCACCGTTCTCAACGTTCTCCTCGACCCCGTCGCCATTGTTGGCCTCTATCATTCTACAGGTCGTCGGCTTCAACGCCCAATTAACTTTCAGCCTCTTCTCCCATGCCCTTCTGAATCAACATGCGTCGCTTCGCCTCTGTATTTCTTCCTAAACGTGAAAAGCAAGAATCCAAGAAATCTGCTGCTCCCCCACCTCTAGGAGTTTCGATTTTGTCCAACCCGACTGCCCCCCCACCGCCCGCAACGCTTCCGCCCACACCCCAGCTTACATCTCAGGCCAGCGACCGTGCTCAGTCTTCTTCTTCATCCACAGCTTCGGCTAGCATACAGACGCCAGATGACGACTCCCCACTCTCCCGCTCGCTCACGAAAAAATCATGGAAGTCATGGCTGGGCACAATCAAGTCAGGCAGCTTGAAGCGAGCTCACCTCAACCTCTCGCGAACATCAGTCAATGAACTTCATGTCGGTGATTTGAAGTTAGAGCGTGAACCTCGTCCCCCAGTTCCTCCCATTCTTCTCCCTCCTCCTCCAGGCAACCGACGACCTGTCCATGCTGCATCTCCGGCATCTCGGCCAAAACCAGTTCAACAGCACGATTCAATGTTAGAGTCCGATGATGAGGGCGTTGAATCTATTCCATTAGCAGCCTTTACTTCATCTCCTCCGTCTGATCTAACGCATGCCTGCTCGAATGTCAAGGCTTTGACAGAGCGCGGCCTTGTGAGCCCGTCATATTTGCCACCTTTCGCCAGTACCACCGGCGGTCAATTATTTCCGAGATCATGTAACTCGTTGACAGGGTCCATGGCGCGGCGTACGCTGATGATGACGATGTTCCGGACACGACTCCTACGCCGCCTTGAAGAAGGCAACTTGCCAGTGGATGCCCCTGACATCCTTGCATTTAGTTCATATCACCCTGATACCTCTTCCCCCCAGTTTACCTCTGATTTTGGACTGGTTGACATACCTGCTATAACCCCCGACGTTCATGTTTTAGGGTTTAGTCCAGGTATCCGACGCTGGATATCTCGGCCTTGCTTTGAAGACAGATTTGTAGTCTGGTTCTCGGAGGATAGCCGTTTTGTTCGCAAGCCGGTTGCTGGTACGTCTTTTGCTGTCTTGGAGCTTGAATACTCCGAAGCACTGGAAGCTATGGCTGGTTTTGGTCTTGGATCACCTACTGTACCCGACTCTTCTGCACCTTCCGAAAGTCCTTTGAAGCCAGAAGGTAGTTTCCTCTACTTCTCCGCGACATTACCGGATCTGACGGCACCTACACCAGCTCATGTCAAGTTTGTGCCTTACGCTGCCGCTCCATCGCCACTCCGTCAAGAGCACCCCATAGTTTCTGATCCTCATTCCATTACTCTGCCAGCTGACCAAGAACGGGCACTCGTGGATGCCGATACAGAATCATCAGATCCATCCTCTTCGCAATCTTCAGAAGATGACACTCAACCTATAGCATCCCAAATGCCCGAGGTCTTGCTTCCTGCTGTAAAGCGCGGCGTTCGCTTCGCTGATGATGTCTCCAACCGCATCCCAGCGGGATACGCACTTCGTGTGAAGAAACGTCGTGAAGAGAAAGCCAAGTTTCTTCGCGAAGAACAATCAAGGCGTGCCCTCGAAGCTGAGCGTAGGAAGATTGCAGAACAGCGACAGTTACTGGAGCAAGAAAAGAGACAGAGGGAGAAGGAACGAATCGAGTTGGAAAGAGAGAAGCAAGCATGGGAAAGGGAGAAGAGAGACAAACAGGAGCGGCGAGAGAGAGCTCTGAAGGAAGAGGTGGCTAATGCACGAATGCGAAGGGAGGCGGCGAGGGCAGGCAAGGCGCCTAGCGCGTTGAGGGATTCAACGTTTACTGGCTTGGACGATGGTCTGGGTCCGAGTGGAAACTTTTCGCGAGGCCACGGAACGTTATTCGGCGCATCGTCTTCCTCAAGCTCATTACGGGAGGGTAGCGGAGAACGTAATAACGGGAGCGGCGAGAAGAAATCTTCTAGGCTGTCACACGATCCTAGCTCTCAACCTCTTCCGCGCCCCCCGTCGTTCTCGTCCTCAGCTCGGCAACCCTCGTCAACGCCTCCGTCAGTCTATCTCCTTAATCACTATCTACGGTTAACTGACCTTACGTATAGCGCAAATACACTTTCTCCAACGACGGCTTACGGGCCTGCGGGTGTACGCTCGTCTAACTCCAATAGTGGATCATCTCCTGGAAGTTCGAGGCCTCCAAGTCTTTCTGGTAATGGGACTTTGAGTGGAGGATCATACTCAAGTCATATACAGAGTATTCCATCCATAGAGGACTTTGCCACCAATCAACCATCTGATTCAAAGGCGAAACGACATTCGATTGCGTCGACTTCGTCAAGGCCAGGAGTTGATCGTTCCGCTACTATGCCGACTTATCCGACCTTATATGGTGGCTCAGTACAAGCAGGATGGAACGGGAGCCATCCGAATTTGAATGGAATGGCTCCAATGAACCTGGCAAACCCGGCGATGGCCCAAATGAATACCATGATGTTCCCTGGTATGCCAGGAGCAGGTGTGGCGCCGTTCATGATGGACATGCCGTTGCTACCCCCCACTCCTCCGTTTATGATGCAACAGTACCCTCGACGTCCGTCGACCAACTCGACCTCGTCAAGTCGAGACCGTAGTGGAGAAAGACGGGGTAGTCGACAGAGAGAGAGTAGTCAAGGTAGTAGAAGAAGCAGTGGAAGCGAAGCTAACCAGCATTTAATCAGCAATTCGACGCCGCCTTCACCTTATCATGCTCCTTCTCACTCAAGAAGAGGCAGCGCGGACATGTCCCCTTCTTCCTTCTCCCTGTCCAAACGGACATCATCTGGACTTAGCTTGAATCACGGCGCTTATCGGCCTGGCCCCTCGTCGTCGTCGTCTTCACTCGCCCAACACAGCACGACCAGCTATAGACACTCGCAGGGGCCTTCAATCAACCACGAACGGGCTTACTCGGAACGAGGTAGATCAATGCATCCTACGCACCCAACCAAAGCAAGTAACCCATCCTTGCCGTCTCCATGGACTGCACTACCAACCCAGAACGGAACTCTTCCTAACCAAATGCCAACCGCTTCAAGCCAACGGCAGCAGCACAGTCAGCCCAATCAACAACAACAATGGACTATAAAGCCCTCCTCCACAAGAAGGCAGACGGCTTTTTCATAATGATTGAAAATATGACTCTTAATACCATTTTGGTGATATTCGCATTTTTGGTACCCTCATGGATTCGGACTCGCATCACACTACGTATCTATATCCTATTTGCCTCGAACTCCTTTCTTCAAAAGCTCTTAATTCATAGTAAATGTATCTCTCTGACCCTGTCACTCCTTTATATTCTCTCTTTTTCGTCTACACTCCTTTGAACCCCAACTTGCTTGTATTATCACTGTTAGCTCGTCACTATGGCTAACGAGAGTATTTTGCCCGTACGTAACTCACATTCTGCTTTCTTCGTTTCGTAGGAGCATACCTATTACGTTTATTTCAGCATATGTCATGTTCTTATCGTCAACCACCTCTGCATTTTTAGAGTACCGCAGTCACCAAAATTCTACGCTAGTTTCAATCCACATAAATTTACAATGTTAGATGTCCATTTCACTATGTGAGTATATTCCCAATCAAGCAATTATCAAATTACCGGAGGAGTAGCTTAGAGCTGCTCAGTGATGTTCCATCGTGCAACAACGGTGCCGTTTCTCGCCTCGACTAATTACCCATCGATACCATGCAGTAGACAGCTAATCAGGCTCCGGGACGGCGAACGATTCGTCCAGCAATGAGGATTCGCCGCGAAAAGTCCACGCCATTAGCGGGTGGGACGGTCCGTGTTCTAGTATTTCAAAGGGCTCAATACCATCAATATCTCATTCATACTCCCAATCGCATTCCCATCATGTCCGATAATCCATCATTCGTGCTGAAGGCTATCGAAGAAGTCGTCTATGAGCAAAGACCTATACCTGAGGGTAAGTGCTCACTCGGATCCTCGTCGTGATCGTGCTGATAACTAAGTCCACAGTTGGCGATGACGAGGTGCTAGTAGAGGTTAAGAAGACAGGCAAGTTACAAAATGTAATACCATAAAAAACATGGCTGATCCTGGCTATTCCAGGCATCTGTGGTTCAGACGTAATATTCTGCTGACGAAATGAAATAACAATGGTATCTGAAGTGCACAATGGCAGGTACATTACCTAGTCCACGGGCGTATTGGTGATTTCATAGTTGAGAAACCAATGGTATGTATCTAGCGTCTATCCCAAAACAATACACCGACCAAACACCCGTCTCTCAGGTTCTTGGCCATGAATCTGCTGGTATTATATCCAAAGGTATACTGGAACTGTCATTCCATCTAAAAAATGATTGATCCGGTCGTATATCGATACCCAGTTGGGTCCAAAGTCAAACATCTTAAACCTGGCGATAGGGTAGCTATGGAACCAGGCGCTACTTGCCGTAGGATGGCCCCTGTTTTCCATCTTACTTCCCCGTACTCATCATATGCACAGGGAAGTGTGATTCCTGCAAGTCCGGTCGTTATGAGGTGACTCGATTAATACCCTGGTCATTGTCATCTTATAATTTGATTAGCTATGTCCAGACATTGAGTTCGCAGCCACTCCTCCCTACGATGGTACCCTTGGGCGCTTTTATCGCTTGCCAGCCGACCTAGCGTACCCGCTTCCAGAGAATGTTACCCTCGAAGATGGTGCTATGGTTCGTCGCGCCTTCTAGTCGAAGGGTCCTATCTGAATAATCTGCAATTACAGATGGAACCTCTTTCTGTGGCCATCCACTCGGTTTCTAACTTGGGAGGTTTCCGCTCCAACCAGACTATTGCAGTCTTCGGCTGTGGACCTGTTGGGCTCTTGTGTATGGCTGTGGCCCGTGCTCTTGGTGCTAAACGTGTCATTGGCGTTGATATCGTTCCATCCCGCCTTGAATTTGCTAAGCAATACGCCGCGACAGATGTGTACCTCCCAGTTAAAATGAACGAAGGGGAAACTCGCCCAACATATAGCAGGAGAAATGCTGAAGAAATGAAGAAGCAGCTGGGTATTGAAGTACGCGGCCCGAACAGCGTGGATCTTGTGCTTGATGCTAGCGGTGCGGAAGTATCAGTTCAGACCGGTTTCTTCATCGCAAAAACCGGTGGCACTTTCGTTCAGGTGTGCATAATCTATTTGTCAGCTGTGATATATCTGGTAGCTCAGCTGCTACCCAAAGGTTGGCATGGGCAATCCTGACATTACATTGAATGTGGCCATGCTTATGGTAAAGGAGCTTGTGTACAAGGGCTCATTCCGTTACGGCGTATGTTAGATTCAGCACTTTGACACTTGCATACTTTTTGACATCGTCGCTTACCCAGCCTGGAGATTACCCTCTCGCCATTGCTCTGGTCGCCCAGGGTAAAATCGATCTCAAGCCTTTAGTAACGCATAGGTCAGTCTTGTCATCTCTTGACCTGAGCCCTCTCATCAATGATCTCGATAACCTAGGTATGCATTTGATGATGCTATTGCTGCCTTCAGGGCCACACGTGCTGGAAAGAGTGAAGACGGTAAGGGAGTCATCAAGGCCATTATCGACGGGCCGGCATGAAGTCTGCAAACGTTTCGGCTTGGCTAGTGTTTGAAGGGACATTACTACTATTATCCATTGATTATCCATATGTATGTATGATTGTAAAGCGCAATATTATGAGACCAATGAGGACCGAGGCGGTATGGAAAGTTTTCGTAAGCCACCCATGTCACTCTTGAAGGTCTGAAAGGCTCAAATAGAATTCATTTAAAATCCTCAATTGATTGCTAGTGCAAAACACAAGCTATCTATGTAATATGCGATCTTGTAATAAGTACTAATAATACTCATGCGTTGTATAAGTGATATTTGTGGATGCAAAATACAAAATGCTGGAGATGAAGGTGAATGTGGGTGGTGCAAATGATAGATGAAATGGAAGCTCAAGCGATCAGTCATGTGTAAGATAAAGACAAGGCGTTCAAGCATGTGATCATGCGGCGGCGGAAAGTGCTAGCTTCTTGAATGGCGGGGTGCCATCTGCCTCACCTTTCACAACAGGTTCGTCGCTTTCAACCTTACGCTTCGTGCCAGCAAGAGCAGTCTC
The DNA here is from genome assembly GCA_014058305.1 of Pleurotus tuber-regium. Lineage (NCBI taxonomy): Eukaryota > Fungi > Basidiomycota > Agaricomycetes > Agaricales > Pleurotaceae > Pleurotus > Pleurotus tuber-regium. Next base: position 1,580,535 of record JACFYU010000024.1, read on the forward strand.
TGGCGACGGTGATAGTGAAGACCTTAAACCCTGTTTGAGATTCGAATTCGCCGTCAACTTCGGCGGCGTTGACCGTATCACCTCAGGTGTAGCAGATCGAGACCTATTCGTTAAATCACTCCGAAGCCGTGCAGCCAGTGTATTCGTCGATGCAAGCGCCTCAGCATGACACGTAGCATGGTATACCTGCAGAGTCTCTGTCAATATCAAAAAGTCAAATCAAAAGACGTGACACGAACCCGATCATCCTTCATCACAGCGTTCTTCCACACCCAGTCTTCATCATCCTCCAAGAATTCAGACTTAAGTGCTTCCTTACAGATAGGACATGATATCGACTTTGCCTCATCACCCGGTGGTATAACGACAAATTGAGCTCGCAATTCCGCATCACGCTTAGCCAAATCAGCAGCGGCAGCGGCCTTGGCATTTAATGGCCGGGTGCCGTCAGTACGCCCTTTTCCTTTGGTATTCCCTGAAAGATCATTCACCCAATCCTATAATAGCATGATTACCAATGACAGGAATTGAGAAACGCGGAACCTACCTCTATACCAACAAACCAGCTTCGACTGTGGCCTCGCCCAAGGTTCTGCGATGCTTTGCGGTTTTGTCTGAAGTGCATGTCCAGATGCTCTTCCATTGCTTTCTTCCCGACAGCAGAATCAGCGAATCGGATACCACATTGTTTACATTGCGAACGCAGACGAGTATAAAGGAACGATACAACATTGAGTCGCTTCCTAGATAAGAATAGGTCAGTAAACGTGGTAATTCATAGAGAGAAGAGACAACCTACTTGGTCAAATCAGCATTCGTCAACTTGATCTTTTGAGCCAGTATGTCTTTACGGTACGACCTAATCGACTCTCTTTCTAAATCGATAGACTCAGGCTTTGGCTGCGCTTCTGATTGATCGAATCCACTAGTCAAAGGAGTCCCATTTCGAACAACACCAGCCTTGACCAGTGTAGACAATAAGTTTTGAATACTACCGACATTAGGTACAGAGGCAGTTTCTGGGACAGGCGGAGCAGGCTGAGGCACCGCAACGGGCACAGCTTTGGGAGGTACAAGATTAGAGTACGCTGTGGCAGGTTGGTTATAAGAGACAGCCGATATGACTGGTGCAGGACTTGAACTAGAGAAAGACTGGTGCCATTGAGGTTGCGGAACAGGTGCCGGTGGTGGAGGCGGAGGCGCAGAGGTCGAAGCAGCAGTTTTCATGAGGCTCCGCAATTGAGAGAGAATCTGATGAAGTTCGTCATGTGAAACGCCCACTTCAACAAGTTTTCGTAGCTATATTGCTATAATGAGATGGGAACCAACAACGATCTTATCAACGGTACGTACTTGGTGCAAAACATTAACATGGTTGCGCGATACAGTGTCATATGGGTTTGCTTGTAGATTGCGCTCCTTTTGACCAAGAGTGAATTCGAGTTCGCTTAGTACTTGCGCCTTGGTGATTTGACCAGAGCCTGAATAGAAACTTGACTGCAACAACGTAAGGAGCGCGTTAAGGGGAGAACACAGTGCACATACATTGCTACTAGAGCTGCCATCTCCCCAAACACCTCGTTCGATAGCAACTTGGGGCGCGACGCCAAAAAGCTCTTTGCCAGTTGGAGAACCTGTTCGCCAGGTCAATAGCATTTCTTCCATCTTGCTACGTGTGGCAGCATCAACTTGCTGATATGACTCAAGGAATAAAGGAATAACGACGGATGCGAAATGACGAGAGTAGGGTTCATAGACGTTCTTCGATATAGCGTCCATAAGGTAAAATGCGGGTAACTTCATCCAAGGCGGAACCTGATATGATAACCAAAAAAGGGAATGATGAGTCAGCAGTCCATGGAATGCGGCACACTGCGGATAAGACGGGTGCATACGACGCACACAAGGAAACATTGGAGACGAGTATTATTTTTGCGCCACCCGCTTAGTCTTCGCTCAATGCTAAACAACTAAGACTAGCTACATAAACAACCGGGGCAGCAGCAAAAGCAATCCATTATCCAAGTATCCCAAAGTACGACTCGATCGCATATCCATCGATTTAGAGAATGAATACCAAAACGAGACTCACCCTTCGTATGTGCGCTTCAAGACATTGAGTAACGATTTCTGCGAATCGTGAGTATTCCTGGGCTAGCATGGATAAATTCTGAATGATTGGCCTCGAGTTCACCGTCAGCTCATTGAGACGGTGGGTGAAATCCCGACGAAATGTCATAGGATCTACATGGTATACCGGTGGAGGAACCACTGCTGAAGGGGGATAGGGATAGTGAGGGTAGCCATGAGTAGGGGGTTGGGCGTAGTTTGTGGGGTAGGGCTGAGTATAATGGCCTTGGGAGTAGAGGGACATCGCTAGTCCGACTTAAACCGTCTATTGGTTCTTACCCAAGTGCTGAAAAAGAGGCCAGAAAAGCTGAGATTTGGTGCACTGGTCGATTTGGTTGCAGCTGAAAATTCACTCGGTCTCACAATGTCTGCTACGGACAGCGGAAGACGACTGAACGCAAAACGGTGGTGACGGTTGTAGGACAAGCCCGACCAGTGCCACCGCACTGACTATGACTACTTCAAAGTCCGATTCTCACAGTCTTGTGACGTTCTCTCATAGGGGTGAGCTATCCTTTACTACTATTACTAAGTCTCTCAATTCAACATGGAAAATTGCATCGTAAAATTATGAGTACACAAAACACTACGTTCCTACTTTGAGGTCGTGCAAATATCTCGACGCGGATATGCCTGCGTCTACATCATACAATGTTACATTTGTCACGCAGTCTGTGACTGTGACCGATTTCAGAAGTAGCCCAAGATCAACGAAGAAACCCGCCGCCAACACACCAAGTCGTATATCGCCTCAAGGTCGGTCTCCTCTCCATTCAGAATCTATGCCAATCGTCTCCGTATCACTATACGGTTCCATAGATATCCATCTTGCTGGGTTTCGTTGAATTTGCACGATGGATTGGAACTATGCCTTGTGGATGCAAAGTGCTGACCGAAGATATTTGCCTAGATGCGGGACGTCCTCCAAACCGAAGAGCTCGAAATTCCTTCCGACGTCACCGTCTCCATCAAGTCTCGCCTCATTACCGTCACTGGCCCTCGTGGAACTCTGACGAAGAATGTCCGCCATGTCGATATGGACATCCGATTAATCAAGGGCAAGACGAATAAAGTCTCTCTTGCGGTGTGGCAAGGTGGCCGAAAACATGTTGCATGCCTGCGAACCATCAAATCCCTCATAACTAATATGATTACTGGCGTCACTAAGGTCCGTACTCATCTCGGATAGCCACTCTTCAAGAACTCAAAGTATTTATGCGCTTAGGGTTTCCTATACAAAATGCGCGCAGTATACGCTCACTTCCCCATCAACTGCATTATCCAAGATGGTGGCAAAGCAGTTGAAATCCGCAATTTCCTTGGTGAAAAGGTCCGTTTCATCCCTTTCCGTCATCTTGCCCGAGGCACTAAAAACATCAACTATCCAGGCTGTACGACACGTAAATATGTTGAATGGAGTCATCATCTCTGAGTCAAAAGCCCAAAAGGACGAGCTTATCCTTGAGGGCAACGACATCGACAATGTTTCCCAGTCAGGTGGGTAGTATTCTCCTCTTATTCATATGATATGATATACCTTTTATTTCAGCGGCTTCCATCCAAGGCATTTGCCGCGTACGGAACAAGGATATACGTAAATTCTTAGATGGTATTTATGTGTCAGAGAAGGGCACAGTTGTCACGGAGTAAGAGAGCGTATAGGTTCCGGCTTCTTCGATTTTTGGTAGTAAAACCATGTCGTATGTCTGCATATGATACAACATGCCATGCAATACCACACCCTCCACAATGTATGATAAGTGTCTAAATATTCCGCTATATATTGCCGTCCGGGCCCACTACGGTATAAAGGGAATCCTGGTGCCGACGCGCTTTCGATAATGCACGTACTCATCACCGAAGAACCTGATTAACGCACTCTCCTCAGCTGGATAATCATGGCACTAGTAAGAACGCGAATATTGGAATGACTGAATACTAACCTCGAATGCGATAGAAAAAGAACCTCCATAGCAGAACAACGAAGATGATGAACGTGACTGGATTCTGCAATACCAGCTGTGTTCCTAGAGCCCAGTAGAAGAAACCTGCATACGAAGGATGACGGAACCAACTACGGGAATGTTAGTTCCAGTTAGGTTACGAGGCAGAACCAGATGGCTTACACGTATACTCCGTCTGTCACAAGTCTATGTTGATCGCGCTTTTTGTAGGCGACCGCATGGGAGAAGTTGGTACTCGCATGTATCATGGCGGCAGACCTTAATATCTGGCCCACTACTACAAGAAGGATACCTATTGAAGTGCGTTAGAGGTTTGGTAGTAGGAAGTCAGAAGCATGCCCAGCGACCCACCGACCACCGAAATGTATGGATGTGTTTTCCAAGAAGGCTTGAAGAAGAGAGTCATGAGATATTCCAGAAGTGCAATTCCGTTCGCGATATGGTACATGGCCCCATTATCAAGCAAGAACGCTATAATTGCTCACTGAATGAAGCGGCGAAGAGAGACGATGACTTGCGCTTACAATCGACACTACACTTTTCGAGATTCCAACCAGCCGTCACAGCAAACTCGGCCCAATGGAATAGGGCCCAAGCAGCTACAAAAAATCCGAGCTGATATGTGGCCCACCAATGAATTGGAAGCCCCCCGGAAAAGAAGACGATGATTCCAAAGCAGAACAGATTCCCCAGCAGAAAAGAGATGGTTGACGCGGCCAGCGGCGTATTAGGAATGTTCCCATGCGGGCGAACAGTATCAGCGTCGGGAATGGTTTCGAGTGGATTTCGCTTCATGGCTGCACGCTGGCGTAGGCGTTCTTCGAGATCATCGAACCCTCTTGAGCTGGACGACATGCCTGTGAGTAGGAAAGAAGAAAGTGAAAGTATAAGCTATGCATATCCAATATGTTTTGTCAATTGACAAAAGAAATCAGACACTAGTTTACATCTATTTGCGTTATACAATCATACTCCTTTATACGCGTCCGCGATGCCATTCCGTGCTCGCAACGCGTATTACCTGCGTATAACTGAAAGGAATGTTATCCCACTCTATGTCAGTGTTATTCTACACTCTAGCGAATTGCACATCTTTAACATATCACAGGTATATCTTGACGAACGTCACTTGGAATGGATGTCAGACAGGGTACTTCAGCACGTTATTTCAGACCTAAGACCTAGGTTGAGAAATCGCCGTCATCGCTATTCGCAGCTCATTCCTATTGATTAGAATTCTTGACAAATTAAGGACCGAGTCTGACGCGAAATCCTTGAATGGGAGTAGCGTCAAGGGATCCGTCGATACTCATCGTGGTGGTACGTCGAGTGTATACGGTATAGAATAGAGTCTATAAATTCACCAGACGATTACCAGTTTTGTTATTTCCTCCGGAAGACTGAGCCTCATTCTGTCGTTCTGAAGGTAAATTGGGCAATTTACTAATATACAGACCTCTCATCGAGCTTGTATGTTATCGTCACCAGAACCGTACATTCATCGCAGCCACTAGACAACCAGTCATTCGCCTCCCCGAACCCCCGTCCAATAAAGGGCTCAACTCTCGGCGCAGAAAGCGAAAGAATTTCCCTTCCCCACAAGAGCTCACTAATAATGAGACGGCCCCGCTCCGCAGTAAACGACGTAAATCGCTGGGTAGAGACGAAGACGCAGATGATAGTACACGTATGGACGTTGATGATCATGCAACAGAGCAGAACGACGACTATCACCCATCTTCGGATAGCTCGGATGATGATCTGGTTCCGACAAACCCCTTGAGAAAACACAAACAGAAAAATAAGCACAAACGCGTGGGCGACGGAATCATAGATGAAAACGATATGGCCACGATCGAAGAGACATCTCAACTTCAAGCAGGTCTCGTAGTCGAAGAAGAGGAAGAAAAGCCCAAACCAATATTGAATCTCAAATATCGCGGATTCAATATATTTGGGCTCTGCATATGCGTAGTGGTTGAGCCTTGGCCCCACTTCCGATATTCCATGGTAACCCGCGCACCTTCGCTGGCTCCAATTCACCAACGCAGCAGCGTCACGCCAACGCCAGCTCATAGCTCCGAAACCATTCCGCCCTCAACTCTACGCGAACGGACGCCCCTATTTTTACCTGAGGATTCGGAACGAGAAACGCCTGCGCCCGTACTCAGGGAACCACAGCCTCACCCTCTTTTCAACGGCATGACACCCTTTGACGACGATGACGGAAGTGATGATGGAGGCATGATGGCTTTCAGTCAGGTACTACATGCAACGGGTGACTATCGAGCTGGGGCTGCTAATGACGAGGAAGATAATATCGGGGAGGTATTCTTTGGGGATGCGGATGAATATCGAGAGATCTAGCTATTAGTCCTGAAAATTAATCATTACTATGTACTATATACTGGTATGCCGATTACTTTTGATAGAGGCTTCACGCTCGCCCAATTTCCTTCAGTATTTCGAGCTTCCGAATCTCAGTTACTTCTCTAAATCCTGCGTTGGTCATTTCAAAGGTGCCATGGCCTCCCGATAGCGCACGTAATCGGCGAGAGTAGTCAAGCTGTCGACTGAGTGGCGCAACTGCGTGGATAGACCTTCGCAGCCGAGGAGCATTGACACTACCCATACTATTGTTGGCTGAAGGTGAAAATGTACTTGGAGGGATATAGACACCGTCGGTAGTGTAACCACCCAAATCTTCGGCCGACGTGCCCCCTCCAAGATCATGCACTTCGCCTCCGTTTTCGGTGATGTCTTTAATCACTCTTCCCAGACTGTCCTCATCAACAGAGATCTTCAATGACACAAATGGCTCTAGAATTGTGCCCATCCCTGCTGCTCGGATACGGCGACGGAGAATTGTAGCGCTAGCACCAGTAAGCAGAGATGGGGAAGCACCACTAGGCAACTCATATCCTGTGACTTGGATCCAAGCCCCCGTCAATGGCAAAGAGGTGTGCGGAGAGTTATTGAGTAGACTGGATACTCCGGAGGCTATGTAAGCCATCGGATCCTTTGTTGATGAGTCAGGTAGATGAAGTGGAATCCCTTCCGGGTCGATAACGACGTTGCCGTTCCAGAGGGGATCGCCTTGTTCATCCTTTGCGAGGGGACGCAGTCTGAGCGTGATGGATACTGTAACCGGGGCGCCTCCCGACTCAGGTTTCCATGTGTCTTTTTCAGTGCTATCTTTTGCATTGGATCCAAGGCCTTCACGATAGCTGACACGACGGCTGCCAAACTCGAACTGTACGTTCCATTCATCCCGTAGTCGGCGCTCTACGATCTCGAGGTGCAGAGACCCAAGGCCATGAACGAGAATCTGGCCTTCCTGGTGTTCAAGGTCGACGCGAACAGACGGATCAGTACGTTCAAGCTGGAAGAGGGCCTCTTGCACGGACGCAAGATCAGCGAATGAACGAGGAATTACGGACGCAGAGATGACCGGTGGAGGAGGAACAATGTCAATTAGCGTTGAGGTATTGCTTTTGGCTTTGGCAGTTGCAATAAGGGTGTCTCCTGTACGAGTGTTTTTCAGCCCTAGGATGACACCAACAGAGCCAAACGGTAGTTCATCTACTTCTTCTGATTTGTTGGCATAAAGCAGAAGTACTTTCATGACCCGTTCTTTGGCATTCCGAGTAGCATTGTAAACTGTGTCACCCTTCTTTAAAGTACCTAAGGAGATATATATGAATCACATTGACCCAAGATAAGTGAATGCGGCCTACCGGAATATACCCTGATGAAGGTCATCCATCCTTGCCTCTTATCCCATGCTACCTTCCACGCCAACAGTTGAACAGGCGTATTTCGAGACTGGATGTCGTGTTTGACATCCAAGGGACCAGCGAGTAATTCGCCGATGTAATCCATTACAAGGTCTGTCCCTATATGCTTCATTGCAGACCCACAAAAGACTGGTAAAATCTCATTACGGAGTGTCGCAGCTCGCAGATGGGGCAGGATATCGGAGGACTCTATTGGCAGATGTGACACTTGCTCCGAATCCGAAGAGAGTAGTGTGTCCATGAGTTCATCAGAATACATAGCTAGATTCTCTAAGAGTTGCGTCCGCGCCGGAAGAATGTGGGGAAGTATGGGATGTGACGAAAGGAATGGTGGCGAAGTAGATAATGCTTGTGGATCACGAGGAAGCGGGTACACTGCGAAGTTTCCTTCTGGGTCCCATTTCCAGAGTTCCCACTTGACAAGGTCAATCAGGCCTTCGATACCTGGTTCAGCTTGAGCATAGGCACGAGGATCAAATGAGGTAATGGGAAGAGTGAGAGCCATAGGTCTAGGATGAAGTCTGTGAGCGAGTAGGGATTGTATGGATGACTTGAATGATGCACCGGGGCGGTCGAGTTTATTGAGGAATATCATTCTCGTAGGTACACCATACCTAAAGATCCAATTTAGCTACTTCCACTGGTAGAGTATCTGAGTACATTACCTATCTAGCTGCCTCCAAACTCCTTTCGTCTGGGACTCTACGCCCTCGACAGAGTCTATGAGTACAACGGCCCCATCTACTACTCTGCTTGCGCACTCAACCTCCATTCCAAAATCGGCATGGCCTGGTGTGTCAATTAAGTTGAAAGACCAATCTTTCCATTTCACCGGGATACTAGCGGATTGGATCGTAATACCGCGTTCGCGTTCCGCCGGCAGGAAGTCGGTCGTGGTGCTGCCAGTATCCACCGTTCCCGGAGAAGACACAAATCCAGACTTCAGTAGAATAGATTCAGTCAGAGTTGTCTTGCCCGAATCTTATCCACCAATTAGATATGATGCATGAGTACAAGCGAGGATCGCACCAATATGGGCTACCAGAGCCATATTACGGACTTTGGATGGATCATGACTTTCTGCCTTGAGGTTACGAGTTGCAGATGATGCTGTAGCGTACCCGCGACGCGTCGATAACGAGCTGAAAAGTAACTGACAGCGGTTGGGTCTGCATACCCGACTCGTCAACATGAAAACCTTGTCGGAATAAACTGTCGATCATCCTCTAATATCCGAATTTAGTAAGTACTACAAAACTTAGGAGGCGACAAGCGCGTATCAATACACTTTCATTCTTTCAATTATGTTTCCCAATCACCAATTTGCAGGCCCTCTACCAGGTGCATAATTAACCCTTTACAGAATGAAAACAATTATTGATACCATGAACTCAGACGGTTCATCGAGCTACCTGCACGCCACTCTCGAGCGCATCGATCAGCTAGCCAACGACGTTACGATCAACGAAGAGGTAGGCTGAATTGATAGTTTAATGCAACAACTACGACACCTATCACTTTGTTCAATTTCTGGTAGCAAGGTGACCTTAACAAGAGGTATTTGGTAGTGGATACGAATATCCTTTTGAGCCACTTGGACGCTCTGCAAGACTTCGTGGAGGATGTCGAGCACCTCAACTTGGTAAGTGATGTAGCCGTGGTTATCCCAGGTGCTGTGATTGGTGAACTCGATGGGTGAGTTGTCGTTCGTATCTCCAGCCATTAGAAGCTCTATAGCCTTTGAGCCCCTTAGACAGAAGAATCGGGATGGCCTCGCGTGGTTTGCTCGTCGTGCCTCTGCATGGATCCTAAGTAAAGTGCGTGAGCATAAGGTGATCAGAGGGCAGGCGGACGAAGAGACATGCAAGTCATCAGAGAACTGGAAAAAATCCTCGCCCGAAGACCGTGAACAAGTAAGTAATCTAATTAGCGGTTCATCAATGTTAGTCAATTCTAGGCTCTGACATCTCCATCCATGTCTCATTGGCCACCTAGGAACGAGGGCTGGATTGGGGCCAAATCAATGACCGTCTTATCCTTGACTGTTGCCAATACTTTCAAAGGACTGCGGGGCGGCCCGTCGTCCTTTGTAGCGCGGATAATAATTTATGCCTTCAGTGTGAATCAGCTGGTGAGCTTTGTAGCACGTCTTGATCTCATTCGGCCGCGAGACTCGGGGCACTTTTCAGGTATCCGCAGCATAACACCATCACAGTACTTCAGCAGTCGCGAGATAGCCATAGCTGTGTTCGGCGATCGCAATGATCTCCATCACTTTCGACCTCGATTCCGCCGCAATAGACCTGCCTATACCAATCCAGAGGATTACCAGCCCCGTCAAACAAGATTAGTTCGACCCACTTTAACCCACAATGATGAGATGGACATGGACATGGATGTCGACGAGGAAGATTTTGTTGACTACACTATGCCCAGCCATCCGCTGGATCTGCTTCACATCCAAATTTGCGAGCATTTCTCCACGTTGCTTATCGAGCTCGTGACACGAGTCGGCGCGGACGAAATTCAAAGCGCACAGAAAGGGGGTGCAGCTCATTCACGGTACGCTCCCAGCTGGACCAGAAATTCAAAGCCGCTAGCACAATGGACGCCTACCGAATGTATAGAGTATCTGAACGATAAGAAGAGAATGAAGCCGACGGCTCCTCCTGTGGACGTATTTCTGACCAAGAAGAGCACCAAACCTACACCAACGAATGGCCTCTCCAGAGCTAACCCTGCAAGACGAGGACAGGACTGGTCGCGAGCTGATTGGGAGATTGCTCTTACTGGATTACAGGCCCTTGGCAATAGTTGGGGTGAAGCGTCTTTTCAGGAGTCTCTCGCTGTATTGGCACCACATCTCAACCAAGTTTTTTCTCAGCGGATGCGACCCACAGGGATATGACTGTTAGCTTTCCTGATTGTTTTATGCATCTCAATGCGCCATTTATTCTGTATTATATTTTGGACTAATAATGGACGAGACAAACGGCCAAAGCTGTCGTGCGTAAAATGTTCTAGGCAATCGTAAACTCAGCGGCGTATTAGGATGCCAGTGTGCAATCTTCGCAAGAGAGATAACATATCCCCAAGTTCAGTGCTGTTCTGTGTGGGGATATATGCAACAGCATCAGATCTCCTAGATCCTTCCAGCCTAATTCCTGCTGCGTTATGCGCAGCTGACAGGGGAATAATTGGCTCGGCCGGAGACCGATTCATAAAAGGCATTACGAAAAGAGAAAGAAGTTCAGGGGTGGGTGGTTGCACGTGATGTCAGCCGAGAAAAAAACATTGAGCTGATGTCCAAATTGATCAGTGCTCAGCCTCAAAATCCCAAGTCACTCCTTCTCCCGCCCTTCCTTATCTCTCCCACCATGGCACGCAAAAGAGCTCTCTATATATTCCTCACAATTCTTGCTCTCTTTCTTACTGGCACCGTAGTCGTCCTTTCGTCGGTTACCTACTACCTCTCTATCGACCCTAGCCAGTATCTTTCAGACTTGGAAGTGCCAATTTTGGACAATTCCACGAGGTGGAACGCTTCAGAACATGGCCAGGTCGAACGCATTCCAAGGATACTGCATCAGACATGGAAGTCAGAGACACTGCCAGAGAAGTGGAAGGACGTATCTCAAGGTTGCCGTGACATGATGCCTGATTAGTATGTTCAGCCCCCCACCTCGTTGTCTTCCCTGACGCTGATCATGGGGACAATATATGCTTAGCGAGTATGTTCTTTGGACGGACGACAGCTCGCGCGAGTTCATTGCTGAGCACTATCCCTGGTTCCTCGACACCTTTGACGCATACCCTTACGCCATACAACGTGCAGATGCAATACGTTACTTCGTGCTCCACAAGTTCGGTGGCGTATATTTAGACTTAGACATAGGATGCTTGCGTCCTTTGGATCCTCTTCTGGTCTACCCCGTCATACTACCCAAAACTATTCCCGTCGGTGTTTCCAATGATCTCATGTTCGCAGAGAAGGGCCACCCGTTCCTAGAACAGACAATTCACAACCTGGTCACGTTTGACCACTCCTGGGTGCTCAACTATCCCACAGTTATGTTTTCGACAGGTCCCATGTTCCTATCCGCTCAGTATGGCATCTATACCTCGTCTCATCCCAACGGACAAGTACGCATTCTCCCCAAGTCGCTTTACGGGAAAAACGCGAAGGAAGGCGAGGCACCCCATTCGTTCTTCTCGCACTACTACGGTAGTAGCTGGCATGCCGATGACGCTGCTTTCATCACCTTCCTCGGAATGTGGGGCAAGGCGCTTATGTGGATTGGATTGGTAGTATTATTGCTTGGTCTAATCAAGCTCGCGATGCCAGGTAGCAAACAACGTAGATACAGCCTCGGGCGAATTGGGGGTTACGATGTCCTTCTGCCCCGTTGGACTCAGCGTTCTGGGAGATGGTACCTCGATCTCGGGTTGTTCTCGTTACCAGCATCATCTGCACCGACTCAGCAGAATTCACCTGACCTCCCATCGTTTCCCGACTCGCCCGTCGACGAAACTGTTCAGCCTTTACTTCACCTCCCTTTCGATGTCCGCTCACCGTCCCCTTCTTCTGATTTATCATCTGCAGAAAGCTCGCCCAACTCTATTTCCGACGCCGTCAGGCGGTTACGGAACCGGATCACGAACATGGCTGGCGTCCGTGAGGAACCTCCCCGTACGCCTATCCGCCCACGAAGACGACGAAGTAGAGGTCTCCTGTTCTTCATTCCAGCCATCTTCCGAGAACCTCCTGACGTTGAGCTTGCCCCTACCTCAGTACCTCGGGACCCAGCTGCATCAGCACCCTTTCTCGCTTCGTCTATACACCGAATGGCTTCGTCGTCGCAGTGGCCGCCGGAGAAGCAGAGATACGCAGCAGATCTTGAACGAGCAGGCCTCGTAGTGGAAAGCTCGGATGAACCCCCGCAATACAGCCAAGGTTCCTCAGATATCCCTATGCTGAATGATACCCAACGTCGACCAACTTCGCGCAGTGCTTCCCGGAACGTGTCCCGGAGCACGTCTCTGTCTCGCGGCCCATAGATCTTCTGACTTAATCACGATTCAGGACCTGCAGCCACCAGTGTTTAATACCCACTACTTTTGAATTATTCATGTTGACTTATATTGTTTCGGGAATAACGTGGAACAATGCTTCATTTTCACTACGAGCAAACTTAATCAAGTACAATGTTCCAATACCCTTACATAGCACGTAACATAGCATAACATTCACTTGCAATGGTCTTTAGACTACGTCAATATTGTCTTCGCCATTAGTGAACATTCGTCAGTTATATTGCAGGACATTTGCCTTTGCTACCTGATATTTTGTTATCGTTGCATAGCTCTGTTCGACATTCCATTCAAGTGTTAAAATGTTCTTTCTTTTGAGGCCTGAGGCCTGAGGGATGGTGCACGTCATATAAATGACTTTACAGAGTTCCATCTTTGTTACATATAAACTTTGAACCTCCAGTCTATTAGATCTTGTAAGATCAAGGGATAAATAATCTATTTCTTTACACTCAATGCTTAGCTTTAGAAATTGCAACCCTCTTCATATTCATCGACAACGCGAACATTGCTGCTGCGGAAACGGCATACGTATACGATGGACCGAAGGTCCAGTATGCCGCGCAGGCTTGAGAGGGAACAAGTTAACGAGCGATACATCAATCCGCCACCGGAGAACATACCTAGTATCGGACCCATTGCACGACCGAGTTGGCCTGATGATCGAAATTCGCCGAGAGCTTTACCCTTCGCCAGATTCGGGTGTTCTTCGAGCGGCTTGCCTGTGGCAGGATCACGTCCGCCTTCATCGCATTGCAGCGAAGCAAGTGCAGTCAGGGAATTGACCACTGTTGCACTGGTGAAAGCCATGCAGATGGCTGCGCCTTGAAGGAGACGCGTAGCAATCGCTTGGTTGCTAGACGCGTAGATGGGAATCAAAGCGAGGAGAATGAGACCAATGAAGCAAGATGATACCCCTCGACGGGCCATCACACCCTCTCCAATTTTAGATGTCGAGCGCCGAACATAACCTCCTTGGAGAAGGGCACTCATGATACCGATGGAACCTATTAGCGTGCCATTTTGTCTGTTGTTCCAGTCAAATACTATAATCTATTAGTGCCAGAAAGCTGTAGAATCAGAGCGTACTTACGATCGAAAGTCAGGAATGTCAGTGTAAACTCCACACCGGAGAAAACGCCCAGAAAGAGGAAGTGCAGACGCCGCAGCGTTCGGAGGAGTTGAAGGCGTTCAGAAACGCTAGCCTTCTGCATCAGTTTGGGTGTTTCACCATTATAGTGTCCAGTTCCGTTGGCCTTGCCGTTTGATTTCTTAGTTGCCACACCATTCACTCCTTTATCGGCATTTAGACCTTTACCACGCGTTTCGGGTAATGCTAGAGCCAGGAAGATTGTTTCAACGACCAGCAGTACTAGCGTCAGAATAGCCGGGACGGCATATACGTTGAGTTCTGCGCCGAATGAATTCATGGAGGGAGGTATTGGACGCGATGCAAAGTAGGCCCCGATAGGAGGGCCAATGCAGAAACAAATTGCGAAGGCAATGCCTACATGGGCGAGAGCTTTCGAGCGTTGAGCCGGGGTAGTGACATCGGACAGAATAGCACTGGTCCAATATATATTAGAGGGAGATAGTGAGGGCTCGCAGAGAAAGGAGCGTACATTGCTAGTTGAACGTTTCCTTCACTCAATCCTCCGATTACCCTGGATAACATATACGACGCAAAGGAGGTTGACTGAATCCACCTGAGAAAAATGGATATCGGGTCAACATGTGCTGAGGGTGCGTAACAACTCGACGTACACCAATGCAGATAAAATATTTCCTACCATCGTAAGAAGCAATATCCGTTTGCGACCGTATTTATCTGATAATGAGCCAATTTTCGGCGAAACGAAGAATTGGAGAGTTCTACAATGGAATAGTCGGTTACACCATATTGGCTTTATGACAAGTTTTGAGACTCACGAAAACACAGAGCCCATCAAGCCCCCTACGCAAATGATGTTCAGTACACAGTTCTACTACTGTTAGATGAGTGATACGCGCACCTAGAAGAACTACATCCCACTTCTGCGAATGTAGACTCGGGCTGTAGAAGAGACTCCTGATCGACGAAACAAATCGCAGCGTCCGTGACAAGAGTCCATGAGGATTAGAGCTTTCTCGCTAATCCACCTGTCAGCCAATTTGGTGCCAAGTATAACGATTCCAACAACCTACTAGTGTATACCACTCGATCAGTCGGGGGAATAGTGGAAGTGGGATGGTGAATGCGAAGAGGTCCAGGATCAGCGAAAGAAACACTATTGTCTCAACCTTGGCCATTGTCACGGAGGCTTACTGCCAACGACCGTCCTAGGCTTCAAGTGTAGGAGAAATAGTAGTGTGGCACAGGTGTTGTATACGTGTTCTAGTCGTGGTGACAGCGAGAGATTGACTATTTTGATGAAAATTATCATTAGCTATATAATTATCCGTTGCTCTGTGGCGAGATATACCCGGAAACTAGGTGTGAGATCAATATGCATTTCAATGAAGTTGGAATGACTTCGGCAACTCTAAATTACTCAGGCTGAAGATGATGTGGGTGAAGCGAAGTCAAGCTTCTATCTCTGTCTACTACTTGAAACGTGTCCCCGTTAAAGATATCGCGAACGCGCCCAATCATGTTCTCATACTCTCCTGGGCCGATCTCATACCCGAGCACCCGAAGAAAATGTCTCACAGGACCGAAGAACCAATCCCAGTTCCGTTATTCTTCATCGAATCCTCTACCAACTTCTTGGTCTGCCGCAGAATCGCCCTGAGTTCCCCTGTACTTTTGGTCTTCAGAAACCTGCGTGAGACTGATCTGGGTGTGCGAGCTTGTGTCTGTCTTGGTGACTTCACGCAATGCCATGGTCGCGTACGCCGCAGTTCCCAGAGTCAACTGGATTTGAAGAGCGAGGAATTTGCCGTCTTGTGTGATGATGGGAGGATCGAAACCTAATAGTTTATCCTCGTCGGCTTGGGCAAGCGGCACGTCCGGATCGGTATATCGTAGCGTGCTCCACGAGAGCTCCTTGGCAAGGTGGAGTATTTTGCGATAGGATCCAAAGAGAGTGTACTCCCTGTTATCCATTAATGAGGACCGCCAGACAGGGCACGCTCAAACATAAGGCACTAACTTTTGTTTGCGTACAAAGTTGTCTGGATCGAGGCCGTCCAACCGCAAGTATTCACGGTACTTGTTGCCAAGTTCTCCTCCAGGATATGCAACATCTGCCCCAGGTAAAGGCATCACCACGTCGAAAATAGAATATTTATCAAGGTCTTCTTCCGTCAAGGTCTTGACTTTAGGAGGGATGAACACTTTTTTCTGTTTCTTCCCCGACCGCGACGACTCTGGAGAAGTCAATAGATGTAGCCATTACCTATAGAGAATGGGTGACACACCTGCTTCCTCCACACCTCCCTCATCTCCATCTATTTCCATGTCCTGGTCTTGTAATTCTTGCGCGGATTCCAGAACCAGATCGCCAACCACTGGTTTGTCGGGACCATAGGTGCGAATTCTCTCCGATACGATCGCATTCCACACGTACGACTGGTACGCGTGGACGTACATCAGGCGGAGGTTTCGAGGTATCTATATAAACTTGAATTAGCACGGCATCTACACAGCTTTGTCAAATTCGTACAGTACTGAGTGCGCCCATAGCGTTCCGCGTGTCGCCCTTTTGTTTCTTGTAACTTTCAAGAATGCAGCGTTCGGCGACTACCCGCCGGGGCATCATCTGCAAAGCTTTGTCAAGATCTTTATGCAAGAGCCATGCATCTCGAGCCGCAGCAACATCAGGGTGTTCGCCAGGACGTTTGCGCAGGATGAGCGAGATCGCCTTCTGCCAGTCCGATTTCAGGATAGCTAGCCCTATTGCATGCGTCGGAACTGAGGCAGTCCCGAATCGCTGCATGCCTGGATACAATCATCAACATGAAGAATGTATTCCAGCTTAAAAGTTACCGTAATAGTTGATGAAGCCCTTATGTTTGATCGTGTTCAACGCTTTGTCAATTGTCTCAGTAGATTCGACTTGCACATTCCTTCAAGGGCTGGTTAAAAATCGTGCAGCAGGCCGTTGGATCATATTTGGGACTGACCTGAGTGTGATCACGAAGGCATTCCCTTTCAACATACCCAATTCCAGAGCGGCCTTGCGATAGTTCAAATCTGCAACCCGAACTCCACGATCTCCCCGTTTCTTCGATGCTTCATCTATGGATTTTCGCGGAGTAATACCGTTTACAAGCTTCCAAACATCCTCAACGGTCTTGTTATTTCGTTTCAATGAGACACGCTGGACTGTAACACCTCGCTTATCCTTAGTACCAGCGACAGCTAAATCTTTAACGCTGACATGAAGAGTACGTGCTAAGTGTCCGAGAGCATCCTGAGTATCTCTGTTCGTCTTTTGAAGACTGAAGTGGATATATGGAGGATATGTTCCACGACCTGAGCATTCCGATATCAGCACTTTTCTGCATTAAAAGGATGGTCCTACCTCCTCGACCACCTTGCCTAGCCCACTTGATCACTATCCGGGCACCCTCGTCGGTTGAAGGACCAGCTTCAGTATCAAGCTTCCCCTCAAAGAGCTCCCGAATCTTTTGATGGAACTTAGTCCGAGTATCTTTTGATTCAATAGGCTATGAAAATTGGAAGGATCAGATGAATGTATTGGGCGGCAATTATATAGACATAGGAAGGTACAAACGTCCGAAAAGACCTGTCTAGTGTCCTCTTGACCACCACCACCGCGTCCGCCACCGCGCCCACCGCGCCCACCTCTGCCGCCTCGACCCCTTCCTCGTTTACCCCGCTCGTGTGTCTCCCTCTGAGATTCTCCAATTTGCGTTGCAGATTCGAGAGCACTCTTTGAATCATCATCTGCTTTAGCCTGCCTACCGCCCCACCCGCTATCGCTAACTTTAGGAGGGTTCGGGCCCTCTAAGTACATATTTTTTAACCGCATGATTGCTTCGTCGGATAGGAATGGCGAGAGTGCAGTGCTGAAACTTTCAGGCCAAGGCTCATTGGAGGTCGTGGCCTTTCCGACGTCTTCCTTGGTTGATGCTTCCTCCCCGGCTGTTGCCTCCTCTGCCGAGCCAGTGACTTCAGCCGTATTATCATCCTGAACCACGTCCATAGATTCCGCGCCATCGTTTGCAGCGATCGACGTAGCTGCAATCTCAGAAGATTCGGCCGGGTCCTTCGCCTTGGACTTTTTGGGAGACGAGTCTGGCATGGCCAAAGATTTGAGGTGTATGACCTGGCCATCTTGATCTACTTCGAATACCAAGAAATCTGTGAACCTGTTGTAAATTCATGGCGTGAGTGAAAAAGGTAAAGCTCAAAGGCCAAGGACCAACCTCTGTTTGATGATTCCGTCAATTTGAGAGACGCCACGACCGACATACTCTGAGATGCCAACATCGGTCTCTCGCAACTTGTAACCAGTACCATCCTCTGATTTCTCTGGACGTGCAATACCCAAAAGAACATGACTTGGGGGAAGGATGTCGTCTTGATCTTGCTCAGTCACATCAATCGTTGATTCCCCTGTTTCTTTGGGCGTAGGCACTGCTTCTATCGGCTCGTCCAACCTAACACGTTTCGAAGCGCGTTCTGGATCCACATCCTGTTCACGTTCATGGATGACAGACATAACCAGGTATCAAATCACCAAACAGATTTACGGCGTGATCGATATGGAGCCCCTATCTCATATACGAGTCGACGCTGCATCTGCATAACACCATGACCTCCAAAAGCATTCAGTCCCTGTCGTATGGCCAAAGAGCTGCGAACTACTCAAATCCCGCTGCAAAGCAGCTACTCGAAACCATGGAGCGTAAAAAATCAAATCTTGCGGTCAGCGTCGATGTTACAACTAGCAAAGATTTTCTGGCAATCATCGACGCCGTTGGGCCTTATGTCTGTCTTATCAAGGCAAATCAATCTTATTCCAAGAGAGAGCTTGACCTGACGTCGTGACTCTTGGCAATAAAGACTCATGTTGACATTCTAGAAGACTTTGATCATACCCTCATCGAACGCCTGAAGGCTTTGAGTGAGAAGCACGACTTCCTGATCTTTGAAGATAGGAAATTTGCAGATATAGGTTTGTCTCCTCACTGTTCCCAGAATGCGAATTGATGTCAATATCAGGAAATACCGTTGCACTCCAATACTCAAGTGGAGTGCATCGCATCGCAAGCTGGTCGCACATCACCAATGCGCACTCAGTCCCCGGTCCGTCTATAGTCGCTGGCCTTTCCTCTGTCGGCCTACCATTAGGTAGAGGGCTGTTGCTGCTTGCAGAGATGAGCACAAAAGGCAGTCTTGCTGTTGGTCAATACACGGCGGAAACATACCGCATAGCTCGCGCTCATCGTGACTTTGTCATCGGTTTCATTGGTCAGCGTCGCTTGCTCGACCCCGCAGATGAAGATTTCTTGATCCTCACCCCTGGCGTGGGGTTGGATGTCAAGGGAGATGGAATGGGACAGCAGTACAGAACTCCTCATGAAGTCATACTTGAATCAGGATGCGATGTTATTATTGTGGGGCGGGGTATCTACGGAAAGGATTATAGTCTGACTGAAAAGATTGCTCAGCAAGCGGAGAGGTATAGAGACGCAGGCTGGAGTGCATATCTAGAAAGAATCTCGTCCAAGACATAAATTGAATTTTGCAAGCATCATAGGGTAATACATATACACTGCTAATGCAAAAAGGAGTTAGTACGAGTTGGTATGAGATAAACTGATTCACCACCCCAGGTCCACTCAGCCCCATCTCAGTCATCTAGATCGAAAACATCGTCATTGCCATTTGACTCTGCTACAGCCCTAGATGAAACACGGTAGAGTTCATTAAGTTTACTCGTTGGGGCCTTCTGTATCACCCCTAAGGAAGCATGGTCAGAAGGATTACTCTTATGTGTAGCAATAAACGAACCTGTGCGTGTAAGTCTCCATTCTAACGTTGCTGTCTCAAAGCCATCATTGTTGCCGAGCTCCTCAAACCCTATAAGGCTAACGTGGCTTTATGCAGTCATCTATCTACTTTTATGAGTCAAAGCATAACGTACCGATCTTTGGATACCCCATTTATGAAGCATATCACGCATGGAAGGACCTTGATGGAGAGCTTTTCGACGAGCCAGGGTACATTTTCCACGAAAACACGCAAAAAGCGGGTGCCAAAGTACTTTGGTGCCAGTTTCTGCCAATTAACTGCTAAATAACCACCCCGGAAGGGAAGATGAGATGAACGCACAGCAAGATGCTTATCCATTATTTCACATCTTTTGAAGTTAGAGTGGTAGAAATGGATTACACATCTCGGTTCTCTTCTACTCCAAAAACACGTTTATATCGATAAGTTGCTCGTGGCGTAATAGGGACGGTGGACTCACGCACTCACTCGAACGACCTCTTTTTCGTCAGTAATTTCTGTGTACTGTCCGTGATGGCTTTCCTCCATTTCTTTCTTCCTCTCCATCCTGTCAGAAATGTAGTGAAGACTTTGCGGGTTGTCAGATGAACCAACACGCACTCCTGCTTCAGTAACGCCAGCCCTTGCTCTCTTATTGCAGAGTTTGAATCATTTTCAATCTCTTCTTCGAGTTCCGCAAATAATGCGTCGTCGTCGTCGATGTCTTCCTCTTTACCGTACCGGGACCGTTCACGAGAGTAATTGGGTTCAACTAGCCTGGCTGCTAAAGATGCGGCTTTGGGGTTGCTGGTATTAGAGGCTTTTCAGCGTATTTCTTAGATGCCTAGTCAATTACTCACTGTTCCATAATGAAACTATATGTCTGAAATGCCAATGGTGATGCTTTGAAAAGGCCTATTATGTCACTTATTAGGAACACCATGGACTTAAAAGGCAATAATCCTCTTGCCACTAAGCGACAATGCCACTTACCCTCAGTAAATATCAAAGTCAGGCCAAAGTCAGGCTAAGTCTCTAATTAAGACTTAGCCTGACTTTTCGGCGTGTTTTTTACCTTAAAACGACTTGTTGTGGGTCCACTCGGCTACCTGGTGAAGCGGTTTGATAAGCGAAGTCTAAATTGAGAGCTAAAAATTACAAAAATTTACCAGCACACCATTGAGATTCGAACCAGCAACCTCCAGACAACATCAGAATTCAAAACTCATACATAATACCACTCAGCCAAAGAGACTTTTTCTTTGGCTTACTACTTGCTATATATAACCAACTATACAGATAACTTAAACAATTTCATCCCTCTGCCTCGTAAATTTCCAGCATACCAACCCCTTACCTTGATCAATAAAATTTTGTGAGACTCTCTTCATGATCATATACTGTATGACTGTGTTAGTAGAGCATCAAAACCTCTTCATGATCAGTTTACTACAGCAGATTGCATTGTGTTTCACTTGTTGGATATTTCGTCACACGGTCATCTTGAGTCTCAATCACTGACTTCAATCCTTGACTTATTTGGACTTAATTTGACTTATAGGCTGATTATGTCACCCCGCACTTGACTAAAATAAGACATTGTTGGGTTTTTTACTCTAAGTTGACCTTTCGCTGACTTAGTGGTAGTTTTGTGACTTTTCGTGACCGAATCTGACTTCGATAAATTACTGAGACTTACCCCTATTTCCATATAAGTAGCACCTGTAAAAGGTACCCCGATGATCATCGAGGTCGATAACTTGGCTTGAATACTACGCGCAATATCGTCGACATGAAACTAGTCAATAAGCACATTGACAAGCATGGGGCGGTCAGTCACTTCTACCTAGCCTCTCGTCGTGTATCTGATTGCCAATTCGATATCAGGGACATGTAACCCTTCGTCCTGAAGATGATGAGGATATGTGGCATTTATACAATCTCATTCAGCGAGGAGATTCAGTGCGTGCGCCAGCTATCCGGTAAGTCTATGGCTGGCTATAGTGCAATCCGTCTTCACACATTGTCCAGCCGCGTTCAAACTGTATCCTCCACAGGATCTACCGATTCACAACGTATCCGCCTTAACTTAACCCTACAAGTTGAAAAGGTGGAATTCTCTTCGTCCGCGGCACCTTCTGGGCCAGCTTCGGATACTGCCAAGGACTCTAGCTCGCCGAATGCACAGGGTACTGCGTCACTTGCAATTTCTGGTCGTGTCATATCGGAAAATCCCCATGTGAAGCTTGGTGCTCATCACACTCTTGATATCGAGGCCAACCGTGATGTTCGTATTGAGAAGGTTGATGGCTGGGATAGTATTGCTCTAGCGCGAGTTGAGGAAGCAACCGTCCCTGGAAAGGGCGCAGAAGTCGGTGCAGTAGTATGCGGGGAAGGCACTGCAGCATTCTGTCTTCTTTCACAGCACATGACTATCGTTGTGCATCGGATATCCATGTCAATACCACGAAAGGCAGCATATTCGGGGACATCTCAACACGAAAAAGGACTTGGCAGATTTTATGCGACTGTATATGAATCGTTCGTTCGGCATATTCCTTATGCGGATGTAAACCTTCGGGCAATTGTCTTCGCTAGTCCTGGATGGGTCAGAGATGCGGTATACGATTATATGGTCAGCGAAGCCAGCAAAAGAGGTGACAAAACGCTGCAAAGAGCCTTAAAAGATAAGACGTTCAAAGTTCATGTCACTAGCCCACATGTACACAGCCTTGTTGAAGTTCTGAAGAGTCCAGAGGTGATCAGTACGTTTCCGGTGGTCTATTTCCCTCCTGACAATACTGGTCTAGATTTCAAGTCAATTGAAAGAAGCAAAGTTTGCCCGCGAGGGGATCATGCTTGACAAGTATTCACCTCCTTGCTGGTGATCGATTGGTACTGATGACTATTAAGGTTTTTCAAAATGCTTGGAACAGATGAGATGCGTGCTTGGTATGGCCCAGACCATGTTTGCCTTGCCGCAGACAGAGGTGCAATAGGCACCTTGCTCATTTCAGATGATCTATTTCGGTGAGATTCTACAAATCTTGTTACTGATAAGGTATTAATCGTATCCTAGCTCGAGTGACCCAGTTACTCGTAAGAAATATGTGGCATTGGTTGAGGCCGTGCGACAAAAGGGAGGCGAAGTCTTGATATTTTCAAGTATGCACGAATCTGGACAACGTGAGTCTTTGGCTGTGTCAAAAGAAATGCTACTAAACCAGCGTGGTACAGAATTGAACCAGTTGACTGGCATCGCTGCCATCTTAACATTTCCCCTGGATATCGAGGTTGTTGAAGCTGAAGAAAGAGAAGCTGAGGAACAGAATCAGAAACCTGAGCACGCTGAGCTCGAGGGTGGATAATAATAATATAGAATGTGAGTTTGCTGACTCTCCTATATCCTCGTGATGTCATATCACGTGTCTCTGATCTCCCTCCTAGATCGACGCATTGTAACTTAGCCGTAGAAACACCAGCAATGTTCATAGATCATCCAACTTGTGCATGAGACGAACCCTTCTCTTCCTGATGGAGCACAACACAAAACTTCTCAAGCGTTCTCCTTCTCCAGGTGCTTCTCTCTTGACTCCTAACAACCACATCAAGAAGGCTCGGTTGTCGTTCACATTCACGCCCATCAAAATTGCTTCTGCTGAAGCTGCTGCTGCTGTAGACATGGATCCGCCTTTACAGATACTGCTGAAAGCAGTCCAAGCGAGCATCTCGAAGCCCGCTAAAGGCGATTCCGTCGTCTACTGGATGAGGATGGGCGATCTAAGAAGTAGGTCCAACCCCAGCATGTGTTGGACAAAGCTGAAGCGAGAAATGCAGTTTTGGATAACAGAGCACTTTATATGGCTTCATTGCAAGCTCAGGAATTAGGCGTTCCTTTGATCGTGCTGTTCATACTGAGTCCTCAGGATTACACTGCCCACGATAGGAGCGCTCGCCGAATTGACTTTACCCTTCGCAACTTAGCAATCGTTAAGGTACTTCAACTTCATCAATCTCGTTCAGCTAGTTTCCCATTGTGGTAACAATGACACTAGCAATCTCTAGCGGGTTTGCACATCCCTTTAGACGTAATCACCCATTCCGTCCGACGCACTCTGCCTTCGGCAGTAGTGTCGTATCTGACCAAGATGGGTGCCAAGGCGTTATACGCAAATATCGAGTATGAAGTGGACGAGCTCCGACGCGACATATCTGTATGCAACCTTGCAAAAAAGGCTAATATCAGACCGACTTTTGTCCACGACAAATGCGTGGTGGAGCCCGGTGTTGTTGTCACAAAGCAGAATAAAGCCTACACTGTGATGCCATTCACTTCACCGAACTATAAGTTGCTGATACCATGGGTGGTTTATGCAGGTTTACAGTCCTTACCAGAGGAACTGGGTACAGAAGGTCAATGCCGACCTATTGTCCTACCTGGAAGATACTGGTAAGCCTCAACCGAACCCACAGTCCATCTACGAATCCAAGCGATTCGCGACTCTTTTCGACACACCCGTTCCTTCGTCCTTGGAGGGGTTTGAGCTTACCCCAGAAGAGAAAGCGAAAATGGAGGAATTTTTCCCTGTTGGAGAAGATGTTGCTGCACAGGTAACCAAGTTCATTTACAAATGGATTACTTATGCGAATACTAATACGATTAGATATTGCAACGGTTCCTGAACACTAAAGCTCGTGCATCGCAGTTGGGGCTAGTAAGTCCTCTGAATCCTGGTGCCGAAGAATCTCCCAAACGTAGCCGAGTGGCTGTCTACGGAGCTGACCGCAGCAGAGTGGACAAGGACACATCCAGCCGCCTGAGCCCATACCTTGCGGCGGGTGTCATCTCAGCTCGAGCCTGCGTGCGAGCAACGATGTCACTCAACAAGAGTGATAAAGTTGAAGCCAGCAGGCAAACGGGAGTTGGCATTTGGGTCCAGGAAATTGCTTGGAGAGATTTCTATGTAAATGTCCTTGCAGCTTTCCCCAGGGTTAGCATGGGTCGGCCATTCTTAGAGAAATACGCAGATGTCGTTTGGGAGGATTATCAAGAAGGAGGAGAAAGAGTTGAGAAGGAGGTTGAGAAGGCTAAACAAGGCCAAGAAGGTGATCCTGGGGAGGCAGTGAGACGATGGAAAGAAGGGATGACAGGCTATCCAATAGTCGATGCTGCCATGCGGTGTATCAATGAGATGGGGTGGGTTCACAATCGCTTAAGGATGATAGTCGCGATGTTTTTGACAAAGGACCTAATGATTGATTGGAGGGTGGGCGAAAGAGTAAGCCATTCTATGACATTCGATTGTTGGAAATTAATCAACGCCTCGCTAGTATTTCATGCAAAAGTTGATTGACGGGGATTTGGCATCTAACAACGGAGGTTGGCAATGGTCTGCTAGCACGGGGACGGATGCCGCGCCTTATTTCAGAATATTCAACCCATATTCGCAGAGCTTGAAGGCAAGTACCATCCCTTGACTCGGTCAGTTCCACTTCAGCCCCTAATATCTGTATCCCGAATAGGCCGATCCCTCAGGCGAGTTCATCCGGCGATTTGTTCCTGAGCTTGCTACACTTCGCGGCGACGGTATGCCTCATAAAGTGGATCATTTTACCTCGTACTAATGCACTTTTGCCCAGAGATACACAATCCACCAGCAGCCGTAGCTGACAAACTTGGCTATCCTCGGCCAATCATCCACCATGAAGTAGCTAGGGATAGGGCGCTGAGAAGGTTCAAGAATCCTGGTCAAGCGTGAAAGTTCAGTTTATTATCCGTCTGCATAAATGTGTAGATTTCAATCGTTATGCAAAACACCATAACTATCATTTGTCACAAGTCTCTTACAATAAGAGCTATGGTGCAACGTGAGCCACGTTCTCTAACAAGGTATATCGCACGTACCAATGCCAAATGCCCTCCGACGACTGGTCTCGCACGGAAGCCCTCCGGGTTCCCGTTCGTAGTCTCATACCAATCGCCAAGGGGTTGACTAATGAAGTTGAGTTGAAGTGCTGTCATATAGTGAACAACTGACTAACCTGCTCAGACCGTCGGCAGCCCATTTCCGTACTGAACTAATGAAGAGATCTCGTCCCGCTGTATCAGTCATGATACCAGCAGTCCATATTTCCCAGTCTATCGGAAGAAGAATTTGTCTGTTGAAGTCAGATTCTACTCTCAAAGTAGTAACGCACCTGATTTTGTGTAGGTATGGCTAGTTCAAGTCAATACATGCGTCTAAGTAAGGACAGTGGAGAGCGCGAGCTTACCGAGTGTCCAGTGGAACTCCAAAGGGTTCTGCCCAAGGGGTGAACATGATGAAGCTGCTGAACGTGGCAAATACTTACGGGCTACCGTCTTGTACCACGCCGTTTCTACGGTTAGATGAGTGAGTCGGTAAGGCAGCAATGGAGTAAGCGGAGGCTTACGCATTTGGTAAATCGATGCAGGGAAAAGGTTGAACTTGAGCAGCTTATCGGCAAAAAGGTTGTATGATAGGCCCCAACTAACGATCCGTCGGGTTCGGTTCACAGACTCTGGTACGTCACATACCTGGCTGAGTTGCCATACTGCGCGAAAGTCAGAACTTTGCTATTTTGAAATCGCAGCTTTTCTCACCGAAAGTGTGAGATGACTTCTATCCGAAGAGATGGCAAAGTTCTGCCACTGCTGGACATATGAAGTAGCAATTGACTAATTCCTTTGATTAAGCCAGGGAATGCGGAGCTCAAGATATGTTAGGTGACCCACACTGTAATTCGATGCCCTTGTAGTATCTCCCAGAAGCCTTGCAATTTCAGACATAGCCCTTATCCCGATGATGCCTATATGCGGTCCTTTGAATACGTAGTGATGTAGATGACAGGGTTAATGTTACCTTTGATGGCAAGGTTGGTCTGGTTAGCCAACGATCCAGCGAAATCATCTGTGCTAATTTGGTTTGCTGGAATCAAGGAGTCGGTGATGAGGAATTGAGTCCATTGATCGAGGAGTGATGTCTACAATATCCGAATTAGCCATCAGTATAAGTGATAATCTGCAAGAAGTGTGTGCTCACATATTTGGAGATGAGTGAAGTATCCCCGGTCTTTTGAGTATAGCTCAAGGTCATGATGAGCATATTTCCGCTTTCTGTCGTTATTACATCAGACAACTATACACGGGATGCAGCAGCCGGTGTTACCTTCGACGGGCATGGCTTCATCACGGCCATCGTTGTGCCCAATAGCCTGGGGATAATGCGCACCTGGGCTAAAGTGAGGAATGGCACAATCACTGGTGTAAATTGAAGGATACCAAGGTCGTGGATACTCCATTGGTTAGGATATTGACCCGTTGCCTGGTACTCAAACAGTCCAGCTAGCAGGAATTTGCCAAGAGCAGGGTTCGTGTACAAGAGGACAGGCCATGCAGGGAATATGACGTCAACAGTATTCGTGTTCTATAGGTATATTCGGTCAGGAGGGTTGGCACCAAGGATTATGAAGAAAGAGTAATTACCCCATCGCTAGAGATTTCTTTCATAAATACCAACACGTCATCGGTATTGAACGAACCATTCGGGTTCTTCGAAATGGTGATCTCCGTAGCACCAAAGGCTTGTCTGATGGATAATGCAACGATAGACGCATAATCTGCAGATATTCTGCCAGCGTCGGTGTTTACCTGTGCATCGAATGTGTTTGCTCTAGTAAGCGCATTATTGAAGTCACCAAGGAAAGATACAAGCTATTCGTCAAATCGTTAGATCGAATTCGCCCTCGCAGAATTAGAACAACATACAGCGTCCCGGGCGGTGGCGAACTGGCTGAAGAAAAAGAGGCTACGATCTTGCCGTCCATTATTCGCGATGATATATTGCACGGCTGGGTCACGAGCATGGCCCACGGCGATTACACGGCTTTGAGAAGAAGTTCCGACTGAACCTAGATCATGCGCAAAAGCGAATATGGGCCAATTATCTTGAATCGCACGGAAATTTGTGTCTTGCGTGTTTAGAAGACGGCCATTGTTGATGAACTGGGCACGGACGGAAACGTCAGCACCAGTTTGGAAAGTGGTACCGGCAACCTATTACAATAGCAAAGATGTTAGTGAAATTCTATGTACGTACAATTGGGACTAACATTGGCGGTAGAATAGTAGGCAGAGCCCTCTATATATCAATAAGTGGCGATGAATGACTTAGGTCGACTTTCAAATAAGAAGAAAGGGATTTACGTTGTATGTGGTCATTACGTTCGGTGTACACCTGCTGGTTCGCCAACTGGACTTGATGTATCAGAGTATTCCCTGTCGTCGTGGTCCAGTTTGCCACCAAGGAATTGTCCCCAGACACCCATTCAGCGCTGATATCACTGTAAACTTGTACAGAGTGGGTCCGCCCATCAGTGGAAGCAGCGGATAGAGCCATGTACGAGAATGGCATCGATTGCTTGACGAGGTCATGCGGCTGAGGAGGGTGTTAAACAAAAAAAGAGTAATTGCAGAAAGCGTGAACCGAACCTCCACGGGACTCAGGAAAGTGACTGTCAAGTCGACGGGACCGGCGGATAAGACAAATTTACTTTGGGTGGAAGTGAACTGTAATTCAGTGCATCAGTCAATAAAACATGTACGGGTGGGCATATAGCTGGTCCCAACCGATGCGCTCTTCTGGGTCGCCCTGGTGAAAGTCGCGCCCGGGACATTGGGGTCACCAAGAAAACTGAACGTAGTTCCGTCAACCTTGATGAAGCCGGCCCATCCGAGAATCTGTATTGATAGCAAGTAGGTTTAGTTCAGTATACTAAGTAAAAGGAGTATGATCAGAAAGTAATTCAACTGACAGATCCCGTCCAGAACGTCGGCCAAGCGGCATTTAACGCCGTCCCTGAACCTTGTGCAAGCCATGCAGATAGGTACGGCGAACGAACGGCCAATGGCACAGACGCGGGATTGAATGGCGTAGCTGTCCAAGTGACGGCCCCTAGGGTGGAACCAAGGAATAAGGTAGCTACTATGATCAATAGCGAGCGCAATGTCATGGCGAAATATTTGGGTGGCTCTCTACTGAGCTAGAATCATAGTATATATACTAACATACGTGTTGCGCAACCATCAAAAGACGCATCGGAGCACGCGTGTGTGGGAGAACGAAACGATCATGCGGTGCGATGCGGTTGCGCCTTCAGCTTCCTTTTTCTTACTTTAATATATAAAATTTAAATTTTAAAATTAACTTACAAAAAGTTGATTCATATTGCGGCCAGGTTTCCCTTCAAGCACAAGCTAGGCGGTGATCAACCGAGTAGTGGTTAACGATTGTGCTCGCTCTACCGCTTGTAGATGTGGAGTCAAAGGAGACGGGACGCATCTGATTCGCTGGTATCGTCCGAGAAACATAGCATCACTTGTCCTAAAACTATGCGAGAGAAGTGAACATAAATCATATGAACGCAATGTCACGGGAATAACAAACCATATGTCATTCCTCTTTCTTCCACGGTAAGTATAGACACCATCACCCGGTAGATCTAAGACGCGTTTTCCTATGTGGATCACTGCAGCAACGTGGAAAGAACCAAAGTCGCGACGACGACGACCGCCAGTACCACTGAGTCAACGAGAGTTCGCCATTATCCCCAATCAATTATCAAATGCTCGTTTGTCGATGACATGTTACCGATCTCATGTATGGAACGCAAGTGATGATACACAAAGCAGAATCAGACCAGCAATGAAGTATTTGGTTGCTTTGTACCTACATCCCTGAATACATAATAGTCAAGCGTTGCTGTCTCTGATCCTCATCTTATTGGAGGAGCAAGCTCCCCCTGATTCCTAGCTCCTCTCTAGCTCCTTCATTCGTACCCAAGTAAAACATATCCCATTTTAGCAACCGATTATGACAAGCCCAAACCTTTCCTCGTCCCATCCACCAGAACCCAATCATCCGTATCCCCATGCACATCAAATATATTAACCCCAAACATCCCCATCTCCTTCACAAACGCCGCCTTCATACGCAGCGACTCGGGATCATCATATGTGATAACCTGTTCCACTGCTTTCGAGGTTATGAACGTAGTACTTGAACAACCATCCCAGTGCCTCGTGAACCCGCCTGCACCGACGAACATCGGGTCAGAGGTCGTATCAGACTCGATCGACATGCTTTTGGTGTTCGTGTTACGGGCTAACGCGCCCTGTCCAATCAAATCGCGGAACTGTACTTGACCACTGTCCCCCCCGTCTTCACCTGTGACACGTACAACGGTTCCTTCTTCATCTCGTGCGATCGCATCGACACGATTTACGCGTAGATTTCTGGCCCTGTGCTGGTGATTTAATCGTTTAGACCGCACTCGAAGCGTCTCTGCAGTAGATTTTGATATGTAGCCGTACGCCGGTAAGCCTGCCACAAGCTTAGATGGTAGAAACCCTGCGTTTGTCCATGCATTGTAAGCAGCGACCAAGTTTGCGTCTGGTTGCGTGGAATTGCCGCAAGCATCGTAAAACGGTGCGTTCGGGCCCGGATTTGCTGATGCTGTTATTAAAAGAAATCATCGTTCTAGCAATGAAAACGTAAAAGTTCAACACGTACATCCCCATATATCGTAGTTCATCAGCAATAACCAGTCCAGCACCTTGCTGAACTCACGTACGTCGTGCATGGACTGACCTTGAGGGTCCGCGAACGGAAATGCCTGCGTCGCGGCAGAGATCTTGGCTTCTGATGGAAGAATCTCCCGCAGAGCCTGGAGAAACGCGAGGAAATTCATCGAGTCTGCGCTGCTGACTTCATTATCTACCTCTCCTTGCCTCCCGGGATACTCCCAGTCGATATCAATGCCGTCCAATTGGAACTGGTCATACATGGACCGGATGTTGGTGGCGAATACATGGCGTGAGTCGTTTGTTGCTACGCACGAAGAGAAGAACCTGTTTGGTGTTCAAAATCATTTTAGTACTTTACAAGGCCTTCTCTAGTCCTTAAAGAAGACAATCGGGACTAACCTGCTTCCCGTCCATCCGCCGATACTAAGCTTAACTTTCTTGCCATTAGCGTGAGCAGCGTCTACAAGACGGCGAAGGAGGTTCGGCGCCATAGTTGCATCGTCCCAAGACAGGGTACCATCTTTCGTTGGGATGGCAAACGCGAAGTCGATCCAGTCAAATCGAGTAAAGTCGATCTTTTCGGGAGGAAATTCGTTGCCCGCCCAGTCTGGATAGTATGCCATAACCTGCGGCGTAGCAGCGGGAAGAGGAAGGCCGGATGGTGACGAACTCGGAGCCGAGGATTGACACGAGGTAGAAGCAGAGGTCTGGGTTAGGCTAGAAGCAACAGGCGTTGAAGAAGATGAGGTAGACGAGGTTGTTGAAATCGAGGGTGTTTGAGCTTGTACAGGTGTAGACGTGGTGGAAGGGGAGAGCGCAGCGTTGGACGTAACGGAATAGGGGGCGTCCTCAGATAACACACTTTCCGGAGTAGAACCCTCCTGGTTTGAAGCGGATATGGCTTGTCCGCCGGTGAGCATAACACTCTGTAGTGCTTCCAGGTGCTGTTGTGAGTGAATTTGTACGTTTGGTTCTTCGCCGAAGGGCCCTACCGGGAATCCGAGCGACAGGCCAGCCTGCGCGTCGTATTCTGGTTGAATAGGAGCGCATATAACCACGGGGATGAAACTAGAGAAGGCAAACCCGAGCAAGAAGCTATCACGCATGGTATAGTTGTTTCAAAAAATCAATTACGAAGGAGCGTGCTGCTAATCTGTGGATAGAAAGTTGTAGGATGAATTGGACCTCCAGGGAGTATGGACCAGCCAAGTGAGAGGGTGAAAGAAAGAGGATGTGTGGCTGACTTGGGCGGCACGACCGGGACATCTTTGTTTGCGGACAAGTATTGTTAGCCATTGTCAGGACACCAAAAGTTTGATCATGGGCCTAGATTTGGTACTTGGATGTAACCTTTTCTAATTGATATTCAACGCCAGGTTCAGGGTCGTGATATCAAGACTCGAGGCAAACTTTTTACAGTAGAATCAGTATCTAGGCCTCAGTTGATACCCGCACTCACATGCAATGATAACAACGGCATAATTGCGAATCCCCTCGAACTATGTAATACATTCTCGGGCCCGGGGTTCGGGGCGGAAGGCACATCTCCGTGAGCCGACACATAATGTTAGCACCTACTTGGATCACCCCTTCTTCCATTCTTTTTCTCAAGTCGGACACTCTCTCAAAGAATCACATTAAATACCATTATGAAGTTTAATAAAGTCGATGCATAACGAGCTGTCTCAGTTGAGAATCCAATTAATCAAGGAAATTCTTACAAACGCGTTCGCTAACATGCAACTTATGCCACAAGCTGTTAACCTAGAAGCGACAGCGAAGTTCACCGCAGGAGCGTACGCCGGAGCCATTCTCGCGTACCCTCGAGGTCAAGTGTCACGCGTCATGCGGCGACTGAGCTTCCTATCCAACATCAGACGCATTCTCGCAAGGACAGGATAAGGCGCGCGAGCACTTCTTGTTGCAAATAGTAATCCGATTTACCCGAGCGCAATATACATCCTTTAGGCAGGACTATCAGCGTGCACACACAGAGAAGCCGTATGTGCATTGTCAGAAGCCATTTGATGACTGTTCCCCGTCCTTCAGGCGTCCGTAAGTACATATTCTTCCATCGTTGATGTTGATGGTATGATGCGCCACTTCCGACTGTGAGTTCGCATATCAGCGACACAAACTACCTTTGCTAGCAGGGGAGAAGAGGAAGCGAACGCGTATATCCCAATAAAGTTATTTTTGAACTGCAACATCAATACTGTTCATCACAACTCCTCCTGACCTCCTCCTGATCGTCTTCCCTGACCCACTTCGCCCCTCGTGTTCCTTTCTGTCGTTGGACTGTCGGGTGCCCACCGGGTCTGCTCCAGTATCTCGACTCTCGATTGCTCAGATCGATGTGATGCGGAATAGCAACCTCCCCCTACCTAAGCAACAGTCCAGACTCCGCCACACTCTTTGCGTGAGACTCTGCCAGTGGCGTTGATCATAGACCTGCTAGGTTTGGCCATGTTGTAACTTTGGTTGGCTGGTTGCCGGGTGGCGCGTTATAGTCATCCAATCCGCCAAAAGCGGGTAGACACGATTTGCAGGGAGTAAGATAGAAGTATGACTGAAGAAGGCAACTACTCGAAAAAAATAAGTGCAAAGTTGGGAGGGAGATCTTGGCGATTCGCAGGCGGCTGATGGGCTGCGACTGATGGGCTCAATCACTGATGGCGGTGTCACGGGAGAGCAGATATGTACTCGACTAGGTTGTCGAACGTCGAAGGTTTGCAAAAGGAACACGTCTGGAGCTGGATGTAAGGTTTGGAGCAAGGATTTGTGGCTTTGATAGCTGCAGAGCCTGTCCAACACCGACCATTGTCAAGGGTGGACGTAGAGGGGGCGGGATCCTTGTCAAGGAATTTGACATATAGCTGCAATAGGTGAGTCACCCGATGATCATGTATTAGTAAAGCTCGAGGCTCGCACCACAAGAGATATTATTGGTTGCGGGGTCTGCATACCACGTCGAAATCGGACTGGCAGACGCCGGACAATGGAAAAATGCGAAAAATATTACTCAGAGAGTACATACTGCGGTGGCATCCCCATTTGATGGTTTAGAGTATTAGATCGTCGCCTCTCGAAACCTTGAATCGAGCGCGTCGCGCTGAACACGAGGATCACACAAGACAATCGAGTGAGAACAATGTTGGGCAGAGCACCCTGATCTTGGGAATATTTTGCGTCTGGGGCAGATAACAGCCTTTAGTGTGGGAGGTGGATGCTCTGGAATAAGAGAGTCGCATTGACTGCGTAACGCGCGCTTGTGTGGTTGCTGTACGTTATTGTTTTCCGAAAAGAAGGCCGGAAGACCGGGCTTCTAACAGTTGAAATAAATTCGCCGGTGATATCTTGAAAGCGGTGCAGACGTGAATCGAGACAGATACGCGGAATTTCGGTACGCGACAGGACATTTGAGGGGAAAATAAGCCGAACAATCAGTTAGCGTATGAGGTATTTGATTATCTCAGTATGACTGCATCCACGCCACGCCTCTAGCCTAATATGAGAGTCATGCGATGTAGGCAGGTGAGTGGCAGCCAAGCAGCAGTCAATAATTAATCGAGAAGAAAATAGAAGAAGTAGGCGAGGATCGTCAAGACAAGATAAATGAGTAGAGATCTTGCGGATCCCAAGAAACCAAAGCGTGGCTAGTGTTTTCGGGTTGTGAAAGGAAAAAAGCAACAAAAAATCATGTCTAAACATGAAACGGGAATAAATCGGCGGACGAGTGCCCGATATAGAATAATGTAGATCTGAGATCCGGCACGGTGGAGTGAGATTAGTACGCTCCTACATATAAAACCACCCTTGTACTACCATCCCAGCCATGCAGCCATGGCATCCAACTCAATATTCATTCGTCCTGCATCCCCTCCTCCTCGAGCTCCCTCTCCAGACTTTGTTCCAGCGCCCCTCCCCTCGCCACCAGTGCGCAACCATCGCCAGAGAACAACTTCTCTCATTCCCAAACCATCCACATCCTCACTCTCTGGCCTTGACCGTTCCTTGTTCTCCGCTCGCTCATGCTCCAATCTCAGAGAGGCTGCCACTAGCTCAAACGACTCTGCCCTCAAGAGGAAGAGCTCCCGCGCAACAATTGACTCGGCCAAATCGTCATCACCACCGACGACACCACGTTCATTACCCCTCCCTTCACCAGCCCCTTCCAAGCGATCCAAATCCCGTCATCACCGTTCGCACTCCATTATCATTCCGCATCGTCGCTCGGGCTCTCCTCCCCCTACGCCCTCACCACGCGAACCACCTCCACCAGTGCCACCAGTGCCAGTCGTCCTCCTCACCCCCACAGACAAAAAGCCTGTGTTGCACCCTCAACCTACTCGGATAACACCTATTTACCTCCCAGAGCTCGATAACCTTTCTCCCATATCCGACGCTCCAAATCCGTTTCTATCCCAGAAACTCTCACCACCGAGTCGCGTACACAAAGGGCACAGGAGTCGTGACTCGAGGGGAATTGCGATGACTTGTCTCAAGTTCTTCTCCCTCCGCAATCCATATCAATCAAGTACAAGCACCGCTGTGGCAGTGTGAAACTATCAAATCTCTTACCCTCTTGTCGAGGGTTGTACCATTCCGGCACGCATTCGTGCATGTCCTGGTCGCGGTTAGCCATCAACCCTTGGACGAGCTACCGTCGGCAGGAAGGTGCATCACATCTTGCATTGCTCTTGGACATTCTCTTGCTCCATATTTCGTTCCGCATTCCAAGTATTGCCTTCCTTTCATTCCATCGTAGCATATATTCTCTTTCCTTCGCTAGTATATCCTTGGATGACCACCGTTATCTCTTCTATGATACCTTGTTTGTATTAACACACTCAACCTTTCTGCATCACCACTCTTTTTACTCTACACTCTCATTCCCTCTTTGTAAGGAACTGAATTTTATTCGAGTACTTTATTTTTTATAATTAACCAGTCCACTCGTTATACATACTCACTGTGCATTTGTTCAAGTACCCACAATCCATCATACACTCGGCGCCGATGTCAACGCTGGTGTTTTGTCTTGACACAAAAAATTATATAATGTTTTTCAAAAAAAAATCAAACGTCACATTAATCGTATGCTCCGTTGCGTATCTCTCGGAATTATCGAAATGGAGGCAAAGGGGCGTGCAAGTCAGGGACGCTGAGGTCCGGCGCGCTCTCGGGAGTCGGGGCGTCGTGACGGCCGATAGTATCAAGCAGAACAATAAACTGGGGTCCCCTGTCAAACAAACTGAAAGTTGGTTACAAGACCGAGTCCTTTGTCCAATATGCCTCGGCTCTAATACAGTTACGACTTGACATTTCTTCCCTTCACGTCTACGCCCAGAGTCCAGACCAATACATCTTCGTTCAATTAAATGCCGGACTGAATTCACCGTACGGTATACCGATCCGGGAGGTCCCTTGCGGCTCCGAGACGCGGCGAAGTAGGTTGGCGGCAAGTACGCGACGTAATATGTTGTGCGGGCGCCTCGTGGGGCACTTGTAAAAAGGCGAGCTCATCGCTAATACGATGAGTAGTTGTCCGCCTCCGGACGTCCGGGAGTAAAAGTCCCGATGAGTTGCGTGTAACATGTAATGTACGCAGCAGCATCTGAGTCATCCGATGCGCCCCTGATTCAAGGAAGTATTAGACACGAGTGAACATTGTCGAGACGCGTCTGCGGCACGCGTATGTATGCAGTTGACTCGAAAGTATTACATATGTCGAAGTAAGCGATGTCGGTTGTAAAACAGGGCCAGTAGCCAACCGAAGGCCAGTAATCCATAGTAGAATGATTGTCAGGATGCCTGATGCCCTCGATTCATTTTCCGTGTTGTCCGTGTGATGGATCGAAGAACGCATTACATAAGTTTGCGAGCCTCTGAATCGACACGGTAACGGAATCTGGTTATATGTCAACTATTGGGATTGACGTCAGACACTGGATATGGAAGACGTACCTTTTTATAGTACGTCACTTGTTCCACCATGCAGGATCGTTTTCGCGCGGTCGTGGGTACGGTCGTATACACTAGTGTAGCGTGACTCCGCCGACACGAACTGTTTGATAACCGATTTGTACAAGCAAAAAGTCACAGCTGAGCTTGTGTGGTTCCAGCCTTGAACGTTTGTTCCGCGGATGGTCACACAGAGAACGTCCATCTGGCCTCTGCAAGCTCTAACGCACGTTGACTCTGACTCAGAGTGTTTACAATAATTCTCCCACAAGTCGCTGAAGGAAAACTAAAAAGTAAGCTACCGTAATACCCTGAACGCGTATTGAGATTACTATCGACCAGACATACTTCTCACCACTCAGCCTTATTCGTTGCACGTATTCGCAGAGGACATGTGTCCTCAAAGCATATCAGCCAATCGTTGACTCGGCGGCAAGGCAGGTCCGCCGAATAGTCACTTTATCTTGGTGTCTCCCGAGTTTATGAAACCTGCTTCCGCGGACAGTCACACAAGCAACCTGACTCAACGGCAATGAAAGGCTCGTAAGCACAGAGAGCGCCATGTCGACTCATATTCCAGTAATTCTCCCAGAAGCCACGGAGGAAGGTGAACCCTGGTTGCCAGTAGCGTAAAAGTGAGTCGCTGTAATAGCCTGTATGATCGATTAAGGTGAATGGTTGTTTCTGTTTCATAAGAGACGTGTAACTTGCTCCTTGCTGGTGATTCATTGGACAGTACCAAGGAATAACAAGCAAAGTGAGTCATCGCACCCGTTTGGCGACTTTTGCTGAACCCCCTAGCGGACGTAAGATCAAATTTCATTCCTTTTTACGCATCTCAATGGGTTATATGAACCACATACCCTCTACGGAAGTATTGCAGTGCCTATGGTTCCTCCACCACCTCACGAGTTTTACTTGAATACACGTGTACGACGAGACCCAACCGACGCATGTCCTTTAACAGGCTCTTCTCTTCGTCGTCGTCAAAAATTTCAACGCATTTTATGCGTTCTACCGAAGACTCCAATGGAACTTCCAGTCGCGACGACACCATAGAAGCAAAGTCTCCTTTAGAACAATCTCTACAATCGTATAACGCGATGGTCCGGAGCTTGGGAGCTAGACATGTTCTCGCCTCCCCACCGACGAATGTCATTCGTTGGAAGAATAGACTGCCCGCTGGCCTTGAATAGCCATAGGACTGGACCGTAAGCTCATCAAGGGAATCCCGCGTTTGCTCCAGACACTCGATGAGCTCTGTTTCGCGTAAATTTACAAAGTGGAAGTGCAGCTTTTTCAAGGCGCATTTGGAGCGGCTCAAAAGTGCTAGAAAGGAGCTCTGGACCCAACTCGAGGACGCGAATGAATTAAACTTGATTTCATGCAACGCAGGAAGCTCGAGATGGTCAAGAAGAATCGCGAATTCATGTGTCGCTAGGGAGAGATATGTGAGGTGGGGTAGGCGAATTGAGTAGGGTCTAGGAGGGATTAATCCTATTATTGAATCGAAAGTGGCACGCTCCAGGTTGTGTGCTTGAGCCAATATATCCAGGGTATCGGATGTCAATAAGCCTGCCTTCATAGTCAATGTCGTTAATTGGCACCAAGGAATCTTTATGACATCAATCGGCCGAAAGTAATCGTTCCCCCTGCATGTCAACGATCGAAGTTGAGATGACGAACACAAAAATCTTCCCAACCGTTCTGTGTCGTCAGAGCTCGAATCATTGACGTCTATGTCGACGGATTCCAGATAGGGCGCAGGCTGGCGCAGTGATTTGAGAACGAAGGTGAGGGACGAACCCAACACCCACAGTCGGGCACGCTTCCATCGCTGAGAATGCGAGCATATCAACTCTACAATTTTTTTGAAGTGCAAGTGCGGCTCTCTGCCGGCAATATCGTCACTATTGTCGACCGAGATAGAGAGGGTCGAATCGCACGAGCGCGAGATCCATAACTGTAATAGTTCAAGTGAGGATTTACTCCGAACCGACAAGGAGGACCACAGGCTGGGCGTTGAAATAGCGAGCACCCTCCATGCTCTGCATATTTGCGAGACGAGCAAAGGTGCAGTTTTGGATGATGGCACGATCCAAAACTTATCTGGTAAACAGTACTCGAAAACCATTGTTAGTAATTCTGGTGGAATAGCTTTCATCACTAGTTAGCTATGGTTACATTGAAAGCGAATCACAGCTTTACCTCTGCTGCTTTCGAAAACCCATCCATCATCCATGTTGGCAGGAGGTAGGCTATCAGCTACAAGCGCTTAATTGTGGGCGGTTGTTATGTCCAAGTCACTGGTATGGTTTGGGTACTAAGATAATCGAAGGCGATGAGAATAAACTAGTTGTGACGGTAAACGAGCGGCCGAATAGATATCTGATTATCGTGATATAGAGTACAGTTCAATTTACTTTCGGTACATACGATGTTGATAAATAAGTTTCGTTCTAAATGATTAGAGTTCAAGATGAGCGTGCTCAATATAAGTCCGATTGTGCTGGTATCGGCCATGACGACGGCGAAGCACCTGTTGCAGTCTTACTACTACCATTAGTAGCTCATCTGAGGTAACATCCAACTTGGCGGCGAGAACAATCCAGCGAGAATGGCCCCATCGTACTGTGGTGGACTCTCTCCGTTCCGTACCCGGTTCCTCCACTCCCAGACAGGGAATGTTCTTGGATCGGCTATCCATTTCTCGAATGCTGTACTCTGCTCCGGACGCCTTTTCACGCGTATATCGCGCACCTGCTCGATCCACGCCGTGAACTGCTCATGGTCCCCTAAGGCACCATAGCACATTGCGATGATGTCAAGGTGTTTCTCGCGCCCGAGCCCCTCGAGCCCTTCCTTAGTGATGAGGTCTAGGGCTCTTCTGTGAGCACGAATCAGGAGGTCGTCCGGGAAGGCTAGGTCAAAACACCATTCTTCGAACGAGGGAAATTGTTCCTTGAATTCGAACAGTAGTTGCCGATGATCATCACTAGCTCGCACATCCTTGTCCGCTATATTGCAGCGGTGGCATTTACAGTTAAAATTGTACAAACTTTGTAGTTGTGCACGTCGCTCGCGTCGTGGCTGGTCAAGCGGTACATAATGTACGGTGATTTGCTCTCCAGATTTCAAAGGCCGTACAGCTTCCAGATAAAGTGTCAACGTGTGGGCGTTCCATCTAAGGGCGGCATTTGGTGAACAGCTGGATATGGGATCAGTCAAGGAGTCGTCATTGTTAGCAGAGGTAATTACCTATGGTTACACCGACTAGTCGTTAGAAATATCCCGCGATACATGGCCGAATCTGGTCCGGGAGGTTCTTGAAGCATCAGTTCTATTGGTATCGCGTTGGTTCTGACGATCCCTTCTATTTTGCCGCATTCGAACGGTACACAGTTCGCGAGTTTCATAAATTCTTGACGAGTTTCCGTTGGTATTTTAGCAAGTATGGTCACCAAGTCCGATGCCGCTTTAAGCTTCTTCAGATCAGCGGGTAGGATAACCAACGGGCGTTCAACCAGAATTGTCTCCCCGGCTTGGATGGGCTGTGTAGCAACAAGACCGTATCCCATTTCAGCCGTATGTTCCATCTTAAATAGACTTTGAAGCTCCTGTAGTTCCGCCGTGGTCGGAAATATATAATCTTTCATTGGGTCCAGCAACGCAATGCCTTTGAATGTGCCAATATTGAACAGCTGGATTGAGCAGAATCCAGATTCTGGCATGGCACCATCATCTATGGAAGCCTCCAGGGCTATGTCATCAGTCTGAGCTCGAGTATGTTCCTGCTCTTCGCTTCCTTGGTTATCCAATGAGTAACACTTTGTGGGAGCCCCTACGCTTGCCTGCCTGGTCACTGGTGACTCGGGTTGATAACTAGCTGAATCCTTCCCTTTGAGCCTATAGTCCGGCGTACAAAGAAAGTCAGGGGGGTTCAAGTCGGATGTAACTGAGTTGCCAATGTTCGAGCGCCGAAGAGGCGCTCCCGGAATGGTTTCCTCCGCAGAAGGCAGAGCCTTGGTCGCTTGACTTCCGGGTCCAAACGGTGGATTGTGAATGGCATCAGACCGCTGTCGGGGGGTATGCTTTGTTGCGTTGATGAGAGTGTTCTCTTTGGACTCGCTGGATAAGGTCAAGTCACGTCTCGTAGTGTGTGTATCTGTGAAGTGTGTTTTTGAACGGCTGCGGTTATGGAACATAGGTTGGGTGGTGGAGAAGGGGAGCAAGCGTATTTATACGGCGGAGGCTCAGTACGGTCAAAGCGCTGTGGTTCATGGTCAATCTGAATAGGCCACAGACGACGACGACCTCGTGTGGCCATTGTCTATCGAATATGGTGAACGTACGTCCACATACAACGATGATAGTGGCCCTACCTTTTCATGTATCGGTCGCCATCCCGAAGGATCGTGTATTAGAGCAGAATCGTAGACCAAATGCAATAGCGGAAGACAACATTACATAAATAGATATTATACCATTGGCAAGATAGGCGCAACAAAGCGACGACAGCAAGTGTGTTATACGAATACAGACTGGAGGAGGGCTTGCGTGGAGACAAAATCAGCTAGCGCTACAAATGTGGGGATTACGAAGAATCGTACCAGTTACACTACAAGCAACGAGTGGATAATTGTCCAATATCAGACCCAAGATATTCATAGTCCCATTCTTTCCTTTAGCGTCCGATCCCCGCCGTGAGAATGGCGATGCGCATTGCGATCATTCTTTCGACTTGATTGAGCTGCACCCCCGCCACTAGGCCTGTTTCCACTTAAGTTACCGTTTCGTTTAGGTACTTTAGGTCTCTCCCTCTCCCTTTCCCGCCCCCTCTCCCTCTCCCTGTCCTTGTCTTCATCACCGTCTCTCTCTTCATCCTTATCCCTATGACTTCGCTCTCTAGTACCCCTCTCATCACGATCATAATCGCGTGATTGGCCCATGGAAGACCGTGGACGCGCTCGAGAATCCCCATCAACGTCCATTCTCGAGGTAGATCGATGCTTTCCACGGGGTTCTATATGTGACCGTGGGGACCGTCCCCTGGACTCGTTCTTGCGATAAGGCCGCTGCGGAGGGGCTGATGAATTACCACGATAAGCAGCCGGAAATTGTTGAGCATCGGATAGGCGGGGTCTTTTGTGTCCTTTGGGACCTGTCGGGGGA
Source organism: Pleurotus tuber-regium (assembly GCA_014058305.1). Classification (NCBI taxonomy): domain Eukaryota; kingdom Fungi; phylum Basidiomycota; class Agaricomycetes; order Agaricales; family Pleurotaceae; genus Pleurotus; species Pleurotus tuber-regium. The sequence goes on from JACFYU010000024.1 coordinate 1,622,199, forward strand.
GGCTTGGTGAAGTTGCGCCCATTACCATTGCCAGCGGCGTATGATTGGGTCCCTGAGTTGATATGATGCAAGTTTGCCTCTATATGCATATTGGATCTCAAGGAGACGAAGGCCTCTCGCGATTTGTCTAGTTCCTGACTATGTGTGATGACTCCGTCAATGCAGCGGACACTAAAGACGTATCGTAGTGCCCACCTAAGTGCTGAAACTATTTGATGGGATTCTAAACAGCCTTCATCAAGAATATGGTTTCAGAATTGCTGCAAACGACGCACCCTGGAGCGCCTTCTCGAGACGGACAACGCTTGTACGAAGAACACGAACCTCCTCGACCAACTTTCCTGTCTCAGAGTACCTGAGGGCCTGGTATAGTTCTTCGTTTTCCTCCTGCAACGATTTGATTTTCTGCGTCAATGCAGCGGTTACAGTGGACGAGCTGGACGATGTATGGCTGCTTCTTGAAGAGATATCCTGAAGATGAGGTAATAATATGGAAACAAAGGCGGGTGGTAGAGTAATGAGATCGGTGGTTGAAGGTCCCGGTTGTGTCACCAGGTACTGTCGCAAGCGATTTATTTCGTCCTATGGGATGTCAAACGAGCACATTCGTCAGTAACTCACTTGTATTGCATGCAAGCAGTGGTTCTTACGCTTAGTTCTGCGACTTGGACATCTCTCTGTCGTAATGATGCCTCCAGCTCCAGCTCTCGCGACGTTGGAGGATCCATCGAAGGGACGACAGAGGTGGAACAACAGTCGTGGTAACTGGAGAACACCGCTCGATGATGGCGTCTTCGACAAGCGCCGAGGTATACTGTTAGGTTCGAATGGGCGCTCAATCAAACTTACTTCGCTTTCCATTGTCCAAACATTGCGAGATGAATTGCTCGTTATGTTACAGGCAAACGCAGATACCAGAAGTCCATTTGAGATATTCTACAGGCCAAAAAAGTCCAATTCTAGTAATGTCCATTCCTTCAAGGTTCTATTCTCTCATGCAGGCTTCCCTAGTTGTATGATTTCTCCCAGTCATCGACGTTAACAAACGCACTCTCTTCTGTGATCGCACATCTTGGCGCCACATATCCTTTTCGCGCTCCTTCGCCACGCCCGAACGCTATGCATAAATCGCGACTAAAGGTTTGTCAAGTCCCTCATTGTCTTGAGCGTAGCATTCCACATTAAGTCCAGAAGGACAAGTGGGATCGGACGCAGGGTTCAGTTGCTACCTAAGTATCATCTTCCCTTGGACGATAGAGCGTGCACATAAGAACAAGCCCCTACATCCGCCCTAGAAGCTGCGAGAGCTTGCTAGATGGTTTCCGGTTTGCCTTAGCAGACGTCTGAGAGCAAACATTGGCTCGGTTGGATGGGCGGAGAACCTGGCGAAGGTCCTCGTACTGGACAAACGTCTCTCGAGGAGAGTAGGAGGACTGGAAGATAGAAAATGAATGAGGAGACGACGTGGCCTCGGGCAGCAGAGCGAGACGTCTGTTATACCCGTAAGACATGTCGACGAGAATGAGAGAGAATGAAAATTTGGTGAGAGACGACTCTAAAGTGGGGCGGATTGGTGAGCAGCTCAGCTGTTGCTGGATCAATTTCTCGACATAGGGGGTTTTATACCGCAAAACACGAGGCATGCTACCGACGGATTTTGGACACCAATCCGCGACCAAAGGTCGAGGGGAGAAGTCCTTTTTTCCCTATATAGAAAGTGTTTGGTAGTGGACCTACATTCTCAAATAGCTCAGTTGAATGTATCTAAGCAACCATTGAAAGGCATGGCAACAAAATGGCGTTGAATGCGAATCGTTAGTGTGAAGGATGAAGAATGAACTCTATGAACAATGTCACTTACAGCCAGAACGAGGTTGAGAGCCAAAGTTTGCACATGTTCTTTGTGTTTGCTATGACGATGTATGCAAATAGAGCCAAACCAAGTCAAGCGTCCTCCCCATCGAATGCATCCTGGGGGACCTGGCCTTGCATCTGGGTGAGAGCCCCAGAGAGGATATACACGAATGGTGCTGATTTGGCTGGCGGCGGGGTGGACTGGTATCCTATCTGAAGTGCACATCTTGGACAATGGAATCTATATTGGCGCTCATGGCCACCTTTTCTATAATCAATAGGAGGGTTATTGCTCAAGAAAAAAGCCATTTGTCTGGGCAACAGTACCTTTCCAACAGGATGGGGTCTGCGTATTTTGCGTTGAGTTTGAATACTCGAGCCTTTCCAGCCTCGCTATCTTGAGAGCGGATTATGATGGCTCTATCGGTCTGACGGCGGGGGAGGCTGGAGAGCGACTTGTCGATGACGAGCTAGTAGCGACCTGAGTTGCCGGAAGACCCACAACATCGGGAAGCTGAAACGTACGATGAATTCGCCACATATGCAATCTGTGATATCGACGCGGTTTAGTTCAGGTGTGGCGAACTGGAAGCCTTAGAGACACCAACAATAAACGCGTAAGGCCGCCGCCGAAGAAGCGGTGGGGTGCGCTTGTGAAAGACATCATAGAATACTTGGCTGCATGCATAACGGGAACAGCCTACCATCTGTGGACGCTGAGACGGCTGAACGTGAGACTACTTTGGGCATCGTGTGGCGTCGTATGTAGAGGGTGAAGAACCAACTCGACTAATCTCGAAAAAGGTGAGCAGTAGTAGCAGTCCTGGTCCTATCACTGCGTCGAGGTGAAGTCAATCACTGCGGTCTACACGTGTTGACGGTAGTGTGACTGATGGTCAATTGGTCAAGAGCGCCTGTCATCAATAGGAAACTCGTCACTCAGTTTACTATCCCCGCGAGCAGCGATTCCTTTCAGCGCAATCAACTTGCCATTTCTCACCTCATATGGCTGAAAAGGATGCTACCGTAAGGTTACGCAGAGCCGTTAAAGGTGCGCTCATTCCTGCAGTCGCCCATTCAATAAGACTGATCTACTGCGTATGTTATGCGTGGACGACAGAAAATAATTTATTTCTTGTGAAGAGGCTTATACAAAGGACGGATATGAGAAATCCGGATCCCTCTACGCGACGTTATACCTCTCTTGCTTGGGCAGCTGTGCTGGGCCATGAGGAAACCTTTGAATTCTTGTTAAGTGCTGGCCATGATGACGAGGAGTTGAGCCGGGTGTGTACTTCCAGTTGTCAAAGAGTGTCATAAGGAACTGATTGCTTTGGTCTAGGACTCTGAGAACAACACGATTCTTATGCTGCTCGCAGACTATAGGCCCCCAGCGCAGAACCCCTACTCAGGAAGATCTTCAAATTCCGAGGACCTCCTTGGAGCAGCTCTACGGATGGCTCGAATGTATTATGATCGCTACACTCATATTTTGGATTGGTCTAATAGCCACGGAAAGACGGCTCTGCATATTGCTGCTCTCAAGGGAAACGAAGAACTAGTCCGAGTATGTTCTTTCTCATCCTCCCATCTAAAACTTGATACATTGGCTTATAGATGTTTTGTGACCTGGGAGCTGATATCGACTTGTCTGACAACAAAGGCAACACACCACTGCATTAGTGAGCGGTCTCCTCATGTGCCGCTATTCTTGACTGATCACGGAGGCAGTGCAAGTTCATGGGGACACATACCTGTGCGTTTTGTTGGAGAAGATTTCTCCATCTCCTTTACTCAAGTTGATCTATAGGTGGTACAACTTCTAATCGAAAGAGGCTGTCAATTTGCCGCGCGTAACAATGAGGGCTTCACTGCATCCGATTACGCTTATTCGTGAGGCCTTCCCTAATTCATAGAGTAGACCAGATCACTGATCATCGATATCTGTCATCTTATAGACTTAGCACTCGTGACACCTTACAAGACACGGCTCGCTCACAGTTTGAACATAACAAGAAGCTTCGCCGTGCCGTTTTCGCGCAGGCTGCTGCCAAGGGACACGAATGGGGAGGAGACCCTCTAAGTATGGCTTCATCCAAAACATTAGACTCTCTACCTGTACCTCCACGCATGCGTAGCGGGTCTGGAACGAGTCGTACCACTGCCACGTCCGATAGTGGAGATTTAGATGGTATGAATGGGTTTCTGCACCACAGCCAATCATCCCTCTCTTCTTCACCGCCGCAACAATCGAGTTCAAGCTTTATTCATTCATCTCGGAGTCACTCTCATTCGCCTAATTTATCCTCTGCCAGCAGTGCGAGCACCTTTTCTGCCCTTTCTCCTATGCCTCCCAATTCATCTATGCTTAATCCATCAACTCTCGCTTCTGCCCTATCCCCAGTTGCCACGAGAATGCGAGAACGCGATGCAAGCGCGATGGAAAGGTACATGCGCAGGAACCGAAGTGGGAGTCAAGGCACTTCGTCTGATAATAAATCTCAAAATGGCTCCATAGCAGCCTCGACGAGTGGCGATGATTTCTCACTGACTCCTCTGCCTGGTCCGATCACCGGTTCCGTGGCGACTCGTAGAATCTTGCGACCCTCTATGTCTGCTGCCCAACTACGACCTACTCCAGGGTCCCGTTCGGAGATGGCAGAACCAGAGCTTCGCAACAGATCGGGAACTAATCCCTCTACCACAAGACCCGCGCTTTCACCCATCCCCATACTCACTAGATCGTCCTCCACTTCTAACTCGCCTCATATATTGAATAGTGCAACTGGGAGCGTCTTCGACGAGCCGGATAGATATACGGGACCGCCAATTCAGTACGCACAGTTTCCAGAACCTCCCGCGTCATCCGAGACGACACCGACTACGGGACGTCGGCTAGGCTTTCACCATTTATTAACAAAACCTCTTCCCTCTGACCCTCCCAATGTCTCGGTTCATCGGCGAGGGTTGTCTGCGACAGCCGTTCGTAATGGTTGACTCGCGATTCGTTTGGACTGTTGTACCACACATTTGTTGTATTGTGCATTATATTGTGTAGCGTCTTGGTTTTCGCTGATTATCGTTATTTATGTATTTTATACGCCCTTCCCTTTGGTCTGTTCGGCTGTATACATCCCAAGTATTTAAGTAGATGGAATATGTAGAATGACAATGAATGTGGGAAAGATGCCGCACACCCTGCACGTGCAGTGAAAGAGCAGAATTCAGAGAAGTGCCATGGACCGTCATACACAAGTCCTTAAATAAGGAATGCTCAGCTTGATTCATCCTTCCTGACCTCTTCAGGCGATACACTTCAGAAACATGATGCCCCCAATTGCTGACGGTAGTGACCCAGATCCTACCACCCAAATCCCTTGGCCAACCGCTCGCTCCAGGAATCCAGATACTTCCGATGACGGCGCTCAAGCGGCCCAACGTCGGCAGCGCACAGCTCACCTCGAAGACGCGGCAAAGAGAGTTCCCTCTAGATCACCAGTGGGGAAGCGCCGCCTCACGACATGGAATTTAATCACTTTAAGTGTGTCCATGGCTGGTGCACAGATCGCTTGGACCGTGGAGCTTGGGTGCGTTAGAGACCGTAAGAAGCAGTACTGACCAAGTCACTCACTCTAATGGATTTATAGCTACGGGAATCCGTTCCTGCTACGCCTTGGGCTTTCCGAGCAACTCACCTCTCTCGTGTGGTTAGCTGGTCCCATAAGTGGCCTGATAGCTCAACCTCTTATAGGTGCGCGACTTCTGCTCTCGAATTGCTATTGGCCGAGTTGACCTGCTTATTATTCAGGGGCAATATCCGATTCTTCGCCATCTAAGTATCGAAGGCGTTACTGGATCATGTTGTCTACAATTGTCTTGGTTATCTCAACGTTCACCCTTGCCTACTGCGAGAATTTTGCCGCATTTTTTGTGGATCTCTTTGGTATTGGAGACGGAAGTTGGGACGAACGAAGGAACAAGAGGGTCTGTCATACCGCTGACTTGTCGGTTCATATGTCTCAACATTGCTCCAGGTCAATAGCACGGCAATCGGAATTGCTGTGATTTCCTTCTACCTATTGGACTTCGCTCTCAATGCATTGCAGGCTTCCCTCAGAAATTTGCTTTTAGATGTCACCCCTCCATCTCAACTTAATGCTGGAAATGCTTGGCATGGAAGGATGACTCACGCTGGTAACATTATCGGATATGGCTTCGGTAGGCACATTCTCGAGGATACTTCATGCTTTATGCTGATCTCCGCCGAAGGGTTCCTTCCCCTGGCTAAGCTTCCCATAATCCGCCTCCTTGGTGGCGACCAATTCCGCAAGTTTTGTCTCGTCAGCCTTACCTTGCTCATCGCCACTGTCGTGACCACTTGTGTATCTCATGAGGAGGAAGAACGCCCACAGTCCTATAAATCATCTGAGAGGTATTTAGAATATATTCTTCTCCCCTAGTTCAACAACTGATACCACGCCAGTAAACTGTCTGATTTGTTGACCAACATCTACAATGCAGTAGTCAATCTCCCCAAGCAGATTCGACGTGTATGCTTTGTGCAAATTTTTGCTTTCATGGGCTGGTATGTACGTTCTTATGCCGTTTTTTCCGAGCTCACACTTCTCCAATACAGGTTTCCATTCTTGTTTTACGCGTTGAGTATAGTATCTTTTTACCTTTTCAGTGTTGTTAACCTCGTCTTTATAGGACAACGTATGTTGGACAAATAATGGCCTATGAACTGAATAAAGAGCCGGACCCCGAGGTTGCTACTCGGCAGGGAGAGCTCGCTCTGCTTCTCTTCAGTATTGGTACGATAATCCCATGCTGGGTCGCACTGTTCCTAACCATTTGCCTCAGTTTCTGTTATTGCCGGCACCCTTTTGCCTCACTTCGCGAATCGTGATCGTCGTCTGATGTCACACAAAGGTGACGTTGACGAGGACGCCGAAATTACGCGCATCAGAAATACTGTTAGGGAGTGGCGTGCGGAGGCTGCTCGCAAGGGCCAGCCACTACGCCTTCCTGTGATGCCATTCCTTCTACGAAACATATGGACAGGTGCATTGATACTTTTCTCCTTACTCACCTTCTCGACCTTCTTCATCACGACGGTCCTACAGGCAAGAAATTTCATATGACGCCTGATTACTCGATTCTGATCTTTTGTCAGGCTACCATTATGATCAGTCTTATCGGCATCTGTTGGTCGGTAGCTTGCTGGGTTCCCTTCGCAATCATCATGGAGGTATGAGTCTAGTACTTCGCAACAATGACACAAGTGCTCACTCACATGATACATAGTTATTAAAGGATCTTCCTTCTTCTCGTCCCGCACGCCCTGAGCACACTCGCACACTATCTACACCCGGATTTCCCCGTAGAGGAAGCGACAACGAACGAACGCCTCTGGTCAGGAGTCGCTCATATGATGAATATGACGCAAACCAAGATGCCTCTGCCGTTGCTCCTGTAGCCGGAGGCACTGTTCTAGGCATCCACAACCTCGCCATCGTGATGCCGCAGTTTATCGTGAGCAATCAAAGTTCAACGAAGTACAGTTTCATCGATTCAGCCTTTCTTGTTATAGATTGCTTTGGTGGCCAGTGTCATCTTCCATTCCGTGGATGGTAATATCGACAATGACCCGACCAACCATGATACGTACTTGCATCGCAATGGCGTAGCATGGGTCTTGCGTTTTGGCGGTCTCTGTACACTCTTCGGAGCGATGTTTGCCCGGATGGTACCGCCGACTCCTACCGAGAGAGCCATGCGGAGAAGATTGGGTGAAATGTTGGTTCTCGGGCAAGATCTCAGTCCGTGATCACTTTTTGGTGTTCTTTCTCTGTACCATTTGTCGCTTGCTATGGTCTGTCTTGGTTATGTTGTATTCGTAGGCACTCACATATAATACAAATTTGTTACGTTTTGGATTTTTTTTTGATGTGTATAAATTCATATCTCAGATTTAGAAGATGTCACTACTAGATGGTCTCTTTATACTCCCATTATGCATATAGCGATGTCCCAGTTGTCATCCTTTGATGTAGAAATTGAACTACAGGGAATGTAGGTATCACTGCACTTTAACCCGGCACTCTGCAGTATTTTGAATACTAAGCCGTGATGAGTAAACTGATATTATGTGGTTTTGAGATGCACCTACCGTTTGTCGGTCTATTTGGAATGTAGAATATTCGCGCCGACAATGCTTGAATCCACAAGGAGCCAAGTACGTTCTTGACTTGGACTGTGTCAGGAGATGACAGTTGTGCTGGTGCACAGATTCAATGCCAAATGCCCAGTTAGATCATACAAACTTACTTTGGCCACGGGCACAGATCAAGAGGAATGGCGCGGAAACGGATTCATTTCGGAAATAAGACACTTCCCAGTGCCAACTACTACTTTCTTCACCCAGATTACCTGCTTTCTAGATGCATCAGGTATCATAAGGTTTTGAAGCCGAGAAACGCACCCTCTTCATATTCAGGCTCTTCTAACTCGGTGGATATCTCGCCGTCCTCATCCATGGTAGTAAAACGGCCAGTGTGGTAGAGGACTTGTTTCTCCACAAGCGCGCCCTTTGGCAGAGCCTTGACCACGACGAATAGGGTCGGCACAGTCTATAAAGTATTGGCTTACATACCCAAAGATGGATGGTAGGCTTTTACCTTGTGTAAGAGGTCATGCCCGGACTTTACTAGAGGAAGATGATCGGCTTCTACCAGCCAATAAATGATGGATTGCGGATGGCCCTCCCAGCTGGAATTATCGCGTAAGGCATTGATAACTCTCTTGACATGTTGACAAGAGAGCGCGAACTCCATTGCTAATAAGGGAGGAGTGGGCAATGTAAGACTTGCGGGAATTAGACCTATCTGGCCGGAGACAAATATATGCTGGTCTGCCTACATATTGTGCGAGAACGTATGCATGATTAGACCATCCCTTCTACGAAAAATGCACTTACAACGATGGCCTGAGAGTAGGGGCCAATATTAGCAGGAGCCCAATAGCTTAAACCTTGAACGTGTAACGCTGTCCTGTCTGCCGCTGTAGTTTCTTTGAATGCTGTGCATTCAAGCCTCACTCGAGCGGGCGATGGTAGATCCACAGCAACACAAGCCCTCGATGGCGGACTGATGCCAAAATATGACCCATATATGGCGTTGACTCGTGTAAAGAGGTCCATGGAGGAAAGGAAGATGTTGACATTTGAGCAATGACTGAGATCAAGAAAGTACTCCGATAGCTTCTCTGGGATTAGGGGTAATTATGACATGGTAGCCGGCGGTGAGTTGAAGGAATACCTTGAAGTAGCTCAAAACATTGTCTGACTTCGTCTTCAATTGAGATCTCTGGGCCCGGGGAGGGTACTTGTATGTTCGAGACGGAAATCCAAGAATTCTTGATATTTGTAGTTACACCTCCTTGGTGTGGTTCGTTTGAAGCCGCCGCTCCGGCTGTGACAGGAACAGTATTCGATGGGGTCAAAGAGCCTAACACTTGTCTCTCCAGGTCTTCCTTTATGGCGGCAAGTTTGTATTGCAACAACGGCGGTATCTCCAAGTTAAAGTCAGTGTGGACTGCTTTATCTTCCAAGCTTGCAGCCTTTATACGAAGATATGCAACAGTAGCGAAATCGTTATCCGAATGGATGACGGTTTCTGTTTCCGTTCTATCTAATTGGGTCAGCTATAATGAGTAGATGTTCGCATTGTTCTTACGGGACTATCCGTTGTTTGAAAAGTGGGCAATCGAGAGTGAGTGTCTCGTACTCGCCTCCCTCGCCACAGACGTGCGAACCATACAGGTCATTCTACATGATCACACCGTAAGCAGGTGGTGAATATTTTGTATGGGGGACAAACCAGCCTGATAAGCGTAGGCTGCATCTGCGCAAGAGTCTTGCCTAAGTGATCGGGCTTCAGCCCGATACCGGCTACCTTGATCAAGATAGCCTCCATGCCAGATTCCACCATTTCGGACAATAGCTCGCTCTGATCTCTTTGCCAGAGATAGCAGAGAGGTGTCAAGCCAAGGCGCCGGCACCTTTTACAAATTATAACACCACCAGCCTACAGTGAGCTAGGAGAATAAGGAGCAAGGGTACACTTACACATGCTCGACCCGCACCCTTTGATAGTTTGAAAGTATCGCGCCTACGGATACACCTTGTGCATCCGGGTGCGCAGCCTGACAACGAATAACCGGTCAATCACCACGACGACTGAAGGTCAGGATTATCCAAGCATCACTTTAACAGTTGAAAGTAGGTCATAGAGATCTTCAGTTTCGTCTCCGTTTATTGCGTTCAACGCTCTAGTTTTTCGCGCCCCATATTCCAGGCCTTGTTCCACAGCGGAGCCTGATATGACCTTCCGATACAAAGGTACGTCCAATGCTCTAGCCACATATTCGATCGCATCTTGCCCTACAGTTTGGTACATAAACGAGTCTAGTTCATCTAAATAACAAAGATGTGGATGATAGGCGATCGGAGAGCTATCCAGAATGCAATAAACCTACCTTTGCCCGGGCCAGGTCCAAGCGAAGCTGCAGCTACTAGTTCGTGACCATTCTTGTGACAATGAAGCAAGTTGAAGCAGCTATCCTTCCCTCCACTCAGTAACGCGATATACTTCATCCTTGCGGTAAGAGATTAACCTGGTAAATCCATGCGTGTTGGGATAATCTGAGTGACGAGACTGATAAGATAACCACGTGGTTTGACGATGAATAGATCGGATTGAATTCGGTGCACTAACACGATTGCTAGATCGCGTCCAACTCTGACTCGGTAGCACTCATTTCTTAACACCCACAATGCCCACCGTAGCAGTTGACAAAGCTGATCTTTGGCAACGATTAGGTCAAGAATACTGTAGGCCTGAGTTTGCCTCTTCTAACTGTGTCATTGATCTGAAAACTTGTCTCAGCATCTGAGGAATTCGACAAATTATTGTTTGAGTATGGCTTAGAATTGGATGAAGATGTACTTCTCTGGCTTGACTTATCAACTCCATGCTAACTCATGTGCACAGACAACAGAAGAAGTAGAGGCAGCCATCAAGAAGGGCCTCCCAGCGGAGCGACCAGTGAGTTGCAAAACCAATTGGAACGTTCAAATATTGCAGGCTCAGCATTCCATAGCAATTGAAAATCGAGGTACCGGCAAACAGGCTCGTAAAACTCCTGCTGACTTCTATCCGTCGTGCTTATCCGATCCTTAGATATGACCTTTTGTGTATAGAGGGGCTCGCACGAGCGCTTAATGTCTTCCTGAAGAAATCCTCAGCACCAAAGTATAAACTTGTCTATCCTCCTGGGGGAGAGGCAGATCTACTAACTGTCACAGTTAGCCCAGAGGTATGTGAGAAACCACTCTATTTGATCTGATTACCCACAGACACTTCGCAGACGAAGAAAATCCGACCACTATTCGCTTGCGCCATCTTACGGAACGTCAAATTCACTCAAGAATCATATCAGTCTTTCATAGAACTTCAAGACAAGTTGCATCAGAATATTTGCAAGAAGCGTCAACTAGTTGCCATTGGCACCCATGATCTCGACACGGTGACACGGCCATTCAGATATGAAGCAAGGCCGCCGAAAACCATCAAATTCGCGCCACTAGGCAAGGACATGGAATATACAGCCGAAGAGCTAATGTCAGTATATGAGGTAAATATACCATTTAAGCTTTTCGGGACATCGCTCATAGGCATTTCTTGATAGTCCGAAAAACACCTCGCACGATATCTTCATATCATCCGCGACTCTCCTGTGTATCCTATCATCTACGATGCGCAAGATCGTGTCTTATCTATGCCTCCAATTATCAACTCAGAACACAGTAAAATCACGCTGAACACGAAAAATGTGTTCATTGACGTTACAGCGACTGATCAGACTAAGCTTGACATTGTCGTGAACATGGTGGCTACTATGTTCGCAGAATACTGTGCAGAGCCTTTCACGTACGTCCTTGCTAACCAAACGACCCTGGCGGATGCACCTCTCATTGTATATCTTTAGCATTGAGCCAGTGAAAGTTGTCTTCCCTGACGGTCTAATACGTATAACGCCTGACATTTCAACAAGAGTTATGCCTGCTCACGCATCGTATATCAACTCTTGTACCGGCCTATCTCTAACCGCCGAGCAAGTCAAGACGCTGCTTGAACGCATGTCTTTACCTTCTACCATTTCTCCGAACGATCCGGACGAGCTACTGGTCGAGATACCGCCTACACGACCCGACATTCTGCATGAATGCGATATCATGGAGGATGCTGCCATAGGGTACGGCTTCAATAACCTTCCACACAAATTCCCCGCCACGAGTACCGTCGCTCAGCCTCTGGCCATCAGCAAGCTTAGCGATGTAATCCGCATCGAGTGGGCGCTGGCAGGCTGGATCGAAGTATTGCCACTCATCCTTGTACGTATTCCAATATCATCCAATCTCGTAACTTCGCTAACGTAGTCGAATGATCAAGTGTTCACTCGAGGAAAACTTCGCATTCCTCAACCATGCAGACGACGGGAAGACCGCCGTGAAGATAGCAAATCCCAAGACATTAGAATTCCAAGTCGTTCGCACCACACTCATTCCTGGACTCTTAAAGACTATTCGCGAAAACCGATCACACCCCCTTCCCATCAAGATCTTTGAGACCTCTGATGTTGTGTACAAAGACGCCACACGGGAAAGACAAGCGCGTAATGAACGCCATGCGGCCGCGGTGTGGTGTAATAAGACTGCAGGGTTTGAGATAATCCATGGGATGTTGGACAGGGCAATGAAGATGCTGGAAGTCCCCAGAATATCTAGCTCTGACTTCAAAGCTGAGACGGGGTACTATATCAAGGAGACTGACGGTCAGTAATCCCGTTGCGTTTCATGCTTACTGAGATAACGAATATCTCTTTCTATTGGTCCCGGCTGGCGCGGATCGTTATGCAGACCCAATGTATTTCCCCGGTCGGGCAGCGACGATTTACTACCGTGCACCTCCGACGAAGAAAGGCGCCTTGGCGGAGATCAAGCAAGAGATTCAAGCTGTTCTTCACACCAAGCGCGATGCGGCGATTGGCACACTCGGCATCCTTCACCCGACCGTTTTAGAGAAGTTCGAGATAGGGTATCCCTGCTCGGCCCTGGAGTTCAATATTGAGCCGTTCAAGAAGGATATGCAGACGATTTGGACCAACGCAGATTGATTGAGAATTCTGGTGCTGTGAATTGTAGTACAATGATAGAGGTGATACCTAGCTATGATTGCGAGATCTTGAATACGCGAATCCTGGATAGTCTTAGCTCAAGGGTGTCTATACTGATTGGACATTCAGGGTGAACAATAGTTGTCATTGGTCAAATGAACAATCCGAGGGGATCACTGGAGAGTTGAGGCGATTGATAGCTACATTGCATCAACCAATGACCAAGTACGTATACACGTGTTCTAGGTATGATGCAAATCATTGTTCCCTTTTCTCGCCTTCTTCCGGCGGACCTCCGGATACCACTGTAGGAAATTTATTGTCAGGCTCGGCCACGCATAGAAATAATAATGAGAATGCTTACTCAGAGCTACCAGAACAGCCAGGATATACATCCAATATTTCTGGATGAAGGATTTTTCCGGAGGAGGTGTGATGGGTTCTCCGGCTTCACTAAGGGGTGGAGGAGTGCGGAGCTCAGGCCTAAGAAAGGAGAAAAGCGGAGACAATTAATTGTTGATAATAAATGTAGTAATGGCACTCACAGGGGAATCAATCTGGAATGCCGAACGGAAACAGTCGTGTTGAGCGGCTGGATCTTGGCCGCGAGGTTACGAAGCGTAGACGATAACGGTTCTGCATCGGCCTTCTTTTTCTTTGATTTCATATTTAGAAGAGGACACGACCCGTCGTAAGGTACCGGCGAAACGAAGTAATCTACTGCGTGTGGGGGCGCGCCATGTTCCTCAGTAGCGTGCAGAAGCAGCAGTTCAGATTTGGAGTGTTCCAGGTGACACTTGAACGCGAGACTAGTCAGTAACTAAATAGGTCCAGGAAGCGTGGGCTGGACGAATGGCAGAGAGGCATGCCCAGTACAAGCCACTTGAGGCCGAGGCAATGATCCAGAACGCTCACCACTTTGACTGAGGATATAGCCCACTGAGCCTCCGTCGCATCATCGGCGCGCTCGAGGGCAATCTGGTACAGAGTATTTTCTAACTGCAATTGTTCGGCCTGGAGTGCATCTCCAAACTGAGTGAGGGAATCAGAGATTGATTCAGAGGGGTGGAATGTAGCCTGAAGCAGGGAATCAAGGTGGATGGTCCCACGAAGGGTGAAAGGAAGCTGTTGGGCGATTGGATGATAGACACGGTGATACAGGCGCAGTGATGAATGTGCGGCTGCTAGGACTGCGGCCGTAGAGACCAGGAGAACATGGATGAGTATTGAAAGCATACGGGCAACATGATTGGCTAGATGCCTGCCATTGGTCGAAAGCCGATGTTACGTAATATGCAGCTGATTGGACCAGGAGAATGATACAGTCTAGGCCAATCACCAGCGACTGCTTCTGGCCCGTTCTCATTTGTGCTCAAGGCATACTTATGTTGTCTGACACTCGGTCGAGACCTCTCCCTGATACACTTATAGGCGTAGCCATGTCCCAAGGTAAGTTTTTGAAACTCCCCCCCCGTAATCTTCGAATACGTCAATATCCTAAGCCTGCCACAGAGCATTTTGATCTGGCAATGTCCAACTATCCACATTCGATACCAACGCCTCCCTTCTCTCCAAACATGGACCCGATGATCCCTCAGCCCCCCGAAAACGCTCTGCGATCCACTGTCAATCTTCTGGAATCGCTCGTTTCCTTCTATCAGCAAGAGCGCATGTGGGTCTACAGAACAAGAGCAGAGCTTGAGGAAGAGGCCATTCAAGATACCCAACCAAGCGACTGCAGCAGTATCGCTCAGATGCCTGGTCCCATACACACACTGCCTTCGCCGTCATTGTCAGTTACGACTTCGCCGCCGGGGGAAAGTAGTGCTGCAGACGCAATCTCCGTAAAGACAGAATCCCAAGATATATCACGACCATCATCACCATCACAGCCTAACACTCGATGGAATAGGCGAAAACGAGCCTTCAAACTGAGGCTTGATAATTTAGCGCCCAAGAATAAGCGCACGTATGTCGCTCCGCAACCGCTCGATGAAGCGTTGCAACCGAGCGTCCGCATCCTAGAGATGTACGAGAGCATGATGGCTGCGAGGATGGAGAGCTGTCAGCGAATAAACCGCCTCATTAGAGATGCTAATAGGGCAGACCTGCACCTGCGATAACACAGGTAGTATTTTGATCTGTTGCCTACGGGCAGACTCATTCACCTAGGTACTAGGTTGTAGCCACTGCCCTTGTGCGTGATGATATCCCCAATGCTTTCGTAACTGTTTGTAACCATATTTCATCGTTCTATGGTCTGGATCTTGCGTGCGATGCTGATTGGATGGAGGCTTTGTGTCCAGAAATAGTAGTTTCCCCTATGTTTTGTAGATTTGATACCTGCTTGTTTGGAAGTAAAATTGATTGTGTTGTGCTTTCGAGTTCTTTACCTAGAATATAATCAACCACACTATGAATTTTGTGTAGAGGGGGACGAAACGAGAGGAGAGGACGCAGTGGAGTCAACCAATATATTGCCGCCCTGCCGCTGAGAGGTGCTGATTGGCTGGAGCCCCTGGATTTAGTCAGCAGAATCATCAGACTCAGCCCCACACCGCCATCCTTGAGGCAACGTGAGCAGTATCAATCAACTACTATCCTCGTTCGATATTCGATTTCTTCATTTACATTAGGCTCTACTTCTGCTGCAGTTTTCGTTCCTTTTCATGTCCAGGAGCTATGCACCCCTCCCAAATCCCAGGTCAGATCGCGACCCACGCCAGGAGATGGAGGCGGCCTTCGACGATTCGGGCGATGAGGACGACTTTAACGATGCCTCAGAGTCTCATCCATTGAATCCGCAATCGACGTCTCCTGTGACCCACTCATCGACTCAAGGGAATCCACCACTCACTTATTCTCATTCTCATAATGCCACCATTGCAAGACAAGTTCCAGGTACATACGATTTCGAGAACGTCGACTACGACTATCCACCCCCGGGATCCCCTCCTCCACCGTCTGCCTTTGCACAGCCCAATGACATTGGTAACTCCAATGGGCAGATACCTGACTTTGAGCTGGGCGCTGCAAACAAGCCCAGGAGAGCATGGTTCAGACGGACGCTTGCTGCGGCTCTGCCTACATCGGTTGCGCAGCGGTTAGGTATCGTACCTCAGCGACCTACCGGTGCAATTGGTGGAGGAACTAATAACGACGGTGTCTTTGCCAATGTCACGGCGAAGCCAACCGCTCCAAGGCAGGCTCAGGACGGTAAGTTGCCGACCTTTTTCTCCTATAATTCTTTTTGCTCATCCTACCTATCACACTCCGTGAATAGGTGATGATGCATATGCATCTGCAGAGGATGCAAGAGCAGATGCACCGCCGTCATACGCCTCGGCGCAAGCTGATGCAGTGCCACCTTACTGGGAAACTACCGTACATGCACCATTCGCACCAGATTCTATGGGCGAAATGATCATCGACAACCTTCCCACAGGATCTCTATTCTCTTTCCTCTGGAACATGCTTGTCTCTATATCATTCCAATTCGTCGGCTTCTTGCTGACATACCTCCTTCACACCACCCATGCTGCGAGACTTGGTTCGCGAGCAGGTCTTGGGGTTACTCTGATTCAGTATGGGTTTGCATTGCGGAATAGAGCAGGGGATGGGTTTGGAGAAGAGTGGACCGGATGGGACGGGACCAGCCCCACACCTATGCCGACTGGAGAGTACGGATACCGTGGTGGTAACGGTGTGGTGGGCTCGAACTCCACCAGTTTACCTGCGCCAACGGAGGAAGAGCAGGTTACTGCGTTGGTCGCTAACGCTACGACAGAGTGGCTATCATTCTTCTTGATGACAATTGGTACGTGGACTGTTGATTTAACATGGAGCTTCAATCTCATTGAATGTTGAAGGTTGGTTTATCCTATTGACCTCCCTTCTTGGTTTCTGGCGCGTCAAACGTTGGGAACGGGGGATATTAAACTCTCAACGCGATAGTGGCGCGGTTGCGGCTTCTGAGCCGCGCGAATCCCGCTTTCCTCTTTTCCCTTACTTTGGGCGACACTTTGGTCTTAGTGGCTTTGAGCGTGTAGATTTGCTCCGCCGAGGGTTCGGTTTGGGAAGATCAAGGGAGCCGCAAGAGGTCGATGAGGAAGCTGAGGTTGTTGCTGCCTATCAAGCGCGACGAGCAGAGGAAGGCGGTACCCCCAGGTACCCCAGGCATGGTGAGGACGGTAACCGAGAAAATGCCGACGACGATGAGCCGACTGAGCAAGACCTTATGATACCCATCGACCCAAATTCCACTGATAGAGAAAGTTTCTTGCGCTCAGCTATGGAACGAGATCGAAGGCTCCAAGCTGATTTGAGGGAGGCTGGGTTGATATAATGGGGTTGTCAATGTCCATGGACTTATCATTGCATTGTCGGGCTGAGCCATCGATTAATTGACACTAAATGCTTTGCCGGAAGTGTATTGTATCGTATACTTATACCACTCAATTTATTCAGCTAGGAGTGTAATCATTTTGCAATATAAGAGTATCAGTGACACCGAAGTTTACCCGCTGAGACGGCCAGGAGACACACGGAGATGCTTCACGAGCCAACGTGCAATACTAAGGAATGAAAGGTGAGTCAGCTGAAGCCTGGGCTTGATCTCATTCTGCCTGTGGGATATAAAGGGTGTGGGGGATTGTACATCTAGTCGATCAAGCCCTGCTGCATAAAGCCGCTGGGGTTGAAACAGAACTATGTCAAAGATCATCCTTCGCCGCGCAGTGGAGGCAGACGAAGAGTCGTTGACCCGTATCTGTCTTCTCACAGCGCAAGCGGGAGTCAGCGCAGAGCATCTACACAACTACGGCGAACTTCCAGGTTTGGTTTATGCCGTCCCGTATGTCAAACTCCCAACGACGTTTGGGTTCGTCATGGAGGTGGAAGAGACAAAGGATGTAGTGGGATACGTGCTTTCGTCTTCGGATACGCGTCGATACGAACGGGAAGCGTCAGCGACGTGGTGGCCAGCCTTGCAGGCTAGATTTCCGCTACCCACTGGTGACAACGCACATTATACAAAAGACTTGAAGGAAGGAGATAAGAATTATATCGAGCGCATACACAATATGCACACTGCCCCAGACGCCAACATCGTGTTCTCTCCCGCACATCTACACATTGACATCTTGGACGCGTATCAGCGTCAAGGATGGGGACGCAAATTAATCGCTGAAGTGGTGAAGCATTTGGGTGACCAGGGATTGGACGGTGTTTGGGTTGGACTCGATACTAGAAACGATAACGCGAGGAGGTTTTACGCGAGGCTGGGATTCAAAGATATTGAAGGAGCTCCGAATGGAAACATGGGTTTGATGTTTAGTGACTTCAAGTGATACCATTCAGGGGCTTGTCGGGGCTTTTTGACTCCGATTTACTTACTGGTTGAATTCGTTTCCGTTCATTCTTACTCGTCTCTCTGTTACTATGGCTTCGGACAGCAATAACATTTACCATCCTACCCCACGCTCACCTAGCACTGCGAGATTCAATATTCCCTCAAATGACGAGCCCGCCACACCAAGATCGCTCCCGCTGGCCACCACCAGAACAACACCAAGGAGAAGCTCGCTGCGGCTGGAACAACCGTACTCGCCAAATGTCGTAGCATCACCCGCCCAGCAAACGCCCATGATGCGTTACATGACACCGCCGCAATGGCACGTCCCAGTGTTTGATACAGTGCCGCCAAGTCCACAAACAGCCCAACCTCCCCAACAAGATAATCCTTCCAGGCGATTCAGCCAAGTTTCCGCAGGGGCCTCCAGTACATGGCGAAACTCAGATGCTACCATTAATGAACTAGATCCATACAAAAGATACTCATTATCGTCGTATGACCACCCGTACGACATTCCTCCTCCGGAAAACATCTACCAAGGCAGTCCAGCTGTTGATAAGAGTCCTCACCCGCCTCCTGCCAAGCGGTCGGTTAGTTTCAGAAATGACCAACACCCACGATACGATACGAATGACATCCCTGTGGACCCTAATACTGATCGAGCATTCAAACGACGTGGCGTCCTGGCTAATATGCTAGACTTATACGCAATCAACAACGATTTACATGAGGATGGCCGATCTATGAGCCGACAGAATTCAGACGATTGGCCCAGAGCATATACCTCCGCAAGACCTGGATTCCGCCACAGGGACTCGATGGCGTCCGTGATGTCTGCAGGTTCCGAGACAATGGATCCCGATGACCCGCGAGTAACAGGAGTGCAAGCACAGTATCTAGAAGACAGGGAAGATATTGAAAAGAACACGCTTCGTCAAATGGACTATCGGGCTCGTAGAAAACATTTAATGCGCGCCAAAATCGAATTCAATGTCACTTGTAAGCCAGGCAACTGACTTTAATTACTTATGCGCCATCTCAAAGCCCTTTGCAGCTATGATCAATAGGCAAGAATTTTTAATAAAGCTGGCGCGTGCATTGATGACATTCGGGGCTCCCTCCCATCGTATCGAATCCCAACTTGTTGCTGCTGCACGTATCCTCGAAGTCGAAGCCGAATTTATCCATCTTCCTGGCGTTATTATCTGCTCCTTCGGTGATCAAGAAATGGGCTGCTCAGAAACTCACTTTGTCAAATGCGGAGGTTCGCTCTCCCTCGGGGCTCTGCATAAAGTTCATCTCATTTATCGTTCTGTTGTTCACGATGAAATCAGCGCAAAGAAGGCTTCAGGTCAATTAGAGGCTCTGCTACACGCTGGTCCGGTCTATCCTCGATGGTTTCGATGCATATTGGCCTTCTTATTATCAACTTTGATTTGCCCTCTGGCATTTGGCGGTTCTTTCCTAGACATGTGGATCGCCGGTGCATGTGCATTAATTCTGTCCTATCTGCAGCTCTTCATGGCCGGCAAGAGTGTCATTTATGCAAACGTCTTCGAGTATGTCGCTGGTTTGAAGCTTTAATTGTTGGCTAATACAAGAATAGGATTACAATCACTATTTTCATCTCCTTCACTGCGCGAGGCTTAAGCAGTATTCGAAGCCGGATCTTTTGCTATACGGCTATTTCTTCATCCGCAATTATTGGTATCCTGCCTGGATATCTCATTCGTAAGTCGCCTTCTAAAATCTTTTTAATGCCATCTTAGATCTTCCGAAGTCAGTAGTTCTCTAGAACTAGCGTCAAAAAATATCTTATGTGGAAGTGTCAAGATGGTCTATGCCTTGATATATACCCTATTCCTCGGCTTCGGGTTGCAGATTGGCTCGGATTTCTATCTCCTCTTCGACAGGAACATGCGCCGTTCTCTGGATGAAATGGCAGTCAATATTTCAGCTACCGTGACTTTTTCTGGAACCTGGATTTCCGACAATACTACCAATATTGTCCCCGCTATTGGTACATGGCACTTTATCAACAGTGTTCCCCTAGTTGCACACGACATTCGTTCAGGATGCTACCGTCCTCTGGATAGGCCATGGTACCTTCAATCATTTCCATTCTGGACCGCCTTCATCATCGTACCATTATTTTCCATTCTATCGTCTTTGGCCAACCAGCAACCATGGAAAAGCAAGCAACTCCCTGTCATGGTGGTCATCTCATGCGTCAGTTACGCTACAAATAAGGTGGCGAACCATTTCATTTTCAATAGGTCGGATATCGTATCGGCGATTGGTGCTTTTACGGTTGGCGTATTGGGCAATTTCTATTCGAGGAAGATGGGAGGTACGGCGTTTACGTCGATGGTGACTGGTGTGTTGTTCTTGGTGCCAGTAAGTGCTTTCTGCGAGCGACCTGCCTGTTTGTTTTGTCTAATTCCTCGATAGTCAGGTTTATCCCAAGCTGGAGGTATAACAGCCAACGGCAACGGAATAGACATAGGAGGAGCGATGATCGCGGTGACGATTGGTATAACGGTTGGGCTGTTCATGAGTCAGGCATTGGTATATATGTTTGGTACGAGGAAAAATGCCGCAGTCTTTTCTTTCTAGTCTGGGCAAGTTTGTATCTGGGGCACCGTCATATTATTGGACATCTTTTCTACCCATGCAATGGATTAAGAGCGCGGTTGCCTTTGATTGGCAGTGCGTTGGCTGAGGGGCTAGAGTTAAGTAAGGCAAGCATGCCCAGGTGACTGTGTACCCTCTTTATATCGTAAGTGTACAATAGTGTACAACCCATCTATTGTATGCGGTATGCAGTTACAGATCTAGAATCTTACAGCTGGTGAGTTCTCGATTCCCTCGATAGACACTTTGTGCCCAACAAGCGTGCGAATGTTGTTAATACCGTATCTGGGGATTTCATTAGCACGGGGAAGACTGACATGAGGAGACTGACCTGATCATCGTTGGCCGTTCCAAGCTCAAACCCCAGCCGTGGACGCGAACGTCCTTTGGGAATCCCATGGGCTCCAGCATTTCTGGACGGAACATGCCGCTATTGCCAACTTCTACCCAACGGTTTAGCATTGGATGGAATGCAAAGATTTCCAATGATGGCTGTGGATATGATATGATTATGTGGTTGGTAGATGGATAAGCAAAAAATGACGATACCTCCGTATACGGGTTGTAGGCAGGTTTGAACCTGACTTTTTCTATTCCCATCTTGCTGAAGAACACCCTCATGAAACCTATGACAATGACATATGGTAGGATAGCCGAATTTCTTCAAAATGAGGTGTACTGACCGATCAGGTCTGCCAATGTTAAATTACGATCAGCCACCACTCCTTCTACCTGGTGGAACTCAGCCAAGTGTGTAGCATCCATTGTTTCATTCCTGAACACTCGGTCGATACTAAATAGCTTTGCAGGCCGGAAACCATCATCTTTTTGTGGATCACCCTGATCATTGCCAGTAGTCGACGTGGCGCCATGGGTATATTCACCCTCGTCCCCTGGGACCTTCTCCCCGCGGCATTTCGCCGCGAGTTTGTAGAGCATATGGGCTGAGGATGCAGTCGTGTGTGTACGGAGGAGAAGTTTTCTTGATTCCTCTTCTACCCATGGAGCACGGTAACCTGTTGAACCGAACCCGCCGTGTTCGTGGACCTGAGAGACGAGGTTGTAGTAGTCTTTTCTGGGAGGAAGGGATTTGCTGGGATCTGAATTGTTGCTTAACGAGGAAACAAAACTGCAAATGAATATATACCTGATAGGTAGAAAGTATCTTGCATTTCTCTTGCAGGATGTTGTTGCGGCACGAAGAGTGCATCGAAACACCAGAAACCAGACTCGACGAAGGAGGAGGTAGGCATCTCAGCGAAACTGCAATGGAGCTTCAGAGCAGTAAAAATACTCCAAAGATTTAGAACAAACCCCATCTCGAGGAAGATATTTCGTATTTCTTCTCTCACTTTCAAA
The DNA here is from genome assembly GCA_014058305.1 of Pleurotus tuber-regium. Lineage (NCBI taxonomy): Eukaryota > Fungi > Basidiomycota > Agaricomycetes > Agaricales > Pleurotaceae > Pleurotus > Pleurotus tuber-regium. Next base: position 1,644,637 of record JACFYU010000024.1, read on the forward strand.
AGCGGATGGAGAGCGCCGCCGTTAGTGGGAATACCTTCAGCCTCAAAATTGTACTTTTTATATGTGGATGTTTTCCATGATCCTCTGGTACACGAATTGGAGTCAGTATGAGGAATACGAGGAGATGCATTAACCTACGATGTGAGCATCTCTACGGTCAAATCTGTTTCGGGCTTAGCAATAGACGTGCTGAAATTGGGGCCTTTTTTGACAGAGAACCATTGACCCTTTCTGTAGGAGAACATGTAAATAATTGCCATTGACGACCTCTGCGTGACTCACTTCTGAACAATAAGCTTTCGTTTTCGTAGGTCGGCGAGGGTCTTCTCCCCAGCTTTCAAAGTACCAGTGGACTTGATCTCTTGCAGATCCTCTCTTGTCACGTCCTTGATTTCTGGTACCTGATTACAAGTACAGATAGTCAGCCAGCCAAAGGGGAGAGCACTGCACTAACCAATTTAACCAGACCATCACCCTCCTTGCCTATCCAGCCGTTCTTGAATGCTCGGCCTTGGCCAACCTTAGCGGCCTCGTCTCCCACCAGTTTCTTCAGTAAAGGTGGGGTAACTGGATCCCCTTCGCCCTTTAGTGATAATGCTGCCCATACGCGAGCCTCATTTGATCCTTGTTCTACGATCTGGGCACCTTCGGGTGTAGGTACATGAGATATGACTTCGTGAGTCTCATAGCTGATCATCTAGAGTAGAGATTAGACACAGATCGCAAATTTACTATGATCGGGGCACTGACATCTCGACTGGACAAAGAATTGAGTGCTCCGAGAATTGCGATCTGAGCATCATTCGAGATTGCTGGCTGGCTCTCTCCCGGAATGACAAGAGCTCTTGTGTCTATTATCTTTGACTCGGTATTGAGCGTATCGAGTATGAGTTGTTGAAGAGCTTCAGACATGGTTGATGCTATCGTCAAGGCGGTGACTCATACGCACCCAGGCTTCAAGTACTTGTTGAGTCGGAACTTTTTCGTCTCAAACTCGCCTCGGGCCCCTATTCGCGAACGAAACCTAAAATTGGCATGTGTTCATCCTCCTCACACTCCCGGTAATGTCTACCACCGCCTGGCAAGAGGCTTGGGAGAGAGCTCAACCTCGTTTCAAGGAAATATGGGACTCTCTGCGTCATTCGGAATCTCCTAAACCGAGATCTATGCGCGTTGGCCAGCTAGATTCTGAGCTGTTGGACCAAGAGCTTGTCCAACTACTGCAAGAACCATTGAAGTCGGCATTGGCTACAATGAACGTACGTTCTGTATTTGAGTAGATATATATTCTCTAACTTGTCTAGAGTCTTCCCTCAGATCCCGGTTTGAGCCTGAACTGAGTCTAATCATCCAACTCACGCTCTACAAATTGTCAATGTGGAATACTGGGGCGACTTATGGAGCCAAACTACAAGACCTAAAATACGTTATTTCTCCTATGCCCGGGAGGAAACTTGCTCGTTTGTCTTTCGTCTATTTGCTTGCCAACAAGTATGAAATACCATAAGCAGCATCTGGTCTTCCTCGGTACATTCTACTCATCCATGGAACTCTAACTATTATCATACCGTATTTCCATGCGCGTCTTCGCACTCACGCACTGTCAAATGCTTGGCCTGACGCTCCATCATCTGATGTACGGCGAAAATTCTGGGATGTTATAACTTCCTTGGAGTCTCTTCATACTTTGCTTGGTTTGCTGAACTTTGTCGCATTTCTATGGGGCGGTAGGTATGTGCCTTGACAGAAGTCCCTTAGTCAACGCTAAGCTCTGTCAAAGATATCGTGCAATAGCCGATAGAGTTCTGGGAATGAGACTCATCCCCTCACGGCCTCTTGTGAAGCGCGACGTCAGCTACGAGTTTATGAATCGCCAAATGGTCTGGCATGCTTTTACAGTTAGTTCCTATATTGTCAATACGCGCAGTATATTTCTCATCTCCTTTCAGGAATTCCTGCTGTTTCTCCTCCCTCTGATCAACGTCCGCTCCATTCGCAGACGCATAACTCGGCTAATTTCCATTTTGAGTCCGAGCAACCTGTCCTCTCTCCTTCCCTCCAGGCTTGGTCCAACTATTAGGGCAAAAGAAAGTTCTTCACGGCCGAAGGGAAGATACTGGGACATGCCGAAAGACCAATGCGCGATCTGCGCTGAGAATGCATCCTTCAACCTGAACCCATCAGAGCCCGCCAATGCTTTTTCCACACTTGCAGCTAACGTTCCTTCCACGACAACAGCTGCTGATGGTTCTGGGAACGAGCCTCCTGCATTTCCGGTTTACACGCCATACCAAGCATCATGTGGAGATATTTATTGTTACCACTGTATAGCTGAGCGCCTTGTGCGTGCATCGGAGGAAAGTGGGTTGGATGAAGGCGGCTGGGAGTGCATACGGTGCGCAGAGATTGTTAAGAGCGCGGAACGGGTCGTGCCTGAGATAGAAGTCGAAACGACGAGCGAGTACGAATTTAGCAGTGATCTGGATGCTACGGACATGTCAGCATCAGTGGGAAGCTTTACGGGGTCAGGATTATCTGACGACTATTAGTCATTTGAATAACTACCCAGATATCAGCTGCGTGTCTAAGTAACTACTTTGCAAATTATAACAACAGCCGAATGGTAGATACTGGCGTAAGAAATGAGTGGCCTGAGTTGCAATAACAACAAAGCTAGATTAAGTATCAAGTGAGACGTCATGTGCGCACTAGTTCATCCATGATTTGCTTGACCACGCTAGGGTCTGCTTTGGTGAGATAAACTGACTGGAAGACTTGCGAACCGATAGCAGCTTCTACCTCCCGTAAATGTCCAGCAACGTAGTTGTTGAGTTTAATCGTTCGGACCGGATCTTGGTCGTATAGCTAACAAACCGTCAGAAATCTGGAGTCGGAATGTACGTGATAGGACATACCGCCTTTCGACGATCGTATTCAGGTGTGTCCTCACTATTAGCGTAATACTCTGCGGGAGCCTCATCGAGTTCCCAATAACGTCTGAGGTTCAAGGGTGAAAGTATACCGCTAAGTGAATGCTGAGTCTGCAAATACACAGTATAAGGCAAGCAAAGAAACTCACCCTTGGTCTGCACCTTGGTTGCCATTGGCTTCGGCTTCGGCTTCCTTGATTTCGCCAAAGACGTCGAGCCAGATATTGAATATCTCGCCTGGAAGCCGTCGTAGAACTTCTTCATGCCTTGTCGCCACAAGAGCTGCTATACCCATGGCGGTCAGCTTACGATATCGCGCCTCGGACATGGCATCGAACTATGGACGGATTCAGAGCGTGAAACCGAAACACAAGAGCTAGGATTACCTTGCTCCACCACTGATCAAGCAGGCCTTCATACAGAGTTGCTTCAGGCATATTGTTGATTGACGCAGTGGCTGACATCAGTTGCATGAATATTGCACGATCCGACATGATCATGCGCGCGAAGAGATAAATCAATTCCGTCAGGAAGATTGATCCCGCCTGTATACGCAGTTAAAGTAAGTGGGACAAAGACATAGTGAAAAATAAATACCTCTGCATCAGCAACTTTAAAAATCAGATAGTTGAAGAGGCCGGAGTTATGCATCGGCTCAGCCCATAGCGGGGCAGGCGCAAGCTGAACCAAAAATTGCAGGGATATAATCATCTGCTTGAGGTTCGCTACAACAGCCCCACTTTGTAGAGCCTCTAAGAAGGCATTGCATAGATCCGGACCATAACGCTGCTTTTCATCAGAACTTCATATAGTCGGCAGTTAGGTATGACTAACCGTCAAGATAGTCCCGGCATCTAGGAAGAAGTATGAAGTGATGATATCGGTAATGCTGCCCAAGAGGTCTAAATTTGAGGCGAATAATGTCATTGCCAGGGGGAACAATTCCAGAAGTGCAGGGGCTCCATTCACGCTTTGGATAGTGACAGTATTTCTCAAAACTGCAACCCAGAGTATCAAGGCGTCTTCGTCAAGGTGAGTTATAACCTAAAAAGAAGTGATATTGGCCGTTTGAAATTAAGTCTGTTTCGTACTTACTCCCGGCGAAAGACACTCCCGCAAAAGGGGAACAATGAGCCCGCCCAAAGAAGACGACTGCTCTTTTATAGCCTATACCAATCTGAGTGATTGGCTGTCAAGCGAAATAAAGCTGCACGTACGGTGACAAGGTTAGTCACGGTGACTAGAAGGGTCGCCTTGAAAAGCCAGTGCTCTCCAGCATCGGTCCCTGTGAAATGACGTCATTGGGAGGGAAGGCCATATTGGCGATGAACTGACAGAGTGATGGCAAGGGTTCAGTAATCATTGTGACCATCGGGATTATCTACGGCTGGTGAGAAATAGCTCCGGTGACGAGTAAGGCAACACTACCTTGACTCCCGCCTGTTGTATGACTATATTCAAACTATGCGCAATGCGGCGCTTAGTTTCTAAAGTCTCGGCTTCCCCAAGTAATTTGACAAGCTCGGTGACGGAAGTAGGCAGGTAAGAAGCAAAGGAATCGATCTTGAATTCGAGGGTCTGCGGAAAACCAGTAAGATATGCTGCCAAAGAGAGGAAATTTATGGGCATACATTCACGCATTCACCCAACGCGACAGCAGCAGTCAGACGGACGACAGCATCCGTTCCAGGTCCTCGATCTTGAAGGAGATGAACAAGGATTTGCCAGGTATTGGCGTTGTTGGGCGATGCACATTCTTCATGGACCCATTTTCCTATTAACCAAGCGATTCGACGCTTGATGATGGGGTAGCTGCGACATCGAACGTGAATACACCGAAGATCGGACAAGCTACGAGTTATTTACTTGGGATTGGTGTCATGGGCCTCAGTAAGGAGTGTATGTTGGAGCCATTCATCAAATGGGATTACTCCCTTTAGCCTACTAGCGCAACGCCCAAAGGCACAATACAGCGCCTCTTTTTGAATTATGCCTGGGAGGTCAGCCGTGGTTTGTGCTAAAAACAAGGTATCTGGTGAGCGGGGTCTCATTGCGAGATGTCAATATCTCACAGGCCATATGCTCAAATGTAGTCTTGAGAAGGGGTACGACGTATTGTGAATACTGCGACGACATCGTCATCAAAAGCCGCTCGCTGCACGCCTGTGTATCGAATCAAGCATTCAGAAACTCGCCACAATCTGCTAGATACTACGAATGAGCGCACACGTATTTCATATTCCCATTGATCGCTCTCTTTACTTTCTTCACTCATCCATTCCTCTGGGTCTTCTATCCAGCGCTCCAAATCCGAAGAGTGTAGAGGAATAAAACGAGTTACAAGGAGTTTGACAGCATTTTCGATAAACTCCTGTGATAAAGCTTTTCATCGGTGGCCTGCATTAGCGGTAGTTGAGAAAGCAGATGCTGGTGACCCACAGCTTTTGTTGGTTTCTCCATTTTTCCGCGTTGGGCGCCACTGGCCTAGGTTTTCTCTGAATAGGACCATGGCTTGTACTAGGAAGCGTACAGGAAATGGCGCTAGATTTGAATCTTCATAGAAAGGGAATTAGCCATCGGAGTCGAATAGGTGGAGTGTGCGACATACCTGCAATCGCCTCTGGTTGCTGAGTCGCCGACTCCACAATTTGTTGCCAATAATAAAGTATCAAATCCGTGCACATTGGCAAATCAACAAAACGAGTTATTGATAGCTGCTGTAGACGGCGGAAGAATTTGCCAAATAGACGAATATGACGGGTGAGGATATCCAAGGGTTTGCTGAGGCTAGGGTCTGATACGATCGTTGATTGGGGTACGACGAGTGCCATGTTTTTGCGGATATCGAAGAGTGTCTTGAGCTGGAGTGCAGAGCTTGAGAATAATTGATGTATCTATGCGGCTTCCGACTATCACAAATTCCGTATCTGACAAAAGAAACCGGTATGACTGACCCAAATAGAATTCTTCTCCATCTCTTCCGGCGGGAGTCTCTCGTTCCGTTGCCATGCCCAGACGGTCAATTTCACCAGACACTTGAAGCAAAGGTGTCCCAGCACGAGGTCAGTGTATACCGAGCTCAGCTCTGACGCTGTCAGGGCTGGGTTTGAAAACCTGGCACATATTTGCGTATAATAGCCTTGAAATACGGCGCGAAGATCGTCAACAATCTCGGGAAATGGTTTAATACAGGCAGAACACGACAGCGAATGCCACTTACTTTGGTCATGATCTTTATGCCGTTGAGCATTTTTACGCTGCTCAATTCCTTAATAATAGCATTCAAGAGATCGAGACTTCTTCGCAGAGTCAAGGTCTGTAGAGGATTTTCTACGGAGGAAGAGTATCGCTGCTGCAGGTTGGTGTTAACGTTGAACATCAGGTCGGAAATTAAATTTGACCTGCAAGAGGATGGTTAATGAATATTCTGCCTTAAGTATGAAGCCCACCAGTTGTTAGCAAAGTCGATGCGAGCGATCTTGGCTACAATCACTTCGTTGCAGTCCGCAATCTGAGGAACAGGTGAGATACAAAGAATAAGGTAGAAATTCTGAAATTGACCACAAACCACATCATCTTGTTCATCCAAGAAGGTTAGGCAACGCTTCCGAATATGCACTCTCTGCTCATCAGACAGAAGCCTGTATGTCAGGTTAGCTAGACTCTCTCCAAGCGCGAAAGTAACTGACTTTCTCGATCGCCAGTGAGTCAGGGCACCATTCTTGAACTGGATGATGGCCTGCTGCCGGACGTTCAAGGGAAGGCTTTTCTGAGCAGCAATTTCATGCAGAAGATCGTATGTTCCAAATACTTCCAACATCTCCTTCAGTCGCGTTGAAGAGGCCTTGACTCGGGCTGGGTCCTGGGAAGCGGCTCCTGAGACGACATCGAGGAGCTCTGTTGGTGAAACGGACTGTACTGCAGTTCGCGACAATGATGGAGGCAGGCGGTCCATGGTATTGAATGGTCGTATTATTAGGCGTATCCAATAGTGAGATCTTTATTGCGTTAGCAAGAGTAAAAGAATAAATCAGCTGAATGTATAGATGATCACAATCAGAATGTTCAACGTCCAACACTGAAACGGCAACAAGATCGTCAATGTGTAGCACTAGCAGTGGGCCTGGCAACTTTCGATCAGCCATCTATTAAGCGCCCGTAATAAAACCAGTGTATGCGATCACGTGTTGGATGTGCATGCCGTCGACTTTGAGTTCGACGACGGGAGGGGGTTATCACACCCAACTTCGAAAAAGCTCAACAGACATTGACTTTCGGCAGTGGAATAATAATAGTAGCGTATTCCATAAGGAAATGTCATAGACGAGGACATGGATCTGCACTATATTTGAAAACTACACATACAAAGCAAGGACTATCCTGCAACGGACGATCCATGAAGAACTAATCAGCATTTTCTAAGAAGCCTGTGTGTAGAAAGAACAAATTAGCAGAGTTTTTGGCAGGAATGAGAAAAGAGAAGAATCAGGACTCCGGAGCGTATAATTGGGAGTCTGGCTTTTATCTTCGTTGTACCACAGGGTACTTGGCCTGGTGCACAGCAAACAAACTCATCATAGATGATGAAAATGAACAACAACTCACTAGTGCGAAAGCAAAATTGTAGAACGCATAAAAGCTGAAGAGACGGAAATTTATACGCTGGCTGATCTTCCCACGATCATAATCCTGCCTCACAGTCTTGCACGTGGCAGCATTAAGCTGAGTTAGAGCACTCAACATTCGGACTCTGGCCTCATGCACATGTCTCATTAGAATCTAAATTCGACACCTGGCTCTTGACTATACATCTATCATATAGCACTCTTAAACCCATGAATCTCCTCTTCACCTCCAACCACGTGCAGCTGCTTAATGCTTGCTATCCTCCTTCGTCTGCACTACTCAGCTCAGGCCCGGATTTCACTCCTAAGGCGCAGGAGTTGAGTAGGTTGACGTACTACGCGTAGGCATACTCTTCAAGTCGATATATTTGTTCCCCTGTACTTAAGGTCGGTCTACAAGGTCGAATCATCCAAGCAAACTGAACAAGTTGGGCAGCGAGTTGGAAAAACGCTTAAGGACCGAGTGTCGGAAGGCTCAACAGGGAAATACGAGGACTAGGGTGTGGGTACCATAAATTAATCTCATTGCGACATTTCATGCTCATGCGCAGAAACAGATCACTGCTCATTACATTGTCAATCTTCCGCTCCTTAGCTATTGAATGTCGCCGAGATATTCATCTAATCTCTCCTCCGCTCATTTCTGCTATAAATGTAACCTTAGCCGCCCTACCCAATGATTTAGAAGTTGTGGCTAGAGCTGCCAGCGTAGTATGTACATTTGAAATGCTTTGTTTCAGCCCCCATTGAAGTCAGCATTCCCCAGTTCACCGCTTGGACGACATATACCGACGGCCAGCAAATAGGCGCGGACAGTCAGCTAACGAAGGACTATCTAAACGTCCTACAGAAATTCGCTGACTTGAGCAGCTCGAATGTTAGCGACCAGGAAACACGCAACAGGTAGGTACTTAACGTCTCTCAATTTATCAAGACCATTCTATGATGAACGCAGGCGCAAGCTGGTTGGTTTCGCTGCAATCACTGGTGCACTAAGCTCAGAGGCACTTTACAACGACTTGGGACAGTTTCGTGCACAAGTCGCGGTTATCATGCGGCCCATCTTGCTTTCTATCATTGACACCGATCTAGAAACCCTCGATCAACAGTGAGTCTATGTCTATGAACACTAGGTTATTCTTATGCTGTTATTCTTATGTCCTCATAGTTCTATGAGCGTCAAAGAGCTGCCAATGTCGCCTTACTTAGCGGAATTTCGTAGAAGACCAGCCATTGAACGACGAGCTGCGTCAATACACGTTCATATTGACGGAGACAAAGGTCCCTCGAATTCCGACGTTTCAATAGCATCTCTGCACGCTCTCTTTTCCTTACTCTCTCATGCGAACGGGCTCCAGTTGGCGTACATCATGCGATCCTCCTTTGATAGTCTTGATGGTCTCAAAGCCTGGGAACAACTTAAACATTGTTGCTGGTATGCAAACAAGGCTGTAGAATGGTCGCAATACCAGTATCGTTATGCCGTTCCTTCTTGCATAGTAGAACGGCTACTAGAGTCCCAAGATGGTGTTATCACATCGTCATATAGCACCCTTGCTACAATGCTCACCAGGATATTCAATTCGCCGACCCCTCTCATCAATCTCTCCACATCTGACATCAACTCCAACCTCATCACTCTTCTACTCCGTCGAACCAACGTAAATCCCCATGATTCTTTATTGCCTCTCCTTGTACAATGTATAGGCTCCTTGGGCTGCCATGTCTACTATTCCGATCAAATCCATGACCTTGCGGTATGTTCCTTCATTCATATTCTCTCAGTCGGTGTGAATTGACTGGATGTCTTCTAGGGTGAACTCATCAGCCGTATAGCGCTGGTTGAATCTCGTGGTATCGTGAACCATGTACATGCGATCGCTAACTCGAGCCGGCCCCAATCCATCCGCTGCTTGCTTGCCGGGATGTTGGGACTGATACATTTGTCTAACGAACACGAGAGCTTTCAAGAACACAGTGACAAGCGCAGGACTCACGGATCCATGATAGCAAAACCCCTTCCAGCTCTTCCGGATGGGCATTCCCAGGAAAACTTTACACACGAGCGGTCACTGAGAAGAACTCGTGTTCCTCCAGACATGTGGCAAGATACGCTGAGCCTCCTATGCGATCCAGATTTCTCTGTTCGCGCTGATTACGCGGAAGCTCTCGTATTTTACCTCTCTCAGGAGATGCCCAAGCTTGGCGACTCAACGGACCGTGATGGAGTCTTACGCCCCCGACGTCTGGAAGATGGGCCTTTGAGGCAGGCCGTCAACGTGAAAGCTTTACTATCTCCAGCAGACGTTGGCACAAAATTCCTCAACGCCGTACACGGGTTCGTATACATTCTCGTTACGAACCTAATGCCGGGTACTTCCTCGGGTTCGATTAATGGAGAAGTTCAGCAGTTCAGCTCAAGTAAAGATGATTGTTCCAACGATCCGCTTACGCAAGCTAACGGACGTCGGTCTACGACTTCAACTCAAGTGCCGCGTTCTCGCAAGTACTCTATAGTACAGCGCCTGCTAAAACACCTACCATCCAAGATCACGGCGTCGAATGGTGCACTATTTTCCGACTATGCATATGCAATGAAGATATTGAACACGATCCACCAACAGCACCCAGCACGGGGGTTGTTGACAGGCATACCTATGCTCATGGCGCTAGATGAGGCAACTCGCCTGCACGATTTGAGCAACGAGCACTTACGCCTGAGGGTACAGATCATCAGGGGCATGCTTACACAGGTCTTACTTACAATCGGGACTGTCTGGAGTTGCTCAGAACTGGTGGACATGGCTAACCAGGTGATCCTTCTAATGACATACCAATTCCATATGCACCCTAAGGCTGACTATCATGGTAACAGGCCCTCTCTTCGCTGCCTTCGGCCCTTCAGCTACCTATCATATCGACCCCAGAAACGCCAGTGTATCACCCACCTATTGTTCCCGTGCAATTTCCCGCTCTTGACGGCCAAGGCGACGCTGTATTTCCAGGCGTCAATTTTGAGGCCGCACTGTTGGCGATTGCATCAAACGTCAACGCTCAGGAAGCCACAGGACTGGATGAACAGAACTTAATTCGTAGGCTTTCTGCCAGATGGACCGCAGATTCGGCCATCAGGAACTGTGAGTTATCCTCTCGCCCAAATGAATTCTAGTATTTTCTCACCTGATCAATTACAATCATCCGGTTTGTTAAACGACACAGCTACTGACCAGCCATCTACTTTCGATTCTGTGCGTGGAGATGCCGTTTCTCCGCTTATCAGAATATCGCCTGCTCTGATGAATATTGAGAACGTATCTTTGCATAGCTTGGCTAGGTCAACACGCGGGGTCGGTGTTACTGATCTCAGAGAAGCCTTAGAAGGCCGCAGCAGCATGTCCAACCCTGCACTGGCCAGACCTTCTTCCATCTCAACGCTAGATCACACGTCGTCGGTCATAGGCGACAATAGATTGATACAAACACGCTCAAGATCGCGAACCAAAAAGCGTGTTATCCCATCAGGTTCAGGGGAAGTGCGGGATGTATTGAATCGTCTAGGGATTGGGAAACAGAACGGCAGCTTGTTAAAGGCCTCCTTTCCCGCCCTTCAAAAACCGGAACAGCGGTAGAGCTTTTTCTCTCAAGGGATTGAATATACCGTCCTGGTATAATAGCATAATCAATGGAAATTTTAGGTTGTCTCTCATATAGTAGCTATTGTTTTCTCTTTCGGACCTCAGGAACTTTGTTCAGGTTGCCTAATTATTATATCTGCATGTTCAAGAAGCCACGAATATTTATTTTGCTTTCATCGCCTTGGCCTGGTCTGCGTGACAGAAACTATCTTTCGTTTAGCCTCCTCCTCTAAATTAGCCCAATAGGCAATTTCTTGCTGGGCTTTGGGATGGGCAATGAAGTGGGTACCCTGTGGCCTCCCGTAAGCAGGTCCCTAGCACAAGTTGGATTGACTTACCGTAAAGCCTTGCAAGAGACTGGCGTATAACCTGGATTGTGTTGTCGCTCTACTGGCAGGGTCGCTAGCTTGTTGGGCGTGCCGCAAAATCAACTTTGCGAGTTCTTGTCTCAGCCGTAGGAGACTGAACAACTTCAGGTTTCAAGTATTGCACCAGGGCTTACCACTTACTTGGAAAATATCATCGTCTCTTCCGGTTGTTCAGTCAATGCTACAAAGGAATTGAAAAGGACAATGTAGCGCTTGCATATCTAGGGGAGCGTTAAAAGCAGTCAAAATCAGTTGTTCGATTTCTACTCACTGCCATGACTGAAGCGTCCGTAGTAGAAGCTGCCCTCGCGAAGTAGCTCAAACTGGTGCCCTCGACATACTTTTTCAAGAATTCGACATTCTCAGTCATCAGTTTTTGGAATACCGGCCACATCTGTAGGCGTATAGCAAAGACAAATGATTCCAAAGGAGAGCAGCCCCTAGTCTGTATTTCACCCAACACCTCTTCAGTCAGCCGGATCATTATAAGAAGAGGTACAACGGGCGGAACCGGATCGAGAATCGTGCGGACGAAAGTCTAGGCAACGACACTCAATGTCTATTTGGCGTCAGCCAGACTTGCAACATACCTGGGTATATTCCAAAACCGGGTCAAATACTTGTTTCCAGATAGCATCAAATCCAGCTTGTTCGCCCTTGGTAGTTGACAGAGCGGCCGATATACTTGGGCTGGTGACACTACCTCTTCGCCCATTATGCTCTGAGCCTGCAACAGACCGATTGTCGAAGGTGACCGATCCATCAGGGGATAACAGTGAAGGAGACATCAGTGGTGTTTCGGAGTCTATCGGGGCGGGTACTGGATCATTGGCGAAAAAGCTGGTTATGAAGGTGTATTCTGCGGTGGCGTTATCCATCAACACAAGTAAAAGCGATCGTAGTAAGGCCTCCATAGGCTCTTTCTATGTGGTGTTAGCATGGTTATTACTGCGAACTCGCAACTACGTACGTGATTTTTATCATCCGCCATGTATGCTAGAGTTATGCTTGGACCATCAACCTTTGCATAGTTTAAACGTTCGACGTCTATTCCAGCGATGGATTCTTTTCCACTGGCGGTTATTGATTCAGGCTTTTCTACTACACGCGACTTAACGGGGTGAGCCCGAAATCGAGGCGAACTGAAATATGCGCTCACCTTGATGGAGCTCAATGCACGTATATAGCGACGGAAGCCAGTCTCATAATACGTACGTGCCGCACCTACATACGACCTCTGGATCTCCTGGAATACATTGGGGGCCTGTCGCTGTAGGAAGGAAAGTAGCGGCTTGTACTTCAAAAGCACGGATGTCTGCATGACTTGCATATTGGTCGTTACGCTATTTCGAATAGGTTGAAATAGAGCGAGGAAAAATGCACGGAGTTTGGTCGCAGCCTGAGGACCTCAATTGTGTGAGACAGACGTGTGCGCGACTGGGGTAATGAGTGTGGTCTCATACCACTATCCGAAGTCCTTCAATAACCTCTGCTAAATCCCTAGCAGCTTTCACCCGCGACCGAGCCTTCACTGTCTCTAGCCTCCTCTCGAAGTCTTCAATGGCGGATATCCAAGGTTCTCCCACATCATTATCTAATATCAGAGTAGCTAACGGAGGCGGAACCACTATATCTGATATTAAGTGAGACAAAGGCTTCTCGATTTTCTGAGGTTGATGAGCATACACAGTTGTACACTTGGCGAAAAGGAAAGCACGCACCTTTCTGCTTTTCAACCTGTTACCAATGTCTTTACTACGGTCTTGGAGTTCTGAGATTTGACCAGCCACAACTGAAAGGTCTTTCTGAAACGTCGAAAGGAATGATTCGAGAGAGTCGAGAAGTTGGACGCTTGTCTAACTCATTTTGTGAATACGCGAACGACTCCGAAAAGGATACAGGGATCGCACCTGGACTTGATCGTGTAAATCAATGAAATCCTTAGCCCGCCCTCTGTCCTACGGCATAAGAGCAGATTGGAGGCTATAGGAGACCTCTTACATGTAGAACACGTCGTCTTCAATACTTGCACCGTCAATACGTGTCGCTGGTAACAGTATGGGCGAAGCTTAATTGGGGACTAAGAGTGATTTGAAATGACATACAGCTCGTGCTCGAAGTTGATTCCATGGATGGATCAATAGAGATGTTGATGTAATGTCCGAGTCAGTGACGATTGCGTGTTGAAACTTATACACCAGTGATGCTGTTGATGGTAGGCTGACAGTCGATACTCTTAGAATAGATGATTGGAATTCGCTTCCTTGCACGGCACTTGGTAATGTACAAAAAATAAATTATACCAAGGCGTATTGTAAAGAACTACTGGAAGTATAGTAGGGGTTACTCTGTGTATGTACGACCTGATGATCCATGTCCTGGGCATGTATGGGTGGTTGTATTTCTTCGTACTCTGGATCACTATCCTCTCCGAGCTCATGGAAACGATCCCAATCAAAGCCAGGAGGATCTATTACGGATTTCTTGAGTACGTCCAGCACATCTGGATGAAGGACTAAGGTAGCAGTAATCCAGCGTTTGCTGATCATCCAGCTAGCTGAGCCAGTTGGCGGGAGGATGAGACCATCTTTCGGTGGGCCCACGATACGATCTTTCTTACCCATCCCGCGCCTCGGTCTAGCAGCGGACATATCTCTGTCTTCTTGGTCAAGAATTTCGTAAAGCCGCTGGAGTCTTGTACTCCTCCACGTATAACCGCGGGTTCGTAATAGGCTTGATGATTGATGATGCTCACGCGGCAAGTCATTGTCGAAGTCGGACTCTTCTGAGGACATACATTCCAGCTGGAAAGCTCCATCAAATATGACGTGTTCAAAAGCTACATGCTTCATACGTGCTTCTGCGCGAGCGTTCAGTTTCTAGAAAAGTTGTGCAATCGGGATAGTAGAAGCTAACAAGAAGATTTTAGAAACACACTAACCGCTTTTCGTCTTGCGAGCCTCCGAGCCTTCTGTGCTTTAGCATCTTCTCGTTTCTTGGCTATGGCGGCGGCAGAAGCATCTCTCTGCGCCTTGAATTTTTGTCGAAAAGTAGTGAAACACTGATCGAACACGGAGTCAAGGACCTTTTTGCTGAAATCCTTGTCCGGTACGTGTTTGTATAACTTCCGATTAGCCTTCAGGTCGGCGATGACCCTCGTCTTCATCCGGCCGTTGTGGACCGACTGCTTCGTCGTTTTTTCCCAAACAAAACGTACTGGGTCACTTGACTCCAAAGGAGTACCTTCTGTATGGCTGTCCGGAAGGTGCTTGTCGGATTCCAGGCCCATCATGCGAACGAAATGTAATCTCATGGCGTGCTGGGAAGCCGGTGAATGTTTTATTGAATGTTTTCATGCTAGAACAATGGTTCGCTTACGTGTATGGTGAGACATCTTGTGTCGTGATGATTAGCACGCTTCGCTGGCCGGTTAACGCTCGATGAAGAGCTCTCCGAGCCACTACTTTCAGCGCCATCATCTTCGGTATGAGCTGGTGTGTATCGCTTCCGCCTATCTGTAGTCAAGGCATGGCCTTTTCTTGCATCAGCTGCGGCTTGGAGCTGGGGTGAAGGAGAAGGGGTAATGGAATATAGCGTGTCGTCTGGCGGAGTTATTGGGCCTCTGTTATTGTGGGGTTCGATCTGCTTTATGCTAAGCTGTGATGGGAGTTCCTGAGAAGAAATAACCGTCGGGTTGGAATTGAGCTGCATTGGAGATGATAAGGAGAGATCGTAGTGAAAGGGTGTTTGAAGGAGTAGGCGTGGCTGAGCCGCACTGTTGGAAGTGTTGGGACTCGGAACGCTTGCAGTAGAGGGCCCTGTCTTTACTTGGGCTTTAAGCGAAGAAATTTCCTGGCGCATTTCAAACATTTGTCTCTCCATCTCAGCTTGTCTTTGCACGAACTTAGCCTCTTGTTCTTGCTCCCAAGCAAGTCGTCGTTTCCTTTCTATTTCTTGGGCTTCTCTCGTTGCACATACTATCCGAAGCAGTTCTTGTACCGCATGAACTCCAGGAGCAGAAGCCTTTCTACGAGTATTATTCATTATTCATGTATAGAGCTAGGAAGTACAACGCACCGTGGTTGCGGTGGACGAGACTCTGAGATGGCTAGTTCTACTTCATTATGTGCTGGACGGGGGGTGTACTCCTGAAACTGTTGATTGACGAGACTCAGAGCCTGCCCTTGCTGTGAAGGGACGGAGTGGGTGGTAGTCTCAGACTGCCGTGGTCGACCTTGAGCAGCGTACTCGTTCAGTGCGTCTGAAAGGGTGCTACTGGGCATCTTCAAGTTAAGGGACTACAGTAGTCTCATCATCCAAAGCCGTCGATTGAGTGCGATCAAGAAACTCGACTGGGTGGAATTTTCTCACAATCCATTTATTTGCTAAGTCCCAAATATGTGCAAACATAAGGGAACGCGGGACGCGTCACGCAAGTAATTTACTTCTCTGCATACTCAATTCCAACACTATGGACGCTGATATTCAAAGTATGATGGCTATGGCGGGCCAAGGGGGTGGTGCACCCAGAGGCGACTCCACCACTCCTGATAAGTGAGTAAGACTCTCAATGTGCTTTACCCGTCATATGTTTCCAATAGCTGAAAGCATTGTTCTATAGCGGCGAAGTTATTCATATATCCTCTCTCGCTCTCCTAAAGGTTGACGGGTATTCAACGCTTTCAATCACTACAAATGGCTTATGCATTGGATAGATGTTGAAACACGGACGCGCTGGCGTGCCCATGGAAGTCATGGGACTTTTGCTTGGAGAGTTTGTGGACGAGTACACCATTCAAGTCGTTGATGTGTTCGCCATGCCCCAGTCAGGTACTACAGTCACCGTAGAGTCTGTCGATCACGTCTTCCAAACGAAAATGATGGAAATGCTCAAACAAACTGGAAGGTGTGTAGACTTGATACTAACAAGTATTCATCGAACTGAGACATTTGGTGATGAAGGCCAGAAATGGCAGTGGGTTGGTACCACTCACATCCTGGTTTTGGCTGCTGGTTATCAAGCGTGGACATAAACACTCAGCAGGTGAAGAACAGAGATCACTCCTTTACCAAATAGGTATTTGACCTGACTTCTACTTTCATCCAGACATTTGAACAAACACATCCCCGCGCTGTCGCCGTTGTGATTGACCCTGTTCAATCCGTCAAGGGCAAAGTAGTGATCGATGCCTTCCGTCTTATCAATCCCCATGCAGTCATCTCTGGTCGGGAACCCCGACAAACTACGTCCAACATTGGTCACATCAACAAGCCATCAATACAGGCCCTTATTCACGGCCTGAACCGACACTACTACTCTATTGCGATTAACTACCGAAAGACGGAGCTTGAGCAGTCGATGTTGATGAACCTCCACAAGCGAAATTGGACAGAAGGTCTCAAGCTGCGTGATTTCAGTGTACATAAGGAGAGTAACGAGAAAGCTATAAAGGTAAGGTTTCAGAAGGAACCCCCAAAGTGACCATGTGAACTCAGCGAGGTTTCCCATTTTCTTAGTCGATGCTTGCTTTGGCCGAGGCTTATAATAAGTCTGTTCGAGAAGAATCGACTCTCACGGCTGAGCAACTGAAAACACGGCACGTGGGCAAGCAAGATCCCAAACGGCATTTAGAGGAGGAGGTAGAGAAAGCAATGGGAGATCAAGTTGTCCAAAACTTGGGGACTATGCTCCTAGCCGAGCTATGATTAACGCTATAACTGTACTTCCCTTTTCCCTCGTACTTACCTTCGGCGAAGAAAGTAATTCTGAAGCTTATCGGACTTGTTACCACAATACTCTATGGAATTGTGATTTACGCTTGAAGCCGTCATCGTAGGTCATAAGGCATGTAACGTGCCTTGACCTTGATCCTATTTTCTCTTTTCTTGGTTCCGAACGAAGCAGAGTATCCACGTTAGGGCTTGAGGATCACTGAATTTCCTGGAGTCGTTAGACTGTTAGCAACGCCACTGAACGCTTTTACCGCGCAGAAAAGATCAGCGACTTTCACTTTTGTCGACGTTGACGTTGAGAGACCGAAAGATATATCTTTTTTCCAAGCACCTTAGGAGCGTGTGTAACAGACTGGTATTCTTTATTTTACCGAGTGCATGAATACGAAGGGCCGAGGAAGACAAAAATTGTCAACCTCGAGTCTACTTCAGGAAGGATAATGTATACAGTGTCTCGTGCGTGTGCATGCAATAGACAACAGGGGCTCGAAGCAAATCGGATGTGACGCAAACAGTTGGTGCGTGCTTGAATTATGAGATCACCTGCGGTAAATCCAAGACACCTTCTTCGGTCTGCTGAGAATTGGGATCACACCCATCATCTTCGCCCTGCGAATAGCTTTCCCCAATCTCCTTTGACTTCGGGTGGTAAGCTTCGTTACATGTCGACCATAGATTTTGCCCATTTCCGAGACAAAGTGTGAGAGAAGCTGTGGATTCATGCATTGGTCCAGAGGGTCAATACCAAGCTGGTGAAAGACGTCCCCATACCGCGACTCGGCCGAGCCTGGACCAACTATGGGAGGCCTCCCGAGTCGTCCCGTAGGTTGTAAGCGGTACTTATATGTCAGTTGGTGTGGACGGATAAACTGAAGGGAGGAGGTTAAAACGCAAGATGAATTTGGAGCAAAATCATACGTACTCTCCCAGCCTCGAAAGGTTTCCATTTTGTGGAAGATTTATTGCCGGATTTCCCTGCAACTGAACCAAGGTACTGTGAGCATAATTGTGGAGTGGCGGTTGGCAAAACAGTGACCAACGTTCTCCGCCTGTGGAGTAAGCATTTGCTTTGCTTGCTGAGGGTTTTTTCTCTTGCTTGTCTGCTTCCTCCATTAGAACATTGCTCATCGTCTTTTGGCTAACCGGTCGAGATGTCGACATTCGCGCCACTGGAGATAGAGTGATCGGAGTAGGCTTCCAAACAATGCGGCGTAAGATGGCTAGCATGATCGTAGGCAGAGGTCGAGCGTGCTGCCAGTCAGGCTGCGAAATGAAGGGAAAGCGGCCTGCAGACCGTATTAGTGATGGGCTTGCTTGGAATTCGGACAGAAACACACGGGGAGGTTCACGTGAATGGGGAGAATGAAAGGCTTGGTTCCAAGATTTGATGGGGAAGTGAAGGCGAGTTGGAATGGTGTTGGTTGAGGCAGGAGGATCTCATCCGTTACGCGTTACTTCCCACATTCACTATGCGGAGATGTCCGATACTGAGTACTGAGATTCGGTCCTGATTGAGACACGGGGGCAATGGGACTTGTGCGCAACTCCAAGTATCAGCACGGAGAAATATAGATAGAAAAGGGAGATGGAACGAGACAAAGGGTCTGTCAGTGCGGGCACAGCTGGAGTTGCGAGTGGTGGTGTAGTGAGGCTGATCGTGAGTTAGCAGGTTGACAAGTCAGGATGTGAAAATCTGAGAAATAAATAAATATTCCCATATGGGAGACCTGATCACCGCTCGTGTTACTATCCATAACACCCTGACCTCAACGTATCTCTATCCTTCTTCCCTCCATGATCCCTTAACTTCTCCCCCCCATTTATCTTACAACAATCTATAGTCCCTTCCTCTACCACTCACCTGCCTTTACGGCGACGTTAGGTGCTGCTCCCAGCTCCTCACGGCTATCCGTGCAGTCAACTCTGTCTCGTAGCTGCCATGGTCGACTCTGGCCAGCAACAGCGCCGCCAACCTCCAAGCCCTCTCGTATTCTCCCCAGAAACCGCAATATCACCAGTCCCTCCTCCGGTTCAACATAATATCAGCAGCGGCACTACTCATGGTTCTGGTTCTAATACCGTGTCGATGCCTTTTGTGAGGCGGCATGTGACGAGACGACTCAAAGCAGCAAAGGCAGAATGTGACAAGGAACTTCAGCGTATTACCAACAATATCACAGCTTTCTTTGAAGAACGGCTCAGAGAAGGCGATCATGAGACTGAACGCGAGAGTCGGGAACGCGAGCGAGATAGAGACTCGCAGGCCGGCGATTACGACCATCTTAACGAACCTTTCATTCTTCAACCCGCGGAACTTAGGTCTGCTTTGCAGGCCGAGGAATCAAGCTCTGATGGTGGCTACGAGGCAGAGGTTGAGTATGGGCGTCACGGTCGACACCGTGCTAATACGGATGAAGAGGGTAACCCTCCGATGTTGGCACATTGGTCTTCATCTCCCGGTCTTCATGCATCTTCTTCGGCTTCTATCAGCCCAGCGTCATTGCGCAGACAACACACTGCACCCTGGGATAGACCGCTTAGTTCATCGGTTTCCTCCAGTGTCGTAGGTTCTAGCCCGGCTACTTCTACCATCATGTTGCCTGAAGCACCTATTACCCGGAAACAGTCTAGCGCTGGCAGTGCTCCTACATCTTGGGGCCCTCAGGGCGTCTCATCTCGTCGGTTATCTCGTACCATCCATATTCAAACTCGGCCAACACGGTCTGGTCAAAGCTCGCGTTCCACGTCTCGCTCCCGTTCACCACTTCCGCCCATCTCAACCCATGCCAGCTTTTCGGAATATAGTAATTCAGCACCTTCCTCCGGTAACCGCCGTTCATCTCGCATCCTCGTCGATGATCCGGTCGATCCCATCATGACGGCGTTATACGCAATCATTGGCGTGGCTACAGATATTACTGAAATGTCTGTCGCCCAACTTACCGCTCAGCCCAAAGTGTGCGAAGCGCTCGTTCAAAGGGTTCAAAATATTGGGAAAGTCTGGGATGAACACCCTGACTGGCATGGGCGGAACTGGTATGTCCAGGTCCTGCTCGCCGTCGCCAGCCTCAGTCGAGTAGTAGAATGGTGGGAGGCCGAGAAGCAATTTTGGAATTTTGATGATAACGACGACGAGCAAGACGAGCCATTGATGTTTGTCACTAAGCCCGCCGATGATCCATCGCCTGTAGCTTCACCCTCTATGCCACATGATGAGCCAGCGCCAAGGTCTCGTCTTTTGGATGTTGATGATGACGAGAATCGTTCGCGATCATCTAGGCCAGCTAGCCACGGGCGCAAGTCGAGAGACGAACACACCAAGGACTTGTCTGTACCAGGTAGTTCTCGCGATACCGAGGTGCACTCACGATCTTCTCACAAACCCATTGATAATACTGAATCTGCCCGAGTGTTGGCAACCGAACGCTTGCGTCTGCAGGCGGAAACGGCACAGAATCAGAATATCGTCATGGAACTCAGTCTCGACGGTGACCACTTCATATGGGTAAACTATGCATGGCGAGGGGTTGTAGGGTATGCGCCTTCACGCTCCATAATTCGAACCTTATTCATTGTGTTATCATCCAGGTCTGACCCCGATGAACTTGCTGGTACCAGAATATCTCATCTCCTTGCTCCTGGAGACCAGAATGTGTTCCATGATGCGACTCAGCGGCTCCAAGAAGATGACTCTCGCACAGTTGAAGTCAGGTTCAATCTTCGGATAGAGCCTGGCGACAGCAGAGATTCCTCGGCCGCCCTCTATCAACTGATGGAAGGCAAAGGCATGCTGATGATTGACCGAGAGGATGGAATGCCTTCTCACACTATGTGGGTTGTCAAACCCATCGCACCCCCAAGGTACGAACTGGAACCACACCCCGAGGACACCACTCGGAAACCTTCCGATGGCCGATGGCAGCCCAGCACCACGGAAGTTACTGATCAAGCAGAAGATGACCAGTTGAGCAGCCTTCCATTTAGCCAGCCTATCAGTACCGAGCCTATTCTCTGTCGGATATGTGAAGGTCAGATTCCGCAGTGGTACTTCGAGAAGCATAGCGAAACATGTGTGGAAATCCATCGTCTCGAGGCTGAGATTGCCGAGTGCAACGAATCAATTGGGGAGCTACGCAATACCATACGTGAGCTATCTGCAGCTCTGGATAAGGCGTCACCAGCTTCTGTTCCAGAATATCGTGGGATGCCCATCTTCACACCGTCTTCCTCTCCCATCGTATCTTCTCCCCTTCATTTGTTTCGCTCGGCCAAGATGCGGGGTGTCAGTGTGAAGAAGATGCAGCGGCGGCTTTTAGAACAGCTCGAGGATATTTTACAAATTGCTTCTGAAATCTCTATACCGTCACTGAAGGAAGACGAAGCGAAGGAGCCTATTGAGCGTCAGCGGCTCCTGTCCCCCAGCTCTGAAAGAAAGATCACTACCGTTAGGACTTGGAGCAAACCTGCTACTGAAGATGCCGCCCTCAGCCAACTTGTTCAAGATGCTGAGCGCATCATGCGACAGAAAATTGACAATATCGTCCGGATGCAGAATACGATCAGGTATTCGGAAAAGATCTGGCATGAATGGGAACAAAGGGTCGAACGAGCTCTAGCTCTTGCGGAATGCGATTCCGACTCTGATGAGTTCGTAGAGGACGGCGAAGTGGGCGACATCGGCAACGTCAAAGAAGACGATGATCACTCTAGCACAACTTCGGAATATGCTTACAATGGCGACCCTCCGACCACCCAGCCAACACCTCTTGCATCCTCGTCCCCGGCCCCCCAGTCGACGCCTCCCGAAACTCGTCCCCCTTCTGCCCCTATTCCTCTTCTTCCCGTTTATGGTACCCGTCAGTCTCTACATACACGATCATCCACACCATCGTCCGTCTCTTCTCCTCTTGCTCTTGCAGCACCTATTGTTGCTCCTTCATCGCCTGAGGAACCCCCACCACCTATGAGCCTTGATGACCCTCCCAGTGTTACCGCCATCAAGCACCGCAGATCTGGACAAAATCTCCTAGAACCGAAGGTCATCATTACACCACCGGCCTCTCCCCGAGCAGTTCCCAAAGATGCGCTTACTCGCGAGCCATCTACCAAACGTGCGCATAGACGACATTCCACTGCTGCCAGTCATATCATTAACCCTTCTGGACCTCTCTCACCTCGTCAACCATCCGTGGCTCCATTGTCCCGCACCAACCCGACATCTATCAAGGATTTCGATATAATTAAGCCCATCAGTAAGGGAGCTTTTGGTTCAGTTTTCCTGGCAAAAAAGAAAGCTACTGGCGATTACTATGCTATCAAAGTGCTAAAGAAGGCCGATATGATTGCGAAAAATCAGATAACTAACGTCAAGGCAGAACGGATGATTCTAATGAAGCAGGCCGAGTCACCTTTTGTAGCGAAGCTGTACTTCACCTTCCAGAGCAAGGATAATCTTTACCTTGTCATGGAGTATCTGAATGGCGGTGATTGTGCAGCTTTGATCAAGTCCCTAGGATCTCTTCCCGAAGAGTGGACTCGAAACTACATTGCAGAAGTCGTCCTCGGACTAGAATATCTCCATCAACGGGGCATTGTACACCGGTAATTAGGATGTTTACATTTCTATGGCGTCACGTTTAACCTTTCCTACAGTGATCTGAAACCAGACAATCTTCTCATTGACCAGCATGGCCACTTGAAGCTCACGGATTTCGGTCTAAGTAGGATCGGTCTCCTTGGTCGTCAAACACACGAAAGTCAGAATTTGCGCCCTTTGACCCGGTACAATTCAAGATCTAGGCCGCCATCTATGGACTCCGCATATTTATCTTCTCCTCTGATTTATCCCGACGCCTCTGGAGGTTCGTACTTCACGCATCGGCCACAATCGGTTAACCGTCATGGAAACTCGCCTTATCTACCTTCCACAGATGATGTCAATGAATCTGGTACCTCGGATACGTTTGGTGGCCTCCTTCGAAGGAGCGGCAAGACCTCCGAGAGTCCTCTTCAATCATTTGCTACGGAGCTTACTACAGATCTACGCTCCCACTCCCATTCGAATTCAAACTCTAATTCTACTGGGGGTACCCCTCCTGGAGAGCAAAAGTTCGTGGGCACACCGGATTATCTTGCACCCGAGACGATCCTTGGTTTACGAGGTGATGATGCGGCAGTGGATTGGGTCTGTTACCATATCCTTCAACCGGTATAACGAACTGACATGCGTACTTGCAGTGGGCATTGGGCGTTATCACTTACGAGTTCCTGTACGGGATCCCTCCATTCCACGCGGAAACTCCAGAGAAGGTGTTTGAGAATATTTTGTCGGGGCACATTGAATGGCATGAAGATTGGGTTGACTTCTCGGACGAGGCCCGAGATTTCATGCAGCGGTTGATGACGATTGACCCCACCAAGCGTCTTGGTGCTAATGGTGCTGAAGAAGTCAAGGCACATCCATTCTTTGCCGGTATCGACTGGGACAAAGTTACTACCACCGAGGCTGCTTTCATCCCTCAAGTTACTGATCCTGAGTCTACTGACTACTTTGATCCCCGTGGTGCTATACCGCAACTCTTCCACGATGATGATCAGGTGGCTATCACCCAGCAGGGACAGGATAGCCCCGTCACTGATTCCAGCTTGCCTCCGTTGTCAATCCCAATACCTAATCGTGATTCTATCACTTCACCAAGTAGCGATGATTTTGGCTCCTTCAGTTTCAAGAACTTGCCTGTTCTCAAGCAGGCCAACGATGATGTTATCCGTAAATTGAAGACAGATCAGATGGCCCCCTTGACACATACTTTATCTGAACCTGGAATGCATACGCGTAAACGCAGCGTATCGCAACGCTTCAAGAAGCCACCAAGCGTTGTGACCACAACGGACAATAAACCTACAACCACTGGACCTCCATCTCCGGCTACCTCTACGTCATCTATAGCATCCTCCCCTTCAAGGGCGAGTCTGCCACCTTCTACTCCTGGCAGTTTTGGTGGTGGACACATACGCAAACACTCGGAATATGGTGCAGTCGAGAGATTCAAGCATAGTCATCTGGAGGGTGTGGATCGGCGGAACTCTATGCCGAGTCGACTGCGAACAGCGTCGGTCTCCAGCAGTGGCGATATATCTGGTTCCGAAAATCTCTCTTCAATTGGTCACGGATCCGGTGTTCATGAATGCCATACTCCATCTTCATCAGTCCACTCGATTGACCTGAAGAAAGGACCCGACCCCAATGATCGAGCCGTTACCTGCCTACTTGCAGAAGACAACCCGATTACGGCCAAGATTATTGAGACGTTGCTGATCCGCCTGGGTTGCCGATGCGTTGTTGTTGCTGATGGATCAGAAGCCATCAGCGTGGCAATGGGTGATATTAGTGAGTTTGTTTCATCGTTTCGTTTAACAACATGTCGCTCACCAAAATATGTCTCAGAATTTGATGTTATCCTTATGGATCTCCACATGCCAGTCCGTAAGTAACGACAACTTTGGTATCATTCGATCAGCTCAACTTTGAACATAGTTGATGGCGAAGGCGCTGCTCGGTATATCAAAAGTACTAATGGGAGGAACGCGAATACGCCCATTATTGCTGTCAGCGCCTACAGTGGCATCGACCTGAACGAAGGCAACAATGTATTTGTGGCGTACCTTGCAAAACCACTGCAAAAAGCTGACCTCCTGAGTGAGTCCAGGCCTCATTCATTTCTATTGTTCCTCTACTAACATAATGTAGATGTCATGCGTCAAATTGGCTTCAAGACTACCACTATGCAAGGACCTGGGTCAACGAAATTGACAGCCTCGCACTCCCCGCCTATCGCATTATGATTAATGATTCTTTACACGTTCCTTAATTCTAGCATTGTCTCTTCGCTTTCCGTTTCGCCGCAAACCACCCCATGCCCCAACTTTTCAATCATTCCAGGTCGCTCTGTTCCTTTTTCCCTTTTTTGCCAGCATCAACATCCATCTCTGCATACACTCTTACTTTCATCCGCATTGCTCCCTGTTCCTTGCACTGTACCCTAGACATATTGTGATATTACCTCTCATGAATTGGCAATCCGGAACCTGATGGCTGATGAGTTACCGAATCCAACCGCATTAAAGCATATCAGTCAGTGGCGGTGTTGATCACGGCATCCAGTGTAACCAATCGTACAGCATTGTATGATATATCGGACGCCCACTCTTGAGGTCAACTTAAAGGTTTAGGCCTGTCTCGCGTCTTAGCCTCATCGCGATCACGAACTTTGTCCGTTTTATTATCCCTGGCAACAGTCTCCTTTACCCTGTTCAAAGCACAGACGTCGAAAGCCGGCGGCTTCCTCGCTGCTCAATGTATCCATATCCCCACCATGGTGAGCCTCTAACTATTGAGCCTTGAACCAGCGCAGTTAGCAAGTACCTGGGCCCACGTACTGTCCAGACTTGAATTGCAAATTTGATGCCTCGTATATTCACTTGGTTCTTGACCTTGTCTTCACAGTTATACTGCGGGTCGGTCTGATGAGACTTTACTGCTTGTTCACTAGGCCCCTCTCGACCACGCGAATCCCCTCCGTATAGCAATTATCCAGGTCATCCTCCAAACCAATACCGCCCATCCACAGCGCCCAATCATTATTCTTCGTATAACTATGCCCAACCATCACCTCAGATGCCTTCATCATCTCACCCACACGCTCTCAGACCAGGATTTGCACCGTCAACGACCCATCGCTCTGATCTATTTTTCTCCCAACCTGCGGCTCCGCAGGTGAATATGCGCCCTAGTTATTCAACAGGGCCTCCGCCCGCACCTCCTCCGCCCCATCAGGCTCATCAGGCATATAACACTAGTCAGATGCATCATCATCAGCCCAGGCAGAACGTACCCCCAAACACGAACCAATTTCATGGCTTTCCATTACAGCGCACCAAGACCGCACCTCCAGCACCTCCGCCTCTCCCTCCCAAGCCCTCCCATCACCATAGTCTTCCTCCTAATCCCAAATTGAGCGTGCATTCTCCGCATTCTTTCCCTCAAGCCCAAACCCACTCCTCTGAGCCACCCACATCTACAAGGCAAGCTGAGGGACCACCCGATGATGGCGACCTTGCATTGGCGCTGGCCTTGTCTCAATCTGAATCTGCTCGTGAGCGGCAACTCGCAGAAAAGATATCGCATCAGGAGGAAGAGGATCTAGCACGAGCTCTTGAAGAGTCAATGCGCTTCTCTAGTCCCTCGCGTACAGAAAATACATTAAGTTCCATGTCCTCTCCATCCAGAGAGAAGCTCTTCCGGTTCCATAGCTATACACCGGGACAAACCGTACAAGCTTCTTCGTCTTTTGTACCATCTGTGATATCGGAAATGTCGTCACCGTCAGGCACTAAATCCGCTTCCTCAATTACCTCGTACACTGATGATGAGGAGCTGGCCCGCTCACTTGCATCGCAACTTGACGAGCCAATGGGTGTTGGTTTAGTTGATACATTAAAAGATGAAGAATTGGCTCGAAGTTTAGCCGACGAAGAGACTTCACGCTCACCTGCCTCATACAATAATGAACGTCGTCCTCATCAAGACTCTTCTTCATCAATGGACTCCGTCTCTTACAGCTCGAGGCTCGACAACACAACTTCGTTGTCCGATGATGAAGCCTTCGCGAGACGATTAGCTGCCGAGGAAGACCTAGGCGTTGGTACATCATCCGATTCTTCCAAGGCTTTTCCCCCGCCAAACTACACGGCACAAGATATAAAGATTGCAACCAGTCCGGCCGTGGACCACACAGCGGAGGATGAAGCTCTTGCCCGAAAGCTTGCAGCCGAGAGCGAGTTACCCGTTCACAGATTAGACCCCAGTAAACTCTCGGTGTCATCATCATCAGTTCCCTCACAATCTACATCCCCTTCTTCTCCGTACTTGGCACCAGCTCTCTCGAACTCTGAGCCTTCATCGTCAGTATCTTCTCCGCCGCAATCAAGCCTTCCCGCATACGATGAAGTGGTTGCGAATGGGACCTCTATGACAAGAAGTTCAAGCCATACGTCGGTTGGGGCACCTTCACACAGTGAGAAGAAACGACCCTCGCTGCAGCACCAGGAATCCAATTCATCAGTTCCACCCGATGTCTCCACCTTTCCGCAGGACCCACTACCTGACTTACCACCTCCCATAAGCAACATGTCTGCACTCCGCCCCGCGACTGCTGATCCAATCAACCAGGTTCAAACGTCACCAACTATTCGCCCAGCGACGGCGACTGGTGCCTCCTCTTCCTCCGAGGGGGGACAAACAAGCCCAGCGATGTTGCCTCCGGTTAATGCTAACCATTTCGTAGACGCCGACCTCCTTAAAGGAGTGTGTGAGTAGTTAGCATTTTCAACGTGCTTTCTCCTGTCTAACTAGTGAAAAGCTATCGGCTTCGTAGCTCCAAGCATAACCCAACGTCTCGCACCGATGCAGGGCACTTTCCCCAATATAATCAATCTGCCATATGGACGATCACCTCCGCTTCACCTCCAAGCTCCTAACTGGCGTCACCTACTCAAATTGATGGCTAGGCTCAGCGGAACACGTGTAGAGCCAACGGTAGAAGGCATGGCAATTGCTAAGCACGCCCTACATCTTCGTACCGTTATTCAGTTTGTCAAGGTAGGCTACAATTTTGATTCCGAGCACATAGATTGTGACTAAGAACTGAATAGCCGCACCATTCGGCGCCGGATTGGCGTGTTGTCCTCTGGCTCAAGATAGATCATCCGATTCCTCCTAACCTACCTAATACATATAAATACATCAATGGTGATGTGGGTACGCTACCGTACACCTTCACCTTGGGCAGTGTGCCTACGGTACTGCATGACTCGGATTCGCCTATATCCAAATATTATGTCATTCCGGCGACAGAATCCTTACCATTCCCTGGTCTTCCAGTAACTTTTCCGAATCTGGCCATGTATCTTCAGGCGGCATTGGAGGAGTCGCGTCGATTCATGAATGATAGTTCAAGTGGGAAGCGAAAGCTTGCGAAGATGCTAGAACAATGTTTCCCCAACTCATTCAAAGAGACCGATACAAACGATGGAGATGACTACGGTGGTGTCGGTGGTTTATTCAAGCGGGTTATAGGAAGAGGGAATAAGAGCAGGCGAGGAGGGAATGAGGATACATATGAGTTGGTTACGCCATTTGTTGCTGACTCCGAGGAGTGGGGATAGATTATGGACGAAGGCGTAGATATCGGCGGGACTACTTATTTATTGTATCCATTGTTGCAATAGTCAATCATCGGTGCTAACAGCTGACCTTAAGCTGAGGGGTAGGGCGGGGATCAACCTCTATGTCGAGAGTATGCCAACAGTCGATACTCTTAGAATAGACTCAGGGGCTGGTTCAATCTAGCGCTCGTTGAACCATCTTCCTTCAATACATTTCTTGATTCTCGCCATTTCGATGGTTACTGTCCCTGCAGAAAATGCTACATTTCCATTGTTGACCACAGAAGAAGAAGGTATGCACAACTTTTCATACGATTCCACTCAAACCAGCTCTACAACTCATCAGCAGCTTAACGTTCAAATCCTACTCTAGATCATGTTATACTGACTCGTATAACCAACAATGAACGACCGCTCAGAAGCGTGATTAAGAAATTCCACGCGTATACTTCTGTGGCGTTTCAAAATAGGTCCGGAGGGGACGGCAGTGGTGGCCACGAGTCAGCCCAGGGTGAGGCAGCGATTGAGGACGCGCAGGAGGCGTTTCTGGTGGAGTTGGAGTCGTTTCATTTGATGTTGAAGAAGAGCGCTATGATATGTGAGGCTGAAGCCAGGCAAGTAGAGGAGTATGAACGAGAGAGGCTGAGAATAGGTACGTGTTGAAACCATACCCTACTTGCGAGGTGAAACTCACTTCGCTACGATAATGTGGTATAGATGATGAGCATGGGACGCTTAAGGGCCAAATTGAACAGCTGAAGACAAGTTTAGAACATGCCCAACTGCAGAGAAAACGCAAGCTGGAGTACGATGCCATCGCAGAAAAAGTTAATATGCTTCCCAGCCGGGAAGAGTTAGAACAGTCAGTATCATCAAACCCTGCTCTGAGCCGAGAAACCCGTTGTAACCTCATGATGGCAGGTCCATACAAGCACTAGAAAACGACATGGCTGCCATACGTGCGGAACACGATACCCAAGATCGGATAATACGCAACCAGAAGTCTGCTTTAGACGGCATAATTGCTAATCTAGGCTCATTGCGGTTCGCTGGTAAAGAGACGGATAATACCTCGGCGTCAGTCATTACGACACCGAGGATAACGCCTATGCCTGAGGACGGCAGAGATACAGCGGAAAGTTCTGGCAGAGAGGGTTCTAGGGAGGTACCCGTGGATATCAAAGAGGAGAAAGAGGAGGGAGAAACACTCAGTGATAATAGGGTAGACTCTGAACCAGCAGATCAACAGGGAGCCAAACGGGGACGTAGTGAAGCGACTGAGGGCGAGGGTGAAAACGATATTGAAATGGGCGAGGTGGAGGAAGGTCCGACTAGTTTGACTAAGAGCGGCAAGGTGAGACGAATGAGGGAGGAGTTGGAAGAGGGCGAGGCGAGCGATGAAAGCTCAGAGCTTTCTGAACCACCAGAATGAGTGAATTATATACCTCTATTGTTTCCATTTCCCTTTTATACTATACGCCCGTTGGAGGGTGCCATTGGCTAGCTAAGGTCCGATGGTATTGTTAAGGATTGATGATTATGCAATACTGTGTAATATACATTCAACGGTCATTAAATCCCTGGCACAGATGATCTCTCCGTCGTACTCGCTTGCTGCCAAGTCACGGATAGCATCCATTACTATTTTAGCCTCTTCATTAACATGATCATCACCAGCATATCTTGGAGAAAAGTGATTAAGTAGTAACTTCCTGGCGTTTATGCGTCTCGCAAATGAGCCAGCCACCTGCGGAGTCGAATGCCCTCGCAATCGAGATCGTTCCTCGACGGACTGGTACGTATCAGTGTCTTTAGTATTTGGGTCTATTCCTGGCAGATGAGAGTTGGTTGCTTCGTGGATTAGGATATCGGCGTCCATAGCGAGTGGCGCTATTGGTGATGCATCGTACGTGTCTCCAAGTACAGCAATCTTGCGCCCTGGACGACGAGATGGACCTTGAAGAAGTGTCCCGTCTGGCAATGTAACCGACTCTCCTTGTTGTAGTCGGCCCATTAGAGACATCGGGGCCTTCGTGCGCTTCAACTCGGGGATATATTTTTTAGGATCCATCTTACCAGGGACAGGTGCTTCGGTAATCACGTATCCTACGCATGGTACAGAGTGGTGTATTGGCGCAGCGGAAATAGAGACCAGTGAATCCTTGTATATGTCTACCCAAGCACCGTCCTCTGATTGGAGGATATTACGACCAGAAGGGAGTTCTACTGAGTTTAATTCGAGGGGAACGTCGCCACCTGATAGTGGGTCTGAAGGTGAACGAAGCTCATGAACAACGTAGCGAGATGCGAGGAGAGTGTGGGTGTATTTTAAGCCACTACGAATGTAGGAGCGAGTACCGTAAGGGCCGTAGATTTCCAGGGGCTGAAGAGCATTTGAGAGCGTAAAGCCATAGAAGTAACGAAAGATCTGACTGGTTTCTCAAGATCAACCTGTAGCCTAGGATCTTCTGCATCATCGATCACACCTCCTGCACCGTTCATACGGCTCGCCAGGAGTGGAACCAGTCCAAAGATATGATCACCTGGAATACTTGAATACTATGGGCCTAAACTCGGAGAATGTTCATATGCACCATGTGTGTGAGTTATGAAGATCTTCGTGATCTTGCCTAACTTGACGGTACTCTTCTGAATTTGATGCTGGGTGGCTTCGCCACAGTCGAAAAGCCAGACATCACCACCAAGTCGAAGAGCAAGAGAAGAGTGGTTTCGTGTTGATGATGGTTGGGCCGATGCGGTGCCCAAGAAGGTGATACTGACGGGGGTTATAGGTGAACGCGACATAACTGACTGGAGGGATCAACGGGGTAGTTCTTGAGCTATCTGTGCAACCACTCATATTACTTTGAGCTAACCTTCAAGACAACGTCCGTATCGATTAGGGGTTAAATCACTTCGTTGTGGAATCATCTGCTCCGAAGAGCCGCTGGTTCGATTCCAGCTACGGACAAAGCTTTAATTTTTTCGCCCTTAATACTTCGCGATCACGTGACATTGTGGATGTTGAACTCTGAAGAAAGCTTGTATCTCCCCACCGCCTGATCAGTATTCGCGTCCCCTGCAAGTCCCTTTCATGTCGACAAGCATCTAACCTGCTCCTCGACTCCCTCATAAATGGCGCTTAGTTCATCACCGCGTAAAGTTATCCCCCTTTCTACTGGCGAATCCCCCAAACCACAGCGCAATCCCCCACCTGGTTTTACGAAGCGCGTATTTTACTGTGGTGTCGTGGTAGAAGGCTCAGAGAATGGGAAAAGGCTGCCAGAAGGTTAGAGAATATAGCTCACTCCTTGTTACTCAGAGACGAGCCTGCCTACAGATATTCAGGAACTAGTCTTATCCTTGGGGGAGCCCCTCGATTCAACTTCAGAAACAGGTATTTTATCACCTTCATCCAGTTCCCCTCTCACCAATACTGTGAGTCTCCCTATGATTATCCATATAGAATACC
Source organism: Pleurotus tuber-regium (assembly GCA_014058305.1). Lineage (NCBI taxonomy): Eukaryota > Fungi > Basidiomycota > Agaricomycetes > Agaricales > Pleurotaceae > Pleurotus > Pleurotus tuber-regium. The sequence continues at coordinate 1,676,626 of JACFYU010000024.1, forward strand.
ATCTAACTCGTCATCTTAGGATGGACCAATTCAGCGCAAGCGTGCTCTAACCGACACTTCTGCTCTCACATCAGTTATTAATGAACTTGTAGCGACCGAGCGGTCCTACGTCCAACGGCTTCGAGCACTTAAGAATGACTACGCTGACCCCCTTCGAAAGTTCTCAAGGAGCAAAGAGACTGCAATCATCCCTCCATATGAGGCTAAAACGCTCTTCGGCAACATCGACAATCTTGTACCGGTGAACGAAGCCTTCTTGGAGGACTTAGAGGCAATGATGGGGCCAAGTGGTCATACCACTGTTGGCGGAGTGGGCGATGTATGTCTAAAGCATTTCAAAGAGCTCAAGGGATTCGAGCACTATAAGCAATACTACACGAAGCGAGAAGAAGCGCAAGGTATCTTTGAACGCGAAGTGTCAAAGAGATCTTCTGGCTTCGCAGCGTTCATCGATGTAAGTCGAGCACATTCCTGTCGGCCTTCTAGACAACTAAGCTGCTTTTATAGCGCATTAAATACTCCTCGACAGATAGCCGTAATCGTGTTGGATTGCGAGAACTTCTCATGGATCCTGTGCAACGCATTCCACGATACACTCTCCTGTTCCGGACGATGATAAAGCACATGGCCGAGGATGATCCCCAGCGTGCCAAACTGGTGGAAGCTGATGAGATTGCGAGTAAGATTGCTCAAGCGGAAACTGACGAACAAACAAAGCGCGCCGCTATTATGTATTGTCTTAGCGCGTCGGTCGATGGCTTCCCTCCAGGCTTATTTTCACATTCTCGAAGATTTATCGATTGTATCGACGTCGAGGATATCATTTATGAGGCGCCAAATGTGTCCACGGCGAATACAAGCATGTCGGCTAGCTCACTCCATTGCAGCTTATTTCTTTTTGACGATAAACTGATGATTGTCAAGAGGCCCGGGAATGGAGAAAAAGGTGGACGAGCTTTAGCAGGGCTGGACGAAGTAGATAAAGTCACAAAGGGCGGCGGGCTTCCGATTGGCAAAAAGAAGAGTGGCATGGTATGCAAAGGTATCCTAGACATAACGGATGTAGTGGCCACTGATGTGGGAGGAGCAGGTAAGTCGGAACGGTAATAAACTGAACGGTTTCGTAAACTCAGATAACTGATAGATATGCATCTGTACTTGGAGAATCCACCTCAAGACCAAAGTGAACGGTGGTCTGGCCGACCGTTCCGTTCACTTGCGGTCGTGCGGCCGCCAATGCCTGTTAATCTCGACCCAACTCAGACGGAGGAAGAGAAGCACCGTTTTCTTGAGAACCTATGGAATGCACAAGCCCGATACCGTGCACGTACTGGGCAATCCGTTGTCTTGCGTGCGGAGGAGCGTGAGGTAGAGTCGCATGTGGGAAGAACGACGGTAGCACGAACGTACTACAACGTTTATCAGAGAAATTCATTCCTTCGGGAACCAAAGAAGACGAAAGTCGTGGTACATATCGACGCATTAGGCTCGGCCGATCCGATTCCATTTGGTATAGCCGCTCCACCATACGTCGTAATACGAATACAGCCGCTGGCAGGGGATCTTTCGAGATATAGTGTTACGTCGAGTGATCTAAACGACGAGAGCGAAGAAGATATTGTGCAGACGGGCCGAGTTCCTTCAAGGATCGTACAGACCAGTAAGTGACTTCATACGTTTGTATTCGATGGATGATATAGCCAACTCTAATTCCTCAAGTTCACCAGTATGGGCTATTTAAATTTCGAACTGGAAACAACTCGGCGCCTTCGACACCTTCTGCAAGTGTCCGTTCGCGAGCTGCCATCTTTGGGCTAGACGCGATCTCGCGAAATTTATTCAATTCACGCCCCGGCTCAGCGATGGGAGACTTCTTCGGTGGGTCGATTAGTAGCCACAGGCGGACTAAGTCGACCACAAGTCGATCGTCAATGCTCACGCACACAGCATCGACTGGAACAGGCGATAGTTCAATGAAGTTCAGCCACAGATCCAATTCGACGGCTACGGCTGCAACGACAATATCTTCAGGAGATGATGACTCTTCATTTTTTGCGAGTGCGGGCCGGTCAACATCCAAGTCTCGAAAGTTGTTCAAGAGGGCTAAATCACCTGGAGGAACAACATTATTTGATACCGATAGCAAGCATGACAGTAGAAACGCGTCCCCAACGCGACCACCATCTCGAGGATCTCGCAGTGCGACGAAATCGCGCGATTCTTCAATTGAGAGGTTCGAAGACGACTACAGTGACTACGAGCCGAGAAACACCGAGGCACTGGAGAAGATGACGGATATGGACTCGTCGGAGTGGGATTTAGCTATGCGACTTGCTCTTGCTCGTCAGAATAGCCGTAATCAACATAATCTGAAGCAACTCCCTGCTATGCCAGATAAACCGCTGGAAGAAACTATATATGAAGGTTGGCATCATCCCGGGTTTGAAATTTGGAGTATCGTAGAGTACTGATGGCAATCCACTATAGAGGAGCCTCCTCGGGCTATCAGACCTGCTTCTCGTGCTTCAGGTATTTCAAGGGAGTCTCACACAACACGGTCAACAACGCCGACGATACGTCCGGAAACTCCGTCGATGCTTGTGGAACCCAATCTACCTACATCACCCCATTCACGGTCCCCCTCAAGGCAGTCTGATCGCCGGCCACTTGGACCTCGATGCCCTTCTCCAATGCTTCCTCAGAGTCCACGCTTGGAGCCTACAGCAATGCTGCCCGCTAGCGAACTACTGGACGAACGGCTAGATTCTCCGCAGGATACTGACTTACCTTCCTCCGCCAATTCTTCGACTACAACGCCCTACAAGTCATCAATTCCTCGAAGCAGGCGCCAGCCACTCTTTCCCTTGGGTAATATGGACGCAACACCTAAAGCGACTACAGCACAAAACCAATCTCAAGTTAGTGCGCCTCCGCCACTAGCAACACCAAGCGTGGCACCTTTGTCTGTTAAGAAGAAGACGTCGATAAACTCGTCCACAGCAGTAGCAATGACATCCCCTACCCCTACGTGGAGGGCATCATCACGTAATTCACCATTGTCACGACCAAGACCGGTTTCAGGAAGGAAGGTCTCTCCACAAGTGCGACATACGCATAACCATATTTCAAGGACAGGCTCGTCTGGGCACATAAGTAGCTTCAAGCGTGAAGAACTGGACATGGTATTGCGGTTGGCAGAGACCACAAAGGAAGATGTACGTATCCAACTCTCTGGCTATTATCATCAACCTTAGCCCTCTCATTGTCCGTAACTGTATAAGGTTGATTCATCTCGCCGGGCTCTTAAACGCATCAAATTAGAAGTTGAAGAACTAAAATTTTCTTCATTATGCAACGAAGAAATTCCAAGGCCCTCCTCACCTGATAAAGCCATCCGAACACCCCTCCGAACAACGCCCGTCGTAGTGCGTATCAACACTCCTTATGATTTGGCACTATTAACGCCCTTATTTGTAGAGTAAAGCCGCACAAGAGCGCATGGAAGAAATGCGGAAAGTAATTGGCCGACGGCAAGGCGAATTTACAACCCCCACTAGACCATTTCCGTCATCATCAAGTGCTTATGTGCAAAGTCCGGCGCCTACAAATAACAATTTCATCAGAGTCACTTCATCCATTGAAGCCCTTGTGGAAGACGTTGCTACAAGGCTTGAACGGGCTTCTGCGGATTACGCCGATCTCCATACCGAACTGAAGCAGCTAGTTGATCAGGCTAAAGAGGTATGCGACGTTCTACACTTTACACCTCACCCTGACGGGCCATCTATTCCGCAGCTTCAACAAACGAAGCTGGAGCTTCAAAATAGTAAACGACAATGTGAACTTGTGAAAAGCTTGCTAGCAGAAACCACAGCAGAGAAGGAAATTATGTATGAGGTACATGATCAGATCTACTCTTTCTAGTTCTTTTCTCATGTCGATCTGACCCAGGCGTTCAACGAAGAACTGGATGGTATGTATAATGATGCGAACCTACCAGATGACGAAGCTTGGACGGCCATGATAAACGATTTGCGCCAAACCAAAGAGGCGAGAAACACACAGTCAAAGGAAAATTCGTCAGTCTTGGTTTATATTCCTAGAGGTTAGCGCTAATAGCTACAATGGCTATCACAGACAACTCAAGCGGAAACTTGCCGAAGTTGAAGCTCAAAATGAAGAGTGGGTCAGCCCAATTTGAGAAATTTTCGATCTGACAATCGTGTTCACAGATGGGGCACACTACTTCGTATCCATGGTTTGTTACCATAACCAGCATAGTTGCCCTGGCGGTACTCCGATGCAATCTCCCACTGCTATGGAATATATAATGGCATCGCTGGGCTGTAAACATCTTGTATGCTATATCATATATCACTATCTCTTTATTCGTTGTATCATTACCTTCAACCTCCGGGTTTTTTTACGAATGCTTCATCCACCATTCCAATTAAGATGAATCTTACATTGCCTACTCAAGTAGACTGAACATCCGCCCTTACTTGGCTCATCTGGTGCAATGGAGCGTCCGTGATGGTTATGGATGTTACGATACATTAGTGACAGTCAAAGTTACTGATTCAACAACTATTCATGCTGCGATTCAGAAGGTGATTCGAGGTCCGATTTGGGCAGGTTAAATCATGATTCAGCTGAATCGCTGCATCGCCGAATCGCTGAAGCGCCTCCAGAGGCGCTTCGACGAATCCGAATCGCACCTTTCACCATTCGATTCAAGTTTTGAGACATCAAGCTGAAATTTGAGCCCTAAATCAGCTCTTGAATCTGCTCCGAATCGCTGTCCCGAATCGCCCATGAATCATCAACTTTGACTGCCACTATATTGATATCCTTAATTCTCGTAGCTATCCTACCACAGGAGTCGAGCCCCGTCGTCCAGGCAGACACTAACTTGAAATTAGCTTGCACCTTAGGGGGGTATCAAAAGCGCATGTAGGTATATAATTGGGACATTATTAATAAGGAACAAATTGGTGCATGATATCGATGTAGTGTGAGGTAAAGTGATGCAAATAATCATACAAGTGCAAGAGACGGTCTTCGTGTGTCTTCATGGCTTTAAGTTAACAGTAACAGAGCCATATGTGCAAGAATAGGTATATGTAATTATAAGAGGATTATCCTACTTCGATGGACTTCAGGCGTTGGAAAAATGAGATCCTTCTGAGGGTATTTCGGGGGGCACCATTCGCAATTGGTGTTTCATCGGGTGCAGCAGCGACCTCAGTGACGGGAGATTTTTCAGGTAATACTTGTGTATCGATGTGGACGTCATAGTCAGGATCGAAAAGCTCGGAAACCTTGTTTTGGATAGTGTTTTCGTCCTCCGGCGCACTATGCGCTCGACGGTGGCTTAGAGTTCCTTTAGTCCAACGTTTGAAAAGGCTAGGGGTTATGGTCTTCGTTATAGGTTCATCAATATAAGGGTCAGGATCAGAGCTAGTTGTGACAACTGGAGATGTAGGCCGAGAGTGAAAGAGCTCTTTCATCCCTCCGACAAATCGATAGGACTTCGACGACTTGTCAGAGTCGCCTTTGAGTATGATAGGCGGCGTCTGAGGTTCTGAGGGACTACTAGAAGCTGACGGTGGATTCGAATTAGAGGATAAATGATGAATAGGGATGGGACTAGGCCGAGACGACGAGAGTTCGGGGCCTGGGATACTGGGATCCGGATTGAAAGTTGATATCAATGGTAACTTTTTGGCCTGTCTCCTGAACGCCAGGGATTTGGTTCTTGAGAGTGACTTCCGGCCAAACGTATCCGTGCCTTCCAGGAAGCTACGGCGCCTAAAGATGTGAACGCTGTCATTGCTAGTCCGATTTTTGCCCAGACCCATAGAAGTCATTGTGAGCGATGAACGGGATTTCTTCCGAGTGATTGTTGGTGTGTGGAAGAGATCTTCTTCGGATGGAGTAGTGCGAGATCTTGCCAATATGCATACTTCAGAAATAACGTCATGTAATCCCTGCTCAACAACTACGCGTGCCGTAGCCGAAGAACGCGTGATGACGACTTGACCAAAGTCCGAGGTCAATGGTGAGAAGATGCTCCGCACAGATGTCGAGGACGAACGCCGACTAGGAGGTGCGGATGATGACGTCGGCTCATGTTGGGAGCTCGGGGGACTGCGCTCGCAAACAGGACCAGCGGGAGCAGACTCGGTAGAATGAGCAGAATCATGGTTCACAAGCTCAGGAATTGACTGAATGGTGGGCAGAGCATTGATGGTTTCGAATGGACCGCCATCAAGACTGGAGGGAATGAGGTCGCCTTTACCGTCACAGTGTATGCTGACAGTGGGTTCGTTAATCCACTTCGGAGATTCACTCAGAGACATCCTGATGGCGTTCAACCACGCCTCCTTTTCTCCATGGCACGATGCCGCTAACTCAAACTGGTGACCGCTAGAGATGAAGCGGAAGGAGAAGGGAAGTAAGGCTGACAACAGGTATATGAATTCAATGCATTGTAGGTTGTGTGGCGTAAAATACGACACACCTTCATCTTCGCGGACGTTTATGATGTCAAACTCTGATAACCGTATCCAGTGTTTTGGATCGTACACCATGTTTTTGCCGACTTTGACCAGGATAAAGTAGCCACCGAGATATAGAAACGCGCCAAGGTATTTTGTCCGAATTTTCCCACGGCTACCCAGTGACTTGCCAGACTGATGATGAATGACGTCCAGTGGACCAGCAAAAAGGCACATCCCTAGTGAGGTCAAGAACTGGGGGGTCAGGGTCTGAGGGGGAGAATTGGACTGTGAGACATGGGTGACTGAAGACGCAAGCGAGATTCGAGATACGATGAGGGCAGACTGAATTGCAACATCTTGTTTGTGGCGTGCCTCGTCTACAGAGCCGGCCACATGCCGCATAGCTTGTGTGGCACTCTCCACTACAACCTGAACATCTGTTTTCCGGGAAGACGACATGCAAACGTGTTTGCCTGGCTGCAGTTGATCGAGGAGCAAAGGGTATTTGCATATCCTCTGCACTGGCTTGATCATGTAATCCATGAAAGCCAGTCTACGCGAGCTTTTGGCTTGCGTAGGAAACACGATGGACTCCTTCGACTTGAGGCCGGTTTTGCTTCGAAGTGTCCGAACGGCACCGTCAATCGAAGTGAGTGAAGTGGTGCGCTTCCGTTGTGCGGGTATTGCCGGATCCGGGAGAGACTCTTCCGGAGCTGGTGATTGCGGATTGACAGCTGGTTTAACTTCACTCTGTATCAGAGCCGTAATCATGGCAGAACAACGATACTCGAACTCGTGCCATTCGAGGGGATATTGCTGTTGGACTTTGCGGATCAAATCCAGGGCCTCCGGATGGCTGGCGCAAAAGACCTGGTATGCGTTGAAACGAGAAGACTGCAATGCATTCGTCAGCACGCACGACACTGACAATTTGAATATTGAACTGACCTCTGTGGCGAATTTCGTACACACAGCCTTGATGGCTGCATCGACTCTGGTAGCTAGACACTCATATGAATCAGGGTACTGCCGCTCCGGTTCCCCACTGAATTCTAGAGCATTTGCAAGGCCAAATGGAATGACGGCCTGCCTTAGCTCCTGTACAAAGTGTTCGTGCAGCTCCAGAATCTCCTCTGCATTCCTCGTCAACAGTTCGATTTCACCCCCGGTGAACAAAGGCCGTGACAGAGTATGCTCCTCCTTTCCTGTGCTAGCCCCTGAAGGCCCCTCTGAGGGTGTTATCGACTGGTGGAGCACCGAATGTGTCCCCAAATACGTGAATGAGCTTACTCTTGAAATGGCTGAGAACGAGGAATGCGACCTGCTCAGGGGTCGAGCCGATAATGAGGGTAGCTGGCGAAGAAAAACCTGGATGGGAAAGCACAACTCAGATTTGGAAGTAATGAATAGAAGACAAGCGTACCGCGACTAAAGCTCGCAAATCCGATAGATACCCAATTTCTGTGGTCAAGAGCTCCAGCAAGGCATATAATCGTCTGATACTATCAGTGGCCTTTCCCTTGTCCCAGCTGATAACCGGAGGATGATCGCGCAGAAAGTGGGTTTGAAGAGGACTCTCGTGGAGAATTATGCCACCGTCTTCCGTGTCTGTGCTAGCATCACCAGGTATGTGGAAAATGGGCATGACGGGTTTAGGTATACTTGGCTCAATGCTGTCTTCGTTGTGTTCACGCGGAATAAGCAGAGCAGAACGCAGTGGACTTGATACCCTGACAATAGCCTCGTGTCCAGCATACTTGGTAGCGGGCAAAGCGTCGGACGACGATCGTAGTCTCCAGGTATACATAGCTGCAATAGAAGCACGTCGCTTGGGTGTACGGGCGGGAGCATATGAAGACCTAGAGTCAGGGAATGAATTGGAAGAGGTCATAATCAAGCCAGGCGAATGGCGTGTTCTACACGTTACTGAGCGCCTGACAAGTTCTGGCGGCGGTGTTGGGGGAGTGGATATCCACGTGGGAGGGGGGTGCTTGAGGTTGGATCGACTGTCTACTAGGGTATTCTGTGCAGACTTTTTACATCCATCCTCATTCGAAGCCAGAGATACAACGGGCCCGGGAGTACAAATCGGCGACGCAGTAGCGGGTGGTAAAGTGTAGAACGCACTCAGCGTCGGTGGACCTAGAGGCCCTGCAGATAGGTCATCGGAAAGGTCGTTGGGATTTGTAGCTAGTACGCTAGTTCGCGGCGTAAAGGAATGGATATCGCGTAAGTTCGCGTGGTGGTCGGGTCCTTGATCTACCGACACGAGATTACGACAATCGGTAGCCATGAGCGAGGAGGGGTAAAGGACGAGTAGTGGGGCTATGAGGGGAGTGAATAGCGGCGTCCGCGACAGGGATCAGATTCAAGGCTGAACGGTTGATACGGAGACGAAGGTATGGAGGAAGAAGGCCCCCTGTTGTATAGGAATCCGCGGTAGAAGGTAAGATAAGTAGTGGCGGAGGAGAGTTTGTAATAAGTTAATTATGGAGGGCCGCCGTGGGTGAAAATGATAAGGAAGAGTAAGGAGCGACTTTTGAAGAGATTTAAGTGGAATTTAAGGTAAAAATCGCGAGTCGTTCGCCGGTTTGAAACCGACCTGACGCCTGGTCGATGAACGTGCCGACGTGAATTGACGCCATAATATTCAAAGCGGAGTTTCAATCTCTTCGGCAGCCCTTCCGGTCTATATCGGGGTTCCGACCTGATCTCGGATCGAGGTCCCATTCAATACATCCTACGATTGTAAGCAACATCATAGACATATCAACGTTTATTCGACTTACCCTGAGTTATCAATGTCTCAACTCTCTCATGTTGGAGGAAATCAAATATTCTCGCCAAAGCCTGGCCTCAACCTTACAGCTTATACTCAAGATTCCCCTGAACCACACAACTCCGCATCTATCGTGTAGAACAACCCGTCCACGGTGTTTATCCTTATGCTACTCCAAGGGGCAACCATATACATCGATTCCTTTTTAGGCGGAAATTGATTCTTCTTACGATGGAATCGCGAGTTGATGAACGAGCTTCAATTCCCGCACCTATGCAGTAGTTTTGCTAAGAAAAGGTGATTGACCCAAGAAATGAATGTATACGAGATACCCACCTTCGCAGACGTTCAATCTAGTCTGTACATAATCCAAGAGCTTAGGAGGCAGCTAACGCCCCGAAAAGCTAGTACAAAGCCAGCTCGTCATCCGATCGTTCGGTGAATGGAATATTCTTGATCTCGGATTCTCGCTGACGCTGCTCTTCTTTATCCAGGAACTTGTACAAGCGAACTAGATTCTCCCCAGAGAAGACTCGATAAACGGCTTGCTGATCAGCATTATAACTCTATAGAAACCCGGATTTTATCAGAGCGGCAGCCAATAAAAATAGCGCAACGCTTATCAAACTCACAGCTGGTGGAGGGTCAGAGAAGCGTTGGATACCTCTTCTTCTTAGTGATGGCACGCCAGTCGCTGTAAGATGTTGTAGGCAACGGAGCCTTTTTAGTAGCATATGGATCGCTTCTAATGACAGGCGATCGCAATACGAAATTCGTAAACTCTCGAGAAAAGTGGCGTGTTCAGCTAGTGCGTAGATAGCAATGTCCGTTAATTTGTGTACCCGGACGAGATTCAGCCGCCGGATGCTACTCAATCCAGCCAGCTCAAAGATCGACATATCAGTGAGGTTTCTACAAACTGTATTATATCATTGTGGAATGCAGAGAGATGGATCACCTGTCAGTTCGGTTTTAATTTAGAAGATTAGAAAAACATACATGCTAAATCCACACATCGTAGGTTTGGACATGATCGTGCTAGCTTTACAATCGCTCCATCCGTGACGTTGGATACATGCGCCAATGACAGGACATCAAGGTTATCCATAAGCAAGCAGATATGGCCAATGGCCTTGTCCGTAAGCTGTGTGCATCCGGCAAGCGAGAAACTCTGTATTTTGGGCGCGTGAATAACGATACCCTCTATGGCATCGTCGGTGATCTTATCACAATACGAGAGATCAAGAACCCGCAAATTTTCGGCCGAATGTGCAAGTATTAAGGGAGGGAGCTTGTCTATCCATGTGGTTGGTCTTGGGGGAAGCGGTTTATCGCCGTCGAGGACTGGGATAGGACCTTCTGCTGAGCCGAGATGAGATGGAAATGCCTTATTCGTAAGAAGAGGACAACGCGCTAGACGCAACGAGCGCAATTTTCTCGAATACGTCCAAACATCTCGAATAGAAAGAGGTGTCAATAGGGGTAGATCACGTAAATCGAGTTCTAGCAACCGCGCGCACGTCTTCGCTATTGCTGAAATAGATGGATCCGTAAGACATAGGACTCCATTAAGATGTACCCATTGCAATGGAAGTGATTTCATCGCAATTTCAAGGATCCCGATGTCAGTTATCTGACGACAGCCAGATAAGCCGAGTCCTTGAAGATTGACGGCAGTATCAGCGAGAAGGATCAATGACCTGTCTGTTATTTCGGGTACGCCGGATAGGATCACTGTCTCCAGACGAGGGGAAGAGCTGAGGATTTCGGCTAACGTATCGTCTGCTATCCCGCCAAGAGAAGATGCCTGCAGGACCAAGTGCCGAACAAGAGGATATTCATCTGGGTGTGGGAGGCGGTCGACGATCTTGGTCATGTCTTCTTGGGATGATGTCTGAACGTGATACATCGTCCTGACGCCAGCTGTGGTGGGTTACTACCAACTTGCAGACTGAAATGGTTAGATGTGAACGTACCGAATACAGGTAGAGATCACTCTAAGTGCAACCTGGGGGGGGCAGATTAGGTGTGAACTGAACAAGGTTGCCGTACATGACTTGACGCATGATGGTAACACGCAGTAACCACACCGCTCATGTCTTCCACCATATCCAACTCGTCTTCCAAGACCGTCACACGAGCAACTCCTCCAACGCCTCTGCAACAACCTCCTGCAGACTCTTCTAGTCGCATTCCTGTTACACCAGCCGTCTTACGATCGATCTTCGCGTCTTCACGAACTCCTAATGAAGAGCGCTCAATCTCTCGCATTGCGTTCTTTAGGTAGACCATTTCGTTAAAGAAGTGTCAATGATTCTGATAGAACGGGACTAGGTTTGCCGGCTTTTTGCTGAGCTGTCTTGGTATTAGTTTGGCGGCTGCAAGAGGCAGAGGGATCAGGAGTAGTGCAGCTCTCCTTGGAGTGGGAGTTGTATGATCATGCAAATAGCACTGGTGAGAGAAAACCATCCCAATCAGCGAAAATAGTATTTATCGTCCAGCAACGTAACAAGTCCAATGTACATAGGTGAACTAATTCAAACGAGGAGTTCGACTTGACCTCGTTGTTGGGAAACCACAGCAACCACTTTACTCGACACCTCGGTAGCACTCCCTCCAGCATACACAACTAGGTCACCGGCCTCGCCATCTGCTGGCCAAACACCCAATAGTTTCTCCAAGTTGGTGGAAGCAAAGGCGTGTGCTTGACGAGTATTAATGCGTCCCCTGGACTCTGATGCAACCTATACGCTCATCAGGATTTTTAGAATAAAGATTGAACGCAGCCTGACCAATGCAACGTCAAAGCGCGTGTTTCGCGCAGCCCAGGCATCTTGAACGCCAATGCCTACGGTAACGCCTGCTTCCAAGAGCTTATAGATGGCTGTATCATTTGTTAGCGGCGGACCCGGTAGTCTGCAAACGTGTTCGTTGAATGATAAGACTTAGCCAAAGACCATCACCCACATTCTACGGTCCTCCCACGTAGCTGGAAATGGCCTCGAAGGTGTCAATATGACGCCTACGCCGGCACGATCTAATTTTAATGAGCAGGCGTCTGCAAGATTATCGATTGAGAATAACGCACTTATTTCGTGGGCTAAAAGATGCGCTTCTGTAGCTCCAGAGAAGACCAGCCTCATTATTGATCCCTTCCTATCTTCAATCTGAGCCTTCATAATCAATAATGTTGCCATGATATCTGCACTATGGACTTCGATCACCAACGGAATCACCCCCTAAAAGTATGTCGTATTAGCAGGAATTAAATTATTTGGACCTCGATACTCGCCTCCGATGCTTGTCGAAACCACTGGCCAGTTTCTGTGTCTTCATTCTCCCTGCCCATCAACAACCTCCGGAGTCCGGCCATCTGTTCGCTGACGGCGATACTTCCCCTCGCAAAAGGTGAAGGCTTCCCTATGGTTACGTGCAGTGCCGTTACACTTTGTACGATAGCACCTTGTTCCATCGCATGTTGGAAGCCGGTGCGAAAAGTAGCGGAAAGGCCTGCGATCACTGGTGAGCCTCCAAGCATGGCATTTTTCATTAGTGAGGATGCCGCCAGAGTAACGCCTGAACGGTAGGCAATTCTGAAATACAGTGAGTGAAATAATTGTTTGAAGAATCAGAAAGACTTGCAATGCATTGCGAGTGCTGAACATCAAGGCATCCATGGCACGAACGACACCGCCCGTATCGCCCAAGACACTAGGAATGTCGCGTTCGAAGGCGTCATAGAGATGGCCATCACCCGTCGACGGTTCCGCAGCCATTTCTTCCAACCCAAGTGCTGATCCAAAACTCATGAAGCTAGGAGAAATTGAACCCCCGTAGAGATCAATATCAGCAGAAGCATCTCTAGCACCTAAGCACGCCAGTGCACTGCCGATACAAGATATCTTCCCATTTTCGAGGACGACGTTGACGAGGCGCTCGTCCTCCGAATACGCTGAAGGGTACAACACTTCGATGTCGCCGCTTCTGCTTCTAGTCCACACCTCCTTGACCCGCCCAAATGACACTTTGCGACTTATTTTACTCGGCGTCAAAGGTGGAAGGCCATCCCATTTCATCGCCTCTTTGATTTCTTTATCCCAGTTTGGTACTTCCGGGCAAGACTTCCATTTTTCCCCTTTTTGCTCCCCCGCTATGATTTTATCCTGGAATTGCGGGACACCGTCAATCCAAACGTTTATCGGTGTAGCCCCTATCTGCAAAGGATGTGAATCCCATAACACTACATCAGCGTCGGCGCCTTCAAATAAAGAACCGATCCTGTGTGTCAAACCAACAGCGTTGGCGGGAATAGAAGTCACCGCCAGCAGTGCAAGATTTTGGGGCAAGCCATAATGGTGGGCCAATTGTGCTTCATGTAGGAGATATCTGGAATTCGTATTGGGGTGGTCCGACTGTAAAGTAAACATTGTCATATCGTTAGTCCGATGCCTACAGTTCCTAAAGTATTCACTTACCTTGAAAGCTACAGAAATACCCCCATTAGCCAAAATTCGAGCTGCGTATTCGGAGCCTCGATATGTTTCCCTCTTTAGTCTATTTTAAATCAATAATAAGTAATATTAAGACATAATAATATAACTTCACCTATGCCTTGTTGAAGAAAGAGCTATAACTGTTTCGCCTTGCCATCTACAACCCGTCAGCATAGGGGTACAGTTAGCATCAGGTTCTACTGAGCTTACGTTCTATTCAGTACACTGGGTATCAAATATGCTTCAGAGGCGCCCTGGAACGAATGAATAGGAAATTGAAATTCGGTCGACAGCTAGCCCAGGGTGTCAGCTAACTACCGACGAAAAATGCGCTGAACTAACCCGAATCAAGGCATCTAGATCAGTGGCTTCATGACAATGTACAGTGGTCTGATAATATACATGAGGTCGCAGCCTTTGTGTGAAGACAAATACAAACCTTGACACCACCACGCAAGGCGTCTACTAGTACTTGCCACTGAAAGTCTTCAGGCAAGTCCCTAAGGGTATCCCATGCACCGGCGTAAACCTTAGAGCAGAATGTCTCCTGGCTCGTCTTCAGCTGCCGCGCGTTATGGAGGGCTGACCGCAAAGCCCATATCGTGTCCATGCGCTGTCCGTAAGACTTTAGGTCTTCTCCACAGCCAAGCCTAGCACACTGCTAATTAAATGATTTACTTATACAGAGAGTATTCCTTACTTCAAACGTCGCCAGCGAAACTCTTTGCACGACTTGGTGCTATTAAGCGTGCAAGGTGGTTCGACTAACATGGATGAAGGTGAACCTTCCGAAGTTTTCCTGAGCTTGGCCACAAAAGCTTCTCCCCCTGACGGCGTAGTAGGTGTGGTGCTCTCTTGGACTCAATCAGATGGCTTACCCATTGCATTATTATTTGCAGGAGTGACTTGAATAGTTGTAACTCCCCCAGCCACGGCAAGCCGGAATGATTCATCATGCGTGTCAAAGCCATCGATGCTTCGTAGCCATGGTGCGATAGGACCCCATTTGGAGCTGAAGTCGTTTCCACCTGCCAGGTTGCCGAATCAAAAGCTGGTGAACTCTAGTATATAACAAACCATATTACCTGATGTAAAGGGAACGCTCAGAATGCCGGCATGCGAATGCATGTCCACTGAGAAGGGTATTCAAGTTTTATTTTAGCGTATGAACAAGCTGCACTCACCGAGGCCAGGAGTTAGCCAGGTCCCCTTAGCATCTATGACTGTCAAATTTGGGGTATTTCGGACGAGGTCTTCGGAAACACTTCCGAGTCGCTTGATAATTCCTTGATCTAGCAAGATACTACCATGAATGACTTCCGTCCCATTGTCCCTCCCGGTCCAAATGGCAGCATTCTTGATCAATGTCGCATTGATTCCTAGTTCATACCGATCAGACTCCTGTCGCTCTGTGAAATCCTTAGCAGTATCGGTTGTCAATTCCAGTGCCGCGCAGAAATCCAATGCACGACTAATGTCTACTTGAGGTTTGGCCAGAGAAGTCAGATCGACGTGTATTGTGGTTGTTTTATGAATGTTTGTCAGAATTGCAATGACGACGGCACAGAGACATAGTAACAAGAAGGGAGACGATTTCGACGGGTTGCTGGCTTTCTCAAACATGGAAGAGTGGTCAAACGAACGACGCGAGCTGAACACGCATCTGACACATTTTATATGGCCTTGAGGTAACCACACCGCTGTGAATCAAGCGCTTCAATCCATTAAATTGTACAGGCGCCCATTACACTCAGAATCGACAAATGTAGTTCAAAGAAGTCGGATCGAGTCTATGCCAGAGTTCATTAGGGAAAGGCAAACCTTGAGAGGGAACTCACCCAATTCTTCGCGTGGTACGTAGTTTGACAAAAGAGTGGAGCCGTGAAACCATCTGTAAAGACTACAGTTTGCGTCTACGTCCAAGCTCTTTGATTATGTTGTTCGGGCAAATCCAGCTACAAGCATCTCAGTGGTGACTTGCGCACAAAAATACGTAGTTCCATTAGCATTGCTACACAGGTAGACTCGTAGCTACTCACCCCGGGCACAAGTCCCTCACATGGGGTAATATGCACACTGAAGCAAACAGAAAATATAATATGGTGCGCATGTAGTGGTGCCGAAATAGGCACAAGCCATCTAGTCAACAACTAGATTCAAGATAGTAAATCCATACGTTGTTGCTTTTGGCTATTGTGCTGCCATCAAGAATTCACCAACAGCATACCAGCCTTTAGTCGAAAATGATGGGACTCGTATCCTGAAATGTAGGGCTAACTTTGACTTTGGCTCTGATATGGTGCTTGTGTTTGCAGAAAAGCTAGCGGATCAGATTCCTCGTAGGGTGGCGAAAATTGCGACTCGACCCACGGGCTGTATGGATCACTGGCCGCGCTGCTGGGGAGGAAGTCATTTCCGAAGGTGGGAAATGGGTCCTTGGCTGGCGCATCATCCTGAAGCTTAGAATATTCGGATGCCGCACGCAAGAACGCATCCGCTCGGCCCGCCTGATAGGGTTCGCGGTTGCCGACGGGGGATTGGGGAGAGTCCGCAGACCAAACAGAGCTGCTGACGGACGATCGCTTTCGAAGACGGTTCTGAGATTTGCCCCGGCGGATAGGCAAAGTACCATACCAGGCTTGTCTGACGACGGTTGTAGAAGGTGCATATGATGTACCATTGGTAGACGTGGAAGATTGGTTCTTCTGAACGACCGGTTTCAGATCACCCTGAGACTTTGAAACTACCTCATCGGCGGTTTGAGAAGTCGTCTGTTCCTTGAAAGGGGGCGACCACTGCGTCCCACTGTCATATGAACTAATGCCATCATTCTGCAATGAACGTGGCCGGTTTGAATCGTAATCGGCTGCCTTAACACTACGCTCACCGAGGGGCGAAGTAGGTGTTTGTGTGAGCTGCTTTTCGACGACGCTGGCTGAACCAGTTGAGGACTGAGAACTCATGGATAGTTGGGAACTACGAGAAACGATACTCGAGCCGAAAATGGCATCTGGCTGTGCCCACAGATGGTTTACTCGTGATCGAGTAGCTTCCGAAACAAGAGCATCGAATGAAGGAGAATCGGGTACCGGTGAGATTGTAATATCGTGAAGAGGGGAAGAAAGAGCAGCAAAACTTGGAGTCTGATTCCGTGCTCTTTGTTTCCGGGGAGTAGAGTGCGCTTCTGACAAAACAGAAGCTATAGGAGACTTGCTGTGTCCTGAGGCTAATGCCAGACCAATTGAGGGTTCATGTAGAGGAGGCGCATATAGCTCGTGAGAAGCCGCGGTTACACTTATTTCTGGGGAAAATGGGGACAAGGCCCGGGAAGACAGACCTGGTGTTCTTGCTGGGAATGAAGGGAACATTGAATGTCTTGTTCAGCGGAATGATGATTCGACTGACCCCTTGCCGAAAACTTGGTACTCATTGAATCAAGTCTCTGACTCTGCTCTAGTCCATACAAGCGCATGCTTTCTCCGACACCGTCTTCAGCCAACCTTAGCAATTGGATGTCGCCCTTTCGGTCCGGAAGTAGGTTTGCAATATGTTCCTGAATGAGATGCTGGATGCGTTCTTGTTTGTTGTGGAAGATGGCTCTGCACCAAGACCATCTACATTCATATATCCGTTTTCCTATCATTCCGAGAGATGGACGAGATTCTACTTGAGCCATAGGAAGTGCATTGACAAATATCCGAGCCGAATTCCAAAATGTGGTGAATAAGCGTACGCCGAAGGCTCGCGCAGACGAAAGGACTCGAGCAAATATGTACCTGCGAGAGATTGATGGCTGAAGCTGAGGCAAGGTGTTGGATCCTGATGGATCGCGTTCAATGTTATGTTGTGGTTTGCTGATGAACGTTAACGTTGACGTTGAACGTGAACCACAATGGTGGCATACAAATGTTTGGCAGCAGAGACATTGGCTTTACTAACAAATATAAAAACACCTTCGCTATCAGTATCTGGACATTGAGTATGGCCTCTACCCAGACGTTACTAGGTTATTTAGGACTTCCAGCCGACTATCACCCGTCACCGCAGAGTGAACCTCTCCGATTTCTGGCCAAACACTTAAAGGAGACTCCCCTCCACTTTTTGACCCAGTTCTCAGCAAGCATCACTCCTAAGCAACGATCAGTAATACCACTCATTCGCAACCGACGATTGAGATATGTAGACTCCAGTCCAAGCGAGTTCAAATTTGAGTCTGCCAGGAATACGTGGGCTGGACTTTGGGAAGGCCAGGACCACAGAGTCATTTTCCAAAAGTCGGGCGAAGAGGAGAAAACTTGGGCTCAGAAGGAATTTATGCCGGGCTCATCTCAGCATGTTGGAAAGCTTGGTGATCTCTTGGCTAGATATGAAGAAGAGCGTCAAGCACAGCATATGAGGACTTCGCGTCGCCCATCGCAAATGCTAGATGCCTTCATACCAGAGGAAGACGAGGAGTCCGATGACGATGACGACCTACAACATGGTGCAGACGACGTGGAAACCCCAGATCAAGCAAGGAACTCTTTCCTGCGTTCACTGAAAGAACGCTTTATTTACGGGCTATTAGACGTAAGTTATACCTCTGGCTTGCAACTAGGTTATCATATAAAGGGATATAGGGAGCTAACTATGATGCTGTGGATTGGAATGATGCCTGGGATTCTGATACCGATCGCGATGCCGAGGAAAGGTGGTTTGATGACGAAGACGAGTCTTGAAGCTAATTAACGTAGCATCGCTAATGCACTTGACAGTGCAGTATCGCATCCATAGCTGAATGTATGACTAAGTGTAGATCATTTCTTAGCTCCAGGAGAGCTGTACCCTATTTTACCTTGTACAATCGGAGTCATCATCGGATGCGGAGGTTACGAAATATTCTCGCTTGCGAATCATAGACATGGGCCATGCACTAGACTTGGTTCCTCCCGAAATTCATATTCTTGTTGTATTCATCCATGGGTCAGTTCTACGTGATTTGGGCTTGCCTGTAAATTGACAGTCGGCCAGCTTCAAAGGAACAGATACAACCTTTGGTGGATTTCCCGAGAGATTGCAACATACACTCTCCGAATCAATTCCATTTTCTAAGGTGGAATGTATTGTGTTCCCAGCATACGAGGTGCGCCAATGCCGCGTACAATTTAGCGTGTATCGACATGAATTACTCCTTTAGACGAAAGGCGAATTGGCGAGGACACTGTTTACATGATATGCATACCCTGACTCACTCACCGCGCACAGAATGAAGCGGTAATTCGATTTGCAGATTGGCTCACTACAACGACCGTCGAAAGAGAAGTGGCATGCGGTGGGGGTGCTGGGAGGGTGCGTGTAGTGTTGTGTGGGCACAGGTGCCAGAAACCCCCCTGCCTGTAGATGTGACTCTGATGTTCTACAGCATGGGTGGCCTTCTTGCAGCAGACAGTCTCCTTGAATTTATCAAAACACGCCCCGACCAGGACGCACCCTTATGGCCCAACATCGTTGCATGTATCGCGTTTGACACCCCTGTGCGTTTCTGGCCAACGTCTTTCTTGCACTAATCTACAGTAGTGGAATAGTACCTTGGTCTCCATCCCTCTGTTTTCAAAAATAGTGCTTCGCAAGCCATTGAGTTTGCCACCACCGCGCGCTCCGCAGTAACGGGTATCGTGAACTCCTTTACAAGTTTCGGTAAAGGGGCAGGACTATCCACCTCAGGACAAAAGGCACCTGTAGCGGCGATTACCGCTCCTCCGGCGACACAACCCTCTAAGACTGGTTGGGGTAAATGGGCACCGGCAGCTTTCGCGGTTGGTGGTGCGATAGTCGCAGGCGCAGCCGCTGGCGGTGCCTATTATAAACGAGAAAATATCGGAGAAGGGTACCAATGGTTTACAGATCATATGAAGTATGTGGGCAATCTGTGGAATGAAGATGCGCTCAATAGGCGGCTCGAATCTCTCGCGGACGCCGAAGACAAGCAAAGGGTAATATTTCGGACGTACGTACGAGTCCCTAAACGCAGAAAATACGACTAACAACTTACAGATTTTATACACTGATACCAGCCTCTCCTCCGGCCCATTTTGGCAGTCGCACGTTCATTGTACTTCCACCCAAGACATCTAGAACGTCGTTGTGTTTCATACCGGCGCCGAACTCGCTTGCTTCAGACGAATTGAAGGCCCATACAGGCATGTTCAGCGGAATAACGAATGATGGGTATTATGAACTAGGCCTAGCCGTTGTACAGATTATCAGAGTAGCGATTTCACCGACCAGAGACGAAGGTAGCGCTAGTAAAGATGGCTCCGAGGGGAAGGGTGTCACGACGGACGATCTAATCGATATATAATGCTGTAATGCTCGCCGATGCGATGTGTCTGTTTACTTATACATGTATATGTATATCGGTGTGTTGGGAATCATTCATGGTTTATGGTTTGAGAGATAGCTCCATAGCGTATGCATCTTCACCATCAGCATCTGAAATCCTGGTAAGACTTTGTTCAGGCAAGGGATGCGAGGTGACCTACAATATCCCTTTTCAATATTTTTTACCGTAAAGCCCAAGGTGTCTTTATATAGCGAGAGGGCGGCACGGTTTGATTTTCGTACATGTAGTGAAACATATTGAGCGCGATATATGGTCGCCATTGCCTCTTCTAATAATATAGAAGAACAATAGAATCATTGAACTTCGGTCCAAGAAAAAAGGAGGAACACGCACGAGACTGTATCATTAATTTCTTTGCTAACCCGAGGCGCCGGTAGGAACGAAGGACTGATATCGAGGTGACGTGTCCATGAGGTGGGTCCTTCTCGTCCTTCTCGTCCTCCCTAGACGTGAAGATTAGGGCTCGACGTTCAAGGCAGAAATACTTTGATTGTATGTATTGAAAGGACTGACATTTTCGCTAGAATGTAGCCAACTATGCGACCTTGATGGTCTTCAGCAACATAAGAAAGGGATGGCCAAGTCATGGCGTGATAAAGATCTGGGTCGTGTAAATGGGTGTCGATCGTACACCCAGCAGACAATCAATGCGTACAGTATCTTAACGTATAGTTCTCGGGAAGATTCTGCAGGTTACATGCCTGCATTCCCAGAAGGTCATCAACCTAGTATACCATCATCAGTTTGCTGTGAGTATTAAAGGTCTTCGACAGCTTACTCTAGCAGGCCGTATGTTCATGGCTAACAGGGAGCTGCTCGGAATCAAATGACACGAAGTCCTGGCTCAAAGCGCTCAATAAGCGCCGTGCTGATGAGGTCCTCATTGAAGATCAAATTACCTCCTGTAAAAGGTTCTCTACCGATTCTATAGATATTTGATGTACTAAGTCAAGCTCTAATTCTATTCTGCAGTGAGAGCCTTGATCCAAATTCTATCAATGGATGATAACATCGCCAGGATCACCGACCAACTGACGTTTCGGTTTTCCATCATCCCTAACTCCGATCACTTGAACCTCCATTTTTCTGCACTTGACTGCTTCTAGGGCTTGCTCGAGTTTACCGTCGAGGAATGCTACAGACAGCTTAGATATGAGCTGCAAGAATAGACGTGACGCCTTGGTTTTTATCAAAGGAAGCACTGGAAAATCGGAGAACGAGTGATGTTGAGCGCGAACTATGAGACCGCAGGGGGTAAAATATGTTAATAGAGCCAGTAAGACAATAGATAGATCTATCAAACCGATTGTTAAAAGCCGCTTTCCTTGAGGTTCCCATTCGTTGATTACACCCTGCAGTCGAGCAAAATGATCCTTCCAAAGAGTGAACTTCTCGGAGTTAATGACTAGAATTTCGGGACGATCAGAACGTGCTAAATCTTGGGTGTCTGGTGTAGACGAAGATTTTCCAACAAGTATGTTTCCTTTAGGCGGAGAGTTAGTGGTGACAGAGTCCACAGCATCTGCTAGACTAGTGGATGAGTAGGGAGAAGGTCCTGGAGTCGGCAGCGGCTCCAACCACGGATCAAGGACAAGGGCTTTCTTGACAGGTAGCCTAGTGTAGCCTAAAAGAGGTTTGGTAGACAAAAGAGAGAGCTGCGGACGAGAGAAAAGGTTAGTGAACTTGACATTATCAGCGGGTGAGTGTACTTACCACAGTGCAACCACCGAAGGAGTGTCCCGCTAAGAAGATGTCAGATTCGGATCGAACATAGCCAGGGCCCCATGACTTCCACTCGACAGGATATCCATCGATACTCTCTAAAGAATGCGAAGCGTTTTCGTTGTTTGCCATCTCACAAAACGCCTTATAGGCGATATAAATTTCATGTTTACGGAAAGCAAGTTGCTCTGTGCGTAGAGGAAGAGGAGTTGGATCTTTCGGAGTCACGCCGGGTTCCCAACTTTAACACGAGCATAAGCAAGTAGTTCATAGCTCGCTTGAAGTAGAAGGACTTGCCTAATATCATGTTCCCGAATGTATAATTTGGGTCGCGATATGAGGCGGCCACTAGCATCCCGCGATCGCGGTAAGCAAGCGTGTCCCGTGCCGTCCCTATGTTCTAGAGCTAGTACTACTTTTCCTGAGGCAGCGAGGTGAGTACATATTTGACTTTTTATCAATTAGTATTCGTATCGTGTGAACTTTCAGGGATTGAACGGCACCTATATGCAGTCCTACTGCCGCCTAGACCATGGGAGAAAATCACCAGAGGCCACTTTTCATCTGCCGAAAGCAGCGGCGCATTCATAAATACTGGCACCTATGAAAGTGAGGCAAAGACTTCGAAACTCAGAAATATTACATACCTTGATGAAAGCACCAAAGAAATAGACAATGGGCCACAACAACCAAGCGGACAACCCTGATGGCGAGACATGAGTGTTTAATAGATCAACTTCAACTGCTGCTGTCACCTCCAAATAGAACATAACCACGCAATGACTCCTTCACAGGACTATTGGGTTCGGATAAATTGGATCCATAGCCGAACAAGGACTCACCGTAGCAACCAATGCATCCCCTTCGTCCCTTTAGCGGGTCCATCTATTTGAGCCGGGTAGTATGCAGTAAAAGCAACCTCCTCCAATTTGAATGCAGGCTCTTGATTATGCTTAGCACTGCCAATAACTCGCGAGGGCGTTACTGGAACTACGAAAGTCGTAGCACCCACGGGATATCCCCCACTTGGTTCGTCAAGAAAGAGCATGAAACAGTCACTATCCTGAACGCGAGGTCGCCGGGATCCTCAAAGGCCCTGGCGGGTAAGCAACTGGCGCAAAATAAGCAGTGGGCGCATGATTGAAGTGGTAACTGCATTTCTGCACGTGACTGATATGTTACTGAATTGCATAGTTAGGCCTAGTCAGGGACCAGCACAATACATGCCAGTAACTCGGCGTGAGTAACTTACACTGTAGCCTGCAAGTCCGACTGCACCACGCAAACTGTCTCTATGCTTGCTCGATGAAACGACGACATACGAAGCACATGACGGGCGCTGAAACTTGCGGACATGGACTCAGAGGCAATAAGGCGAACTTGATGATCAGTTCTGGACTCCTGAAGCGCGCGGGGAAGCAAGACCGTATACGTACTGATGTTACGCTCCATGCATCAAGCCTTTAGGCCTTAGGGCCCATCTGGGAAATGAATAGTCGCGTTTGGCCGAAACTTTATTACAGAACTTGACTCGTCACCATCTACTTTTCACCATGCATTGGCCTATTTCGCCCGTCGTACTACCAGGCATCATCTATCTTTTTTCTCTGCCACTCCTTTGTCCTGCTGTAGACCCCATACAAGTGTCCGTTCCCTCCAATCCAGCCTCTGGTAATGCCGTGCGCCCAAATTTTCTTGGTATAAGCCTCGAGTTGAGCTTCCTCGACGAATATTGTGAATTTCTACTACTCTGGCTAGAGGGCGAGTTTGCTTAATTTGCTTAGTTGGAAAAGATACCTCGTCCATTCCACCAGCTGTGATCAACTATATGAAGACGCTACGTGCGAGGACTGTCAATGACCCCCTACGTTTCCGCGTGGGAGGTAACTCCATGGACAGTTCCACGTACGTTCCATCGCAGCAGTCGCCTATGCTTCAGTTGACGAACCCTGCTGCGGACGCTAACAATCAACCGGTGGACTATGGCCCAATGCTCTGGGAGGTCCTGAATAAGGTTGCACAGGACGTTGGAGGCGCTCAGTATCTCATAGGTCCCCCCTTTGGCCGTGTCATCTGAGGTTTATCCCTGATCTTCGTTATTTAGGACTTTCGTTGTTAGATCCTAACAGCACAAACGTGCCCCTGCTTGCAGGTGACTGCTTCTGTCACCTTTTTGGGTTTCAAAGACTAATACCGTATGTAGGTGCTGCTGAGCAGGGACTTAAAGATAATTTGGATGCCTTCCTTCTAGGCAACGTGCATAGCTCTCATATGTCGCTTCCGCCACGGCCCACATGTACTGATTGTTCTCTTTTTTTTTAGGAACCCGATCTCTACACCAATCACCAGAACAGACCAAATCTGGTGAATTATACGGTCAATGATTACATAAATGTAATCCTGCTTCATTTTTAGCACCTGGAAAGCGTTTCTCAATCCATCGTGTAGGAGTTCACCACAGTCTCGGGTCACTTGAAAAATACCACAGCCGGTAATATCCTTGACCTCCACAACCTGGGCGGACCTACAATTTGTTGTAATTGGGTAAGCAGCGTATTTTACCAAAGAAAAAAAAACTAATCATTCTAGAAGGACTTGGCCACGTTGCTCCAACAAGGATATCTGTCCACCTTCGCAAGTGATCTCAAGTACATCACGTAGGTTTCATCTTCTCCGTCCTTAGTGACTGATGTTCAAAATTTACCAAGGCTGCAGCATTATCCACAGAATAATTGCATCAATGGGAAGTACCCGTTCGAATTACCATGGTACCTGCAACATGCAAATAGTGCGTAGGATTCCATTAGAGTGAATTTCCCCTGCTAAGTCGTTCTACAGCCGTTAATTTGGCAGCGTGGCAAAAACATGGTATTTCCATCGCCCTAGAAAATACACAAGGCAATCGTCCAAAACTTCTCATGTCCGAGTTTAATTCTGCTTCCTGTGGCGGAATCCCGGGCATTTCTGATACATTTGCTGTTGGTGCCATTTGGACCGTTGATTATGCACTGCAGCTCGCGTCAATGGGGTATATCGCAGCGTACCTTCACACCCGTGAAAGGGGTATCACGTATAACATCTTCGCACCTCCCGGTTCCTCTGATGGTTCAGGCAACTGGACAACCAATCCGGCCTTCTACTCGTTCCTGGTGACCGCAGAGGCACTAGCTTCGGAAAATGGAAGCATCGTCGCTGACTTAAATCTCAACAACTCGACCGTCAACAAGAACGCTACAGCCGGTGGTTATGCCATCTACGATGCAGTCAATGCGTCTGTCAGTCGCATCGTATTATTCAACTACGCTAACATGTCGGGATCGGAGACCACGACATTCAGTATATCTGCCAGCAGTTTCTCCAAAGCTTCAGCATTGGATAAACTGACGGTCAGATTTCTCTCTGCAGCAAGCGCGTCAGAGAAGTGGGACATCTCGTGGGGTGGCCAAACGTTCGCTCAATCCGGCGATGGGAACCTCAACGCAGCCCCAGCGGATTCTCCGTGGGCTATGGTAGACCAACAACTCGACTGTACCAGTGGGTGCATGGTGGATGTGCCCGGGCCTGGTATTGCCGTCGTTATGGTCACACCCTCGTCTGTTAGGACTATTAGTAGCTCTAAAAATAAAAATGACGCGCAAAAGTTGAAGGCAGGGGCATATCTCACAATTGGGTTCATCGGGTTAGCACTAACTTTGGTCTGATGAGAGGGATGAACAATGGACGTTTGACGTAAACATAAAAATAGTGCTTTGGAGGTTTGGAATGTACATATGTACCCTTGGTCCCTGATCATGATACGTAGCCTCTCTAATCACTATGAAGTCCAGGGTTGCGATATAATTGTGACGCGTGACGAATCGGATAGCGTATCGATATGAATTTCCTTCGAAATAGGATATCTCTGACTCGGAGGAACGCGCTTCTAACAAGATACACCACGACAATGTCATTTGCGACGAAAACCCTGCGGTGCAACCCGTCTTCCATCTCCTTCTCCTCCGGTGCGACTTTCAGCATTTCCGAGAGGGATACTGAGGAGGCGCTTCAAACTGCTGCCCGCCAACTAACCGAGGCCTTACAACCTGTCGTGGTTCCAACAGAAACTGTATATGGGCTAGCAGCGGTTGCAACTGACTCGTCTGCTGTAGCGCGTATTTTCTCCACCAAGGGTCGACCAGCTGACAACCCGCTCATCGTTCACGTATCTTCCTTTACCATGCTTTCCTCGTTACTGCCCAAAGACTATGTCATGCCTCTATCATATCAAATATTGATGGATTATTTTTGGCCTGGAGCACTAACACTGCTATTCCCTAGAGATCCGTCTCGCGTTCCCTCTATAGTGACTGCTAACCAGCCCACGGTCGCCGTTAGAATGCCTTCCCATCCCGTGGCCAGAGCTTTGATTGCGCTAGCAGACAAGCCTTTAGCAGCACCAAGTGCCAACTCTTCAGGCAAGCCTAGTCCCACACGTGCAGAGCATGTAGAGCACGACCTTTCTGGCAAAGTTGGTCTAATCCTGGACGGCGGTGCTTGCGACATCGGCCTGGAGAGTACAGTGGTAGATGGTCTACATCCTGATGGAAACATCAGGGTCCTCAGACCAGGGGGTGTTACGGTGGAGGACATGCAGAAGGCATTGGAGGATAGCGCAATAGACGATGTCTACGTCCCCAGAGTTCTCGTCCACAAACGTGACTATAATGACGAAAACATAGAACGCGTCCCTACAACACCAGGAATGAAGTATCGGCATTACTCCCCTTCTGTGCCAGTATCTCTCCTCCTCACCCACTCTCATCCACCCCCTGACCAGTCGGCAACCCCCGCCTCGTCCTACTTCTCATGCCTTGAAGAGGAATTCGGTGCCTCAGGTCTAAGGAAAATCGGTCTCCTCTTAGCAGACGATTCTCCTTTGAAGAATACGTCTCTGCCAAAGAATATCAAGTGGCATCGATTTACCCTTGGTAGTCTGAAACATCCTGCTACGATCGCCCAAAGGTTATTCGATGGGATCCTCACATTAGAACGAGAAGGCGTTGACCTCATTCTCGTGGAGGAAGTTGATCAGGAGCGGGAAGGCCTAGCAGTTATGAATCGGGTAAAAAAGGCAGCCAGCGAGATACATTGGATATCGACGCCCTAAATTACGGCTATTCGTCAACAGCACTCGTACAACGAAAGGTCTACCTGTTTGTCTCGCAAACGGGCATTATCGCGCATACCGATCGCGTTTCCTACGTTCTATAGAAACATAGAAGACGCTTTGACGTTGTCTACTACCTCGAGGCACTACAATTAGGGGCGATGCTACGTAGTCCTTCCTGCTTGGACAGCACCATCGTGATATGCCAGCAGATACTATAATAATCGTCCTGAATCAGGATCCCAGCTCTTCCACTTGTGACGCTGCCTTAATCCCAATGTTTCTACTGCTTTGTGATCTTGTGCTAAGATTTGCGGCCATTGCGTCGACCGCGGATGTCTACTCAGTTCTTGCTTTATATTGCGCAGCAGTATCCAGCCTGTTGTTAGAGTCAGCGAAGCGAACGTGTACCAAGTTGGACGGACGATCCACCAAGCTTGCTATGTCTCAATCATGTGATCAGCAGCCGTCCCCTTTCACGACAGCCTCGTTGCCTTTGAGCAGCTTTGAGCGTGTGCGCGACGCAAAGGACATGCACACCGTTGCGTATTTCTAGTTGCATTCGTAAGCTTTAGATATATATAAATTCCTGTTCAATGACAGTCTGTCTTCTGCCCTTGGTCTTGCCGTACTCCATCCCCTGCTCGTGGGCATAACGTTCAACAGCAATCGCCCTCGACTTGCGGCATTATTTTCGACTCGACGCATCATTGGCAGCTTGGTTATCAAGTATGCAGCCCTTTGCGCCGCAGTTGATAGGGGATGATGCGTCTAGCGATGGCCAGGCTTCAGTACACGCGTCTTCATATCCCTCTGCGAGCGCCCCAGCTGATGTACCGATTGGAGGACGCCCACCATACGAGTCTAGTCCATTTCTCACAAACTCATCTCTTAAGGGGCAGGGTGGCTCCCAAACCCAGACTTGGTGCTTGTCTACTACACCGAAGACACCAGATTCGTGTGCACAGCGTATTCCTCGACCAGCCAATGCTTTCATGCTCTTTCGTTCGGATTTTCTCAAAAAGGGGATCATTCCTGCGAATGTTGAGAGGAAGCAACAAACGTTGAGTAAGCTCGCGGGTAAGATATGGGAAGGTATGTCTGAAGAGGAGAAGGGGGAGTGGCGCGATCTAGCTGAAGAAGTGAAGAGTAGACATCGCAAGATATATCCCAACTATAAGTTTACCCCCATGAGAGGGATTTCCCGTCCGAAGACTAAAGGCCATCCTGTCGATGGCCAACCCACGGATCAGAACGAGGAACAGTGGGTGGAGGAACTCCACCAACGGTTTTTCAACACAGACATCTCTAAGCCACCTTCCCCTGCGCATCACAGGAAAGGCAGAAGTCCGCGTAACGTTCAGTTGAAACCCATAGTCACTCCTAAAGTTGAACCACTTGCCTCGCCACTCCTCTCTTCGATATCACCGTCCCCACCTTCGTCTACTTTCACCCACCCATCTCCGTATGTGCCATCCTCGACTTTCATCCATCTCCCAACTCCAATCCCACGTCGGCCTTCTTCCGCACCAGGGTTTCGCCCTTCATCGGGTCCAATGTCGAGTAATAATATTTTCCCTATCCCCCCAAACCTGGGTGTAAGCCCCCATGTATCCCAATGCCCTACCGACATCCTGCCTCCTCGACGTCCCTCTACTGCCCTTGGTATACGCTTTTTCCAGGACGCATGTACCACCGACGCGGTACGGAGCGATATCCGACGGCCTGTGAGTACTCGTTAACAATCTATTGCCAAATGCCTTCTGACCGTCGTTTGGGGCATGTAGATATCCTATGATCCTATATATTCAGTTCCTATTGCATGGCATAATCCTTTTTCGACGGATGTCTCTTCTCTATCTCGTGGCGTCGAATCCCTCGGTTTACGCAACACGGGTTTACCTTTCGGTCCCCTCCAAATTTCTCCCCTCGATGTTCTTCCTCCCTTCTTGACATATCCACCTTCATGTGCGTTTGATAATACCGGGAATTCTTATACCTTCAGCAACCTGTCCACTACCCCAGACACTACTGTTGAAGTTATCGCACAGCAGTCCAACGTAAATTATGTGGTTGGTCCCTCCCATGCTGAAACGGCTTTTAATACCATGCAGCCCTCCCTGCCAGATAATGACGGCCAGTCCTTCACCAACTACCCGGTTCTGCCGTTCGGTTGCCCAGAAGTTACGAAGGGACCGTTGGAGTCAGACTTCTCGCTGCAATATCCCAACTTACGGTAGGGACATCTTAAGACATAGTTATCGTACACTTCCAATTGTACATCTAGCCGTTCATCCAGTATACCCTGTATCAGATAGCAAACGCTCTTCGATGAATCTCTCCAGCTTCACGTCCAAAGCCTCTAAAGCCTTTCTAAGTTCTTCCTTGTCCTCGAATTGCATAATCGACGATGGGAGATAATATAGAATACTCGTTCCAGAGCCATCCTCTTTTCCCAGAACCAACAAACGCGGGGGAATGTGGACTCCGGCACGAGGATCGTGTTGTAGGATCGTCTGAGCAATTAGCGGGTTCCCTAATGTGTATAACACAGTAACCGGGAAACTGGACTGTAGGTACTTCTCCAGCCATCGATGATGTGGTTGGGCGGAGAAATAACTGGGCACAAGAATTTCTGAGATGTTGTGACTTGGACCCATTGTTTATCGACTACATACATGAATCCACCATCCTTGGTAAGAGAGTTAATACCGTGTTGGATCTCGTCCTTCGTCTGTGCTGTTTGCAGCACACTGGTTAATCTGCCTGCATTGTCACGGTTAAGACTGACATCGAGGCGCGCAAGAATTTCAGCGGGAGGGATGTCCGTCTCGTAAGAGACGAGTTGCGCAGTGACTGCTTGCACTTGCTTTCGGAAAGGCATTTCGGTGATGATGATCGATGGGGGTGTCGGTCGTTTCAAGAGTTACCTACCAGGAAGACCATATATAGAGGCTCGGTATGTCCGTAGTGATATTGGTCAGCATTCGGGGATGCTTTGACGAAAACCGGAGCGTTTGATGTACAGAGTATTCCTCTACGTGGGCCTCAGCTCAGCGCTCAGCATCAATAGCTACCGAGATGATGATTCAGTGCATCTGGAACATTGCGTTATAATGTCCCACTGGGTCGATTAAGCAATATATATATGTGATTACGTAATCCCACCTGAACAAATTTAGTACTACATGTGCGCACGAGTTGTGTCTCTCCTGTCCTGCAGTATGAAACGCAAAGCTATCGCTGAACTTGACCGACTGACCGCGAAGACAATAGACTTATCCGGGGATTCGCAAGGTTCTATATCATCCGACAACGAAACAGAGTCAGTTGCACATTGGAAAGACTCTGGAGCAGACATTGGCAGTGATGCACAGAGCGTGGATCGCAATTTTGCAGGATCAAGCCGACTTGTGGTGGAAGATCGGCTACGTAGAGTTGATTCTAAACCTCTTTTAAAGTCAAAACAAGACACCCAGCGAAAAAAACCCGCCGGGTCGTTTGCCTCGCTCGGGATATTAGAACCTCTTCAGGCTGCTTTGAAAAGCATGTCGATCAAAGTACCAACTGAGGTACAGGCTGCATGCATTCCCCCCTTATTGGCTGGTGAGCGTTAGAGATCTTCGTGGGTCAAGCGCTAATCTAACATTCATCAGGTAGAGACTGCATCGGAAATGCGAAAACAGGCTCAGGAAAAACAATAGCTTTTGCCCTGCCTATACTACAGAAACTTTCCGTTGACCCGTATGGTATCTACGCTCTTGTACTGACACCGACAAGGCGAGTCCCACTTCATAATTGCCCCCTCGGTATCTGAGTGTGATCGCTCACAGGGAATTGGCCTTCCAGATCGCAGAGCAATTTGCAGTTTTAGGAGGCTCCATGAATATCCGAACTGCTGTTGTTGTTGGCGGAATGGACATGATGGCCCAAGCTATCGAATTGGACAACCGTCCTCATGTTGTTGTTGCTACCCCTGGACGCATTGTGGATCATCTGCAAAGCAGCAACGGCGAATGGGACCTGTCTCGGGTGAAATTTCTGGTGTGTCCCTCAGAATTAGTGGCTCCCATAAAGAATAACCTGTATTTGTAGGTACTGGATGAAGCCGACCGGTTGCTCACGCCAACATTCGCTCCTGAACTGTCGTATCTTTTCAACGTCCTCCCGAAGGAAAGGCAGACTTGTCTATTTACAGCCACGCTGACCCCTTCCATCGAGGATGTAGTAGCAGCCCCACCAAGACCCGGCAAACAGCGGCCGTTCGTCCATAGAATGACGGAGTCGTGAGTATTTCTTGTTCGATTTTGCCCTACTTGAATCTGATTGCCTTTCAGCGTGGAAACTGTGGCGACCCTGAGGCAACATTATGTCCTGGTTCCGTCTCATGTCCGGGAACCTTATCTATTTTATCTGCTTTGTAATCCACCCGAATCTACTCTGCATCTGCGTCGTGCTG
This sequence comes from Pleurotus tuber-regium, assembly GCA_014058305.1. Lineage (NCBI taxonomy): Eukaryota > Fungi > Basidiomycota > Agaricomycetes > Agaricales > Pleurotaceae > Pleurotus > Pleurotus tuber-regium. The sequence continues at coordinate 1,708,110 of JACFYU010000024.1, forward strand.
CTCCGGTGCCATTAACAACTCAACGCAAGGCAAGGAAGCAGCAGAAACCAGCGCCCGGTGACGACAATGACATACAACAACCACCCCCGACCATAATATTTGTTCGGCGCCCCCGCACAGCAGCGTATCTAACCATATTGCTCAAGTCTCTGAACATCAGGGCGACTTCCCTGCATTCCCGCCTTACCCAACGGGAGAGGCTCTCTTCTTTGTCGCTTTTCCGCTCATTCGTGGTGCCTGTGCTGGTATCAACCGATGTTGGAGCCCGAGGGTTGGATATCGAGGATATCGCCATGGTGATAAACTGGGATATGCCAAATGAGCCTGAAGAATATACACATCGAGTCGGCCGAACGGCTCGCGCTGGGCGAGGAGGTGTCGCTATTAGCTTCGTCACGGAGAATGACGAAGAAAATATTCTGAGGGTGGAAGATCGGATCAGTGAGTAAATCAACTCCTACAGATTACCTCGTTTCTGATTTCTGCGCTGGGCAGATACAAAATTAGAAGAGATGGTCCTCCCTGAAAATAAGGTATTGGAGAAACTGAATGCGGTTTCTATCGCGAAACGGCTTGCTAATATGGTACGTGTGTTATGGAAGGATCATATATATAGCGACTGACTCCTAATCTGCAGGAGCTGTACGATTCTGACTTCGGCAAACGGGAGAAGATACATATGATCAAGCGGTCGAAACGAGATGCCATGCTAGAGGACACGGCTGAATGTTGAGGCTAAATAATGCGGGGATGACCTACTGTGGATACATTGATACGTCTTCCTCTTAAAGTAGCCTGATGAGTTGATTGCCACCAGATAAGTGCTCCACACCAAGACGCGTTGTGGAGCTATGTCATATTTTTGCGAGGATGGAGAGAGTGCCTGAAATTACTGGAATTTGATAATCAATGGCGTGAGAATACCTCTTTTCTGAAAGCATTTTGGAGGGTGTGTTCAGATGAAATTGAGGAAATTTATAGTCTGCTGCTGCTTCCCCCCCATCGACGAGCACCCCAGGCGTTCGAAAAGCTCTCATCCCTACTCACCGTTATTGCAGCCGAGCACATAGGCTTTTATAGCTGTTCTGCTCTCCGATTCCCCTTTTGATTGGGCAGCCGGAAAATCGACCTCGATAGTGCGGTCTCGACCTCCTTCATCGACTCTCTGACTTACCCTATTTTCCTTTTTCGAAACATTGTGCCTCACCGTTATAATGATGGAGCCTGCCGATTGGGATTCCGTCCTTCAGCAATTCGTTTCCGATCCTCATGAGTTGGACGACAAGCATGGCATAGAATCACCAACTTATCCCAGTCCTTCCTATCTTCAATCACAAGTCCCTACTCCGCCTGTAAGTCTCCGCCTTCTCATATCTTATCTAACCACTAATTCCTTATGTCATGCAGCACTCACACGATGGTTCTCCTGTCGTCGAGGGAGAGGAGGCTGTAGACGGGAATACACTTGTCTCTGTATCAACGACATTCTTTCCTGGCGCACAAACTCATACACTCCCTCCAGACACTGCCATACTCTCAGCTGATGCTGTCTTCTTCTACGTCCATAGTCATATCCTCCTCGGCGCCTCAGAAAACGGATTTCGGTCCATGCTACCCGTCCGATCATCCGAGGACGGAAATACGCCGATACTCAATCTACCGGAAACTTCGACGGTGCTGAATGTCATACTACACACGATATATGACATGTCTTGTGCACACTACTCTCCAACGTTTGAAACGCTGGTTACTGCAGTTGAGCGTCTGCCATTCTATGGGATCCGACCCTCAACCCGTATACTACCCTCAACGCCACTCTACACCATCCTTCTGTCTCACGCTCCCCTACATCCTCTGGAATTATACGCTCTGGCGGCATCGTATGACCTTGATGCTCTGGCAATCGCAGCGTCTTCTCATCTCTTGGGCTTTCCTTTGTCATCGATAACGGATGAAATGGCCCAGCGCATCGGCCCTATTTATCTCAAACGGTTGTTCTTTCTTCACTTTGGTCGGATAGAGGCTCTCAAGCGTATACTCCTCCCTCCCCCTCATCCACACGCCCCAACGCCTGTCTGTGACTTTGTCGAACAAAAAAAATTAACACGCGCATGGGCTCTGGCGTCGGCATATTTTGCATGGGATGCACGGCCTGGTGACTAGTCCCTCTCTTAAACGCTATGATCCTGTGACTCATCTCGGCATTTTAGACGTCTCCACCTCCACAATAGAGTCTGCTCTAAAGCCGCTACAAGAGCACTTGAGTTGTGAACTTTGTCGAGCAACTCTGAAAGAAAGGATAAAAGATGTCATAGTACAGTGGTCAATTGTCAAGGTTTGGGCCCCCTACTTTGCATATTTACCTATACTCATTGTTATTCTTTCAGCGAACAATATGATACACCTTGTTGAACATCACCGCCAGTCCCTTCCCCACTTCTTTTCGTGGCCTCACTGAGAGTATTCTACACGCATTGTACTATTACAGGACGCGTCTTCAACTCCTTCCCCGGCTCCACTCGTCCTAACCGTCCACTTTGCAAATTTCCGTTGTATCAGCTTCTCTTTACGTCAAGAATGTACTTGTTTCTTTCCAGCAGCTTTCCATTCACGCCCAGACCTGCGTAATTATTCCCGGTTTTTTATATACCCAGACAACATTTCATTTCTCTTCATTTAAGCGTTGGTGATTTGACACTTTTGGGCTTCGCTGCATACACGACCGCGAAAGGCATTATTGTATCTTTTTTTTGTCTCGCACACACACGATTCTACCCGAGACGATTTCCGTTGTATCACAAGCACTGTATATTGTTATCGCATTGAAATGTACTTTAACATTAACATTATATGCCTAAACACGATACATAGATGATATTTCTGATTCATAGGGATGTTGAACCCTGAGCCTTTCCATGTGAACGGAACCTAAAGGCTTTACGCCGACTCAAATGCATGAGCGCTTATTAGTTCACTTTTTCTAATATGCCTGCAACGACTGATCAGCGTCACAAATCACCAGCCTCCAGCTCAAACCCAGGAGAAGACCACTCTACTAGCGCAGCCGATGTACACAGTTCTGAAGAGGAGGAAACGAACAGCGACAATGCTTCAGAACATGGCGAGCAGGATGAGTTTCCATACGGTTTCGTGGAAGGCATGGACCGCGAAGGTTTTGCTGGGCCTTCAGAACCAGTCGTCAAGCCACTAACTCCAGAAGCCCTCGCTGCGTTCAAGGCTGCTCAAAACCGGGCTGGTGTCGTTTACATCTCGAGGATACCTCCTGGTATGCGACCTGCTAAAGTCAGGCATCTCATGAGTGCGTACGGTGAAATAGGACGCGTTTATCTTCAGCAAGAAGGTTCGTCTTCATTGAATTTTTTATTGAATAAGAACTCATGTTTTCATGCAAAGATCCCAAACGTGCATATCTACGGCGTAAATATACTTCGACCAAGAAAGCTCATTTTACAGAGGGCTGGGTTGAGTTCAAGGATAAGAAAGTGGCCCGGAGTGTCGCGGAAATGCTAAATGCCCAGCCGATTGGAGGGAAGAAGGGTACTCGCTGGCGCGATGATGTCTGGACGATGAAATATTTGCCTAAATTCAAGTGGCATATGCTGACAGAACAAGTTGGTGAGTAAGATTGCATTTGCTGGGAGTGGTCATTGGAATTGAGCTCCTTTTATTAGCACATGAAGCAGCAATACATGCGGCTAAACTACGTGCTGAACTATCACAGTCCAAAGCTGAGCAACGGGAGTATTTAAAGAATGTGGAGTTGGCTAAGATACTGGACAAGCGGGCTGAGAAGAAGAGACAGAAAGGCGAAGAGATGACGCTGAAAGCGAATGTCAGGAAGGGTGGACGGGAGGACGGAAAGCGCGTAGAGAAAAAGCGCAAGATAGAGATTGAGAGTGTTCTGGACAAGATATTCTAACACGCACGGACCTTTGTGTGATTGAGACTCCGCTTTAAATTGGAAAGAATGGCCGAACTGAGCAGTGAATGGACTTGATCGCGACCACCGTTGAGCGTGTTCTGAAGCAGAGTTGTAGCCAACGCCAATTTGCTTCTCTAGCGTCGTGTCGCGATCCCCCAAGAGGTCTGTCCTTCTATCATGCGACCTCTCTCTCAGTCTCAGCCTCTGATATTTCCACCCTGAAATGGTGATTCACTCTCAGTTTTCTTTTCTCTCTAAAGATGTCCTGGTCCGCTTCGTATCCTCCTCCGCCTCGTCGTTCTCGTTCTCGTTCTCCTCCTCGCGGCTCATTTCCTCCTAGGCCACCTCACCCCGATCCGCATTATCCCCAAGACCCGTATCGCGCGGATTGGGAAGCATATGACAGGGAACGATGGGCCTACTACGAGAGGGACAGGGCTGGTTATGATTTTGGGCGTCGTGGCAGAAGTCGCAGCCCTCCTCCGGACGACTGTAGGTCAATTCATGTTCAACGGATCTCATAGCTCACGACTGGCAACAGATAGCCGAAAACGACGACGTTCACCATCACCATACGAAAGGGATAGGTATGAGCCTAGACCCCGTTATGGTGATGACTACGGTATATTCCTAGTTGGCTCCAGCTGTAGCTCTACTTCATTAACACTTTAAATAGATCCTCCCTCCCGTGGCTATGGATATGCGTCGCCTCCCCGGCGCGGCCACGCTGCGCCTTATCCATCCTCCCGGCGTCCGCCTGTAGACCCCCACTCGCTTGACTATCCTGCTTCTTTGAAGCAGTATGCCGAGTGGTTCAGATATTATTACCCACAACAAGCCATAGAAGAGGACAACGCCGACAAAGCTGCAGAGCAAGAGGCAGGTGATGGCAGTAAGCCACGAAATGGCATCAAAACCCGATGGGAAAACTACAAGAAAGATTTCGCCGCTACTCAGGTCAGTATTGCGTCTAGGTTCCCTTGTCTTTCTATCATCATGCTTCCTATCATGGGTTCCACATGGTTCTATTGTACATTGTCTGCTAGTGGTACCCAGGCTGAAGTGTTTTCTATGCTGTACTGTAGCTTCAAACGATGTTTGACCATCACAGAAAGTCACCATGGTTTGCCGAAAAGTACGACCCAGCCCCAGAATTCCAAAGTTTACGTGCTCGAGTTCGGAAGGAGGGCTGGAAGGGACGTATCGATACTTTCTTGCTCGATCTTGAGTCAGGCAAGTTCGACCCAGACATGCAGGAGTCTGAGCCTACGCAGCCTACGTCTGCGACTGCGGAGTCTTCCACGAGCCAGAGCGGCGATCTTGCAAACGCGGACACTAATGGCAACGTAGATGAAAACAAGACGGCGGGAGACGATGAAATGCAATTCGGCATAGATGGTGACGAAGAGAACGGAGATCAGGAGGCTACTAAGGCAGAGACCAATGGAAAGTCTCAATCTCACGATTCGCGTAAGGCCGCCAATCGTGGTGAGGAGATTTCGACCCCGCCCGAGGGTAACCAAGTTACAATACGAACTATTCCGCCTGATATCGGACGAGTTAAACTGGAAGATGTGCGAGCTTGTGCCACTTCATTCGTGCAATAATACTAACGATGCCGTCGTATAGGCACTCTGCAAAATGCCAGGGTTCAAATATCTGGCGCTTGGTGATCCCATGCAAAAGCGGAATTATTATCGAGCGGGTTGGATTCGCTTCCATGACGATGCGGACATGTCCGCTGTAATGGCCGAGCTTTCTGAGAAGAAGGTATGGTATGGGTTTTCTGATTATTCGTACCGGTTTAATGACATGGTCGTTTGCTTACCGCATTATGAAGATTGAAGGCTTTAAACTGCATGTTACTCATAACACCCGCCCCTTCACTGCCAAGATCCGCTGTACTCCGGAGGTTGCGAGTCGGCCCGATCGCCTTGAGAGGGATTTGGCCAATATCAAAGCTCTAGCCGCCATATTAGAAGAAGAAGCCGCTAAGTTACGGACGGCCAAGGTGAAGAAAGCGACTGCTCCTAGAACGTCAACAGAAAATGCGGCAGCGGATGGTGATGCTCAAATGGAGGATGCAGCTGATGATTACATGGAGGAAGACCCTGAGCCGAAGGAAAAGGGGAGCGACGCAGTAGAACGTAGAATTGAAAAGATCATGTTCGATTTACGTGATCAAGGCGTTGTAGATATCAATGATGAAAGGGCATACGAGGAAAAGAAGGTCAGCTACTGAGGGTTTGCACGTGTCAAGTATGCTAAAGCCAAAATGTCTAGGTTGCGGTATCTCTGGATATGTATTGCTCGTATCTTCGAGCTGCATATCACACGTGCTATTATTGCGCCCTTGTTGCAGATCATATCGAAGAGTTACAGCGTAAGTGTGTGAAGCACGAGAGGAGACCTTGGAAGGCAATTATGGAAGAGAACAAGGCTGTGGGCAAGGAGAAAGATTCCAAGCCGAACGAAGACGCTGCCGACAGTAAGGAAGCTGCTGAAAAGGAGTCCAGTAAAGATAAAAAAGACGAGAAGGAAAAGAACAAAAATGATAACTTGAAGAATGCTAAGAGTGGTGAGTCATGGGAGCTATCGAGTTTTCCATAGAGGCTAATTCTATCTTACAGATGAACGCTGGCTTGAGTGGCATGAGTCGAAAATTGCTCTTTTGATTAATCGTGATGGAGTTGACCCTCATGATTACGGCGGCAAAAGATACCAGGAGTAAGCACTGTTTAGCCTGCGTTTACTGCGTTTTGCCTAACGCTGGGTGTAGGGAATTATCCAAGGCGTTGGAACCTTACATTAAACAAGAGGATGAAGGGAAGTTCCGTTGCAAGACCTGTCAGAAGCTTTTCAAGGCCACCTCTTTTGTCGAGAAGCATATCAGCAACAAACATCCCGAGCACATCAAACATCTTGAGGATGTGTGTATTCGCGTCTTCCCTCATTAAACTATTGCTAACTCCACATTTCTAAACGTCAGATCCCTTACTTCAATAACTTTGCCCTCGATCCGCACAGGATACAACCCTTCGTGCATCCGCCACAGCAGACTGGCAGTGGCCAAGCTCCCCCTCCTCAGGCGTATGGTATCCAGGCTCCTGTGTATCACGGTGCCCCTGGAGATTATGGACGTCCTGGCGGAGGACAATACGCACCCCAGATTCCATATCCCCCTCTATACCATAATGGTTACTGGGAGCCTAACGGATACCCTCCAGCTTCTTACCAGCCGCTGCCACAGCCTATGCGACGAGATGACGCCACTACGGCCAGACGCTTGAGTGATCGTATTACTGGCTTCGCTTCTGGATTGGAGACATCAACTCTTCCGCCCGCTATTGGCCTGCCCCCTAAACCCACGGCTGCTGCATTGGATTCTGCGCTTCAGGCGGGGAATAATGGTAATGGAAGGCGAGGTGGACGTTCTGGCGCGCAGATTACCGGACCTCCTCCCCCGCCTCCACCAGATGCCAAGGAGGATCCTAGGGCTGCGGCCGGGAAAAGGGTCAGCTACCATGACATGGATCTGGTTGCTGAGGGAGACGTTGAGTTAACATATTGAGTTGTTATTCGAGCTGTACCATTTAGTTACTTCATTAACTCTTGTTTCCCGTCATCTTTTATCAAGTTATAATGCTGGTTGACCCCCTGTTCTTACGTGTTGATAAGATATATCCGTTATTTGTCGTGGTTTACTTTGAACGGTCCAATGATGATCCCGTTATAAAAATAAGCCTTGTATTGAAGCACTGCACGCCTCGGTAAGCCTATAACTGGATTGGTCGTCCCACCTCCTCATACGTTTGACGCCTCAAGAGGGGTTTCTGGCACTACCATGAGTGGTGCTAGGTTACCCGCCGTTCGTCTATCCTCTGTCTCCAGCGAGGGTGAAGGTCCTGGTGTAGACGGTGTCCTCTTACCACCATCTACCAAGTTTGGATTCACGTGGACCACAGAGGCTGATGGATCTCTTGCTACGGTATCCTTGGAACAGGGTGAATACAATCCAGATGGTGAAGGTGAAACAGACAGCGGGGATATGGTCTCTGATGAACATGAAGTATCGCATTTCGAGGATATGTCTCCCCTCCAGACAAAGTCGAAACCGACATTTCAACCCAGATTACCGCGTGCGCTGTCTATGCCACTCCCCTCCCAGCTTGGTCACTTACAGAATCCGTACCGATCTGGTTCGTCGCCATCGAGCACCGAGGAGGAAGACATGTCACCCACCCTGTCTCGGTTTCGCGAACTTTCGCTGGAGCTAGCAGACTCGGTACAGATGATCATTCAGACGATGCTGCAAATATCACCTCCTCAAGTCCTCGACCCTGCCAAGGAGCAGTTCTCTGCCTGTGCTCTAGCAGTGCCGACACCTTCAATGTCTGCTATGTTTACGACAATGAAGAGCTTGAATTATATTTCGGCCAATATGGCTTCATTTTGTACGGATACTACGAAGAATGTAGAGAATGAGAGGCTTTTGGGTCTCGCCAACAACTCCCAGAACGACTTCGACATTGGAGAGATGCTGCAGAGTGTTGGAGACGCGTTGGGTGGCTCGGCTGCTCAAGCTGGTGTAGATTTAGTCCTGTATCATGCAGACGTTGGTATGAAGCACGTCATTGTCCGGGGCGACGAAAGTGGAATATCCTTTGCATTATCTCATGTGAGTTTAGAGACGACTAAGTGGATTATCGTTAATGCTTAATACTAATTTAGATCGTTCGGCAAATATTGAGTACTGCTCATCGAGGAGACTCAATTGAACTTGGACTGTTCATCGGTCCATTGAATAGGCCGAGTCCCAACAGCGACACAATGGAGACTTCGGAATACGAATTTCCACAGGTGTCGACGCACACTGAATCGGAGAATCCTTTAGAGTGCACGATTGACATTGGACACAAATTCAATACGGACGCACCCGCTACAGAAGGCGGGAATGCGTCTTCAGCATCAAGCCGTGAAACCCCTTCGTTTGGCTCCACATTGCTCAAGCGAGTACTATCTCAAATCGACGCAACACTAGACACCGACCTCCCACCAAAAACTTTCTCTTCTGGCCGTGTCTACCAGTTGAGCTTGTCATTGGAGCGAGGGACCTCTCCAACGAATACGCCCCTCGCTGTACCCCTTGGTAGTGGTGATGAATCTCCGGCGTGCGAGCCTACCATAGAGCAGTTGACCAGCTTCGCGGAGACGCTACGAGGGAAGAAGGGCTCTTTATACGCCAGTTCCAAAGGATCCTTCGCGCACCACTTCACGAGCTACCTCACTGCTTGGGGCTTGGATGTTAGCCACACCTCTGCTGAAACAATAGCCGAAGAGGAAGGTCAAATGGATGACCACACATCTTCAGGGGACAACGCTGTAAACACTTCTTCGCCGCAGTCACCAGTTTATGGACCGCACTTGGATGGGTACAGTATGAATGGACAGCCTGAGAAATCGGATGCACCATTGTCATTTATTTTTATTGATGACGATGTCGCCGTGCTTCAGGAACGTTTGCAGGCCTTACGTACAGAAAAACGCTTTAATCTTACTCTGAAGAAGCGACCTCCGTTAGCTCCTCATCACAGACGTTCTACGCCTCAATTGAATCGTACTCATTCAGAGACGACAACCAAACCACCACCTGTAGTCATCGTCCATTTCACAAGTCTATCCAATTTCAAAATCATCAAGGATATGATCCAGTCCATGGTCTCTTCGTATGCGGGTTCCACTTCGCCCATTCCCGAGGTTATGATCATCCCGAAACCTGCGGGCCCACGACGGTTCTTGACAGCTCTACACACTGCCGTAACGAAGCCTTTTGTAGATCCATTCTTCGTACCCATCGCAACTTCGCCGATCACCCCCGGAGTGCATCTAGGCAATTCATTCTTCCCTAATGTGTCTGCCAACCAACCCCATTCGCCTGCCCTCCACCGTCCATCTGGCTCGCGGACAAATTCCGACAAATCCACGCGGTCAAACAAAGAGCTTTTTGAACACTCTCACTTGGCCCCTTCCTCTCCTTTAGCAAGGCCGGATAATATAGAGTACTTCTCGCAAGCTGCGGATCAATTTGGTACTTCCCCTGCGTCGGGCGTGGTAATTCAAAGTCCAGATGGCCAGCCTCACGGCATCTTTTTCCATCCCAAGGGAAAGACGCAACGAATGCCCTCGTCTGGACTTGCCATGGAACGTGATCAAGGACAGCTGGTTATTTCACAACAGCGTAGACCGTCTACGTCTAGAGCATCTTACAATAGCTCAGACAGTGCGCAGACGGTTTCTTTCTCGTCCCTTCACGAGATAAGCCTCTCTCAACCTTCGCCAACGAGTGCTAAGTCTGGCCTTTCTTCTGCCACATCAACACCTAGGCCGACACCCAAGAAGCCAACATCTCCCCGAGCAGAAGAGTTTTCTCTATCGCCACCATCAGTACCACGTAAGCTTAACACGAGCGACGCCGTTATTCGCAAGTCACCGATCCCTCCTAGTTCACCTTCGGCAGAACAGTCACCAGTCAGCCCTCGGCGCCCTATGCGTCGGCGAATAACAGAATCGAAGTCATCTACTCTCCCATCCAAGAAAAAGGCTAAGGTTACCGACAATATAGTCCCTCCAGTCAAAGTACTCATCGTAGAAGGTATTTCTTGACACACTTATGCATAATCAACACATTGTCATTGTTGCACCAGATAATCCAATCAATCAAACCATTCTCTCGACCTTTATGAGGAAGAAGAAGATTACATATGACGTTGCTAAGGATGGTTCAGAGGCAGTCGAGAAATGGCGGACTGGCGGTTTTCATCTCATTTTGGCGAGTCTCTTAATAACCCTGTACTGGGAAATATCTCATATCACCAGTACAGATGGATATCCAAATGCCAATAATGGACGGCATTTCTGCTACTAAAGAGATCAGGCGATTGGAGAAGGCGAATGCTTCAGCAGGATATCCTCCTACACCATTGGCTGAAGACGGGGTTGTGAGCCTTCGCACACCGTCTGATTCATCGTCCGTAGAAGCACGAAATTCACCTTACAGATCTTCGGTCATCATTGTCGCGCTCACTGCGTCCTCCCTACAAAGTGATCGAGTGACTGCCTTGGCGGCTGGTTGCAACGACTTCCTTACGAAACCTGTCTCTTTGGAGTGGCTGGAGAATAAGATCATCGAATGGGGTTCGATTAAGGCTTTACAGATGTGGGCAGATTTGAGGCCAGATGTGTTCAGGACAATCTCTAGCGGTCAAGTAGCACAGGCCCGTACCATCGCTGATCGCCTCCATGTTCCTAAAGATCGAGCTACAACGCCTTCTCCCAGCCGCCCAATACTAGCAACTACTGAATATGGGGGATCCTCTGGTGCTGGTATGTGGACTTCAAACCTGCTTTTCATTTAAGTTGAACCTTCATCTAGACGCAGCGGCTTCGGCCTCAGAACAAGAAGACAAGGCTCAGACGTTTGCAGCCAATGTTGCTGCCCTTATGCGCTCGTCTTCTACATTTTCTATTCATGGCTCTGGGCGAAATAAATTGGTGGACTCTACGCAAAGTCAGTAGCAGTTCGGTCCGACAGATACGATGATTTCTCATCATATTGTTAGACACTGTCAATGACTCTATTGCCTCGTTGGTGGAAGCTCAGCAAACATCGGCATCTGAGGATTTTAGCAAACGAGAAAATAACTCAAAGCCGGCGCCTGGTATGTGTATGTCCGACTGATGTGGCACCAGCGACTCATCTTCAATCCTCTGCAGATATGCAAAGTAGAGATATTAGTGAAACTCATACGTCGAACGAAGAGTCGGAGGCCAAAAGATCAACCGTTCTCACATCATCAGTGGACTCAATAGATCGTGGAACCTACACACCTTGTCCTCCACCTTCATCATATCCATGACGTTTTTGGGTAACCTTTGGAGGATCTCGCAGGCATTGGTACCTTGTTGCCATTCTTTTCATCTATCCGTTATCTCTAAAGGTTGCCGAGTTTATCCGCAAAGCCCTCTGAGTATTGGTATGCGATGTTATTTTCACTCGAGTTGACATGTTTTTCCTCCACGGTTTACTCTTATTCATCGGGATATTGCCGCAGTAACAAGTAATGGTTTTGATTCCCCTGGTTTTTAATGCTCTGACGTATGGATTTTCGTTTCTCCAAGATCCGCGGTTATATACACACATTTTATCAGTTCGTATATACTCACCACTATATTCATACACGCCAACACCAGTTCCGAGCAGTTTGAAGTAATTTGGGCAATTAGGCGTGCTTATGGTGCGTAATGCATGTGAAGGAGCCGTTCAGTGTGGTATATTCAGCCGCCTTTATTGTGCGCATCCGCTGTTTATGTCCGCAATACCAACGTCATGAGAAGAATCCCACCCTCTATTCTGTTGATACGCTTGATCGATGGGCAAAGATTACCATGTACAGCGCCAGTAACGCCCATATCAGATAAACGGGTAAAGAATCCGACGGCTGCTTCGGGAAAGCGCGAAGCTTTGAAGAACCACCCTACATTTGAGTTGGAAATGGTTTAGGTTGTCAGAATCTGTGACAGTACACGTGTAAGGGTCATGCCTACACGACTGGAAGGCTACGCAAGAACGGGTGGATTCTACTGGGACTTGCAGCGATGAATACAAGAGTTGTTTGAATGGGGATCTCCGCAAGGCCAGACCGGACCTCTGCTTGATGAGATCTATTGTGCGATAGATCTCCCAGTTAGGGAAGTGTACCTGATAACCACGTGGTGCAGCTGACCCAGCTGATCGGGGTTGCGGGGAACGAATTTACGAAGCTATAAAGTTCAAATTCGAGTTCCGCGATAACACGGCGAAAACGGCCCCCTTCAACTCTTAGTTCATTCATCCGAGTCCCTTGCTCTTTCAAGACTCATGAATCATTTGGCGGACCCCCAGAAGAAAACTTCAATCGACCAGCTTCTCAATCCCCTCAAATCAGTTGCTGACCCCGCCTATCACGGAGCTCAACTCCCCACTATCAATGATTCCGTCGCTCAACAGGTACATCACGATCAACACGGCGTACCAGCCTATCCAGGTCAATACAACAATGCTTCTTCTTTCAATTTACGCGCTGCTAGCTGGGAAATGCCAGAGGATCCAAACAGGAGGAAACCAGGAAGCGACGCGACAGCCACGCGTCAGTATCAGCATATTCCACACATGAGCGGCAACAGCGTTTATGGCGAGCATCAATCTGCGCGAATGGTTCGCCCGCGCATGGATGCTCCAAATGGCTATGTATTGGAGGGTCAAGTTTGGCAGCAAACCCACGACATGCAGCCAATATCATACGGTCCTCCCCCTGTAATTGCTCCCATGTATTCTGATGAAAGAACAGGTACGACGGCCCAAGTCGTCTTTCCTCAGATGATGGATTCACCTTATCTGTATCTAGCTTTGTCAGGAGACTACCAAGCACAAAGTCAGTTCATCACTTCCACTATGTAGTGACGATCTTATACTCGATTTCAGATAACTATCATCAAGGATATCCAGAATCATCTACTGCACCTAATACAGCCGATCCAAGTGCGTATCCTGCCTAACATTGTTCGTCCAATGCTGATCTAACTTCGTTTACTAGTGTGGCAGGCATCCCAACGTGCTTCCGTTCGCCTCGTAGCACGAGGATCCATGCCGGCACCAGACCCTCGTTATAATACAGCACCGTATTACACTCACGCTCAACCACCTCCTGGACTATATGCACCCATGCCATATCCCCAGCACCATGAGGAACATACCTCCCCCCATCCAGTAGTGCAGAAACGACCTTTGCCGGAGCCTGACGAGGCCGCTGGCTCAAAGCAGAAGAAAGCCAAAAGCAGGGCAAAATCCGTGGGTGACGGTGGTACTGGTAGGCAGAATTTCATCCACACGGTGTCTAGAATAAGTAAAATCCTGAGAAACCTACTTTCGGTATCAATAGGTCCCTCAAGGCGTGGATACAATGCCAAAAAACGGAGTGAAGCTGCTCAGATTGCGGCACAAAATGGTGCGTAGCTTATTCCCGCACATCTAGATCAGGTGATACGGTACTAAGCTCCACTTGCTGATTCCATCAGCCCAGTTGATGCCTACAGTATCGTATGTGAGTGAGAAGGGAAAGGAGAAAGACAATGAAGGTAGGGGTATTGTCTTATATTATCAGATTCTTAAATTTTCATCACACAGCCGACCGCTCGAGAATGACCCAAAACGGTAATAATCAACAAAATGTTACATCTCCCTCTGGGCCTTTTCAACCAGAGCTTCAATTCGCTCGTTGCATGTCTAATCGCTATAGATCGGAACAATTTCCTCGTTGTGTTTCATGCACTCGTCGGTGGGCAGGCGACACATGTCGCTTCCAAGGGATCCGCTTTTTCCTGAAAGATTCACAGAGAAATATAGTCGGTATCAGTTTCGTGGAAAGTCAGAAACCAGATGCTCCGTCTATGAACTTTCCCACTCAGTGGAATATTGCACTTAAGCCTGAACACATTCGTTCAACCAAGGTAGGGATTTTGTACCGAAGACTGATTGGCATGGCTGAACCACAGTTTAGTTGACGGTGGCCAGAGCCTTACTTCCGACTCTTCGTAAAGAAATGAAACATCTTGAACGTCCTGAAGTAATTCGACGTCCTCGCGAGAGTGAAGTCCGGGCAACATGCGGTAGGCCATTTCTTCCCACTGCCAGTTTGCGCCCTCCATTAATGATCCTCGCTAGACACTTGCATGACATCTATCTTTTCAAATACTTGGATGTGCCGTCTTTGCGGTAGAGAAGCTTGCGAAGAATGTTATGAACAAGTCAAGGACCTTACCATGGACCGTCCTGGTGCTGGTCAGACAGAAATCGCCGCTCTGCAGGCCCGCCGAGAGAAACATGCTCATAGCAACCCCTTCTTTCTGTCTTGCACACGTCGGAACGAACACACTTCCAATGAATTTTCACCAGTATCGAGATTCTGCAAAGACGAGCTAGCACAGGCTATTCAAGTTATGGAAGCGCTTGTCAATGAGGAGGATGCCGCGGCAGCTTCCGGTGGCGAAGCTATCAATGGCGGTGGCAATGGTATCATGAGTGGCTCTATCCAGGGGCATCAATACACCCAGCATGTTGGTGCTGTTGGAGCCGTCTCGTCTTCTGGTACGACACTGGAGTTAGTGCCACCTTCAGCATCCACTAACGTAGCTTCGCTAGACCCTGCCTTCTCGAGTCTGCCCAAGCCAATTAACGGGTTAGCCCAAGCTAGCTCTTCAAATGATGCCACGGATTCAAATGTCCAGGACGTCGAAACTCCCAGCCATGATGTGGTGCGGATATCGGATTCTCAATTGAATGATGACATTTTCCGCTCGTATTGGTCCAAAGGAGAGCCTTTAGTCGTTACCGATACACTGCACAAATTCAGCACCCAATGGACCCCAGAATATTTTATCGAGAAGTACGGTGGTCAGAGCTGTCTGATCATCGAGTGTCAGACGGAGGAGAATAAGCGCACTACGGTTGCCGAATTCTTTAAAGACTTTGGAAAGTATGAGGGCAGGAAATCATGCTGGAAGCTTAAGGTTATCTAGCACTTTTCCGCATCGGAGCTGATTCGATTGGCTCATGATCTTTTGCTGACACAGGACTGGCCATCCTCCACAGAGTTCAAAGCCGCGTTTCCTGAACTCTATGAAGACTTTGCCAATGCCGTCCCCGTCCCTAATTATGTGAGACGTGACGGAGTCATGAACATTGCATCTCACTTCCCTTCCAATACCATCTCACCTGACCTAGGTATGATGCGATTTGGCTTTACGGAACGTGAACTCAGCTAAACGTCTTCGTCTAGGGCCCAAAATGTATAATGCTTTTGCTTCGACTACCGCTCCGGGCAGCAAAGGCACAACGAGGTTGCACATGGACATGGCAGACGCTGTGAACATCATGACATACGCCACTCCTGATATACATGGGCAAGCTGGATATGCTGCTTGGGATCTATTCCGTTCCGAAGATAGCGACAAGCTCCGTGCATTCTTGAGAAAGAGATTCAAGGGCGCTTTTCAAAATGATCCTATACATGCTCAGCAGTTTTATCTAGACGAGCATCTCAGACGCGATTTGTGGGAGACGACAGGTGTCAAGAGCTTCAGAATATATCAGCGACCGGGAGAGGCTGTCTTCATCCCTGCGGGCTGTGCACACCAGGTAATCTGATGATATACTTACACTCTGAAATCTGATGCAACTATATTGGGCTTTAGGTTGTTAATCTCGCTGATTGTATCAAAGTCGCTATCGATTTTGTCAGTCCGGAGAACATTGCACGGTGTGAACAACTGACAAGGGAATTCCGCGAGCAAAATCAGAGCATGGTCTGGAAAGAGGATGTACTGCAATTGCGCACAATGATGTGGTTTGCATGGCTTTCGTGTTGCCGACAAGAACAATAGTTTTTGTTGTGCTTCAAGTTCAATATGGAATTTATATAACGGAACAAAAATCTAGGTATCATTGGCTCTTGTTTACTTTTCACACATGTGTACCCTTCCAACCAGGTACCAGTATCTGGTGTAGACTCATTTACAAGGGCGCAAGACCCCCGCGACGATCAGCGGAAGTGAATGCATCTCGTCGACGCTTCATCATTCTTGATGTTTAGGTAATACAGGCGTTTAGCTTCTAACTTTGAGCGCAACCATATCGAGTAATATGTGAAGGCCATCCGGCACGTGGCACGAATATATTCGGTGCACATTACCACCACCGTGAAGATCGATGCTCATCGTCAGGGACAATGAGCAAGCCTAGTCTCATGCAGACTTTGCTCAACAGACCATCTCAGACGTATTCGTTTCCTCAAGAGAAAGAATATTTCTCGAACAAGACCAGTATGCTTCGCTTAGCAGCTGAATCTGGTAAACCCCACGCTGGTGAAGCCACCACTTCTTCGAGCGCGCCACGCCGTAGCTTCAACGACGGAGGCCTTAGTGATGCTGAGACGAGTCAGTCTACATATGGTCGTCGGCCGCCCTCGTCTACGCATACTCGAGCTTCAGATTCGACGTCATCTTTAGGCCGCGTTCTTCCCGCTAATGAGGTACGTGCTTTATTGTTCTCTTGTCACTAAATTCACCTTCGCATATGTATCTCGTTATCTCACTTTATCAAGATTCCCAGTTCAGACACTCAATTCACGACATACCGTAGCCGCAATAACTACGACCCAAAAAGGCCTAACCACTCGGCGAAGAAGCCATCCTCTCCGTCTCATAGATCGCAACAGTTATCAGAGCCTTTCGACGATCCAAATGACTCTGACTCCTCCCAGGACGTCTTCTACACTCCCAACACTTCTCCTCGTACCTCAATGGCTTCCTCAGTTTTGATCGCTACCATCCCCTTCCCCTCACAGGCTGGACGCACGAATCCGTCCGCTAAAACGCAACGTGCTGCCACGACCCATGAAAATCAACCCTCTAGCAAACAGCGCCGATCTCAGCCTTCCACGCCTCCAAGCTCAAGCGTACCGTCTGTCTCTTCCGCATCTCTAACCTCAACAACCATGACCACTTCCGTAGGTGGTCACACTTCGTCCACGCCCTCTAACCTTCCCTCCAAATCAACGAAAACAAATACACCTGTACAATCTGCCGATGGCCACGCTATATCCTCCACACGCAACCTCAATAAACAGGCTTCAAAGGCGTCTACCACTAAACGCGTTTCTGCTCCACATGATCCGTCTGCCACCGTAGTTAAAGCTACTATAACTAAAAAGGCGGAAGTACTACACGCTGGGCACCCATCAAGTATAAAGCTCCACGACAAGTCCGCCCAAGACGTTCGGCTGCCCAGTGATACAGCGGCATTTACCTCCACTAGGAACGCAATGAACACTAGTGATAAAATGACACCCGAAATCGGAACGCAGTCGGCCAATGGTTTCGCTTTCGCTCCTGATCCTTCGTCTTTTTCTGCCAAGTCATCTTCATTGGTTTCTCGGGATATGAATATGAATCCACCTCGCAAATCCAAAAAGCCAGCTTCTAAGGTTTCCACAAACAATACGATTGGTATGGCAGCTCTCTTAGAAGAAGATGAAGATACTATGAGTACCAGAAGTATCAGAACGATCATAGAGGAGGATAAGCTCCTGCCTACTGGTTCCTCAGCTGAAGAACTGCCACTACCTCAGCATCTTCGCCGCCGGCGGTCACGATCGCTAGATTATTCACCATCTCGGAGTCCATCAAAGTTCGAACGAAAATACGTCCCACCGTCCGATTACCATGGTGGTCCCTCAGCACTACCATCGCACGGTACACGCGGATACACATCCCTTACACTCCCCCGAGCTCCGCCACCACCGTCCATGGCGCTCGGTCTGAATAATGTTGAAGGGAAAATGCGCTTGGATGGAAGCGGCAAAATTGACTTAACTAAGAGTGGGATCGCCCAAACGACGATGGCAACCGTCGAGGTTGTAAGAGGACTAGGCCATAAATACGCTAGTTCCAAAGGCTGGAGAGTGGTTAAAGAAATCTTCTACAAACGGACTGCTGGCATTAGCGGCATGGAGCTGGGATTTACGAGTTACCGTGCGCCGCCTAGTTATGTCCCAGCCAGGAGTATCTTGGTACAAGTATGGGCTGTGGCCATGGATGGGGTTGATATGAGGTTGCTCAGGGCTGGAGATGGCGTACAGTTCGATAGTACGAGGCCGACCTCTAAGGAAAGCGCAGGGAGCGGCTGGCTGAAGAGGCGAACAACTGTAAGTCAGCGGCGCCACAACGATGATACCGCCGAGGGCACGAATGTAACAGATGCTCAAAATGTATATCTTGAGAAGTCAGCCGAGGTAGGATATATCCCTGGCAGAAGTTTTGTTGGTAGGATATTAGAGTGTGGCTGGGAAGTGCAAGAGGAAGTCCTGAAGAGGGGAGATTGGATTGCTGGGCTACTGGATGCACGGAAGGTGCGCATATAGTTGGTCTTTTCTGACATGATTACGACCTGGTCTGAAGGGACCCGAGTAGTGCGGTGGTCTTGCAGAATTCATTCTTGTCGATCGACATCGTGCTCACCGAGTTCCGTACCCATATATGGGTCCGATAGATGGCGCTACCCAGCATGACACCGAGCAAGGAATGCAGAGCATCGATGCACGCCTAAACGCTATATTTCCTCGGGCTGGTCCGTCAACGACGAAAGACCTCCAACAAAGCACACCTGCCCGCACGCCGTCAAGAACCCCATCAACTAGGTCTTCCTCTGCTACACCCCGAAATATGCGGGCATCTCCCTCTAGGACCACCTTCTCGGAGCAACAGTACGGCATGTCTATTGAAGAGTTGGCGTTATTGCCATTGACGGGGATTCCCGCGTATCGTGCAGTCAGGACATTCCAATTTGCTTGCGCATCTTGGGAACCCGACAACAAGAGATTCCCTTCGTCCAGGACGATCCCTAACACCAGCCATTCTCAGCCAGTCGCCACAATGAGCAACGGGCAGGTTGGTAGAAGGGTTGTTGTAATTAAGGGGCAGGATGGTGTGGGTGCGATGGCCGTGCAGATGCTGGTGAAGAAGGGATGGAGAGTTTGTGTCCATGCACCACTGCCACAGGTAATCGAAGATGAGGATGCTGATAGTAGGAGAGAGGAGGAGATGAGGATCGTCGAAGAACGCGCACGAGTGTGGGGCGCAGAAGAAGTGATTTTCGATGATGGAGGCTTCGACAACGAAGGTTTACTTGCTAAAAGGACAGGACCAGTTGTGCGAGTACTGCAGAGGCTACTGGCGGATGGGGATGTTTTTGATGCCGTCCTAGATACAGTCGGTGGCAAGGAGATATGGGAGGCTTCAGAAAAGCTATTGTCAGTCAAGCGACCTGGCGGTCGGCGAGGACAATTCACTACATTGGTAGGGGATAATCCCGAAAGACCGATACCGACTGCTGGCGACCATTTTCGGGCTGGAATAAGGAACTGGAGGTTTGGAGGAAACAGGACACGGAAAGGGAGTCTCGGCCGGAGCACTAGTTTGAACGTGGGTCATAGCGATCGGTTAGAGCAGATCAGTGGACCGGCAGATGGTATGAAAGGAAAGGGGAAGATCGGGTATGCCTGGGTGAGCCTTGTCCAGGACGTGGACTGGGAAGGTGAGGATGTGGGTGAAAGCTTGGGTGTGGTACTCAGGATGGCTTTGGAAGATGGCATCAGGCCATTTGTTACTAGTGCTGATCCTACGGATGGAGAAAATCCAAGGCGCATACGTTTTGAGAAGGCACCAGAGGTACTTGGTGATAAGAGCGGTAGTACTGCCCAGATTTTGGAAGGTGGGGGCAGCGTGGTGGTCAAGATTGTTGAATAATGCTAATAGTACACCAGATCTTATGACCATCGTATAGATTCTCACTATGTATTGGATATTAGACACCATGTTACCCACTGTAGAATACTGACATACCTTACAATATGCATCGACGATATGACTACCTCTACTGCAATATAGTGCTTAGCAGACAGCTATCATCTGAATGGCGAAGCCTCCCTCGAATACAAACGGGTTTCAAGTTAGTCTCCTATGCCAGCGTCGTATACTTGGACAACTTCCCACCATCTACACACAACCAACTAACTACTCGGGTTGATGCCGTCGATGTTGAGAGTAGGCTGGGTGGACGCATAACTGCCTCGATGAACATGGTATCTTTTTGCTACCTTGGCGGGTTGTTGACCTTACGTTGCACACGCGGGTCCATACAGGTTCCGTTGCTTCAGCAAGCTGTTTTCACAGTGGGACTGAGCCGACAAAGTACCCTGTGGGATTTAATTATTTGACTATCTTGCAGCATAATCCTAGCATACTCTTCCCCCCCTCTTACCTCCGTAGATGCAATAAACACCTCGTCTGTTGACGGGCATATAATCACGTTTTACAAGGTCATTGGCGTCGAGACGAACCTCTAGCTGTAGTCGGAAACGTGCATAGTTGATTTCTTTGTACATATTATATGACGCGAAGCAGAGGTTTGAGTATACTATTCCGATCGTAGATAAGTTCCTGATAGGTCACTGCCAGAGAAGAACTTGCTGAATCTAGGCGATCGAGACTTCAGATAGCAATACTTCGTCTAAACCATGAGTCTATACACCGAGATGCCAGGAAGCCCAGCACGCTACATATGACTGGCGCACCTTGCAGAAGATTCAGGGCTGGTGGGTGGCATTCGGGGTCAAGGGTCAACGATCTCTATTGGAATGGAGGGGGTTCCCGGTTTGAATAGGGGAATAGTGCGGATATCATTAGGAGTTGGTCCCTGAGCATCCATCTTCCTCCTCGCTCGATCGGTCTGTAGGTTTCCTTGAGTTGCACAACGTAGTAATTGATGAACGACACGCACTATGCCTGCATCGGCCATGCCTCTTTCAAGGCCCTCAAGGAGAGTACATGCCTTACACAGTTCGTTGCTAGACATATATCCACACCGTTTACAAACCTCTAGTAAAAAATGAGCAGATGACGAGCGTATAAACAAAATAAACATACGCTGCGCCTTCTGTGTGGCCTTGACTTCCTCCCTAATTTCAAATGCTTCTCCAGAATGTATGATGTCGATGATGACGCTTGGGCGCGCAGCCTCAAGGTCTTTAAGGAAGACTCGAGCATGCCCACGATAGGCGTCAGGCGAGTAAATGCACTCGGTCGAGAAGTAATCCAGCTTCTTGAAATATGCATACCTGCTTAGTAGATTAAGGGCGTTCTAGTGAGAATCTGGATGTGGAGATCATACATGACTATCTCCTTCTCATATGTATATTTGAATGGCTTAGAGCGTTTGATCGTGTCCTCTCCCTGCGTGCATATCGATGTACAACGCCCCAATCTCGCAATATCTCCTCGCATGACTCCACAGAATGCTCAGTTTGATATAGCAGAGGCGACAGCGAAAGCTTACTGTTCATCAACACCGTCTCGGCGATGTCATCTGCATTATGTCCGGTGACTATATGATCGACATTCAACATGGCTGCCCCCCGGTCGAGTGCTTGTCGCCTAAATACACCGCAAAACGTGCAGTTATTCTTCCTTCCTACTTTGCTTACGATGGCATCCATCGTCCATCCATATAGTTCGTCGTAAGATAGGATCTTAAGGGGCATGGAGTATTGTTGTTGATTTCTTTTCACTGTCTGTACTTGTAAATTTGTCAGGGAATGGTGCAGCGGTATCATGGAGGTCCAACTCACTTCTAGGGAGTCATCGCGGTAGCCGGTAATCCCTTCATCGATAGAAAGCAGGAAAAGATCGAGGCCATACTTATAACGTTCGTTCAAAGTCTTCATGACATACGCCAGAACAGTGGAATCTATAATAAAACTTGCTATGAGGGCTCGTTTGCATGCAATATTTTAGGCAAGAACCTTTTCCACCAGATGCACCGATAGCAACCCTCTCTCCTGGTCTGAATAAATTCGCCTCTGTGATCGTATTATGTACCTCGGTCTCAAAGACATAGAAGAAACACTCTTTGCATATTTGTTGACCTGTTTTCGGCCGCTTGAGCATCGCTCGATTCTTCGAGCATAGCGCACAAGTTTTTGGCGACATGGCGGTATCGAGTCAAATCTAATCTAATCGACCAGAGCCGTCTATTTTTAGTTTTCTTCACTTCCCTTCGTAAACATGCCCAGAGAAAATAGGAAAAGAGGCAAGAAACATAAAGTGGTGGCGGGGGGAAAGCCTCTCGCCCAACAACAACGAGATAGCAGTGATCAAGAGCCCTACACTTCGAATGACCGTCCCGCCTGGATTGTCTCTGCACCAGCTCAAGAAGACGTCAGCACTGAAGCACCTTTTGGCTATGTCGATGCTGATGTTAAGGCCTACTTCCGAAATGTCGACGTGCAAATGAAAGGCTGGCAGGAGAATGACGATGGAGATGCTACAGACTATGGGGAAGAGGCTGATCCTAGCGAGAGTGCGTCCATTTTCAACCCTAACTATCATACAAGCTCAACATGTAGTTGTCACGTAGAAAGGCGCATGTTCTTTCTGGCGGCACTTAGGGAAATGGCGGAAAAAGAGAAGATACTAGCAACGGACCCAGATTGTTCAGTCATTTTGGAGCGTATGACTTATTCGATGGATGATTTTGTGCGGCGTGTTTTCATGGATAAGCTCTCTGGCTCGTACGTTCAGTTACACAATATGATACGCTTCAATAACACTCAAATTTCTACCCAGGTATGAAGTCCTCATCAAACATAGGTTTGCATCGCATGTATGTCAGACCCTTTTCAGTGTTGTGGCAGATACTATCTCTCGTGAGGTGATTGCTGTTGACTCGAATCATACCTGCTCAATAACATGAGATCTAGTGCCAAGGTATATCGCCCACTCTGCCTGAGGGTACCGAGGACGGTGAGCTTCGAACAGTGACTCAACTTGTCTTAGACATTTGCGAAGTTAGGATTTATCGTCATTCTCGTCTTGACATCATTCTCACAGCAAGGCGCTTTCAGGAGCTCCTACCAACTTTCACATCTCTCATGATGGACCCTTTCGCGTCCCACGTATTACGCGCCATTTTTTTACTCCTCTCTCCAAGCACTTTCACATCTCAGCAACATTCAATTCTACGGTCTAGGAAAAGTGCCGCCTGGAAAGCCAAACAGGGCCCTTTGAAGTCTGTCTTCACTGGAGAGAATGACAATGCGTCAAGAGCTGCCACGAAGCACATACCCAGGGAGTTCCGTATGACTGCACGCCGGTTTGTGGAGGTTGTCCGGGCTGAACTAAGTGAAAATGAAGTGAGAGCTTTGGCGGCAAATAAAGTCGCCAGTCCGGTACTTCAGGTAAGTAGGTCTTCTGCATCTCTGTTCAGTGCTAACATGTACAATAGATGTTATTAGAAGTTGAAGCTGATCAAGACATGTGCGATGAGCCTGAATCGCTAATGGATCGTGTTCTAGTCGGAACCATTTCTGCATGTCGTACGTGATACCGTCTCGTTCGAGTTGAAGGCCACGAAACTCAACGCTCAATTACAGAGAATGGCCTCCCAGATCACACTGAGCCATCTGACTACCTGAATACTTTACTTCGTGATCCCACATCATCCCACTTGCTGGAGACATTAGTGTCTCGCTCGCCTGATTTGGCGTTCAGGGTGCTGTGGGCAAACTATTTTCAGGGCAAGCTGGCACGACTGGCCGTTCATCCCGTTGCTAATTTTGTCGTCGCGAAGGCGTTTGAGAGGCTCGACCCCCAACAACTATTCGGAGCCTGCAGTGAACTCTCGGGTGTTTGGACGAGAATTATTAGTGAGTCTCATATTTACCATTGGTCATCAATCAACTACATCTTCTCAGGAGCGTCAAGAGTTGGTGTTCTTCGGTCCCTAATTGATCGTGCATCGTCTCTGAACTGTCTAGGGCAAGATGTCGAAGAGGTAGCAAATCCATTTCACGGAGTGGCTGTAAACTTATTCTCGTACAGGCTGTATTCACCGCTTTCGAACTCGCTACAGCCGAGCAGAAAAAACTCTTGGTATCATGCGCCGTTTGTTTACTCCCGATCTCGGTATCTGAGTGTCGTCATCAAGCAGATTTCATACTGACCTTCACTTGGTGCAGGACTATGAAGAAGCGCTTAAGAATGATAAGATAGAAAAACAGAGTCATAGCCACGACAAACGCTCTCACCAAACAATTGGCCCCTTGGAACCTAAAGTTCAGGGTGCCCTGCTACTCCAATCATTACTTCAATTGCAGGAGCCCCACAATCGACCTGTGCTTGACAGGTAGGTAGTAGTTATCTTGGCTCCGTTTCAGCGCTTCATTAGTTCTTTGTCAGTCTGTTTTCTATATCAACCGACGCCTGCATCCGACTTGCACACCATCCTGCAAGTTCCCGGGTGTTAGATGCAGTACTAGAATCGGCCTCAGTGCCATTCAAGGACAAACGCCGCTTCGTAATGTCGTTTATGGGCCATTATCACCAGCTTATCGATGACCGGATAGGAAGCCGTGTAGGCGATCGGTGCTGGGCATTCGCTGACACATATCTCAAGGTGAGGCTGAATTTGCACCAAAGTTCACACTTGCTTACGACTATCTGAACCATCGGACCGATAGGAAAAGATAGCACGCTCTCTTATTCCTCACGAGTCATTTTTATCCGCTTCTTATTACGGCAAATTCTTCGTCCGTAACCTCAATTTATATTTACTACAGCGTAAACCGGACGAATGGAAGACTTTGCAATCTGAAAAACGACGAGGTTTATTACCTCGACAAGATCCCAGCAAGACAGCCATGGCTTCTTCGGTTTCTTCATCCCAGGGCCCGCAAAATGACCCGGGGTCGTCTGATGCAGAAAACCAAGAAGCACGTAATCTGACTACGGGAGGGAGAAAGGGGAAGCGCATACGAAATGAGGATGAGATTGATGCCCTCTTTAACGCAAAGCTTGGAAAGAAAATAAAGAGGGGTGCATTAGATGGAGAGGATAGATCATTGACTAAACCTTCCACTGCTAAGGCAGAAGGAAAGGAAATAGTCAGGGATCCCTTGTTGGCTGGTGTTCTCAGTGCTATACGCTCTGCGCCAAAAGACGACAAAAAACGGCAAAAAAAGAAGGCCAGCTAGATGTGGCATAACGTCTGTTGTGTACCACTTGCTCAATGCTTGAGGTCACACAAGTGACGTCACAAGTAGGATTATCCTCCGTCCCTATCACTGGCAACGGTACATAAGATGATCTGCGCTGGGGAAAGTCTGGGGTAGTTGATCAGGAATCTAGCATGGTATGCGGATCTAGGCTGTAAATATTTCCTGACCCAATTGACGACCTCTATGCTCATGGTATACTCGTTGGAAATCGGAAACGGGAACGGTATTCCGTGGGTGTACTTCCGCTCTCATTATATCTTTCTCTAAAGCAGTCACCGCTCAGGTGAGCGAATCATTTCTTTCTTGGTGTGAAAAAAAATACAATGTGTGGGATCTTTAGCTTCCTTTTACTAAGCATTCCACCCATATTTTGCAGACGCTTAGGAACGAAGCATCTGATGCAATATTCGTGTGAGACTAGGTGATACTTAAAGCCAATGGCCGCTTAACACCAGTAGACATGCCAGAAATGATCAGTTCTGCTCTCCGAGTCATTGCCTTGGCTATAACCTGTTTTCTTTGGGTCGAAGGATCTGGGGCTTCCAGCTTGACAGGACATGCCAATCAAGTGCCGCCGACAGGTACACTTCATCGAAGAAGCTACTTCTACATCGGCGGAGGACTGTCACAGTTGGGAGACCTTACAGTAGAGTCAGGTCAAGTTTATGTAGAGCGTTTGACGCCACAAAATGTGACCCAGGCCCTCCCCATCTTGTTTATACACGGTCGTGGCATGACGGGCACCAATTTCTTGAATACCCCTGATGGAAGGCTGGGATGGGCCGATCATTTCATGAGCAAGGGGTTTGAGGTCTGTATATTGAGCACGGCCTAGAGTCGTCATTGAACTTAGAGACTGCATATCTTTAGGTGTTCATTATGGAACAGCCCGCACGCGGGAGATCTTCGTGGATTAACGGAATTGATGGCGTTCAAGATACGCCAGATACATTCACGGTCCAGTCTCGTTTCACGGCTACGCAGAGGTTCAACCTCTGGCCTCAGGCTTCTCTGCATACGCAGTGGCCTGGAAACGGAAGCGTCGGGGATCCAATATTCAACAATTTCTTAGCGTCCGTCATGCCTAGTCTCCTGTCAGAAGCCGAAACATCAGAGAGGGTTAAACAAGCCGGAAGTCAGCTGTTGGATGAAATTGGCGTAAGTAGTATCGGCTACGAATATTTGTCACTCACCCTGACTCGACTATAGCCCGTTATACTTCTCACACATTCACAGGCAGGGCAATTTGGATGGATCCTTGCTGATGCGCGCCCGTCCAAAGTCAAGGCCATCGTATCGATAGAACCTATGGGACCGCCCTTCCAGAACGCCGTCTTTACGACGAACCCGGCGAGACCATTCGGATTAACGGAGCTACCACTGGTATTCTCTCCACCCATCACATCGGCTGACGATCTTCGGCCGGTGGTTGTGAGTACTAGTGTCAATTTTACTTGCTTCCAGCAGGCAGCCCCGGCGAGAAGGCTCGTAAATCTAGCGAGGATCCCCGTCTTGGCCGTGACATCTCAAGCAAGCTATCACGCTGTATACGATGCTTGTAGCGTCGCCTTTTTGAAGCAGGCAGGTGTGCCAATACAGCATGTTAAGTTAGAGGACGTGGGGATTTTGGGTAATGGACACATGCTGTTTATGGAGAAGAACAATCTGGAAATTGCCGACAAAGTTGTTCTGAGATGGATTCGACAGACAGTCAAGGGTTGATTGGCATTAACGTAACCTGAAGAACGGGCGCCGTCGTTTTTGTACTTTATTTATCAATTCATCGCTGTTCTGCCCAAACGACTGTGGCTATTCACAGTCGACTTGTATGGAGATCCCATGGTTGATACGTATCTTCAGACTATCTTGAGTGCATGGCAATAGACATCATTCGTTAATTTGGGTTGCAAACAAATGAGCAAAGGCGTGCACTTAACGTAGCACTGCCTGGATATCATTCTTTGGCGGATTGTGGGTTACAGGTATACTATTACGGCTTCCGAGGCTTTGACGGTGACGGAAAGGGTGCTACCATTAATGGGCAAAGTCTCCCTTGTCTGCGTCCCCGTGTTTCTGCAAGTTGAATCAAAGGCACCCCCACCGCCAATTGTAACAGCAGCCCCTTGATCTACACGAGAGGCTGCGTTAGGCGCGGTCAATCGTTTCAACGTCCTTGAGCCTGTGTTGGGCAAATTACTTCCTGTAAACGAGATGGTTGTAGTCGATCGGGTTCCAGAGCCATCAAAATAATTGGAGTTATAGACCAGCAGGCGGACGGGTTGACCTGATTCATTAAAGACGGCGTAGGAAGCAACTGCTCCAGAGCCGTTATCTAGCATGGCAAGTTTTGCACCGTCCATACCCAGAAATTCGGAAACGAAGGCTACACCATAGTACGGCGCCTATATGATGTTGATGTAAAGTTCGTTCAGCGGAGAATATGATTGAGATGAGCTCGGAACTTACGCCGACAGTGAACCGGCCCCACCAGCAGTATTGCTATAAGTCGTTATCCCTGTAAGGTCCGAAGGTTCTTAAGTTAAGTAAGTGGAGACTCACGCAATTTCCGATGGTTCCTTGATGGAAATATTGACGTTCAATGCCGTTGAGGGCAGCCTGAAGGGCATAGTCAACTATCCACAATGCAGCACCAAACGTGGGACTGATTCCTCCGCCTCCACAAGTAGCTAATATCGATAGTTTAGTAATTGTCTTATCATCCAAGTAACTTCATTGGCTCACCCGAGTTTGTTTCTCCCAAAAAGTAACGCTTCCCTGCATTATGGGCGGCCGTTGCCTCTGATCTGAACTGACTTGTGTATGAGACAATCGAGCTTATCAATATTTATCAGAGATCTGACACTAATCAACCTGTCACGCCCACTCACGAATGGCTCATGAGCGTTTGAAGGTTGGTACTTGCCCCACCGCATGCAGATTGAGGGTAGGAATGTCCAGAAAACGTTTTGACGAAGCTGATGGCGGAGCCAAGCATTGGCACAAGGCCAGCGGTGCTCCATGTGGGGATTTGTAGGTATACAGCGGCTTGAAAAATGTTTCCAAGCTAGGTAGATCATACATCAAAATGGCGCCTTTCGATCGACAAAACAACACCGTTAACCCTTACTTACGGAAGGACCAAGAGCAGTAAACCATGCCTTTTGGCTAGCCCCATCAGCAGTTGGGTTCCAGCCACTAGATGGAATAATGGGGGACCCGGATGCATAGACTAATTCGAGGCATACACGTTGTCGTTCCATGATGGAGACGCGTAATAAGTCAAATCATTTCAGAATACCGGATAAGGGGCGTACATTCCGGTTCGTTCCCTAGCTCGATAGACAAGAGGTTTGGCATGACTTGCTTCGCTCGAACAGCAGCTGCAAGCGTGTTCGCCTGGTTATTGAGTCGCCGATTCAGACCTACTGTCACATCTCCTTTCATCTGCGCTGCTAGTGTGAAGAAAGATGGACCGTATGTCAAAGTGGTCGGAGCATCACCAGCATTAGCAACTGTATAATTCACAGCTGCTGACAGGTTGGGATCGTACGTAGCACGATCCCTACAATTACTGGTCATTTCCTGTTTCGTTGATAAATAGAAAAGACTGACTGTGTTGTTCCACCAATACGAACAGCAGGAGGTGCACCACGGAGCGTCGCAATGTTCGCGAGGCAATTAGTGGTCGATGTGATATCCGTATAACCAGGGAAGGCGAAGAACTCGAATGATACGCTGAGTTGTGCTTTATCGATATTTGCGGCCGAGGCTGGTGGCGCAGTAGGTATAGTAATACCCACCACCACTGATGCCAACAGCAGCGCGAGTATGACGGTCGTTGAGGGCCAGTAATACATCCGTAGAAAAGGAAATGCGCAAGGCTGTCACTACGAAGGCTATTTGAGAAAACATTCTGGTCATCAGATCCATTCTGCATTGACGAAAACCCTTTCGATAGGAATGAGGATTTTGAGTCGGGATATTATCGCTCATTATTACGGGCCGCAACCTCGTCGGTAGATTGAGAAGCCGTCAAGTCAAGTACAATGATAGGATGCGTGGAAGCGACTCACGAAGGACCGTGTTGGTGTCGTCTGGTCATCTGCTACCATGTCAAACGGTATCTTATGGTCATCTGCCGCTGCGCCGGGCCACATTCTACGGACAAGGCGGGATATTTTGGATTTGAACCGCTCAACCACATGTGTCAACATAAACACAACCGGCGATCAGTGTCGGTTATGAAGTTTTATCCACGCCTTCCTTTAGTCTTAGATATGATACGAGTACGCGTTATTATATAACAGAATTCACGGAGAGCCAGCAATATCACCACACTGACTACACTCTGTCATGACATCACTATGTCACCCTCGCCATCCGTCCGTGGTGCGCCCCTTGGCACAGAATTGATAAGCTCACGTCTGACCTCTGGGCCGATTTGCGCATGGGGGGTAGCACGAACGACGTCTAAAAGGGCGTCTTTCTGCTCAGGCGTCAGATCTGATGCATACCTACATATAAATTAGTAAACCGATAGATTGGTTCTCAATGAAGTCTCGAAGAACACACCTCTGGGCGAAAGCGAGTAGGCTTTGATGCCATAAGACGGGTAGCTTCTCTGCATCACCCCGCGTCTTCGCTTTGTATGTGTTCGATAGGCGAATAAAATGGAAAACCAGGGAGTCAATGACCTTGTAAGGGAGTTGGAACTTTTTATCTATTAGGACGCGGATGAAGAGCGAGTTGGGACCTGATTCGGGTATAGCGGTGAAACAATACAAATAATACAATACGCGGCATATAGATCCACAGTAAATAGGAGCCGAGTTAGAGGAATGGAATACACACCCGAGTAATCCATTTCAGCTATTCGCATTAACGCTGCTGAAGCATGCAACACCGGGACCTTGTTCTTGGCTACGACCGACGCAACGATGGCTGCTTCCTTTAACGAACATCCTGTCTATATCTGCATCATAAACAAAATGGCCTCCCCGGTGACTAGAATACGACGTACATCAAGCATCGGGAAGATGATTCCCTTGAAAAATGCGCTCGGTTTGTACAATGCCTTTCTCAAGGCTTCATAATATTGTACGTTTAGCTTCTTGTTCTGCCGGATATCCTCACGTATGGCATCGAGAAGGACAACGCTCAGGAAGAGTTGAGCCTGTGGGGGTTTCATGCTAGAAATGAATATTTTGGTAGCTGCGCGACATGCATGGGGGGTCCATTGCTCTGGCCGCGTTAAAGCTAGGATGCGAGCCCAACTCGGGAGAGTAGGAATAATTTTAAAGAGCTTAGGAAGCGGTCCAGACTTATAGGTTGAGAGAATCAAGGCCACTCTAAGGAGAAATGATGAGCGCCATCTGGATGAAGACGAATTACTCATGAACAAACTTGGAGTAGGATTCAACCACTTTGGGATCTAGTCCAAGTGCTGGGTCTGGTTTGTCAGGATCTGAGACGTAGATAAGCTGAGCTGCTCAAATGATGATGCAGCTTAATCAAAGACCTTGCTGGACCTTCCGTATCACAGCTGCATTATGTCCGGGTTCACCCTCTTCCAACTTAGCAAATATGATATCCGCCAGTGTACGTCTCTGATTTGAATTTGAAGGTAGGAGAGCGTCTAAGGTCTGCATATCCCCTTCATCTATTTCCTAGCGAAGCCTGATCAGACTTAGTATGAGTACATGTCAAGCAATGCTTACGAAAATTCCCTCAGCGTCTTGGTCAATTTGAGCGAACTCTTCTTCATCATCGCCATCGTCATCGTCATGTACGGCTTGCATTCTAGGTCTACTGAACGTGGCTGTCCCATCGTTGCCGTCATCTTCTTTATCTTCATCATCTTCAGGCATTTCCAGCTCATCTTGCTGATCTTTCGCCAGCTCAAATATGCGCTGGGAAGTTTTTGGATCTAGGACCGACTTACACACGTCCCATCTCAGAATTTCTGTCAAATTAAGACAAATTTGACAGCGTACCTCGCCGTTCTCCTCCTCATCACCGCTTCCAGTGCTTTTTCGTGATTTTTTGCGTTTTCCGGGCTGAGAGACCCTCCCATACTTTGCGAATAGCTCGTCGTCGTCAAGCTGAACGTGAAGAGGATCATGTCTCTGCTTTCCGGAAGATTTGAGTGCTCGAGGCATTGTAGTAAATTGAAAAAAGCGGATCGGCAATCACCGGCGATTTCGGATGACAAGAATTGGGATATGTATAGCCGCCCATAACCAGCTTCGACGTATAAAAAGACGAGTCTATGCAGTATGCTCTTACTTCTTACTTCTTGTCCTTTCACCATCACCATCTCCTGAGTCACTATGTCGACCTCCCCGGTGAGCTGTCATAGAGTGAGCTCTCTTCCCCCGCTCATTTGCTGATTGTGTCTTCGTCTCGCGTTTTGGCGCGTCCATGGGTCTATGTAGATTCACACCTTGGATAAGAACGGTCAAGAAATCACCTCTGTCGGATTCAACCGTTTCGGATTCGATAGTGAAGTGCCTCTCGATGTTCTTCGCTCGCTTTACCTTCGATCCCACTACGTCCTGACTGCTCTCGACGGCAAAATCGAGGATGTCGAGGCCCAGGCTGAACAAGAGATCCAGCATGCCAGGTTCACGCAGGGTCATTCGGCATACCAGTCCAAGTCCATTTACCATCCAAGTACCGGATGTATATCGTACACGACGCTTTCTCGTTTCCCGCCCGTCAAATTGCTTCCCCCTTCGGCTCGCAAGCGGATTCTGGTTACTGGCGGCGCTGGCTTCGTGGGATCTCACTTAGTAGACCGACTCATGCTCCTTGGACACGAAGTCACTGTTCTGGATAACTTCTTCACGGGTTCCAAAACTACTGTTAGTCATTGGATTGGCCATCCGAACTTCGAAATGGTAAGACACGATGTTGTGGAGCCATTCATGATTGAGTGCGACCGTACGTGACTCGCATTCTAGGCAATCTATCTTCAACTATGTTTGATCCCTAGAAATTTATCACCTCGCGTGCCCGGCATCGCCTCCGCATTACCAATACAATGCCGTTAAGACCATCAAAACCTCATTTATGGGCACTTTGAACATGCTTGGTCTGGCCAAACGCACGAAAGCCCGTTTCCTCATCAGCAGTACATCAGGTACGTGCTGACCAATATCTATGTCATTCAATCTTGCTAACATTAGAACAGAGGTATATGGGGATCCCGAAGTTCATCCTCAATCAGAAGACTAGTAAGCCAACAGTCCTTGATTCTTCACTCTCCATATCATGATATAATTCTTTGTATAGCTGGGGTCATGTTAATCCTATAGGCCCTCGTGCCTGTTATGATGAAGGCAAGCGAGTTGCTGAGACTTTAACATATGGTTTTCAACGTCAAGACGGCGTGGATGTTCGAGTTGCACGTATATTTAATACGTATGGTGCGCATATACGCATATGTTTCTAGGATCGAAGACTTATGTTCTGCTTTGTACCTAGGGCCACGTAGTAGGTTTCATTATAGCGTTATTCGTGTGTTACCTAACTGTTTTTGAAGTGAATCCGTACGACGGACGCGTCGTCTCAAACTTCATAGTCCAAGCATTAAAGGGAGAGGACATGACCGTGTATGGTGATGGAAAGCAGACTCGATCCTTCCAATACATCCACGACCTGATTGATGGTCTGATTGCTCTGATGAACTCCGACGAAACTCGCCCCGTCAATATCGGTAACGGCGATGAATTCACCATTGGTGAATTCGCTGAGCTCGTTAGAGATATCGTAGAGAAGGTTCAGGATGAAGATGGCGTGAAGAGGACCAGGAGAGTCCAGATAGTCTACAAACCGATGCCGACAGATGATCCACAAAAGAGGCGTCCAGATACAACGAGGGCCAGGGAGAGCCTCGGATGGCAGCCGAGGTGGACAGTTAGGATGGGATTAGAGGAGATGGTCAGGTATTACAAGGCCAAGATGGCTGAAGGTAGCCTTTGAATGCCACACGCAACGCATACCCGTCAAGTAGATTTCTCCCACTCTTAGATTCGTAGATCACCTTTGTACCACCATGTTTCAGGTAGTTATAGAACATTCGAGTTTATTCTGATTGTAATATTCTGATAAACGGACAACATTCTTTATATATGATACTATACAATGATTAGCACATTATAATAACAGAGATTAGCGTATATGGGTTGCGTATTATAGAAATCAACGAAGAACGGATATCGTGGATGCTGAGTAGCGAAATGGTATGATAGCGGGTTCAACGAAGGCGTCATCTAACAGTAGACGCTTGCTCCCCGCAATTCGAACTTGACGTGAGGCTATGCATGCATACGGCTTTACAACAATTTCTGAAGTGCTATTATGGGCGGTGAGCCAACAACACGAGCCATTGGGCTGTGCATACTCGCAATCTTGTCGAGCGTCGTAGTTGACCCAGGTGATATCACGTTTGTGCGACGAACGCGATTTTCTGGTCCAAGTTTCACAGGTAATGGCTTGTTATTTTTCATATAGGATTGCGACGACGATACGTGAGGAGACACGGATTCGGACGAAGGAAGAGGGAGATGGCACTCGTGTGGACCAGGTTCATGCTCTTTCTTCTGACGACTATTGGATAGGAGGGAGGCGCCTAGATCAAGGTTAGTTGAGCAAATTAAGAGGCAAAACGCTTATATTTACCAGCGTACGATAGGCCATTTTGTTCGCTATGGAACCAGTGATCTGATTTTCGTTCCGAATACCTAGAGAAACAATAACATGAGGATAGAGATTCGGTTCGACGACAGATAGAACTGACTTTCGTATAGGGCGTCTATCAGGGCCGAGAGGCGTGAAAGCCGTTCTTTGTGACTCTCCATAGTGAGCTAACGCCTCTGCCTGATTCTTCACAATTTCTTCAGGTAGGCAAGAAAACGATAGCGATGAAAGAGGATCACGTTGGGCGATAGATTCGTCTCCCATTATCTCCGAAAGCGTATTTAATGCCTGCTGCATGCGCTGCAGAAGGGGTATCTCGGGGGATGTAAGTTCGGAACGCGCTCTTGGCAATCTCGCTAAGAACTTTACGAAAGCCTGATTGGCGATGGAAGCATGTCCAGGAACGATGCTAAGACACCCAGAAGCACCTACACAACTGTGAAATCCTATGGAAATCGAGCCATTGAACCGTAGACTCACCTCTGACTGTATAGACAATTGCGCCGCCTTGAGCATTAACAAGTTGTTCTGCAAGTCGGTCGGCATATTTCCGGAGGCACGTTTCGTTGCGTTCGGCCTTTCGACGCTTTAATACAACAGCGGAAAGATAAATAACGTAACTTACATGAAGAATTAAAACCGGTTGGTTAATCCGAGCAAGAACCGATGGCTTTAAGGGCGCCCTCTTCAAAGAAAAAAAAGCTTGAGATTTAGTGAAGGGTTCGAAGAAAATTACACTCACATGAAGGAGTACATTCAATTGCTCAACAAGCCGCTGGCTTTTAGTCGGTGGCATCTCTGTTTCCCAGTAACTAATCAACTGAGCATCGCCATTTCGATATATGCTTAGTGTGTATAAGTGACAGAGTACGCACCTCGTCTTGCAAATCTGGATCACACGACTTTCGTCGGAGATTCTTATGAACATAATCAGGGGAAAAATAGGCGATGGGATGCTCACCGGCCCAACTACGAACCTTGTCGCTTCCATAGCGACATGCTCGAACGATTCCAAATCGCTGGCACAACACCAAGATTGCAATAATTCGTCGAACGCGGTTGTTAACCATTTTTCCCTAAGAGAGCATAAGCCCAGAGGAGTTGTAGCACCTGCGGAACTCACTCGACGGGGCTTGGGATGTTACTCAACGTGAGGCTCAAGCACATCTCTGGAAACCTTGAATCACGCTTCACTAAGTGTTTTGTAGGATCGGGAATGATACTTACAATACTGCAAATCTCATCGCACTAAGCACGGATATACTTTCAAGTGCAAGGATGTGGACTGGTGGAAGATGAAGCGCCTGCACTCCGGTCAAGCCTTCCGGATTAGCATTAGAACTATTGAATACGCACCCGTGCCGCAAAAGCCAAGTCCGCAGCGTCTACCCAACTATCATGCTTTCCGCTCGGCCGGCATACTGAATTTCCAGCCGTCCGCATGTCGAAAGCGATAATATTGTACCCAGAGTCCAGTCTCGAATCCCCAAACTGGTGATCCAACCATCTTGAGCACAAGAACATGGGGTGTAATATCATGATTGTGGGTTTTTCTGGGTCGAAACAGCCCACATTTCGGTAGGGTGTATTTGTCGTATACCATAACGCCGCATAGTCATCAACACTGTAGAGGTCGACGTAGGGCATCCTGATGGGGGGAGGAACTTATGTAGCTCCTCGTCAGCCGAGTGATAGTGAAGCAGGTGAAGCAAAGAAGCAGTGGCAGCGACATCCCCGAAGCGATGCAATGATTTTAAAGAGAAGAATCGCCAGTGATATCCATTTGGTTAACATCCCTGAACGGAGAATCGGATTGGGTGGCGCCAGCCATGGTACCCTGAAATACTTCGGTTCGTGATTGTGCTGCAACAGTTGTGCCAAGTGTTATCATACACAGTCTGATCAAGATATTAATATATATCTGATCGAGGACAATACAACTCACTGAGACATGGCTCAAACGATTGCAGTGACCAGTGCACATGTGATGGTCAACACAAAAGACCTGAATAAGGCACGAAGAGACTCGGAAAGTTCTCTAGGTTCCGATCCCTTAAGAAATAAATACACCGCTATTCACTCTCGTAACACTGAATTGACTTGCCCAACCACACATCTTAGATCGATACATGACTTCTTGATGCGAGCTCCCATGGCTCCCAGTATTTCAACTCCCTGATGGGAAGATGGAAAACAAAGCGGTAATGGGAAAAGAATATAAAACAATTCATGGATCACTGGGGTTCACGATCCCTTCTATGACCTGGACCACCCGTTGTTGGCGCTATGCGGTGGTTGAGCTCTCTCACGGGCAGGCGTCGAATGGAGCATACCTCTCTGGTGGGCTTGGCGCTTGTGCTGAACATTGTAGGTACGCCTAAGTGTGCGAGGGCACCCTGCTGGTTAGCTATCAGTCCATCCCAGGCCGGTAATACCCTCTCGAGATCGAATTTTTGTAGCTCTCTCTTATATGCAGTCAATATCATCTGTGTGGTGATCAGTAATCATCTATGCGAAAATAAAGCCTGAGTCAATGGTCACCAACATCAGCCTCATGCTTGGAGAGTCCGCCTCCTATCATAGTTGCTCTGAAAAAGACCATAAGAATCGTTGTGATCACTCATCATCGATACGCACTTTGTGCGTGCCACTTTGACCTTTTCTTCATACTTTATCTGGATAGCCGTTCTCTCATCCCACAGCTTTCGCTCCAAGTCGTCTTGCTCCATCTTCAGCTGCGGTGATATTGGGCATCTCGGGGACTCCAAAAGGTGGATATGTACGGACCTTCGTAAGGGCATCGACAAAGCTGGGATCTTGAGATAATTGAGCAAGAATAGGAAGCGCTTGTTGGAACGTATATGACTTCAAGTCAGAATTTTGCGATGTAGATGATAGTCGCCTCAACCCAAGTTTCGTAGTATCTCCTGCATGGCTCTGGAGGTCGCTATGTAGAGATCCAGGCCCATTTTCCTGAGACAAATGTCCAAATTGGTACGCGGTCGATGATGAAGCGTTCTTGTCCTGA
This sequence comes from Pleurotus tuber-regium, assembly GCA_014058305.1. Taxonomy (NCBI): domain Eukaryota; kingdom Fungi; phylum Basidiomycota; class Agaricomycetes; order Agaricales; family Pleurotaceae; genus Pleurotus; species Pleurotus tuber-regium. The sequence goes on from JACFYU010000024.1 coordinate 1,745,485, forward strand.
TGAGTGTGAGTTTCATCATGTGATGACTGATATGGTGCTGGTGGAGGAGTAGACCAGCTTGAGGAGGGTTGCAACTGGGAGAGAAGGGAAGCAACAGAGGGTGATGAATCAGTAATAGTTGGCGTCTCAAGTTCAGAAGGCTGCTGAGCAATCGCTTCTTGCCAGGCTTGTGACGCCCTCAATTGCTCAAGTAAAGCCTTCACAGCTGTAGGGTCCTGATGAGAATATCAGCACCATCTGAAGAATTTAGCATAGATGACCTTTGAGTCACATTGGCGAAACTCATTAATGTGTCAGAGGCAAGTAGTAATTTGTGCCAGTACTTGAAGCTTGAAGCTTGATATTCGTAGTAAGTAAGCGCCTTGAGGTCCCAAGCGCTTATCTGGTTCAGTATGCTCAATGGGGTTTCGTCAATTGACGGCCGTGATATACACACGGCTTATACTCTCTGTTTCTACCTGAGCAACCTCTTAGCAATTAAGTTGCGTTCTGGGGATTTGAGGACTGGGTAACTCACATTCATGATGCTTTTGCATGGCCGCCAACCGAGTCCGCTGTTGCAGGAGTCAATAGCCAGTATGTGTCAAATAAGCCGATGTTAGAACGTTGGAAACCTGCGGGAATTGCGCGGTGCTGCCGGTGCATCGTTTCGTGGCCGGAATCAGGCCACGTATAATGAAATTCGCAAATGTATCAGTATCAGTAATCACACTCAAATCGGAGGGACGGATATAGATGCAAGGGGTACTATCTCCGAACCTTTTTGCTTCGAGCTTTTCAATGTAAAACCCGTCTCAGGACAAAGTACGTGATCACACAACCCCCTTTGTGGTAGTCCTTTCCTTTGCATTATCGAAGGAACTCTCATACTTAAGTGGTCTAGGCATTTGGACTTTGAAGCTTCTCCATAAGCCCGGCGGCCCTGTCCAGGTTGTCGAGGATGAGTACCAGTCCCAACCGGAGATTGAAAGCTTGTTTGAATGACAGTGTAGGTGTCTGACACCTCAACATGGGTATACCCAGACGCCGAGCGAAGGGTGTGGCTGAACCTGTCATTGATGCGTCTACAGTCTTAGCAAGTGATACAATGTGAGAGCGGTTGTTATAAGCACATGTGGTCTATACATTTTGAATCAAAAGAATTCGGACAGTCAATGAGGGAAGGCCGAGGTGGGAAGACAGAAAGGAAAGCCTGGGCCAGGAAGGAGACTGAATAACATAACCTAAGTTTTCACCATCATACGGGCAAATCTCCTCAGTGATGATATATAAAATAGCGATGCAATTGCAATTTACAAACCGCGGATGAGTATGAAAATTCCGCGGTAGGAATCACCAGCGAGGAACGGTTTAAGGGCAAGTACACAGCAGCCCAGAGGGTAGTCCAAGTTGTACCTTCGGACTCTACTAGCCGATCGTAGCGGACTAACAAGGAAGAACCTTGACCTCGCGCGTAAATCACAAATCTTAGCAGTAATGATGAAGCGGAACGCTTACAGTAATGAATAAGCCGTATGTAACCGAACAGATTTGCTGCGGGACTGCATGATGAAGATGATACGCTGGGAGATCATGAAGAATGCTTGATCAACGAGTTAGACATCGGATAATACAGCAAGACTGATCAGTGCGTGGGTGCGGGATACAGCTGATGGCAACAAAAACGGACACTTTATTGGCAGATATCGGTATGTCAGCAAGCATATTGCCATGGCCGTATCGGCAAGGGTGCGGAAGGTCACCGGTGTAAATTGCTGCTTTGAAACGTGAAGGTGTGCGTAAATCGCTAACGGAATAGACGGCAGAGACGAAAGGGACCGAGTTCCGCCTGGGCTGGTAAAGGCTTTATTTACGGTCAACCTACCGTGCGCAGCCAACGAGGCTCCATAACTAATGATTGTGTAAGGAGCAGAGTGTCGCCTCATTTTTGTGTCGTGGCCTTGGGCATGTGTGCTCTTTAGGGGGAGCAAGTATGTGTTCGAGTGGATCCGGGCAGTTAGAGCTAGAAGTACCGTTTACAAAGTTGAATTGAAGGATGTAAGTTTACGTAAATTGCGGATAAGATATGTACCCCTGTTTGAAGTCACCCAAAATGGGAAAGGTAAGTGTGCGTGAGAGCGGGGACCTGGTTGCCAACGGTTTTTACCACCGTCACTCCTGCCTTCACTATCCTCTCCTCATCGTCTTGGGCATTCCTCCTTATTTTCCTCTCCTTCATCTAGGGCGTTCCGGCACATTTATTAATTCTACACTCCCTCTGTCGCCATGCCCTCCCCGGAGGCCGATGCTCAGCTGCAGCTGCAGCAGCAGCAACAACAATCCACTTCATCACACATGATGAAGACTACAAAACGCGGTAGACCATTCTTGAAGGTGTGTTCGCCTCTCTTTCTCTTCGTTCAGCCCATAACTCATGAATGCTTGCTTTGTAGGATACATTGGACCTGTTTGCGACTTTAGTAGTTTCCCTTCAACTCTCTACCCATAAGCAATTCTTCCGTACTTTCCCCAATTCCTTTACTACGTAAGTTACTCCACCGGCTTGCATGTCTTACTGATTGTAACGGAACGCTAGAGATGAGGCTGCGCAGAATCTGGCATCCCTCAAATTCTCTCAGTCAAATCGTGGACCGGATCCCAGAGAGCCATCTCGAGTGATTACTACAACAACCACAACCACGTTCTCTATGACCAGGGAAATGGCGAAGGCTATGAGCCAGCATTTTATGGACGCCCGCTTGATTGAGAACGCCGCCGATCCGTCATCCAATTTATTCAAGGAGCGAGGTGTCTACACCCTTACTCCCAAGGGCCTTCATGTTCTAGAGCGGTTCATCAGCGCTCATGGTATCAACGCCGACCACTTGCAGCAGGTATTCGGTACGCAGCCCATATGTATCTATCTCCTCCATCTGGATCGACGATCGCTCGACGATGAGATAATCGTTTCGCAATCCGTCATCACTCTGCTATTTCGCCGTTTCGTTGGACGCCAGCCAAACTATCCGCCGCAAACGAACGGTCCTTTGGACGCCTTTCAACGTTATCATGAGCGATCAAAAGGCATAGCTCTTACAGATATTGTCGAGAAAGCCCAACCTCTGTTGAGTAAGCCTCAGCAAACACACAAGTACTGCTTCGCTGCTGTTGCTGCTCTCGAGTGGCTATGCGATTTTACCTCGGTTGTTGGGAGGGAAGAGGCGGCAGAAATGGCAGCGCAGTTTGTTCGTTTTGGACTCATCACATTAGTGAGCGATAAGCGGAAGAATAATGATTCTGCGATCATTTTTACTGTCCGAGGGTCGTCGCCAGGCGGCAATTCACCAATTAGCGTACGTTATATCATCATTCTACCTTCGTTTTCACCTCATGCGATTTTGATGTAGCAACAAGGAGAGTTCCGCTGCACCGCTAAGGCCATCTACAAAATTACGGATGAGGGCCGCCGGCTTGCTCACTGGGACGGTCTTGGACAAGATTCACCAAACGCCTCATCATCCAACTTGTCTGTGACCGAGCGTTCCTCTGTTGACCATAGCAAGTCCGACGATGACCCCACCGATACCGTGAAGCCGGGTGATAGTGAAGGTCGAATTCACCGTCGCATTTCAATGGCTGAGAAGCTTAACGTCAACTACGAGACCGGCGAGAAACGACCTGCGAAGGAAAGCAACACAGATCGCTTGAAATATATACTTCAGGAGCCTGCGTTGCGTTCACTGTTCCGTGAATTCCTTCGTGGTAATTTCTGCGAGGAAAATCTCTCGTTTTGGCTAGACGTTGAGGATTTCAAACGCAAATTCCACATCACTTCTAGTGCACAAGCCGTCACTTCCAATATTCGGAATCGGGATTCTCCTGGCCAGGCTGCCATGGAGAAACATCACGAGGTCCTAATCAACAACGCCTTCTCGATATACAATACCTATCTCGCACCTTCAAGTCAGTGTGAGCTGAACATAGACCACGGTCTACGAAACGAGCTGGCGAAGTATTTGGAAGATGTGGTGACAAGCCTTACTGGCAAGGCATTCCATGGACGCATTGAAAAAGAGCAGGCCAATGCATTCAACGCCACTCAATTGCAGACCATGATAAGGCTTTACGAGCGAATTCAGACGCACGTTTTCCGATTAATGGCCACCGACTCTGTACCTAAGGTATGCCACCTCTTATGGTTGCTGGTATCATGACTCATTTCCCACTTTCCCTCAGTTCATTAAAACACCAAGATTCCTTGCCATGCGCAACTGGTCAGACGACTTCGATCCCACCGAGAGCGACTTCCTTTTCCTATCTTCATCTGGCCATCCACCATCTGAAGAGACTGGTGGCGCATACATCACGGTCTCCCCTCAGGGCAGTGAACGCGAGCGGCGTCAGCTGCTCGAACAGCAGCAGCAACAAAAACTTGTCGTTGCAAATCAGCCTGCGCCTTCATAGGATTTTGTCAGTCGTATCTCCTTCTCGCATGGTTTTTATGGACATCTACTATCACACTCATGCAATCACAACATTTGGCTCAATTTTCCAACAAGTTTTCCTCCTCCACTTGATGCGCATCTCAGACCCTTCTTTCGCCTATTACATTGTTCATAATTTTACATCGTAGCCTTTTTTCTCTGACCCTGGGTGGCCCATTGTTCCTGTGTTAATCATATCTTTCTGTCTTACAGTGCAAGGGCAGGTTTTTACTGTTTTATAGGTCTTTCGGCTCATCTTCATTCTCCATCTCATCCATCCCAACTTTCAATAGCTACACCAACTTGTTTCTATCATCGTGCCATAAGATGTAATACTTCGTACACTACACATCACCATTAATACGTGACTCACATTTCATACATGACAGCCTCCAGTATTATGTAGTAGGAATCACAGCTGTATGCAATCCCCTATGCTGCATTGAATGATCATGCATTTCTCACGTGAAGCTTGAAGTTTCATTGCAACGTGTCCGTCCAAGTACTGCTGCTACTAGTTACAACTTGGGATTTGGCAAGTCTCTGGACGCTTCTGTCCAAAACTCGCTTAGACGTATCCTTTCTGAGTTCGCACATTCACATCATCTACCACAATCACCTATAGACCAATGTCTTGGCTCAAAGACATGGTAGGCGGTAACACACCGGCGCCCTACAAGGAACCTACGGGGCCATCAGAATCCAAGGCTAAAGACCCGGCTATTCCTAATAGGATGGTATCTACAAAGCAAGCAAACAAACCATTCCTGGCGTATGTCTTTATCATCTTTCCTTGAATATTTTCTAATAGACGCGCTCCGTAGATACAAGGAGTACCGCGAGAAGCAAGAACAGCTCCACAAGGCATGGCTAGAACGCAAGAAGGAGCGAGATGAAAAGATTGCGCGAGGCGAAAAGGTTGGACCTTTAGAACCGGATCCAACGGCTGAGGAAGAAGTTGGGCTATTGGGACTACTCAAGTTCCTCTTCTACCTCCTGGTCTTCATTGCCTTGGCTGGCAAGTTTATTACGGGAAGTTATACCTGGGAATCTAATAACAAGTGGCTCCAGCTCAAGACATATATCCCTGTAAGCGAAACCGGATTGACTTTTTTGAGTCGCCGTTAACCTCGTGTTCTCTTGCTGTGCCCGTCAGACAAATCAGCGATTATTCTCTGAACGCCAATTGGCTACATTCGACGGTACAGATCCGACTAAACCAATTTACTTGGCAGTAAGCATTCATGCCGGCCTCTCTAGACGATCATGTCATGACATGAATATAGATTGACGGTGATGTGTACGACGTATCAAGTGGGAACGCCTACAAGCCCGGGGGCTCATATCATATATTGTGGGTCTTCGCTTCTATCTCTTACTCGATTGAGCTAACTCATTCGCAGGGCTGGAGTAGATGCAGCGCGTGCCTTCGCCACAGGCTGCTTCATGGCTCATCGAACCCATGATATTCGGGGTCTAAGCGAAAGAGAACTACAGGTATCTAGATTCATCACTTATCCCTATCCGTGTCTAACTATTTTTACCTTGCCAGGGTCTGCAGCATTGGAAGAAGTTCTTCGCAGAGCACAAGGCATATACAAAGGTCGGCAAAGTGTCTCATCCGCCCATTGACCCGGCCAGTCCGATCCCAGAGCACTGTCGGGCTCCGAAAGAGGAGGCGAAAGCATCTGATATCCCTCCAAAGAAGAAACCCAACAATGAACACCAAGAGTTATGAATATATAATCCATGTATTGCCCTTTGTGTACATAATTATATTGTCCCAATATTGCCAGAGAAGGAAGAATTAAGTGAGGGATGCGATTAGAATAGTGAATACGGTATAAGCGAGCATGAAGGCATGACTACATCGCGTGACCAGGCGGCATAAATCAAGGGCTCTCCCAACAGGCGTGTATGTAGTCGACAGCACCCAAGGCAGTATGAGGAAATTTATCGACGAACGTGGAAAGGGGAACCATGGGTCATAAGATAGTTTTTGAGAAGGGGAAAATCAGCCATGGACGCGTCGATCATGGAGGAGAAGGGGTTATCGCGATACTTCGCGACCACTATGTTACCACGCCATGCGATTTCCTCCTTGAAGGAGACTCCTTGGATCTCGCGGATGCACTTATTGACTGGGAATGGCATTCCATCGCGGGATACGGTCGGATAAAATATGATATATGGATATGCGAACTTGCGGTTCATGCCATCAAGCGCCTCTACGAGCTGTTATGATCACCATTGTCAGATATAGATACAATGGACAAGAATTATGGGTAATCATATTTACTTGATATTTCCATGCACGTGGGCCAAGACCTTCGGCGATATAATCCATGTAGACCTCAGGATGCGGCATACGCGAAGGGTTGCTAGTGTACGAAGCGTGGTGTGCGGGCATTGTCATTGGGCTAGCAGAGACAAAATAGTGGTTAGAAAAGTAAGGGTCGGTCGGAAATGCTAATTACCTAGTCATCAGTGACACCTATTCAGAAACGGCGGCAATAAGCAATGCGTTATGCGTCTTAATGCGGACGCACATACCATATGGGGCGTACGACCATCGGAAGGAAATAAGATAGCTTCAAATGTCGTCAATTGGTCCATTTGAGAATGTCTACGTGAAAACCGATTAGCTCACGCAAACCTTGGTGCATCGAGGAACACTACCCACAGAAAGAAATAGAACGAATTAAAAGCTTGTAGATTTATATAGGAAAAGAGAAAGGCTGGAGATGCCTTAAGGGCGGTGTCCGACTACCTGAGCGATGGGTAGGGTAGAAAGCATTTCTGTGAGCTCCTTATATACGGAACGAGGATAGCGTGTTTCCAGGAATTTATTTTTTTCGGTTGACACGAGGTCCCGGGATTGAAACTATGGACGGCCGTGCAGACGAACAAGTAGATCGCGATGCGCTTGACGGACTTAATCGAATTGGGAAAGGAGGAAATGGTGTAACAAGGACGTTGAGGCGGGGAACGATCTCATTCATATTGGGTATATGAGTATGGATATCGGGTGAAGATGAACTGGCCCGCCGTACAAAGGATAGTTCACAATGGCCCCTGAATATGCTAGGCGTCCGAAGCTCCGATCACTTTAAAGAAGATGTATCGGCGTGGTTGAAGCGGCGTTTCATTGGGCGCTAAGAAGTTTACGATCCATTCACTGGTACGTGCGCATCCGCCGTTACTTTGTGCTTGTTCGCCGTATCAGTGAATACCAAAGACGTACAAGCGTTGCCAGGATCAATGTGTGATCTATGTTGATCATCTCCATATTTCTGCATCCCTGGTCAGCGTGCGCAAGGTATGATTTCCAATATTGCTGCTTGCCTTCCTGTCAACTGAACCAGAATTTAGGTGTGGCAACGTGTCGTGCCAGGCCGTGCCTCCAAAGCATGCCTGCGTGCGTGAGTGCTGATCGTACTAGATTCTCTTGCGACATTCTCTTTGCGAACTTGCCAACCTTTGTCTGAGTTCGATGATGCCTTGCATGAATTACAATTTCATCTATGAGTCTTACTTCGATCTCAACCCTCCTTCCTCACGCTCCCCTAACGCTGTTTTTTTGATAGCCGGTCAACCAAACGATAGCTATCCCTGTATCGTGAAGCGATTTAAGCTGCTCTGCATAGCAAGATATCGCCTACAATCTACTTACATGATATTTCTCAGTCCGGTAACCAAGTGTCGAATTTCTCATGTAGCAAGTGTTACTCCGTGAACATATAAGTGGGTGCTTTGCTTCAGTAAATCAACTCGTGCCAGCCTACAGTACTTCGCATCGAGCTATGGCGTCCTCTGGACCAATACGTCTCTGTGGAGCCTCGTTCTTTTGGCTTTGGGCGGCCAATAAGATTCATCCTTTCCCATCTAGTTCAGGACCATATTTGATGTCGCTCAGCCCAAACGGCGCGGTTTCAGAAGTCCTCATGCCATCGATCCCGGCCTTTCACCCGAGTGGTTGATTCCGATTATTTCTCCGTGAATCCGAACACTTCTGATGTACCCTGCCCGCCCGTTTTGTGCTTGTTGAACTCAAAACACGGGAACTCTGTAGCGTCTGTACTCCATCCCAGCTTCTACCATAAAACTCCCTTCATATCACCCTTCCTTGAGATCAGCAGGCTAAACGGATGCAGGGAAATTGTTTTGTGGTTGGGGGTTGAGAGTTGATCAATAATGGCTTCATTGGGCCTAAAGATGCCTAATTAAGTTGCTTGCTATCCCACTGCGCATGGTTGAAGGCATGTACCTCCCTCCGTAACCCCGAATTTTCAATGTCAGACACTCTCAGCATCACCCTTCACTGCTAAGGGACCCACCTCATCGACCATGATTTCGATCGCTTCCTGTCTTCAATACAGCCTTCCGCGAATGTATGTCTATTGGGCTGTGCCTTCAGACTGCTAGTCGCACATTACTCACTACCGAGGTGTTTGAGCAGAGTTTTGGGTCATATTCCATGGATGGGTCGCAGAACATTTATTGGGATGAATATCGTCACAACTTTGTACGAGCCATCACCTTCACACCCAACTCAATGCCGTCTGTATCTTCTCCCGTCATCCATATAGGGCACTCTGTTTGATAGTCACGCCTACTACTGCCACCCCCATCTAGGGTGGTGCATGCGTTGGGTCCGCAAGTAGGTAAGCTCTCAAATGGCCAGTACGAAAGGAGTCGCTAATAGTGTTTGTCTTCTATTGAGGAACTCGTAATACCAATCCAATATTATGATTAAAGGTTCGTAATTTCTCCAAAGAATCCACCACTGCCCGTGTACAGGAAGAGACTTGAGACCATGGAGTATTACTCCTTGGCGGTATTTAGACTAATAGAATCTTCCTAATTATGCCTTGCAGGCAGTCGTCCTATCGAATGTAAATATTCAATATTCCTAGTCAGCTCTCGCACGACTAAGGATGATCGTATTGAGTCTCCCCGAGGACGGTGAAATGTATCGCAACAAAGATTGTCTAGAATCAGTGCAAGTTTCATCAGTAATTTGGACCCTGCCGTATTCTCAGAGATGGGATTTTCAACGTAAAAACAGGTGATGGCCACCCTCTGAGCCCATTGAAAGCTTTTCATATTAATTGCGGCAGACCTGAGGCTGCTCCTATTACAGCTTCTTTACTCTGCGTTCGCTCCGTCCTGTGTACGTCATTTATTGACGAAGACAGTAGGAATAATAAGGCTCATTGAGTACTTAGGCTGTCTAAAACACTGTAGCTTTCATCGTATTCACCGTCGCTGTACTGCGTAGAGATAGGGATGGTAATCTCGTATGTGACCGTGAGAAAAATCTAGACGCGTCGACTATCAATGTTGGTGTTATTACTAGTACTAGTGCAAGCTCTGGATGCTCTTCCACTTGGACAGAGAATATGAACGGATCAGTACTGGTGGCAGCTCAATTATCGACCATCTTCTCATCATCACACGCGACTAATATTCCTATTCAAACCGTTCGACAAAAAACTCCTTTACCCCCTGCACCAAAAGATTCTGATCCTCCACCAGAACATGCTTCATATGGGGCCGTTCTTCGAAATGAAGCTACAGGAACCTTACTTTTACGCGTATTACACGGTGGTTTGATATTGGAACTCGTCCCACTGTCCACCGATATACTCCCAATACGCTTCGTGTTTCCTTCGTCAATTCTTCCTCATCCGGCAGTATTTGTTTGGGGCGCGAATCAACTTCATATCTTGGCCGTCACGGTCTCTGGCTCATTGTATCGCCTCGTATTGTTAATAGACGATAGTCTCAACCTATGGAAACACTACATAGACCGTTTCACGTATCATGAATACCTGATCAAGACTATCCAAGGCGACATTGAAGGGCTGATCCAAGTACAAGGCCCCCATTCTGTAGCTATCGGTCTACAGAATGGTGCTTTGCTGCGCTTAGAAGCTGATTCTATGAGCACTGCCATGTCAGATCGTGAGTCGTCTAAATTTAAGAGCTCGTCCGGTTTATTTTACGGCACCAGCAGATAGTTGGTCAGAGACCGTCTTCCACCATGGCTCATTCCTTACTACTCTGACATCATTTCTACCTGCACTTCATGCACAATCTTCAAACTCCATAGAAATCATATCAATGGCTGCACATCCTTGGCCGACCGATATTGGCCATGTATGGACGTTATCCCGGGATCGAACACTGCGCCTTTGGAAGGCCAAGGTTGGCTGCGTCGCTTCGCGATCGCTCTCACTGTTGAAGGAGTCGCCCAATGCAGCTTCTTCCACGCATGCACCGCCGTTGTTGGAGACTCAGATGCAGCAATTCTTACACGTCTTCTCAATGGGCGGTGAAGCCGTTTATGTGCTTGCGTTTGTTCCTACCATCTCTTCTTCAACCTCAGCAGGCTTTTTCCGTCTCTTCCGCACATTCTCTGATCAACTTCACGACGAAGGGACGATTGAGTGCTCTCCGAACAGCGCTCACTGCCATCTTCAAGACTTCAGAGTCGTTGAGACGAGTCTTTATGTGCTGTGGGACCGACAGGGCCAGTCAATGGTGGAGCGGACATTGATCAACGTAGATAAGTCCCTTGTGGACCATTCTGATTCATCGCCGTGGTACCCAGCGACCTACGCTCATGAACCAGAGTTAACGCCAGCATATCTTGAAGAACTTCTCCTTTCCCCAGGGTCTCTTACGGAAAAATTCTTCGAGGCAATCATGAGGCCTGGGACGTTTTCGCCTTTGACTTTGCGCACAGCGATCGATCAATACACTACCGCATGTCTCTCCCTTCCTGGCTCCACTCCGCCTCAGTTAACGACGACGTACGCAACAGTGGGGGAGCAAATAGCCGCAGTGGTGGGCTGTACTGTCAGCCTTGTGCGGGACCCTAAAAGCGGCGCTTTACAGCATGGCAATTATTGGAATGCCCTGAAACGAGACTGGGAGGGGTTCATTGCTCGATGTCGCGAGGTCGAGAGGAGTGCACGTTGGCCGCTCGTGCTAGGTGAGCACGATAGGGGTGAGGTTATTATTGTAGAACGTGAGCGAGTAGGTTTGTTAATCCGGGAAGACGTTGCGTTATCTCTGCACCGAGATTTAACGGAAGGCCGTCGCTTGGGGGATAACTCACATGCTCTGCTGGAGTTGCTGTGGACCATATGGGCTAAGTTGGATCCTCAGGCGAGGTTCAACCTGGAAAGTTGGATATCTGACTCGATCCAGCAGGAGAATGCTTTCGCGTGGGCAGATATGATACAAGACCAGGTTGAGCGTGCCTCGTTTGTTGATGATTTGGATGAAGGATTCCATAGTTGGGTGTTTGGCCGACTCCAGGCAATTCAAGATTTCACGTCAGCTGTACGCACTGTGCTCGATGTCATCAGTGAATTCGATCCCGATGTCAAACGAGAAGTCGACGAGGATGCACCACTGTATCGACCTCACTGTAACTGGTTGACGGCCTTGTCGGCGATGTATGCTACGATTACTGTGCAGGCGCGATATGAATTATGCCTCTCTCTGTTTTCTCTGCTGTTCCTACTTGCAGATGACCTTTCTCAATGGGACCCTTCGTTGTTGGCAGAGATATTCGCTGTCTTTCGTGGGATTGCAATGTTGCACTATGTCGTACGCAAGCCTGTGGCGGAAGCAAACCCCGTGAAACATACTGAAGACTCCACCAGCGCAGATGAAGTTACAGCTCGTCTGCGCGAAATGCAGGTCTCAAGGACTCAAGCGCAAATACCACCTAGTTATTCCCTTATTCATCGACTCATTGCCCAGGATGGCGATGCTCAGGCTGTTCGCCCTTCAGCTCATCGTTTCCTTGCTGGACTGGGTCTATTTGAAGCATCAAGTACATCGCATGCTACGAAGTTTGATGTCCTTTTCTGTGAACGTTTGAGATTGCTCAAATATTACCACGCAGCTAGGGATGTGTTATCCTGGCTGCCCCGTACTCCTGGCGTAGTCTATGTATTGTCTCGTCTATGGTTAGATATGGGTCGCTCCGATGATGCTTCCTTCTACCTGGAGAAACTTGGGGGATGTTTCGGTATGTTGTTTCATATACATGTCTGGTTGTCATTCACTCGCCCAAATTGTCAGGACCACATCCAGGATCATCTCCCGAGGACATCGACAGTTTACGAGCCGTGCTTCCCAATGGCGAACTTTTGGATTCAGAGCACTCGTACTATCTTCATGCTGCGGCCCTGTTTAGCGAATATTCATGTGTCCGCAGCGAAGTCCTTTTCACGAAATCGGCTCTCTCGACTGCGCCACAGGATATCGATGCATCACCCCTCTGGTTGACTATCATCAAAGGCTATGTCAATTTACGGCTCTACGATGACGCGTATGCATCGCTGATGGCTTGTCCCTACGAGAAGTTGTTAGTGTGAGCTTATTCTTGCGACCACCGACTCATCCTTGAAAACAGAAATCGTGACTGCGTAACTCAATTGGTTTACCGAATGTGTGAAGATGACGCTGTAGCCAAATTGATGTCCTTAAACTTTGGCCCCCTTGTGGATGAGGTTGAGGATGCTTTGTCATTTAAAGCCCGGAACGTCGATCCCCGTATACGACCATACTACTCCAAGATACTTTATACTTGGTACATCACACGGGGAGATTACCGAAGCGGTAAATGCTATTCATGGTTCTACACGCTCCATTTCACTGCTCACTCGTGAGATAGCCGCTTCATCTATGTATCTACGTGCACGGAAATTGCAAGATCTCGTGATGATGGACCCTACTTTGTTTGGCACTTTTGCTTTGGAGCAACTTGGGGCTTATAACGTAGCCATAAATGCGTTGTCTCTCGTGGATCAGGGGTGTGCTTGGATCAATCTCCCTATACAATCGGAATACCCAGGCGAGGCAAGTACAGCTATCTCTGCATAGTTAACAAGCCGGCTCATCAATAGTCAGTCACGCAAGCGTCGAAAGCTGACGAAGCATATGCCTAACGATAAATTCACCACTGGGACGTATGACGTTGAAATCGTAGACATCAAAGACATGCAATATGACTATGCACTGCTGTCCGCGCAGTTGGATGTCATACACAAGGATCCTTCTTTGCTGTCAACTGGAGGTGAGGCCAATCCTATATAAATCTCAAGATTCTAATGAGCAGCTCTTCAGAATTCCTTCTCCCACCTTCTGCGATTGTTGTTCGATTGGCACAAGCTAACTCTTTCAACACGGCTCTGGCTACTGCACGCAGTCTGAATGTTGACATGACCGACGTATTCTCATATCTAACTACTCAGTGTCTCAGATTAGACCGTAAACCCGAGTCCATCTTGTGAGGCCTTCGTTTCTCCTACCCCCTCTTTTCACACTTAGCCTTCTTTTTAGGCAAGAGGATACAACCGATTGGCTCCTGACTGACCAAGTTTCTTCTTGGACCGGGACTGCTGCGGAGAGGGGCTGGAGGCACTTGCGACAATCATTAGAACGCCATGATGGGCTAGAAACGGACTTTAAGTATTCAAAAATAGTTCTGGAAACGATACTTTCTTTTGATAGAGCCTCGTCACCTCCACCTTGGCTTATCCGGTCCCTCGAGGTCAGATCCATATACTCCCTAATTCAGATTCTACTTACCTTGCAAATACTTCCAGGAATACTGCCATGAACATTTGATCCGCACCTATCTCCGTTACGAGAATATCAGCGATGTCATCGAGTGCACGCTATCCTTGATCCATAAAGTAAGTCATTCTAGGCTAAACCGTTTTGGCATCTTCAAGCTAAACCTTTGCTATCCCCTCTTCACACAGGCCGAGACTCGACTCGGCAGAGAACCAAAACGTCAGGCATCGGCGACTTGGCTGCCGTATACCCTAATCGACCAAGTCGTTGCCGCTGCCGAAAGTCAATCCTCAACTATCCCAAAATTGGTCGAGCTCAAGTCCGAGCTCGTCAACCGAGTCAAGCGCATGAGGAGACTCAGCAAGCTGAATTGATGATGTTGGCTCCTCCGTCTATATCTTCTTTCCCGTGCTCTGGTTGTGCTCTATTAAAATACACCTGTATGTGTATTGTGAAAATTTTGCCGTAAATATATGTACACGAAATTTTTAATCTGCCATTGAGATAACAACACATCAAATGTGACCAAGAAGAGTTCAGAGGATACAGCGCCACACAATACATATGCACAGCATGAAAACATGAAAAGCAGCAGACACGAAAAGCCTAATTGACAGGAAGGTGTCGAATAGCAGCAGGTTCAGGACGCAGACCATCCAAAAACTGTGCCCATTCACCCTGACCGAACCCAACTTCTGCGCCCCATATCGCTGGATCTTCGACTTGGACATACTGGGCATACCGTCCATCGCCAGAGAAAACTTGGTGGTGATGATGGTGATGGCCCACGTTATAACCCGATGAATACCCTCCTTGTGGGTGGGAAGCAACAGCGGGAGACAATTGCGGGTTGTGAGGAGAATGAGTGGCAGAATGTACTTGATCTGGTCCCAACGACTGGGAGGTGTATATGGGGGGAAGTTGACCATTGGGTGTGGTCCTGACGGATGAAACCATGCCATCGTATGGCTGGGGTAGGTTAGGGATTATATTCATCGGCGGACTCAACGAGTTTGACTGAGCCGGCGAGCTCAAGCTACGCCCATTAGGTGACTCTCCATGTCTCTTTGAGTCCTTTGAATCATGATACGGGAACGCCAACTTTCTCACAATCCCAAGCACATGGGCCTGCTGCTTCTCCCTAACCTCCTTACTCAACAAAGGGAAATCGGGTGAATGCAGCGGAGTGAGGGCGTTGAGAATGTCGTGTGCCTTGTCAGCAACGGGCATCCCTCTCGACTGATCGAGAATTTGGAGTGCTTTTCGGATGTTGGCTCGGAAGAGACCTGCACCTGGCTGATCCGGGTTGGCGATGAGTTGGAAGGAGAACATCATGGCTGCTGAGAAACAGTGAAAGGGCATCCAGTTCATGTGTCCTGGAACGGCGAGAGAGGAGTTTGCGAGAAAATCTGGTCGCGATTGATCGACCATGGTTATGAGTTTGTCCGCCGCGTTGACGGCAATTTCGAGGCTCTGGGCCGTCTTTGTGGGGTCCATGTTCGATGACTTGGTGGTATTGCTGTTGGTGGTAGTACTATTGTTGTTGTTGGCGATCGCGTAGGGACGATGGAGGGTGAATCGGATGTGGTAGTACGAGCTTCGGATGATGACGCTTTGCACGCCGAGACGCCGGAGAGATGGGTCTGAGGAAGCTAGGTTGCGTGCAGTGCGATAATCGTCGAGATCTAGCTCTTGAGGGAGGTTGTCCATCCACTGCGTAAGGGCACGATCATTTGCTAGCACGCTCTCGTAAGGGACGGGTCGTACAGAGACGGCATCGTCCATGATGTCGCCCAGAATGTATGCAAGTCGGAAAAGGGCGAAATTGGGAAAGTACAACCTTCCTGTCTTGTCCACCTCGGGGTCACAGTACGACGGTAGCTGGGTGTCAAAGTGATGAGAGGCGATGAAGAGCGGCCGGCCAAACATGAAACATTGCCATCTCTCCATGAGGACAATGTGCCACCATGCCCATCTACGCCGCTCTGCAATATCTCTATGCATCCTCCATTTGCCTGGATCCCTGTGCAGGCCCATGGCCTTGGCAATGGTCATTAGTTCGCCCAAGATATGCCATATCTCCTCTGCGTCTGATTTATGGAGGGTCTGATAGTTTCCTCGGATCAGCAGCAACTCGACCAATTCTAGCGTGTAGCTGCGTGATTCCGACAAGCGCCTCTGTAATATCCTTCCCGAGAGTTCATAGTATTTTTGGCCGACGGCCTCGTGGCTCTCGGCGAAACTCTGAAGGAGGTGGTGTTGGGAAGGAAGGTAATGTACGGCGAGTGCCATGATAGCGCATGCGGTTGCCAAAACGAGGCGATCAGCAGAAGCACCACTCTTGAATCGTTCCCAGTTGTGTGTAAAGGACAGCTGGTTAACATGTCGGTATATCCAGCTGCAATACTCAAAGTAGTAATTGATGAGACCGTCCATGACTTCCAAGGAAGGAAGTTGGTCGAACAAGTCACGATCATATTCTGGGGTGATGTTGGTCAGGTCGTCAACGCTATGCTGACGGCTTCCAGAGTCGTCGGATCCGCGATTCTCTCCCTGTAATGATCCACGCGTTTAGCTTACGCCCGAGAGTTGTGATCAGCAACGCACTAACCTTGAGGTAGATGGCAGCACTGGTAGGACCTGCATACAGGCCTTGTCCCTGGGTGCCGAGGGTACCTGGGTCAGTGGCATCCTTGTCAGCGTTGACGTCGAGGTCGATTGCCTCTTTCTTTGGGACGATGCTCGCTCCTAGATCGCTTGGACGTCTTGGATGGGGAAGATGGTTGCGATGAGTGGGAAAGATATGAGCCTCGAGGAGGGTTATGGAATGGCGAAGCCTTGCTATTTCCTGAGCGGGATCGATACGGTTGTAGCTTTGTGGATGATTTAGTCGCCGGGACTGGCAAGAAGAACATTATGGGCACACGTACTGATGGTCATCTCCGCGGACATTAGGACCTTCATGACCGAGCCCATCTTGGTAGCACATAGCTGTTGTGCCTATAGGGGGGATTAGTGACTGCTGATGATGATGATCATTAGAACGGCTTGCCTCTGAGGACGCAGGATGAACAAGGACGATTCCTAGAATCAAGGATCAAGAATTTCATTGAAAGTCGGCTAAATTTGCTACTTGCCTATCACACTTGAGTTTGCTGTTCCTGCATGGTTCACAGTTGATGGCCTTGCGAGCGCGTTTAGTTGGAGGACGACCGTCTTGGTGTTGTTCGTTTGGAGGAGGAGAGTTTCTTGCGCGTACGGCGGGAGTAGTGGTAGAGGACGAAGGCGTGGTATTTGTTCTGGGAGGTTTGGGCCGCGGAGCAGTTGGAGAAGTCGTGGGGGGAGTATTATCGTCAGGCATTCCAAGTATAGACCTTGGTAGGAGAAAATGAGGAAAAAGCAACGAAAAAAAAGAGAGAGGAGGAAGGTGAGCGGGAGGAGGAGGAGAGGGAGGGCAGGAGAGAGAAAGGCAGGACTGAATGCGGGGTAAAGAGGGAAAGATCGAAACGTTTTTAGTGACTGCCCTTTTATCATCATAAGATCAATTCATCAACCACAAACTACGCTCGCCTCATTCAATAATTAACACGCCCCTCTTTGCGTGCGTCCTGCTCGCTATTCCTGACAGTTACCAGACCCTCCTCACCGTCGTCGATGATGTTGAGCAACAGAGTGCCTGGGGTCCCAATGGGCGTTAGTATTGTGTACCGCCGGAGTCCCCTTTGAACGCCTCCCAAAAGCCGACGGTTCTTGTGCCAACTATCCAGGGTTGTAACGTTGAGGGAACATGACGCAACTCTATCTCTCGGATTCCGGTCCTGTTACAACAAACATACTGCGCACTCTACGTCACCATCTATTTTCTGGGAAGTAACAATCCAGGGTCACACACAACAACAGTATTTGGGGTCCCATCCGCGCCTTCCATCCTAGCCAATATCCCGTCACACGCGCGCTCTACTCCCAGGGACGGCAACTGCGCAGGTCACCGCTATCATTCCATCATGACGCCTCAAAAACTATAATTGACCGGCCGCAGGCAATTCCTCGACCCCCCCGAATGGTATACTTGTCCAAATGAACTAGGCTTTGGCCGTAGCAGTTTATGTGCTTCCCGCGAAGGGGACATTATCTCAAAAGTCCTAGTTATCAACCGGAAAACGAGTCCATGGGCGCAACTATAATTTCATTGATCACATACTCTACCTCCTTAATTCATCATATATATATATATCAAACAGACACCGACTTTCGTTCGTCGCCACCGAACCGTTCGAGTGACAACCACAGGTCGAGGGTGTGTACCGTAGACTCGATCGAGGATCGAATTAGGGTTGACATCGCGGCAAAAGTCGCGCAATTTCACAAAGAAATCAAAATAGGGCCAGTGCCACAGCTGTAGGTATTGATTACAGGGCGATTGACTGGTTCATTGTAATCTGTGAATGATGTAACTCTCGTTCCTGATCACGAAAGTTTGAGCCTCCACCCAAGTCCTCGGTACAAACGATCTTTTGGATCCACAGGTTTCCTCGATCGAGGATCAGACCTTAGCCCAAGACTGCTTGGAAAAGGGCACGAGAGAGAAGCGACTCGTACTTGGTCACAAAGCGTGCAAGCTGTGCTTCTGGTTTCGGTCGGTCTGCGCGGGGGACTGACAGTGCAGCGCGTTGACAAAGATAAAGGCTGTCGCTCTCTGTATGTAGAAGCGGAAGTATATCTTCAGGTCACCTGATATACCAGTACAACATCCACGATCAACTAGATTAGATCTAGAATATGCTGGAATCCAAAGGAACTTTTCCGTAAAGAATGAAATACAAAACGGTTGACTCGCTCTCAAACCTCCTCTTCTTCATAACAAACTTGCTATGGCTGACGTGCGTATCATCTTCATTGCCCTTCTATTCAACACCTGATCGTGTCCGTTTGCACAGGCCAACGCACTAAAAGACGCAGGAAACAAAGCCTTCGCTGCAAAGGAATGGGACAAGGCTATCGACCTCTTCACCCAAGCGATCGCTATAGATCCAAACAATCACGTCCTGTTTTCTAATCGCAGTGCTGCAAAGGCAGGCAAGAAAGAGTGGGAGGCTGCTTTGGAGGATGCAGAAGAGGTAAACATATCTTCTCCTTTCCATAAACTCGCTGATAAATTGGCGACAGTGTATCAAATTAAACCCTTCTTGGGCGAAAGGTTATGCAAGGAAGGGTGCCGCCTTGCATGGCGCCCGTCGGTACAAGGATGCCATCGCTGCCTACGAAGAGGGTTTGAAGCTGGAAGATAGTCCTGCGCTCAAGAAAGGTTTGAATGAAGTCCTTGCAGCAGAATGTAAGCAGTTCTCCCCTATACCCAAATACCTTCCCAGGCAGCCATCCTTACCACGATTCCTGCGGGATGCTCAGCTGCAGATGCCTCTAGTAACCCCCTCGCCAAGAGCTTGAGCGATCCAAACCTTTTAGCCAAGCTCGCAGCCAACCCTCGTACTTCAAAGTACCTCGCAGACCCTAGCTTTATGCAAAAAGTGAGTCCTCATTATAGTTTCTTCTGTAGTTTCTAACGCATTGTTATCTACTGCTCAGCTTCGAATGTGGCAGACGAATCCCAACTCTGTAGGGTGAGTTTCATGCGCGTACTTTTGGTCATAAGGAATAGTCGTTCATCATGGCCTCCTGGCTTTGCAGAGACATTCAAGACCCGAGGTTCATCGACGTCCTGGGTGTAGCAATGGGAATTGATATGCAAGGTTTCACGAGACCTGAAGGCTCCGATGATCTACCACCCGATATTAAACCCCAAACACCCACACCTCCTCCACCTCAACCCTCGTCATCAGAACCGGCGCCACAGCCCACCCCTTCAACTTCAGCATCAGCGGCTCCTGAACAAGAGGATGTCGAGATGGAGGAAGTCGATGAAGAAGACGCAAAGGCAAAGAAAGACGCTGAAAATGCGAAGAAGATTGGTAGCGAAGCATACAAGAAACGAGATTTTGCGGAAGCAGCCACGCAGTTCTCGAAGGCCTGGGACCTGTGGCCGAAAGACATCACGTTCTTGACAAACTTGGCAGGTAATTTATCTATTTTGCCATATACGCTTAGGTTTAGCATGGCTAATTGGATCGTGACAGCCGCATACTTTGAACAAGGAGAATACGATAAATGTATTGAAACCTGCGAGAAGGCTGTAGATGAAGGTCGATCAGTTGAGTACCACCCGACTACCTCCTCTTCGACGACATCATCATCTCACATCTATCACTCCAGCTCCGCGCCGACTACAAACTCATCGCCAAAGCCCTTGGTCGCATCGGCTCTGCTTATGTAAAGAAGGGAGACCACGAAAACGCCATCAAATATTACAACAAATCCCTTACCGAACATCGTACACCAGACATCCTCAACAAACTTCGTGAAACAGAGCGCATTAAAGCCGAAGCTGATAGACAAGCATACATTGACCCCGAGAAGAGTCACATTGCGCGTGAAGAGGGTAATGCGCAGTTCAAGTCTGGTCATTTTGCTGAGGCTGTAAAGAGCTATACGGAGAGTATCAAGAGAGACCCCAGTGATGCTAGAGGGTATAATAATAGGGCAGCCGCGTATATGAAGCTCGCTGCTTTCCCTGAGGCACTGAAGGATGTCGAGGAGGCCATCAAGGTGGATCCCAAGTTTGGTGGGTAGTTACACCTTTACCTATATGCGCCGTGACTCATCTAGTTTTGCACAGTCAAGGCCTACATCAGGAAGTCCAATATCTTGCTCACCATGCGAGAACATACGAAAGCACTTGAAGCTATCCAAGCCGCCACTGACGCAGATGAAGAGCATAAGCACACCCAGGAAATATCGCAGCAGGAGATGAAAGTCCAGCAAGCGCTCTTTGCTCAACGTAGCGAAGAGTCAGCAGAGGAGACGCTAGAGCGAGCAATGAGAGATCCGGAAGTTGCCGTAAGTGTTATTCTGTCTGCATGAAGTGTCATACCAGTTTGCTAAAATTGCGGCTTGGGTAGAACATCATGAGCGACCCTGTTATGCAGCAGATCTTGCAGCAAGCTCAATCGAACCCTGCCGCCCTGCAAGACCATCTCAAGAACCCTATGATCAGGCAGAAGATTCAGAAGCTGATCAACGCTGGCATCATCAGGACGCGATAATCGCTACCTCGGTAATCTATGGTGGACTCTTATCCTGGGCTATATATGCTGTAGCAACTTGTATATACTCAATCGCAACTATTAACTGTACACAATACAAATAATGCTTGTCACTTCTACAGGCTGCAAAGAGTTAAACCATTACAACTGCCGCATCACCTCGAAGTTGGGTATAAACGCGCTTTTACCCTCTTCGACGTTTTTGAGGACAGGTCCCGTCGTTTTCGAGTACCAGGTAACGCCCTGATAATTAACTTCCTTCATCCAACTTGCTAGCGTATGTCCTGTCGGGTGTACGCTCCTAATCCAATCTATGTCCCTGTTGATGATATCGTCTCTCCACATCCTCCAAAAGCAAGAAAAGTTCTCCTTCGCTGAGGTGGATCCATCAGGTTCCAAACCACGCTCGTTGGCGATAGGTTTGTCTGCTCCCTTCCAATTATGCCACCATTCCTCAAGAGTCTGGCGTTTGAACACAGCCGGGTTGCCAGTTACTTCTGTGAACGTCTTCACCAGGTATTCCCATCCCACTAAATCACTTGCTACCTCCAAGTCCTTCCCAGACGTTTCTTCCCGATGATCGAAAGTGTAACGTGCCCACCAGCCTAGATCAGAAAGGGCGATCATAGAGACATGACCATTGTTAATGGCTGAAGCGAAAACAAATGTGCCATCCGGACGCTTATTGAATGGGCCACACATCTGGATCAGGTTAGAGTCGGTGGCGACCATGGGTAATAAATGGAGGCGAAGAACGCACGCTGTATAGCAATTCAAAGTAAGGTCCCGAGGTTACGATGCTCCAAGACAGTTCGGAATCGCTAACGACTGACTCCTGTTGTTTCAGGAATTCCGCTACGCGACCCTTTCCATCGAAATGTTCACACTTGTAATCAAGGTTATATCCGCCTTTCTGGAATTTTACCAGTCATGTTCAGCCGCTAGTTGCCTCCCAATGAAGAGCAGATACCTCACCTTCGTAGCATAGTCCAAGTTGCTCCATACATAATGGCGAACTGTTGGAGTACGCTTTGCGATCTCAAATATTTTGAGTCCTGCATAAATTTCTTTCTGCTCCCCGACAGTAAAACCGTCGGTGTTTACCCAAGCTCCATAAACGCCCTGGAACGCAGCAGCAACGCTGGGAAGATCGTCGAAAGCACCTGATGTGGCTAAATCAGCGGTTGTTCCACAGACGCAGGGAAGCAATAGAGTCACCTTGAACGCACTCTACGCCCTTGGCAGCTAGTTCTTGTGCACGTGCACTAGAAGGGTTTCTTGTCAAGGCCCGTACGGCGTACGGAGATGATGAACCATCCTCAGCGGGGGCAAGCAGGGCATCGATCACAGCCAGTCCTTGTGCACCAGTAGCACCAATTACAAGAATGAGTTTGGATGTCGCCATGTTGGGATAAGATTGCTGAAGGAGCGAAGTCAACTGTAGGTTGTAGTTCTCTGGATGCAGGGTCTTATACTCCAGCTTTAGATATCGGTCCTGAGTGCATAATGCCCAATGCCCATGACCGAGGTCACTGGTTCTTGGGACCGTACAAAATGCAAACGTAAGTTTCCTCACCGAAGTCCGAGCATGCCTGTACTCAGCTCTGGAGCTTCTTACCAACACGCGATCGATGGGATGAGGTAACCGTGTGAAATATGATATGTTTAGCTCAACTGTTCTTCGCCGGTCTAGCATAATCCCAATATGTAGTCACTTTGAACGTTGAACGTTGAGAATGTTCTTGTCCTGAGCGGCACTATTGATCAAGAATTGATAGACATAATAGCAACAACTAAGAAAGAAGCTGACTGAATAATTTTCAATGATCAGAAGTAGAATCACGTGACCTAATTACTGGTTACTTTACTTCTCAGTTGATCACCTCATCGAGACTCTGGAAAAGGCGCGATATAGTCGATAGATTGGGAGCCTATTCTAAGAGTATCGAATTAACATTGTATCGTCTAACGGCTGGTTTTCGAGCTCAGGACGGGAGATGATAAGCCTTGTCACAACTTCTCCATTACTTCGAAATTGGGTTCAAGTGGGCCTTTACCTTCTTCGACATTCTTCAGGACTGCCGCTTTGGCACCAGTCCACGCAGAGCCCTGATAATTGACCTCCTTCATCCAACTCTCCAAGGTATGCCCTGTAGGGTGCACACTCCTAACCCAATCAACATCTCTCTTGATAATGTCGTCTTGCCACAACCTCCAGAACCCTGAGAAGTTCTCTTTGACTGAAGTAGATCCATCCGAGGTCAAGCCACGCTCATTGGCAGCAGGTTTATCTGTTCCCCTCCAATTGTCCCACCATTCTTCAAGTGTTTGGCGCTTGAAGATGGCCGGGTTACCGGTTACCTTTGTGAAGGTTTTCACCAGATAGTCCCATCCCACAACCTCACTTGCTACCTCGAGGTCCTTTCCAGATGTCTCCGCACGGTGATCGAAAGTATAACGCGCCCACCAGCCTAAATCAGAAAGGGCAATAAAGGGGACATGGCCATCGCCAATGGCTGAAGCGAAGACGAATGTGCCGTCTGGGCGTTTACGGAAAGGCCCGCACATCTACAACGTGAACTGCGTTAGAACTACAAAAACGAGTGGAAAGACATGAGACATACGATATACAGCAAGTCAAAATAAGGTCCCGTCGTCACTATGCTCCAAGATAGTTCGGAATCGCTGACGATGGAATCTTGTTGTTTCAGGAATTCTGCAACGATACCTTTCCCGTCGTAGTGGCCACACTTGTAATCAGGCTTGTAGCCGGCTTTCTATAATGTATACACATCATGGTCCGACTTCAACTTCAGCCATTATTGAAGATAGCCTTACCTTTGATGCATAATCCAGGTTGCTCCATACAAAGTGGCGAACCGATGGTGTGCGCTTAGCTATTTCAAAGATCTTGATTCCCGCATAAATTTCTTTCTGCTCTCCGACCGTGAAACCGTCCGTGTTGACCCAAGCTCCGTATACTCCGTCAAACGCGGCGGCAACGCTGGGGAGATCGTCAAAAGCACCTGTTGGGAACAACATCAGTGACCACTTCAGGTTCATGAGTGTATTGTTTTTCTATCACCTTTGACGCATTCAACTCCTTTGGCAGACAATGCTAGTGCGCGAGCGCTGGATGGATTCCTTGTTAAGGCGCGTACAGTGTATGGGGATGGTGCGCCGCTTTCGCTGGGGGCAAGTAGTGCGTCGATGACGGCAATGCCCTGAGCACCAGTAGCACCAATAACGAGTATGAGTTTGGATGCCGACATTGTGAGATCTAGTTTCTGATAGAGAACGACTTTGGTTGCAGAGGATGGTTGCAGACATTGATCTTTATACATACCTCTGAGGGAAGGGGTTATCAATCCCGAGCCATGCCCGACATAACATTTTCTCGATAAAACGTTTTCTGGGCGTCATGCTCTGTCTCGTCGGGCGGATGCGAGGTCTGATTAGCAACATACGGTCTGATGGGGATGAATAATATAAGTCCTGTGACATGTTGTATGCGTCCTTTGTGGGTAGACACCTGACGTAGCAGCATTGGCTTGACTAGATGTGATTATTGATTGAAAGTACTGAGTCCCGGGCAGAGACGGTGGAGATGGGGGGAAGGGGAGGCAAAGACTGCCAATAACCAGCCCTGTATGTCATCAAAAGCATTGCAGGCATTGGGCTTACTCATGACTCGTGCATGGTATCTGCGTATGCTCGGGTGAATGCCCGACTGGCTGAATACTACCCACAAACTAAGAATCCTGTAACGCCATGACGAAGTCACATCCCCCTGGCCAGAAGTAGATATGCGTGTTACTGGAAAGCCAATACAGAAATCTTTGGATTGTGTATTTGAACTGATAGATAGAATTACATGTCTAAACACAAATCAGTTATCTTGTGAACTTCGGAGAATGAAACAAGAATACATTGGTTACGGGGAAGCCCAGGACCAGTCCAAATACCCAGAACTTTGAAATATTTCCAGTACATGTTTCTCTGCATCAAACCTCTTCTCCTTCTCAGCCCCATCAGCCACCTCTTTCCAAATCTTTAAGCAGTGATGAACTTCCTTTAGCTCGCTGAGGCCTAAAACGAGTGGCACGCCGCTGGAAAATCGGATTGCGTAACCCAACGCAAGATCAGGAAGGCCCTTGTCCCAACATATCTCTGCAGCAGCGACAGCAGCGCGCAGTGCTAGCGGAGCTGGATGCCACTTCGGTGGCAACGGTGTTAAGAGGCCCATACTAAGAGGTGAGGCGGCCAGTAGTTGTTTGACCTGTGCTCGCTGGCTAAGTTGAGGAGCAAACGCTAGAAAAGTCGAATCTTGTAGATTCAAGTGTGAGTAAGATAATATCACATCGACTGGCTGATAAGGCGGGTTGTGCAAGATGAGCAGAGCGAGCCTGAGGAGTGTGGGAAGAGGATATCCTGAGAATATCTCTAGTTAATGTTTCGACGGGATAAATAAAGCCTACCTGTGATACCAATGTTCTTGATCAAGCCTTCTTCTTTCATGCTTCGTAGTTCAGCAAATGCATCTAATATCCGCTGGTCTCCTTCACCATGGATTTTGGACTCGTGGCCTTCAGCCAGCCCATACTCCGCAGCCTGTTCAGTAAGTGCTGATGTATGGTCGCCTGTTGTCTTGGGCGCGACCTGGGTACATACAAATTCGACATCGTGCAAATATACCACATCTAGGTAATCTGTGTGCATCCGCTTCAGGCTGCGTTCAACGCTCTCGCGGATCACTTTCGGTGCATAGTTGAATGCATTGAGACCATAGCGTCCGCATTTGGTCATCTGGAAGGAGGTGAACAACCCATCGGACGGAAAGACTGCACTCCTACTAGCTGGTAGGATGACCGCGGAAACTCCCCCGACAATGCTCTTAGGCAGTCGCCTAAAATAATTTCCGAGGGTCCATAGTATGGCGACGTATCGAAAGCTCGAACACCATAGCTGACCGTGCATTGTCAGGGACCGCTTGGTACCATTCTGAAAGGCATAACCTACCGCAATGCTAGTCGCACCGTACGAAGTGGCACAGTACTAGCCAGATGTGTATCGTCATTGTACTGATTAGAAAATGACCCGGCTCCAAAGATTATGCCCGGAAGACGGAGATGCCCGATTTCATTCTGTTGGAGAAGCACACATATAAAGTCATCGACTCAATGGTTTTCGACATACCAGAGACGCTACAAAGGCAGGTCTATCCTCGTCCTCGTCTGGAATCTGGTCTAATGGGGGCAAGATGAACGGGGACTCTATTTCTGGCAACATGACTTGAAGGTGGATACTTGGTTAAGTGATGAGCAGTGCTACCCATCGATTAAATATGCTTCCGGATGGCGACATTTCAATGAACGCGCCAAGTTGACCAGATCGTGATAACGGAGCAGAGGGGGCCGGAACATGTGGAAGGGTCACGAGGGTCACCTCCGATAGAGAGATTTGGTAACCTCCAACATAAGTTGGAGTGCTGGAAGGTAAACCATGATAGAATTTGATTCCGAAGTGTAGTACAAGATAGCTGGTGTATCTACAATTTCTCCCGAGACCAGCTAAGTAAGCAAGTCCCTGAATTAGAGCGCGCAAATGAGACCATGGAAAGCTAGTAACGTACCCCTTGTCGAACTTTTGGTTCACCTCAACCATCTTCGTTCCTTGGTCAGGCTGGATAGTGTTCCACGGAGTAGGATTACCCTTCGTCCACACGACTGGGGTTTTGCACCGTCAAGCGCGCTCAATGAGTGAGGAATGGTGGAACTCACCAGTAGGGCCTCTGGCGAGGCGAGTCAAATACCAGGTACCTCCTGCAAGGACTGTTCCAACAATAGCATAGCTTGTGTGCCGACGAATCAATATGTCTGTTTTTGAAAGCAATGTATGCGTCCTTACATTGGAAGAGCCTGCATGTTAACATGGTCAGCTGAGACTTCTGAAAACTATCCAGGATATGACTTGCCTCAATGGCAAACCAGTTTTTCATGAAACCTCTTCGCAAAGGATTCGACATGTTGTAAGCTGAGTAGTTCTGACCTGAGCAACCGTCCAGACTAGTATAAACCACTTCAGTACAGGGTTCCCACGATGCGGGCGTAACCGGGCGTAAGCCGAGAACAACCTCAGCCTCATCTAGGTCTCAGTCGAACAAAACCAGCTTATTCCAGGCATATCGCTGTATTGCATACGTTGTGGCTAATATATACCACACAGGAAAGATGGCAATGCATAAAAAGTTACAAAGGCATCATATATGAAGAAACCTTTACGCTTGAGGAGCATCAAGCTTCCACCAACATAATAAAGATACGGGAACGAAGAAGCAATGATAAAATGGTATGTACAGATAGTTTGTGAAGGGCATGCCGGTACCTGGTGCAAATATAGGTTGAGGAAGACAAGATGGCAAGGGTAGGTTGAATAAGGAGGTAGACGCCATATGTTCAAACCGGACAAGGTGGCGTTGACAAGAATACATGTCATGACCGTCAATCGGGCGCAAATCGTCCGAGGGCATGTGAAGAAGTACAGGTATCAAAGCGTGTCCAAATATACAATTCGAATCATGAAAGAGAAATGGCGAGAAGTAGTGACGAGGACTGTATCGGCATGTCAATCAGTATTATTATCATCTTGGAGATGAACCAAAGTTACCTTAAAGGTAGATCATCTCGCCATTGCAGTTTTCACACCGTTTGTCGATGGCATTGTCATACACTAATCGCTGCCTTAATTTCTCCAGTTGCTTCTCCCTGGAAACATAGTGTCTCCGCTTCGTAGAACTATAGTTGGTACTTGAGGTGGGAGATGATATCGAACCACTCGAATCGGTATTCATACACAAAGAAGTGGCTGCGGCCGAAGCTAACGCAGAACCTTTGGACCATGAGAAGGGATTAAAACTCGTGAGCGTCGAGAGAGATAGTCGTGAAACGGGCATCAAAGAAGAAAGGGTTTGTAATTGAGTGGTTGGTTTGACGGCAGCTTCAGCGTGGCTATCTAGTACCTCTGTAGACGAGGGAGGACAGGCCTTTGGACCCGCTGGGGTGGATCTGCTATCAACGCGAGGATTCATTGGCCGGCTGTCTACAGTCAAAATCAGTTAGAGACGTACTCGGTGTAGCAGTTTGGGGCTTGGAAGTCGAACCATTTTCGTTGCCACCATGGAAAGACTGGTTGGGAGCCCGCATGAGATTAGCTACTTTGTTCGCCGACGACAAAGGTCTGCGGAGCGGCTGGCGGGAGAAAGTGGCGACAACTCCAGCGGTTGTCTTCGCTTTGACGGGCAGATTACTGGTACGAATGGGTGACGGAGAAGATACTGGTTGTGGGATGAAGGAGGGTATCACACCCCCACGCTTTGTAGGGGGAGTGACATAGGCGTTAGTGGGTGGCGCCTTGACTGAAGTTGTTACCGTGTCTCTTGGTGGGGTAATTCTCGGAGGAGAGGACATGGACATGAACTCTGATTCAGTGAAGGGGGGCTTATTCTCGGACCTTGGATTGGACGTCGGGGAGACGGCTGGAGATACGACGGGTGATTTAGGGCGAGGGATACTGGAGGGGGCAACAGTCTGTTTTCTCGGAGTCTGTGAAATAGGTGGTGGACGTCCAAAGCTGAAGGACGTGTCCTCGTCCTCGTCCTCGTCCTCGTCCTGGAACTTTGGGAGCGTAGTGCTGATCAGGAACTCAGGCTCGGAGGAGACCGAATCAGCATGTTCCTCAGCGTCCTCTTCTGCAGGGGTGAAGGTGATAGTAATGCCACCAACTTCGCCGAATACTTCTTCATCCATGGGGCTATCCTGTTGCTCCTCCCCTTCATCTTCTTCAATCAAAACCCCAAGTGGAGGCAGAGGTAGGAGGCTGCCCACGACTGTACCAACATTCGATGGCAGTAAAAATGGCGGCATCTCTTCGTCCCCATCCTGAAGACCTCGAGCGAAGAGGTTCTTACTATGCTCGTAGGAATAGTCAGTTTCCTGTGGCGATGCATGATCGACATCCTCAAGGCAGCCAAAGAAGCGATCAACATCTTCTTGGACTTCATGAGCCTCAGGTGAGGGTCCTCTAGGGGTGGTAGGGAAAGTCCAAGTCTTCGACAGCGATGCATGCCTACTGTGGACCGGTTGTACAGGTGCAGGTGACGTTGAACGTGAGCAAACCGTCGGCGTGTAAGAACCGGAGCTCGAATTAGAACCAAGAGGTGAGGACGGTGATAAGGGAGAGGAAGGTACATCCAAAGTACGAAGGTGAGCTATTGATCGAGGGAGCTCGTCTTCTGAACCTAGTGAGGATGCCCCGGGACTTTGAAAGCTAACGTCCGAGTCTTCTTCATCTTCATAACCAGCAAGGCCGTTATCTTCAGAGAAGTACTCTTCCTCCTCATCGGCCTCCTGGACGGCTTTGAGTGGGAACTTATATGGTCTCCCTTCAACACTCTCAACATCAGTCATTGAGCCCTCCGAGTCGATGGAAGCAAATCCAAGACCGCGCTTCCTTGATATGCTAGGCATAGCATAACTTTCGAAATTACGAGGCGTCGGAGTAGCAAGAAGGTCCGCTTTCTCTAGCTCGCGTTCAACTTCTTCGCGCCGTTTCTTCTCTCCCTCAAGCTGTTCCCTAAGACTAGCGCATTCGCTCTCAAGGTCAGTGATGCGTATCGCAGCCTGCTTCAGCTTTTTACATTCGTCCTCCAAGACACCGCGCTCCTCTTTCAATGCCTCTATTTGAGTCCTGAGGCGATCGTATCCTTCAAGGACCTCCTCTGCCTCAGAAGTCTTGGCAGCGAGGCTCTTCTCTAGAGCACCCTTTTCCACTTCAAGTAGACCAACCCTCGATCTAGCCACCCAGGCTTCACGGCGTTCGTTCTCCACCCGCTTGGCGAAGACACCGATCTGTTTCTCCAAATCACCCACACGGTGACGCCAACCCTCCACATCGCGTTTCAGTTCGTCCCTCTCAGCCTTCAAATCAGCTATAAGCTGCAACATCTCGTCACTGGGCTCGCTGATACTCATGCTGGGGGAGTGCGCCCTTCCATTGCCACTAGATGTGTCCGAGGTACACGATACAGGACGAGAGCTACTGCGACCTCTGGAAGAGAGTGCTCGCTCCAAATCAGTGATGCGGGCTAATAGTGCATTGTGTTGCCTAAATAAAAAATGCTGCTCGCTGGCGCTTAACGGTCGAGAAACACTAGACTCATCACTAGAGGAAGAAGTAATGCTGTATCGGCGGTCACTTATTGGCGTATGCTCCGGGGTCGGGAGTCCTGTACCGGTTGACGATATGGATGATGATGAAGACTTATAGCCGATGCTGCGTCGTTTCAGTTTCGTATCCTCATCCGGCCCTGCCGAATGTATCGACGCCGGACTCTCACAATTGTTAGGCGAGAAGCGGCGAGAAAGGGGTGGTGTAGGGGAGGGCGTGAGGATGAGAGATTGGCGCTTCACAGCGTTCGGCAATTGAACCGGCGGTTCATCCGTGGGTGAGGGTAGAAAGGATGTGGTTAAGACGAGGGATTTAAGGCCTGGTCGAGGGGATGGTGTCATTGACGGCGTGGGCAAACCTCCTGATGAGGATGTTACAAGCGACCCAGGGGTAAGAGAAAGTGGGCGCAAGTTAAGTGTTGATGGGCGGGGTCGGGCAGGTGATGGTTTCGTGACTGCGACTGAAGGTACGGATGCAGGGACATCGGGGGATTCGGGAGGCGGAGTGTGTTCCTGGAAAGGTTCGGGCTTCTCCTCTTCCTCCTCCTCCTCTTCTTCCTCTACTAAGGTGTGAAGCTGATCCTTGGAAGACGAGGAAACCGAGAGGAGCTTGAACGAGTCCCTCTTGTTGCTGCCCATGAAGGAGTTGACGCTCGAGCCGAAGTTGACATTGTGACCGGAGCTCGATGAGGACTTAACGGCTGTAGACTGTGTAAATAAATGGATAAGATGTATAAGCCAAATAAACGTACAAAAATCGAACAATTTCTTCTCCAGATCAGGGGTTGACAGCTCTGGGATCTCAACCTTGGAAAAAGCAAGGTCTGGTTTACCTTCGAGAGCCCATAGAGCTCGCCGACGAATAGAGTCCTTCTCGCCAAGGTTGAAGTTATCATCGGAATTTGAGGGCGGTAGATCGGGAATGCTAACGCCCATCATCTCAGCCGACTCGTGGCGAGTTGAAACAGAGGAACGGCGCCTGTGATGGGAGTTGCGCTTGGATGACCCCAAGTTACCGCTACTCGTTGACGAGGACAAAGTGAGAGAAGAGCGGTCGTTCGAACTCGCAGACGAAGCTAGCGAGTTATGAGAGGTGGAAACAGGGAGAGAAGCCACCGACGATAGCGACGTATTGCGTGAATGAGATCTTGCATGAGAAGAGTGTCTCTTGTATGCTAGAGACGAGGGAAGGCCTTTGCCAAGCCTGAAAGACTCAAACTGAAGAATATGGTTAAGTTTCACATGTGAAGGACGTTCATCGAAGGGAAGACGCACTTTGAGTCTCTCGGCGGCATCATCTCTGGGAACATTAACAGCAGCAAGTGAGTCCATGACTAGAATTGAAGGATATATAGTTTGTCTTTTTGTGTGTCCAAGACAGCGAACGTGTTCCAAAGAAAGGAAAGCAAATGATAAGAGAACGTGGGGAGTAAAAGAGAGGAAGTAACGAGGACAGTGAGTAGCAAGGCTCTACCTCGGTACGAGCGACGTTGTGATTGGTATTGGGGTCGAGCACTGAACGCTCTTGAGCGTCGTGGACTGTACTGGTGGCGGTTAGTTCCCAACCTTGCAAGATGCCTCAAAACGCCTTCTAAGCTTGAACCAGGTCATAACATCAACAAACACTTTCAATCTCCGCTCAATATCGGTCACAGGTGTACTTGAGTTACAGCTGGCTCATACAGCATGCATTTGATCCCAACAATGAATGCAGTTGAAAGGAATTTCTGCCTTCACGCGTGTCGCCAGATATATTGAACCCGTGATACGGCGTGAACGGCCTTCCTTTTGACCAAGATCATATTTATCACGTCTCCGCCCCTTTTCATTCCCGACCACGATGCCTATCCCCGACCTCAAGCCATCCAAGACCCTATTCTTCCTTTGCGATGTCCAGACTCGATTCCGTGAGCACCTCTTATTGCCTTTTCCCTCTCTCATACGTATATAATTTCGCTTGATCAACTGTCGCTCCGCCGTGATGATCACGCAGTTGCTAATTCCCTCAATTGAGAATTTCTGATCATCATCCCAACCATCATCCCATACTAATCTTCTTTTATTCACAGGTAATGCTATCTATGGCTTCGATGAGGTCGTCGCAACTGCTAACAAGATGCTAAAATTCGCTTCTGTAAGCCTAAAGGATCTATTGCGGTGGATGATACGTCCCTCATCTATGGTGTCCGACGGACTAGATACTCGGTTGTGAGGTTGTCGCAACGACGCAAAACAGTAAAGGTACGGATTTTGGCATTACGTGTTCTACCCATAATGCCAACACAGTATGCTAGCACTTGGACCTGTTGTCCCAGAGATAGACTTGGTTTCCCTCGGCCCACTTCTTTTAGGCAATTTCGACAAGACTCTCTTTTCCATGATTATTCCAGACGTCAAGTCCCTGCTTGAATCACGACCAGGTGTTGATTCGATAGTTCTCTTTGGAATCGAAGTCAGTGCTTTCTTACGTTTATCTCCGCACGTCACGACCTAATAACCGAGACATTATGTAGTCCCACGTCTGCATTCTACAAACCGCCCTTGATCTCCGCGCACTCAACTACAATGTTTACATCGTAGCCGACGGTGTATCTTCTTGTAATCGAACTGAGGTACCCATCGCACTTGAACGACTGCGACAGGCAGGAGCCCTTGTCTCCACCAGCGAGAGCCTCGGATTCCAACTTATCAGCGATTCAGCCAAGCCGGAGTTCAAAGCATTCTCTTCGTTAATCAAGGAATGGAAAGACAACACGAAACGGGCGGGAGAAGTCCTCTTGCAGACTCGTCTATAAAGATAAAACACGTCAATTAGTAGAATGTAGTGAGCATGTGTAACTTACAATCCCCGATAGATGACCATATTAGTTCTCGTGTTCAGCTTGAGAAGCCTCAATTGTCTGACTTGCCAAAGTCTATTGATACTCAGACAAAGCGAGGCATAAAGTGGAAAGCGCCACATACCAGAAATGCTCCAATTGACTCCAAATGATTCTGAGGAATTTCAAAAAATCGACCAAGTACTTCCACATATCCTTTCTCATACAGCACTTCAGTTCGGAGAATACGAATCTTCATAGTACGTCTATCCAGATCAAAATTCATATGCAAAAATGGGTCGTCATCCATGCCGTCCGTAGGCGTCGTGGAACGCTTTGGCTTCACTCGGAGAACTGGCGAAGCTTGGGCATCCAGTTTATTGTGTGCAACAAGATCACCAATGCTAACTGAGGCAGACGCCTTCCCGCCAAAATGTCGTTGCACCGTCACCTGCAAAGCGTCTAGAATGATGCTAAGGATTTCCTTTGGAGGACCATCGGACGTCATCTGGAGCGATATGGATCCATGTCTAACTTGAACGGTAAGGTGCGCTAGGAGGGAGTTGAGATGTGAATGTAGGTCCCGTAAGTGTACAGTGCTGATCTTCAAGCCGTTGCGAATTTTGTCCGTTATGTTATTTACAGAAGCTATACGGCTATCCTCTCGCTTTGCATAATGCGCCATTCGACGGTACAATCGGATGTCTGCGAACGATAACTGTTTTTGCAGCAGGTCGTATGAATCCTTCTCCTTGTGAGAAGTATGTCAACATTTTACTCCTAGTTCAGACCTCCTAACTTACTGATGCTAGCAAATCAGCCTCCAGGCTGCGCTGAAATAGCTTGATGTAGTCTTTGCGTTCGTCTCGTCGTCGGGCAAAATATCCCCAGGTCCACATTCTAAACTTCCTACGGACACTGTACAACACTACGTCGCATGCAAAGCGGAGACGAGCCTTTGCTTGATTTATCACGTATGCCTCTGGCGGAGGACGAAACTTGCTATACTAGACCATCCCGTCGAGTTGAGAATGGAGCTACCGGAAATTCAATAGTACTTACTTCGCGTTGGAGTATTCGAATACGGAACGCATCAATTATTCTAGCGATATAGTGATATTGAACATCATTTAGCGTCACATATACTTGTGGGAAGTACAATCGGATGCATGTTCTGGGTGTTGCCGAGTCAGCAGTATTCAACGTGAACTAGAAACACTCATTATGAATGGATCAAAGAACCGCAGAGATAGGCGTACAGTCATAGTTCCGGTAGTTGGCTTGAGAATTTGTTGGTGAGTAGCTGTAGACTGTGCGCCATCATTGATGTATGCGTAAATATCTTCCAAGCCAAAAGCCTGATACGACGTTAGACCTCAGTGATGTCAGCATAAACAATTGACTAACCTTAGCGAAGGATGGCACAGACATAGACGACTGGACCGCAAAGTTGTAGCAGGTGAATTTGACTATCTTGATCCCCACCGCATATTCGTCCTAACGACAGATACTTCTGCTCCAAAGCTCTATATGATATCGTAAGATACGTACGTTAGTGTCGCTCGAGGCACTCTCGTATCGAATATGGGGATTCTTAACAGTGAGCTCAAGACATCTCAGGAATTCCACTATCAGAGATTGGAATATTGCGTCGCGCCCGAAGTCTGAACCACTCCATGAGCGTCGAAGAACGAGCTGCAGCTGGAGCATACCTGGCTCGCCTATGATAAACGTATCAAATAGCTCCGCTAACTGGACGCGAAGGAGTTTGGCAGCACATGTTCTCAACTCCTCTTGGTTATTATGAGGTGATATTTTAGTCAGGAGGTGTATATCTTCAACTAAGATCGAGATATTCTGGAGGGTATCGCCCTCGGTTTGAAATGAAATGTCCAATAGTTCAATCTGGCCTTGTGGAAATCAGTTTATGAGCTCCCGGGGATGGTATGTGGAAATAACCTGCTACGACATCCAGCGGAAGGCCTATAACATCCAAAGCGTTTTTTCGAAACGGTAGATTACGGAGGGAGACATGACCTTGTCGATAAAGAGGATGAGGACACAGGAAGAATACTGATGTGACGCATACCTTGCGAAAGAAGGCTTGATATCAGACCCTCGTCTGACAAACCCTCGATAAAGTGAGAACCGACATGGTGAAGCACCTATGACGACGCTCGTCAGTGCATGATGTTTAGTAGACCTTGACAAGAACAACTTGAAATAGTCTCCGGAGGTCAGTTGAAGTTAGACTTAGCATCTAAACGAGCACTGTAAAAGAAAATGAGTCATCATTGAATGTCACCAGCTTAAGTTCGCCCTAACCCCTATCTCTCGCGTCTTAGCACTAGCAGTACACTAAAGTGATTAATTACAGCGATGATCAAGAAACAGCATCCTTCAATGTTTGCAATTCCCCATTACTGAATCCCCATTTCTCCGCAAGTTTATCGTGCCCCCCTTCCGACCTTTCTTTATCAGCGATCCACCCCTTAAGAGGCGATTTGTTTGCCTCTGGAATCGGGCACTGACAAGTATCGGCATAAGTGTGCAATAGACTGCCCAGAGTTATATAAGAAATGCCTCGAATAATGGAAGTCATGCTACGCACCGAACAGCTTTCTCTTCAAAGTCAAGATCTAGATCAAGTTGGTCCCCGTCTTCACCATAAGGAACTGGATTCACAAGCCCAGAAACGACCGACGAAAGGATTCCATGGTCACGTATAGCTTGAAGAGCAAGTGGAGACGTCGCAGTGGAGGATGGATCGGCTAGCATAGATGCATGGGAGTTGGAGTGGACCGGCTCATGGTGCGAAATAGATGTTTGACTGGAATTTGACTGGGTACTCGAAGATTCTGGGGAAGTGGGAAGAATAAGGGTGTTCAGGAGGAATACAATCTTTCGACGGACAGAAATATCGGGATCTACCTAAAGAGTTAGCGCAGACAATCAAAGGGGGCAAGAAAGTCGCTCACCTTGTAAAGCGTCTTTGAAAACTGTCCATCCGTCCAAATCCACCGCATCGAGCGCTTGCAGCGCAACTGCGTTGTGTTTCAACAACCCAGAAAGTGCGTAGATAACTTTGGAACGAATGGCCGGAGTGGAGGCCGGAGAAGGTGTGAGGAAGGATGTTAGGACAGGCAAGGGAGAGTAATTGAGGTACTAAACGCTGGTTAGAAAGTCGAATAAATACAGGTAATACTTACAGCCCGCTGAGCTGCAGGATTATTCTGAAGTGCTGTCCCAATAACCCATAGAGTGTGCATTTTAATATCCGGCGTAGATGATGGTGAAATAAGCAGCGACTGTAGAGGCTCCCACATCTTGAGCTTCTCAAGATCTAGGGACGCATTCAGTCGGATGCAGAATTAGCTAATTGAGTTACATACCATTAGCATTATCTATGTGCTCGATCAACTATTGAAGCAACACATTAGCTACCTAACCTACTGATGGAGATATGGTCCTCACCATTTCGAGATGGTCTAGAGCATTGACTCGCTCGTCTTCACTGCGCGTCTCGTCCATAGCAGCAGCCAGATCCTCTTTCATCTGTTCTGCGTCTGGCTTGCCCAGTATCATGTCAATGATAGCTGGGTCAAGGCTCTTATTTTGTGAAGGGTCCGGCGGTGGCACGGTGCCATCCGAATTCTCTATTGACCATCGTAGGAGAGATTGCATAGTATTTTATGCTTCGAATATCGAAATATAGGAACTGAGTGAAAAGTATCAGCAATACAAGATGACGGTTATTGAATACAGGATTAACCTAGGCTGAGGTGTTTTGATAGATCCAGGATGTAAATGTCTGTGTGTAAAGACTTCGCGACGAACTTGAAAGTAAGCGGTCGAACATACTGGATTTCTCGAGATCCTGGAGGTCCGATGTCGTCATGATAAAGCGCTCGTGCCTTGGGTAAAACCAATTTAGCGCTCGTTCGCTCACCAGAACAAGCATGGCCATCGACGGGCTCATCATTCTCGACAATGCTGGGTATGCTCAATTAATGTCCTTTTTCAGGCAGCAAACTCACTATTCATTGCTAGTGAAGCCGTCCCATAATCCAATCCGGATTTCGATCAACCTCACCTGCTTATGCACTCGTGCACATCGATGCCTACAATAACGCAGTGAATGCAGCGGCATCGAAAGCCGGTAGCCGACCTGGGGATATAGATCCAGTTATATACGTCCCACCGTTCAATGCAGTGAACTCGCCGAGTGCCTGCTGTCATGTTCCGTGTGGAGACATGAGGATTTTGTGTCCTGTTAGTGGTGATGGTATGTCTGCTTGATTTATCTATAAGATTGATTGTGGAGATGTTATGCGTCTGTGTAGTCGACCCTCTATTCGCCTTTGCATTTGTCCAGACCTTCGTGGATATTCTAACCGAGTATTTCGGTACCGTGTCTGCTGTAACACTGAAAGACAACTTCGACGTCGTCTACCAGGTCAGTCCATATCAGTTACCCATACATTGCAGCTCATTGGTTCACCCAGCTACTTGAAGAAACCCTTGACTCAGGTGGCCACCCACTAACCACTTCTCCAAATGCTCTCCGAGACATCGTCCTACCACCTTCCCTCCTCTCCAAACTTCTTTCTGTAGCAGGGGCGAACATCAGCCATAGCGTCAACTCTGGCTCGTCTGCTGGTGGCCCATTCTCCTCACCAATACCTTGGCGCCGTACAGGAGTGAGATACGCTAGCAATGAGATTTACTTTGATACGGTTGAGGAAATCAAGGCTATTGTTGGCAAGTATGTTGTGATTCGATTATTAGAATGACTTTCGGTTTATGATTTATGCTGGCAGAAATGGAACACCCCTGTCGTGTAATGTGTGGGGTAAGGTGGAAGCGAATTCCAGGCTTTCAGGTCTAGCACTCCTACCTTCGTACACTCAATATATCACTCATATATTGTACAGGGACACCTGACTGTCTTTTGACATTTACTAATCCTCATGTCTTGGCCGACTGTTCTTTCCATCCTTGCATTCGGTGAAGCAACCCTAAAATCTTCTCTTCTCCGTCGACATGCTTATCATCTCTTTGATAGACTTCAACGTTGGACTCGGGATAAATCTCTATCATTCGTACCTCCCGATGGTCATTTTACCCTATTTGAGTATCGCTTCGTACCAGGCGCGTCATCCACCAGTGCAGCACGTTTCGCTAACGCTGGTGCTGTTGCCGGAAACGCGCCAGCCCAAGGCGCTGCTGGTGGAAAGGACAATATTCCTTTACCTATCACATTGAAGTC
The DNA here is from genome assembly GCA_014058305.1 of Pleurotus tuber-regium. Taxonomy (NCBI): domain Eukaryota; kingdom Fungi; phylum Basidiomycota; class Agaricomycetes; order Agaricales; family Pleurotaceae; genus Pleurotus; species Pleurotus tuber-regium. The sequence continues at coordinate 1,784,020 of JACFYU010000024.1, forward strand.
ATCTTTCGAAGTAACTGACACTTCGTGTAAGCCGTTATACCATTTACCCTGTATATATGCATGATATCGATGTGGCGTAGGTACATTTGAGGTTACTCTCACCTCCCGGCTAACTACGAGAGATATCGAAGCTTTCGTGGCCGAGTTGTATTTGGGTGATAATGCCACTGCTATCAAGTGTGTTATCGGTCGAGGTTCAGGCGGGCTTGGGAATACCTCTCGCGGTCTCGGTATAGATGCACCTGTTGGCGGCTCTGGAGGCGCATCATGGGGATTCGATCCAAAGAAACAGGTAAAGCTCTTGTTTCGTACATGTGTGCAATGCTGAATCCATGTGAAAGGTGTTGCGGTGGGAGATCCCGACAGTGTCCCGCTCCAGTAGTTATTACCTTCGAGGTTCATTCAACGCTTTGTACGTCTTTGTAATCGATCTTTTTCAAGTAAACCTGAAATGCCCTCAAGGACATCTCCGCCACGACCTGCGCATGCCATTCAAACACGGTTTGAGATGCACTCGTACACGCTTTCTGCGCTCAAGGTCGAAGCCCTAAAAATCACCGGCGAGGCCTATAAACCCTATAAAGGTGTTAGAGGAAGAGCGATGGGTAACATAGAATGGCGCTGGTGACACATGGTTGAGAGGTCTTGGATGTAATCACGCATGATATCCATTACTGAAGTGTATATAATCTATGCAAATGCACTTGAGCAAATTACATCATGTTGAGATCGCCAAACTTCTCCTTGTAACCTAAAGGAAACGTTAGTTCGGCTCTCCATGAATATGCAAAGTTGTGAAGTATACCTGGGACCGTCCATTTGCCTTTCTTCAACATGGTTTCTACGGCCTCGACAATGCGTGGGTGAGCTGCGCCAACATCCTCCACCGTCAAGTCCTCGAAGGGCCGTGCCTCCTCAATGTTGGCCAATGTTGCCTGCAGCTCCTTGAGTTCAACATCAATCTTTTCTTCTGTCTCCTTGGCTTTAGCGACCTAGGTGACGTCAACAGGGCAAAACATGAGCACAAAATCGTATGCCGGGGGATAGTTTACTCTGAGTAGTGACGTACCGCCTTTGCCTCGAAAGTCTCGATCGCCTTAACATGAGCGGAAACATCGTAGGTGACAGGCTTGAAGTCCTTCAACAGTTTTTCTGCCTCATCAACAATGGCCTTGTTCTTTAGGACAGAACGATAGTGGGCGAAGTCTACGGTGGTTGGTTGGCTGGCATACTGTGCGTTCAACCTCTGAGCTTCGGAGTGCCGTTTGCGGAAGGCTTGCAGAGATGCAATGGTTTCTGCAGACCATAGGAATTAGGTTATGTGCGCGCATCATTTCCTGAACTCACCCTTTCCGAGACCGAGAGATGAGTAGACGCGAGAGAAATCCTGTTAGGTTTTGTCGGTCATAAAGTGAGATGCGGGTTGGTCTGAAAACATACGACTGCGGCTGATGCTGCTGCTTTTGTGGCCATAACTTAGAAGCTGTACTTTAGAGAATAGAGGCAGATCAAAGACGAGAATAGCTTACTCTAGAGGCTGGCTCGAGGAAAACGAATGAGTTGGTGATCTTCGAGTGGACTAAACTCGGACTTGTTCGGAGAGGCATCTCACGCTCACCATTTTTATCCCACAGTCAGTATCGAGAACTATCATCTTGTGATATGTCGCGCTCTCCAAAGTAGTATGGCTCTTCCACTTAGATGCTCACTTCGCGCAATCCCGACTATAGCTCCTCTTGCCAATAGATCCATACTTTCTGTGACCGGCTCTCAGGCATCCCCATTTCTTAATGGTCTCTTAAGTACTTCTGTGGAGGACCCTCCGAGGGGGCCTTTCTTCTCTGCGTTCTTGCACGCCCAGGTTTGTAATCGGTGTAATAACTTGGGAACGGTGAGACTCATGCGACGGGCGTAGGGAAGGGTCATACATGATGTCTTCGTATATACTACCGTAGATTCTTCTACGGGTCGACCCGGATACCTCATAGAATACGACCCGACGCCTACGAGACCTGAATCAACACCAGCAACCTCACTACTAGACACTTTGAAGCGCTACGTCCTTCGTTCCAAAGTTAGAATACGTGATGTCACTGAGGAATACGATGTATGGGCTGTGTATGGCTCAAAGAATGAGACAGCATGGGAAACACCGCGACGATGGAAGTGGGCCAAGAGTCAGGCTGTCGAACCTGTGTGGCCGGACGGCGAATGGCCATGGGGAACAGAGCACGGCGTCATTCGTGATAGGAGGGCTCCTGGAATGGGGAAACGAGTATTAGTACGGAAGGGTGACAGGCGTAAGCTATGCAGCCATTCTATTCAATTCGCCTTGCGAAATTAAACTAAATGTCTGTAGCTCAGGAGGCCTTGACGCATGATTTGGGCTCCTCAGATTCGTACCTTCTCCACCGGATACTTCATGGGGTACCTGAAGGCTCTATTGACATACCTCCATTGCAAGCTTTCCCGATGGACTCGAATTTGGATATAATGGGCGGATGTCAGCATGTCCATATCTCCTTTGATTTGGAATCAACTCGCTGACATACCATTGAACTGGTTGGCGATTCTGGACAGTGGATTTCCGTAAAGGGTGCTACGTTGGTCAAGAGCTGACGGTTCGCACCTACCATACTGGAGTGATACGCAAACGCATACTGCCAGTGGTAATTCACAAACCAAACCAAATGCACGTAGTAAAACTATTCTCCCCCGTATTACACTTATCAATAATGTGATGGCAGCCCCGATGAAGTGAAACCGCTGACAACGGCACCTTCACTACCTCACGCCCTCGACATTCATGCTCGCCTCGTTCGCCAACCCGGAGATGATCGTCCAGCACCACGACCGCGAGGTACAGGGAAACTTCTCAGTACCACCCATGGTTTAGGACTTGCTCTCTTGCGCTTGGAGCACGTAGCTGCTGTTGAGAAGGGTACAGCAAAGCTGGAAGTAACAAACCCCGAAAACGGAGAAGCAGTCCAGGTAACACACTGGTGGCCAGACTGGTGGCCTAAACCGGAAGAGTAACATGTAGATTGGGTTAAGATAAATATTTTTTTGTGTGACTAGTAGGGCTTTTCGTTGAGACGGCAAATCAGGCAGTAGCATCTAGACTAGTCTACCCCTCAAAGTGCTTCTTGCATGCTTTTTCCTTCCATCCCAGCTCACTTTCTCCGTTTATAACTGTCTCCCCGGAGTGTTCCTGACTGGCCCCAGACGTCACCAATACTAATGAAGCTATATCCATTCATAAAGGCAGAAACACTATTCTGTTCGTCGTACGTAACTACTTCTATTGTTCGCAAGCTGATGTCAATCCCTCCCATCTGCCATTATGCTAGGCCGCAATCTCCTTCCACAACTCTGCACCCTCATCTCCAAGAGCGTTTTTGAGAGCTGTGAAAGCCGCTCCAATAGTAAGGTCGATGAAAGTCATTTCATCGCCCATCACGAACTTGCCCTCGCTTCTATTCATCCACGCATCTATTTCACCGAGACCTGCCTTCGCCTTTTCTATTGCGGCTAACCCCTCTTCACCCTTCAATTCAATATCTCGAGTTTCTTACCGAATGCGGCCTCCTTCGTAGTTAGCCAATAGTCCAGGCTGGCGGGATTCAGGCGTTTAGGTGCCCCCGGGTTTGGAGACAGTCGAGTGGCGATATCATAGAGGGTGATAACTTGATCAGACATGGCCATCTTGGGCTGAAAGTTAGGGCTGAATACCCAAGGCTCACCCTTTTCATATGAAGATTCGACAACTTCGTTTACAACGCTTTCGTAGGCAACACGCTTGGAGCGCTACTGGCGCTTCAATGATTGGTATTATGGTAAGAGTCAACTCCACATCCGACGGACACCGCGACGGTTCCTCAATCCAATCCAATACTTACTGATCAATTCCTGCCGTTGAAGCTGCGAATTGAATTGAGCGACGAGATCTATTATTGGGGATGCATACTGCTTGATCATCAACATGGCTACACGGATGCTTGCTGGAAGGCGCTTCATGTCTAGGAACAGCCGCCTAGACGAGTCATATACGCAGCGCCATGGATGCTTCTGGTCTATTCGGCAGATCGAATTTCAGACTTGAATCAAACTGCAGAATGGTAGGAGAGAACTTGAAGCTACGAGCGCTTGTAGGGTTGGAAGTAACTGTTAACCTATCAAAGACTGAGACTAACATATAACTTGGGAAGAAAAAAATGATTCGTCGGGATGGATCGATGGAATGTATGACTATCAGGACTCAGCATATACCTCAGATTAAGACCACGTCGCTTAATTCAACGGCTCTACGCTACTGAGCTGCAATGATTAAAATTCGTCGCTACTTATTCCTTTTGCGTCGTCCCGGGCGTTCCATTTTCAACATGGCTTCTGTCGGAATACACGGCAGGTCGAAGGAATAAATCTGGTGGTGGATGGCACAATTGATAATCCTAAAAGTGCGTACAGAGACTTGGAGGAAGGGCTTTAGCACAACTTAAGAAGGCTGGAAGGTGTTCCATAACTATTTGCTCAAGCAATCAATATACTCGTGGTGTTTATTACATAGGACCGAAGTGCATGTCGTATGGAATTCCAGTTATCGTCCAATTATTTGTGGTACTTCTCGCACGCCTTTCTGAGCTGCTCCCACCTCCCATTATGCCATCCTGCGATCTCTTTCCACAAGTCTGCCTCTTCTTCCCCAAGCGCGTTCTTAGCTGAAGCGAATACCGCTCCAACCGCAAGGTCAACAAAGGTCATTTCGTCACCCGCTATGAACTTCCCACTATTTTTACTGATCCACGCGTCCACTTCGCCAAAGCTTGCCTGCAGCTTTTTCAAGGCGGCAACTCTTTCCTCGCCCTTCGGCACGAGATCCTCAGGCTTCTTGCCAAACATCGCTGTCCTCGTAACACGCCAGTATTCCTCACTCGGAGGGTTCAAGCGCTTGGGTGCCAATGCGAGCATGAATGGAAGCATTCCGCTAGTGCGGCTGGAGAGTGCATCAAGGAAAGCGAGCTGGAGTGCCGTGATGCCTTTCGGGAAGAGAGTCGGGGCGGAAGGGTATGTCTTCTCAAGGTATTCGACGATGGCGACACTGTCGGAGACCACAGCACCTGTGGTAGGATCCTTGATAACAGGGAGGGTGTACAAAGGCTCTCCGTTCGATTTCTTGCCCGTCGGTGCTGCACCAATCTTTTTGCATTCACCTTCAATTTCGGGATACTCGATCCAAACAGTTTCGTATGGCAAGCCCATGAAGTTTAGTGCATATCTAACGCAATGATTCATCAGCATCGTAGCCCTCGAATGTAGTATCTTAGAAGTTACAAGTGCCTACCTGACTCTCAACGTAAAAGGGGACAGTCCAGGATTGGGCGACAATTTAGATGCGATATCGTACAAGGCGATTACTTGCTCAGACATGTCTGATGATCTTGAGTGTTGGAGTTGACACGAAAAATATATCCTTCGTTATATAAGTCTCAGAAAACAGCATCTCGCGTCGATGCGAAGCCTTGTCACCACGCCTAAAGGGTAGTGTCTCTTCATAATTGGTAAGACTTATTATCCGATGATCTCGTCGTTGGGACCTTCCACAATCTGGACCGCGCAATGAGAAAAATAGTTAGATTCGGTGTAAATCCGGTTGGTGCGTAGTCAAGCGGCATGAAATTGAAGATCGAAAAGAGCGCGCAAGGAGAGTAACTGCCAGCTGAGCGTCGGATCAAGATCAACATAGTATATTTGATTAGTGATCGCCATCAGTCAGAGACCTTGTTCGACCAAAGTGCTTCGTAAGAGCAGCAGTGAAAATGTCATATTGCTTGGTCACCAGTCACCAATGCTGTTGCAGGGCCTTTTCAAGCGCTGAGAATGTTGCTACACGGCAAAAGAAACGGGGTCGAGGGCATTATTTGCAATTCGACAGTGCTGTCCATTTTCGTGAAAGGCGAGGCGATGTAAGCTCGAAGGATGTGTGGCAATGTCCAGAACGAGGATGTTTGCAATACTTATATCACTTGCTCCCAGACGCAACACTGATATCACAGTGTCCTGCCAACTCTCTCAGACTATCGTTTACCTCTTCAGCTTGACCTTTGTCAGCCAATCTGCGTAACTAATAGGCGACTAAGTACTCGTTTGACGAAAATCCCCGCCACCTACTACGTGATGCGCACAGCTTCAAAGTTCTTTCCGTTTAGGAGCGGTCTTCGCCGACACAATCACCCCTCCATAGCATTGTCTAGCCAATCGATATTGCGACGCCTGGCCGAGTATAACGTATAGCTGAAGATTCAAGATTATATTGAAGGCAGAGGTCCCCGGGAACACTCAAATGGGGGAGTGTTACTCTATATCGGGAATAATAGAGGTAGTGCCTTTAAGTCATGTCAACGATACACATGGGTTTTGATCTGTTATAAGTTCTTCATCTCTTGTGATGGAATGATATTGCTGGATGTCGCTGTGCAGGTGGCTGCGAATGTACCCTCCTGAATCGCAAGGCGCTCGCAGACTTAGCCCGCTCGATCTGCTAATACTGTCGAAAAGACGTAGTCCCCGTCGTGGCTGACTGAGACATGGAATGTTATGAGTGTCTCCTGGTCCGGTTTTGGTTTGGCCACATGAAAGCTGAGCTGTGGCTTCCGACCGTCGGTAAGACTTCGATAAGTGAGTTCCTTCCATGTTGGGTGGAAAGTAGGATAGAGGGCTTTATACGCTGCTTCCTTGACGCTCAACCTTGTCGAGGTTAATAAGCTGAGCAGTCTCCTATTAAGCGAGAAAACTGCTATCTCACCGAACAGCAAGAAATCTGATCCTTTCTACGTCTCCAGAGATTGAGAACCATGAAGATAATTCTTCCGGACTGAGAATACGGGAGGGAAATCTGGTACCTCTGCGACTCAGCAAAGACGTTATCCGGGGAAGGTGGACGAGGTCAACGCCAATGCCGAGTATTGGCATAGATGATAGTTATTCTACGGTTGCCTCGATGGTTCGAATTTGGCCTAGTGCAACGACGAGGCCTACCAGTCAGCAAGTATGTAGTTGGCTGCAACTTGACTATTGCACGCCGGCTGTGCCAGTTCAGTCCCTGAAATGATTATATTAGGCGCTCAGCGCTTTTTGACCATCTAACAGGTTCGCTACGATGGCCTCCTCGTGCCAGGCCCTCCTTGCCGCTCTCAAGGATTGTCTCATGCATTCCGACTGCGTCCTAAAGCAAGGTCACCTACCATCGGATTGTCTCAAAAACCATATCGACGAATTACCTGAACAATGTCAATCACTGCGTAAGGCACATTTTGAATGCAAAAGGGGGATGGTGCGTTCATCTAATATTTATGGGCTTATGAATCTTCTTTGTGATTCTAATCTGTCGCTACGACGTGTCAGCTTGATATGAGAAAGAGATTTCGAGGAAACATCGTTGGCTCTCGATTTGAATACGTCCCTCCCAAAGACGATGGCTCTTCGTCACCTCATGTTCGCTCGAAAGTACCACAATAGTGTGGAAGGGCGAATTTATCCGCTATCATTCGCTCGTCCCTCAGGCCTCGGGTTGAGTCAGACAAAGATGTTTCAGTCATCAACCAGGTTTCTAGTGACTGTAACTCCGCACTTAGAATATATTGTGACAAAGCCAGAGTCGGCCAATGCGCGAGATCACGGTCGATCTGTAATACAGCTGCCATCTAATCGCGTGATTGGTAAGCTCTGGGAGCTGCAAGTCACTTAATGCTCTCATCTACAATGAGGTCTGGTCACCCAATTGATGATGTCAGTTCGCTACTTATATAGAGAGTCCTGTCTTGGTTCGGTATTGTCCCACTCACGAACACGCTTGCTTCACTCTTCGCCTGCTACCAGACGTCTGCTGCAGCTTTCCAAATCATTCGATATGTCCGAATCCCAGAAGCCTTTGTTGCTCTACACTGGTCCTACACCTAATGGACACAAAGTATCTGTATTCCTCGAGGAACTCAAGGCGGTGTATGGTCTAGATTACGAGTAAGTGTTCACAGAACATTGACCTATCCAATCAGTTGATGGTCTTGTTAGTGTGTTCAAGATTGATATCTCAAAAAACACGCAAAAGGTATAACCTTTGAGGCTGTAGATGTATTCGTTAGTAGCAAATTACGATTGGTTTTGGATAGGAACCGTGGTTTATCAAGCTCAACCCTAACGGACGAATTCCTGTGCTCGTTGACCGATCTAGAAACAATTTCCCGGTGTTTGAAACTGCAGCCATTTTACTCTATCTCCAGCATCACTACGACAAGGAGGGCAAATTTGCCTGGGATGCAGAGAATGATCCAGACTTTTGGAGCGAGACACTCCAATGGATCTTTTTCGCTGTAAGCATCAATGTCCTCTTGTCGAGCCACCCCATGTTGAGAAGACATGCCAATCTGTTAGCACGGTGGAGTTGGTCCCATGCAAGGCCAAGCGAATCATTTTAACCACGCCGCACCAGAGAAGATCCCCTATGCCATCAATCGTTCGTTACTCTCTGCATCGGTTCTTCACAGTAAACTCATACGCTGAAAGGTTATATCGAGGAAACCAAGCGCCTTTATGGCGTCCTTGAAATCAGATTGAAGGACAGGGATTGGCTCGTTGGTCCCGGCAGGGGACAATATAGCATTGCTGATATCAATGTCCTACCTTGGTGAGCTCTTTTGTGGCGTAGGACGAGGCTTATTTAACTATATCTTTGTAGGGTGCGCGTCCATCCGTACGCGGGTATAGAGAACTTGGACCAATGGCCCGGAGTGAAGGTACTTGACTTCGTCTTCCGTTGCTTCATAGGTTATTCGCTAACTTTCGCACAGGCATGGCTGGAACGCGCGCTGGAGAGACCTGCTTTCCAGGCTGGTATCAAGGTGCCCTCGTAGATAGTGCAGTGTTAATGCATGTAGGGGAGTGGAATGTTAAATGCTCGCGACCTGAAGTATATACGAATATTAGTGACTTGGCGAAATATCCTCAGGACGCGGTATTACGTTTCTAACTTGCTGAATCAAATATGTACGAGTCTGAACAAAAGGTATTTAAACGAAAATCAAAATGATTCGACCCAGGCTCGAACTGGGGACCTTCTGTGTGTTAGACAGATGCGATAACCAACTACGCCATCGAACCGCTATCAACTGCTGTGCCTAAGAAAATATATATGTTCTTTTTACATTAGCCGGTAACCCACTCAGATCACCTCTCTCCCTCTTTCTTTTTATCCACTATGCTCCTTCGTCAGCTATCTCGACTGGGTCGCTCAGTTGTTCCACGTAGAGAACTTCACAATGCTCCAAACATATCAGAACCACCAAATCCTTCAAGGTCACTGAGCATAGCCTTGGCTCACCCCAAGGATCCTGGTACAAGTCACCAGCAGTCGAACCAACCTAATACTTCGCCATCTTCAGCATCTACACCTGGTCCATCAGTTTCGGACACTCAGTCTGGCACAGGCTCGAGCTCTTCGATACCTGAATCGTCTGTTCCCTCCATTTCCACCTCCACTTCGCCGTCGGCATCTAATACTGCTTTACCTGCACCTTCGACATATGATCCGCACTCGCGGCCTCCATTTAATACGCATGCGTTCTTCACTGCGTTAGAGAAGACTTTTCCAACGCCCACAGCGCGCAGCTTGATGCGTGCGACACGTGCTTTGCTCATTGATCGCATAGGCCGAGTCAGACGAGATGCACTCACCGTCAAGGATTTAGAGAACGTTCGTGCCCTTCCCCTCACATTCATCCCATCGCGAAAATTAACTCTATAAAATGTAATGGCATGATTATATTTTGCTTGGAATATGGGTTACTCTAGCAAGCTTACCTTTTCCGTGCTGCTCTGTCTGAGTTACGGGCCGAAACTACGACAAGTTCCAAGAATGATTATGTTGCCATAAGCACATCCATCGCTGCTCTTAGAAGAGAAGTAGACCGGTTGGATGTTCAGATGAAAGAAGACATCGGAACTCTCAAGCATGAGTACGTATTTTGATTCATTTATCATCGTCTCATCCTTCTGTGAACATGGGTGACATCTCTATCACCTTCATAGTCGTTGTTAAGCGCAATGAAAATATAGTACTGACTCTTCCCCAGAATCCAGATGGAACTTGATACCAGAAAGAACGAAGTCAGGGCTGAATTCAAGCGTCAAGACATTGCAATAGAGGTTAGATCTGTCTCTGGTGTTCTCTTTTCAACTGATGGCTTATTTCTTTGCGCAAAAGGAACTCTTGAACAAAGCCATAGTAAGCGTTTCTGATCTAAGAACAGATGTAGAGGAAATCAAGTGGGAAAACATGCGCAAGTCTGTTGGTATGTAGTTTCCCTTCTCCACGGCCTGTTAGTCTTATCTTGTCGGATAATGTAGTGGCGCTATCGGCATTTCTCCTGGTTCTCATCATTAGTATGGAATTGCGTCCTAAACCTCTGAAGGAGACGCCCTCGCAACGGCCACCACCCCCTCACACCTTTGATCCGCCTGCAGATGGCCTCCGTTGAACGCTTCGACTTGACTTTCCGATGGCTCATAACTTCCTCGCATTTGTGACATATAGACCGATAGATGGCAAGCTAGGATTTCCATATTATTTGTATCTTATAAATGGTCGTATTCGGTGAATATTGTCTGAGGTCAATTTGTAGCTTATAGTTGATTATGCAGTTCCGCTCGTTATCTCACTGATTATTTGTGATTTACCTTTTCGTATATAATAACCTCTGTGTATGCCAAATAGCTGATTCGTCCCCCTCTATAATCGACACACAGATAATTACTCTCACGGCGTGAAACGCCGTGGTGGTTAGTCTGAATTATCATATGTACGTGAACCCACCGATGCATCAGGCACTAGACATTTCCTAGGATGTGAGGGCAGTGGTGAATTACTTACAGCCCAGCAGGCGATATTCAAGTACAGCTGCTTAGGTATCGATAGATCAGGAGGCTTCACTACATCTTGCTGACTGAATTGTATTTAATCTTATGTAGGACGGTCCGCCCGGGGTACAGAGAAAATTCCAAGCAATTGCGCATGCGGGGATCAGTATCACCCGTCGCGGTCGAGCCCTCCGTCCACTAAATCATACTTGGTTCCACTCAGGGGCTGTCACCAAACTGGGACTCCTGATGCGTCACTGAGTGGCCTATTCCAGGAGCCATGCCATCTTTGTTTCCAGAGGACTCAGCTGTTAAGCTACCTTTACCTACGTGCAAAAATCTTCTCATTAAAGGTCCCTACCCGCCATCTGCTCCAATCCACCTTTGTCTCTCGCATGTATCTGAATCTCGACCCGAGCGTGGTATCACCGCCATTATACTTAGTCCGTCGAAGAGCACATTTGCGCAAGCTCTAGTTGAATACAACGATCCTTGGCTAGCGAAATACTCGGGCACGGGGCGAGTAGCAGGACTTGCTAAGCATGTAAAGATACTGTCCGTATTTTACTTCTTTCCGGTTGCATAGTGGCTCATGCAGACGTCCGGATCGACCATCTCTTTTTCTTTCGTCATGGTCGTATAATGTTACCCTGAACATGGCTACTAAAATAATCTGGATCAACGCGTTCGCCATGGGTTAGATATCCACCAACACCCCTTCATATGTCTCTCCTCCTCTCCATGTTCCATGTGTCCGAACCAACCAATGACCCCTCATGGAATGCGAAAACTACATTCACAACCCCGCCTACACTGATTATACTTCATGAAGTGTCATCTTACTTTCACATTGACGGTCAAGGAGATGATATCTCCCTGTAATTCTTCCGCCGCTGCCGATTTACCGGTTCGGATTGATAAATTGCATTTATACTGTAGCTCTCACCCGACACTTTCATCCTATCTTAGCCTAGTCACGAACGCTCTTGCCGCCTCGTCTTTCCTTGCTAAAGACGATATCGGGTAAGACCCACTTTATCAAGCTTGCTTCTGACCTTCACTAGTCACCAGAACCGCTTCCAACCAAACCTCGCTAGTTTTATTCGAATCAGAGCTAGACTCTCTCAGACTTCCCATTTTAAAAGTCCCACAAACCTCGCCCTATCACGATGACACTGATGCACCTGGAGATCGGCCTCATTCGGAATCGGTATCACAGTTTGTGCATCAGTACTTCGAATATTGCATCATCATCGTCCCAGGTTCGTAATCTTTCAATTGTCTACGTGCATTTCCTTGTGTATACTTTTCATTGCAATATGGCTTGCAGAGAGTGACCACGAGCCACACGAGTTACAACCTGCGTCAGGACAGGCGAAGCCTCATAGCAAAATGTTCCGCTTATTTCGTATGAATCAACTGATCTCGGAGTGCACTCTGGAATGATCACTTCTCACTTGCATTGTCGTTATCACGACTCTTATCTCCTTTCGCTCAAGCATCTACAGAAAAATAGTAGCCTAGACACTGTACAAATCATCATCAATACTGGTAACATGTTACATTCATAAGAGAAATAGAATACTAGCACAAACAAAAGTCGGTCGCCTCGCGTAGTCATACAAGATTATACCAGGAAGGGATTGCAAGGAGAAGAGGGCCGCTAAACTCTGGAAAATCAGATGCCGTACTGGAGTCTCGTGGATGGAATCATGAATGTACAAGTTCTGTGTAAAAAGCGAGATGGAAAGCAAGTAGCATGCGGCAAGAGATGAAACAAAGATGGAACTAGAGAGGCACCATAAGCAGTGCCACGACATCACATCTACATTTCGAAGGGTTTCGATGAGATAAACGGGGAAGCTGGCGACGTCCTGCGCTGATGGCTCGGAATGTTGGACAAGAGAGGTTCGTAGGTCAAACAAGAGAATAAGGATTGCGCGAGTAAGGTGCCAAGGAAGACAGACGTGGAGCGTCGCGAGGTGCAATTTCGTGCAAATAATCTTTAGATGAGGTATTGAGTTCATCACTGTCGTTATAATCGTGAACGTTAACGATCCTTTTACGAGGCAGCCCCGTCCGCCACTACGGTTGACAGCCCTCAGCTGAAATCTCAACCGTAACGCCAGCCCTTGTCCCTGATACCCAACGTAGCAATAAAAGTTCTATCCACCTTCTGGACCAAGCCCTTAGACGCGGTAAACCGGTCTTCCTCTCTTGTCCACCTCTGCACCCGTCCGCGCATCGACGTACCTCCGTCGCTTGGATCTGCCCAAGAAGCCCCAGGAACTATATCGGCCTTGGTGCTTGTATTTTACACCTTCGACCGATCGTGGGGCCAGCCCGAAGAATCGGCGGAGGCGCTCGGTGAATGTCAGGCCAGACGTGCTATACCCAGAGGAGTGGTGGTGGCGAGGATATGAATGGTGCCCATAAGAAGAATTAGTCTGATTATTGATATCATCTGTCACTCAGCACTAACAATGATAAGGTTATTAAAAGGGACGTACGTAGGCAACGCCCGTGCCAGCGGTGGTGACGACCTGCGGCACGCTGGAGTGATGACGGTGATGTCTATGGCCGTGTCCATGCCTGCTTCTGCTGCGACTTCTGCTCCTGCTTCTACGACTGTGACGGGAGGACGAGGGCACAATCACCACGGGGTTTTGTGTAGTACCTGCATATGACATAGGCTGGCCTGCGTAGTACCCATTGGCGTATTGCGCTGGATAGGTTTCATAATCGTTCCCGTGACGAGAGCGATGGGAACGATGGGAGGTAGTGTACGCAACGGGTTGGGCATACTGAGAGCCCTGGGGGGGATAGTAGCTCATACTTGGATAATGGACGACTTGAGGAGATGGTGGTTGATGAGAGAAGAAGTGGCTTTTTATGTGAGTGGGACTGTGACGCGATGGTGGTGGTGGGAGTGGATTTGGAGATATGAAAAGCACAGCCCCGGTCGGGGATTGATCTCATGGTCATTTTTGTATGGGCAAATGCTATGTACACTACTTGTATTTGAAACACATACACGAGGCAAGAAATACGCTGAAATTACAGCTCACTCCATTTCCTGAAAATCACCTTCATCTAGGTCAGGAGGCTACATAAGCGAGCGATTAGATTAGAAGGTGTAACAGCAATGATTACGGAAGTGGAATGACAAACCTCCTTTGGCTCCTCATCTTCGCCATACTGCATCGTGTAGTCGATGTGGCTTATCACTGTCTCCAAAGAATCAGGGGAAGAAAGATCCAGAGGCAGAAATGAAACCAGCGGGTGGTCTTCGATGAGGTGTACAATTGCTTGATTAAGTGCATGGAACCGTGGATTAGGAACGCTCGCCTCCTGACCGCGAGTTGTAGCGAGAAGCAGTGGGTCCGGGTCCAGGTACCTAATGACGCCATAAGATACGCCTGTCGGACCGTTGCATACACACCTTGCTATATCTTTTCTGCGACGGATACCGTTTCTACCACCAGACGACGGATCATCAGGATTCGGAGTCACAAGATCCATTTTCGACATGATATTAATCCACGGAATCTCCAGATTTACCATTGCAGACATCGCAGAGAGGACTCCGCTATCAGACTTCAGCGGGCGATACAACACAGTACCGGAAGCACGCATACCTGAAGAACTTGTAACGGTCCTCCATGAATTGCGACTCGATAAGGTATGTTGCACAAACTCGGAATCCGAGACGCTGGAGATCGCGTACGAGTGCTGGTAAGAATGGATGGTGCGTATATAGTTCAATCTGCCCTTTATTCGATAATTAGACCAGCGTACTTAAGCCAACATAATAACCTCACCAGGGCAGTCAAAAATGAGATAATCATCCTCAAAGGAACCAAGTTCTTCCTCCAACCAATCCATATTTTGCATCAAATACCTGGTCGCTAGTCAGTGCCATCCGAACGTGTTGAGCAACCAAGTCATTTCACTCACTCACTCAAAGCAGTAAACAAGCCCTCCATTGGGACCATATCCAAGTTCGCCCATTACATCGTCCAAACTGACTAGATCCTTTATATCAATGACCGGTTCATATTCGAAACTTGCTGGTGCTGCTGCGGGGTCGAAATTAACAAGATTCGCTGTGCGCTTGGACAGGCGAAGATGTGTAAGGAACGATGCAGCAAAAGTTGATTTTCCAGCCCCAGCAGGACCTGTTATGAGGACTGCATAGCGCATGGTGGTGAAATGAGAGATGAATAATTTCGAACTCCGCCCACATCATATCTTCAACTCGCTTATCTATCCGCTGTATATACTATGGCTCGCCCACCCGTCAACCCAGATAAAACGTTGGCGGGTATCGCCGTCGATCCATACACACTAGAGCGCGTTATTCCTGAATCACGGCGGCCAGACGGCTCGTAAGTTCCTTACCACCTCTGCTGCGCCGATCTCTATACCTCTGTCCAAACAGCGTCCGTAAGCAGATCAAAATCCGGCCAGGCTTCACTCCTCAGGAAGATGTACGACGTTTTAGGGGGACACGCCAGGCCCAAATGGATGCTATGGCCTTACCCAAAGGACATATTGTCGGCTGGGTGCCGCCTTCTAATGCTGGTTCATCGTCAAAGAGTGGGAGTAGCTCGGGGAATGCATTTCCAGCTTTGAGTAAAGCCACGAATAGCAATGTAAGTGGTGGGGAGAAGCCGCTAAGTAAAGCGGCGAAGAAGAATGCAAAGAGGAAGGAGAAGCGGGAGGAGAAGAAGTTGGCAGAGGCGGTGACAACGAAGGACAGCTGGGAAGATGAGGATGAGGATGGTGCTGAAACAACGAACAGCCAGACAAACGCACCTTCACAGGTCGACTCAAGTTCAGCATCCGCATTGACAAGATCCACGGAATCGGATGCAGCCGTGCTAGAAAGCAAACTTGAGAACCTCCAAATCCAAGCCAGCTGAAGGACATTCAATTTGAAGCGCAAGATATGGCCACTCTATCTATTTCACTTATTTCGCAACCTTCATCGTATTTTGTTCTTCCGTAATCAAGCGGCCACCTGACCATCTTTTTCCATCCAATTTCCTCCCTTTGTATAGTAGATCATCTAGTTTATGCACGGCAAGTGTACTCTTATGAAAGCATTGGCTTTATGCAGTTTAAAATCTGCTTCATTGACTTTGAACACGTATTTCATTTCTTGGTTTCCCTCGTGGTTACTAGTCGGATGCACAGTTGTAGGCACGTCGTAGACATTTTTTTCAAGAAGTGATATTTTTCAAGAAGTGATAGAAATACGACAATAAATAACAACACAAGGATACTGCGAAGACTGCCAGAACATAATAAAAGGAAGACCAACATAGCTCGATAATCAAAATTTCTGGGGTAACCAATGCCCCTTGAGCAACTTTACCACATCCTTTTCCGCGCTAGATAGTGGTTCAGAGTTACCCATGTCAGGCCAGACAGACGATGCTCCAGGTTTAGACAAGCCAAGTAGGAGTGCTCGTCCTTGGTAGAACCTTTGTGGAGCAACCAACCCATCGGTCCGAGTCGTTGAGACTTCGGAGACACAATCGTCTTGGCTTTCGACAGGATAGACTTCGTAGAGTTCCTCTGAAATTGTTTCAGAGAGGGGTATAGATGGGTGAGACACAATGGGCGGTTCTCGCTCAGCGATATGGTCCAAGTCGCCAGATGAAAGTTCAAAGTACTCGTCCGACGTCGCTTCGAAGCCCTCTTGCGCTACATCCAGCATCTTGATGCCGTCAAAGTCCATACAAGAAGCCTTCTCCCACTCCCAGAGAAAGTCCTCAGAGTCATCACCTGGTGGCCAAGGGGAACGAGCAAATTGAGGTCCTGGGTCAATCTGTCCATAGTCCAGCTGCGAAAGGAATTGTGGTTTCGTGGCGGAGTACCAGAGCCCGGGATCATTCTCAGAAGGTATAGACATATACGGCGGCTCCATAGTAAAGGACACGACTGTTTGCGTATCTGAGGTGGGGACTGCAAGCTGGATGGCGTTCTTGAAATCATGGGATGGCTCGGCATCGAATATCTCATTGGAAAGCGAGTCACCTCCAATTTGCTCGTAAAAATCAGCGTGAACAGAGGTATATATCGACGAAGGCTCAAAAGCTAGAGTCTGTACGCCGTCCGCATGCAACGCCAGGGAGGTAGAGGTAGTTTCGACAGCCTGGTTAAGGTTAGACGGTCCGCTTTTCAGGTAATTGGTGATAGCAGGTGGATCCAGATCAGGAAAATCCTTCTGCAAAAACAAGTCTTCGGCGATGGGTTCCTCGCGGCCAATCCGATCTATTTCCTTAACCATTATCGGAAGAAGTGTTTGCGTTGTACCTTCAGTCTGTACGCAATTGCGAGAATCGCTTGTAACCATTAACTTCCCGCAGCTTGGATCCTTAGTTGCTTCAACTGCTAGTTTATTTCCGTCCCCCGAAAGTAGTTGTGCGAAATATTTGGAAGTGGTAGTAAGCATTTCAACTCTGGTTTCATGAAGTCCGGCTTGAGAAGCTGATTCCGAAGGACGGAGGGAAAGACTTGAAGCTACCAGGTCCATATCGGCATTTGATATCGGTGCATTGGCTTGCTTGCCGCCAAGGAGATTAGACTGGGCCCTATCGCACTGGCAGTTTATCAAGGACTGGAGCTTCTGCGCGTCGACGACTACAGAGGCTTCGATTGCATTCGATTCCGAACGGGGACCAGAAGCAAGGGTGCAGGCATCTTCTCGTTCAATATCCCAAATTATAGATTCAGCAACCAGAGGTTGAGAATTTTGATTAATCTTGAAAGGGTCTGAGCTTTCATGTACGGAGGATTTGCACGGGGAACTTTGTAGAGTTTTCGGTAGTCCTTTGAAAGAATCCTTATTAGCAATCTTCATCTTTCGTCCATTCTTTTGTAGCTCATGCTTGGGATTAGAGATAAAGGTGGCATCAGAGTATGATTCGTCGTCAGAAATGGTGGACGAACTGTCATCGTCTGTAACTTGTTTAATGGTCTGTTTTTTCAACTTATTCAGGAAGGTGTGTTCAGAGAAAGTATTGTTCCGTCGAACTAATGTGACATGAGGACTCAAAAGGAAAGAGTGATCACATCAATGAATACCTTTATTGACAGATTGAGCAGCTGCCGAAGTCTTCGCTGATGCCTTGCCCTTGCTGAAAACGCCGAGGTTGATAGGAGGCTTCACCTATACACAACCCCCCAATCAGTCCCAGACTGCACCATAACGGAAGAGAGCGCACCGTTAAACGGTTGGCTCCCACGTTTGTGGCAGTCAATCCATACATAAGAGCAAATCCTGGAGGCATCTTGTTCTTTGTATTCCTCTTGTTGGATTTTGACTTCTGGATGTTTGATTTGTTTCGAGCGCTTTCTTGTTTGTTGATTTCTTCAGGAGAATCCGGTAGTTGCACTATGGCACGCTTGGCACGCTTTCGTTCCCTCCGTTCGGCCAGGCCTTCACCCATAAAAATCAAAATCACGCAACCAACCAAGGTATTAAAGTCTCACGGGCTATTTGTTCGTCATGTTCAGGTTCAGTCGTACTATCAGAGGGGCGTTTCATAGACAGGACCTTTCCAGCGTCACGGATTTTGTTTGCTGAACGATCAGGAGGCTTAATCGGAAGCTCTGAAGGCGACGATGCAGCTAGAGATTGATTTTTTAAAGCGTTCTTCTTCTGATCACCTGTTTTCGAGCTTTCAGCAGCTGTTTTATGTCTCCTCTTAGCGATCTGCTCTATCCGTTGTGCTGCTCGTGGCTTAAGGATAGGCGTGTCGAAGCCAGTAGCTTGAACCGTCCCATGGTTTGGATTATTCTTTTTGGTCGTTCTATCACTTGCTTTCGCCGTTTGTGGACTCCACGACGAGACCAAGGCACGTCCTTCAACCGCGTAATGTTTAATGTTAGCCTGCTGCTCGCGCAGATAGGCAGCCAGATAACGTTCTTTATCCAGCCTTTCAACGCCGTCCAGGGCTCTGCTGGATATTCCCTGTCTGTTGGACATAGCCGGCAGCGAATAATCTAGTCGTTTAGTTCCGAGTAAAAGAGTGGTTTCGCGAGTTGATTATGCTCTCATGAGATTGGTTGCCACACGGTATTTGTTACAGACGGTAAAGTAGCTAAGTCAAAATACAAGCAACCTTAGTATGGTCAATTACCGCCAGGCTTACTGCTAACTAAGGCTGATCGAGTCGGTCTATGTATTTATGCAGTGTAGACAAAGAATGGATTTCTGAGAGCGGCTTGAAATCAGTCGTAGCGATTGAATAAAGCCAGATGAACGTACTGCTTATCAGTCAAATCCATAAAGGCATGTCGTTCGCGTTCCTTCTCAACATCCGCATCAGACCAACCGAATCTTACTTTCAATTCAGAGATCTTTGACTGCTTCTTCTTATTCAGATGAAGGTTGACCCAACGAATCAAGAAAGTCAACCCGAGCTGGATGACAATCATTGTCAAAATCGCTATCTTTCCAGGGATATAATCTGGTGCATCCTTAGGCGGGAATATTTCAGTGCCTATGATATTACCGAGACCGAATGTGATCAACGTTAACGCATTAACAGTGCTTTTCTTGGTATGTCCACTGGTGTTTGATGCATTGTAGGCGTAGATAGTCGATAGGGCACTGCCAAAGGCTGAACCGATGTAGATACCTGTAACAGAGATTCTTCAATATTGATATTTATTCCCTCCCTAACAAATGCGAGAACTGTTACCGAATAGAAGAACGCCTTTCTGCCCCGTGCCGTTGAAACCAATTAGTAGTGCTGTGGATTAAGATGGTTAGGACGATGACAGCCTTTGTATAAAAACCAAAAAGTACCTGAACCAAGGATACCAGGGATCAGAGCAAAGACAATAGGGAGCATCCTTTCGTTCTTTCTATCCGAATACCATCCACAAAACATAACTAAGCATGCATGAAGAGCCCCGCCTGGTGTGGATAGGATTAGGGCTTGCCTCGACCTACGAAACAGAATCATCATGAGGCTCCTAAAACATGCGTCCAGATAGTAACCAACGTATAGCCGAAGTTCTTTATAATGATACTGCTGACTATGGGCATACGATGAGTTCCTATACAAGGAAAGTGCAACAAAACTCACAATTGCTTAGACCGCCGTTCGGAACACTGGCTAAACTCAAACCTGTGAGTGGAACGCACGAAATATCGGGGAGGACACACTGAGCATGACTGTGAGGACGATCAACCATGTTCTGATGTCTAGCAGAGCTTCAATCACTTGCTCTCTCTTCAGCTTCTTGTTCTCCGTGCCACCTTGATCGTCGCGGACTCGTTCCAGAGCAGCGATTTTTTCTTCCCTTGTCAACATTCGAGCGCGGACAGGTGAATCTGGAAGCCAAATGAGAATACATATCCCAACTATGATAGCGAGGCCTCCAAGCAGGATGTAGATAATCTGATAAGGGGCCAAAACGCCTCCGTCGTAGAATGAGATTCCCTGATAAGAGCTATGTCATCAATGTGTGGGTTGCTTAATGGATTATATCAACTTCACATAGGAAACAAAACCACCGAATATCTGTGTCAAGCCGTTCTGTGCGACGGGTTAACATCAGACAACCTCATGATGTCTGGACCCCTTACCATGACATAGAACCAAGATATCCGTGTGGCCTATACAAACCCGATTGGCGTTTACATATTAACGATATGAAGATCGACCGACCTGTTCGTTCTTCTTATAGAACATGGAAACGATCAAGATGAGGAGTGGAGCGACACAACTTTCTAGCATGCCTAAACAAGTGTGAAATACGATAAAAAACCCCGAATGGATAGCCTACCGAGGAGGAATCGTAAGGCAAAGAACGCCGGGAAAGACGTCCCAACTGAGTGGAGCATAAGGATTGCACCCCATAACACAGTGTTCACGCCTGGGGCGAAATTAAAGGCCATCTCAACTTACAACCTTTTGACTCACCCAGGTATTTTGCGAGACGCAGTTTCTGAGCGATGTACACAGTCGGAAACTCCCAGAACAAGAACCCTAGTTTAGCCGATTAGAAAGCAAAATTATCAGCTCTACAAACGACCATACCGAGGTAGAAAGCCATAGAGACCAGATTGTAATTCTTATAGGAAGGAATGAGCAACCGAGTTATAATAATGTTCAGTGACTATTTACCTGGCCAGTAATAGGCAATCCCATGATGCTATAACGCTTCAGCTATCACAATAAGGAACCAAGTGACGTTAGCGGTAACACTTACCTAGCATAATTCAGGGAGTTCTTATCGCTACAACGGATAACATGTTAACAAGAGGCGAGCGCACGCTGGTGAGCCCAACGCACAGGTACTGTGTGAAATACACAGCAGCACAGAGAGGCATGATCTGCCAATCCTATTACGGTCGTGAGCGATGACAATGTCCGACGATAAATCGGATAACTTACTAATTTCCTACGAAGCTTGCGATTATACTCATCGCTAAAACGAGTAGTACGTTCGGTCCCGACTAGTCGTAGTGCTTCATCTGCAAAAGAGACATCTACCGACTCGATATCGATCTTCTCACCCCCCACCTTCTCGTCGGCTTGTTCTAGATCGCCCGCAGAAGGGGATCGCCTTTGAAGAACAGAGTCAGGATTAGCTGCCATTCCTTGCGCACTTGGGGATCAATAGCTCGCGAGAAGGTGAACTCACGCCTGCAACCGTCGCGATTCTTATCCTTGCACGGAAGAAGACATAATATATAGAATCTGCCTTATGACCTAGCTTCAGTACGTGCCGTGGGCATTTACTGCTAGATTCGCCTCCTGAGTACTTTACATGAGGGGCATCTTCGATAGAACTAAGCTAGGGCATATGATCCAGGAACCACCCACCGGAACGTTCGCGCTTTCATTCGCGGTATAAAAACATCTTATGTGAGGCATCCTTGTGGCAAGGTTTTGAGTAGTATCTATCTTTATATTTGACGTGAACGTGGAGATAACGATGCTAATGAATGATATGCAAAATTACAATTACAGCTTCTGGATAACTATTGCTGACGCAGCACCACCCTAATTGGGGACTGGTCAGCCCGAATGCAAGTAGAGACGGAGGTTTCATCTTACCCCATTGCAGATACCGGCGGCTCCGTATTCGCCGGACTTCAGAGCATGTACCAATGAGACGACGATTCGAGAGCCTGAGTTTCCGATAGCATGCCCGAGAGCAACGGCGCCGCTGTTTTGAAATATGAGTGAGAATGCCAAGTTGAGAATGGTGTGAAAGTCAAGCATACCCATTGGCGTTAATTTTGGCTGGGTCAATGTTTAGGACCTTTTCAGCAATACGGACTACCACTGAGAAAGCTTCGTTAATCTCGAACAATGCGATATCGTTGACGGTGAGATTAGCTTTCTGGAGGGCAATAGGGAGAGCGACAGTTGGGGCAATGGGGAAGTCAATGGGCTCAACACCAGCATCAGCATAAGCTAGGTAGTTGACGTTAGTGCTAATCGAATGAAACGAAAGGAGATAACGAACAAACAACTCGGGCAAGGGGTTTAACGCCGAGTTCCTTAGCCTTTTCGGCAGACATGAGGATAAGGGCAGAGGCACCATCGTTGAGATTGGACGAATTAGCAGCGGTGATGGTACCGTCTTTCTTGAAGGCTGACTTGAGAGTCGGGACCTTCTCATAGATAACGCGCTTGTACTCTTCATCTTCCTTCACGATGGTGTCACCCTTTTTGCCCTTGACGGTGACTGGGGCGATCTCCGCGTCAAAAACGCCAGATTTCCAAGCCCGCTCCGCCCGCTTGTAGGACTCAATGGCATGCTCGTCTTGAGACTCGCGGCTGATTCCAAACTTTTCGCCTGCTGATTCACCGCAGTTGCCCATGGCAAAGTTGTTGTAGACATCCCAGAGACCGTCGTTCTCAAGGGAGTCCTTTGTTTCGAATTTGCCAAAGAGTGGATTTTGGCGGGGGAGAAGGAAACTTGCACATCGGATATAAGTGCTCGGTATTAGTAGATCGGAGGCGAAATAGGACATACGGGGCATTGCTCATGCTTTCCATACCGCCAGCCACAACGACATTTCGGTCACCGGATCGGATGCTCTGAGCGGCGAGCATGATTGACTTCATCCCACTGGCACAGACCTTGTTGATGGTGGTGGCATCGGAAGTTTTACTCATGCCAGCAGCAAGAGCGACTTGACGGGCAGGCGATTGACCAACACCTGCCTGTACAACATTGCCGAAGTAGACCTCCTCTGCATCCTCGGGTTTGACGCCTGATGATTGGAATGCATGCTTCAAAGCGATGGCACCGAGTTGAGGAGCAGTGAAGCTCTTCAAGGCACCGTTAAGTGAGCCGACTGGGGTACGCGAGGCAGCGACAATGACAGCTTCGGTAGACTGGAAAAGCTGTTAGCTCGTTCTATGAGGGAGGCTTCGGGATTGAATTACCATTTTGCGAGCAGCAAACGAGAGGAGGGAGCGAGGAGAGGGACGGGGATACAGACGCGCCGCAAACATTGACTTTTATACAAAAGTATTGATACCGGGATAAGGATAAAAATCTGTGACCAATCAGATAACTGATGTATGTCTCAGATCGTACGACGAAGAAGGAAGAGAATGAGGCGATTCAAAAGTGATGTAAATTTGCGAGACACTCCTTTGTTCGACTGCGATGTCGGCGGTACAACAAGCAAAAATGCATTTGGCCATGGTTCGGGCAATACGATTAGCAAGATCCGGCAAAACTACTCCCATGCCCGAGTTACAAATGAGGTTATACTGATTTCATGTGGAGGGGAAAATGTACATTTGGGTATAAACGCTCATACGAACGGGATTATGATAACGGTCTACAACGCTTGTAAATCTACAGCCGTACAAACCATCATGAACCAAGCTTCTAACCATCGGACCAGGCGAGCCTCTTCACCCCATTCGGGCCGCACCACTTCAGCGATGATCTCGCCAATTGCAGCAGCTGTTTCGCAGGGATGGAGATACCAAGAGGGTGTTCCTAATACAGGATGGTCGCCTTGAGAGAGGAGAGGAAAGGAAGCATGTTTTGAGCTAACGGCAAAAGGAGTAGCTTCAGTGTTGTCGAGAATTGAGGAACGTAAGAGGGTTGTCTTGATAATGTCAGAAACTGGCAAAGGACTGCCATCTAAGAAGGTAGTTGGATAGGCGATATCGGCAAGTACCCATCTACCCACTTGAATCATGGATGCTGAAATAGAATGCAGGAACTTGGAAACTAGCGGAGTAAACGACGTGTTGATGGCACGTTAAACTCTCGGTAAACGGATGGTTAACGACGGCTGCGTCCAAATCATCCTCGCTGTTTCCGCCAGGCGTAGATGGGGATGTCCGAGGGAACAGCACTGTTCGCGTCAAGAAACCCATTTGTGGTAAATGCTGTAAGTCATTGGGAAGAAGTCATTGGGAGGAGGTGGAGTGCCGCACAGCATGCTCCTTCCAGTGCCATCCCTTGAAGCTATTACCTGAAGGACTACCAGATTCGTTGCAATGCTTAGACACGAATGCTTGACAAGCATGATTGAATTGTGCACGAGTGAGGAAAGACATGCCAAACTAGAGCCAGAGAAACAAGCGCCTGACAAGAGCGTCTGGAACTTGCCGTAAACTGTATAGTTGGGTTCATTAGAGTTTCAGCCACTGCCCGAATAGGAACGTCGAAAGTCTTGACCCTCGTACAACGCAACACCGAGCCCGTCCAACTGCCGGCACACTCCATCTCGCGGCCTCAACCCCACCGCAACCACTCGTTCGTCAATCATGGCTGTAGGAAAAGTACGGTTGATTCTGCTTGTCTGCGTCGTACCAAGCATTAATAAGTTGTGCTTTTCAGAATAAGCGGCTCTCAAAGGGCAAGAAAGGTATCAAGAAGAAGGTTGTTGACCCCTTCTCTCGCAAAGGTTGGTGATGGTGCGTCTTATTGTTTCAGTATGCTCAGCTCCTTCCTTTCAGATTGGTTTGACATCAAAGCTCCCTCTATTTTCGAGACACGAAATGTTGGCAAGACTTTGACGAACCGATCCCAGGGATTGAGTGAGTTACTTACTTCTAGTTCACTGGTTCCCATCCTCAGTATGTGATCAGAAAATGCGAACGACTCGTTGAAGGGCCGTATCATTGAGCTTTCTCTGGGTGATCTCAACAAGGATGAAGAACTTTCTTTCCGCAAAATCAAGCTACGCATCGATGAAGTCCAAGGCAAGAACTGCCTTACCAACTTCCACGGCATGGACTTCACCTCAGACAAGCTTCGTTCCCTTGTCCGTAAGTGGCAAACCCTCATTGAGGCCCACGTCGATGTCAAGACGACGGATGGATACCTCCTCCGACTCTTCGCTATTGGTTTCACCAAGCGCCGACCCGAGCAGGTGCGAAAAACCACCTACGCCCAGACGAGTCAAATAAGAGAGATCAGGAAGAAGATGTTTGAGATCATGACGAGGGAGGCGTCTAGCTGTGATTTGAAGGAGTTGGTGCAGAAGTTTGTACCGGAAGCTATTGGGCGGGAGATCGAGAAGGCTGCTCGTAGCATCTACCCTCTGCAGAACGTCTACATTCGCAAGGCAAAAATTTTGAAGGCTCCCAAGTTTGATATGTCAAAACTGCTCGAACTTCATGGTGATTCGGCAACCGTAAGTAGTTCCACTAGACTGCGTTATGAAAGATTGGCTCATTAATCCATATACAGGATGCAACAGGAACGCGGGTCGTTAAGGACTTCAAGGAGCCTGAGATTCTCGAGTCTGTATAAGCTTTTTCATTCTATGTCGCTTATGCTCTCGTCATGTCTTTGGAATATATATCCAATATGAGCATATGTATTCATGCAATCACTTCAATTCAACCTTGTATTCTCCGTCCTAGTAGCTTGAGACACATGCTTTGAGTTACGAGTAAGAGATCTTTGATCAAAGACGTATCCTTATCATGGTGTAGATCAGATTTTACTGAAGGCTGTAGCCATATCTTGCACTTAAGCTACCAGACATTCAACCAGTCATGGCCGATATCGAGCTCATCCGGAGTCAGCTCAAGGCTCATCCAGACTTCCCCAAGAAGGTTGGCCCAGTAGATTTCTTGTGAACAGAATCTGATTTCCTGAAACTGCAAGGGCATTGTCTTTTTGGATATCTTCCCCATCTTACGGAATCCCCTGGCCTTTGAGAGTCTGATAACGCACCTTACCCACCATCTGACCTCAGAGACCGTCTTCAAAGCTCACAACAAGAAGATTGATGTTATCGTTGGCCTCGATGCTCGTGGATTCCTGTTGGGGCCAATCATTGCACTGCGGCTAGGAGCCGCCTTCGTGCCTGTTAGAAAGAAGGGCAAGCTCCCTGGCGAGTGCGTGACGGCGACCTACGAAAAAGAGTATGGTGTCGTGAGTTGTATCGCGTTTTTTTACATCAGAAATGTCTTGAAGAGGCACATGGTCAGGATACGTTCGAAATGCAAGCAGATGCTATTCAACCAGGACAAAGTGTGGTCGTGATCGACGACCTCATTGCTACAGGTATGCACGAGTAATCACTGCTTGAACTGACCACTGACCATGCACTCAGGTGGTTCCGCTAAAGCGGCTGGAGAGCTTGTCGCAAAGCAGGGTGCTAAAACCCTGGAATATCTCTTCATCATCGAGCTGTTGTTCCTCAAGGGTTCCTCAAAACTTGATGCACCAGTCTACTCTGTCATCAAGGAAGACTGAGCGGAAGCCGAAGTATTATTATTTATCAATATAATAATTGCGTGTTTAATAGAGGATGCCCGTTAAGATACAGTATCCGCCTCTTTGTCTGATCCGTTCGTGTAGCCGATTCTGCTGGCATTTGCCCCTCGTTACTAATGGCTGGTTGACGCTCTGGAACGAGAGTCACCATTAGCCTGCCCAAACCTTTAGATTCTGTTAAATCCAGCATCCCCCCTACGATGAAGCCAGCATTAGGTGTCAACACGACGAGAGCGACGTCACTGATATCGCCAGCAGCGATCAACTCCTCTGCATCGGCAGAGGGGTTGAGCCGCTGGTCAACATCGCTGATAACCACGACTCCAGATGCACCGGCAGATTTGGCGTGCAATAACTTTTCCAGGAAGGTGCATTGGCCTCGGTACACGAGAAGTGCAGCACCGTCAAAATTCTGACTGTACGGCTCGCATCCGAGTAAGTTTGAATCATCCCGGTACAGTAGAACGCCCTCGCCGTGAGCGAATCGGACAGGTTCAACGCCCGAATCCGGTTCTGAAGCTAAATTGGCCCCAAAGGTGCTAGTCCATGCTGTCACTACAGCATCGAGTTCCGTGGATGCATCAATAATGCTAGCTCGTATCGTCGGATTCGAAATCTCTAAGAAAAAACGCAGCTGGACCTCTGAGCTAGCTTCTCGCCCTTGCTTAGCCGAGTTATTCTTGGAACCCTTCAAATCTAGAAAGAGTGTGGTGTCGTTGATGTATACAACCTGTCCTGTCTTGACCGCGTGTGGTCCAACTACAGCCACTAAATGACTTATCTCCACATAATCAAAGAAGAACCCACGTTTAGTGATATCGTAGCCTTTGCCATCCAACCGTCGCACAATATGGGTGCGTACTCCAGTTATATTGTTGATTACGTATCCGCCGCCAATCGTGGCGATTTTGTAGCTGGATGGTGAAGGATCTTCAGGCACCACCTGGCCGTTGGCAGATAAGATGAAGTCGTAGGACTGCCAATTTATGTCAGGGAGCGAATAACCCAAGGGATATACATTACACTCACGTATATCTCAACTTTTGGCTGCTCGCACCAACCATCTGCCGACCACGCCCCCTGGTCGGCTGGGTCCGGGGATAATGATACAAGTTCCCTTGAATAGTCTATATCGCTGCGGAAACGTATTCCAAGCTTTAGACCTTCGCCAGTTTTTGAATTATGGTATGGGTAGGCAAAAGGTTGGTATATTGGGCATTGGTGGCTCTCCTTTTGACGTAGCTTGAGGCGGGCAGGGGATATAGGTTTCAGAAGATGGCGTGGAAGGGTCAAAAGGTGGCCTTCAGTCGTGAACACATAGTTTGAATCATCGCTGTGCAACGGGTTCTCTTCATCGAACAGAAGGTATAGATACTAAAGGACGTTCTGAGGATAGCGGTAGGTTAAAAAATAATCGTACACGGACCTTGAGGGTTTCCGATAACGCAAAGGATTCCATCCTATCGTCCCGTTTATTGGTCCGTAGATCGGCGATACCAGTGAGGCCACATTCCACCTTGGCACGACTCACAAGATCCTCTAGAATACGTTCTCCAACATCCAGATAAAAGGGATCTCGAGTAGCCTGAATAGTCGTTAATACGAGGAATGGTCACAAAAATAACGATAATAACCCTGTATAAATACCATGTAGATTCTACGAACTCTATTTGTCCGCTCATAAGCCCAAGATAAGATTGATATAGTCATCACACATACCTGGCCGCAGAGGATACTGGTGTGCAGTCGCCGTCTTGTAATTTGTGTCATAAACTTCAGGTAGTCCAGAATGGAGTCGCCATAGATTCCAATCTGCATACTATTACGTGAAACCCCAACTTGAAGCGAAAGCGACAATACTTACACATCATGTGCGATTTTACGGCGTTCTGCACATCTCCTGCCAGCACCTGAAGCCCAGGCCAGAAGGCCGATAGGGAGTCAACGGTGTAATATGAAATGTCCCCGCTATGTATGTTGACGCTGCGATACTGTTTAACATATCTGAAGTGAATAAAATTCTCGAGACACGAGCTTCCTTCCTTACCCAGTATCCTAAAGACACCAATGAGCAAAGAAATTTCCAAGCATTCATAACCTTACCATCAACAGCGCGAGAATACCTCATCAATGCAGCGTAAGAATCGTTCCATACATCGAGGAACTCGACTTCGCCTAGTGAATGCGTCAAGAATGCATGGCGTTTAACTGATAATTGGAACGTACCACTCAGAATATACCATTTGAACGCATATTCGTAGAAAGAATCAATCCCAGCCCCGATGCCAGTGACTTCAGGATGAATCCAGGTCTAGTAATTGTAATGAGAAAAGGCAAACTTGTCACAAAGAGACTTTCATCCGCACACCAGTATAAGTATTGATAGTGTTCCCCACAAGTCCGATGTCCGACTTTCGATTCCAGAGAGCGAAGAATGCTTTGTACGCAGCACGTTCAAAGCGGTCATCACCAGTCAGTCTGCTCAGTGTGGCAAATTCAAGGATCAAAGAACCAGCCCCAGCGGTACCTAACAACAACAGTGTTAGACCATAAATAGCGAAAGACACCCATATCACGAACAAGTTTCAAGTGTTTCCCCCTTCATAATACCATGACGGAGGTTGATCTGCAGAATGATCAGTGACCATGGCATATAAGAAGGTAAGTTATAGTACCCTGGCAAACGGAATCCCTGTCGGTGTTGCAAAGGCAGGGAGCAGCCTTTCACCTAAATCTTGAGCCATCCGCAGGAGTTCACCCTTGTACCACGGGAGATAGAAAGGCCGCCCATTCTGGCTGGCAAAGATGTGACCTGACAACAGCCCACCTAAGATGCGGATAGTTGTTTCGAATACTTGAGGCTTTGTATTCACGTCGAAGGATACCCAATCTATAACATTGCGAACTGCTGTTTCGAAGCGCGGTCGGTCATTTAGAACGACAAGCGTATCTAAGACGTCTATTAGGGTGAGAGAGAAGTTGCCGGCAACGTCATTTGTCGCAATGTTTGAGCTATCAGAGACACACGTAAGCCATGTAATTGTGTATTCGGCCGTCATTCTTACGGATTGTCCCAGTCTGGTCCACGGCCTGTACATGAAAGAGGCGATAGCTGAGCACAGAGTGAGCTTAATGTTATGAGCCGTTGATGGATGGGACTGGCTCCTTACTTCGTCGAGAGGAAAGGCTGGTATGGTTTGAACTCTTTAGGGTGGTAGCATGGTACTAAGGGATAGGACATTTACCGAACGTCATGTAATTATCAAAACCATGATACCAGAGTTCGCGTATCTTCTCCCTAAGCTCGGTAAGCATCCGAAAACTCCTCCACCTTAACCTTGAACATACCGGACTGCGATTTTCCTCTGACTTGTCCATGGATAATAAGTAGGAATGTCTGAATCAGCATCCCACGACCAAGCGAAACATCTCAATGAGATTAGAAATGCGGCGAAGAGGGCTTCTGGCCAGTATTGCCAGAGCTTCATAGAAACATATAGCCGGAAGTAGACCCAAGGAAAGATGAAATAATGCCAATGGGGTGGAAAGCCAGACGTGGCGGCTTCAAGTTCGAGTGTCAATAATATCCGGGCACGTGCCACAACTAGCACCAAAGTTTTGAAAGTGATCAAACCATCAAATACGTCCCATTCGACTCAAAGTTCTGAAAGTAATGACTGACCGCGCAGCGGATGAACTAGGGAGCTACATGCTCAGAGGATGGGTGAGACAGGCTACATATGTCTGATTTGCTTCACTCGAGTTGCTCAAACTTTCAAGATTTTGACGGACAGGACTTGTCCAAATTCCGGTTGTAAATGGCCGCTCCTCCGTTCGCCCAAAGACAGCAGTATTCATTTCTGTGCAAACTGCGATAGGGATGCTAGAGAATCGTGTTTGTCATAAGTCACTCGCACTGTTCCCTTTGTATCTCACATATGCTCAGCTTCATCCGCTGTCGCTCGTACCGCCGCATCTTCGTCTAGTGGTTCAGCAGCTTCGCATAATTCTCGCTCGTCGACACCGCCTACAGAAGTCTCCCGTGCAACTGAGTCTCCCACTTTTGAATTGCCGCCGGAAAGCGAAGCATCCATCAGGCGTCGCGAACAGTCTGACTTCGCTTCTGCCGAAATTGGGAAACGACTTCTGAGAGGATGGGCCATGTTAGCTGAAGAATGCCCTAACAATAGCTGTTATGGAGTCCCTTTGGTCCGGCCTCCTAACCCATCGACCGGAACCAAGGACTCGAGGATGGTTAGTGCTCTAATCCTGCTTATTTCGCTGCTCAACATAGTTTCCCTAGGAATGTGTGATTTGCGAGCAGGTTTATACCTCTGAGGTAGACTCACGAGGGTTTGCTAGACTTCTTCCATTCAGCAATCGGCAAGGACTCCAGCAACCCACTGTGTCCTCCGCCCTGCCTAACAAAGTACCAGTACGTTGCTTGCATTTGATACAATATCATCGTCACCCGTCTTCAGCGGAATATTAAATCCATCGCGCAGGCCAAAGACAGACCGATGTCAGCTACATCGGTCAATGAAACCCCTATGGAGGTAGGTGTTGTTGATACTGTCGTTACCCCCATCTCATATCGAATACAGGAGCATCCGGCCATCGATAGCAGCCGTATGTCTTGTCTTGATGCCTCCGTACAAGCATTAGAAGGAACCCTGATGACCCTTTCTCAACGGTTGGCTGCCAATCGTGGAGACCCGCACAATATTGGGCTTACAGCAGACGCTATGACGAAGACTGTTCAGGCATTGACTATGGTCAAGCAACTTCAGTGGAGTGAACAGCAAAATTCATTTGGACTCTCATGATACAATCATCCTTCACTTCTACTTTCGTGTGTCTCCACGCAGGCGATTCTCCCATCTTCTAAGCGAGCCACTTATTAGCTTCAAAATCTCAGAATTTGTACTTGGTTAGTCCCCTCGTTATTTGCCAAATAAGCTGAAGTGCGACGCGGTCATTGAGTATGTGTGCACCAAATGCATATAAGATATCTTCATTAGTTATACTCGTCATTGAGTCAACCGCATGGCTACCTCATGTCAAGTAGCTTAAAACACTCCGGATAGCGCCCCCTCTTTTTACTGAACCTCTCCCCCTTGCTTATGCCGTATACCTCTTAGGCTAATATTTAATGGCACCATTCAACGTATTTAGAGTCTTCGGGGGATCGAACAGGCCTCCGGCCCATGTGTATCCTGCTCATCCCGGAACTACATCCTCCGTCACCTCAGGTCGGAGGGTATTGCGTAGACGAGACAGACGTTTTGCAAGTGCGCAGGTTTGTAGCCAAGTTGTGTATACCTGCTCTCCGATTAATCAACCTTCCATTCATCATAGCCACCGCAGGTGGCCTATCCCCCGACTCTTACTGCGGTACGTGTGTTCACCAATGCATTGACTGATTACATTTGTTGAACCGGCCTTGAGTAGATATCTGAAGATGACTTGTCTCGTCTAAGTATGAACGATATCGACGAACCTCTACCAAACCAGCCCAATATGACGCATGAGACCTTGTTGGAAAGTGAACCAGGAGCTGTATACGGTCCACCGGATGAAATACAGCCCACCATCCAGTCAGAGCAGGTCCCTCGTGCTGCACATTTTATAGAACCAACTATGAATACTCACCATACTCAACTCCATGAAGAATTCCTCCAAGAAAGCGACGAGGAGCCATTGGATGACGAACATGATCACCGAGAAAGCCATGTAATGGGCGAGGGATTCTCGCACTCATCCACGCCATTTGCAAGGGAAAGCCACGCAGCGCCGTACATGGGCAGAGTTCCGACCCCTTACCACCCACCAGACGTCACCATACCTAGAAGCGCTTCAGGCTCCCAGCTCCATCCAAGCGTCCAATCAGCACCACCTCCTGAAAGGACTTCAGAGCACCTCCCTCACGCCGCACAGGACTATATGGTATATTCCCTTTCCTGAACGTCCCCTTAGAAGCATGGCCGACATGTTGTCTGGTTATTCCCTAGACTGATGCTTCTATTGATGCTATGGCATTTTCTAGCCGTCTCCCGGGTACATACGCAACGCGAGAACCCCAGTACGTGGCATATGGCTCTTCTTCTCGGGTATGGCTTCGATCATCTTCTTCCGAATATTTAATCTTATTACGTGGAAGGCAAAACGGGTGCCTAGTACTCATCGACATGGTAGTATATCTCAGCCAAAGCAACATTACAATTCTACCCCCCGTGCAGATACCAACAATATTTACTGTTACATCGTCCCAAGAGGTACAAATGTTATCTTCCAAGACGAAGACGGATATGAGATTACTCGGTAATTGCTCATATTATGATGCCCAATCTAATATTCACCTTTGTCCGTAGAGTAGGTAGTTTTTTGCATCCACATATTTCCAGGGAGCCTCCAGGTTACCAGCAATCAACGAGGAAACGCACGGTCCCTATCGTTGTGCAAGATGAATTCGGGCAAGAACTTTACCGGTATACCCCCGCCGCCATCTACAAGGCGAATATCTACTAACCTAATCCTCAGAACGGGGAGTATCACACATGGCTCTTATGATGAGTCTGCATCCCGACGTGGTGAGCGGCGGCACCGCGATAGTGGGAGGTTGGTGATCTACAAATACTAAGCATCCATGGCTAATTAAGCAATAGCCACCCTCATAGAAGCCGTTCCATGTCCAATTTTCCGAACCATAGCTCCCTGCCGTGAGTCCATGTGATGATCGAGCTTATGACTTACACGGCTAATCTTCAACGCTAATGTATCTCGTAAGGTCCTTGCTACCTTACCAGCATAATGGCCCTAACGTCGTTCTCGTCGATCGCAACGGGCGACAAATCCCAATGTACGACCCCTTTCTCTTGTTACGCCAATATTGTCATGCTGACTGCTTGTGGACTAGTGCTACAAATCCCTACAGAACGACTCGCGAGGTCCAGTCTGAGCGGTATTATTGAAGGAGCCCATACTGCGATACTCACACGAGTAGCGACTGCAGTTTCTGTGTATTGGTTAATATGCTGGTTTTCGTCAGGTCACAAGAATGGTGGTTCAAGGTGAGGAGATATGGGCTTAAAGCAGGCCAGCCCGTATCCCACTCAGACATCAATATGCAATATGCTGCTTGCAGCACCGTGAGATGAATGCATAGACTACGTACTATACATTGCCTTGAGACCTTGTGAAGTTGATGTTCTCATATTCTAGGCACGTAGATCTTTGTTTCTTTTTGAGTACCAGAACGGACGATTCAATGGTTATTCAAGGAGGCAATTGTACTTAGGCTGCTCAAAATCGAGCAGCACAAATGATATCAGAACAGTGAGGGTAAGTGAGTAGTAATTGTAAAGCTTCACTATATCAATGTAGATTTGTAGTAGATATCGATTGGGTGATTTGTAACCCCTATTATTTATTGTGTTTGCGCCGCCGATCGCGACGACTACTATCATGGCCTTGTACAGACCTTATTTCGGCCTGGCTAAGCTTAAGCACGCCGCCACTAAACCTGCCAACACCCATCCCAAGCCCTCTGTCTCGTTTACGAGGGTAAGAAGTAGAGGAAGAGGCGCCTTTGAAAAGCTTTTTTAGCATAGGATGATAGTTACCCAGTTGTTTCGCCTGGTCATGCAGGTATGAGTAAACTGTAGCATCCTGGGGGTAAACTGGATCACCTCGTCTAGTTGTGCTTTTTCGCGTTCGAGTTGTTTCTTAACTAGGCCGTCGCGTACACGTTTTGCAGCTTTATTCCGTTCAGCGACTCGTACAGAGGTTTCGCCTTTGCCAAGTTTTGTCTCTCCTGCCAGCTCGAGAACGCGACCAGCTAGTGCCTTACGCCGTTGGGCTGGGGACATGTTTAGCTCGGGATTCAACGATCCTGAGAGCAGCTTCGTATGAACTAAACGATGAAGCAGAGCATCATTTTGCGCATTATTACTACCGATGGATGATGTTTAGCTGGTGCATTGGTAGTCATATGATAGTTCCGTACAATTCATCTTCGGCGTCGTCAGAGGAAGTAGCTGTTTGCTGTTCAGGTTCTGTATCTTGTCGGAGCTTATTGATTTTCGAAGACTTTAACGGCATCAGCTGGATGAGACCGTCGCAGGAAACTGAAATATACCATAAAGCTTTTCATGGCTGCTTTGCTTGCTATTTTTGACGGACCAGCGATCATGGTGTCCGAAAACACAGCGACACTGGGTTGTCTACTTTGATTATCGGCAGTAAAGCCGTCATCCTCGCCTAAAGCGTTCTACCTTGAACATGCAGTCGCATTCTCTTCCTGATGCACTTACCGTCTTCATCACTAGGAAACTGCCCATCCTCCGGTGCACTGATACCATGCCATTCTTCATATTCCTCAAGCTCAGAGGTGGCAATGACCTTTTTTATCTTGGTAATGGAAGTCGGTGATGAAAATGAGTTGAGGAATTGTTGCCCATGAGCTTCCAGGATTTCGAGCAGGTCATCGTCGTTTGACATTTTGTAAAGCCAAAGCCAAACAAGGCCTGCCATACTTATTACGTCACGCGTTATACTCTGACTCTCTACATGGCGAAGAAACGCAAGGTCGCGACAAACCCCTCCAAAGCTGAAGCTATACCTTCGCAATCTGGCAAGTTGGATATTCCAGAGGACGAGCAATGGCGCATTATAAATGAGTCTGGCATACTCAAGAAAGTTGATATTCCTCCGTCCCAGACAAAGCAAGAAGATGAATCCAGTGAAGACTTACCACTTGCGGAGGAAATCTTCAACGCATTAGTGTTCCTCATCCCTTTTTCCTTTCTACTGATGATGATGGAAATGTATGTAATGCTTTATCGGTCCCTACCATTACCTACGAATGTAACTTGGTCAAACAGACTGATCCATAACCAATACGGTCGAACAGTTAGTATACAGGATTTGGTAGACAGGATGGTTCCGAGTGTTCCAAGTAAGTGTTTCTTGTTCTAGACCATCTATCCTCTGATAACAATGCCAAGTTCTGGCCGTCTTTATTTTTTACAGTATGCTGGACGATCGTTCCTTCAACATCTAGACCTCAGCTAAATTAATTATGCGTCTTGTAGCAATACGGTATAAACATCATCGAAGAATGCAATTCTTCCTATTCATGCTAGCCAATTTCTTGGGGCCTCGCGTGTTATGGCTGCTGAGCCTAGGATCGTGGAAGGTTAATATGAAACAGGTAAAGCTTTACTGCTTCCATGTTGACATGGACTTATTTGATCTATTACCAGTGCCCCCCACTGATAACTATCTGGGTGTATACCATAGTGCAGTTGGACCTGGGCCCTGCTGTGCTGAATTTGGTTATAACAGCTGCCTATGTCACACTGAAGGGATTAAAACCATTTCAATAGTCCGGTTTACCTTACTGGTACAATACTCTATCGGGCGCACTTTTATCTAGTACTTCAATGATAATGGCACATGGATCTACATGCTGATTAAGGATCTAACAGTGTATGCTTGACTATACGCCTCCACCAAAAGTGATCTTGGACTGGTTAGGCACCATGGACAAGCACAAACACAAAACCTAAATCTCCAAAAATTACTATTTGCTCGATGATACGCCACTAACCAGCTAGGTTCTTGGACTGCTAGGGCACCTTGTACGAGCATCTTGTCTTTGCGATATAGAAGCGTCGACATCGACGCTTGATCTGATCGAGAGCGGAAATATATATATAGCGGGGCCTTTACGGTTACACAACTCAAACACCTTCCCCTTCATCAAGCTCACCTGCTAGTAACTCCACTTTTCTCTGGAGAGTGTTAGTTCGAAGACCGAGTGCAAACCCCGAGGTACTCACTCGATAGGTCATTGTCCTCCCCTCGAGCGCTACCTTGAGTACTCGTAACTGCCATTTCAGACGTCGATTGAGTTTTGGGAGATCGGCCTTGTGTTGATCAAGTCGGTCCAAGAATGCCTTGTATACCCTATCATCTCGAGCGAAATAGTAAGTCTGTATGTATAATCATTGGCAAAGCCTGAATACCGGGAAAAGAAGCGGTAATACCGGTATCGGCTCGACATCCACAGTATCCGCTACCCATGACCAGGCCCCGATCATCAGTAAATCGACGGTGGCATTGGCAATACTATTTTCGTGGAGGGGCTGTAAGGAATAAGGACACCAATTTACTACATTCACGTACTAGTCTTCCAGCGCGGCGATCAAGTCCGCTTTACCCAACTCTTTCGTAGTAAACCGGCGCACCGCGGAGGAAGCCGTTTCGACAGGTTTACCAGCTGTCCCGGCTCGCAATGCGATCGAGACATTGGAAGCTTGGCCCTTCACCCACTTGTCACCCTCACTCATAATGAGGGTTTGCAAAAACGATGCAGTCAGGTCACTCTGCGATTTAGCTAAGCCATAGTCAATGGCTAGCTTGAGGTTAGTCCCTAAGAATAAGAACTGTATGAACGACATAGCGTGTTTGGTAGACTGTACTAGTTTACATACGGAGGGCCTTCAATATCACCCTCGTCCGGGGCTTCATTATTTCGTCGTCTTCCAACTGGTTAACCCAGCGCGAGAAGGCCCCTAATAGGACGATGGCGACGTCACGATGTGACTGCCCAATGCGCATTGCGTGAAGGAGGGGTGTCGCATCGCCAGTTTTCCGAAGCAAGAGCTGTGGAAAAGTAATCAGCGGCGTGATGCAGAGTTAGATACAACAACAAACAGGGAATGCACGATCCCTAATTTCCATGAGAAACATGATATCCTTACGTTCTACGGCGCGAAAGACTTCGAACGGCTATACAGTACTGGGGTAAGCATTTAAGTCACAGACCATCTCGCTACAACTAACCTGAGGTTCCTTCCACCCAGTATGCTGAGGTCGAGAAGCCTTTAGTTTCAGCACTGCTTTCAGTGTGGACTTGAGTGAGGACGTAGGACTTGGTGGAGTTGACGGAGCGTCGGTGGATGTCTGGGAATCCTCTTGAGAGTCGGTTGGTGTGCGCTCAATGTCTTGGTCTTCATCGTTATCCTGTGTAACAGGGTTTTGAGGGGGCGACGGACTGCGCCTCAATTGCCTAAGTATAGCCTTTGGTCCAGCATATTCTGCTTCACGCTGGAGAAAACCTTCAGACCGTTGGCGTGCTGGCAGAATATATTCGTGAAGAACTCACCACTCGATGGTAGCCGTTCTGGAAGACATGGTTCTGAGTCGACTCGCTGTCTGCGAGGATGGGGTTCTTGCGAACCATCTATCCGGCTTGCGAGTTCATGAATGAGATTAGCATTGTTGAACATAGCCAGTGGAAGCTCCCAGACAGTTATCTGGAAAATGAGTGTTGCATTGTCAACTATCCATGGCGCTCATGTTCGCGTCATATAAGTCTTATTAACCCTGGGAAATTTATGTGGCGCGTCTCACGGTCATCGAATAAGTATTTGAATAAAGTACGTCCAAGTTGGTCGAATGTGCATCGTGCAGTGACCTGCTTTCTCTCCTACTCGACTATTCCTTTCTTTCATTTTAGCATCAGCATGCTCAACATATGGAAGAAGAGCTGGAAGGAAAGAGAAGGGACCTCATATGGAACACAACTAGAGCAGGACAGTACCGTTGGTCCCACTCTGTTGGGTGGAGGTGCTAGCCATGTGCCTATTTTGGCCCATGCTGCGGCAATTCCTCCATCAGATGGCTCTCAGACCCCGGCTTCTGTGCTTCCTCTTGATGAAGAAGACCGCGATCCTCCTGAAAAGCGCAGGAAGCTGGCTTCGTCCTCGCAGACAGGAGACTCGCTCAGCAAGCATCTCCCAGAACTTCGTGAACATCAAGTTGATCACCCAGAGGATCACTATCCACTTTTTCCATCCGACCGTATTGATCGTATTCTGGATCAAGTCAAGCGCGAGAATAGTGAGAATATCTGTTAGCTCCTTGCTTGCATGTCTTATCCCACCTCTTCTCTTTCTTAGCAATTGCCACTTTGCCATCTAAACAACGTCAGTATACCTAAATCGCCACAACTCCTGCTAATCACTCGCTTTCAAAGTCATTGATCAGCTCATCGTCAAATTTCTAACATGGACTGCACGTGTAAGTACACAAAATAGGTCCGTTGTGGTTGTAGTAGAGTAAGTTGGCATGCGAGGTTACAATACAGAGCTGAAGCTTATTTGCCCCATAGAGACGGCCAATCTGCTGAGATATATGCTCATAAACTCCGAGTTGCGTGTGACTTATCCATTGCAAAGTACACCAATGTAGTTGACAGGACGACTCTCAATCAAACCGCTGTGTTCATTGTTCCTGCAATAGTAAGCAATACGGCTAGCTTATCTTGGCATCTCACGCAGTTGTATGTTATTCAGATTTTTTGCGACCTACTTGCTCAGCACATACTCTCGATGTCCGATATTCACTCGCTAATAATCTGCGATGCGCAAAATGTCAAAGATCAAGATGCCCAGGCTATCGTACCAGTTGCAAGATTAATGACCAATTTCTACCCAACCGACCACCCTCTCGCTCCTCGAGTCCTTGTACTTGCGCATTTCACAAGCGAACTTTGGCAGTCATTCGATATGGGCATCTTGAATTTGGAGAAGATATTCCATTCAAGAGTGTTCGGTATCTCACCTCAGCGCAGAGCTGAGATTTTGTCTTTGCCTGACGAACCCAGTGAAGTCATAGTCCTTTACAACGCACCTACAAATACAGTCGAGACCAAGCTGATGACTCAGTTAAAGCAGTTGGACCCAGAAGAGACCTTTTTTCGTCGCCACTCTAGAGCATCACGACTTGCATTGACAGAACTGGGCCCATGTGCAGCCGATTTGGTATGGCGCCGTGCCCAAAAAGACATTGAACAGTATGTGAACCAGCAGTTACAAGAAAGTAACCAAGATATGGACGATGTCGACGAGATGTCCCAAAATCCTGCTACGAAATCGCTAGCTCAAGCTTCCAGATTCCTTGACACGGTCAAAAATTGGGCGTATACAATGCCAAATCTGGATCCAAGTTCTCGAGGATTCAATGTGACATCGAAATTTCTCAGACTGACTCAAATACTGAGGTCCTGTCAACCGTACGGAAATAGTTTTCGAGGGGTGGTCTTTGGTATGTCGAGCCTTGTTCTTTATAGTACCAATTGACATCTCTCTAGTGCAGAAACGAGCTACTGCCTACGTCCTAGCGGATATGCTTCGTTCACTCGGCGAACAGCTCAGTTTCCTTCGTCCCTGCGCTGTCGTAGGTAGCGGAGGTTCATTCCGTGATCAGGTAAGTAATATCCTTTTTACGTTCGTCGGTTTAGTCACCGCACTACTAAGCAGCAGCTTCTTTTTCACCAATTCTCGAGTGGTACCTATAACCTCTTCATAGCCACCAAATCCTTAGAAGACCTGGACATGCCTAAGGTTTCCGTCGTCATCCGTTTTGACTTGTTTGAGAGCAACGTCTCTCACGCATATGTCCGCGCCCGAGCTTGTGGCCGTGAAAGCCACCTCGTATATATGCTAGAACGTGATAGCGATACACACCGCCGAGTTCTCTCTCGGATTACCCAGCTTGATCCTGGCATGGTAGAATGGAGCAAAAGGGTTGCCAGTGATGCAAGAAGCTCGATACCTCCTCATGGCCTTCGTGAAACTACAGACCCCTATCACTCTGACAGCGAGGACGAAGATCGTCAGT
Organism: Pleurotus tuber-regium; assembly: GCA_014058305.1. Lineage (NCBI taxonomy): Eukaryota > Fungi > Basidiomycota > Agaricomycetes > Agaricales > Pleurotaceae > Pleurotus > Pleurotus tuber-regium. The sequence continues at coordinate 1,824,361 of JACFYU010000024.1, forward strand.
CACAACCATTCATAATGAATCCCGTAACGGGTGGACGAATATATCTACAGGATGCCACCACGGCGATTTATCGCTTTGCTTCTGATCTAGCTGCCCATCCGGGTTATGGAAATCAGCTCTACAGCCATCCCCTCTTCCTGTTCCAAGAATCCGCAGAGCCTGGATGTTCTACGGGTTACGTTTGTACGGTGTCATTCCCAGCACCTGTGATGAAGCAGATAAGAGGCCCTTCCTCTCCTTCCATAGCAGAAGCTAGGCGTACTGCATGTTTTCGTGCTTGCGAGACTTTATTTGCAGCGGGGGTTCTTGATTGTCACATTTTTCCATTATCATCAAACGTAGCGATGGGATCGAAGAAGAGGTCCAATAATAGTCTATCTCGAGTATCTGTCAATAGCCCCCAAGCATCGAATGCTCCCAACCCAGTTGAGCTCGGCAACTCAGGGACAAGACTGTACGCCCAGAAGAAACCAGATTTCTGGTCCAACTGCATGCGCATCTCATCTTCAAACACCCTTTATGCTACCATAGTATCCGTTGACCAACGTGAGACCCCGGGGGCTCGAGCACCAATGCTCATCCTCACTAAGCAGCCGCTACCAGCTTTCTCCCCTTTCCGGATTTTTTTCTCCGGATTGCCCGCAACAGTCAGATTGCGACAAGCTGCGCCATTCCACATCGATAAAACTAGGCTTCAACACCTTCACTCGTACACCATTAGATTATGCCGTGCGATCGGAAACAAGCCATTCGCTTGCTCAGTCGAGGATATGCTATTCTTTCTTGCACCCCTGCGAAATACCGATGAAATACCCTCAATGGATGACGGGAAATCATGGGAATTACCATCAGTTGAAGAACTTATCCCTTGGGAATCGGTGATCCATGCAGCCTCAGCATGGGCTGTTCCGCTTAGGTGTGACGATGATCATATCCTAGAGGAAGACATGAAAGATGCCATTATACAAGACAGATGGGTGGAATTCACGAGACGTTATGAAGTATTACGACTCAGGAGAGACTTAAATCCTCTTAGCAAGCCGGTTGATAGTCCCGTGCGTGACTTTTTTTAGATATCTGCAACTCGTGACTAGACTGGGTAGCAATAGCGAGAGGCCCAATATGCCAATCTTTTGGAGTATTGCAAGGCCAGAAGAAAGGGTTTCGAGGGCCTTCGGGATAATGATCAACCATTAATAGAAGTATCAAGGGTTTCACCTCTCCTCAATCAGCTTAGCCCGACATCGTGCACTCGTACAAGCTTGGTTAAAGCACCTGCTAAATGTGAGTCATATCCGCTGGCACCCGGATGGGACTGACGGCCCGCTGTAGACCTTATCCCGGAGCTTTGTGCCAAATTTACGATCCCAGCAAGGTCTGTTTACAAGACCTTTGGTCCAACCCAACTCACATTGCCCAGCACTTTTCGTACAGCCATGGCTTTGCCCTCCATCATGAAAAGAATTGACGAGCTCCTCATCGTCAAGGAATTGAATGCCAAATTTTTCGATCACAACATCTCTGAAGATTTACTTCACATGGCTGTTTCGACGCCCTCCGCCGGAATAGAGTATGATTATGAAAGGCTTGAGCTATTGGGTAACTACACATTTAACTGCTTCGTTGAATTTGATATTACATTAACGTAACATTAGGTGACGCCTTTCTCAAATATCTATCGTCTATATACGTATTTGTCTCGAATCCAACTGCCAATGAAGGGGCGTTGCATTTCATTCGACAGCGGTTAATCAGCAATAAATCTCTGCTACAAAACGCCAGCGCTGCGGGACTGCCTGAGTATATACAATCAAAGCCGTTCGCAATTAAATTTTGGAACCCAATAAATTTCAAGCTGAACCAATCCCTGGCGTCAGTCAATGCCCCTCCCGCAAGCGAGCTCGGTGTTAGCCGTCAGGTACGGACTGTTGATACAGGCAGCATCGCAGAACGACGTTCTTCAATTATGGAACCCGGCGAGATCCCTGAAAAGCGAACACCTGGATCGGACGCCAGCTTTGTCGCTTCACGTGTGGGCGAGTTCAACACCGACATTAGGGTGCTGGAACGTTCGAGGCCCAGGAAGCGTGGCAGGAAGAAGTGGCAACAAGGCGAACGGAACACACAACTATTAGGCGACAAGGTGCAGTCAATTTCACGTCCGTATCTACTGTTTTATCCATCACATAGTCAAGGCCATTGCCGATGTCACTGAAGCTATCATTGGAGCTGGGTACATTTCGGGAGGTCGTGAAACGGCGCTAAGAGTGGCCAAAGCACTGAATATTCCTACGCCAAATATTGATCAATGGTCTGACTTTGGGCGCAAAGTATTGGCGCCTCATCCAAATGTTACAGCAAGGTTGCGATCAGGAAGTATCGAGGCCGTGGAAGCAATTATCGGGCATGAATTCCACCGACCGCACCTATTGGCTCAGGCATTGGTTCGTAAACTACTTTCAGTGACTACGTTGGCTGATAGCCGCGCTGAAGACACATATATCCATTCACGGCCACGAGACCACTTCCTACGAGCGACTCGAATTTATCGGAGATGCCATACTTGATTTCAGTGGGTGCCTCCACACGTCTCTTTTGCGGTGTACTCAAGATTGATCATCCTCATGGTTTTATGGCGGTAGTGGTAATACGGCATATATTTGATCGTGACCAACAGCTTTCTCCTGGTGCCCTAACGCTACTCAAGGTTTGGATCAAACAATTATCACTCTTCGAAGCTTACCTCTATGTAGGGTGCGATGGTCTCAAACTCCGCATTAGCAGCCGTCTGCATTTGGTCAGGGTTGTACGAACATATACTGTCTGAGTCTCACCACCTATCCAAGACCATCACTACCTATGCTGATCAACTCAACATTCTACAAGCTGTAGAATATAGAGCCGCAGAGTCGGAAGGTAGGCCGCCAGGCCAGTATTGGCTAGAGCTTGAGCCACCAAAAGTGAATTTTGACGCCTACAATCGAAATATCTGCTTCATAGTTTCCTTCCACAGGCCTTATCGGATATCATCGAGTCCATAATCGGTGCTATATATATATCAGACAACTTCTCGCCCGAAGGAGCGGAAGCATTTTTTGACAATGTGCTCAAACCATTCTTTGACAAGCATATCACGTTAAGGACGCTATCACATCATCCAACAAAGACCTTGCTTGAGCTGTTCCAAGCACAAGGCTGCCAGCAATTTGCAATTGTGAAAGAAAAGGATGCAACGCTGCCTCATTGCTATAGTAAGTCCTCAACAGCTATGACCGTGCCTGACGTGATCAATTAAATATTCACAAGTTGTTGTACACGACGTAATTTTGGCCGATGGTCAAGACACAACAGCATCCTTTGCGGCCAGACGTGCATCCATTTCCGCACTTGATGCACTGGAAGGGGATCCCAGTTTCGTAACAAGGACCTGTGATTGTCGCTCTAATACCGCAAATAAGAAGCCAAGGCTGGCAATAAGCAATGTCCTCAGTGGATTTGGCGAAGACGAAAAGATGCTGATCGACATGAGTATATCGACAAACGGCGGAGCGTTATTGAAGGAGAGATCTGGCAGGGCTGATGCTGTATAATCCTATATTACTTCCATCGAAGATATTCGAGATCAATGCAATGCAGTGTATTTAAGCACCTCAGAAAAGCTACGTATCATGTCAAAATGCCACGCTTTTGAAAGACAGCTAGGTTTATGAGCTGAACTTCATATTTGAAAGGCACGGGAGGCGATGTATGGGGGACAAGAACCAACGTTGTATTTGGTGGACTCTAATTTGCGAACACGGCCATCTATTATTGTTCCTAGCCACTTCATGAAGCGCCACCCGACTTCTTCCTAATAATCGGATAAGGCTCGTGAGGGAAACGTAACGAACTTGCGAGGTAAAAGGCTTACAGTTGGTAAGCGGAGGCAATAAACGGAATGCTAAAGCCCGTAGCAAGCAAAGTAAACAACTTCACACCGAAAGCAGTCTTCTTCGCGCCAGGAAAGTCGAAGGGAAGATGCTACGAAACAGCAAAACATGAGAGTCAGCAAGTGAAACATCTAATTGGTAACGTACATGGTAGTGACCAGGCGCTGATCGAACGGGGGCAGTTGTGTGAATTGCTCGGACACCATTTATGGCGCGACGTGCGACAACTGAGGCGACCATTGTTGCTGGAGTAGTCTAGGCAGAACGAGAGTGATGCTCTGGATGCTGGTTGTTTGTAGGAAAGGAGATATCGGAATGTGCGGGGTTGCCACGATTTTCGCCGCTGCATCACGTATTATGGACTCATGGACTCATGGACTTACGCAGCGACTTTCCCACGTCATCTTACTTCCATTTCGCCCCTCGAAGCGATACACATACGATTCTCCATCTAGAAAAGACCTAGATCATTGCAATGTATGTCTTCCCATCAAGTTAACCACGGATTAACCCTAGAGGCGATTCTGCGTAACCATCTGGTCCTCCTTCAATTTTTCAAGTTCGAGTCCTCTCTACCACTAATCCTTATCTGCTTCCGCGTAGCCCACTGGTCTTCGTTTTCTCCCTCGCTATCAAACTACAGTGGCAATGTTGCATCGAGTCTCGACTATGCGGAGATTCACTTTATGCAGGCGCCGGAGAACTCATCCGTTGGTTCGATCAAGATATGTACATATCAATAGCTTGAGAAGGATCATTTCAATTCATGACCAAACGGAGCATATACCCGTGAATTGACGTTTTCCCTCCCAGAACCCATCATACTTGCTTTGCTCAACCTTACTGGGAGCTCGCACGATCCAGTCACACTCGCAACCACCCGAAAGATATAACCGTGAAAGATTTATCGACGACTGCTAGAAACAGACTGACGAGTCGAAGACTCGACGAACAGGTGTAATGACATCCTGGACTTTCATCCGAGCTACACAGTCTTCTTGATATTATTTCTGATTTGACGCGCCCTCCTAATGTTGAAGGACCGGCCGTAACTATAGATGTGTATGGATATACTCAAAGGTTAAAGTCTCTGCGCGCTTATGCCAGGACCATCTCGCAACCCACAGCCCGTTTTCGAGGTCTCAGCCTCGGCGGGCGGATCTTTTCAAACTACGAGATTTCTTGGGTAGCGGGCTTGGCCGCTATTATAAAAACGGAAGAGTCAGGTGCAAATCAATCGTAGGTTGGATGTGAACAGGATTTTATGGAACGGGGATCAAGCTCACTACGGATTGGTTACAAAGGAGATTGATATTATCATCAGTTAGCCTTTGGATATACCCTTACTGAGAGATCGGCAGACACGTAGCTACGTTGGAGATCAATTGTACGTATCGTTTTACTAAGACATGATATGAAAGTGAAATAGGTGGACCTTACCAAAAAACTATTCAAGCTGATACGGACTTTCTTGGGAAGTGTCACTGATTGGTCTTTTCAGCACAATTTGTTGGCAACTACCATGTTAACGGCAGGAATTAGGGGGTGGTGGTATTCACCTTATGACTCCCATATACTAATACACCACTAAAACGGTGTATCGTTCCAAATATGATGCACAAGGACAAACCAGGCAGTAAATTCACGCGCGGTCTTCCACACGATCAGATCGCAACACAGCCGAGTTGCCATTATACTCTAGATGTTATTACCGCGAGTTATACACCTTAGGAAGTTGACCTTATCAGCTTTCACATACCCATCACGTCTCTTTATCAGACACTCATCTATCGACATGGCGCAAAACACACTGGTGAAGATACCGTCGCTCGACAAGGAGATATCAGTGCCAACAGGCCTCTTCATCAACAATGAATTTGTATCCTCCGTCGATTCAAGCGAAGTCATACAGTGAGCTGATAAGATGCGATAGCAGCGATCATACTTATATTTCGTAAAGTGCCATCAACCCAGCAACGGAAGAGATCATCTGTTCAGTCGTCGCAGGTAGGTCTCCGACTTGAAACTGGCAACTACATGCCCAATCATGGCAGTTGCTTAACGCGTGCCGTTCATTAGGCTCCACAAAGGATATTGATGTCGCTGTAGCTGCCGCGCGTCAGGCATTCAAGACAACCTGGGGGAAAAACATCACAGGATTTGAACGTTCCAGGCTTATCAATAAACTGGCGGATCTGATCGAGAGAGACGCACAAGAACTAGCAGAGCTTGAAACACTCAATAATGGCAAACCCCTCAAAATTGCAAGGTAACGACATGAATCATTTTCATCCAAATATTGGGATTGAGACCCTTTCTCAATGTAGAGACTTTGATATCGGTGATAGCATTCAATGTCTTCGGTATTATGCCGGGTGGGCCGACAAAATTGTTGGTCAGGTAGGTGTGATCTGTTTCAGGACTTGCAGCACCTATCTACCCAACGTAATATTGACACTCTCCGTCGCTCATTCCAATGGATCTACGTGCCATGCTTCAACTGTGCTTCGCACCGCTCGATGTTCATTGCCAAAAATACACCTACGCATCTGTTAAATGCTAGCAACTTAACTTTCTTTCTAGACGATTGAAGTGGATAATAAAACAAAAATTGCATTCACTCGCCACGAGCCGATTGGAGTTTGCGGGCAAATGTAGTTTACCTTCTGCGTGGTTCTCTCTAGCGTCGCTGACATGTCTTTAGCATACCATGGAATTATCCGATCAACATGTGGTATGTTGAATTATTCCCCTTTATTCGACTACATTGCCAACTTTTAATGGGGATCAAGGTCTTGGAAGGTTGCACCCGCCCTCGCGTGCGGCTGCACAATTGTCATGAAACCATCAGAGGTGACCCCTTTAACTGCCCTGGTCAGTTTGACCCTTCGCATTGCTGTGTTTGGTATTACTTAGTGACTATTGTGGATGCCTAGAAACTTTGTGAACTTGTGAAAGAAGCAGGGTACGATGTGTCGCACCAATCTATTTCTTACTATCATTGATGCCGGCTACGGTCGAGCAGATTTCCTCCTGGTGTCATCAATACGGTTCCGTCTCTCGGCTTCGTTGGAGGTGCTGCGCTCGCTGCTCATCCGGATGTCGATAAAATCGCTTTCACAGGTTCCACGTTAACGGGGAGAAAAATTATGGAAGCAGCTAAGGGTAACATCAAGAAAGTTCGTGTTCTTTGTTCCCAATATAGAAACTGGAAGTGGGCGTGGCAGAGGTTCTACGCAGCGTGCTGCTTCTGGCTGGTTGGGTTACTAGTGTCCGCTTCTTCTCCGAATCATAGGCTTTCGGATTGTGGGCAAATAACCCTCGGACACTCTCACGTGGGACCATCATTCCGGCTTCTATACGCCAGGGCTTTGCTTCAATTCCTTTCCTCGACCACGCTGTTGACCTTCTCTCTTAATTCTGATCTAGGTTTCTTTGGAGCTCGGTGGAAAATCCCCTCATATTATTTTCGAATCGGCGGATTTGGACCAAGGTGGGTTGCTTCCACGTCTCGTGGGCGAAAGGCGCTTTGCGCACTGGAACTATACTCTATCCGGACAACATGTGTATGATGGATGATACACACCTACCCTAGTAACCACTATTCAGCATGCTACTGATGCAAGCTACCCCGAAAACTCGGAAGTAGTCTTGCGACCCCAACCCCCCTAAGGTTATTGACTTCCCCTCCTGCCTCGTGGCAGACCCTTTCTAGGGTTAGCTCTTACTATTGCCGTCGCCTAGGGTAGCAGATCCCATTGCGGACCGAGCCTTTGCCAAAGCGCCGACGAATTGCGATTCAGTCTCAGGCGAAAACTGACTACTTGAATCCCACAGCCGCCAATTGGGCTGCCCTGGGCATTTGCTACAACTCAGGACAAGACTGCACAGCTGGTTCACGATTATACGTCCAAGATACCATTTATGACAGATTTGTGGAAATATTAGTGGGGAAGATGAAGGCGCTCGTAATTGGAGACGGTTTTCAAGAAGAGACTGGCGGCGGACCCCTGGTACGCTGCGGTTGATCTCCATGAGCTCATTGACTAACTCAACAGCAACGCGTATCTAGGTGTCGAAAACGCAGTATGATCGTGTCTGGGGCTATATCGAAGAAGGCAAGAAGGCCGGTGCCAAGGCCGTGCTTGGAGGTGTAAAGCGACCCGGCAAAGGCTATTTCATTGAACCAACAAGTGGGATCTCCTCCAGGTAAAAGACGTTACTCTGATACTCACCAAACTCATCTTGCAGTCTTTACGGAGATCCGCCCGGACATGAAAATAGTGAGTCATTAGAAGAGGTATCCCCCTTTCGGCCGCTAAAGGAGCTCCTAAACTTGTTTTAGGTACAAGAAGAGGTAACTACTACTTTCGACATGAAGCAGGAAAAGCCGTGCACATTTACTGTTTACCCTGAATGGAGCCCACTATGACTGCTGTGTTTGCGTGGATATCTCGGGACTAATGGAAATGTACTAGATATTTGGCCCGGTTTTATCAGTCGGACGGTTCAAGACAGAAGAGGAAGCTATTTCTTTGGCCAACAACACTACGTATGGCCTCGGAGCAGGCTTGCATTCCAGTACCTAATTCTCTTGTAATTGATTATCTTGATACTCATCAGTTCATTTCTAGACGATGCAAGCCAGTGCATCAGGGTATCTTCCGCCCTTGAGGCCGGAACTGTAGGCTTATCAGCGGTGATTGCTGCTGTGATTCTAATCCACTGAATAGGTCTGGATCAACCAATATAACATGCTCAACAATAATGTACCTTTTGGGGGGAAAAAACAATCTGGAATTGGTATGGTTTTCTCCTTCCTTTTTGTAGGTGGGAATTAAATGGCAGTCTCCATGTACACTCAGGGCGAGAGCTGGGAAGTTATGCATTGGAGGAATATACATCAGTCAAAGCTATACACTGGAACTTTGGGGAGAAGCTCGACTGGCCTCTCTGAAAGTGCAATATTGATATTGATCGCTTTAGCTTTTCTGCTTGAAAGAACGTGTACTTATATTGGACGGCTGCGCGTTAGCTGCATAACCAAACTTGTTACTGTGTGTCTATTGTTGCCGAATCTTGAATGCTGTATCGAAGGAAGCGCTATGCTTATAGTTAACGCTAGGCCGCCGCTGGTGCCGGGTTTTATGGCCTAAGTTATTGCTGCATACAGGAAAAGCGAGGTGTGAAAGAAATGAGGAAGACGCTTCCGAGTCTTATTCCGCGGCCTATCCGGAAGCATAGACTAAGGTGCAAGAGGTAAATAAATAATCAGGAATACGCTATCTACTTATATGGTTGTAGTGCTACATGAGCTATTTGAAACAAGGAACTAGACGTAGCGGATATTAGCACTTCAAGCAGGAGAGTTAGCCAAGTAATAAGTATAGACCGTCTAAGCATCGAGCATACGGAACGTTTTGTATATAAATAAATAAGTTATTGGGAGCAAATCCGAAATATCAATTTTACAGGCGGCGTAGGTTAGATGGATAGGGACACCCACAGACATAGCCTGGGTGACACACACATTCATAGCCGATCGTGCACTGGCAATAGCTGTATATGCACCATAAGTATTTTCCTAGCACAGGTTCAATAGTACCCACGTCATTGATGAAGTTGCGGGAAGTCCTGCATTCCTAGATGGAATGCAAGGATTGTACGAAGGAGTTGCGTTGCCTTGACTTGGGTCGGCCATCTGTGCTTGAGCATAATAAAATGACGAGCTGTCCACGCCGTTCATACTCGTTGTGGAACTGTGATTCGGCTGTAGACCATGGGAAGGCCAAGCAGTATTTGAGCTGAAATTTGGGTTTTGATACGTTCTGCAGCGATGCAGTATTATGAAGGGTATTTGAGATTTTGAGATTGAGATGTACGTACCCTCCATCGCTGTGCATAAGATACGCAGGCAAACCGGATGGGTATCCCTGGCTCATTGGGGGTTGAGCTGACCACGCCTTCCCATCCCCAGTACCAGCGAACTGATTTCCGCTGAGAGTCGCAGAGTATCTAGAATCTGATGTCGGACTAGAAGGCTGGGGGTGACCCGCCGAGTAGCTGGGGTCGTCCAGTTCGACCGGTAGATAGATGCACTCTCGGCCTCGCTCAATGCAATTTCGGCAGGAATTGCGCTGGTCCAATTGTTGTGGTTCGCACTACTCCACCAAGTCAGTCCAATGGCCTGAACAATTAGGAGGCGAAGAGCAGACTGACCCTAATTTTACGACGTCTACAATAGGTACAAGCGATTGGTACACGCCTGGGCTGTCGAGCGTTGAGGGAGGAAGAAGAGGACATGCTTGCACCGGCTCTTGAACGGAGGACGAGGGAATGAGGATTGTGCAATGGCCTTCGCGTCTTTATAAGATCCAAGTGTGTGCGGAACGGTGACCGGGTCGATCTGAAAGTGCGTGAAGGTCTGGATAATTCACCTATCATGATTATGGCGGTGTGCACAAATAATTGGGCGGCTAAGAATGAATTGAGTGATCGAGGGCCAATCGGAACAGGGGAAGAGTTTGACCTGGTATCATTTTTGCGGAAAACGAATAATAGCTCTTTGATATTTGAGGTAACAGAAGGGGTAACCAAGGTGGATGTGACTGAAGGGTGTGCCTACCGTGGATGGATATTGATGTAATGCAAAGTATGGTTAGGTTCCTCGTAAGGTTAAACCATCGCCCCAAAACTGATCGAGATCTCAACACCTCTGTCGGATTTCTGAAAACAACCCTGCGTATTAGGTGACGAACCGTTGCGAACTGGTTAGAATCTCTAAAATTGTAACCAGAATTACTCGTCATACCTGATGCGTTCCTTGTACGACTTGCAAAAGGAGCAAACCCACGCGTCGTGTTTCATATGCAGTAACAGAAATTATTTTATTCACCTGGATTAATAAAGACCTACACCTAGGTCTATTGATGATGATTCCCGGCACAATCCCACAAATGACTATCATGAAGAGGCTAAATTGATGGAATCATAGTTGCGTCAAAGGCGATACTTCTGTAAACAGGTGCAGTGTAGGTGTTCTCGGCATATCCTCCGAGCAGTCGCCTGTCAAAAGTGATGTACCATACATAGTATTGATGTGACCTGTATAGCTGAGACCTGAATAGCTAAGGATCGGCAGACAATCCCTAATATATTCGACAGTGATAAAACACAGAAATAACTGATGATAGTGAGCGCACCAAATGCGAGGGGTACAATGGTTACAGTGCAAGATAATCTCTAACTTCCTCTTCAGTGAGCTTTCTGAACGTAGGGTTTGGCCGTCCTGTTTCTCCACCAATTTTCCCCCTTTCTAGCTCCTCAGTTGTTGGCACGGTGACGACACCAATCTCGATGGTCTTCTCCGTCATTTGGCCCTCGAATCCTTCTTTCAGCGTCAGTAGAGCAGTGTGGATAGCGTCCTCCAGACTGATATCATCGTTGTACCTGTTTCGAAAAAGGATAGATTTCATCAGGCAATCGATTTATTGACACCATGAGTCAACCCCACCGCTTTTCTAAGAATGTTTTAGCGTTGACCATGTTCTTACCGATCGCGCTCGCTTTCCAAGCCCAAAATGAGCCTGAAGGATCCACTTGATATAAACTAGGACCACGATTGATATCCCAGCCAGCAACCAGTAACGAGACGCCGTAGGGGCGTACACCTCTTCAAGTATTCATCAGAAGAAGTTAATCAGGTACATTACGATGACTTACCCGGATTGAGTGGCCTTCTGCATAATCGTCGCAAGTTCTTGAGTTAGGACACGTGTCGGCGGGTATTCACCATAAATCTTCCAATATGCTTGTGCACTTTTCCTGGCCCTAGCAATAAGGACTCGGAAGTCGGGTCCCATGCCGGAGTAGACGATGCCAATATTTGGACACACTACGGCTACTTTATCTAACATAGAGTCGTCAATCAAGATCGAGGATGACTTCTTCTCGGTGGCGATCACAATGCCGTTAGAAGCTAAGTAGGTCAGGCGTAAGATCAAGGTGTCACAGGTCTGCATACCGACATACCTTTGATCCCGAGACTTGTGGTCCCCTGGGACACAGCTGCTAATGCATGTTCAATCTGAACAAGCTTGCCACTTGGAGAGAAAGTGGTGAGGGAAAAGCTAGAGTACAAGATATTTCAATAGTGGCTCGAAAAACCGAGCACAATGGCTGACCTGTACGCGCCGCCGCCTGCGTTTGCCATGTTCAAGGCCAACTAATTTGTCGACGCGTGTCGCGAGTGTTGCTTATTTACTCAAATTAATTATGACCAAATAAGCGGCACTGCCACCAGAACTTTCTTTGAATCACCGCGTGGCAGGTCTGAGGTAAAGCCCCTTGATTAGCAACGGCAATGGAGTCTCTTGTGCGCTCGGAGATGTGGGCTTTATTGGTGACTGATGAGTGCATATTTTCATTATTGTCCCTGTGCACCAGACTCACCACCCTATGCTTGTCACCAGCTCACAGCGTTTCCGGAGATCACATCATTCATAGCGCGATGCTTTCTTTGGGCGGACTGAGGTAGTCACCCATAGACGTCACTGAATCAGTTGATACAAATCACCTACGGCGACCAGTCACGAATGATTTCATCAAACGCTTGACCAGTGGGGACGAATCTTGCGCTAATTGATGAGAACAACTCAAATGTGAGCGCCGTGAATACAGCTCTAGACAGCTTTCCAAACTCCCTCACTTCACGCTTACTGTGAAAGCCAGCAAAGCGATTGGCCGCATCCTATTGATCAAGTGTGTCATAAAAGGTAGAGGTTCTCCTGTCCAGATCAACAATATATGGAAGTGACATTTAACAGATGCATCAGGAGGAAGTATTGAATGAATTAGGGAATGGAAGTTCTTGGCCCACTTCGGCACCGTACTCATCATTGTCTTGAGCCCACTTTCGGTGACATTTACTCAACCTTTCCAAACCACGTCAATAATCTTGACATTATGCGTTACAAAGCGAGTCGAAACTTAGAGTAGTACAGAAGGGCGGGAAGTGTCCAGGATGAAGGGACAGCACTGCCTATGAAGCCATGAGTGATCATCATGTCAGAATCTAAATGGGAACGTACTCAATCATTGTCATGAGTAATTTGTAGAACTTGCCTCAACAGTCTCCGTCGCCTCCAGTCAGACATTAAGCATTGATCCACTGTCTTATGGAAACACGTTCTATGTACAAGGACAAGTGGATAAAATAGATTCACGGTTTTAATAAAAAGCGACAGCATGTAAGATACTATGTGGATGTTTCTCTTGTTGGACTTCAAGTATCTTGTCTATATCTTCGTCGATATCATCTGACGCTTCGATCTATGGAGGGTGTTCAGCGAGGGCAATATCAACTATGATGCGCAGATGAATCACTTACCGCTGCAGCCAGGTCTAAAATCGCCTTCCCAGCAATTAGAGCCTCTTCGTGGTTATCTTTAATCTCTAGATTAATTATGTGGACGGGTCGATTGAGTTCTCCACCTCGGGACAGTAAGTCTGATTCAAGATGTATGGATGGCCTTAAACCTCTAAAATATGCACTCACCATCGCAAACCGCATCGAAGCATCGTTCTTCGCAAGTTACCACTATATCAGCTATTGTTTTATTATCCTGCCATCGTTCTGGGGCTAATTTTATGCGCCGATTCCGATCCAACATCTGAAGTAACCCGTTGGCGGTGTATCTGTTATTGAAGGGCCGATTAGGGACGCTCGAAACAGGAAGAAGTGATACAAACAAACGTGGGTCCTTATGATTAAGTTCCTCGTAAATCGTATTGTACGGCGTCCCAAATTGATAGATGTTGGGCTTATCGATAGAAGGACCTGGTAAACGGACTGCTGAGCCTGTTCCGGAGGAGATGACGCGGTAACCGGCTTTGCTTGACAAAATAGCATAATTACGCTTAATAGACAAGAGGACAGATCCCACTTACGCCAATACATGGTGGCCTTCCATAGAGCGGTTCTACCCGTTTATTCGTCAAAAGATGTCCCAGAAAATGTAGATCAAAACATTACTTGATTACTAGCACAAACCACGCAGAACAGTGGGCGCGTCTTGTGGACAGGAGGTTGAGCAGCGGATGGATCACTAGATTGCGTTTGACTCGGAAGAGGTTGCTGATATGGTGTAGGAGCGTCAGAAGTTCCATTTTCCGTCCATGTTTGGAGTGGGGTCACGGTAGACGGTGGAGCGACGGGGACAGGTGTTGAGGGCTGAACACGCTGTAATCGAGGATCGGCACGAGCAAGACGTGGATCGCGTGCTCTTCGTGGATCCATTACGCGCCTATGCCTGTCTGATACATACCGTACTGATTAGCATGAAGCAATAATACGGGTAGTGTGAGACAAATGGAGTTTCAGCAGTATCTAGAACCATGACAGTCTTCAGATTGACCACGTCTCCTCTGGAGTGGGTCGATCAAGCTTCCACTCTGAATCATCTTATCAAAAATATTTTGGGTAGTAAAACAATTACCTTTCAATGATTTGGCCGAGCGATCCGTCGGTTACACGAGCTGAGTCTGTGAGGGACTCTCAAGAGCGGGTGTAGACAGTCGCTGCCAGTTTACAACCTGTGTACACTCACTTGAGCCAAACAATGATGCGTGCGTTCTTTGCCAAAATGCATCTGACATACAACACTTTTGCTCAACGACATTCACTTTGATGGGAAGGAGCTATCACTCTACAATGTCTGAGAAGGATATCAATTTCCGCACCACTATATCCTTCCATGCAGCAGCTGTCAGTGCAATCGATGGACAGACCGAGGCTCTCCTACGCCGGGTTACCTTGCTACGATCTAAACGCGCCTACCATCTGTCTACTATCAAGTATTACAAGGGATTGGCCACTGTGGCTCGTCGCGTGCTGCCCGAAATCTTGGTATCCATCTTTCAAATTTGCGTGGACCTTGGTTATCCTCGCACCCCCTTCATCGCCTCCGAAGTATGCTCAGAGTGGAGGCAAGCCGCTTTGGCACCCACTCTATGGTCTAGGATCGTGGTTGACCCAAACTCAGATGACAGAGATATATACAATAGAGTCAAATTTATCTTGAATCGCGCGAAGTGTGCTCCCCTATCAGTGTCGCTGACGTTCAGTCATTCGGCCGAGTTTTCCAATATTATGAAACTGTTGATGAGGCAAAGCCTGCAGTGGGCATCCTTATTCATCGAGACCAATTCCGCAGCCGACATGAACTCCCTCCTCACACAGCTCGGTCACGGATCATTCCCCCAGCTGACGAAGGTTGGCGTCAAGGTACATTATGCCCAAGGAGAGGTTCCACTTGCAAATCCCCCTGCACTGTCCCGTGCCTTCAGTGACGCTCTCCGGCTCAAATCTCTAGACCTTTTCGATTTTTTCCCTCTTCACGACCTCTCTCATGGAACCATCACCTCGTTGAACCTGACTACGACATATACCTCCGCTCACCCTCGTTATCAAGTCACTGTCCTCCGTCTGCTTTCCCAACTTCCTATGTTACAAACGTTATCACTCAGCCCAGACGCCGCCATTTTTGGTCAGGGAATCGCAACAGAAGATGATTCGGTCAGCCTCCCACAGTTGAATTTCCTTGATATGACTGGAGATGCACGGATGTTTAGTCTCCTCCCATTCATTCAAACGGAGAGACTGCGTTGCCTCCATTTACGCATAAAACCCAGCACTTCTGAAGACGACGAGGTCGATGAGAGAACGGCCGAACGTCTGCGTAGCTTCATCAATAGTCAAGGACTCAGCCTTGAACTTCTTGAACTCCACGGCTTCGTACTTCCACCTAACGATATAGTGTCATACTTTCCCAATCTACCTAACTTGGTGGAACTCCACTTACATGACATCGATATCTCTGACGATGCAATCTACCTTCTGAGTGGACCAAATGTACAATGCCCTAAACTATCAAAGCTTGACTTCCGCTGGTGTGGACAAGTCACTGGCAAAGCATTGGTCGCCTTAGCCCGGAGTCGCAGGCTAGAAGGCATTCATCCAGGAAATAACGGCTCATTCGCAAAAATGCAGATTCCAAGCCCCATTGAAGAGATCACCCTAATTCATTGCTCATTCGTCGGAGAACAGGACGTCCTTGCTTTGGCGTCGCTGACTGTGTGCCGCTTAATTAGCAAGCCAGATGACTACTGTCGTAGGTCCTTCAAATACCTATCAAATCAATCTATTTGCTCAGTATTGAGCTAAAGGTGGCGCTGGCACTAATTGTTGTCAGAACGAGCAATACCGACGCCGAATACGGCTCAGACAAATGTACGGAAATCGTGAGCAGAAACTTCGGAGGAGGCTTATTCTGTGAATCACGGTGTTGAAGGTGAATAGATTTTACATAATAAATCCATAATTATTCGAGTAATTATTACTATAGACTGAATAACCTTAGACTAGATAATACACACTGTGTAGTGAAAACGAGATATAATTGCTTTGTTAGTCTCAAACTATGGCAAACGGTGCTCGGAAAAGTACACTGGTCACCTCAAACAAGGACTTTTACTCTTCCACAGCTGACCGAACCGTAATTGAGTCATGCAGAGACTTCAACTGCGTTTCTAAAGGCCAGTATAGTGGTGGTGGAAAAAGACAGTAGGACCTGCTTCCGGCTCTTATATACAAATAGCCACGTGACTTCTTAGCCGATGTCGTGGAAAGTGACGGTGTAATTTCAATTGAACTGAGTGCTGTACTTTGCTGGCTTGCCTTCTCTTTACCTTCTCATATTCAGAATGCCTTCAACTAATCGTACACCCGAGTTTAGGCAAATTCTGAAGGAGAAAGGACCTCTCTCCAATGAAGCAAAACCGCGGAGGGCGAGCAAATATTCCGAGAACAAAGATGTGGACATTGGCAAGGAATACATTAAAGAGGCATACGTTATTGTGAGGTTACATGTCAATGCTGATATAAATTAAGGTCGCTGAATCATTCTCAAAGCTTGGGCATATCAATACATTGCTACGGATGCTTGCCAGCGTACGAAAACCATATCTTAACATGGATACTCGTAGCATATCCCTTGGCAAATCTAGTCCTCGAATTATTGACTTGAGTGGGTCTACTCCAGATCAAGTACTCTCTGGCGTCCGTTTTTTGACGAATGAGGAGCGCGACCAAATTGATTTACAAGCACGCGTTGTCCTCACTCGCTGTGCTGACCGAGTCAAAGAGATGGAGGCTCTCGAAAAACGTATGGGCTCACATCTTGTCCTGTATTTCGTCACCATCATTGAAACTGAAACTTCGCGACAGGACGTGCCGAAATCGTAGCAAACCGCGCCAATCTACTTACTCGACTATTGCCCACCCGTCTACGGCAGACCGCAGAGTCCGCATCTTCAGATCTCATAGCGGTGCATCACACCAGTATTACCTGGTATCTTAACAGGCGGTTGACAGAAGCCAGCCAAATACAAAAAGAATTGCAGGAGGAGCGGGTCAAACGTCAGTCTGAGCGAACTCGTACGTTGGGATCAGGTGCTGCAAAAGAGGCCTCGCTACTGGATATCAGGGACCAGGCTTCTGTCACGGTTCGTCCAGACAGACTCGAGATCAAAGACGGTGGAAGCTGGTTGGGAAATGCTTCTTCCAGTCTGATAGCTGCTACGATTGGCGCGCTTCCACCTGGAGATGTTTCTCGTTCCGATACTACTAACAACGGCGATGTGCCGCTTCTTTCGGAAGACGAGGACGATGAAATCGAGCTTTCTACTTCGCAAATAATGCAGTTCGAAAGTGAAAATGCCAATATCCTTCGAAATGTTCAGGATACTCTAGAATCTGTCCAGCAAGCCGAATCACGTCTCATGGATATTAGTGCACTGCAAATGGAGCTGGTCGCTCATTTGACGCGTCAGACGGAACTGACGGACCAGTTATATGAAGATGCCATCGCCACCACTGCAATGGTTGAAAAGGGTAATGAACAACTACGAGAAGCAAGACGAAGAGCGAAAGATAGCCGGTTATTCATTTTGTTATTTTTAGTCGGAGCTAGCCTGTCACTCCTTTTCTTACACTTTTACTAGCTGTCTTGCTTATAATTATACCCACATATTCAATACCACCCAGAGTCTATGATAGAGATGTACACAAGAGAAATAGCAATGATCAAGGATTATGCGCGTTCGTCCTGAGTAGCATGGGCCTGAGGGGGCCCAAGTAACGGTGCTTCCTCGTCATATTCTTCGAGAGCTTCTGCCGCCAACTCGTCTATCTCAGGCGATATACCTTCCAGATTACGGATATGCCGTTGCACTAAGGTAAATACGGCCCTGGGTATAGACAATATATGATAGTGTCATACTGATGAAGGGTGAACGACTCACCAACTTGCACCGAAAGCGATGGATATACCAAGGACCAGGACTAGGCTGTTGAGCAATTTGGTTTCTGTGTTATGAGTTTAGCATCCGTTTGGGCGTTAGCATGGGAAGAAACATACGAGTATCCATGTGACCACGCTGGTCTCCGTCAGCAAGAGGAGCCATGCGAGAGCCAATGAAAACGTGTAGAGCTAGCTTTGGGAAGATGAACAGTGTCGCGACAGCGAATTGCCAGAGCGATACCGCTTCCACGGACTAAACAGGTCACTTTAAAGGTCGGCGACGGCGGTGTATTTGACATTACTTACAGCAAAGAGGGAGTTTGCATAAACCCACGGAGGGAAAGGGGAAACACGGATGAGGATGATCAACGGAAGGCCCTTAGCTCTCTAGCATACAGCTTAGTCAGAACCGACGGATTAAAGATATCAAGCACCGTACCACTACAGACTCCAGTGCCTGCCATTTATCATTCTTACTCGACCATTGACGTAATCTCTTGCTGAATAGCAGCCGTAATATACTGAAAGCGAGGGCCGACCCGAACAGAGAAGCCGTTGACGCAATATACCAACCTTTCATTCCATATGCGAAGCCACATAGGGTGACCAGGGTCGTGTGCCCTATCATAGGAGGGAATGAAACCAGAACTAGAGGCAATTGGGGTGAAATGATGGCCTTGCATGTTAGCGGTGCAGACATACCCATGGCACCAAATAGGGCGAGCCAGCCAAACCTCGTCGAAGCCAACCACGTAGCTTTATCATAGAGAAATTGCGCAATTCGTCCGGGCGTAATAGCAATTATAGCTACTCCTATGGATATGTAGAATAGAAAGAGTAACCAGATAGCAACCTGCTCAAGTGTCAGTTACGGCAACAGGGTATCAGTACCAAAGGAGCCGACTTTGTTGCGCAGATGCAATGTCTTGTATCGTTTGATGATATATCCACCATATGTTCTACTGAAGTCGAGTAACCGCTGGATAATTGGGGGTTCTGGGGACATTGGAGTCTGGTGTGTAGTGACTTAGGACTGACAACGCTCCTAACCTTAAACCTAATCGCGTACCAGGCCACGTGCACACTATTGTCACGCGTGACCGAGACGCGCTAACTTTGACGTTGCGGCCATGGAGAAGTTCAGCGCATATCGAGTTGAGTTGAGAGCTTGCATTTGGTCTGTTTTATACTGAAATACTACTAGGATCCGGGAACTGGCATACAGGTGATTACTCTTCAATCTGCGTGCATCAATCAATAATAACGGCCTAATATGAATTCCAGCCATTTCTTACCCCAGTCCCTCCATCTGGATCCCATTTATTGGCCAACGTACTACTACCTTTCGAATATTTAATAGCAGCTGCCCGTACTCTGTTAGTACTACTGCTTTTGGCCCTTTATATCACCGTCGTTCAAGGGGTCTGCCTTATTTTTGTGAGTGATTCTTTGCGCGGGATTAATGTCAGTAAAGGACGATATGTTGCAGCGTCCTATACCTCCCCTCAATCGAAGAGTGACCCAATTCGTCACATTTATTATATGTCGGAGCACTCTATTCATTATTGGTCTCTTGTGGATACCTATTGAACATGTATCAAGAAAGCGAGGGTCAGTTCATGATTCATTTCTATCTGTTTCAATCACTACAAAAAATATCTAGACGAGGGAAGAAAATATCTGAAACGTGGAGTCCCAAGGCTGGAGATCTTATTGTATCGAATTGGGTTTCATGGATAGAAGTTTTGTGGTTAGCCTCCCAGTGAATGGTCTCAAATTATTTCACTTAAGATGACACGCTAATTCGATCGTCATAGCTTCAATCCGGTGTTCATCCTCCCTGTCTTTGACCCCTTACCTCTATCAGCGCCCAATTCTACGAGTAGCACTATAACTCATACGCCTGGGCGACGCACGGGCACTGGGTCCGCTAATGTCTCAACTCCTACTCGGCCTTCTGGTCTCCGTGGTGCTTTTCGCGGCTTCCGGGTTGTCTCACTGCTAGAGATAATTAACCTTACCGGGAGAGTCCCTCCGTACGGGCTCGCAGAAAGCAATGCTTCATACATGAAGTTTGAAGAGATACAAAAATCAGCCGACCGACCCATCGTGGTGTTCCCAGAGTGTACGACAAGTAATGGGCGTGGGTTGCTACGGTTCTCCAACATTTTCCCTTTCGCGAGTGTTCCTTCCAAAAAGTTTGGCATTTTTATCATGTGTGTCAGGTGTGTATTGCAGGATCTCCTTAGAGTGTATGATCTGACATTGTGCGTAGATACGACCCGCCAACGGATCTCACCCCCAGCCCCACTCTCTCAATACCATCGAGCGCATTCAATCCATTGACCCATTTGTTCGCCCTCACCACTTCCTTTTTCCCTCTGACCGTCTCCATTCGCTTGCTCGTACCATCCGACTCTCCTGGCTCACAGTTATTCATGGTCAGCGATGTTGTACCCGATGCTTCGGATGAAGACGTGTTCGTAGAAACTTGCGCCACGTTAATTGCTCAGCTGGGTAAGTTGAAGAGAACTGGTATGGGTTGGGAGGATAAGACCAGCTTCCTCGAATTCTATCAAGCAAGAAAACATTGACGACCAAGTACGTTGACACGTATACAGTCAAATTGGGAGTATTTCCTTCTATCTAGGTGGAAAGATGTACTCGAGAGATATCTAGTACTGAATGTTTGCGATGGGCTTCGATAGTCGCCCCTGCATCACAATTTAGCCTTCAATTGCTAGAGCGAAGTTAGAGGTTATATCGGCTTCTTATGAACTCACAAATGCTTACTCTATGGACCTTCTGTAAAGCCCTCCGTAGATCATCCTTTAGATCCTAGAGCCATTCACGTCAATATTGATGATCAACAAACGAAAGATTCATAGAGTACCTCAAGGTCCTCAACACCGACACTTATCCTGATGAGCCGAGGATCAGCACCAGGGTCTGATTGTACACGGTGCTCCATCAGAGATTCAACACCGCCCAGACTGGTAGCGGGCTATCGCCATTATTATCAAAAGGCTGTAGTGTATAGAAGTCTTCACGGAAAACTTACCACGAAATATTTTACTTCGTGTGGTAGAAGCGTTGCATACTCCCCTTTGGTAAGCTTTCCCGCGGAAATTATCTCGTCAATGCTAGGGATGACTTGCAAGACCCGTACACACCAGTAGTGCAAATGTAGCATTCCAGCCACCTTCCATCTGATTCTTTGGATCGAAGCCCCTAGAATCTTTTGCCTGGAATGATGAATGCCACACTTTTTCAATAAGTCCTCCAGGTATTGCGTCAACTGATTGGCCAGCTGGTACGCCAGCCGCTGCCTTTAACCACCGGGCCAGGGCCGTTGCAGTCTGCGACTGCCTTGGTACGCGTAGATGGAGAGTTCGTAGGGAGCGGAGGAGGAGCCAAGCCTCCAGCGAGCCCATCATACTCCCTAAATACGTCCTATCGATATGAAGCTGGGATTCGTTCAGCAGGGGTTTATAAAGACTGAAAACTTCATTACGATTTTCCATTCCTCAGACGTCGGAACTACTAGGACACCGCCTAACATATCAGAATGTCCGCCGAAGTACTTGGTTGCTAGAGTGGAAGACGGTCCAAAATTGGCTAGAGCCAAATCAATATCAATAGGCTTGCGCACCGGAATGAAGAATACTGATCATATGTCGATATGAAGGTCCAAATACCCGATATTTAGTGAAGAACTCACCAATCTGCGCCAAACTTGAAAGGGTATTGAAGTGGAGGAGGACCAAAAGTTGAATCAACAAGTAATTTTCCCCCAACACGGTGGATCTATGATATCAAGTTAACCGCACTTAATCCTGCAACATTCTGCGGGTACCAAATATCAGACACACCTTGTCTGCGTAGTAACGAATGTCCCTGAATCGTGTATTCTCAGATGTATTTACATGAGATTGTGCAGATCACAGATGAATGTTACCTGGACTCTCCAGTAGGGTTTAGAGGCGTTTCGAGCCAGCATAAATCCCCAGGTTGATAATCAGCGTCCAGATCAATAATGGGCACATCGATACCCCGAGACTTCGTGTAGACTCGGATAGTATTATAGGATCCATGGTAGCCACCGGTCAAAGCAATACGCTTTGGGCTGAAGAATACTAATGCCTTTTAAATATCCGTTGAATACCGGGGGTAAAACCACAGAAGTTTTGTCAACGCTTACGGCATATGAAGCCGCCAACCCAGATGCATAGGTCAATGCGAAGCCATGCTGCAGAGATTGGGTTAGCTCAGGAAAAAAAACTCAAGAAAAAACTCACGTTAATTTGACTGAGGATATGCTCTGCCCTAGTACTAACCTGTTGGGTGTATCGCGAATATACATGACGGGACGGATTTCGTGTGTCGATGTCATAAGGAGAGATAGCATTTTCTTCTGGATGGGGGTTCCTAAAGGCTATACATACTATTCAGTGCCCAAGCCAAATAACCCATGAACATTCAGCAGGTGCTCACTGGTTGAAACAGAAATAGAAGGCGCGACTTCCGGCCCTGAAAATCCTGCATCTCCGTGAATCAACTGCGTCCCCTTGAGATTAGGCTTGCGTTCTGAAGGCATTAGTACTGTTGGCTCGAGATGAGTGAACAACCACGAAGTGTGTTTGGGGCCCTATAAGTAGTAACTGCGCCATCTTCTGGATTCTCACGTAACGGTGCAATCATGACAAATTCTAGTAAGCGCAGCTGCTGCGGCCCTCAATAGTAAGTTCGAAACCATCGTTAGAACGGGAAAAGCGATGGAAGGCAGGGGACATACGTTCGGGTAGTTCAACTGCAACCTTCCTTCGTCTTCAACACCACCAGAAGGCTCGAGCCACGATGTCTTTTTCTACTGTAGCCATAAGCCAAGCATTGATAGGGCTGAGAAGAGGATGGATAGCACTTGCCGTATGCTTGGAGCCGAAAGCATCATTGCCTTCACATACGCCTTTTCCCGTGCTACCAATGCAAATATAGTCTCTATAACAATACAAATCGTAGACAAAAGTGTCCTTCAGGCGTCTGCGCGCGCCTTGTTGCGTAAACTCAGTGGCGGAGGGCTATCAATGGAACTGAATATCTACGGGCCAAAGAGCTGTACGAAGCATGTATATAAGGCGTCTCATCCAATAAGTATCTGTTTGATCAGGCCTAGGGGTTACACTGATGGGTCGATGCATGTTTTCTGTACGGTATCCAGCGTCCTAACGACTGATGGTTGGAAAGGCTTGAGGGAATGGGGAAGAGCAGGATCTCGTGTGCTTCTCTTCTATTACTACTTTACTGTTAAACTAACGGTGTGATTATATCAGATATGAAGGTTTATAAACTTGACGAACTGCAGTCCAATATATGTGATCCATTATGTCAGGCTCCTGTCCAAAAACCCTGAGTCGCGCATAAATGACATCCACTGCTCATCCATTCCAGATTCACCAGACATCATCATACCAAGGTCCACTAGAACACTATCTGATGGATTGTCATTGGAGTCAATGCCGTCCATTGTAGACGTTGATGTAGCAGGTAGCCCATAGCTGTAGGTATTATCTTGCACATATCCTACAGGGAATGCGAAGTTTGAAGCTGTGTGTTGTCCTTGGGCATGGGTACTAGTAGCGGGCATTGCCGTGGGCAATATATCTACCTGTGGACCAGGTGATAGGGTGGTGGGCGGATAGGGGTTGACTACGGTTTGGCCCCCTTGCTGTGAAAGCAAGTAGACGGACTGCTGATACGGGTCACCTTGGTACAAATGAGACGTGCTTTGGCGATTATATTCAACAGACGGCAGCTGAGGCGAAGTCACGAATTCAGCGGGCCCTGAAAGGGTCGGGGGATTTTGAGAACTAGGTAATAATGATAGATATTCGACAAGAGATGGATGCACATCCGGGACAGTATCTGCTGGTGATTGAGACCCATGCTCGCTCATTTCGGGTGTGGAGGGTGTCTGCGGAGAAGGGATATTTGAGGAAGATGGGGGATCACGTCGGCGACCATGGTTGCGCCTAGACAACAACTTGCTAACAAGGACTCGAGTCTGGCCGCCAAAAATAGCCAGCTCATCTTCACCATAGTCAGTACGAACATTGGATGTATAATCAATGAGCGGCAGAGTATTGCCGGCCTGGAATTGGGAGTAAATGCGGCAAGCTTGCTCGCGTAATTTCCTTAGAATGGCCTGATTGAAATAAGTGAGATAAATGCCAAAGCATAATTGGAAAAGCCTACCAGTCCGCTTCGTACACGACTCGATGACTGCCCACCCTTGACAAAGAGATCACAGGCAAGCCCGAGCTCAACGAAAGCAGTGGAAGCCATGCTAGAGGATGGTGCTCTAGTAACAATTACCCCAACTATGATCTATTACGAGGAAACATAAGGGAATGCTTTCGAAAACAAGAATATGCGTACTGCAGCGGAGAACAAGTGAGTCCAGAGAGGCCACCATCGCATGCATAGATCCGGAAAACGATTATAATGCTGCATACTGAGCTTGATTAATCCTGATGCACAACGATAGGCGGCTAAGAAAGAAGGGGCGTATGGACTGCGTAGCGGGTTGATTGGATGGTCTAACATGGCCTGTGCAAAGAAACTTCGATGTATATACAAGAGGGCTACGGATACCCGTCAGAATATTGACATAAACCCAGAGCAAAGATACTTCACTGATTGCGCGGAATTGTGTCAATAGACAACCTCGCATATACACTAAAGGAGTGCACGTCGGATCTTCCGGACTAATGTAGACATTTAGGTGCGGCGGAACACGGCGCTCGCGTACTTTACGATCAAGGTCTAAGATAGTTTGGTAGCTTGGTGGCTCCGCCGTCAAAGTTAGCTCCGTAACAGCAGAAAATATTTCCTTCGTAAATTGGTATTTCCAGTGATAGTCTTGCCCTATTATTAGACAATTCTGAATACTAAAGTGCAATCTTACTTACATCCAATTAATACTTCACCATCATTTCCTATCTTCTCAGTATCGTCCTCCGGGAACTCGCAATCAATATAAGATATACGTATAGACGGTGGGCGCCCAAGCGCGAGGCTCTACGAAGAATTAGAGTCTATCATTGCAAGCATGGTCCAATGTTCACTCACATGGAATAGATCCGTAGAGAAAATCTCCCAAAAAAGTACTCTACGGCGTTGAATGGTTTTCGCATCTAGATTCCAGCGAGCACTATCACGGTCTATGAAAAAGAGTGTTATTGTTCCAAATTTTGAGATGTCAATGCTTTCTCTTACGAAGGCCGATCTGTGGGAATAAGAGGGGATGAATAAGAAGTTAATAGCGCGAGTTAAGGGATACTGACACTTTGGGCGAGTTTGGATGCGAGAGACACAAGAGACCATGAACCATCCATGGTGAACCGCCTGTTGCCCAGACTATGAAAGTGTGCCATCATAACCACAGCCTGGACAGTACTTGTTTCTGGTGAATCGAATATAGAGCGCAGAGATAGCGATGCCCGTGACAAGTGATAATAGTTATCAGCCTAATAAATCATCAGTGAGGGAGGAGTCATGATGTCATGAGTGTACCTACTTCATGGTCGTATGGCGGCAATGTGAGATCCACGAAAGCACCTAATGCAAAGACCATGAAAAGGACGGCGAGTCGGTGAGCCGAGATGGTGTAAGGGGTAGCACTATTGGCTTGGCGCTCCCTAAGACATTTGTATATCGGTGCAAGGATATCGTCGATGAGTTCCTCCCTTTGTATGGGTCGACAATTCCAGGTTGCCTGCTCCAAGTACGTTTCACACAACGAAGACGCTCGAGCTCGATTGGGAAGGTGCAGAAACAGCAAGTCGAGGGCCTTTTCGACGTTCCAAGTTCCATCGGTACCGAGCGGGAACATATTGGATAATCTAGCAATATCTGGGGATGCTGGTGGCACTTCAGCCTCAGCTTCTTCAGTCGCTGACATATCCAGCTCCGCACCAGCCTTAATAGAGGTTAAAGCGACGTAATACGTACATATAGTCGATCCTGCGCACCAGAAAGAGCGTCTGTGGTAACAGAAAATTCAATCCTTCAACAAAAGGACCATAAACTTAGGACTAAGTTTCAGCCTACCTCTGAACCAGCGGAACGGCCAAAGTATTTTGCCTCTCCGCTATCACCTATGGTTAAGGTCCCTAAAGCATCGATAGAATCTGAGCTATAGTTGCGCGTCTTTGCCTCAGAGGCTTGCAATTTATCAGGATAAAACTTGATCTTGAGTAAGTCGTCGCGCAACAGGGGATGAGTCTCATTAGAAACGCTAGCTTGAAAGATGGCAAGCGCGTCTTCAAGCTGCCGTATTCTGTGACCCATTTCCGAAATTTTGGCGTGTAACTGTGCCGTATCTGCAAGGACAAATCTGTTTGCAGTCAATCCACGTATGGTATGGGAGAATTAGAGAAGCCCACCTCGTCCCCTGTCCAGTAGACAAACTGCCTATGGTGGATTCATTACTGAAATATCATTAGTTCGAACAGCCGTCCTCGCTCACCATTCGGGCATATAGATGGACAGCCGCGACGAACTAAGCGGAATGAACAACGACCTCTGGCATATACAGCGAAGTGTATGCTCACCGCACGAACTACAGGGTAGCTTCTTGTCGCACTTCAGTTTTAGTCTGAAATCACCATCTAAGGGGAATGTATGATATATATCGCTCAGGATTTCTACCTTCTGCACTCTGCACATGAAATCTGATGAATCATTCATTTGATTCGCAAGCTGCACCAGGGGGTGGATTCACACAGACACACCTCTCCTCTTGCCCTTCTAGCATCGATCTCATCTTCATTGGATATCTTCCGTGATGCTTTCCGAGACATGTTGTGAGTGAATGGAAAGAGGAAGCTGAGACGTGCTCATCCAGGTCATAGTGTGTTCTATAATTATCTTCTCAACGTGACTCAGCATTTACGTCTTTCCCGGTCCGTATTGATAAGCGGTAAGATGCCGATCGTATTCGTGGATCGACGCTAAGGGACCTCCTACTACATATGTCTAATCAACTTGCCCCGTCACAAACCTTTCAGGTTCACTCCTCGACCAGCAGCACGTCAGCAGGACTGTTGGTCCTACACTACCAAACCATATCAACTTGATAGACCTCTCGGGTAAGCCAGCATCAATAGCATGTCTGGTATCCATTGTCAGAACTGTGTAAAAGTGGTTCATCGTCGCTACATGCTGCGCTTCAAGTCTAGTCACTGGTACGCGAATACGTAGTTGAGTGGTGGAAAAATCCAGAGGCTACAATATGATTAGCGCAACTCTGGATATGGATATAAATCAGTCTCACCGCATCGTAGAACCACGTTGACATTTGAGAGGGATTCTCTGGCGCATCATTGGTGTAAATATATTGAATGTCTCGCATCCCCGAATTGAGTAGAGTAATTAAAGCGGGGAGGCTGGCTGGGCTAACTCTCAGTTCCTGTTTCAACTTCGGATTACCTGCGGAGTCGCCTTGATGATACAACTCGACACTTCCATCTTTATTCGTGCGACCGTCCAGAATAATGAAGAAGAAAGGGTGATAAGGGCTGTTCGGAGTCATAAACTCTTGCAGACAAAGATCGGCTAGTTGGTCAACAGATTCTGTGTTGAAACGATCAGTTGCCCTAAGAGCAGATACGGCATAGTGATAGTGACCAACTCTCATAGAAGCTCCGCGTAACATACGCACAAAATACATCATGCCAGGCTCTTCCGGACGCGAATTTGTCCTCAAATACTTCAATAGATGCTTGACTAACATCCTGTTTCGCAAATGCGACAATCGATGTCTTCGACGCCAGTTGAGCCATGTTGCAGTGACTCAGTGTTCAGTGGGGTCAACCAAGTAGTCCACGCAATGGAGCGCTTGAATAAGCGGTGGACGCCTACACCCACCCTAAAAGAATTTATGCATAAATGGACAGACATATACTCTACGGCCGGGACACCGAGAACTTCTCGGAGAGTCTGTTCAACTAGGGTGGTTGGTCCAGTGAGTCTCGCTATCGGCATGCCGGCACGGATTGTGCGCTCCGTATAAATAAAGGCGCCTCACGAATCAACTTACTTCCATCTTCGTACTTGAGCTTGAAACATCACAGCACTCTTTAACCCGCCCTTTGTTAGATCGACACATTCGTTTTACGACATTCACTCAGTAACCATGAAGCACATTAATTCATTCGCATTGCTCATTCTTCCACTTTTCTCGGTTCTTCGCTGTTTTGCGGCTGTGCCGCACGAACGTATCAATGGCAGGTCCTACGAGGAGGTACGAGACTGGTACAGCAAAGCGCATTCGCTAGGCGATGACTACCGTTTCGACCCACGACATGGCTGGTCTACCGTTAACATGACAGACCTCCAGTACAAATACCGCAACCAAAATGGTGGGGTAGAAGACAATAATGGCGGCAACACATACAATCCAATAAAGCGCAGTAATAGATCCAAACAAGTTTCTTCTAAGAAGAAAGCAATGAACTCACCTGCAAAGAAAATCATCTCGTTGATGCCTAGCAAATGGAAAGATTTGTTCGTTGTGGCTGGAAAAGCTGAGCAGGTAGTGGTCACATGGTGCGTCGTAGGCATGGATGAGTATGCAGTCATCAGTGGTTCAAGACAGGAGTAGGTATGCGGGCGAAGATCTTGCAAACCCGAGTTGCTGGGCGAGTGGGTCATGGGCGCCATCGGTGACTAATACCACATTTTCGTTTGGCATAATCCTAATCTCGCCTTGTAGGACCAGTCATTCGCATGCGCTCTTACCCTCGAGGGTTGGATAGGCCGTCCACAGTGTTTCAAGTTTCTTGAGCGTGAGTCGATACATTTCTGGGTGGAAGAGCACTGATTGAAGCCGTGCTTTCAGTTTGTAATGGGTCAACGAAGTGTGTTTTCGTGAGAGTGGTAGATACGTGCGCCGGCTGCGCCCCAGGCTCAAAGCATGTTGATTTGACGAGGGCTGCTTTCGGACAACTGGCGGATTTTGACGAGGGTATCCTATCCGTACAAATGCGGCCTGTTTCCGATCCTAAGGAATACTGGTAAGGTTTCATAAATCCATTAAATCAGCAATCAACATTCGGTCACTAGGTTTGAAAACTTGTGGGGTCCAAAACACTAGCAACGCCCTTGAGGCCATCACTCATGTAGGTACTCGTTTCTCGATCGATGCGTCTGGTACGCATGGGAGTAAAATGTATCAATACTACAAACTAGCAACTTCACCTAAATGTATTTTTAACAAACACTATACTTTCATGTTGACCCTCTTTCGCTTTTTAGCCTCTGATATTTTGGCGTGAGCGTGATCTTCGTCTATATCGGCCTCGACGAATTGTGCAGTACGTTCTGCAATATTGCGACGCTGCATATAACGTAATGCTGCCAAGTTGTATCCAATGGCCTCCTTTCGTCGACTAAGCGCTGAGCGTAGGTGTTTGCGCAGGGGAATTAGTGATGTGCGCATGACGTGGTTGGCAACAATCTGGCGATGATGTGTTCTCAGCAGATAGAAGATTATTCGCGAGACAAGGACTATATTCCATTCCTGTAATAAGTCGTGATTGGTAAGTCGCGAGCGTGAGCACATGTATATACGCAGATAGATCACTCACATTCTTGGCCCACTCATTAAGGTAGCCCATCAAAGAAATCACTTTTTGGAAAGGGAGGGTCAACAAAGCGTCAAGCAGCGCTGCGCTGGAAATTTTCTCTACAACCCTTAAGACATATGCTTCGGGAGTCAGATCATATGCGGCCAGTACAGGGTTTCGCGGCGGAGCCTGCAACCTCATCGCATCATCGGGAGAGAGTCGTGACATGGCTTCATGATATTCACTGAAAACAGCACGTTCATTGTCAGCGATGTCAATTGCCTCGATAATGCGTTCGCCAGCCATTAAGGTTTCAGTGGTTTGTTTGGTCACCGTCCCTACTTCCGCCTGCTCGGGGTGATCGCCGGGAGGTCTAATTGCATCGTCGTTATTGAAGGCTTCCACAGCGCCAGCTTCGTAAAGTTTCTCGAGCTCCCGCTCCCGCTCCTCTTCAAGGAATAACTACGGACAATGTAGGAAACGAGGGTAAAAAGGATATGGGACGACGTACGGGTTCGTCAAGTTTCTCCCAGACTCGTATTGATTTATCATGCGAGCCTGTAACAACGAAATCTCCGCTGTAACTCACGGCAAGGGCCCATATCTCTCCATGATGGCCTTCTAACCTTTGAATGTTCTCAAACTGACGTACAGGAATAACGTCATGTCAGAAGTGTCTGATACGAGAATAGGCGCACCTTGTCACCGTCCCAGTACTTCAAAAATTTGTCCTTTCCAACTGTCCAAAAGTAATGGGAGCCCTTCTCAAAAGCCACTTGCATGACACTTTCTTCGTGTGCGAAGATGGATTTGTGGCAGTCTCCAAAATCGAGCCCCCATATCTTGACGTTTTTGTCAGCAGAACAAGTAACGATCAATTTGGAATCGCCCGATATATCCATAGCCAAAACGGGTAGCTAGTAGTGGCAAGGGAAGTTTAGTTATGGTAAGAGTAAGTTCGGGACTTTAACTACCTTGTGGCCGTAAAGGGAAAGGAAGAACTTCAAGCTATCTTGGTAAAAGACTTTGACAGTCGAGTCTAGCAAGGATACGGCCAGTAGCTTGCCGTTAGGACTCCACATCACAGCCAGGACTTCATCTGTCATTTTGAGAGTCCGTGTGTGCACGAGTGATAATAGTTTACCGCTCTGAGACTAAAGGAGGTGACGAACGCTTCCATACTCCGGGAGAAAACGCTTACACTCTGTTCCGTTGCGTCTTTGAATTCAAATTCCCAAAATTTAACATCTTTATCTGCGCTGCCGCTGACTAGTGCCTTTTCATCAGGATGAACGTGCAACGACCAAATGGTGCTCAAGTGAGCTTTTACAGTCTCAACGAGACTTGACGATGATAAATCATATATCAAGATATCCCCTGTTTTAGTGCCGACAGCAATCTAATCACATCTTCAATACTTATACCGCGTTGGAGAGAAAAGGTGATGCATACATGACGATCTCCGGGTAGGAACGTACTACAAATTGCATAACCACAGTCGAGTGTTCGTATGCAAGACGTAGTTCTCATATTCCAAATTTTTAATGAGCCTAGATGAACCAAACATTGAATTCCCGAGAGATCAAATATAGTCACTGTATTCACCATTAGAGGCTGATGCCAATATTCGATCGTCCGAGCTTAGGGACAACGTTCTGACGTCTGTCCTATGCCCGGGGAGGTCGACAGTGTATATACGGCTCGCTTCTGGAACGTCCTTTGATTTAGTGGGTTGAGGAATGAGATAAACTTCTAAGGCGTTATTGCTCAAGGCGGTCAATAACTGATACGGAAACGTTAACGTTAAGGCAAGAGAATTGACAAATAAGATCACCTGAATACCACCTTTTGACCCTCCATCCGGCCCAAAATCAAAAGACCTGACTTTACCGCTGGTGCGAACGACAAGATATGGTTCGAAGAGGTCAACCAACTTGACTTCTTCTGTGCCTACATCAACATGTTCTTGTATCTCATTGTTGTCCTTGCTTTTGTCCTTGCCTTTCTCCTTGGCGCGCTTCTTCCGACGAGCCTGTTTTTTCCTGATCTCCTCTTCCGTTCGTATTCGAAATATCTCTACAGATCGGTCGTGGGACTGGACGGCCAGAAGCGGTTGACTGGGATGAAACAGTATTTGTGACACACGATGGCTTGAGGAAAGTGGTATTTTGGTAATGGGGTGTAAGATTTGAACAATCTAAGAATGTGTATGAGTTGAGCGAGTGGAGAAAATGAGTGGACCGGACCTCTCCTGACTCCGTTTCTCTCAGTCCAACCTTTAGGTTTTCGTGATCTAATCGCCATGCTTTCATCTCTCCTTCACTGCTTCCAGTGAACAGCAAACTTTGCTCAGGATCGACAGCCATGGCCCATATTTCTGAACGATGAGCAACAACAGTTTGTATACAGTGGCTGAGTGTAAGATCCCAGAGTTTGATAAACGTGTCTTTGGAGGACGTTAGTAGGAAACGTGACTGGGACCCGGTCGATGTTGATGGTAAGTCGTCAGATGGTGAAATGAAATGAATGGCGGTTATCTGGTCGCGGTGCCCACGCAGCCTGTGGGATCAGCTTGAGCAATTCCGAGCATTTCAGGATAATAACTCGGCGTACTTGACAAGGCCAGACTCTGCAACAACGTCCCAAACAATCAGGTCGGTGTCCTGCGAGCCTGAGGCGAGGCGTGTGCCTTCATCATCGAATGCGAGAGCCGTCACGGCCTTCTTGTGGCCGTTCAAAATGCAGAGGACATCTCCAGTAGGGGAATTCCACAGTCGAATCGACCCATCGGTATATCCTACTGCGAACGTGTCTTTTCGGGGTGAGCGAAGGATACAAGTTACTTCTGCTCTATGACCTGTGTCATGCCACATTGCTAACTGATGAAATGGTGAGTACATTTTCACACTTTCTAGCAATATAATCACCATTTGGCCTTTCTTTACGTCCCATACCAGTACGTCTTCCAAGGCTGGCACGTACGCTTGCTTCCCGTCGTACACTGAGTTGGATGAAGCGCTACAGACCAGACCAAATGCCTATGTAGATCAAGTTAATACGAGTTCTGCACTGAAGTTGAGAGGGAATTCACCTGAGTAGGCCCATGTCTGAGATAACTCTGCACCATCTGCTTTGGACGTCCAGAAACTGAGAAAAATGAAGTTTCCTTTTCAGGGAGGCCGATCACTCGAGGTCGAAACAGCTGTTACCAAAAATAGATCAGAGCGTTTATACATATACCGTACCACCTGAAATCAAGCCCTTTCTCTCAGGCGATGATGCTCTATCCAAACGCTCCCGAGGCTGCGAAGCGATTCCTCCAGTTCGTCAATGCTTCGCCTACTCCATTTCATGCAGTCCACAATGCTGCCACCCGATTGGAGAAGGCAGGTTTCCTAAAGGTAAAATGGCTATGATACCATTGCATCTGTTACGGTCGTAGCTCATAGATCTTTTAGATCCGGGAGAAGGATAATTGGGAAAAGGACGTAAAGCCTGGTGGAAAATATTACTTCACCAGGTTGATCATCCATTGTTGCACTACGCTCGTTTTGCTGACTTGGATGTCTCAAGGAATCAGAGTGCATTGGTTGCATTCACTCTGCCACAGGAGTGGCAACATGGTGCTGGATTGAGTATTGTTGCAACTCATGTCGACAGCCCAAATCTCAGAGTGAGTACTCGCCTGTGGACAACCAGGGCACCCGCGTACTAACGACTGTATAAGATACGACCAATTTCAAAGCGGTCAGGATCTGGCTATTTGCAAGTTGGTGTTGAGACGTATGGTGGCGGCATCTGGCACTCATGGTTTGATCGAGATCTATCCATTGCTGGACGTGTAGTCGTTGCTGATAAAACAACGGGTACATACACTTCAACGTTGGTCAAGATTGACCGGCCCATCCTCCGTATCCCCACGCTTGCCATTCACTGTGAGTCCATTACCCCTCCGTTCGTTCTTTAGTAATTCATTCCGTGGCTGCAGTGGACAGAAACTCGGCAGCTGACTTCAAATTCAATACCGAGACAGAGTTTAGACCCATCCTTGGCTTAATTTCCTCCCAATTGAACGGAACAAAAGGTGCTACAACGGATTCAGACAACACAGCATTGTTATCTGAAACCAAGCCAGCTTCAAGCATCGAGGATTATCATCATCCCTCATTGCTGTCGCTACTGGCCAGTGAATTATCTGTTGCACCAGAAGAGATTCACGATTTCGAACTGTCAGTCTTGTCAGGTAGACCATGATTGTTGGCTAACCTCATTTATAGTCAATTGTACGACACCCAGCCTTCTGTATTGGGTGGTATCAACAACGAGTTCATCTTCAGTCCTCGAATGGACAATCTTGTCTCTTCGTGCGTATATCTGTCTTCTGATTTGGATATTTATCCTTATTTCATACTCAGGTTCTGCGCTGTAGAGGCTTTGGCTGAGCATGTATCCGCCCAAAGTTTCCCCACCCTTAAAGGCAACGTGAACTGCATAGCTCTATTCAATCACGAGGAAATAGGCAGCGTGTCTACGTCTGGCGCCGAGTCTAACCTTGTGCCTTCTCTAATTTCGCGCCTTTCGCCGACTGCGGAAACATACTGCCAATCGATCGTGCGCTCTTTCCTTATTTCAGCTGATATGGGACATGCGCTTCATCCCAACTATACCTCAAAGCACGAAGATAACCACAAACCCGTGATGAATGGTGGTATCGTCATCAAGACAAATGCCAAACAGAGATATGCTAGCGATTCGGTTGGATCCTTCCTCGTGAGGAAGTTGGTCGAGCGCAAAGGCGGTAAGGTGCAAGAGTATGAGGTTCGCAACGATATGTGAGCGAACTCGTTAATATTATTTCCAATAACTATTTAAGCTCTTCAATACAGGGCTTGCGGATCCACGGTTGGCCCAATGCTCTCCTCGCTTGGAATACGGACTGTAGATGTCGGGAACGCGATGCTGTCAATGCATTCTATCCGCGAAACAGCCGGGTCGCATGATGTTAAGAATGCCATTGACCTCTTTGGCTCTTTCTTTGAAGGGTTTGCCGAGCTTGACCAGAAACTTATGGTAGAGTGAAGGAGACATAAATCGTGATGCATTCGAGCGCTACAAAGTAGAGTCTACATATATGTGGACAGAATAAATAATAGGCTTACCAACGCCTGGAGCGTTACAGGCTACGTCGTACGATACAACAAATTGCGATGAGGATTTTAATGTTTAGCCTTTTTGCTGGGTGGACCGTCTGTACTAGGCAGTGACGAATTTGGCGCAGACAGAAGGCTGCGCTTTTTAGCAGTACGCGAATAATGTGCAAGTACCCATTCGCGCTCCGCTTCCGTTTGCTCAATTGTGCCTTGCCGTATCTCGTATGCTAAGGAGAATTGTCTTCGGTGTGCTAGCATGTTAGAAATATTGGAATACTTACGTTTCATTTCGAAACGTGGTCCTACTTCGGCTAACTGAACCTGCTTCGGCGAGACTTTAACAAATACGTGATGTCTACGTTGGAATTGAGTTTAGGATGGTTGTTGTATAAAAATTCAATCAACATACCTGAACGATATGAAATCGTTTTCATTTGCAAACGTCATGACCCGCTTGCTATCTTCTTTCGGTACTGGGAATAAATATTTCAACACGTCCCGCATTCGTTCACCCAATTTTGATGAAAAGTCCTCGAAAATGAGGTGAGGATACTGTTCTGATACCGTTGACCCCTTGTAACTCCCGATATCATGCCTAAGGGCGACGTTATTGAGTGTAAAATAAACAGTAGGCCCGTGGGGGAAGTGGGAGACGATCATAGCATCTAGTGGCTCAAGTCTGTTTTACACGACGAATATTATGTCAGGACAAGACGAAACTGACCAGGTTTGCCACGATGCTCGTGAAGGACAATCAAATCTGTTACATCATTAGCTCGACACGCCTCTGCGAGTTCCTTCACGACATAATTTCCGCGGTTAATTCGAGTAGAATTAGGGAATACAAGTCGCATTTCCTAGGCAAGAGTCATGGCTGGTTGTCAATACAAAGGCATCTCACATACCTTGGCAAACTGAAGCAGTTTAGAGCTAGGATCTCGAGACGTCGTGATAACAATTTTAGGATCCTGCATGCCAGCACGAGAGTATTCATTATCGATATGTGTGGAGGGCTCTGGAATTAATTGCCTTCAACAACATTCCAATTGATTAGGGTGTAATGACAATGACCTGTCTGGGCTTCATCAAAGGCCAAATCATTCCCTAGATTCCTCGCATCCTTCTTGAGCTCCGTAGGCAGAGCCTTGCCTGTAGCTAGAGCATCCTTGAGCTGTTGCTTTCGTTCATAGGTTTGCCGTTCTTGGGCTTCTAGGGATTTTGCATATATGTACTGGCGGCGTTCGCGTACTTGGCGGCGAAGCTATTGTGAAAGCCGGGTTGAGGATTCCACTTAATCCAGGAGTCGAGTGTAGAACCCACCATTTGTGAAAAGCGTGAACAACTCTGATTGAGTGACCAAAAAAGTTTCTCTCTCAGGGGCTCTCTCAAACACCAGATTAACTCGGATCAGGATATCTATGTCAACTCGATTCGGCTCTAAATTATGCACAACGAGGGGGAAACAACTTCTAGGTACAAACAATATGTGCGAATTATACAAGGAATGGGGGTGCGTGATAAATACAATAAATAGGTGGTCATACTGAGTGGTGGTTATCGATACATATTTATACAATATCACTTTAAAAGTCCTCGTTCAGGGTGCTATCGAAGAATCCTGTGAGCTGGCGAAGCAACGCACTGAACAAGTACCTACAAAGTCCGATGCGGTAATGTCGGTGATGGTTGTAGATAGTTAATGTTGGCACGAGAGTAGTCGGAGACGCGCTTTTCAAAGAAATTCGTCTTGCCCTGCATCGATATCATATCCATGAAATCGAAGGGATTGGTCGCACGGTAATGTTTTGCGTTGCCGAGGGATACAAGCAAGCGGTCAGCGACAAATTCGATATACTGGCACATGAGCTGTGCGTTCATTCCAATGAGAGCGACTGGCAGAGCATCTGTCCCCAACACATTTCGGATCATAATTCCATACAAAAAGAAGGTCTGAACACACCAGTAAGGAACGATTGTTCTATGTCCACAGCCTCGGTAATAATACGCTGGATGATGTCTGGATGTGGTCGTCGTCTTAGGTGAGAAAAGAGAAGGCAAGCAAAATCTGTATGCATGCCCTCGTCTCGACTTATCAATTCGTTGGAAAAGGTGAGGCCAGGCATTAATCCACGTTTCTTGAGCCAAAAGATTGAGGCGAATGACCCAGAGAAAAATATGCCTTCCACGGCAGCGAATGCAACTAGTCGCTCCGCGAATGATGATCTCTGATCTTCAATCCAGCGCAGTGCCCAAAATGCCTTCTGCCTGACACATGGAATAGATTCAATGGCATCGAGGAGGTGCTGTCGTTGACTTGGTTCTTTGATGTATGTATCGATGAGCATTGAATAGGTCTCAGAATGGACATTTTCCATCATTATTTGGAAGCCGTAGAAACAACGAGCCTCTGCGACCTGGACTTCGCTAGAGAACCGTTCCACCAAGTTTTCGTTTACTATACCGTCGGATGCTGCAAAGAAGGCAAGGATATGAGAGATGAAGAAACGTTCGTCATCATTGAGTCGGAGATTCCAGTCCGTCCAATCCTTGGAGAGGTCGATTTCTTCGGTAGTCCAGAATGAAGCTTGAGCCTTTTTGTACATTTGCCAAATCTACTCAGTTGGTCAAGTCAAGAAGGCGACACTAACAACGTTTACTAGGACATACCTCGCGGTATTGGATCGGAAACAAGACGAACCGTCGTTTAGACTCCTTCAAAATGGGCTCTTCATCTTTTCGACAGTCAGCCTGGCATCGGCTTACAAGACGGCGCAGATACCTTCAGGTAGATCCACTTGTCCAACAAATCGACGGCCGAAATCATTATATTCAGTAAAGCTGGGTGCCCCTTGAACGTCCTTTTGTGAACATAAGATATGTGACTCTCCGGACAACGTCTGGTTGTCAGTATATGTAGTCAATAACAAACCTGAAGGTTTTAGTATGAGTTACTCACTTCATCCATGTCGAGCAGCGTTGAAAGGTCAGGAGACATTGTATACTTAACACAGAGGATGATTATAAAGCGAAAGTAGCCTGCCGTTGCCTAGATAAAAAATGACTAGTCATTCTCCATGATTATTTTAAGGGGCTAAAACTAAAGCTTCCGTGACGAATTTGAATCAGAATAGGTCATTGTCACATCACGTGATTTTGGTGATTAATTAGTGAGCGCGTCGCGGTCACGTTCGTTTGTTGAAATTTGAACCAAACACGTCCATACCTTTCACTTATAAATCTTGTGGTCCTTCTGCTACCTGTCCTTGTCTTCCAACAACCACCATCCCAGCTTCATTCCGCTTACCTATTCTCTCGCCTTTCTCAATGGCCTCAGTATCTTCCATCCGTGCATCTACTCCGGAACCCACCCCAAGCAAGAAGGTACGCCTGGCTTGTCACGCGTCGCGTCGCGTGTTATTGATCAGCCTCTTGCATTAGGCCGCATCAGCTCTTGCTGCCTTCTCACTCGAGTCCCCGACCAAGAACTCGAAAAAAGTCGCGAAGCAATTGTTTGTAGTTGATGACAAACAACGTTCAACTTCTCCTGACACCGTCGGTGATGAGTTAGACGAAACGCCACTTGAGGAAAGCCTTGAAGAGTTGAGGAAGAAGTTTGTAGGCGAGGTTGATCTCCCAGAGAGTGAGTAGCAGCTGTGCTTGTCTTTATGAGTAGGATCTCATGGGACCCCAAGGCGAGGAGCCTCTACTCAAGGAGTCCAGGCGTCGCTTCGTTCTATTCCCTATTCAATACCACGAGGTCAGCTATTCGTGCTCTGTGCTAGTTTTAGATATTAACGGACTATAGATTTGGCAAATGTACAAGAAGGCTGAAGCCTCCTTCTGGACCGCTGAAGAGATGGACCTTTCGAAAGATCTTCATGATTGGACAAACCGGTTGAACGACAATGAACGTCACTTCATCTCTCATGTCCTCGCCTTCTTTGCCGCGTCTGATGGGATTGTCAACGAGAACCTAGTCGAGCGTTTTTCCAATGAAGTTCAAGTAGCTGAGGCTCGTTGCTTCTATGGCTTCCAGATTATGATGGAGAACATTCATTCCGAAACGTATTCTCTCTTGATTGATACATACATCAAGGATGCCGCTGAGCGTGACTACCTCTTCGATGCCATCGAAACTATCCCATGTATCAAGCGAAAGGCCGAGTGGGCTCTTCGGTGGATCACAGACCAGCGTTCCACTTTCGCTGAACGACTTGTGGCCTTCGCAGCAGTGGAGGGTATCTTCTTTTCAGGCTCTTTCGCTTCCATTTTCTGGGTGAAGAAGCGTGGACTCATGCCTGGCCTTACATTCTCCAACGAGTTGATAAGCCGTGATGAGGGGATGCACACCGACTTTGCCTGTCTTCTTTTCAGCCACCTCAGACGCCGCCCGCATCCCGACGTCGTCAGGCGTATCATTACCGAGGCTGTTACGATTGAGCAAGAGTTCCTTACAGGTATGTTCTGACTATGTTGGTCTAATGGATATCACTAAATCCTTGTCAGATGCCCTCCCCGTCTCTCTCATTGGCATGAACTCCAAGCTCATGTGCCAGTACATCGAATTCGTTGCTGATCGTCTACTCGTTGCCCTCGGCAATGATAAGG
This sequence comes from Pleurotus tuber-regium, assembly GCA_014058305.1. Lineage (NCBI taxonomy): Eukaryota > Fungi > Basidiomycota > Agaricomycetes > Agaricales > Pleurotaceae > Pleurotus > Pleurotus tuber-regium. The sequence goes on from JACFYU010000024.1 coordinate 1,864,035, forward strand.
TGTACAACTCGACCAACCCCTTCGACTTCATGGATATGATTTCGCTACAGGGCAAGACAAACTTCTTCGAGAAGCGGGTGTCTGATTATTCGAAAGCAAATATCAACCACACTGGCGCCACTGAGACTGCCCAATCGTCGGCCAAAGTCTTGTAAGTACCCTCTTCAAATAGATAAGACGATGGTCAATGACGATAATTATAGTGCTTTGGATGAGGATTTCTGAAGCTTCCTTTCGTTTTTGGACATCCTGTACCCTGGGTCTTTATCTGCATCGTTTATAGTCCACAATATCCCATCTCCTGTCTCCATATTATTGTACACATTTGTTAGATTAGGTACCACTTATCATGTATTCTGTATATCCATAATATCATTATTCCACGCTTTTGATCAGTGATGACCACCATGAAGGTGTAAAAGACGAGTACAATTCCAATAAGTAAATGTATGTTCCATAAATGAGTTACATCGGGTGAACCAGTTAAATATCAAGTTGAATGCATACATACAACACAATAAATAGATCAACTTAACCCCTAGGAGAAGCAGTACTAGGTACTGAGAAGATACCAGCATAAGAAGGCGAAGAATAATGAGAACCGGAGTGCAATCGCATAGAACCGCTACTCGTCTCCTTCGTCGCATTCCAAGACTTAGGAGGACGAAGGTCCACATGCGCAAGCTGCTGCCGTGCAGCCCTAAACTCAAGCTCTTCCGCAGCATTCTGGGCCAATAAAGCTGCTCTAGCTTCAGCCTGGCGCTGTAGCTCTGCTTCTGACTCATCGGACAAGTAATCCGTAAATCCCCCGTCCGAAGTGACCGTACTGTCCGACATGGAGCCGCTTCCCTCGCTCCCGCTACTGCTGGAAGCGCTGGAGATCACATCATCCCTCTTGGTACTCCGCGGCATTGACGATGGTGGTGAGCGATCCACATGCGAGCCAGGTGGTGATGATCTCATTACGATAGGACTCGCATTAGAAACGGAAGCCCGGCGCTTCAACGAAGCTTCTGAGGTTTCTGGTCGGAGATCGAGAGCTATGGGGTGGGAGGCAGCGGTAGAAGGCGGTGCTGCATTGATATGGGGGCGAGCAGACGTGGCCCGCCGATGAATATTTGGGGAGGTGTCTAGATCAAGATGCTTGCGATTCGGGGAAGAGTGGGCCGAGTGAGAAGTCTCTGCACGCTTCTCCCCTGACTCATTCAGAGTCAAACGACGCTGAAACTGAAGTTGGTCGATGATTGATGTCGAGGGAACGGAGGTCGATATCGCGTTACCGCTCGACGTCCGGGTGAGCGCCGCCATAGATTGCTGAGGACTACCAGTAGGGCGTCCTCTAGAAGGTATGGTCAAGGAAGGGGACTTGGGTCCTGTAGTGGTCTTACTCGACGGGCTAGAACTTGCACTATTCCTCCGATCCAGAGGAGGCATAGCAGCACGGGCATTGGCACTTCGGCCAATGGTAGCGGTCTTTGATGGAGGAGTAGGACTACCTCTAGGAGAGAATCCTTCCAGTGCAGCTTTAACTTCGGATGGTATTGGTACATGGTGTACCTTGCTTACAGCCATCCAGTCTGCGGCCTGAATCATCCGAAACTCATTAGGGCCCGGAGGACGGCAGCAGCCTGGCCATCCTGGGTTATTGTATCCAGCCAATCTCGGAGGTGGATTAGTACGGGCCCACTAACAAAGAAGAGTCGTCAGAATGACCCTTCCAGAAATGAGAATAAGCAGATACCTTGCAGAAGCCACACCCATTGAACGAATCCACTGGACCGATGACGATAGTGAAGCGGGAACCACTGAGCCACAGATAAGACACATACCTTCGGCGTTTTTCAAGAATACCACATCAGCTCGAGGGTGGTTTGTCCTATTCCTGCAGATTTCACGTACGTGAGGGCACCTGTGAAGCCGTGCCGAAGATGAGGTCTATAAGGGAGAGTGGTGTTGAATTAATCAACGGACCTGGTGTTTGGAAACACCTTGCACATAGGACAGACGTTGACTGCCTGATCGATGGAGCCATAGGCATAGCACATCTCCGTTAGCTCAGATCAAGGAGACCAGGAAGACCCTGGGTTATATATGGCGGTGAGCGAAAGCACTCAAAAGGGGGTGTAGGCGTATTTGTACTGGCAAGAACTTGGACACAGATGGCATGAACCGGCATGTGGTTCCCTGTATGCAGCTGCTGATCGGTGGGTTTAGGCGTGGCATGCGATTTCAAGGTCGACGGTGAGCTGGAGGGACGTTGATGGCGGTGGATGGCAGACAAGAATCACTGATTGCTTTTATGCTCAACAACTTGCACAACGACGGCCACGAGTACACTACTTTGGCCTCCTCATGTTCGACTTTAACAACACGTTTCAAATCCCATATCCAGCTATCTCAGTTCTGATGGTATCGGAGTTTCTACTGCTATGACTTAGCAATATCAACAATTATCTAAGTTACATGCTGTGTACTGCTCTCCAAAGCTCCCAAGCCCGCTCAAGCGCACGTTATCCCCGATTCACGAACCATACTTATAAGTCGCGGCCCGTCGAGGTGAATCCAAGCTTTCGTCATCCCCACACCCTTCGTTACAAATGGGCAAGTCGCAAAGTAAACTTTCTCCAGAACAGCTGGCCGATCTCCAGAAGAATACCTATTGTACGTTCATCATATTCATGTGCATCAATCATATATTGAACTACTCCAAAGTTGACAAGAAGGAGCTACAACAATGGTCATTCGATTGCATCTAATCTGATCACCCTCCCCTCACCTTCATGCTAGGTATAAGGGCTTCCGTAAAGACTGTCCTTCAGGTCAGCTAGACAAGACCGAGTTCAGCCGGATATACAAGCAGTTCTTCCCGTTCGGCGACCCCGCCGAGTTCGCCGACTATGTGTTCAATGTCTTCGATGAGAACAAGAATGGCACGATCGATTTCAAGGAGTTCATCTGCGCGCTAAGCGTGACCAGTCGCGGGCGATTAGATGAGAAACTCAAATGTGCGATTTAGTTCACTGATTCGAGCTACCGCTCAACGATGATAATCAGGGGCATTTCAACTGTACGATATTGACAAGGACGGGACCATCACCTATGATGAAATGCTGCAAATAGTTCAGGCCATATACAAGATGACTGGAGAAATGGTAAAACTACCAGCGGACGAGGATACACCAGAAAAGGTGTCGATTATAACACACACTTTCTTTCATCGGCACTAATGCGTCCGCTTAGCGAGTGGACAAGATCTTCCGAAATATGGATCGTGACAAAGACGCCAAACTGACATACGAAGAATTCGTCGAGGGTAGCAAACAAGATCCCACTATAGTTCAGGTATGCTCCCCCGTTCGCCTACCCACCCAATGCCCTCATTCTCCTCGAACAGGCGCTCTCATTGTATGATGGCCTTGTATAGTCATACCGTATGACTTCGAATGCTGTAGAGTTTCCTTATTTATACCACTACTCCTCATGGGCGCTTGGATCTTATGATATATAGGGCGTTAGATCGTTAGATCACACGCAATACCTTGACATGTAAAAGTAGTACTACTGTTCCTTAGCTTAGGATATTGACTGGAGAGAATTGCTGTTGATGTTTTCCACAGCGATTCATAAGCTCCCATATATCGCCGGTTTGGACTATTATATGTATGTATTGCAGTGTATTGATAATAAATATGATACGCCTGCGTCAGATGTAACGTCCCACCGCCCAATTTGAATGGGTATTATTTTGGAGGAAGTTTGCCATATCTACGAAGGACCCTCTCTTCGACGTCCGTCCCTATCCATGAGTAAAGCCCCTCCGCTAACTCCAAGTTATCTCGCTCTGATTTGAACAGCTTGTTGTAATCCTGGGCGGGACCCACAGCAGGTGCAGCCGTGTTAAACGGCGTGGCCATCATATCACGAGATGAGTCGGCTGCTACGTTCAATATCAGCGCGCGCGAAAGCATGATGCCGGAGACTGCGAAGCTCACAGTTATCACCACCCAAAATTAGGCGATACAAGCCATTAAGCCCAAAGAAGTTGAGGAAGTACCAGGAAAGGGATGATACCCAGCGCACGTCCATATCAGGTGTTTCAATTCCTCGTTGCAGCATGGATTTGAAGCCCAGGGTGAGAGGAAAGGGTAGCTTGACTAAAAGGAGCGCATGTCAGCCTGATACTCTCCTTTGCTGAGAAAGTCATGGATATGGGAGGTGACACATACTGAGCACGAAACCCTGGAAGAAGAAATTTATCCACCCCATAATAATCATTTGTGGAACCATCATCACCATCTGCGTCTTCATACCAGCCATCATGCCGTCCATAGCAGCTGGGTCTGTCATTGGGTTGAGGGGCGCGGCAGGCGCGTCTCCTGGCTTAGGTGGCCCGTCTTTAAGGTATGTACCTGACTCGAACGCTTCGGAGAGATGTCGCGAGATAGATGTATAGTATGATGGTGGGAGAAGGGAGTTGGCCGACGTCGCTCGCAGGATTTGGGACCTCGTCAGTGCTCGTCTGGAAGACCATACACCAGGTTAAGCACAGTCGGAAAAATCAGTAAAGGGATACGGCACTGTTCTCGCAAGGCTGCTCTATCCAGCTTCTTTGGCTGTGACTGAAGAAGTACGACGACATAATGCCGGAGGATGCCAACCAATATCTAATTGCAAGATGTATAGAATTGCAGCGAAAGAAAGCCAATCTGACGCGTACTCACCATGACAAGAGTAATCGGGAAGAGGACCCAGTCTCTGATCTGGGGGTCCAAGTAAAGCAATGCACTGAAATGACATCTTTGGCTTGAGCAATGTATGGATTGCCGATGCGTGAATATGCGACGTACTCTGAGGTGGTCATGGTGGTTATGCAAAGCTGATTGCCCAAAATGGTAATTTACCGCGACACTGGCAGCGTCTCCGCAGCGAGCTGGAAACGTTCAAGCCAGAATCTTCTACTCCGGCCACGACACTCGGTTTATAGTTTTGAAATTTATCATATAACTCGGTCATAATGAACAACTCGCCGACAACTCTCTTCGACTCTTACGAGCAAGATTTTCAACAGTTTATAGAAACTATTAGACCAAAGCTTGAAGGAGATGGGTCAGAAGAATCGGGAGGTAAACAATCTCTTTTGCAGTAGGGCTTGCATAGAACTGAAGTGGCTGGCTCAGAACAACGCAAGGCGACGTTGAGGAGAGTTGAGATGGAACTGGACGAAGCGGACGAAATGGCGAGTGATTCGACATGTATCTCCATACCACTCACTCAGTCCAAGTTCCTATAGGTGTCTCAGATGGAGATTGAGATTCAGGGCATACCACAGTCTGTCCGTCCCCAATACCAGACCCGTTTGCGTACCGCCAAAGCAGACCTTTCGCGGTACAAGAAACTATTCAAAGACTCTCAAGCTCAGGTCGCCCGCTCAGACCTCTTCTCCTCAAAAGCCTCAGCTGGTATTTCCACCTCTGATGATCCCTACTCGGACCACAGTGACCGTGCACGATTATTGGCTGGTACGTCCCTTCTCGAAAGCGGCTCCAAGCGACTACAAGAGTCCCATCGCATTGCGCTGGAAACGGAGGACCAAGGCGCAGAGATACTTATGAATTTGAGGACGCAGCGAGAGCAGATTGAGAATTCACGGAATACAGTATGTATCTACCTTTCCTTCCATAATTAATAAAGACCTAAGGGACAACTCGTAGCTCCAAATGGCTGACAATGCCATTGACCGCGCTTCGGGTACATTGAAGAAGATGATAAGACGGTAAGCACCTAACGCGTCCCCCCATTCTGGTATTTAATCCAAATCTGATAGTTTTATCTGATATTTCAATAGGATGTACCAGCAACGATTCGTCACAGGCGCAATCATCTTCGTCCTCCTCTTACTTATTGGTATCATCCTTTGGGAGAAGTTCAGCTGAACACATTCTATTATTTGGTAGTTGGTGAACCTGGGGGATTGGTCAATAGATTGGCAGTTATCCTTCCTATTGACTGGACTTATCCGCATTCGCGGCTAATATAGATTTTATAGGTTGTATTTTATGAGGATTAAGTATTTGGATCTATTCTGCTATGATACATACAAGAATCGGTCAATCTTTGCCCCACGACAAACCAGAATCGGTAGGTAAAGCGTAGCCCAATAAGAGAAGACTGTCTATCGGAAAGATGAAAGGGAACACGCAGCACTACTGTCAACGAAGTAGATCAAAAAAGGTAAGGAAATGGGATGACAATGGCATATTATACGCCACGAGAATAGCCGTCGTATCCTCGTCCAGTACTCTGCCCATAGTGATGCCGCGATTGACCTTGCGACGTCATCTGTGAATAGTAGGCATCATGTTGCTGTGATTCATACGGGTATTGAGCGCTAGGATTCGGGCTAGGATAGTCATACGCTAGTCCATCTGAACCCTGAGGCGTTCTCTTGTGTGATGAATCGTTGGCTGGCGTAGATCGTCCGTATGCATCTGCCGGATCATAACCTGCATGATTCCGCTGATATGCTATTGGCGCTGCTGCTGCTGAGAGGTGCGCAGTGCTGTCATTGTCATCATAAATATAAGGCGAGCTATCTTGAGCAAGAGTAGCTTGGGACGGGTTATATTGACCGTATGTGCCGCCGTATTGCTGATTGTACTGATTGTAGGCGGGCATAGGTGGATACTCATTCGCTTTATCGGCGTGATAGTAATAGTCGCTTTGGGTATAGGTACTGGCAGGGGGCACTTTGGTATTCATGGACGACGCGTCATCGAAATCATCGTCAACGGAGAGGTTCGGGAGTGTTGGCTGGGGAAGGGGTTTGGCAACTAGTTCTCCCTTCTTGTTCTTGAGATGGGAGAAGTCACCCATAGCTTCCCTTTGGGCCAATTTCGAAGCTTCTTTCAGACGTTGTTGATTTCGACGTTTGATGATTGCATCGATTCGCTAACACGACAGGAAACAATTGAGATACGGGCAGGTAGTAATCCTGGCTCTACTCACCTTGTCAACCTTGTGACAGCAGTATTCCTGATCACGAGCGTTTATATGAATAAAATTGGAATTTACCAGACCACTGAACATGCTTACCTTTAGATTTCCTCGAATATGCATGAGGAGTGGCACATAGCATATCCCGGCCACGATCAAAAGCAAAAGGGAGCCAGCGAATACTGTGACAGTGAAGAAAGTTGAGACCGTCAAAGCAGACGTAGAGAGACTGTTTCCGTCGAAGTACTTGGATACATCCCACCAGTCCCGATCGTCATCCTTCCTTGAGAGGAATATAGCATATAAAGTAAGCGCGTTGATCGACTGACGAGGACCATCTGCCAAAAGCAATCTCTTCCAGCCTGATAGCATAATGTGAATGAGGCATGACTCCGAGAGTGAGGCAACATACTCTTGAATGTGAAGAACACGAAGAAGGCAAAGTCGTCGCTAAGCTTCGTGGAGTTGCTGATGTGGTCGAAAAAGCAAAAATGATCGTAAGATCCTATTGAAATGATGTAAGTATCGAGAGGTCCACAACGAAGGCGTGCGGTCCAGACTCACGAAGAGAGTAATAGTTGTTGGCGAGAACGTTGGTAAATGCAAAGGAGATATCGCGACTTTGAATGATCTTCTTTGCCTTCCGTGACTCATATGCTAGCTGCGCAGAACATCAGAAAGGGACAGAGACAGTGGTGGAAGAGGGCGTACTAGCAAAAATGAAAAGATGATGCACCCCAAGAATAGGTATTTCGTAACATCGAATTTGATGGGCACGCATCCGTCAATTTGTGCGCACTTGTCAAAAATTTCCTTTGTCCAAGGCGTGGTCGTTAACATAGTAATTGCAGTCGAGATATCGGAAATGTAGACAAGGAACGACTTGAGGACGATGATATATAGCCATAGGTATCTGAAGTGGGTGATCAGACCAGAGCACAAAGGACGGTGGCCAGAGATCTTGCCAGAGCGATACGTACTTCGAGCGCATCATGAATCCGTTGTCAGTAAATTCCCGAGTGTCAACGAAGTCGAACTATTGCAAAACATCCTGATCAGCCAAAACGACAATGATACCACGGAACTTGCTTGCCTTGTGGTCTGGAACTTCTTCTCTCTTCCACTTGGGACCACTACAACACGACATGATTTCGGATCGACTTACGAGAAATGACTATTGAATGGGGGAATGATTGTCTTGTGTCGCTGGCAGTGAACGGCGTGACAGAGAAGTGGTCAGACTTGGCGAGTGGACCAGGACCAGCCGGGCAGCATGCAAAATGAGGGAATGACTGTGCTGGTGAGCGAAAACGAGAGGTAGTTGCAGCGAGCGAGTGCGTCTGACACCGTCGATGGTGATGGTAAGGCGGTTCACAACCTGAGACAGCTTGACCTTTGGTCCCAAACAATTGTGTTCGGCAGTTCCCGAACAGGACCTGAGAGTAACAATGACGACCTTGCAGAAAATAAAGGTGAGTGTATCCAGAGCCTGATCATCATTGTCATTGAACAATGAAATACATAGGAAATCGAAGATGAAATGGTAAGTGTTTCTACCGTTAGCCTCAGGCTGTACTAATCCTTGGATCCCCTTAGGCTAAAAGTAATCTCTTGGCAGTTCAGCTACATGTCCATGCACTGAATTTCGTCTAGCCCAAAAGAATAAAGCCACGAGCTTTCATCTTGGTCAACTCAAAGCAAAACTCGCTAAATTACGGCGTGAACTTATCAGCCCGTCTGGGGGTGGTGGGGGTGGTGGTGGTGGAGGCATTGGCTTCGACGTTGCTCGAACTGGGATAGCATCTGTCGGTTTCGTCGGATTCCCCTCTGTCGGAAAGGTAGGCGGTTCTTCGTAATGCGTGGTTGAGTGCTGATTGCAACGTCTTCAGTCCACCTTGATGTCCAAATTGACAGGAACCCACTCTGAAGTCTCCGAGATTGATTTCACTACGCTCACAACTGTTCCTGGAACCCTCAAAGTACATGGAGCACCAATACAAATTCTAGATCTGCGTGAGTGATCTCCATGTCAGCTTCTGCTCGCCATCGAGCTAGATTAGGCATCAGCTGGTATTATCGAGGGTGCTGCTGAAGGTCGTGGTCGTGGAAAGCAAGGTGCGTCTTGAAGCTGGCTGACTTGTGTTCTGTGCTGACTACTGTAAAATATGGCATAGTCATCGCTGGTGAGGCTATAAAGTATCATCCTCGATTCCGAGCCTTAACATCGAATTTAGTGGCACGAACATGTAACCTCATTTTCATCGTACTCGACGTGCTTAAGCCACTGGGCGACAAAAAGATCATCGAGACAGAACTTGAAGGTTTCGGGATTAGGCTCAACAAACGTCCTCCTGCAATCACCGTTCGCAGAAAAGACAAGGGTGGTATCGCGATAACTAATACTGTGCCTCTCACGAACATAGACCACGATGAAATCAAAGCTATATTGAGCGAGTATAGAATCAGCAATGCTGACGTGGCTATTCGGGAACCAAATGCGACTGCAGATGACTTAGTAGACGTTATTGAAGGAAATCGGTTAGTACTCATGATTTTTGTAGAATATAATAGACTTATCATCCCGCAGGGTATACATCCCAGCGCTTTATGTAACTATCATTTCGCTATCATCGAGTACGGACACCACTGACTACTCGCACAGATTCTTAACAAGGTAACTACAAATCGACCCATTCCCTCAAGAGCAAAATTGACACCAGCAAGATCGATGCTATATCCATAGAAGAACTCGACCTGTTGTTAGTCCTACTTAATATATAAGTATACACGCCCATGATGATCACCACGGGCACTCCTAGGTACAAGATCCCACACAGCGTCCCTATTTCGTCACGGGAATGGATGAACGTAGATGAACTGATAGAGAAGATGTGGGAGACTCTTGATTTGGTCCGCGTTTACACCAAGCCCCGTGGTCTCCCGCCCGATTATAATGCGCCTGTCGTCCTTCGCCGAGGGAAGTGCTCTGTTGAGGACTTCTGTAATGCAATACATAAGGAGATCGCGAAGCAGATGAAGTAGTGAGTGGTTTCCCTCGCTAGACTCCGCGCGGCCGACTGTTTACGAATACTTGTTTAGTGCTATTGTGTGGGGTGCCAGTGCAAAGCATGCGCGAGGTCAAAAGGTCGGACTGGAACACGTTCTGGAAGATGAAGACGGTAAGCGGTGCTTCGTATGTTTCCTCGTCAATTACTTAGCCTGTCTTCCGTGTGCAGTGGTACACATCGCCAAGAAGTGATTAGAGAAGGCTATGGTACCAAAAAAGTTTTTGTATGTACATCATCTGTCTCAGCAATCAATATTATGAACATAAATAGATTCTCAATCACGAGGTCTACATCTACTGGATTCTACTCATCTGTCCTTGGTAAGTCGTCTCGCTTTTGATGTATATGAATGTTAGCCGGCAAAAACTCCATACCAAGCCCACGGCACAATACACGCTAGTGAGCATCAGCGGTAGGAACTCCATCTGCGACAACCCTGCATCGTTCGCGCTTGAGTCTAGCTCTGGGCACTCATCTATGCTCTGAGAAGCTGTACAAGCCGAGGACGCGGATCGCCTTTGGGCGACGAGGGGGAAAACTGAGACGAAAGCGAGGAGAAGAGGAAACCCTGCAAGATAGACCTTTTCCAGAGAATCGATCACCACATAGGATAATGATTTTGGAAATCTGTGCAAACAAGTGATAAACATTTTTTCACGGAAATAAGTTGGGATCTCACTCATAGACCTGGTGGCTGAGAGATTTGTATACAAAGGTAAGCCAGAGAACTGAGTATATAACTTTTACCACTGATTCTAGATGGTTGCGAACGCACGCTGAGTGAGCAAAAGTGAGCAAGAGTGAGTAGCGTCGCATTTACCTGCTGGGGTGAAAATCAATGGGAATAGGGAAAAGATCCCTGCGACGCTAGCAAGGACGAAAGTCCGGAAATATGCCTGTCTTTCAGCTGCTAGGAGGCTATTACCATCAAGGTTCAGCCAGTCTGAGAAGCCAAGGGAATAATCCGTGGTATCACGCACCTTAGCGGGACTAGAACAAGTAGGACCGCCTTTTCATGGACATGCCACCCAAACAAGAATGATGCATACCCACACAGCGTCAAAGCTGTCAAGAACGACTTGTATGTGGGAGTCATCCACAATTTAATCAAGATAACCTGATAGCGTCGTTATCCTATAGACCGTCTGACATTTCCAACCATGAGGAGACCTACTGCTTGGAAGCCAATAGTAATTGCAAATGTATGCATTGGTTGGATATTCGGTATAACAGCAAAGACAGTATCGCCAACTAGACCCCTGGAGGTCGAGGATATCCCAGCGATATTCACTGGAAGATTAGCACCGGTTCGGGTAATATCTGAGCGGAGACGATGCGGGTTAGCTTGTTGACGAGTACTCAGTAACGAAACGTACATCGGAGAATCACTCGGTCAACGGCCGTGACGAGCGCCCAAACATTCGGAGCCCAGTAAGCATGGTTCAGCCCGCGGGTGAACGGGAAGAGTCTGGAGAGAAGCTGCGGAATCTGGCCTAGGAGAATGAATGGGCCAAGAGAAAGAAGGAAGATGGCAATGACGGCATTCGCTAACGCGAGAAAGTTTTTGATTTGAGGTTGGCCTGAGGGTGACATACAGAACGAGCGCAAAAGATAGACGAAGTACGCAGGCTAGCACCAAGTCAAAATCGCATCATTGTAATGATTGACAATGCTCACTGCGAGATACATGTAAATGTGTTTGAAATTCAGGAGCACAGCAAACAAGATCCCACTTGCTAGTTTCTTTCCCTGAATGCCCTGTGTCAGAGATAAAATGGTGATCACAGATGAAGCCTACGTCTCGCGCCATAAGTATGGACCAGAGAAGAATTCCAAACATGAAACCATTATACTGAAAGTGTATGTGGTCGACAATTAGGAAGCCAGGATGGAGGAACAACGACGCTGAGATTATACGCTGGGATGGGGGGTCAACGGCGCGTTGAGTGAACCTGTAGAGTTATGAAGTTTATTACTGGCGAGAAAGTATGAAACACACTTTACAAGGACGGCTCCAAGGACCAGCTCTGTGAGGATGACGGTAGTTCGTTGATATGCAATGACCGACCAAGAATCATAGTTCAAATTTTTGATATCGACAATTCTAGGGTCAATCAAGGAAGCTGGTTTTGAGAGTATTTTCTCAAAGTAGGCGAAGAATGGGGGGTAATCCAGGGCTAATTAGACAGATTCTATTGAGCAAGTTGTATTTTCGCAGAGGGTGATACACACTCCATTCAGAAGTTACCTGTCCATGTATTGGTATTTAATACTTCATACCGTTGAGATTACTTACATCGTAATACCATTGCGATATAGGAAGCGAATGAGTAATAGCTAGCCAATTTCTATGCACCTCAAAATCCGTCGACCGGCTGATAAACTCTTCAGTACAAAGTACTGGCAAACAATGGACACTCACTATGAAGGGAATAACAGGAGCTTCAAGCACGTTGAGGCAAATAAAATATGCCATTCAGAACTGCTCATATTCCACCAGTCTGACTGTTGAGAGGGTGTTTGTTCTGGCGTGATACGATCCTCCTCTTTATCTGCATCTAATGATGGCGTCGAGGTAGGTTTTACGGTAGAGAGCGAAGTCCTCTCTTCCATCCTGTACGAAAGTATTGAGGCTGTGATGATGTTACACCATCCACGTTTGCAGCAGTTGTGTAGGGCGCTAGTTGAACGTGAATGACATCAGACGCCGATACTGTATGCAAGTTTCGTACCACCGCCGCCCCAGAATGAGCGAACAGAAAGCAGCAGCTTCTGTGAATCAACAAGTAACTGCTAGGTGCGTACCGTGTAGAGGTGTACTCATGATACTGACCTTTTCATCCTTCCCAGTGGAAACACACTTTTAAAACTCGTCATTTTCAGCATTGCTCTGGGAGTGCTGCCAATTACGTCCTACTTTGGCTCGTTGCATTACATCTGGGCAGGTGCGCGTGGCTCATTATGTATCCTGAATGGATCCAATTGCTCATAATCTCTCATAGGAAACGCAACTTATGCGGCTATTACCGCTGTCCTGGCCGCCAACGTCGTCCTCATTGCCTACATTATCATGTCTATTTTGGAAGATCAGCAGACGACAGCCCCTTTGACAGGCTCTGGAACAAGTGTACGTCTGGATAAGGAAACCAGAAAAGAACGTTAGGGATGTATTATTCCCCTACCGAAAATTCTCAAGGGACCAGTTACTGGGTTCGTTTCATCATAATTTCGCTCACCTGGGGCGCGAGGAAAAGGCGTGACGTTTATTCGTTCAAACCTTTCTCACATGAAAGCAGCTGTTAACCCTTGTGATCGTTGTAATGATACAACACGGCGAGTGATACATCAGATACGCTACTGCAAGTGCTGTATCATCATTGCTTCCTCAGGAGTCAGAAGTGTATCTATCCAGATCAGCATTGGTGTAAGGTTTTATTAGTTTTTTTTTACATATTATCCTCTTGAATGCGCGATCCCAGTCAATAAATATACTACGAGAAAAAGAACGTTATAAGTTAACATTGGAATGGAATGATGGCGGAAATGAGGAAAGGACGTGGACGGAAGTTGCGAAATCTATGCACTCTTCCTGAGTTCCGCGGAAAAGCCATACAGTCAGGGGAAAGAAGGAGGGGCACGTAGGTTATACATGGCCGTGAACCAGCACTAAGTTAGTCGTCAGACGCCAGTCTAGACGGCATAACCCCAACGAATATTTGCGCGGGGGTGAGAAGGGAGCGGTGGTGTTCGTCCCTTAGATTGCTACCAAACAGACATAATTAGCTTACGTTGGCTCTAGCTAACTTTGTTAACCTACTAGGTACGACGGTTGGATATTGTTGCGACTAGTAAGTGGTGCAGAGAGCGGCAGAGCCATCTGAGGTTCCCTAGAAAAGCCCTTATCAAGGGTACGTGAATCACTATAAGTGGCCTTATGCAACGCAGGGTGCTTGGCATCCTTGATATGAATGTGTGAGGCTGATTGCGCTAGACGCAAAGGCCGGATAGGCGGTAGTTGGCCATGAGAATATGACAAGCCAGAGACCGAAGGTGCAGGCGAGGAAACCATTTCCGGCGATGAATGGCCTATCCTAGTAGTTGTTGGTTTCTTCTTGAGAATGGAGACCGGTGGGCCCACATCTCGGGTAGTATTGGATCTGTTAGGTGATTGGCAAAACCTAGGGGTGGTTGGTGTCGCGACAGGAGTTGTATCGGGTGTACTCAATGCTGGAGATGGCGGGAGGGCAGCAATACTCGGTGTTGGTAGTAAGACGAGGGGCTTTGGTGCAGCCTTGCCTCTACGAATGTTAAGAGGAGGGGGGCTAGGAAAGAGTGATAATGTCTCTGCTGTCGTTGGTGCATATTTGGTACTCGTCTTCATAGTCGACACCTGACCACGATTGCCTGGGGGTTTGCCAAACGTGGGTAGGCTTGACGTGGAATTAGAATAAGGAAGGTAAAACCCGCGAGGCGAGTGAGATGGATCGGTAGGGGAGTCACCTTGAGGCGAGGTATGTGGTCGCTGGGCTCGTCGTTTTGTCGTCGTCGCCACATCGTTGTGATGCTTTGAGAAGCACCGTCGGTGCAATCTGCTATCGTTTGGTGGTTCATCCATACTTGAATACATGTCTAAGAAATCAAATTCCTCTTCCAATTCTGCTAAGAACCCTTTCCAGACCCCATCAAGTTCCATATCGGATCGATTGCTTCGAGGGCCCGTTCTGCAAGCAGCCTTCTTTGGAGTTTGAAAAACTAATGGTGCAGAAAATGGTGGCCGAGGCGTTACATCGAAATCCTCTTCCTCCTCATCGTTGGGAGTACTAGTTTCAGAAGAAAGGTCAAGTGGGGGTGGCCGACGAGGTCGCCGAGGTTTTGGTGGTATGGGAGGTGCCTCGTCAGTGGATCTAAAATTCTGAGAGCACCGCTAGTCAAAATGGGCACCTCGAAATTCCAAGTCGACGACTGCTTACAGTTACTATGGTGTCCGCAGAGTGTGTCCTTTGTCGTAGGAAGCCAGGGACAGGCATGATTTGGCCAAGTCGACCATCTCCATATATATCACTCCTGGTATCTGCCTGTTTTCGTGAAGTTGACTGAGGAAAGTGTATACCCTGGTCTGAAGGAAAATATTGCATGGGCAATATCGATGTTACGCTGGATGTACTAGGTCGGGGGGATGATGGAGAAGATGTGATTGACGTGCTAGGCGAAGAAGAGGAAGGTGATGAGGACTTGCTGTCTTTCTTACGCCAACCACCACGCAAGAAAGCGACAGGCTTCATGATGACGATGATCGGGGCAACGACTACACGATCGTCGACGAGCGCGTGCAGGGCTGACTCGTGGAATGTAGGGGATTTGTTATTATATAGCAGAGTATGCAATATGCTCATACTTTGCCGATGAGAAGTTCTACATTCCGAAGTGGATCATTCCGGCCCTGTGTCAAGGGAGAAGCTGACTGGGGTGAAAGATCATTACGAAAGTATGGAACAGGTTCCATGCAGATTGGCAGAGAAGTTGTGTAGACAGTTGGATGTCGGGAAGTGAATGATGAGCATCACCGAGTTTCCACCTCCTAATCTCCTGTGAAACCCTTTAGCGGCCAGTACATCCGCTCAGAAGAAAGCTCACTGATGTAAAGTTACTTAATCGTTTCCTCTCAATCTCCAACTTGGGCTTGGCCGTTTCGTAGCCTCATGTCCCGCTTAGGACTGAAATCTCGGGGAGGTTTGCGCCAGAGGCGGAATGATAATGTATGTTCGGGAACCACACGCCAAGGAACGCAACATAAACCAGAGTCAGTCAACCAATTGATTGAGGACCGTATCTCCGTGCTTGTCGATCAAGCTGGCAGGGACGCAGTGAGCAACATAAGGCAACTGTTTCCCATTGGTCAATTACATCGTCTCCGAACAGATCAATCCGCCCTGGTCAGCCGTCAACTTGGTGTACTGGCCGGCTAGGTGCTTGTGAAACCATCAAGGTTAACCATGCGTTGGCTACTTAATCGTCAAATAAACATAGGTCTTTGTTCTGGAATGGTCTATTTCGCCCAGATAATTCATCGTCGGCGCCGACAGATATATTCTTGAATTCAGGAGTCAGGACCAATCAACATGAAATGCGTCGTGTAAAATGGGCTCTAGCGTCAGCTCACCGGCCCATAGGTATTCCTTATGCAAGTTTTTAATACGCAGACGGACCCAACCTCACCGTGCACCGACAATGCTTGCTACAGCTGCACTACTCTTTGGTCGACTCTTGAATGCGGTGATACTGGTTTGCTCTATGTTGTCCAGATTCAGGACCAATCACTCTTCTTTGAACATGGCCTAGGCACTGAGCCTTGTGCACTCTACCTCGAGTTGCTGAATACGACACAGTCGAACTGTATTGCATAATGCTAATTGGAGGTCTGATCCGTTGAAATGACTATAGATACTCACTATTGACTCCATTTATCCACCACTGCCTATCTTTGCCCCCCTGATACTCATCGTCTTGGCTCGTCCCGCTGGAAGATAACATTAATTGTGCCTAGGTCAAGACTTCTACGTTCCATAGGATTTTCTCCGAAGGCTAAGGTATGCCGCCGCTTCCTGTATTCGAACAGAGATCATTTCATGTTATGCCCAAGTTCTCCTTCCTCGTCAATTCATCTAGCGATTGGTTCCTTACTGCGGAGAATGTTTTCTCAATCACTCAGCCTAGCTCCGCTTCGTGTTGGAAGGGGCGAGTTCCACCTTTCGGTTATCGGAGCCCTACGATTCGGGGCGCTGCCGGAATGCTTCATTCATACGTCTTCTGAATTTCCTGGCTCACTTGTAGTTCTATCTCAGGCGGTGGGGCGTAAAGATGGATTAGTCTTGCTCATCTCACTGATATTGCGTAGGAGGCTAATACCAGCGTTGCTCTCGGCGGTGTGCCACGAGCCGTCCGATTTATCATGTCGCTCGCTTGGGATGAGCTCATCAACAACCTGGTCACTGAGATTGGCGATTGCAAAATCGCCCCAGTCAAGCTAGCTTGCTTTGTGCCTGCCCGCTTAGGTATGTGTCACCCATTCGCACCACCGCTGCCTTTTAACCTTGCTACATACAAGTTTTACATATAAGACGAGGCTTGCGGGTCCTCCCGGCCTCTCAATTCCGCCGACCATTGGCGCTATGGGCGCCGTGAGCTCTGTGAGAAGAGGGGTTGATTCTCCACACATCTAAGCTGACATGGGACTCGCTATTCAGGTGCCAGGTCTGCGGAAAATGGGGTCTGTTACAAACCATCAGATGCTGCTGAAGGAGAAGTTTTCCCAAAGACCACTCTATCAACTGGCGACTCTTCCCGCCGATAATCGTTTGATCTACATGGTGTTGAAGCTTTCTAATATTCATTTCAAAGCGTGTTCGCACCGCTGTCAGCCTAGACGCTGACATGAAGATTATACATACCATCGTAACGAACGGTGTTATAGCTGAATTATCGTTACGTGGGTCAACATATATATTCTCGGCATGTAGCTATTCCCAACCAGCGCCACTATCCCCCTACATTACATTCCCAGGCGCTCCCAGTGGCACTCAAAGAAACTGACAACATAATGACGAGAATATCATACCACCTTTTAGAGCCAACAATCAGAATTCATCACGTATGTCAATCTACTTATTTGTGCTGACCCGTCTGTATGATCATCATTGCCTTGGATTTCCCATGGTTATGCGATCACGATAGGACGCGGCTTGAGTACAGAACCCTACACAGCAAGACATTCATCTAATATTGCTGAGGTTTGCCTTGAGTTGATGAAGGCGAACTGGAGAGTGTTTTTCACGGCGGCGTTGTACTTTATATGTAGCTTGATTATTGCCCCAGCATGGCATGAGACGGTGCTTCATCCGATTCCCCTTGTGTTCACGATATGTATGGGGCGATAGAGGACTTAGGTTTTTCTAAAACCGAATGTAAAGATTATGTGAACACGATCCCATAGTCCTTGGCGCGATCGCACGCATCCAGACTGACGAAGATCTAGGAAGTATGCTTGCTTATGGCCCCTGTCGTGCCCCCTATCCTCAACTTCTGGGCAACTTCGAACGATCGCAGTTGCACAGGTTGAGTTTGTGGCCAATAGCCTTAGCAAGTACTACGGAATGGTGACAAGTTTAGTTAGTGCTTACAGCTGATTCGGACTTTCTTGAGACTGAACTCAATTTTGTTTTCCACTTGCACCCACAAAAATTCTTTTTTGGAACATTTGTCAGCTACCCCGTAGAAAACCGTGTACTGTCGTATCAGTGCCAACATAAATGTATGTGTGTTACTCTAGGATCATGCTTCGAGTCATTAGCCATGAGTATTGTGCCAACGATGGCGATACTGACCAGAAATACTGTCAAATACATCTTATGAGACTATGCTCTCAGTGATACCAAAAAAAAGGAAATTTTTGTGGTTGCAAGTGCAAAATGAAATAAAGTTTAGTCTCAACTTGAAGAAAGTCCGAATCAGCTGGGAGTGAAGGTCAGCGCGACGTAGTGGTCAAGCGCTCGTTATTGGCAGATAGCTAAATTTGGGAGTAATGATAATCCTGAGGCTAACCACCACCAGTTCAATCAGTATTGCTATTCATGAACTTAGCCCGTCACTCCATCACCTCAACCAATCCTGTGAACATCATCGACGCGCGGTTTGACGCAGAATACCAGATTTTCACCGCCTCCACGCCGGAAGGGTTCGCCGTATACCGTACATGGCCCCTCGATCTTGTTCGCAAGCGTGGTATGTAACAAGGACCTTACTCTCATCCAAGAATATGATTCAGCCATATTAGAGCTATCTGGTGGGACACTAGCCTTTGTAACCCCATGTCATACATCGTCTCTTCTCTTCTTGGTGGGTGGTGGGCGCAGTCCGCTCTACCCTCCCAACAAGGTAATTCTATGGGACGATGCCATCGGTAGCGAAGTGGCCGAACTGGAGTTTCGTGAGAGAGTGCGTGGTATAGCGTGCAGAAGAGGCTGGCTTGCTGTCTCTCTGCGGCGGAGAGTAGTAGTCTTTCAAGTGGCTGAACAAGTGACTCGGTACGGAGAGTGGGATACATGCGACAACCCCAGAGGTGTGTGTTACGGGAAATTCATTGGTTAAATATGGCATCATAATATGCGTAGGGATACTTGCAATTGCGACGGGCACTTTTGCTACCTTGCTCGCCATAGCTGGACGACAGATGGGTCATGTTCAACTGATACACCTACCACCATGTCCACCTCCAGCGCCGAAAGGTCCGCCACCGTCTTCCCCACCTCTGAAACCGCCGCCACGTCCCGCAAAACACCCAATAGATATGATAGCCGCACATACCAGCGCCCTTACAACGTTGACTGTGCCACCATCTGGGAGACTGCTGGCAACTACATCATCTAGAGGGACACTAATTCGTATATGGGATCCACATTCAGGAAAGTTATTGCGCGAACTCCGTCGAGGTACGAATAAGGCTAATATATACGGAATCGCTTTCCGACCTGATGAACGCGAGATTTGCGCGTGGAGCGATAATGGGACAGTACATGTTTTCGCTGTCATCGGCTCCGAATCTTCGTAAGTATTCAACCAGTAAACCTGATTCCGTGCTCTTACACCCCTATAAATGTATTCAAGAAATCGACAATCGCCCTTTTCTCTATTAACTACTTACAATATACCTCATCCCAAGTATTTTGATTCCGAATGGTCGTATGCACAATATCGTATACCCACCCAATCATCTCACATATACCTATCTTCTGCCTCCGGCCGCACGCCTTCTTCGTCTGATTTACCCGATGCAGACCGTTGCGTTGTAGGTTGGGTAACAATCCCCAGCGATGACCCCCAGCGCGGTCTTGAATATCAACTAATCGCATTGACTTACGGAGGCGCGTGGTACCGTCTCTCCCTACCTGGTGCTCGTGCGAGTCGCCGGGGCTCTCCTTCTCCTTCACCCATCCCAACATCTTTTGCTTCAGGATCGCCGCCAAAACAAGCGTCAGTGCCGCGGCATCGAGCACCTAGTATTACATCTTCTTCTTCTCGCCTTAGCAAAGGAAAGGAGAAAGAACGTGGAAAAGAGAAGGAGGGTACAGAATGTGTCTTAGAAGAGTTCAGGCGATTTGGAAGGTGGGACGGATGGACATAAGCATATAGCAGCTAGCTTCACTTAATATGGTTTGACTGTTGGATCTTTTCATTCATTGTTAGCATTCTCCGCCCATATTTACATACCATGCATAACTACTGTTGTATTTGTGATTTCATGACATCTATATTGTGAAGCGACTTCATCAAGATCTAATTCTATAGTAGTTGACTTAGGACTGAGACTTGACTGAGAAGGCTAACAAGCGCGATCATTGCTCGGGGTGACTCTCGGAGTGATGTCACGCGACTGGTAAATGGAGTGACAGTTCGGGTTACATCCAACGACCATCTTCCAGTGACTGAGCATTTTGTAGCAATGGAGAATCCCCATACTGAGAGGCAAGCGGTTCTACTCGAACGTATCTTGAAGAACACAGTACGCAAGCGATAAAGCTATCGCATCATTTCATACTTAATCAATCTCTTCCAGTCCAAATGTACAGAGATGCTACTTGAACTCAACCACTGCATAGAGGTTAATGTCCTTCATATCATGCTCTCTATTTACTAAGGCTGAAAGCCCAAAAATAGGAAATACTACGCGCCAACTCGTCTGTCAAGACGACAGCAGACTTGGCCACCAAGTACAGAAAGAATGTACAATACAATATAGAGGTCACGAAGGGGAACTCCTGTGCGTAAAGGTCCCGAATCCGCCGAACCATGCTATTAACATCCTGATTCAATAAGAAAACACTTTCTTGTATAGGCTCTGCTACTGACATTGTTGATTTGTTCGCTTCCTCGGCAAGACAGTCATAGAATCAAGCGATAACCATTCCTCGCAATTTGGATCAATTTGCTCATACCGTCAGCAGGGCAGTTTAAGTACCTTCTCATAGGAATTAGCACAATATGTTATTATGACTGGTCTTAACCGCAGACTAACCCTAACCTTAGCTTTATCCAACTAGCCTTGCTGGACTTCATAGTGACTACGCGTCACTTCATAGAACTTATACATTATGAATCACTTGTCTCTAGTCACTCCATACGGACCTAACGAATCAACATGCGGTTACTGTTCACCTCCTGGTAGTCGCAGTGAGACCGAATACAACAGAACATCGGCCAATTTAACCGCGATAGCAATGACATGTGAAGTATGTTAAGCGTGATACATATAGGCTTTGGAAGTTAACCAGGCAATCTCCTAGGCCTATCAAAAGATGATAGACCGTGGTTGGAGGCGTTCAGGTGAAATGGACGCCTTTGCCGTATCGATGCAGGCTAAGACTAGAATGAGGCACTTATTGTTACAAGCCAGATCTGAAGAACTCATGTTGCCCACAGTATGCGATTAGGTGTGCTAGCTAACTTGCCGTCTAGATGTTAATTCCAGCTCACCTATATTGAGATTGGATGCCCTAAAGTTCAAACCCTCCAAGGGCCAACGGAAAATCATCCGTCGGTGAGTTGCGCCCCGATTGTGCTTGGAAACGGGTACTATATTGAATGCCATTCGAGCTGGAGCAATTTCATCCAGAAAGGAGACGGGGGAGAATCTATGGTCATCGAAGGCGATACAGTCAGGTTGGTGTATTTCGCCCTCTGGTACATCTCGGCGTTATATCTCCCCTCAGGCACACGAAGCGGACTAAACGTCCCGTGAGGAATAGTGAAACTACGCTAGCTTCGACCATCCATGCTGCTGAGGTTGGTTGGATTGATTCTGATTCCGCTGTGCATCGTTTTGAGGTCGGAATTCACTGTCCACTTTCTGATTTCAATAAAAATGACTTCCTGGCAGACTATACTAGAGCCCTCGGCGTATACTCTTGAGAAATACCAACTCTACGAAAAGTGAAGTTTCATGTCGGATCTAGCCCCGATATATACGTCCTATTGATGACTATCCTAGGTATCAAACAGAAATTCATCATGATACCCTTAGCACACCACAAGGCTTCAAGAGCTTCTTGTGCGACTCGCCTCTCCGCGTATGCCTCCTTATAAAGCTTTTGAGGCGCCTGGCTTATTTGCCGTAGTCACAGCCCATACACTACGTTGGGCCGTCCTCTGCACATCTTCCACCTAGCTATGGATCATATCATCAGCTATATCGAGTCGACGGTGAACTTATTGCAATGGCTGTCCTCGATATCTTGCCTTCTTGCGTGTCGAGCGTTTATTTCATGTATGACAAGAAATGGGAAAAGTTCTCCTTTGGCAAGGTGAGTTGCATATGGACTCGTATCGCATCTTCCATGTTTCCAACAAGTTTATCTGATAGCTCAGCGCATTTCGAGAAGCTTCTCTCGCATACGAGATCCATGAAGCTGGTGTGCTAGAAATGACATACTTGTACATGGGTAGGTTGCCAGCGGTGAATGTACGTCAGATAGTTTTGAAATTCCAATGATACAGGCTTCTATATCCACTCCTGCCAGAAGATGCGCTATAAAGGCGAATATACGCCGTCCTTCCTGGCAGATCCAGTAAGTCGTCAAACATGCTTCGCTGAGTAACATGATATTCAGCCTCTCTATAGGAAACATATGAGTGGTACCCTCTGGAGACTTGCGTGAAACTTTTAGATCAGAATCGATATGCTTGTTTCTCATCGACAGACCACTCAACCCCCGACCCCCCTATGTCGTCGATTGGTATGTTGATCAATGACAACACGTAACGTACACTTAATGCTCCTTGATCAGACCCTCCTGAACCGCCTATACCTTCAACCCAAGATTTGGAACAGATTTACGTCGTAAAGGCAGTGCGAGCCGGCACTATTGTCATCGAGCGCGTCCATGTGTGTGTCATCTAACATGTCTGTACAAATGCCCTCGTTTGACCACAAAAAAGGAATCACGTTACTGGGAAAGTGAATATGCGCGTTCAAGCATCCTTCACTGCATCAGTGGCTTGGGGTTAGAGGTTTCCAAGGATGTGGTTTTCGCTTTTTAAGTCTTGAAACGATACTGTGTTATTACTACTCTTCAAATTGATACATAAGCGCCCTATGTTTTTGGGGTTTCATGCCAACCACGACTTGGCTTGGAAGACTCGGTACTTGGATTCGACATGTACATACCAATTCGCAACGATCAAAACGCATTCCAACTCTTGTGTACTGGTCGCCACTCGCCCTGGTCCTGGTGAATTACTTCTACACCATCAAGCTCATAACGGGACGGAGTATGCAGGTACATCCTGATATTTCTCATCTACTCTCTGAACCATGGCCCGTGACGCCAAGTCTGACGCTAGTTAGCCAACGCTTAACCCAGATTCGTCGACCTGGAGGGATCTTGCTCTATTCGATCGGTTCTCCGCACGATTTCGGCACAACTACAAGCGGGGAGACATTGTAGTGATCGTGTGCTTTTCTTTTGTTCTAACTCTCGCATTGTCCGAATTCTGAGTTGGTGATCAATAGGTCTCCTGAAGACCCCCGGCGTATGCTCGTCAAACGTATCCTAGCTATAGAAGGAGATCTTGTAAAGACCTTGCCGCCGTATCCAGATACAGAAGTTCGCGTCCCAGAGGGTCATGTATGGGTCGAGGGTACGCGTTTCTCGTTTGATGACCAGCATTGGTATCTAAGAAATACGGTCACTTGACATAGGCGATAACTCTTTCCATACAGATGATAGCAATCGACTTGGACCGGTATGGATATTAAGACAGTGAAGAATGTCTTTCATGACTAAGCCTATATAGATTCCGGCGGCACTCATTGACTCCAAGTTGATAGGCATACTTTGGCCTTTGGATCGCATTGGTAGCGTAACGGAATCAAGCGCTTCAGCCCTCAATACTAAAGAGGGTTTGGCGCGTCGGCATATATTAGATGCCAAAGAGCGCGAAAAAGGGCGTAAATCACGCGTTACAGCGTTGGGTCATGATGCAGATGGATGATCCCTCACAAGTAGTTCGGACAATGACATACTCTACGAGCGATTACAGTGATTCACTGAGACTTATCTACACTTTGTGAACTATTCTTAACATCTTGGATTTGGCCATCCTCGGGAAACAGAATCCTATTAGCTTCCGGGGAACCAGCTTGTGGGATATCCTTGCGCAAGGAAACAGCGACGGGAGAAACGCCTTCGTTATAAGCAAGAGCGAAGATAACATCCATGTCTGCGACGAATTCAGGATCTAGTCTTAACAAGTAAAGTCGCTGGCATACCTTCCAATGACCTGCCGGCCGTTTCTGGAATGATGTTGACCCAGGATTCCAACTAAGAAAAATAGCACCACTTACCCGGAAAGAAGAAATAGACCATCGGGACAATGAACGCATTTAGGGAAGCAAAAACTACCGAGTCATGAGTTAAATGGTATTGACACATATATGCCCACAAACCTATATATGTTCGCCATGATATATTTTCAAACGAGGGCCCAGTCACCATCACAACAAGAAAGTTGAAGCTGAGCTCGGTTTAGCGAGTATGTCATTAGCTAGTGGCCCGCACTCACATCCAATTACTGGCCGTACTCAACGCATTTGCAGGTGCGCGGATCCGTAGGTTCACGATTTCAGCAGGCTATAATCGCACTCAAATACGGAAGGGGGTACGTCGCTCGCTGATACTCACATACAACCAGGTCATACCTAGCCACCCAACGGCAAAAAAGGTATTGAAAGCAAAGAGCAACACGGCGCTGACAACATTCGCAGCAGGAGTGTCAACAGCACCAAGAATGGCAAGCAGAACCATTGTCAAACTTTGTGTCACTGCGCCGAAGAGCATGAGTTTGCGACGGCCAACCCGATCAATGAGGAAGATAGCAATGAACGAAGCCATGAAGTATTCGGTCCCATTACAGGCAGCAATAATTCGCGACTTGACGTCCGAAATACCTAGGCGCTCGAACAAGATAGTCTATAAAATGCTGAGGAGGAAACCAAGACTGTGAATGGTCGTTCCTTACAGCGTAATATGTAATAATGTTAATACCAGTAATCTGGGAGTAGGTCAGCTTTCATCGCCAGCTTGTAAGAAAATGAAGTGAATACCTGCTGGAAGCATTGGATAACCACTCCAAGCGAAGCTCTTCTGAGGTTTTGACTCCGACCGCCAGAAAATAGTTCGCGGAGCACAGATGAATCGGACTTGTCAGAGCCATTGCGCTCTTCAAGTGTGACTGACTCGTTTATTGCGTGAAATGTCTGCTGAACCTCTGGGTCGGAAATCGGTTTGTCGTCAAGAGCTGATATGACTTCAAGCGCCTCTTGCGGTCGATTGGCTTTGATAAGCCTATAGCTGCAATCAGACATCAAAGATCAACGGCTTAATACGGCGCATACCATCTAGGTGATTCAGGAAGCTTGGTGAATGTCTTCAGTGCAGTCTTCAGACAGGCAGTTACCCACTTACAAACCAGATGCACACAACCATTATAAGGGCAAGTACAATCTGTAATGCGATAGGAGCTCGCCATTGAACGGATGAATCCGATGCCCAAAAGCTACTCTTATGTGTAAGTCTAGATTCCGTAGTTTTGGTATGAGACGTACAATGCAAAATCGATCCACTGAATGAATTCGTGCCATCAGACAAAAACCGGAAACGAATAATACTGAGACAATACGAACGTAACTGGTTGGTAGGAAATTAGCACCGAGTTCTCTATTAATGCTATTAATACTCACGAGAGCATAATTCCGAAGGTGATTAGACTCCCCTCAATCATGATGAGGCTGCCACGTTTGGCGGCAGGGGATGTTTCTGCGTGATATGATGGTACCGTTGATGTCTGCGACCGATAATGAGACACGGTCTAATAAAGGAACAACCACATACATTCAACCCATTCCCTAAACCGGTAATAATGCGAGCAACAACGATTTGAGCATACGAAAAAGCGGTTGCTTGCAGAATAGCGCCGACAATCATTATGACACCCCCAAGAGCTATCGTGCGTCGACGACCCAGGCGGTCTCCTACCCATAAGTTAGATAAAGCACCAAATAGACACCCAATCTCCTGGAAGAGGTATGAAACGTATCCCGCAAAATACAAACAGATCCCCACATACGTATACAGCGACTAGAAAACTTTGAAGGGTGGCGTGGTTCGGGTGGTCGTTGGTGACTACAACTTGAGGGAAAACGCGTTCGAACTTCAGGTGAAATTATGAGTCATCAACGGTTTGCATCAGAAAGTGCATTTGATGTAACCTGCTTTGCAGTCAAAAGTGCAGACATAACGCCCTGATCATAGCTAGGTAACCACTCAGAATGGGGTCCATGAATATTATCAAAGGTATGGCCTTACCCGAATAATGTGAAACCAGTACCAGTCACAAATGCAAGTGCTGCCGTTAGCTTACTGCCTCGGAGAGATGGTCTAGTATTGCCACTAGTAGTATTCTCGTTCGAACTGTTTTCATTAGCATTGGAAAATGCCTCTGGTCGTTGGGTCGAACTTTCCTTGGCTTGAAACATGTCGGGGTAGTCTCTGATACTCAAAATGAGGAGTTAGGTAGACTTTTGAAGTCGTCCCGCATGTTCGCCATCAAGGAAGCCTTGGAGTATAAGGTCATCTGTGTGAGTACTAATTATAATCATCTACTATTGATTACTTATGGTGCTTGCTGCAGCCGAGCGCCATAATTAACATCGCTAATTGTCACTGGCTCACCATTAGGAGATGCAGAAGTTGTAGTTCAGAGCAGCTTGGGAATAGCATACCCACCGTGAATCCGGCGATATTGAACGGATGGCTTGAGCAAATTGCACTGCTGTCTATGCCGTGACATGCCGAGAGATTGAGGGGAACGCCATACTGCTGGGAAATTCGATAGAATGTATCGACACGGTAGTAGAAATACCATGGCGAAACTACTGCAAGTTACAACCGGAGAGGCCACATCACGAGTCGACAAGACAGCGCAACTTTCCACCACGAGCCTTCGCTTCATTATGTATAAAAGGCTCTAGCTATTTTATCGTGGACAGACTCCTGGAAGGTCAGAAGGGCGTGAGGTGTTGATCAATCATTAGCGAATACGATGATCACGCTCAGGGGTTCGCGAGACAAAGGATATAGCAGTGGCGAGTCTCAGGCCGGGGACTGCGTCGTAAGTGACTCGTACCAGGAACTTGGAAAGGTAACGTTCGGGCGCTGTTTACTCAGTCATCTTTTAGACGCTCAATCTAGTCACGCTTTGACTTTCTTCCGTTCGCTTGCTGCACCTTCCGAATTCATTTTTTGTTCAATGAGCAGCGGGTTGACAGGACATTTAGAATGTTTGGCCGGAATTTCACAGATCTCAAATAATGATGTGGATGAGCAAGCAGTCACTGAGTGGCTTGGGTAATAGTTATAGTCCCTTGCATCTTGATATACTTCCTGTATTGATTATTTCGGTAGTTACATACCTGCGGAAGAGCCCAATGCAGTGAATCTCACCGGTACACCCATCCGCTGCACCGATAACCGGACAGAGCTAACGATACGCAGATGAAACCAAAGATTCTGAACAGTGGTACACCGTACTTGACTTGTATTCAACTGGACCACTCGATAATCGACCCAGTCCTAGTGACAGACTCTTTTTGTCAGTACTTGCGCCGTGTATTATCGATGACAGCTAATCCAGATGACTGTAGATTACCCAATTTTAATGACATTTCACATCCTCTATATGCTTTATTAGCATCGAGTCGTTCGAACGATGAAATCTCTGGAGAACTAGTAGAACTTCTGGGTTTTGACGAAATCGATCTAGTTATGAGTGCTCTGGATGATAGAACGTCTATCGTCCAAAAGGTAAGGACAAGGTCGGAAAAAGGCCCATGCTAATCTTGATAACCTCAAGCTGGTCCAAGGACATGCGCATCAGAATAAATCTGCATCGGACGCTCCAGTACAACTGAGTTCCTTTGATACACCCAGGACGGACGATCTTTCCTCGAAAGCTGCACGACAGCGTATGGAAAGGCAGCTACAAGAAAATGCATCAAGGCCTCTAACAACTGGCATCAAGGTATATCTCACGTATCATCTCAGAAGTAGGCCACATTCTGGAGAAATTCTAGCCCCCTACGCCGGACATCTTGCCTCACGTATATACCTCTTCTTCTACTTTGCAAGGAAACATCTTGTCACAGCTCGGCAGTAAATTCACCTTACCTGCTGGAACGACAAGGCATATGTACGAGGTTAGCACCATTCCCGCCCAGACCTCATGACTTGGATCCTGACATTGAGGAAAGGATTATGAAGAAGTTATTATACCACCCGCGAGGCCAGTGCCACCAAAGACTACCGAACGCCTTATTCAAGTAAATGAGCTCGACCCTTTGGCAAGAGGATCGTTTCCTGTAGGTAGTCTATTCATCTGGACCGCAGTCGATCTAATTTCGCTTCAGGGCTACACCAGTTTGAACAGGATACAATCGATTGTATACCCCACAGCATACGGAACAAACGAGAATATGCTCATCTGTGGTATGTTGTTTCTCAATATCAAGATCCCTCTCTTCTCAATATCGTCGCGGTCAAGCTCCGACTGGTGCCGTTAGTCCTCATAATACCAAATAGACATTCTTTTGAGATAATTGGGATACTTAGGGTAAAACTGACGTCGCTATGTTGACTATCCTGCGCGTTCTGGATCAGCATCGCTCAAAATCGGATCCGCGGGCACCTTTGCCATCCAGCATACAGAGAAGCCAATTCAAAATCATATACGTGTAAGCTAACATTTGTTCAGGCGGAAATCAATTAATCGGAATCAGTGCACCAATGAAAGCCTTGGCCTCTGAAATTGTTAGAAAGCTTGGTAGACGGCTGCGATGGCTATCCATCGAAGTCAGGGAATTAACTGGTAAAATTATTGACTGTAATAACCACCTATGCCGTCTGACCCATTAGATAGGTGATATGCAAATGACGAAATCGGAGATAGCCGAAACACAGATTATTGTTACGACTCCAGAGAAATGGGACGTGGTAACTAGAAAACCTACCGGTGAAGGAGAAATTGCCTCCGTACGTCCAATGTGACTATTCCTAATAAACCTTACCAATACATAAACAGAATCTGAAACTGCTTATCATCGACGAAGTGCATCTGCTAAACGAAGAGCGTGGTGCTGTCATCGAAACCATTGTCGCCCGAACGTTGAGACAGGTAGGTTGTTGCCCAGTTCTCGATACTTGCAGCTGAAATTATTCCCAGGTTGAATCCAGTCAGTCGGTCATTCGCATTGTTGGCCTTAGTGCCACATTACCCAATTATGTCGACGTCGCCGAGTTCTTGAGGTACCCTACATTTACCGTCTGTCTGCATACTTCAAGTGAATACCTGTTTCAGCGTTTCTCTTCAGAAAGGACTCTTTTACTTTGACTCTTCCTTCCGGCCCATTCCACTGGAGCAACACTTCCTTGGCATAAAAGGAAAGCCCGGTTCTGCCCTATCCAAGAAAAACCTTGATCGTGTCACGTACAACAAGGTATCCGAGCTCGTTGCGCAAGGCCATCAAGTCATGGTATTCGTTCATGCCCGCAAAGAAACGGTCAAAGCGGCTTTGAATCTCAGAGAAACAGCCATATTTGAAGGCGCGATCGATGATTTCAGTGGCGAATCTCATCCACAATGGTCAATATTCCGTCGGGATATAGGTGAATCGCGTAATAAGGAAATGAAACAACTTTTCGACAGCGGCTTTGGTATTCACCATGCCGGAATGCTACGTTCCGACAGAAATATGATGGAAAGGATGTTCGAAGCTCGAGCCATTAAGGTAGCTCCAGCAAATAGTTATGATTCTTTTTGAATTCTGATTTCCGCAACTTAAGGTTTTGTGCTGTACTGCAACTCTGGCTTGGGGTGTCAACTTGCCTGCACATGCTGGTCAGCTTCCTCTGTCACGGGCAGTAGCATCTCTTGATTTACGGTCGTATAGTGGTCATCAAAGGTACCCAGGTCTACGATAGCGCGAAAGGTAAATTCGACGATCTTTCTGTACTGGATGTTCTGCAGGTCTTCGGAAGAGCTGGACGTCCGGGATTGGAATCCAGCGGTGAAGGGTACATATGCACTACTGAAGATAAACTCAATTTTTATTTGGAGCGAGTTACATCCCAGGTCAGGATACTTGTCTGTATAGCTTTCAGCGACTAAAGTCGGTCCGTTAGATCCCCATTGAATCACAGTAGGCATTGAGTTGAGCAGTCCGAATACCCTGACTAACATTCATTCAGGTTCCAAAGCGGAATAATTGATTCCCTGAACGCCGAAATCGCTCTGGGCACAGTGGCTAACCCCAACGATGCCAGTCAATGGCTACGTTTCACATACTTATTCGTCCGCATGCGAAAGAACCCTATGTTCTATGGTCGTCCATCAGTTTGCTCATTGACGATGGACACTAAATGCTGATTCTGTATGGATCACAGGGATGGTGTGGGACACGCTCGGTGATGATCCCGACCTTGTCGCCAAACGTAGCGAACTTGTGGCTTATGCAGCTCAAAAGCTCGCTGAAACTAACATGATCATCGTTGACCCGCACACGGCTTCTTATAGCATCACTGATTTGGGTCGAATTGCTGCAAAATACTATATCCGTTATGCCTCAATTGAGAAGTTCAAACAAGTTTTCAAACCGATCATGACCGAAGCGGACGTCCTTGACATGTTAAGCATGAGCACGGAGGTATGTGGTTGAAATGAGAAGAGGCCTGACTAACTGAACTTTCTGCCCAGTTCGATCAAATACAACTACGGGAATCGGAGATGAAGGAACTAGAGCAGATGTTAGAAATAATACCTTGTGATGTCAAAGTGAGTATTGCTTTTCTTCTTTATCGACCTCCTCTGAGCCATCCGCCAGGGTATTCGAGACAGCAAGGGCGAGATATGCATAGCCTCGAAAGAAGCCAAAGTCAACATCCTACTACAAGCCTATATCTCCAATTACTTTGTGGAGGATTTCGCACTTGTGTCTGACACAGCTTACTGCGCCCAGAACGGTGGTCGCATCATCAGAGCCTTGCTCGAAATAGGACTCAGTCGAAAGTGGGCGGGTGTCTCTGGTGCTCTGATTAGAATGAGCAAAGCAATCGAGAAACGATCGTGGCCATTTGAGCATCCTCTAAAACAATTCGACCTCAAGTCGGAGACCTTGTATAACTTAGAGAAATGGGCTGATGATTGGCCGGTGGAACAGCTGGCTGTCCTCAGTGCGCAAGAACTCGGGGAACTCATACACTTGAATGATCGCAATGGTCTTGCAGTACTCAATGCCGCTAAGCAGTTTCCTACGGTCCAGCTTTCCTATGATCTCCGTCCTCTGGCTCACGACGTCCTTCAAATCACTGTTCATGTTCGGCGCACTTTTGATTGGAATTCCAAGCTGCATGGTGGTTCTGAACCATTTTGGCTATGGGTCGAGAATCGCGATGGTTCGTATATCCTCCAATTGTCACATCTAGCATTCAAAGCATCTCTTGAAGACCTGGATGTTGAATTTCTGATTCCCATTCCTGGTGGCAACGCCCCTCCCTCCGTCACTATACGATTTGTGTCTGATCGCTGGATGGGGGCTGAAAATGAAATAGAAGTCCCATTCGAAGCCCTCATTATGCCAATGCCCTTCAATGCCCATACTCCTTTGATAGACCTCCCTTTTTTGTCTCCTGCGGTATTACAAAATACGCAAGTGGAAAGCCTTTTTACTACCCGCATCAAGACACTGAATGCTATCCAATCACAAACCTTCTGGAGCCTAACAAATACTCGACTCCACTCTCTATTATGTGCCCCTGTCGGTAGTGGCAAGTCGACAATGGCACAGCTCCTAATATGGTGAGTCACGGAACGCAATCACTTTAGCCTGCATGAATAATATAGTTCACAGGTCCACTATTTTCAAGTCTTCGGATGCCTTCGTGCTACTAATAGTACCGCGAAGGGATGCCGCTTCCGAGATCATATCAGATTTGCAGCTTTTCGGCAGCAAAGCTAGAGTATCTGTGGACACTTCTGACGGGCCGAACGTGCTGAAGCATGCCAAGGGAAGAGTTATTCGCGTAGCTACTGCGGCAAATATTTTGAAAAGAATGTCAGAAGTAGATCCCAAATTGTCGTTAAGCCATATCGACCTCGTCGTATGTGAACAACTCGAGAACTTGGAGCCGCACTATGAACTCGGTGTCTCCTTGCTACGACATGCCACACAGTCAAGTCCCACCAGATATGTCGCGTTCTCAGGGTCCTTAAGCGATCCTACTGACCTTGGCGCATGGCTGGGTGTAACACCGGCGGGATTGCATAGCTTCGGACCCAGCGATAGGGACCACTCTCTCGCCGTTTCTGTGCAAACATTCACCATACCGCAGTCTGCAGCTCTATTCAAGGCAATGGCAAAACCCGCATATACTGCGATCAAGTCGGGTGGGAGGGATGAGCCCGCAATAGTGTTCGTGCCATCTCGCGGCCAGTGTCTACCAATAGCCAGGGACCTTATCACTCAATGTACCCTTCATACGGGCATGACATCCGCCTATCTTCCGTCTACGATACCCGAGGTATTATTGGAGGATTACCTAGCCCGGTTACAAGACCGCGTCCTGGTAGATTTTGTTTCTAAGGGGGTCGGTTTCTTCCACGGCGGATTACGAAAGGCAGACCAAAATCTGATACTACAGATGTATGCTGAAGGCATCGTCCGGGTGCTTATAGTCCCCCGAGAATCCTGCTGGTCTTTACCTGTCCGCGCCTCTACTGTCGTAGTCATGGGCACTCAATATCTCTACATCAGTTCCGCTGGCGGTTCAGAATTTCGACAACTCCGTGATTACAGTCTCACTGAGGTGGTTCGGATGCAAGGCCGCGCTGTGCAGTACTCTGGCAGAGGTAGATTCTTCTTGTTCTGCCAAACGGAAAGTAAGGATTCATTCCTGCGATTCCTGAATAATGGCCTCCCTCTGGAATCACATTTGTTGAATTCAACGGTACTCCAGTCGTGGTATAACAGTTGCAGAGGATCGAGTGCTATCACAGACAAACAAGCAGCTGTCGACGCTTTATCATTCACTTATCTTGCATTACGCATGGCCAATAATCCTGTCTACTATGACTGCAAAGCCAGAAGTCGAAATGTGGATCTGTCTAGATTGGTAGATAAGCTAGAAGAAGGATTCAATGTATTGTCGAGACCCATCAATCACTAGCACCGCGTCGCATGTAACTACGTATGATGGATCCTTATGGTCGCCGATCGGTGTATATCTATTGCATGTACCTTTTCAGATTCTGAAGGCGTTCGGCTGCTTTTTTTAGAGTATCGACGTCTTTACAGAAGGCGAAGCGGGCATATGCTTCTCCGATATTGGCGTGTTCTTCGCAGTAGAACTGGATGAAGCTCTTTATGAATAATCCACTGGACATGTATCAAATACTTACTTCGCTGACTGGAATGGAGGAAACACCGACCTCCATCGCTATAAACCAGCACGCCCTTTAGTCAATGGGTTAGTTTATGACCGGATTACGTAATTATATCAGCGTCACCTGAAGTCTCTACCGCGTCCTAGTACACTCTCGGGGAAGGGATAATCATCAGGAAACTTGACATCCGAGATATCCTGGATGCGGTGATTAGGCATCGCCACTGCGAATCGTCCATGAAACATACCAATAGAACAAAATAGCTCCCTTCTGGATGAGTGTATTTCAAGCCCAGCTTATCAAATACATCTGTCAGAACCTTGCGCCTCTCCTCATACTCAGCGCGTTGTATCTCAAAATACTTGCGCTCCTTCGCCTGCTCAAGGCCACTAGCAGCAGCTTCCTGAAGAGGAGAGTTTGTGCAGAAAACGATACGTGTAGTTGCCGCCAAAGTAGGATGAATTATGGATGCCGGACCGATCAGCCAGCCGACGCGCCAGCCAGTAGCAGCGAACGCCTCTGTCGTCGAACGATAATTCATTCAGTATTTACGTAGGTGATCGGGAGATAAGCTCTTACTTCCCGCGGATCCGACGGTTACTGTTCTATCCCACATCCCAGGCAACGTAGCGATGCGGACATGTTCCTTGCCATCAAAGACAAGGCAATCATACTGAATAATATCGAGTGAGTAGCTGAATATTGAACTGTGAAGGCGGCCACGTACGACCTCATCGGCCATCACCAATAAATTGAACTCTTCAGCCACAGAAGCGATATCTTCCAACTCCTTTCTGGTAAAGACTTTACCTACGGGGTTATGCGGCGTATTTACAATGATCATTTTTGTGCGAGGAGTGACGGCACGTCTGCATAAGCGAAGGATATCAGGTCAGGGGTTATGATGATATAAAGTAGAATCTACCGCAATTCCTCAACATCGATTGTCCAATCATTGCTTGTGGGCTTTAATATGTCATGAGAGGGAGGGTGCAAAGGAACGTAGACCGGTTTCCCGCCATTGAAGGTCACGGATGGAAGATATTGGTCGAAGAACGGTTCAAACATGATGACCTCATCCCCTTGCTCTAAGAAGGCAGTAAACACCGAATACTGCCCTGTCATTTTCCTCAGATTAGGGTTGAGTACCGAGACAATGATGAGAGCAACGTACCCTCGTTGGCTCCACTTGTGACTAAAATTTCCTTCTCGACGTCAAGGTCCCTGCCTAGCTGTGGGCCATAGAAAGCCTTGATGGCTTCCCGTAGGCGTATTCTGCCCTTTGGATGGGAGTAATGGTTAGGAGCTACGTTCTTTAAAGCTTCCTCGGCTGCCTCTGTGACCCACTTCGGTGGGGCAAAGTTCATATATCCTTGACCAAGATTGATACAATCTGCAGGTAGATTCAGGGCACTGTCTTCTTCATTAGATTACCATGCCTGTGGAATAGTCATCGTCACGCACTTAAAGATAGACCAGACATCTTGTGCCAGCGCACGCCCCTCCTTGAGCCTCGATGAGAATGGGATAAGCTTTGATCTATCCTTCTGCGTCTCGAGACCGTTCATTTGAGCTTGAGAAGGCATCGTTGTCTTGAACTGTCTATAAAACAAGTGAAATTTGCTCGCAGAAACAGCGTAAAATCGGCTTTTCGGGGCAAGTCTTGCAGCTACTGCTAGCATCCACTGGTTCAGATGGAATCAGTATATTCGGCAGTCACGCATGATGGCGACTTTATATATCAGCTTTGGGCGATGATGACGGACCTGATGCCTGCACATTTCCTCGGCTTCGCCAATGCACCTCCTTTACCATGCCATAATTGGCTCCTGGTCATCGTTCAGCTGCTTGCGTCGGCAATCGTACGGTCGTGGGGCTTTGTCAGTGACCAATACATAATGATTGATCTGGCATTTTTATTTCACCAATTCGCAGCTGCTACGATTAGGGTTTCATCGCCCTATAGGCCTGTCCCCTCATTTCGCTTCTGAAGGAACATCGCTGGAGACACCAACGGCTGATACTTACTTGTCCGGTCAGACCCGTACGGGTGGTGATTTCATCTCCGTTGGGCACCTTGCATTTCCATCCGGGATACCACTGCCGCCAACGTTCCGAATAATACCTTCAAGATAGCCTCACTCAGATGAAACCGCCTGACTAGACAGTTGAACAGCTTCCGTTTGGGCTCTTCTGCTGCGGAAGATTATACTTGACTCCGCCTCGAGGTGACTTCCTCTTTCGAAGCTAAATTAACACGTCTTAAAGTTTCTTATCAGATAACGCCATGCCTGCAGAGCTTGCTTGAATCCGGAAGCTATTCTTACCGCGTTAAATGGATATCGCAAGATAACGTCGTGCTGAGCTGGTATCATGGCAGCCCAATTTTAGACGGGTTCAAGCCATAATTCGAGCGAAGATGCTGCTCCAATCATCTATGACTCTTCCAGCCGGAACTATGTGATCAACCCTTTTTCTGCGACTTGTCAAGTCTATCTTGATATTGATTCATACAATGCAGCCTCTCAGTTACCAACTCCCTTACCAATACGCAGGCGGTGAGCCGATCGCTGTGTCCGCCAACCTCACTGTGTAACATAATCTTGGTTGCGATTGGTTAACCGAGCCTCAACCGCATACCCGCCGATACTTTTCCGTCGCGACTAAGCCACCCTTTTCGAGCTCAAAAAGCTTCTATCATCAGCACCAGTCCCTAATCGTTTCATTGGTCTTCGCCGTTTTGATGCTAATCCTGGCCGCGATGGGCTATACGTATCTTCCCTCAAACACCATTTGTCCCGAGCTTTTTGAGACCAATTATCCGGAGGTGATCTCATGTTGACTCTCGTCGCCTGATCGCGATACCGAATTAACTTTGGTGCACTATCACGGGTATTCGTTCATACGCAGTTCAACATCCGCAATGTGACGCATCTGAGCAACGGAGTGCTGCAGAGTTAGGCATTGTCAAAAAAGGTGTCTTTGCACCCATGGTCAAATGTTAAAAGGTTTCACGGCAATGGAGAGTTGACTACACAAGCTCTCGTGCTATCTGCGTCACCTTCATGTCTGGAGTAGAGAACTCTATCGCAACACCCCTATTTCCCAGAGCCTCCTCTTCAGCCGCTGATCGGGCTGTCAGGGATGCACTGGAGGGTAAATTCGTCCGAGAGTTATGGTACTTACTAGCAAGCGTATTAGGTCTACTTGCTGTAGTCCGTTTGGCCAGAGTTCTCCTATCACGCGTTCCGGCAGCCAAGCGAACTTTTGACGAGGAGACTTCAGAGAAGCGCGACCAAGAACAAAGAGGCTACATGCAAACGGGAAAAGTATCTCTCCGTCGCCTTCCGGATGCCATCGCAACAGGTCTCAGAATTTTTGCCTTTCGATGGTCGATCCCTATTGGACCCCAGTCGATAATGTCCATCGCAGAACTTACATTTATTGTGGGGTACATCGCCGCAATCTTCATATGGCTTTTGATCGATAGTAAGCATTCGCTGATTCTGGTATTTAACGAGTCTCTTATTGTATGTCCACGCAGCTCGTGGTCTTCAGGCTACATTTTGGCAGGACCGAGCTGCACACCTTGCTTCATGCCAGGTGCCCCTCATCGTCGCCCTTGCCGGTAAAAATAACATTATTTCTCGTGAGTTGCCTACTCCATCGTTTACTTCGACATTAACGCTTTGTGTGAACAGTCTTCACTGGTATTGGTCACGAAAGAGTACGTCTCGTCGGTTTGTTTTAGTGAAATCGTCCTCAGCTGCATGTTTCCCATCAGCTCAATGTACTTCATCGTGCCGCTGCGCGAACATGCTTTGCTCTAGCGTGGGTTCACGCCATTGCCAGGACTGTACAGGGGTGAATTGGAATGTTATGTATTCATGCAGCAAAATGCTTACTCTTTTGCAGCCTCCCGGCCCAATTTGACTTCACCCACAATTGGATGATTGCCGGGGCAATTGCGCTCACAGCTTTCACCTTGGCCACACTCCTTTCCTTCCGTCTGGTCAGAAACATCGCCTTCGAATTTTTCCTCGTCTCACATGTCATTCTCATCGCGTATGTAATGCTCTATTCAGCATTTACTCGTATGTTCACTGATTCTAATGATAGAATCTTTATCATATGTGGTTATTTTCATGCTCGAGAACACGAGTGCGTATAGATTTCTACCGGGAACTTCCTCCGCTGATGTCATCTTATCTAGCTTCGGCGCGTATTTTTGGACCGGTCTCGTCATCTGGGGTGTTGACCGGGCCCTCCGCTTTATCCGTGTGTTGTGGAATAGCCGAGGTTCTAAGCAACTACCTGGCAAGGCAACAGTTGAACTTCTAGCAGAAGACACTATTCGTCTGACACTTCGCCGACGAATGAACTGGAAACCGGGGCAGCATGCGTATCTGATTCTCCCAAGCATCAGCAAGCTACCCACCGAAGCTCATCCATTCACCATTGCGAGCATTCCTACTTCTATTGAAGGTAACGATGAGAAGGAGTTAGTCTTTCTGATCCGGGGAAGGGGAGGGTTTACTCAACGCCTCCAACACCATGTGACTCGGTGTTCCTCCGAACCGGTACCAGTATACATCGACGGGCCATATGGCAATCCCCCCAACCTTCATGAATTTTCGACTTGTATCCTTATCGCGGGTAAGTGATACCGTATATAGTCGACGCCATTTGCTGAACAAGATTAGGCGGCTCGGGAGTATCATACACACTTGGACTTTTTCATGATCTCGTGCAGTGAGTGTAACGGGGTATCGAACCATCGCTTATCTCAACTACAATACCTTCCAGGAATCATAGCAGCAAGAAGACCTCCGTTCGTAGAGTGGTTTTTGTTTGGGCTGTTCGTGATGGAGGTATATCAACCCATTCTACCTATTTCAATCCCGTCTGATTGCTCGATATTGATAGCTCACCTATCATGGATTACCGAAATCATAACCAACGCACTGAGTGTTGCGCCTCCATCTTTATCCGTCGAATCACGTATATACGTCACAGGACCTAAATTTCCGTTACCTAGAGTCCCAATGCCCAAGTCAGATGATTCGACTACCAATTCTACTTCCTCCCTACCTTCCGATCTAACATCCCAGGATCTTCCGCAATACTCGGCTCTAAAATTAAGTCAAGGTCGGCCAAGTATCAAAAAACTTATCCAAGAAGAGATTAACTCAGCAATGGGACCGGTATCTGTTGACGGTATGGAAAATCAAGTTAATAATTATAGTA
Source organism: Pleurotus tuber-regium (assembly GCA_014058305.1). Taxonomy (NCBI): domain Eukaryota; kingdom Fungi; phylum Basidiomycota; class Agaricomycetes; order Agaricales; family Pleurotaceae; genus Pleurotus; species Pleurotus tuber-regium. The sequence continues at coordinate 1,902,884 of JACFYU010000024.1, forward strand.
TAGCCTTGTGCTTACATTCAGTGGCAGTTGCCGGGCCTTCTGCTCTATCTCAATCTGTACGGAGGGTGTTGGCCGCCGATCCAGCATCGCCATTAGCTGTTCTCAGAGGCAAACCAAGTGTGACTCTTCACATAGAGACGTTTGGAATGGTGAAGAACTAGGACTATCCTGTTATTTGTCTTCGTCGCGGTATCTTGGCCGCGCCTAGGGGCCCATCATTCAGTCTTGTCTAGCACAACCAGTGTACTATAGTACATTGTATATATATCATGGCACGCGTGTTTATTTACGCAGATTTCCACCTCTGGAGGGCTTTTGAGTTCTTCTAAGCTGGATTTTTGTTGTAGGGCTTTTAATTAAGTAGTATTGACATGGCTCAACGCGTCGCGGAATCCAACTGGATTATGCATTGTTTTTGTTTGGTGGTGTCAATGCCGTAAATAGGCAAGCGCCTGTCGCGAAAACTTGCAAAGCCACTGTGCAGTAGCGTTCCTGCTAGCGCGGCGCAAGTCCAGGAAATCGCGTCAATTGAAGCCTGCAAAAATGGCCAACGCTGCAGGCGCAAGAGCTCAACTTGAAACTATCCAGGAGTGCGTCTCTCAGTGTATTGCTTTACCATAATTTCCAACTAATTTCCTTTGGGAAGCAGGTCTGGTCTTTCGGACACACAACTGAATCATATCTCTCCCCCAAGCTCTCCCCCTTTGCGACTCGAATCCGGCGGCGAACAGAGTCCCTACAGTTCTGATGAAATAGAAAGCGATGACGAAGAATTCGTTTATCCCGGCGCTACAACCGCTCACGGGACTGAATCTGCAGTCAGAGACAACGCACCTACGTCTAGCCAGCTGGAGCCATCACCGGCCCAATTGGAGGCAATTTATGCAGCCGCCTCCTCAGGAGATCTTCCCCTCCTCCAACGTTTGTTCCAGAGCGCACTCGACACCGGGGATGTGCAACCATTTAATTTGGCTAATCATGCTTCGACCAGAACTGGCTTTACAGCACTTCATGCTGCTGCTAGCAGGGGGTATCTGGAAATCGTTCAATGGTGTATGTGTCTCCCACTTCTTCCTGAATATTGATACCGTTATTTATCTCCGTTTTGAACCTCTCAGTGGTAGAAGATTGTGGAGCCATGCCTGATCTAGAAGACAAGGAAGGAGAGGTCGGTTTACTCTACTGCGTCTTGTCTTTGTCGATTAACTCTCTGGCGTAGACTGCGTTGCACAAAGCATCTTTGAATGGACATCTTTCTATAATATCCTACTTACTCCCAGAAAGAGCTGACGTCCACGCTCGAGATGCAGACGGTTGGACTGCTCTACACAATGCTTGTTCCAAGGTGTGCAGTAGCACGCTTGGCTTGGCTCTATTACTTTCACTTACTCTCAATCAGGGATATCTTGACATTGTACGTTGGTTATGTGAAAGTGGGGACGCGTCGTCCGAGATTGATGGTGCAAGTGGGATTGACGTACGGAGCAAAGGCGGATGGACACCCCTGAGTAAGTCAAATCGTTTGAATCTTGACATTTCTAACTTGCAGTTGCCAGTGAATGCGGCGTCGAAGGGACATCTACCCGTGGTGCTATATCTACTGAATAAACAATCAGCCAATCCGTTAGTAAGGAATAACTGGGGTGAAACTGCCTACGATGTAGCTGCGGCAGTATTTGAAATTTGGATATGCGAGGTGTGTTACAATCCCTTGGCTGCTCACTCATGTTACAAGAAGTTTCTAGGTCTTAAAGAAAGCTGAAATTGAGCGATGGCGGGGCACAGCCGTCCCCTACAATCCTCTCTCTGTTCATGTCACGGTTCCCATTATAATCTACGAAAACCAAAGACTGGATACTCGGCTGAAGACGCTCGCCATCTCTGGCGGTCGCCCTAAATTCTCTGCCTCCGGCCTAGGCAAGCAAGGTCGTCGGGCTCCATTCGAGCTGAAGCTGCCGAAACCCGACGAAGAGACTGGATCCTCCATTGTACCTGCGTGGCGAAGCGATGTGAGGCTTCCCTCTCGAAATGATCCCTGGGGCCTTCCACAAGTCGGGCATAAAGACCGTCCTATGAATGATGGTGCTGAAAGGAGCCACTTCTGGCTGTATGTAACTACCTCTCTGACAATCTTGACTTCTGATGCCATTTATTTGATAGCTCTGATTGGACGCTAGACGTCACACACCCTGGAGTAGATGCTGAAGAGGGTTGGCAATATGCGCATCATTTCAGCGATCCCGACGAGCAATGGACTGCTGATAAACCCCCGCAATTGGAAAGATTAATGACGGGAAATTCAGCTGGCTCATCTTCTCCTGGATCTACTCGTCGTTCGTCGGCTGGGAGCCGAACCCCGCAGACTTGGGTTAGACGAAGAAGGTGGGTACGAGTGATGCGCCGTCGCCTAGACATCCCCCCACTGCCATTCCTCGAGCCGGACGGTTTCATGTACAATTTGAGCGCTGAAGGGACACTGATTCTCCATTTGTCCGATAACGCCAGTGACTTCGGCGATGGGGAGGGGCAGGAGTTGTCAGCCATGCCTATTTCATTCCTTTCCGGTGCCAGAGACTATGTCGCCCGTGCGCGGTACCTGGTTGGAGCTCAACTTCCTGATCCTGATCTTACGCACGGAGCAGCATCCGTGGTGGAAATTCGTAGAGCAATAGCCAAACTGGAACGAGCCACAACAGAGTTAAGACAGGGTATCTTAAGTGAGTCGTTCAAACTTCCTTATCGCTGTCTCATCAAACTCTCCATCTCGCCAGCCGATGACGACGCAGATCGCAAGACACAAGCTGAAGTATTGCTACATACTCTAAGTAGGGACTTGGAACGGAGACGACTCGCTGCTGGTGCGAACGGCCTACTGATTTCTAGTGTAGGTAAGAACTTGGGACTACCGGTTAATCACAGCAACTTATCGCTCCCTGATACATAGATGACTCCTTGCAAGATGATGACGATGACAACAGTTCAGACGAGGAGTTCCACTATCCGGGCGCATCACCTCTGGAAACCTTGCGATCTCCGTCAAGGTCGTCAAGCGTGAATGATTATTTTGGTCGCCCCAGCACCTCTCGCCTATCCACAGACTTAACCCCCCAGTTATCTCAGTCTCCCGAATTTCGTGTCCCCACTCACGAAACCCCTCAAAAGATCTTAGTTCCCAGGTGGACTCCGCCGACTCCTCATCAGGTGCATGCGCAATGGGAGCGGGATGCTGATGTTAACGAATGTCGTGCTTGTCAACGACGCTTCAATTTTATCAACCGTAGGGTATGTCTTCACTCACGAATCATGATTCATTTCACTGACTTTCATCAACTAACCCTTGCATAGCATGTGAGTTAGTACATTTCTTCCCTTCAACCTCCTTGTTAATTCCATTTTAGCATTGTCGTCGCTGTGGTCGCATATTCTGTGACCGATGCTCTAACTATAGGACGCTGCTGGACCCTTCAGACGTCGTCCAGGACCCTATGTTTCCGGATGGCGCTTCCTCGACCGGTTCGCAAAGAGTCTGTCAGACATGCTATGACGTCGCGAGTGCTAGTGTACCTAGTGGGTTTCACACATCCAGGACTACGTCCATCGAGCGTATTGTCGTCGAACAAGCCCGACTGGCTGTCCCAAGTCACATGTCAAGGAATCAGTCAAGTTCTCAACTTAGTGACCTCGCCGAGTGCGTGCTCCTTACCCGTGATAATGTCTTCGCTCATCTTCTTGCTAGTTGCCCCGTCTGCAGCCAGAATCTCTCTGATCTCGGTCCACCAGCAGAACAAGAAGCTCACGTCAAACATTGTCTAGAAGGTGGCTCGGGTGCTGCCCAACAGCCTGCAAAGTACCTTGTATACAGACTGCCCGCAGAAAGTGTACTCGTCGGAGTCGAATGTCCGCTCGTCTACTTCTTTCTCATAGTGTGCTTCACTGATCGTGTTCTTATACAGGTGTGATCTGTTTAGAAGAGTTTACTAAAGGTTCCATGATTGCTCGACTAAGTTGCCTGTGTAGCTTCCATAACGGTACGTTTGGCCTCTGACTGGATCCTCTATAGCTAATACGTTGTCTAGCCTGTTTGTCATCTTGGCTTCAGAGGGGTCGAAGCTGCCCAGTCCATGCTCGTTAACTCGAGGATACATCCCACTACTAGACGAGACACCAGACATATGTTACGCTATCTGCTACATCGTTTTCAATATACATACTCGCTATGGAATAAGACGGATTTTATCAATACACCAAACGTTAATCACCCTCATCTCGAGGCTCATAAAAACTATTGTATTGGAGAGCCCTCGCTTCGTCAACTCGGATGATATCGCTGAGATCTTCTATATCTGGCTCAACGATATCCTGCCCTTTCCGACCGTCATCTTGGTCGTCCTCAAACCATGTCGAAGGATCTTCGTCGTCCTCGTCGTCCTCATCTTCCAGATCCGACTCTGTTGGCTTATAATTCCTGTTCTTCATATGATTAAGGTCGTCCGTCATTCATGTTATGTACTTACATAAACGCCCATATTCGCGCCTCGCGCTCTTCTCGGGTCAGCATTTCGCCGGGCATAGGCATTCCATGCCGCTGTTTCTTCTCCAATATCCGTTTCTGTCGCTCCAAGTCTTGTAAATGCGCCTGTCGTTCAAGGTTTATGGCTTCTTCCATGCTCATGGATCCCATGACGGACGTTGTCCCGCCTGTATTACCCTGTGCATACGGATATGAAGTTCTGGTATGAAATGGCAGAATGAAGCGAGGTCGTACAAATCGGGAAAGTGCTTTGCGTTTGGCTTCGATTGTGCGACTAGTAGGAGGCTCTGGTGGTGTATCAATCACCATATCCTGCTCTCCCTTTATCTTGGCATTCTTCAAGCCTATATTTATGGTTTCTACTCCTTCTAGTTCGACCAATCGTTCTTGGATGACTGCTTGCTCTACCGCTATGCGTTGTGCATACGTTGAAGTAGAAGCTTCTCTAACAAATTACTCAGATATCTCGTCATCACAGGTAGCATACAGATAGACTCACGGAGATGCCAATATCTTCGCATTCCGATGGTACGTGTCCTGAAGCTCGCGGACAGTCATCTCGTGAATAGGACGCTGTGGTTTGGGGGGTGCGCGGAAGCCATTGGGTATTGATTGTTTCCTCAGGCTCCGCGTAGGCGAAATCGGTGAGCTTGGTGAAACTGGTGACGTTAGTCCGTTTGGAGGTGAAGACATAAGGTCGTAGGATTTCAATGGGTAGTAACAGGTTGAAGGAGTAGTATAAAATGAGTTCAACGCTGGTTAACTATTGCTGAGCTTTATACGATGGCAAACTACCATATTTAGATGGCAACGTAGTATGACTACAATAAAAGCGCCAGAGCGCTCCCATACAACACACAGCATCTTGATTCGCTGAACAGACATACTTGTACATATTACAAAATACACGCTTTGCATATTCGTTATTTCACTGCATGTTGCTGTATAGTTGAGAAGGGCCCGACAGTCTCAGCACTGACGACTGTAACTGGGCGACATACACATACGAGTTCTGGGACAATCCTACATATACATATCACCCTGTGTCATGAACTCTGTGTGAGGACCCATTCAAACGAAGTAGCATAGCAACGCACCGCTCCTGGAGGCATAAATTCGTCATTATCGGGGACATTATGTCCTCCAGGTGCCGAACTTCCTCTTCCACCAAGAGGATTACCTCTACCCGGGAAGGGGCCTATTCCAGGACCAACTGGATCGAATCTAGCACCTGGAGGAGCGCCCATTGGTGGCAAGAAACCATCACCACCCCATGGCCCTCTCAGGCCGCGATTTCCACTGCCTGTGCCAAATATAGGATGATTGGGACCAACAAACATGCCGTCCTGGCCATTATGTGGAAAAAGAGAAGGCGGGCTGAATGGATTTCGAGGGATTGGATCCAAATCTCGTCTACCTATCTCGAGTGGATTCTCCGGAGGAATGTGTTGATAGAGATCAGGGGCGCGCGGAGGTGGTTGTGGACGAGCTGGAGGTGGACTGGGCTGCCGCTGCAAGCGAGAACTGCCAGCACTAGGCACGGGGGGCCCGTCTTCCTGATACCCTTCTTTATTCAGACCGGGGACAAGTTTTTGAATGATTTGAAGTTTGAATTGAGAAAGCAAGTCTGCAACTCTATTAGATGAGATGAATCCTTGTACAAGTGGTGCGTCAGACGCCGAGATGTCATGAGGATAAAACGATGGTGAGGTGAAATCATTCGTAGCTACGTCCAGAGAAGCGGCTTTATCGCTCTAACCACAGCATTAGCACAAATGGATAACTACCATGTTCAATGAAGGTACCTCATTCGCGATCGCATTGACTATGGTGCGGCTGCCTAGTTTAGCGACCTTCACGACGAACTCCAAACTACTTTGTTCGTGGCGATATCTGAAGGTGAATTGGCCCGGACTATGGCTATTCCACTCAATGGGTAGCACATTGACCAGCGATGTATTTGCCGGTGATGAATCGTCCACCGCGATGAGACGGAATCCTACAGCAGCCATAGCTGTGTGCAAAAGGGCAGCAATTGCATCATGTTGAGACTTCAATGTCTTTTGAGATACAGGAAGCAGATTAGGGAGCGAAGAAATAATAGCTGAAGGGTCAAGAACGGATCCCGTCATAGTGAGGGTGAAAGAGATCAAGTGGCGATGCAACTCAGTACAGGGTCAAAGGATGACCGTTACGTAATCCAGACCTTTTCATTTTCCTGGTTTCTAGCTCTCTTTTTGCAACGTTTCTGCTCATTCATCTCTTCCACTTCAAACGAGACGCCGCAAGTATGGCACGCAGAGATAGATCATACTCGCCAGATTCTTCCAATAAACGGGTAAGACAATCTCATCGTTCACCCCGGTCTCCGTCGCCGACTAGGCGCAATGGCCAAAAAGCCAGCAACAGATCGAGGTACGACGACGATAGAGACAGAGAACGGGATAGGGAGAGAGATAGAGACCGAGCTAGGGATAGGGATAGAGACCGGTATAGAGACGATAGGTACCGGGACGATAGAAGAAGAGACTACAGAGACGACCGACGTGACAATCGACATGATGATCGCCGTCGTTCTCGCTCAAGGGAACGTCGACACACCCCTCCTCCGAAGCCATCTGCTCCCGAGGATAAGGAGAAGATAGCGACGCCAACACCACCTCCTGAGGATGAAAAACTCAAAGCAAAACGTGCCAAGTTTGAGGCTTGGAAGAAGGAACGTGAGGCAAAGAAAGCATTAGACGAAGCAAAAGCAAAAGCCATGGCGCTTGCTGGAAAGTCTGCACCAGGTGAGTCCGTCTGGTATGATCGTCGAACGATAAGATTTCATACCACTTGATCCAACGCCCCATAGTCACGACGACCGCATCAAAGCCTGCTACTGGACAACTCAATCGTGCCGCGTTGGGCGGCCTCGGACTCAAGGGCTTGCCACTGAAACCCGAATTTGCTAAACCTACCAAAGGTAGTGCGGCTGCTTCTATGGATGATGCTGTCGAAACGAAGAGGAAGCTCGAGACATTGGGAGATATGCCGGCGGTGGATATGACAATGACGGAGGGCGAGCCAAGTGTCGGTGATCTTGAAGTCGACGACGACGACGAAGAAGCGAACAGAATGGATCAGGCTTTAAAGACGAAGTCAAAAGATGCAATGGACGTAGAAGAGGAAGAGGAAATAGACCCGTTAGATGCATTCATGAGTGGTGTTAAGGAAGAAGTTAAAAAGGTGAACATGGAGGATATGAAGAAGATTGTAGGCTCAACAAACGAACGTTCACGGACAAGGCTTGACGAGAGGATGGTTGAGGATGGAGCTGAGGATTTAGTTGATACATTCGTTCCCGACGAGCTGGACGCGACTGATCTGAATCCTGAGGATATTCTCGCACTCGCGGCAAAAAAAGCAAAGAAGAAAGAACTGGCCGCCGTTGACCATTCTCGTATCAAATATGAATCATTTCGCAAGGAGTTTTACATACCCCCACCTGAGATTGCTGAGATGACAGACGAGGAAGCAGATCTCCTTCGATTGGAACTCGATGGCATAAAGATTCGCGGCGTTGACTGCCCTAGACCAGTTACGAAATGGAGCCATTTTGGCATGCCTGCTAGCTGGTGAGTAACATTCATTTCTTTCTGATTGCTTCAATTCATTGTTCGCTCAGCTTGGACGTGATTAAACGTCTAAATTACACTGCGCCAACTTCAATTCAAGCCCAAGCTATCCCTGCAATAATGTCCGGTCGAGATGTTATTGGTGTGGCGAAGACCGGTTCTGGGAAAACAATAGCCTTCCTGCTACCACTATTTCGACATATAAAGGACCAGCGACCTCTAGAACAGATGGAGGGCCCTATAGCCATTGTCATGACACCTACCCGTGAATTGGCTGTCCAGATCCATCGAGAGTGCAAACCGTTTCTCAAAGTTTTGAATCTTCGAGTAAGCATCTTTCGATCCATACAACTACTTCTTTCTTCGCTGAGCTTCGTTTGTGTAGGCTGTATGTGCTTATGGCGGTTCTCCAATCAAAGATCAAATTGCAGAACTCAAGAAAGGCGCAGAGATTATCGTCTGCACCCCTGGCCGAATGATCGATTTACTGACCGCAAATTCAGGACGCGTAACAAATCTCAAGCGCGTCACCTATGTCGTTCTGGATGAAGCCGACCGAATGTTTGACATGGGCTTTGAACCCCAGGTTATGAAAATTGTTAATAACATTCGTCCCGATCGGCAGACAGTCCTCTTCTCTGCCACGTTTCCTAAACAAATGGATTCTTTGGCAAGAAAAATACTAAGGAAGCCGCTGGAAATCACTGTTGGAGGCAGATCCGTAGTCGCAGCGGAGATTGAGCAGATTGTAGAGGTTCGGGAGGAAGAGACCAAGTTCAACCGTCTTCTGGAAATTTTGGGCCAGATGTACAACGAAGACCCTGAGTGCAGGACCCTCGTATTTGTCGATCGACAAGAAGCTGCAGATAACCTGCTTCGCGAACTCATGCGAAAAGGGTATCTCTGTATGTCCTTACACGGTGGCAAGGATCAGATTGACCGTGACTCGACCATCGCTGATTTCAAGGCTGGAGTCGTTCCTATCGTCATAGCTACTTCTGTTGCTGCTAGAGGTCTCGACGTGAAGCAACTCAAGCTGGTCATCAATTACGATGCGCCGAATCATATGGAAGATTATGTTCATAGGGCTGGCCGTACCGGGCGAGCTGGCAATAAGGGAACATGCGTCACTTTCATCACTCCGGAACAGGATCGCTACTCCGTTGATATATATCGCGCTCTGAAAGCGAGTAATGCAACTGTACCGAAGGAATTGGAAGACTTAGCGAACGGTATGTCACGCTATTCCTGCAGTAGTTTTATGATGCTCATCTCTCAACATATAGGTTTTCTCGATAAGGTTAAAGCCGGTAAGGCGCAGGCTGCCGGTTCTGGGTTTGGTGGCAAAGGTCTTGATAGGCTTGATAAGGAGAGGGACGCAAAGGAGAAGGCAGAACGCAAAGCATACGGTGAACCTGGTATAGCAGAAGAGGAGAAGACGCCAGCAGTGTCAGAAGATACCTCGAAACCCGCCACAACAGCGGATGATATGACGTTCGGTAATTTCAAGGTGGAGATTAAGCGTGGCCCTGCACCAGATTCATCAAAAGGCCTCCTCGGTGTCGGCGGTGCAGTTGCTGCAGCCAGGCGTCTTGCACATGCGAAGGAAGAAGAAAAGATCCAGGCGCAAGTTCGTGCCGCAGAAGAGGCTGCTGCACGCGCTGGAAAGGACACGCCTGCCCACAAGCAAGCTTTAAGCGTGGTGGCGAAACTCAATGCTCAACTGAGAGCCTCGAAGCTTGTTCTACAGTCGCAGCTCCAAGCCGAAGAGTTGGCCGGGAGGAAAGGAGGCTCAGACTCCTCGACCGACTTCCACGCCATTATACCTATTAACGACTATCCCCAGAAAGCGAGATGGCGTGTCACCAACAAGGAAACTATGGTTCAAGTGAGTGGTTATACTTTCTTCCGGACTGCGCTACTGACTTGTTGTTCATAGCTTATTGACATTACTGGAGCTTCTGTCACGAATAAAGGTATCTACTACGAGACTGGAAAAGAGCCTCCACCAGAAGGGCCTCCGAAGTTGCACCTGCTTGTAGAGTCTCATGAAGAGTGGAGGGTAAGTTCGATTTCCAACTCCCTGTACGAGGAGGCAGATAGCTGAGGAATACATATACAGGTCGAACAAGCAGTACGAGAAATCAAACGGCTTCTTATCGAAGCTTCGGCGGCCGCTCTTCAAGCCGAAATGCGCAATCCTACTGGGACAATGGGCAGATACAGTGTTGTATAGGGTGTAGTCCTTTATGTTATGTTGGGACAATCGTGTTTGTACTTAATTTACGTGGCTGATGGACGACTTGCACCTCCTCGAACAACATCATCGATGCTGTTCCATTTTGGTCGTAAGTGTGCTATATTACGCATTATGTTCAATAACGGCTAGTTGTATCGAACACGAAATTTTAGCTCAAGGTATGTGATTGATCACTTAATTATGACTTCAAAGCGAAGCCAGTGACCACTCAGGCCTCAGGTCTCATTCTTGCAATGGTGCATGAAGCGGTTCGTAATCAATATACTCAAGGGAAATTGTGCAGTGCTGTGGGAGCACATCATCGGTTGAAGTTCTGATCTCTTTCTTTTTATAGTTCGTTCCAGGAAATCTCGGAGAATGCTTGCCTGCAGTCTGCGTCTCGCATGTCGTACCAATCATGTGTCACTACTATATAGCTTTTCCACGGCCTTAAGATTGCCCTAACATACGCTGGGAATCTGAGGGCCGAGTGGGGATCCACGACCCTCCGATGTGCAGGATTTGACACATTCCGTATAACGCGAGTATCTCGTGGGCACGGCATATATATCGTCCAAGCGAAGGATGCTATATTCATCGGTTTAGCACCATATAGACCATCTCGAGAGCCTCCACCCGTTCTAACAGGGTCCATGACGTCTGATTCTTCGACTCGTGTATCGCATTCACTCTCTGAATCAGCATCCCTCAAGGAAAATGAGAAGAGTATTATCATCGACGTTCAAGACCCAGCCAAAAGGCAGCATCCAGGAGACAACAATGGGTCGCAAACCGCTGATTCACTTTGGGACCACGATCCAGCCAACCCTCGCAATTGGTCCTTCGGGCAAAAATGGACTGCTGCAGGGATTGTGAGCAAGTAGTACGTCGAGTTGCTGTTCTAACCTGAATTTATTTGCGTTAGGTCTCTCTCTATACATTCGTTTCTCCATTGGCTAGTTCTATGATGGCACCAGGGTTACTTCAAGTGGGACAGCAATATCATATCACGAATCCAACAACGCTTGCCATGACTCTAAGTATATTTTTGCTAGCTTATGCACTGGGACCTCTGGTCATTGCGCCGCTTTCTGTGGGTGCCCTGGTTTTGTCAAACACCACACAATCATCTCATTACTCTTCCACAGGAAATGTATGGGCGCACATGGGTAACATTCCTGGCTGAGTAATACTGCAGTGCCTGATCAATTCTCTCACACAGGTGTTGCACATTGCGAATTTATTATTTTTGGCATTCAATATAGGATGTGCCTTCTCGCCAAACGCAGGAGCTCTGATTGCTTTTCGGTTTCTATGTAAGTAATCGCACTCCTATATCCTCTAGAGAGTATTTGACAATGTACATAGCGGGTCTTGCAGGGAGCACCCCAATAGCTTGTGGAGGCGGTAGCATTAGCGACCTTTTCTCTGAACGTGACCGTGCAGGCGCCATGGCCGTCTTTACGCTCGGCCCCTTACTCGGTACTTCTTTGCCTTTTCACCTACCGGGCTCGTCCTTCTCACTCTCCTCGCACAATATGACACAGGACCCGTAATCGGACCGATCGCCGGTGGTTTCGTCGCTCAATCTATCGGTCCAAAATATGTTTTTATTATAATTGGCAAGTGCTAACGGTGTAACCTTTGAAGTCTTCAATAATCTGGAATTCCTCAGCCGGTCTTTGCGCAGCTGCGGCTGCAGTCGGGATTCCATTTCTTCATGAAACATATGCCCCAGTCTTACGTCTACGGAAAGCACGAAGTAGCCACGACCATGAGAAGGCAGTCGACAACCAAGTCACTAGTACTAATGACAAGATCCAATACTTGTGGCTCAATATCAGTCGTCCTGCCATATTACTTACTAGAAGCTTTATTTGCTTTATCTTGAGTCTGTATATGGCTTTGTGAGTGTTATACAATTTTCTGTTCCCTATTGTGTATGCCACTGACGGGTAGAGAAGCATGTATGGTACGTAGACTCTAGTGCTTACCTGATTGCAGCATTGGATGCTCAGTGCTGTTTGAAGGTATATATTACCTCATGTTTGCAACGTTCGCAAGTGCGTGCTATTGCCTCGAAAAGCCTCTTCACCGACACCAATGATTTTACAGGCTTTTTCAGCCAGGCTTACCACTTTGGACCAGGCATAGGCGGTCTGTGTTATCTTGGCTTAGGCATTGGCTTTTTCTTAGCCACTATGTTCGGCGCTAGGATTGGAGATCAGATTTATGCTAAGGTGAGCTATACAGTCGCTTGGTGATGTCATTTCACTCATTTTTTTCTCATAGTTATCTGAAAAGAATGACGGCGTCGGCAAACCCGAAATGCGTGTACCCGCACTCATATTCGGTTCGTTCTTCGTCCCGATTGGCGTATTGTACGTGTTCTTTTTTTTAGCGTTAAATCAATATACTGAGGATCATTATTTCAGGTGGTATGGCTGGTCAGCCCAGGCAAAATTACATTGGATTATGCCTATAATTGGTTCTGGGATATTTGGCTTCGGTGAGATGATTTCGGCTGTTCCTTCTGCGAGTTTACTGATGCGAAGTTACCTGATTCTGTTATCGCAGGCTTGATGACTACTTTGTAGGTCCAGTCGCTACGCCCTGCACCGAGTTCGCTAAATAGCCGTCATTTAGCCTCCCGATCCAGCTGTATCTTGTGGATGCTTTCAGCTACGCTGCGAGTGCTCTCGCAGCTGCGTCAGTGAGTCAAACGCTTTCAGATTGCATGTCAGAGATTTCTCCCTCACCATGTACCAGGTTCTACGTTCTACGTTAGGTTTTGCTTTCCCTTTATTTGGGCAACAGATGTACGACGCTCTGGGACTCGGCGGGGGAAATTCACTCTTAGCTGGGCTAGCCATTGTGCTCGGTATACCATTCCCTATTTGGATTTGGTACTATGGAGAGAGAATCAGGCTACAGAGTAAATTGAGCAGATGATTGCTTTTTATCAGCCTTTTCGGCCTTTCCCCCGTCCTTAGAGACCACTGGGCGGATAGTAAATTGTATAGCGAAATAAACATCCCAAACGTGTTTTAATCACCGCAACCCAAAGCTTCTCGACTTAGCACCACTTGCACTGACGCCCGTGAGGTTAATACCCGAGTCTTTTACTCTCTTCTCAACCTCGGTCACTTTACCCTCAACTTCCTTAACAGCACCATCTATCCACTGCAGGCTCTCTAAATGACTGCTCAAAATCTGAGCAATTTGTGTCATCGGATCCTCTGTGGCCCCTGATCCATCTTTCGATCCGTTCGATAATGACAGGCCGTTGACGGACTCGATCATTTGAGTCAACGACCCAGAGAGGTCGTCGAGCTGCGTATGCAAATCTGTTGCGAGCATATAACTGCGAAGGGGTTGAAGATGAGCGGGAATTACGGTGTAGAGATAGCTTACTTCTTATCGCGTTCCGTATCGGCGGGGCCTGTGTCCAGCGCCCTCAAGGTACCTCCTTGGCCACCAAGGATCTCCTGCATTGCTTTCTCGTACGAATCGAGTGTTGATGTAAGATCTTTCTGCTGTTGCTCTATATGATCTAGAGATTGGTCGATTTCGTTTTGTTCTCGCTCAACCGCTGTAACGTGGCTGAACAGGGCAGCTAGCTTCGACTGGAATGAGCGCATGTCAAGTAGCCACCTATGAGATATTCACATTTTTTCCATTCTCAATCAATGCACGATCCCAGACTGCGACCTCGCCTGCAAACCGGTTGAAATCACGCACATGCGTCTCCAACGCGTTGGACCAGCGGTTGACAATTTCCTCGATGGTTTTCCCTCGAAGCATGGAAGGTGGGGGTACAGCGATGGCAGTATTCACATTGGTAGTTGTTTTGGGGGCTACGGAGGTACCAAAGGACACCGAGGAAGCTGAAAATTCGTTTTCAGTTCAAACTCTAGAGAGGGTGTATGCCAGATTCATTCACCAGAGGCATCCTTTGGTTTCTCAGCTTCTGCGGTTGTTGATGTCAACGGCGTGGCTGAGGCAGCCGCTACGGTATATTAGACAAGACTACTTCCGAGGCAGGAATCCTCACCTGTAGGGGTATCCCTTTTTTCAGTAGGCTTTGCAAATAAGTTGAATGGCGGGGTGGCCACCGCACTGGCACCTAAAACCGGTGAGCAACATAGCTCCCATACAGCAATCGATCTAAAATTACCTGGAGTAACATCTTTTTTCTCGGTCGTACTGCTGCCGCCTAAACCAGCAAAGAGGCCACCTGCTGGATTTTAAAGCATGTTAGCCATCACCTGGAGTTGAATTTTTCACTCGAATGGACGGACTAGCTGGTGTAATTGTTTGGGCACCGTCCTTAGTAGTGGTAGTAGACGCTGATGCCGGAGCTGCGAGCTTCCCGAAAAGCCCACTGCCGAACGAGTTTATTGCGGGGGCTGGTGTGTTCCCAGTAGCAGATTGTGGCGTCGATGACGAGTCTGCTGGTTTGGAGGAACCGAACAGACCTCCCGTTTGACCTGATACAGCAGCTACACAAATAAGCAATGAATCGACTAAGCATACAGATACTAAAGCTGACTTGATGCTGCAGGTGTTGTTGAATTACCTGTCCCGAAAACTGAACGAGATGGGAGCATAAATGCAAGGACATTTAGTGTTGTATGCATAACGCACAGTTGGGGATAGGCTTTGGAGTGGCTGAAGTGTTCGAATCAGTTGGCTTCGCTAAGTTGAACAAGTTCGATCCGCTGGATGCGCCTGTCGATGGCGCAGCTGTTGTGCTTGTATTCGCTGCAGGCGCACCAAAAAGAGGCGCAGACGATCCAGGCGTGGTCGTTGAAGCTGGAGTACCAAAGCCACCGAAGATAGCTTTATTGGCATTTGACGAGTTTGCGTTTGTCGACGAAGAAGCATTTCCAAACAAGTTTCCACCAGCAGCAGGGGTCGTAGATGTATTCGTGCTTCCAAATAGCCCAGTTGTGGCTGTCCCACCGCCAAATAGCCCAGTTCCGGTAGCCGGTTTGGCTGCATACTGTGTTCAGTATTTGATAACTTTGAATCTGCTAACACACCTGCGCCGAAAATATTTCCGGTAGTGGGCGTTCCTCCCGACTGGTTTGTGGCCCCGAAGATATTTGTGGCCTGACCAGCGCCTCCGGAGGGATTACTCGCATTTCCAAAGAGACTCATTGTGATGAATGTCGAAGACTTGGTTCAGACGCGTTGTGGAAACTTGAAGCTATATTGGGCGCTTACTAGGACTAGTAGTGGAGTCTGATTGCCAGAATCCGACTGGACTGGCTTCCTGATCATCATTCATGCCTGTCCCTATGCGATGCACCTACCATAACACCTTGCTATAAACCCTCCTTCCTCTACATCTCGTCCGTAATATTTGCCCTTCTGAGGACATGGAAGCTCTTAGTAGCAGTATAACCCAGTCAACTGCGGAGGTTTCTCAACTTTCGTAAGTAGCCTCCCAGACCGGACGTATCTGCGTCATTTTATTTATATTTTGCTAGGCGGGACATGTCATTCGCAGACTTGCCAGCTCTCCATGACGACTGGACAATGTGCGTCCATCCGCAAGTATGTCCCCGTCGTCCTCATCAGCTAAAGCTAAACGGCGTACGCACATAGGGCTGGGTATATTTTTACAATCATAGATATAGGGTAGCCACGGATGCTGATATACGGGAAGAGGACGTGTGTCGTGTCATTATGGACGAGTATTTCGACCACGACCTCTAACTTGACGAGGGGATGGAGATGCATGTAATGTCTCCAACGATCCCCGCAGATAAATTGCGGCAGGATGTCCCTTGCTTTAACTTGATGATAAATCATACCCGCTGCGTGGCCTCCTACGACCTCCGAGAAGTCAGGACTCGAAATATTGCTCTGCTGAGTCCAGCCGATCGTAAGTCCCAATGAGTATCACGCTTTATCGTTGGTGACCAATGGTGTGCAGTGAACAGACGGCGCCGTATGTATTGGAACTACTTATGGAACCACCCTGCGCATGTGGCAACTCCAGAACGCGCCATCAAGGACGCAACAGATGCCTTGACTTGGTTCTATGTGTGTATACCATATTGTCCTGACTTGCTCTCCAGTTCTGAACGTGGACATCTGGTAGACCGATAACCTTATTTCGGGCGCCCACAGCAGAGTTCCTTTTTCAAAAATGGAGTGCGAAGAACTGTCACGCGTTCTGAAGGACTTAACATGTAAGTAGATGCTTCCGATTGGATGGCAATTCGCAAACCTGAAGTCCTTCAGTGCCTTGTAATGAATCTTCCGTATCAAAAACTGTATTCGTTTCATGGCTACTTCGCGAGGTTTGCAGCTTCCGCGATGCCGAACAATATGGTCTACATACTGCAAAACAGGCTAAAGTCATACGCGAGGCTCGAAAGGAGTCGAGGCATACAGTTAGACAGCCCGGACCGTACATGCTACCTATTCTCAGCATCTTCATCAATATCTTCTTCTTCAGCATTCCTTGGACGTATCTGGTGCATGTAAAGCGTGCAAGCGAATTCCGAGGTCGACTGGCCAATGTGCAACGAAACTGGCAGGACTATATCAACCGCCTTGTCAGAGAATATACCCACTTTCTGCTCATTGTAAGCATTCATGCCCGTCGGAGTCTGCTCTCGACCTAACCGTTGCTTGGGGTTAGTCTACTGTGCTACTTTCGTAAGCTTTCCTATAAACAGAAACGCATCCATATCTTTGATGGCGTCGGCATGCTTCTCACAGTGCCACTGTGGGCTTTCTGGCTCTCAATGATATCAACCAAGCAGCTCGCGTTGGTGCAACAACATCTGCTTTCGCCTCCCTTGGTAGTATCATTGTCGGCGTATTTTCAATATGGAAGCATCAAATAAATACCGCTACAGCAGACTCTGTGCGTTTAGCATTTTTTCGATGTTAGGCCAAGCTTCATTCATTGATCATTTCCCAGTTCACATATACTCACAACGCCCAGCATCGGTATTTCGGTTACCATGGACATGCCATGCTGCTCAGCCTCCCTCCCGTGCTGCTCGTTTGGGCCATCGTCACGTTCACATTCGCTATTGTTGCTTATACTCTCCAAGGCATCACCGACTTTGACGTCTACAGCCCGACATCATCATGGATAATAGTTTGCGTGTTCATCATCATTCTAGTTTGCGTCTCTCTCGCGCTTCACACGCTGACGATTATATGGCGGTTCAAGAGGCCGCCCGCTTGGTCTTTGTGGCGTGTATGTAAAAGAAAGGGAGATTTCGCCATGCATAAAAGTGGTTCGTCGGTTTAGTACTTTCTTGATGGGATTTACGGATCCGGACAACTGTATAAACTAGTGTATAACTAACGCAAGGGCGAACACTTAGAGGGTAATACTCAAGGAGTAGGGTAAAATCGCTACCAATAATACATGTCAGCACAACCAGTTTCCCAGCGGCCTTATGGTCTAGTAGTATGATTCCTCGTTTGGGTTGTGTTCCGATTCGAGGAGGTCCTGGGTTCAACTCCCAGTGAGGCCCTTTTTCCTTATCTTTCCGGGCAAGTCACTCTTGCAACATTTTCTTATGAACGTGTATGGTTAATACTGGTCAGCAGAGGAACTCTTTATGTAAGTCGGAAGTCACTTTGTTGTAGATATGAATGTAGATCACATTTTGTGAGTATGATCATGTATGTATGACTAGTATGGATGCGCCCCCATCCATAGTAACTCTACTCCTTGTCTTCATGATGAAGAACCTTCTCCCTAATCGACTCAGAGACCTTGCATCAGGCCGCGACAAGTGCTTATCCGGAAAGGCACCCAACGCAGATGGCGCCAGAATGAGCGCCTCTCCAGTCTATCATTCGTTGAAAATCAGAACCTAGTGATGGGCCAGCTGTAGACAATGCTTACTTGCAAAGTAACAACCTTGTCAAATGCATCACTTGCAGATAAATCAGCAGACACATGCTTTGCGAGATGGTCCCACCATGCAGGGGATGAGAAGCGATGCATGATTGAAACAGTACACAAGTCGAGAAGGACAGGCGGAATAGCAGTCGGCTCTTCAATATAGGCTATTACTATCTCCGTTTGATTATCTTCTGAAGCGAGCGCTCACCTTGCGTACTGATGATCACCCTCATTGCAAGGTGACGCTGTTCACGCACAAGGCGGAGGAGCGACTGAGTGAGACCCGAAGTTCCAATTGCTGATAGGTACTGAAGGCATAATGAATACAAGCTTCAGGCTATCTTCTTAACACTTACCTTATGGGCTTCATCTACAACAAGTACCTTCCCCGTATCTACCTCTGCCCGCACAAAGAGTCGTACCAGAATTTCGAAAAGACCACAAGCTGACATGGGATCCATGAAAGGGTCAGATAAATCAATGATTGTTATCTGCCCAGCAGCGAAGCGGTTGGCGGCCTTGGCCTGCTGTCTATTCTTGCGACCTTTGACCATGAAAGACTGTAGGAGTGATAAACGTTGTTCTAATCCTGCAATTTGCGCTGGGTTAAATGTTTTCTTCCGCGTTTCTAGTTCGAATTGGAAGGCTTGATAGGTGAAATTTTCACCAAGGTCACGCAAGATAGACTAAGCAAGGATAAACATGAGCACGGGGATTTGTCTGAGGAAGAGTGGAATACATACAAGGATGATTTGCACATATAAAGGTGCTGAATCGGAGCTCCCAACAGCCATCATGGTCAGAAAGGCCTGGGCATCAAGTTCTTCTTCGGTGAACATTAAGGGTTCAACAGTTACAGCGTCGCCCAAGGCGGCATAAACTTTGCGCATGGTGTTCAGTGAGGAGTTTGAAACATATACTTTAACTGTCGGCGGCGTGACACAGTTGAATTTGGATGTCGCGAGCCATGCGGTCTCGCTGGGGCGACCACCCGAACCCCCTTCCCCAAAATGGAGTACCAACCCCGCAAGGGGTTTCTCAAGCACCCCAATAGCTCCAACATTTGAAATGAACATGCTTTCCAATAATACGGAGACAGTATGGGACTTTCCAGATCCTTGGACTCCGCATACAACTGCGGAAAATGGTGCATTCTGGATTCATACAAGTCAGATGTTGATCGCTCCTTAAACTGAAGTCGAAAAATACCGTGTTCACATATAAGCGAGGATCCTTGGGAAAGTCCACCGTGTTCTGGGTGCTAACAATAGCATCAGTATGGTTGATTGACTCGGCGGATGCATAGAATGACGACGAACTATGTACCGACTATCTTTCCTAAAACACCGTATTGTGTTCGCATTTCATCGTTTCCTGCTAATTCGTACGCATCCCTATAGATGAGGGGTGCAGTACTCATATCGTGGCTTTTGGCGCTCTGCGCCTCCTGGGCAAAGTCACCCTCTAGTAGCTGTAATTCGTCCTGCCAAGGTAATATGACGGATCATTACTTCACTTCAATAACTGTAGTAGTGAAACTTACAAAGAGGTCAAGTTTATCGCTATGCGACGATTCAATCGAGATTGCGCTCAGCTTCCCCATTGTCACAAGGATGTGAGTGGACTTATGATGTAGCGATAGGGAATGGCCCGTCACTGGCTACAATAACTAGCCATGGTTTTATATTGAGGCGTGATGAAAATGAGAAGCAGAAGGGATCGCATCCCTTACTGCGGAAGCTAATATGGCCAGAAAAAATCCTTTCGATTGTCACTCAGAAAGAAAAAGACGCGATTCATAGTGCCTCGTGCAATAATAATTGACGCAAGGGGGCGACCATCAAAAGGCGGGAGAATTAGTTGAAGTGCGCAGTAGTCGATATTTTGGCATGCCTGCTCGAGTCTAGGAAGTAAAGAGGATGTCATTGGTCATATATGGTAGAAACCTTTCCTGGTTGATAGAGCGCCTACTGGCCATATTTGCAGGCGCTTGCACGTTTCATGCATCATGGCTCTCTTCGATGTTCCAGGATGGACTGTCCCCGCTGCGCCTGTCTCCGAATCACTTTCGAGATCCTTCAAGAAGCGAAAGCGGAATCACCATGGCAATGATGTTGCCTCCGGAGCCGACTTGGAAAAGTTGCTGAAGCACATTCCTGGTTCCAGTCGTAACGGGTTGACTGATGGCCAAAAGGACGACGCCGAGGAGAAAGATAGCAAGAAGAAACATAAGAATAAGAACAAGCAGCGGAAGGAAATAGGCGCGGATAAGAAGCAAAGTGTTTCATCTACCGATATATCCTCTAGTCCTTCGCCCACAAAGAAACAAAGACGAAAACATGAACACTCTAAGGAGACAAACCCTTCACCAAATCCAGAGACCTCGAAGCTGAAGCTTCCGCCTCGAGGCGCGGTGCAACGCAGTACTCAATTAACGACTCTACAAAGCAATATGAAACAGAGTCTCGACGGAGCACGCTTCCGGTATGTCCTGAAATAATCGTGTCACTTCAACTGACCTTTCGTGATACATGCAGTCTCATCAATGAACATCTCTACAAAAGCCATAGCACCGAGGCTAGTCAACTAATGCATGAGGATCCTCAGGTGTTCGATGAGGTATACTTACAATAACTCTTGCTCGTGACTGGGAAGGTTAACTGAATTTATAGTATCATAATGGCTTTCGTAGACAAGTCCAATCATGGCCTTCTAACCCGGTCCAAGGCTACATCGATATATTATCATCTTATCCAGAAAAGACTGTAATAGCGGATCTTGGTTGTGGAGATGCCGCCCTCGCAAAAGCGCTAATACCAAGAGGCATGACGGTTCTGTCCTTCGACTTGATTTCGCGCAGCCCGTTCGTTGTGGAAACCGATATATGCCAGAAGCTCCCTCTTCCTGGGTCCGAAGTCTCTGAGTCGGGCGGGAAACCGGGTGTAGGTGAAGCTCATATAGTAGATGTGGTTGTATGTGCATTGAGCTTGATGGGCACAAATTGGCCGAATTGTATACGAGAAGCTTGGAGGGTGCTAAAAGCCGAGTGCGTGTGTTCTTCATTCACTTATTTCCAACGCTTTGATTGATGGTCGTCTCGTCGACATCACAGCGGGGAGCTCAAGATTGCAGAAGTTGCAAGTCGCTTCACCGATGTGGACCAGTTCGTCTCACTTATCAATTCTTGTGGGTTTCGTTTAAACAGCATGGTAAGTCCTTCAATCTGCGGTGGGGTTTGCTGCCGCTGATACAATGTCTTACTAAGGACAATTCAAACACGCATTTCACGTTATTTGAATTCACGAAAATTCCTCAGAAGGCGAAGAATGATAAACAATGGAAAGATATTTATAACAAGTCTAATCTCTTAAAGCCTTGTGAATATAAACGACGTTGATAACCCTGTATGCCGGGTCGTGAATCAGCTCTCCATCTGAGAGGTCCTTGGAGAGGAAGATAAATTTGAATCACTTACATACAGTCCGATCACACCCCTGTCGTATTGTACATATATCGGACCTTGCGGACAACCTTGCGGCTAACGCGCGGTAACAATCTCTTGAGACATATCTCTTCTTCACTTAACCCCACCGCTATGTCGAACACGATCAATATCGTATCGCACCCCATCGTTGGTGTTGAGCTCACAAAGTTGAGAGATAAGAATACAACACCAAAGGTGTTCCGAGAGGTGGGCAGTTTGTGCACTGAAATTTCGGGCTACACGCTGAGCTTGATAGACTGTGGATAATATCAGCAGGGCAGTAGGCTACGAAGCTACGCGAGATATCGAAGTCAAGGTCGTGCATGGAGTATGTCATTGGTTGAATGCGAATAACCTCAAAGCTGATGATAATCGTCGTACGCCAGGAATCCCCAATCAGCCCGTTTGAAGGTACTATTGTCGCCCCGAAGATTGGGCTGGCCCCCATTTTGCGAGCAGGCCTGGGCATGACGGACGCCATGGTACGAACTATCTTCTGGCCTTGATGATATGATTCGATCCTTACTTTTGTTTCCTTCAGTTGAATATCTTCCCGTCCGTCCCGCATCCTAACATGTGTAACAACGATGCGCCCTCATAATCCATGCTGTTTCAGGGATGCACAAGTCTACCATCTAGGCCTGTTTAGGGAGAAGGTATCTTTGCAGCCCGTGGAATGTCAGTTCTCCATGCATACAGTTGTCTGTGTTATTGCCAGCTCAAGGTAGCTTATAGATTATTCCAAGTTACCGAAGGTACCTACTGTTGACCGAGTATTTATCCTCGACCCGTTAATCGCTACCGGCGGTACTGCGTGCGCCGCAATGGCTATGATCGTTGACTGGGGAATTCCTGGTAAGCAACCTATGATGCTTTCGCACTCAGTAGACGAGATCCGATTCGGATTTATCTGCGACCAGTGAAACAAATTAAGCTTTTGTGCGTCCTGGCCTCTGAAGAGGGCTTGAAACAAGTTCGTGAGCAATACCCAGACCTCGAAGTAAATATGCTCGCAATCTTTAGCTACTGTGCTTGCTGAAAGACTCGGGTAGATCTGGGTAGCAGCCGTCGATAAGACTTTGACTACGGATGGCTTGATTCAGCCTGGACTTGGTGATGCTGTAGGTTTCAAATTCATCGTATTCTGCATTTGACTAACTCCATAACGAATAAGGGGGACCGCCTGTTTAATACCATACGTCCTTGAGTGTGATTGGGATGTTACCACCTTGTATTCTTTAGCATTTGGAATTGTAAAGTTTTCTCCTAGCCCCTGTACCTGTTTTTGGTATTTTTTTCCCATCACAAGGCCTTGAAAGACGTGATTCTGAGCATGAATTGCACAAAACGCTCTCACTAATCTTTCGCAGAAGGTCGACAATAAAATGTCTGGTGGATTCGTTAAACTGGGTCCTTCGTTCCTACACCATGGTGGCTCTTATATCAGGCTCATCTCCTTCGTTGCATAGCTCCGAATCGTCTTTTTCGCAAACTTCCAAGAAGCAGGGCATACATAACTTCTTGCAGGAGAATGTCTACCACAATCCTCACATCCCAGCTTCGAATATCATAGAGTGGATATCTTCACGATCTTCTTCGAGTTCTGCTGTCTACATCTACGATCTCGCTGAACAACTCGGTTTTGGATCATTAACGAAGCAAATTGCAGATACATATGAGGGTACTGCCCCGGTATTGCGCCTGCAGACTCGCCCGGGCGCTGGTCTCAATTTAGTGGGAAGATTGTCTGAAGGGACAAGCCAGGCAACCGCGAGGGGCTCCGTGCTGACCGCATATACAACGCCTACTGGTTTGGCTGCAATGGCTTCGTCGCTTTCGAAGTTGCCGACAGCCCGTCCTGCTAGCAGGCTGGTCATCCATGTACCTACCGTCACACCTACCGGCGATAATTACGCCCTTTCCCCGTCTCTCGCATCGCTCGCTACCACCTTATCCTTCTTATCAAAGGACACTATTGTCCTTGTCTCAGCGACACCTCAGGAAGCTGTAGACTTCGCTTCGATCACCTATAGTGTTAAGGACAAACATGCCATACATCTCTTTGACCATCACAGTAGTTCACGCGAAATAGGTCATTTCATTGAGGGTCCGAAACGCTTTGCAACTGGAGGAGCACTAAGGGATATCTTGGTTAGGGCGGGCTATGATCTATTCGAGTACAATGGTGACTCGAATGCTCGCATCGTCATTGTGGCCCTCAATGGGCCTCTTGCCCTTTTGGCTCGGGCCTACGTCAGGCATACTCCCGGTTTAGGGCTTATTGTTGTCAAAGGTCTTCATCCTTGGGATGAAGCCGCCTTCCGGGCATTGTTTCCTGCCACTGTGCAAAAAGTCCACGTTCTTGACGAAGTCGCCTCGCAAGGCACAAGAGGGTTTCTCTTTGCAGATGTCCTGAGTAGCCTCGTCACCGAGCCAGATTCTCCCTCTGTCCACGCCCATCCACTTACTCCTGCTCAGTTACAAACGTATCTCTCTCAAAAAGATGCTTTCTTGAGCTTCTTATCTTTCCTGGTACCCTCCAAAGACAAATCTACGGAAAGCATTGACCATGTCGCAACCAAGAAGTTCTTGGTATTCAATACGCCGAAATCATCTTTCGGCTCTCTCTCCCAACTCGTAGAAGATCTATTCTTGAGGAGTCAAAGCATATCTACTCGTATGCTCACTGATTACGATATGCTCTCCAAGCAAGGTGGTCTGTCCATTGATCGTATCATTCTCTCCCATGATGCGGGGACGGACGATTTGTTACCTATTCCCACATTACTGCCAATCAGAAGTGCGGGTAAGGGCGAAGCAGATTTCCTTGCCATATTAGATCATAATCTCCTAAAGAGCCACTCACTGCTCAAGCACGCAAAACCAGAGTCGATCATCCTGCTCATTACTCCTTGGTCCGCTGCTGAGGTTTCCTCCAGTATACCCGCCGAGACTCTCCAAATTATTGACTCGCGGAAGCTGCGCATCTTCTTATTCGACGTCCCATCCCTTGCCGCTAAATTAGCGGATACCTCGGGGCCTATCAACCAAGCTATTCAGAACATCCTCGTCTACTTGGCTTTCCTCAGGCTCTACTTGGGGAGAGCTGCGAACGAGACGTTGGTTCTTAAACTCATTAGAACTATTTTCAACGAAACTTTCAACGGTGTTGATTTAGAAAACATCAATTCAGTGGCATGGTCTGGGCTCGAAGAGATCGCCATCACGGTTCCCCCATTAGAAGCCGTTGAGCAGTCGTCCCTTAAAGAGGTCGAGTTCAATGCTATTGCTGTGGAAGCCGACAATGCAGATTCATCAGAAAGCGGTTCACGTCTAGAAACTTGGCATGGCGCCGCCAGGCACCTAATCTTTCCCGACGTATACACTCCTCCTGGCCTATTTGACTCCAGCGAAGAATACCCACAAAACCCTACCCTTCGGCCAGAAGTACCAGATCGCAACTACCTTGTTACATGCACAGTCAATCGCCGTCTTACACCGTTGGAATATGACCGTAACGTTTTCCACCTAGAGTTCGATACCACTGGGACGGGGCTTACCTACGCTATTGGTGAGGCTTTGGGGGTACATGGATGGAACGACGCTCAGGAAGTTCTCAACTTCTGTGCTTGGTATGGAGTTGATCCTGATCGCCTCATTACTATCCCGTTACCATCGAGTGAGGGTACGAAGATGCATACCAGAACTGTTTTCCAAGCACTTCAGCAACAGATCGACTTATTTGGACATCCCCCCAAATCATTCTACTCAGACCTGGCTGCACACGCAGAGAATACTGTAGACAAGCACGCTTTACAGTTCATCGGATCTCCTGAGGGTTCATCCACGTACAAAAAGCTATCAGAGAAGGACACAGTACACTTTGTGGATATACTAAAGATGTACCCCAGCGCCCGACCCAGTATCGAAATTCTTTGCATGCTAATAGGCGATATAAAGCCCAGACATTATAGTATTGCTAGCGCCCAATGCGTGGTTGGAAACCGAGTGGACTTACTGGTTGTGACTGTAGATTGGGTGACACCTAGTGGTACGTTCGCCAATTGCTACGCTTCAATCAGGTGTCTCATTTTTTTTTTCTTTTAGGGTCTCCTAGGTACGGACAATGTACACGGTATCTGGCAGGCCTCAAAGTCGGTCAAAAGGTGACCGTGTCGATCAAACCGAGTGTAATGAAGGTAAGACAATTTGGGCAATGGCGTAAGGCATTCCCTCACACTCCAAATACAGCTTCCCCCGAGTAGTAAACAGCCGATAATAATGGCCGGTCTCGGAACTGGCGCTGCACCCTTCCGTGCTTTCCTCCAACATCGTGCATGGCTCGCTGAGAAAGGAGAAGAAGTTGGACCAACCTACTACTATTTCGGTTCACGCCATCAATCTCAAGAATATCTTTATGGCGAAGAGATTGAGGCCTATATCTTAGATGGGACGATAACTCGGGCTGGTTTGGCCTTTTCCCGTGATGGACCGAAGAAGGTCTACATCCAGCATAAGATGCTTGAAGATGCAGAAGTCCTGGCGCGGATGCTCAAGGAGGAACAAGGTGTATTCTATCTTTGTGGGCCAACTTGGCCTGTTCCAGACGTATACAAGGCACTTGTAGGAGCACTAGTCAAATACAACGGTATGGGTGAAGAGGAGGCCGGAGAATATCTGGAGACACTCAAGGAGGATGAGCGATATGTACTTGAGGTAAGGGTTTATCTTATGTCTTCAGCACACGCTATTAATTCTGGATCCAGGTATATTAGATGTGTACCTATATTTTAGATTTACAGCGTTTAGCAACTGTAGTTGTCGTAAATTCAAACCGTCCTCTTGATTCGTCAGACCGAAGTCCATTATGCCGTAGAGCGTCTTTTTCTGACAGTCCTTACATACCACGCTAGCAATGCCAGAATCACCACACCAACTGCGCTAAGGACCACAGCTAAAGCGATGGTACCACTCTTCCCTAAACCAGTCTGCTGTGAGTCGCATCTGAAGACCTGGTCACATGGGGGATCCTTTGGTTTGACCCTGGCGTATTCTCCCCCCTTGAGACGAGTATAGTATGGATCGACGTTCGGCCCGCCAGCGACACTTGCGAACGCATTGCTAACGCTCATGGCCGTGAGCGTCAGCATCGGTGCATTGTAATCCAGAGCGACTTCAGTCTGAGGCCAATCGGACCGAATGTCATGGAATAGATCTTGATGAGTTGGACCACCGATGACAGCCCCAAAGAGAATATTCTTAGTCTGCCCAAGCGGCGGTGAGGTATCGATTTCGGTGACAGAGTTGCCACCCGATGCAGGTGCCGAGTGTGGATTGACGGGTGAATTGGGGTTCATGCCAACCACATATGGTACAGACATAGGGTTTTTGCCCAGCGCATAATCAATCTGGGACTGGGCGAAAGACTACAACAAGTGATGAGCGAGGGAAAAATAGCTAGAGAATGGCGGGTTACTAAGTATGTGTGTTGCTGTTCTGAAGTAGAAGCAACGGGTGCATATCTGGCCATAAGCATCGCTGCATTCAAGGCTGGATTGAGGCTGGCGGAATCGGAATCGCCATCCCACCAGAGAAGACCGCCTAATGGTATGAAACCATAAACACGTAGCTAAAAAGACGTTCAACTCGAATCTCACCTCCCGTAAAATCTGCAGATCCCTTTCCGCTAATGAGATCATCGAAGTACTTCTCTGCTTCAATTTTCCACTGGCGGACATTGTTAGTGCCCCGAAGCTGGTTCGTGAGTCCGATTTGTGTAAATAGTACTGGAAGGCCAGGGGTCTTCTCGTCCCAGTTGAATACTTTATCACCTTCCTTCCCTCCCAGGTTCTCCGTCAAAGAATACGTTTGATACATTGTTGCGGCCTCATCAAACAACCTGAGGGGATCGTAGCCGCCTGGAATTATTGTTGCAGAGTAGGCCGGAATACATGAATCGCGAACTTACCTGCATTGCCAGTGTCACTGCTGAAGTTGGAACTTGCCGCCCAAGAGAGCCATAGAGCAGCAAGAGTTAAGTCATCTTTGAATGACGAAGATTTGTACGCCTCTGAGGCGGCAGGTACGGAGGTTTGGTAGGTGACCTGTCCACCGGTAGCATTGTGGGCGAAAGTGTACAGTGAAGTGGCATGGGAAAGAAGAATTGATGCGTAAGTAGTGTTAGTTAGAGAGGCGGGCATAGTATATGGAGATGGGAATGAATGGCCGGCATAAAGAGCAGCGCAAGCAGCGAATGCGGCCGAAGCACTGGCTGCTGCGTCAGTCCCTGGACTGATGGGAAAGACGTCAGAACAATACGGTAAACAGGAGAGTAAGACTACATACTGCGTACTATTAATTTGATAGGAAGGTCGAGGTTTGGGAATGTTCTGATCACCTCCCCAATAATTATTGTCAATTAAAGCTAGGTGATAAAACAAGTAAGTAAAGGCAAAACCATATCAGTACCAACGGCGTACGATCGGCGACTTGAACGAACAAAGTGTCGTTCTTTGGATGGGCCTGGAAGATGATGAACATCATATGCAGACGAAATAAATAATTGAGTCAAACCTTCATGAGCCAGTCAAGACCCCATCGTAACATATCATCAAGGTAGACCGTTTGATTGGCCACATCATAACCTGTTGATTTAAAAGGTGTGTAAATCAAGAAACGTCGACTACATGGAAGGACACCACCTTTGCCATAATCTAAACCTCCCCAACAAATAGACATCAAAGTGAATGACTGGAGCGAATGAGCATTACATGAGTTTCTTCATACATAACCCACTAAACCTACCAGAGGGTATGTGCATTTGATGTAATCTATTTTCGGAACTTAATTATGACCTTCGTCGACGTGAAGCTGGACCTCACCTCCAGCATCATAATATCCTCCACTCAGGTCAACGCCAGCGTCCTGTCCATCATCTAATGCACTGTCGTTGCGCCATTCCACTCTTTGTGAGCGCGCGCTACTGATCTTTCCACTTCGCTGAGCCTCGTAGAAGTACAGTAAATTCCCCAACAAAGTCGACCACTGTGGATTCGTTGCATTGGTAGAATTCGTTGGAATCGTTCCATCCGAAATCGGTGGTGGTAAATACGGAGGGCCTGGTGGGTTGATCTGGGCGAGAACTCGATTCGAAAAAGTGAGAAGAGCAGCAATCGAAAGAAGTGCTCGCATGGGGAGGTTGGGGGGAGGACGGAGAGAATGGAACAGAATCAGGTCGAGATCAACTCGCCCGTTAGGCTGAAATACCAGCGACTAGATTACCTCTAACTTTGATTAGTACAGTTCATAAACGCGACAAGAAGCACCCGCCATCCCCATTATAGACTACTTACGTAGGCGGTCTAAAGATAATACCTTCCCATTCTAACAATGTACGCAAACAATGGCCAAGACTCTTTCCTCGGAGCTGTTTTCGTTTGACTCGACACAGTGATTGTCATTGCTACACAATTCAGCTCGAGCTAGTCCAAGCTTTGCGTTTCAATACTCATCTGATGTTCGCCGACTCATACTTCATGGGTGCTGGCTTGTAGCACGTGTGTCAGCAACCTGTTGTATGGTTTTAAGCTCTGCCTACACTCCTCCACATATGTGGCACTCTCTGACTAGCTCTGATCTGTAGACGATGCTGTATTCATCAAATGTGATAACAGATCTACGTATTCGCTAAGGGCGTCAGGCTCTCTTTACTAGGGACTGGCCTGATACATAGAGCGGGCCGCGCTATCCGTAACCACCTGATTGCAAGTCTCCAATGGTTTGTCAGGCAAGTACAACTACGTCTTCAGGCATGGGTGCACCGTCAACCAAGCCCATCAATACCTGTGTTCTCGGCGTTGGATTAGCGGGGCTTACATTCCACATCCCGTTCATCCTCGCCCTACCCGATCTATTCACTCTACATTCGGTATTAGAACGCAACCCAACTTCCTTAGGGGGTAAAGTGCACGAGAGATTCGGTGTGACAACAAAGATTCACCGCTCATTCGAGGATGTTTTGAGTGATCCAGAGGTTGAGCTGGTTATCGTTGGCACACCGAACTATACACATTACGAATTTGCGAAACGGGTTCTGGAAAGCGGAAAGCATGGTGAATGACGCCTATTTGATATCGCACTAATGGTATTGACCAAAGCCACTAGTGCTTGTGGACAAGCCTGTCACTGCTACGACGCAGCAGGCTAGAGAACTCGGACAGCTTGCCAAAGCAAAGAACTTAATTCTTTATGCTTTCCAAAACCGAAGATGGGATGCAGACTTTCTTGCTCTCAAGAAACTCTTGGACCTTCAAGAGTCAGATCCCCGCTCACTTGGCACAATCGTAGAATTTGAGTCACAGTAAGCATCTAAACTCCCTCAGACGCATCTTCGCTGATACCAATTCGCTGGCTCTGATCACCAGCTACGATCGCTATCGCAAGGCTTTAAAGGGAACATGGAAGGATCATTATCTGCCGGCTAACGGACAACTATATGACCTTGGAACTCACATTATCGACCAGGCCCTCGTACTTTTTGGCCGCCCCACTAGATTGACGGCATTCGTTCAAAACACAAGAGGGGTGGGCCACCCCGATGTTGATGACACTGTAAGCCTCGACCTCGCCGACTATCCCTTAACCCTGATAAATTTCTATTATACTATAGTTCACTATACACATGCATTACCCTGCTGGTTCTGCCTTACCACTCCCAATGACTGCCGTACTTCGTGCTCATATCCTCTCTGTTCGTTCACCTCAACTACGCTTCATTGTCCGCGGAACTAAGGGCTCGTACATTAAATACGGAGTCGACATACAGGAAGACCAGCTCAAGACGTTCAAGAACCCGCTATCTGAAATCTATGCGGAAGGGTTTGGTAAGGAGCCAGAGGAGTTATGGGGGACATTGGAAAACCTTCAAGCGATCGAGAGCGTAGTCCAATCTGTGTGAGTAACTGCTTACTATGTTCGAAGGGTCTCCTGGGGCTCATCCGAATCGATAGGTGGCCATCTGCCGATCCAGGGTCGTACATAAACCTATTCAAAAATCTCGCGGCAGCCATAACGGATGGTGCCGAACTTGCGGTCAAATGGGAGGAGGCAACAGCAGTCATAGAGATGGTAGAGTTAGCATACCAAAGCTCGAAAGAGGGGCGTACTCTTGACGTCCCCCGCGAGCCACTCTAATCCTGGATGGCGGAAGTAATGAATAAACTCCCACGGTTTCGATTATCAGATCACATTTGCACAGCTCTACAGCTGATCGACACATACAGCCTTACAATGTGCACCCATACCTACGGAGCGTTACAGGACTACATAAATACTTCCGGGCCATCATGGCAATGTAGATAACCTGAACTTCGCTCACATTATCCGTCGCAATTTGAAGCATGGGCTATAAATCAGAATTCGCTCTTTCGCTAGGGAAAACGGCTGCTCAGATTACAGCCGACTTCGCGCCTGTGCCAGGACTCCTTGGAGCCGTCGAGCTCTTGTGTACGATCGTTCAGCTATGCGAGAACGTTTCGACTAATAGGTTAGCAAATAGCAAATGCTTTAGCATAGTTCGATCTGTGTTAAATCTCGTATGTTTAGGCATGCAGCGCGCCAGCTCCGCGATCGGTGTCATACTATGCTGCTAGCTTTCAAGGATAGTGAAGAGAAGGGTATGAATCCCGGACGGATGACCGATGCGCTTCATGCTGTTAATGAGCTAGTGTCTTGTGTGATGGTGTCAACTAATGTGGATGCTGATGCCAGTTCTTTTCCTGTAGCTGTTTACTTGATATCATGACAAAGATGGATGGCTGGACAAAAATCGGTACCATCAAGGGGTTTACAAGACAGAAAGAGATCGAACTTGATATTGAACATTGCCACGAAGCCATCTCTGACTGCGTAGCCAAATTCCAGGTGAGTGCCCCGTCTCAGAAGCTAGAATCCTTAAATCCCAACACCTGGACCCTTTCCAGCTTGTTTCGCACATGGAGATTCACCAATGGCAGCGCCAGTTCGAAGTCAGTGCGAAGCAAGACCATGCAGAAATATGCGAGTACCTATCCGAGATTCAAAACGGCTACGAACTGGCACAGAAGGATATCATAGAAAATAAAGAACTGACCCGTCAGCTCATGGGCATGATGCAACAAGTGAGTCCATTGTCTATCTCTTCGAGCCCCGCTTTAATGGCGTCTATTGGTTAGCTCATGCGCCAGAACAATGAGGACCACGATAGAACATTCAGTGGTCTATCGAATAATTTACACCAACTACAAGTTCATTCGGGACAGCTTCTCCCAGACTTGAATTTGAAGTCGGGTGAAGTCCAGCGTGTTGGAACACATCCTGTGAGCGGCTCGGCCGCCATGGATATTTACGAAGGGCTCTATCTCCAACGAGAGAAAGTTGCTATCAAAATCATCCGTGCTGTTAATGCTAGCGAACAGAGTCTTCGAGTGGGTAATACATGGCTCTATGTCTCAATTCTTGTCTGAGACGATACATCTATTACAGAGATTCAATAGAGAGGTCAAAATCTGGAATGAAATATACCAGATCGACCGAGGAAGACATATCCTCCCTTTCTATGGATTCTGCCAGAACGATGGTCCTTACCCGTGAGCATTCATACTTGAGGTTCATGCTCCTGCTCATCCAGATGCTACAGCTACATGGTAAGCCCTTGGATGAAGAATGGAACAGTCATCAATTACGTGAAGCGCAACGATACGTCTGTGGACTACAGGCGCTTGGTAGGCGGATTTGCTTCACATTTCTTCTTCATTTCCTTTAACCTCCGAATCAGGTTCGAGGCATCGCTGAAGGTGTCAAAGTCCTCCATACCATGAAGCCTCCTGTAGTTCATGGTGACCTTAAGGCGGTGCGTTGCTACAAGGTCGTTTGGCCAGCCTCATCTGATTTTGCTTGGGATCGTAGAACAACATAGTTATAGATAACTTCGGACAGCCGCTCATCGCTGACTTTGGGTTGTCACAGGTATGCATCATGCTGGTGTCATTCAACTCGTGTGACCATATTCTCTTAGATCGTGGAAGATATAACAGGCATCCCATTCACCCAAAGCCGTGGCGTATCAGACTCTTACAGATGGTTTGCTCCGGAAGTCTGCGTTGGACAGGGCACACTCTCTGTTGCTTCGGATATCTACGCCTTAGCTATGACCATTCTCGAGGTAAACCGAAACTCCTCGGCGTGAACCTGAGATGTAGCATAGCTGATCCGGGACATTATCTAGGTCTTCACACACAAGCAACCATTTAGCCACATAAAACATACAACAGAAGTAGTCATTCGCTCAGCACGCGGCGATCGTCCGCTGCAGCCAACCGATGCTCGTGTCACAGAACGCGGACTAGATGACAATATGTGGCAACTGCTTAATCGCTGCTGGGCGCTAGAGCCTGCAAGTCGACCAGATATCCATGGCGTATTGTCCCAGCTACCTTAGTAATCTCATTTGTGTATTTTATACACCTCACACATCAAGCTATGTATCCCTTCAATATCATGATAAATAACCCAAGTGGTATCGTTCGACGACTCTTTATGTATGAACACCCTACAAGAAAACAGCGGATAGTAGATATAGTAGAACGAATTGACAAGACTACTAAATGTAGATAGAAAGATGAAAGGATCATCGGCTGACTCGATGTGGTCCATAGCTCTCGCTAGCTTTGCGTTCCATAATTTCACGAAGAGGACCGAGTAGCCTTGTAAAGGCTGCGGCATCAAGCATGGCCGTCTTTAGCTTCGGCTTCGAAGCGTCGTCTCTATAAACAGCACTGACGGTGGCTGCGCGTGGTGCCAGCCGAAGTAAAGACAGTTCTACGGATTGCGTGTTATCGAAAAGCTAGCGGAAGAAATAGAAATAGCGAGTAGCGTACCACCAAAGTAATCCCCTTTCTTCAAATGTCCAACTTTGATATCGTCACCTCCCTCATGAGCCTTTGTCACAACCGCCTCGCCCTCCTCTATGAAGAAGAATGTATCTCCCATCTCACCTTGCTTAACAACCGCCTCTCCGTCCTTATATACCCTGCTCTGTAAGGCATCTGCGATCTTGCTTCGTTCCGAGGCATCCAGCGAAGATAGCAATGTCACGGTAGACAAGAACTGCTC
The DNA here is from genome assembly GCA_014058305.1 of Pleurotus tuber-regium. NCBI lineage: Eukaryota > Fungi > Basidiomycota > Agaricomycetes > Agaricales > Pleurotaceae > Pleurotus > Pleurotus tuber-regium. Next base: position 1,936,793 of record JACFYU010000024.1, read on the forward strand.
GTACATTGTTCGTCTGCGGTGTGCAGCTTTGAGGATGATTGTCCTAAAGGTGATACGATCGACAGCCCACAATACGGAGGGCTGAATTGCGAGTACAGTCGCAGCTCGAGGGTGGCCATACATCAAGGCCAGCTCACCGAACGAGTTTCCGGGTTTGCATTCGGCTACTTTACGACCAAATTCAGGGTGATACCCCGGCTGCACAAATGCTTCCTCTGGTGGTACAACTCTACTCCCCGGACTGTTTTTATTCTCTGTCGCCCACGATGGCGGCAGTGGTTCCGGATGGATGTAGCAGTGCAACAACCCAGATTCCACCACGTAGAAATATTCTCCAACATCACCTTGTCTGAGCACTACTTCGTTCGCGTTGACCCTTTTCTCTTGCATGGCGTTTAGGACACCAGTCTCCTGCTCTTCGTCGAGATCTCGGAAAATGAAGTTGCCGCCAATGGAAGTCTTGATACGACGCAACTGTTCAGCAGTTTTGGGGTAGTGAGGTGTGGGCTCGCCGGCGTTGCTATCGACAAGAATCGATTCGGCGGAGACGGACGTGCGTCGCGCGAAGATGGTAGACGTAGGGGGATGTAGGTAGTCACCCGGATTCAAAGGGTTGGCTGAGGGGTTGGCATTACCGTCGAACCCTGCGAAAGGGTTAGGGGCTGCCGTTGTAAGTGGAGACGTGGGTGCTATATCCCGACCATCAATCTGGAAAGTGGGAGGTCCTGGTTGTTCTTCGGAAAGCAGCGCGTTTCCTGGGACGTTGAGCGTGCCAAACGGACTTTGATGAGATATACTGCCTCTTAGGCTAACGCTATCTCTCACGCTGACACTGTCCCTCAGTCGTTCAATGACAGGGAGAGACGCTTTATGAGATAGCCGAGGATGAGAGGGGGACGCGGCGAATGGGGCGAAGGTTGGTGGTACAGGGCCACCATTTGTCGAGGAATCTAAAGGAGTGTCCATGTATATATCTTTTGGCAAGGAACTGGTAAAGGAATATGAACGCTGGGCCAAGATATCTCGTGTGCGAGCTCGCTGTTCTTCTAGGCGAGACTGAAACCAATTTGCACAGAATTGAAGAGCATCTTTGGGCTGGACACGGTGCACGTCGCGGGTGAGGTCTGCAACGAGAGTGTCGAAGGTGGCCATTTAGGTGAATTGCAGCTGATGAAAGTTAATGAGTGGCTTGTATCGGTTCAGATTTATACTCGACTTGAAATTGCCTCTTCGGTTAACAGGGTCCTCAACCACGTGGATGCCACGCGGAACGATCAGTACTTACTTCCAGCATGAAAATAACGCAACAAGTATATTATACAACAAAAGATCTTTCAACAGCTCTCAGTCGGCGTCGTCTACCCAGTCGCCTGCTACGACCCTATCTATGTAGTCTTTCATCCACTTTGGTCTCCGCGCATGAACAGCAATGAGCTTTCTGCGGTTCTCATTGAATGCCCGATTCTCCAACGAATGCGCTCTTATCTCTCCATTGTTCTCCCCTTCATCCCCACCTACCTCTCTTTCTTCAGAGCGCCTTATCGCAGCCTCGGTCCGTATCCGTCCTTCACGCGATCTCAGAGCAGCTCGCCGTTTGTTCCACGCCGCTGGATGTAAGGTCATGAAGAACAAGATGAAGAACGTTGTAATCTTGGTCAATGGGGCAATCCGTTGTACGACTGCACGCTCATCTGCAGCTGCGGAAAGGAAGTAATCCTCCGTTTGGATATTCACCGTTGATAACGCGTTGAATACAACGGTAATTTGTTGCTCGAGGGTCAGAGGTACTCGCGGAGCAATGGCTGGTGGGGCAGCAGGTTGAAAGTTTACACCAGCTTGTGGCTGGTTCACGCCGGCATTCCCTTGAGCCCCTTGTTGTTGATTCACCTGGACGTTGTTAACTTCTGGGACAACGCCTGGGGCACGGGGCTGCTGTTGACCTCGTCCTTGAGGCCTCGCCAGTTGTCCGATCCACTGTCTAATTGCTTGCCACCCTTCATACGTGACCCACATGATCACCAAGGCGGCGAAGACTGGCTTTCGAATCGGCGCGATAAAATACAGCAGCAAGATAGTTCTGAGCATCAGCATAGTAAGAGGGATAACCAATCGCCGGATAGGCAGTTCAGCGATGGCAGCCCCAACGCCCGCTCCATTTTGGACATTGACATTAACGTGATTTACCGCAACGCGTTGACCCGGCTGCAATTGTAGACGAGGAAGTCCGAGTTGCTGGAGGAGCTCGTTGATGTTTGGTGGTAGATGTATCTGGTCGGGATTCAAAGGAATGCGAGCTTGATTAACCTGAGTGGCTTGCTGAGCATTCGAAGTTCGGGCTTGGTTGGCTAACTGCTGGGCATGGGACAATATCGGAAACGTATAGGTGAGAACTTTCAAAGCATGGATGTGTGCGGGACTAGGTTTCAGATGAGGACTGTGGAGTTTAAGGTACGAACGACCACTTGCAAATCAAATTAGTGTCACCGAAAGTACCACAAACCATAGAGGAACTTACTCAAGCTCAACGATACCGTACAATGCGCCTTCTCCCTGCTTCTCGTTGACTGCGGGATATTCCTCGTCCAAGATGGCTGGCCAAAGATATCCCCACTGTGCTAAGGTGTCCTTGGACCTAGTCTGCGATTGCGCGATTTCGGATGTTAGTTGGGTTCTTCGCCCGCCAACTAGAGTAATCAACGCATTCTTGTGCTGGAACACAATATAGGGTATGGTATTGTATTCTTGTCCCTCAGACCTAGAGGCTGGATTTTCTGCTACTGTTGGAGTCGGTTGCAAAGGGGTGAAAGTAGGGTTCAATGTAGCTGAAGTGGGATTCGAGGAGGATATTGGCCGGTGCTGAGATAATGAATGTATAGATGTGGGGAACTGTGACGTCTGATATGAAATTTGTGCTTGTGGTTGAGTGGGTGTGGGCATTAAGTTAGCAGTATTGGACGGGGCAGAAGGAGTGGACGGTTGAGCAGGTATGACTGGAGGTGATGTGGTCCACGCTGACGGATGCACAGCGAGAAGAACAATACGTGACGAATCGGGGGACTGATAAGATAGTACATGATAGTCAGTAAGAGCTTCACAGCATCCATGAGCAAATAATGAGAGAAGACAGGTCGTGTCGATGGCATCGTAGGAAGCCTGTGGGAGATGGAGGCAATAATGTGTAACGCTCTCTCAGGAACTTAGAGTGGTCCGATACAACTCGGCAGCCGAGACTGCATCTTGTGATATAACGAGGATCGAAGAAAGCGGCACTCACCTTCCATAGGTCTTCAACCTTCTCTGCATCCCCGAGGGCCCTTCCTCTCCAAATGATTCGCTGTCCTTCCGCACTCGGATTCCCTGTACATCGGCTGTACACGAGGCGCTTCACATCAGCAATGGATCCATGCAACGGGGCATCTACTGTGAACGAATACGAGTATGACGGGAGCTCGACACGGAGTTTGACTGTATCCACGCTTGGTTGTGGTTCCATCGCCGTAGATTGTTCGCTGGCTTGCAGGGAGGTAGAGATTGAGATGGTTCACAAGCGGTTTTAACCTTGAGACGGAGGTGCGAGGTCAAAGACTCAAGACGAAGAAGACTGAAGGCGAGGAAGAAAGATAGAATGGAGAGTTGGTGATATAAGTGGCGGCTGCACAAGAGTAAACGTGGAACGGAATATGTATAAGCGCACGTGATCTCTGGCGGCGTTTCGTACGTAACGGTATACTATTAGTATCTGAGTCTCTGAGTAGCTCGAGTCCGAAGTCAAATCAACGACATTGCGATGGATAACTCGAATGACCCAGGCATGGACGACAGCTCGTTTATCTCTGATATCCTAAAGCCTGGGTCCTCCTTGCACCCCAAGTTCCTATTCGCCCTGGACTTCGCATTCTTGTTTTTGCTCTTGGTTCTGATCGGTCTAGCGGTTTTAACTGGAGGAAACATCCACATTTTCGTCCTCATATTCGTGGAAATTGGATTATGGGCTAGCGTCAAATGGTAGGCAATAATACAAGTCATGTAAGGAGTTGTTTAGCTTATCCGTATACCTCGTAGGTTCGTCTATGAATTAAAAAAGGTGCCCATCCCAAGTGGGACTCAAAAATCGCAAAGCGAGGGAAAGAAGGACTTGTAGCCCCTAGTGACGAATCATCGTCCTTTATTGCTCTCCTCGTACCACCGTTTAGACCTCTTCGCGCTTTCCTGCGCCAATCTAAACACTGTACTGGAGTCAGTACCGTCTTCCGAAACGCAACGAGGGTTAGAGCAACGCACGCTCTCTCTCGGTTCCGTCCAGTCCTTCACGAAATAGTTGTGCAGTATCACCGGATGAACTACTACTTCCTACCGGACCCAATGCAGCAAAGTGTTGTGCTTGATCGATGATTTCCGTGAGGCGGCCGCGGAATGCCTTTGTGACATAGGTATATGGGATGCACGGGAGTAGGTCTAGACGGGTACATGCCTTTGTCATTGTTTCCGACATTTCTTCAGCCTGTTCGTCGCCCAGTCTACGGAACATATCATGACACCTCTCTCCGCTGAATTACATCATGTGGTAGCTCACATGTCCATTATTGCTTTCCCGAAGCCATACCACAACCCCCCAGCACCAACCAGAGCCGAAAGACGCACGCTTCGCGGCTCCGCTTTCAGGGCGTTACGGACTTTAGCATTGAAGGGGGATGGAATGCTGAAATCTGCCCAATCCCTATAGGGACGCGTGAGCTCGATGAGTATAAGCATAGACATGGAACGCGGACGAATAAATTATGGTATAAGCGAGCCAGAGTGGAATCTGGCGTTTGCTGAGCATTTTGATCTGGAACAGTCCGTCAGAGGGTTTTGGGCCGCAGTGGAATGGATAGCACTTACATCTCTCTCGTTCCCCCCACCTAAATGACCCATGTCCGGTATGTCATACTTAAAAGTGCACTGGATTTTTTGGTTTTCAGCAAGGATCGACTCGATTGAGAAGTAATCGTATTCCATTAACCAAGTTGCATTCAGAGTCACTGCGACACCGATCAATAATCGCGATCATGTGACTAAGTCTCAGATTCTCACGATAAGATAACTACAGTCAATTCAGATGCAAGTCCAGTCATGGAACAACCTCACTCTGACCCAAGTCCGCCTTCTCAGGCCCCAGCAAGACCACTCCCGACCATACCCTTCTACTCAGTCGAGTATCCCGGCTATGTTCAAAATGTTCCCCTCGCAATCCAGAATCTGGGGGGACAAACTAGCCTCGAAAATGCTTTCAAAAGAGCCAAGTCTGACACCCTTGTCGAGTTGAAACTTCGATCAGGGAATCCATTTTCACATCCGATCCCGGGTGAAGTAGTTGCAACGAATAACGTCGTGCTGAAAGTTGTAAAACGCAAGAGAAAGAAGCGAATGGGTGAGGACGATGATGGGATTATAGGGGAATATATTGCTACTGCCGTTGGGGTTACGACGAAGACCGTGAGGTTTCGTAGTAAGCCAAACTCAAACTCTATAAAAGCATCGTGCAAACTCACGCAAATCTGTAGGCATGGCAGACTACCAATACCAGCCGGGTCGGGATGACCCTTTGACGCAACTAAGGCATGCAATGGACAACATGGACAGTGAGCGTCGTGATCCTACTCCATAGCAATGCGTTAATCAGATTAGTCCAGAGTATAAGAAACTTTAGCTTTCCGGAAGAGAAGGAAGACTATACCACCGAAATATCGCCCTCCATTCCTTCGGGTTTAAGTCCTGAACACGTCCAAAATCTCGATCCGCAGCTCTTGGGAATTTCTGCACATCAAACTTCCTCGGCTGTAACAGACGAGACCGCGAACATGAACGAGACTCGAGCTCAGGTAGTCAGCAACCTCAGGATGTTTCCGCCCCCTGTGTTTAGCCGACAGCTAATACCACTGAATTATGGGTAACGTTTTCCCCGTGAACTCAAAGACCTGTGATGCTGACCATGTTCAGCTACAAAGCTAATCCAGCTTCGGTGGTCTCCACCTCAGTGGATGAGGAGACTGGCCAGGAGAAGAAACGGCTCATTAACCGAATGCGATGGAAAGGCTGGGGGCCTGCATCAATCATGTTTATAGATGAGAAGGTCAAAGATGCGTACTAATGAGGTGTCATGGCTAATTATGATATCTAGATACCGGAGAAACCCCCACAATCTGTGGAAACGATGCGTTCCCAGATGGATGCCGCTATACTCCAAAAACTACAAGAGGTCTGTAATCACCGACGTAGACTTCGGTGCCGCGTTTTCAATATAAGGATCTAGTATTTCAACAAACGCCCCATATGGACTCGTCAGGCTCTCATGAACCAGTTCACGCAAGCTGAGGCTAGAGAAATAGTCAAGTACGTTGAGACCGCTGATACTGCTTCGATGATGGCGTTGATTTACTTATGATTATCCAAGTTCGAAAGTCCTTTTGCCTCTCGTCTGCTATGTGTTCCAGGACGGTCCATACAGGGATACGCTGGTTCGTTTCGGGTATGATCCTCGAAAAGATCTTGCAGCCCGCTTGTGAGTAAGCCCATTATTCGCTAAAGCATTGACTCAACGTAGTTCGCAGCTATCAACGTATATATTTCCGTAATTCTAATCACCCAATAGAGCGCCCTTCCGTGGTCAACAGGAGACAAGATCGTTCCAAGAATGATGACCATGGAGCGGCTCCTGAAACTGATAGAAAGTGAGTTCATTGATGATTCCCTCCGATATACTGAGCAGCGTCCCAACTCTTTAGAGACTCTCATATCTTCGATGGCGTGACCTTAGCTAAAGAAACTGCAGCTTTCCAGCTGTGTGACATCATTGATCCCATGCTCAAGAAGATGATTGACGAATGCGATGACCTTCGGGATGTCTGCAATGTCAGTACGTTCTTCTTAAGACTTAGATACCCTCTCAGGTGGCTCGATTAGGAGCGTGATGGTTGGTATACAACCCATGCGTTGGAACGCATCAAAACGGTCCTGCGGCATAAATTCTTCTCCTTACTGGATGGTTACCCGGCTACAGATGAAGAATGTGCTGCATTATTGGAATCACGAAACGACCATCAACGGATGGCTTCACGGCACATCCCTCGTGCAGGCAAGCACAATATGGCCAAAGGCGCACTGCGGCCAGAAGACGCTGCTGTAAGCTATCATCGTCCTTATTCATGGTTACCGTAACTCCTGACTTCGTTCGTAGGCATTACGACTTAGGGCTGCACTAGACCGTAATACCAAAAATGTACCAAGCCAGAGGCAATGACATCTTGTATCCTTGATTAAAGAACTCGCCGGGTTATCATAACGGTCTCAAGATCATCCCACAGAGCTGACTCCAGTGTTTTGGGTGGTTTGTATATGAAGTTTGCGGCATGTAGCGTACATAGACATATCGTCCAGCATATTATGGAGGTCATATGAGGCTCAATTTCGACAAGGTAAGCGCAGTTGCCTCTGCCTGTACTACGACTTGTAGAGTTCTGTCATCATGATGCGGCTTTGGCTTCCGCCCGTGCTTTGCGCTGCGTAAGATGTGGAATATAAGGAACAAGTGAGACATGAAGTGGCTAGTCTGTGCTTACTGCGCCTGCCAATGCGTGTCTTGCGTTACGACGGAACTAGTAAAGGTTGCGTTAATCCATCTGACTCGACCATTTAACAACGAACCTTGGGGTCAACCTGGAATCAAAACTACTGGATCAGCCACAAGGTCATTCTTCATGAAATATAAGGACGTACGCCCTTCAACGACCGCGTTCGGTTGGATTTTGGCTTTTTGATACCATTGCGGTGGGCTTTCTTGTTCTGGTTGTGATTGGTATGGCTGGGACACAATGAGCATACTATTTTGAAGCCCTTAGTGCAAGCAGGATACTCACTTTTTGGATTTGGCCATCGCGACGTCGTCTGAGTTACCTTGCTTGCTGCCCAATTACTTTGGTAACTTTCGAGGAAACGGACCCTGGAGAAAGCCGAGATTGTGGCTGATCAACTATGCAGTCGATACTACATCGGGAAGGCGCCCGAACCACGGGGATGAACTTGCCGCGCAACTGATCTGCACATTGCAAGGTAGAATACAATTTACTCTGGTAGAATGTACTGGGACTTGGTACATGCTCTACTTTCTCCTAAACTATCCCTCAGCACATTGAAAGTAGAATTTCAGGACAAGTAGTAAGATGACATGGACTAGGAGGCCTTGAAACACTACCAAATTTACATTGACATTTACCATGAGCGATGTAGAGGACTTGAGAATCGACACCGTATTATCTATTCGTCAGAGCCACATAACTAGACTCCTCAACTCCCCTTCAAACCATTATCATATCAAACGTATATTCTGAAGTGCACGATTTTGTGCGAGCAAATTGGTATTCATTATTTGCATGAGTTCCCACTCTCGTTTTATAGCCTCTTTCTCCTTCTTGACCCTCAGTAATTTATTGAAGTCAGCCGATCGGTCCGTGAGAGTGCAAACCAGTCGAGAGCCTGTCCCTAAGGGTCAGTGCAGTCAGCAAAAGGTGAACTTTGAGTAAAAAAGCCAACCATGTCTTATTTGAGTCAGATGCGGAATCCCATGGTGTATTGATAAGTCTAGCAAGGTCGAAAACAGTCACAGGAATAAGTCACGATTTGCGCCAAGTCGATGACTGCCTGGGAAATATTCGGGTATGACGTCGGCTCTGCCGAGACAGATGACACTGCTTGAGCGCTTGGCCAGCGCTTAGATGATCATCCGATAATCGATCGCTGTTGCGCCAGTCCACCGTCGTACAGCTCACATCTTACCTCCAACATCCAGCCTCCTGTTGTTTTCCACACAGGTAAGTACTACTGCTTGTTTGCCTCCAAGCATTTCAGCTAACCAACACCTACCTGTAGGTAATTGAGCCACTAACAAGGTCTAATTAGGCTCCTATCACCAGTATGGATTGCCAGTGCTCGGGATGTTACTCACTTGGGAATAAACGGCGCGCTGAGAGTACAATCGAGAGACATCTACGAAAGGACTTGACTCTGTTGGACTCACATACCCATCATCCTGAATCCCGTGCTTTCCTTCTTCAATGCATTCAAGGAAACCGGGAAATACTTGGAAAATTGAAGGCTCAGCGAAACCAGGGTATGTTGCATTGCAATCTACTTCAAGATTGTACACTTAATAACCCTCCCAAGCTCGTGTAGAAGCTGAAAGAGCTCAAGGTGATGGTATAAACATACTTCCCCTTATGTGTCTGCTATTGCATTGGCTAAAGTATGGTTTCTAGCAATGGACATTGATGATACTGGGGGTCCCTTATCATTTCTTGGTATGTTGTTACGCACGTGCAAACCCCTAACCCCTAGCCCTGGTCAGATGACCCCTCCCGTGACCTCGGACATCGGTTTCGGACTATCGGACTTTCGGATACGCTCGGATCAAGGGTTACGCATGCGGACTTAGCACGTGTAGATATGGGCTTTGATATTACTGTAGAATTATTTAATTATCAAGGGACACTTAGGCTTAGTTACCACGAGGTATAACTCATGTATTTCGCATGTTAGGTTACCTTCACAGTATTTAAGCCGTAGTTTACTTGTAGATAGTTCTTCAGTTCGAATATCAACTTAATACGCCTCCTCTTCTCTACTAAGGGAGCTCCTATTCCTCCTGCCTACTCTAATACCGATCTCCGGTACTCCGCATCTCCGACCTACACTCTACCTTCCTGTCCGTTCCCCGGTGTTACTCCGTAACCCCGATCTTCGTTCCGAAATCAAGGTACACCTGTTAGGTAGTGGGCGGCGCAACTCTGTAATCCAGTAGTTGAAGCCAAGTACCTTTCTGTAGTCCGTTTAGTAGTAGAAGCTGGATTCTGTATTTAACAGTATATTCGAACTCACCTCCCACTCCCTAGCCCTTTCTTTTTTCCCAGATGACCACAGCACGCGTTACCAAGCTGGCTAAGGCTGCAGAGCAGTCCCCCGCCGCATCCGGATCCTCGACCTCCGCACACGCCCGCAGTCACCACAACACCACACGGCGACCTGTAGGGCGAGTCCGCGCATCTTCGACTCCTGTTGTGAGCACTACCGCTCCGACAGAAGAACTCCAGGAGAACCCCGAAGAATCTCGGAGGAACGAAACGATCATCGAAGAACGTCTCTCGCAAACCTCGTCCCATTCTCCGCAACCCCAACGGGAGCCCTCTGCTGGGCCATCCGGACCCTCCGGACCTGGCGGACCTCCTGGGCCTCCGGACGATGGTGACGACGAACCCGAAGATGACGACGCATTCGACTACGATCAACCTCCGCACTCCGCCCCCTCGTCGAGAAACTCCGATCCGATCCGATGTTGGTGAGGCACTTATTCAGTCCCTCAACGGAATTACGTCTACACTCCGCGATCTGAATCGTGGGGTCTCCGTCCCTGCCTCCGCCAAAGCTAGCTCTCGCGTCAAGGTTCCCGATACGTTCGATGGTTCAGACCCTCGGAAACTCAATACGTTCCTGGTCCAGTTGAAACTATACTTCACCGCGAACTCCGGTCAGTTCTCCGATGAGGACGAAAAAGTTACATTCGCGCTCTCGTATCTGAAAGGCACGGCCTTCGATCTGTTCGAGCCATACCTCGCGGAACCCGATGGGGAAGTTCCACCTTGGATGTACTCCTATGAGGCATTCGTGGAAACCCTAAAGGACAACTTCGGTGCTATCGACCCAGCCCGAGACGCGGAAATGGCTCTCGACTCACTCAAGATGCTCAGCCACCACCGGATCACGAAATTCAACGTGATCTTCCAGCAGCATGCTTCAAAGCTGGTTGGTTGGGGCGACAGGGCCCTCCGATACATGTATTATAACGCGCTTCCGGACCGAATCAAGGACGAACTCTCGCGTTCTCCGAAAAGGGAATCACTCTCCGCTCTCCGATCCGCCGCTTCCGAAATCGATCAACGATACTGGGAGAGGCAAAGGGAGAAGAAGTCCGATCCCTCGGAGAAGCACTCCGAGAAGTCCGCGAAGAAGTCCACGTCCTCCCATCATTCGTCTAAACCCCCATCCTCGAACTCCGCGAACCCATCCTCGTCTTCCTCCAACTCCGGCAACAAGTCCTCAACGTCCTCCGCAAAACCCGCTTCGAAGAACTCCGCACCACCCCCTTTCGCCAACCAATTGGGAAAGGATGGCAAACTGAAGCCTGAGGTCCGCGCGGAACGCATCCGGAAGGGACTCTGTCTCTTCTGCGGTGGTTCCGGACATCGGGTTAAGGAATGCCCCAACGGAAACTCGAACTCCGCAAAGGCCCGCGCAGCAGTAGCTGAATCGGACACCTCTGAACAAGAGGCACACATCTCCGAGACGGAAAACTGATGTGCAGCCCAGAGTCCTCGGACCCTCTGCAGAGCTGCGATCTGTACATATGGCCCGACATCTGTAGACTTAATGCTGCGTCTCCCGTTCTTTCTCCTTCCGCTACCTACGTTTCTCTTACCTCGGACAATCTTCCTGATACCACTACGATCTTTACTGCACTAATAGATTCCGGTTCTACTCACTGTTTTGTAGATACAGTTTTCATTCGTGCCCATGGACTCTTAACTTACCGTACCCCTCCGATAAAGCTATTACTGTTCGACGGCTCATCAAATAATTTCATTACCGAAGCTCTCGACCTACTCTGTAGGTTTCCGACTGGCGAAAATCTGAAAATTACGTTCTTTGTCACACCTCTGGACGTTTCCTGTTCTGTTGTTCTAGGACATAACTGGCTCACCCGCTACAATCCGTTGATTGACTGGGTTTCGAGCAGTATCTCGTTCCGAGCACCAGAATCTGGCAGCGTTATTGCGGCCCCGGCATTGGAAGCACCTCCAACTACTCCAACATCTCCGGATACGTCTCCGTGTTCTCCGCAGCCATCTCCGGTGACTTCTCTGTCTGTTCCGGATTCTCCGGAAACTCCGCCTTCGACTACGATCTCCTCCGATCCTCCGAATATCTCCTTCATTAACGCCGCTGCTTTCAAGACAGTCTCGCGTATGAGGGGAGTCCAGGTATTCATGATCAATATCCGACCCGAAGGAACAACTTCTGCCAGATCTTCTGTCGTGTCCGACCCTTCTCCGGACCTCTCGAACGTTCCTGCCGAATACCACGAATTCGCGGACGTGTTTAGCAAAGGTAAAGCCGAAACTCTAGCTGATCACAGGCCCTACGACCTCAAGATCGAGTTAGAAGAGAATGCGTCACCCCCTGTGGGCCCGATGTATTCCCTGTCCCAAACAGAACAGCAAGCTTTGAAAGAGTTCATCGACGAGCATTTGCAGCATGGTTTCATCCGTCCGACCAGTTCTCCGCACGGCGCCCCCGTCCTATTCGCTAAGAAGAAAGACGGTTCTCTCCGCCTCTGTGTCGATTACCGCGGACTTAACCGCATTACTCGCAAAGATCGTTATCCGCTTCCGCGTCTAGCCGACCTCCTAGATGCACCCCGCGATGCCAAAATCTACACCAAGATCGATCTCCGGCACGCATACCACCTAGTCCGGATCTCCGAAGGAGATGAATGGAAAACAGCCTTTCGAACTCGCTACGGCTCCTTCGAGTGGTTGGTTATGCCCTTTGGGTTAACTAACGCTCCCGCGGCTTTTCAAAGGTTTATCAATGATGTGTTCGCTGATCTTTTAGACGTCTGCGTCATTGTTTATCTAGATGATATCTTGATCTACTCAAATAGTGTAGAGGAACACAAGGAGCACGTTAAGGAAGTTCTCCGACGTCTCCGGAAACACAAGCTCTATGCTAAAGGTGAGAAATGTGAATTTCACGTTGACACCGTAGAATATCTAGGTTATATCCTTTCTCCGACCGGACTTACCATGGACCAAGCCAAAGTCAAGGTTATTCAAGAATGGCCTGAACCCCGCAAAGTCCGCGATGTTCAGTCCTTCCTCGGCTTTGCGAACTTCTACCGACGATTCATCCGCAACTACTCCGATATCGTCGTTCCGCTCACCCGCCTGACCCGCAAAGGCACTCCTTGGGTTTTTAGTGACAAGTGCCGGACAGCGTTCAATGAACTGAAAGCTGCCTTTACTCAAGCTCCGGTACTCACTCACTGGATCCCCGATGCTCCGATGATCGTAGAAACCGACGCCTCGGACTATGCTCTAGGAGCTATCCTCTCGATCTACACCTCCGACGGAGAAATCCACCCCGTCGCTTTCCACTCGCGCACGTTCACCGCTACGGAATTGAACTATGATGTCCACGATAAGGAACTTCTCGCAATTTTTGAAGCCTTCCGAATCTGGCGTCAATACCTTGAAGGTTCAGCTTCCGTTATCGATGTTGTTACTGATCATAAGAATTTAGAATACTTCTGTACGACTAAAGTCTTAACCCGAAGACAGGTCCGCTGGTCAGAGTATCTCTCCCAGTTCAACCTTTGTATTCGTTTCCGTCCAGGCAAGTTAGGAGCCAAACCTGACTCCTTAACTAGACGATGGGACGTCTACCCTAAAGAGGGGAGTGAGCGCTACCAGCATGTCAATCCACAAAACTTCCGACCCGTCTTCACTCAAGAACAACTCGTAGCATCAATCCGCGCTTCATATCTCTTCGTACCCACTCTCCGCGGATCCGTAGTCATGGATGTTGAACAACTCCATTCCGACATCAAGTCCGCGCAAGAGTCCGATCCGACACTCTCCGTTCCTATCTCCGAACTAGGTCCGCGCTGGTCAAAAGATGACTCCGGTCTCCTGCGACTAGACAACCGGATCTTTGTCCCCGACTTCTCCGATCTCCGAGTCCGTGTTCTCCGCTACAAACACGATCACATTCTTTCCGGTCACTATGGCCAAAACAAAACCTTAGAACTTGTCCGCCGGGAATATACCTGGCCCAATATCCGCGACTTCGTCAAAAGCTACTGTAAGTCCTGTGTCACTTGCATGCGAGCTAAACCCCAGAGACACAAACCCTATGGCAAACTCCGACAACTCCCCGTACCTTCTCGACCCTGGGATTCCATATCTATGGACTTCATCGAGAAACTCCCCAAATCCTCCGGTTTCGATTCTATTCTAGTCATCGTAGACCGACTCTCCAAACAAGCCATATTCACCCCCTGCCACGACACTATCACCTCCGAAGATCTAGCCAAGCTATTCGTAATGCATGTATTCTCCAAGCACGGAGTTCCGAACCATGTCACCTCCGATCGAGGTTCGGAGTTCGTCTCCCACTTCTTTAGGTCCCTTGGTAAAGCCTTAGAGATGAAGTTACACTACACCTCTGGCTACCACCCTGAAGGTGATGGACAGACTGAACGTACTAACCAAACCTTGGAACAGTACCTCCGCGTTTACTGCAATTACCAACAAGACAACTGGTCAGAACTTCTTCCTATAGCCGAATTCGCGTACAACAATGCTCCAAGTGCTACCACCGGAGTATCTCCGTTCTTTGCGAACAAAGGTTACCATCCCCGTATCTCCGTACACCCGGAGTACGATCTCGCTTCCACTCGTGCAAGAGAATTCGTAGTCAACCTCGACGACCTCCACCAAGAACTCCGAACCGCGATGTCCGATGCCCAACTCCGCTACCAAGCTCCTGCAGACCGCAGACGCTCCGCGGCTCCGGACTTCAAGGTCGGACAAAAGGTCTTCATCAAGGCTCAGTTCTTTCGCACTACAAGACCCTCCAAGAAGTTATCCGAGAAGTTCATTGGACCTTTTGAAATCATTGCTCAAGCAGGTCCTTCGTCCTTCACGGTTAATCTTCCCCAATCCCTACGCTCAGTGCACCCAGTGTTCCACGTATCGATGCTCGAGCCCGAAACTCCGAACGGGATTCCTCTCCGCGTCCAATCTCCGCCACCTCCGATCGAAGTTGATGGCGAAGAAGAATATGAGATAGCTGAAGTCGTTGACTCTAAGATCGACAAGCGTTATCGAAAGATGCCCTTGCGATATAAGGTCCGATGGCTAGGCTACGAAGACACCGCGGAAGAATTCTCCGAGCTCGGAGCGGACGAACTCGAACACGCTCAGGAACTTGTTGAAGAGTTCCATCGACGATACCCGGACAAACCTGGTCCACTCAGCAAAATCAAACCAAAGTAGCTTAGCTACGTGTTTCATTCCTTTTCTCTCTCTAGTAGTTATAGTTACTTACTTAACCCCCTTCTCTTTCTCTTCTCTTGTTACTTACTTATTGATCACTCTTCCAAAGAACTGACACAAAAAGTATATATATCAAGAAAAAAGAAAAGTCCAAAGTAGCTACTATACACTACAAGTTCATTTAGTCAGAGGAGTCAGAGTACTCCTCAGCCTCCATTTCATAGTCCTCATTCTCCTTCTCCTTTCCTTTCTCCACTTTCTCCGTCGCTTCTCCGCGTTCCTCCGCGTCCCATTTCTCCCGTTCTTCCCTCGCGTATCGATCCGACTTGATCCATGTCTCCACCAGGTTCTCCACGTCCTGGATTTTGTCTTCGATCTCGCCGTGTTCCTCGTCCGTCTCGTAATCCTCCCGCTCCTCCAGGTGTTCCGCAGTACGGAGAATGTTCTCCAGCCTACGCGTCCGCGATCGTTCTTTCGCCAAGCCCAGCCGAAGTTTTGCGATCTCCAACGAAAACTCCATCTGACGCTGTTCGAAGCGCCGAGTGAAGTCGATGAACATGTTCATCAACTGACGATTTGATGGATCGTCGTTGGGTGGTCGGTCCGCCTTCTTCGCAATACTCCGCGTAATCCGCGACGGACCCGCCTCCGGCTCCGGACTTGACTCCTTCTTTGATTTCCTCGCGGCAGCCCTTCTCCGCGGAGTCTTCTCCGACACCTTCCCTCGACCGGCCTTTGTCTCCTGCCCCTTAGGAAACTCGCACCGGTGCTTCGACCGATGACATCCTTCGCAGGTGCTTGCGTTTACGCTGCAAGAGAAACGAAGTCAGCCCAAATCTTGTCACAAGGCAACAAACGGACTCACCTTGCTTGGGGTAAACACTCCCGTTTACGGCCCCTGCAGTTGTAGCAGGCGCGGAAAACTCCGTCCGACCACAGTGTTGCGAACTCGTCCCCGACCTCGCGGTCCCGGATCTCCGGGCGTTTCCGTTGTGTCGGCTCCTTGGTTTCCTTCTCCGGACCACCAAGCAGCGCGGGCAGCTCCTTCTCCGCGACCTCCTCCCCTTCCCCGGTGTACTCCTCGACCGACATCCGCTTCATCGCCCTTGTGATCCCGATCCTTGTTGAACGAATCCGGCGGTCCTCCTCCTCCTTCCGACGTTGCGCGTACAGGACGGCCTCCTGCTCCCGTGCGGCTGCCTCCCTCCGCGTCTTCTCCGCCTTCTCCGCCAACTCCGTCAACTCCTGTGCTATTTCCTCTGTGACTAGCGTCAGCTCCGGCGATTCCGACTTCACGAATACTAACGAACCTCCCGGAGTTTCCTCCATTCTCCGTTTACCCCTTGCCTTCTTCGTCGGAGGGGACACTCCGGTTGGCGTATCATCCCGCGGTCGAACAACCCTCGGAATCGGAGTTTCCGGCGCGACTGTGGACGAAGCGGGCGCGGCGGACTCGTTGGCGAGCATCTTGGCCGCGATTTCCCGGGCCACGAGGGCCTGCAATTCAGGGTATTGCACGAGATCCTTCAGAGACAGGCCAGACATAACGAGGTTTCGGGAAACGGGTGTGTCAGGGTTGTGGACGAACAACGAAAAGTGTCAGAGACGAAGAACATCGGAGTTCTCCTCTCCGCTTTTAAAGCGATTGTTCGAACTCCGCAACTTCGATTTAAGTTCTCCGCAGCAATGACGTCATCGCCTCGAACCTCGGACAGACCCCGAAGCTTCGACCTTAGCTCTCGGAGAAATCCCCGAACTCCGGACAGAACTCCGAAGAACACTCTGGAATGGCCTCTTGGGACTCGACCTTAAGGGGGGAGTACTGTTACGCACGTGCAAACCCCTAACCCCTAGCCCTGGTCAGATGACCCCTCCCGTGACCTCGGACATCGGTTTCGGACTATCGGACTTTCGGATACGCTCGGATCAAGGGTTACGCATGCGGACTTAGCACGTGTAGATATGGGCTTTGATATTACTGTAGAATTATTTAATTATCAAGGGACACTTAGGCTTAGTTACCACGAGGTATAACTCATGTATTTCGCATGTTAGGTTACCTTCACAGTATTTAAGCCGTAGTTTACTTGTAGATAGTTCTTCAGTTCGAATATCAACTTAATACGCCTCCTCTTCTCTACTAAGGGAGCTCCTATTCCTCCTGCCTACTCTAATACCGATCTCCGGTACTCCGCATCTCCGACCTACACTCTACCTTCCTGTCCGTTCCCCGGTGTTACTCCGTAACCCCGATCTTCGTTCCGAAATCAAGGTACACCTGTTAGGTAGTGGGCGGCGCAACTCTGTAATCCAGTAGTTGAAGCCAAGTACCTTTCTGTAGTCCGTTTAGTAGTAGAAGCTGGATTCTGTATTTAACATATGTAGATGTATCTTTTCCTCTGAGTACTATACATGCATCTCTTATTGCTATTTTTCACCAGATGCAAACAATCAAGCAACATTGAATTATGATCAAGGTGAGTGAGATTTATTGGTGAATCATATTATCCCTACTAACTTCTAGTGATTTCAGGTATTTCAGCCTTTTACTCTGAATCAGAGTATGTTACTTATTAACTCCTAGATATGCCCCACAACTTGGCCAGTGTTGCTGATAGTGATCTGCAAGATGTTCATTATAATGATGAGGAGTTCTACAAAGGGGTCCCATTTTCTGATATCTCCTTTCCTGATCTCAGGAGTGTAGAGGATGAGGATCTTCCTGGTAATATAGATCCCTATTACCAAGATCCAGAGGCATTTGATGAACCTCTCATTGAAGAGGCTGACTCTGACTTTGACTCTGGCTCTGACAATGAGTCTGATCAGAGTAATGATATTGATGATGGCACTCATAGTCATAGTGCTTCTGCATCTCCCACTCCTAGTGACTCTGACTCTGACTCTGGGGACAGAAGTTCAGATTCTGAAGGAGATGAGGATGATTCCTCTGATACTGAGTCTGACTCAGATGAGGAAATTGAGCTTCAAGCTCAGTTTTCTTTGCCTGCATCTCAGCAGGCTTTACGTGAGAAGATACTTGATGGCTACAAGCCAGACTCTGCCCCTCCAACAATTGGAATTAGACCAATTCCATTGACCAAGCTCCAGATTTACAGTTTGAGTGCTTGGGTTATATATCTGCTCAAAAATACTACTAGGGATGCTCATGCAGGATACTGTAAGCTCCTATCCACATCTATTGGAGAAGAAATAATGAGTATTGAGCGCTGCCGCCGATTGGCACAGAAGATTACAAATTTCATGCCTAAGTATGTAGATATATGCCCTGGAAAGTGCATAGCATTTACTGGAGAACACAAAGACAAGATTGTTTGTGATTATCTCCGTAAGTCAAAGAAAGGCCCTGCAAATGTGTGTGGCAGAGATAGATTTTTACCATCTTCAAATAAACCAGTTGCCCAATTTATGACTTTACCAGTGCTACCTACAATTAGAGCAATGTTTGCTAATCATGAAACTTCAAAATTGCTACGTTACCGTGACAATCTTGTCAAAGCAGCTATCAAAGTTATTCATGAAGGTGGAAAGGTGAAATACTCAGACTATGCAAATAGCAAAACACACATTGACCATGTCATGAAAATGGGCCTTTTCAAAGATGAATGTGATATGCTATTTATCAGTTCTGTTGATGGTGCCATGCTTACTCTGAAGAAGCAATCTGAGGTTTGGTTTATGATTTTGATTGTTTTGAACCTACCACCTGAGATCCGGTATCAAGCAAAAAATGTCATAACAGTGTTTGCTACTCCTGGACCAGAAGCACCAGGGAATCTTGAGAGTTATATGTATCCAGTTATTCAAGAGCTAACACAAATGAGTGAGGGTGTATGGGTTTGGGATGCACTGAAATCATCATATATTATGCATCGTGCCAGTGTAGCAACACAAAATGGTGATCAGCAAGCCCAATTCAAGCTTGATCAAACCCGTGGCCCCACTTCAATCCATGGAAATCGCTTTAATTTGACTTTGATTGGAATGCGCTCCAGCACAAAAGGCTGCAAGCGACAATTCTGGTGCAGCTCTGTGCCAGATGATGCAAAGAAATTTAATAAGGACCGACCAGACTATGACCTGAATAATCTGCCAGAATTCACTCAAGAAGATTACTGGAGAATTATTTCTGATCTTGAAGAAGCAGATGAAAAGCAACGGAAGCAGATTGCAGAGACCACTGGAATTGTCAAACTTCCATTACTAGCTGCATTACCAACATTTGCATGGCCTAATTTCTTTCCGTCAGATCCATTTCATTTACTATATGAAAACAATATGGCCTACTTCTGGGATCTCTGGACATCAGTCACTACTCCAGATGAGATTGGCCATATGGACACTGATAAGGCAACAGAATTTGGACAATATATGACTCGATCCATGGCTACAATCCCTCCTGCATTCACAGGCCCTGTCCGTGATATTCACCTCAAAAGAAATAGTCACTATAAGATATTTGAGTGGAAGGCATTAGCCCATTGGCTTGCAGTCCCAATTATGATAGAACTAGAAATCCCTTTAGCAATTATTATCAATTTTGCACGCTTTGTAAAGATTATAAACTTTGCCATGGAAATAACAGGCAGAACAGAAGATGATCTTGTGCAGATCCGAAAGGAAATTGTGGATTTCTTGCTCGAATATCAGGAAATATATGTCGGAAATGATGGTAAAAAAGCATCAAGGGTACGGTTATCTATGTTTCATCTGCTGTATATCCCAGAGCATATTCGCTGGAATGGTTCATATCGCCTGGGCTCCCAAGGATTATTAGAAAGACTTATTGGTGTCTTTGAGCGGAGAATCAGATCAAGAAAAGAACCATTTGTCAATTTAGCCAATAAGATATATGAAGATCAGCTTGTAAAGAATCTTTTACAATATTATCCAAGTCTTCAGCCAGAACCTAATGCTCCTAAAGCAAAGGTTCCATTGGGGAAAAAACCTATCCGCCAAAGAGAGAAGAAAAACCCTGATTCAGTATACTGCAAGCATCTTGAAGTTATTTGTGCATTTCATAGGATCCCATATGATGCAAGTGCAGACTGGCTTGAAAGATTTGGCAAGGTTCCTTTGAGAAATGGTGACTATTTGAGAAGTCGCTTAAATGAAACAAAGCCAAGGCATGTAGTGACACGGTCTCAAAGATATTTTGAGGTAAGTAAAATCATAATTATTTGTTGTGAAGAAAACTAAGTATAAAATAGGCAGAGGAAAATGGAAGCACTGTCTATGGTGAAGCACTAGCCTTCTATGAAGACACAATTAGAAAATGCCTTCTTGTTGTGTATTGCCCCTTTATCCAACTTGAAACAGTCTTTGAAGTTGCAAGATTTGGGGTTAAATCAACAGAGGTGAAAGTGATGAAGGTAGCAGCAATCACAGACCTAATTGGAATTTCATATGGAAAGCACAACAGGGTATATATTTATAGAAGACATGCTGATATGGACAAATCAGATGGAAAGGGTAAATGGTAAAGGTGAGAACAGGGCTTTTGGATTGAAACATTAAATGTATACTGTAGCAATACAATAGAATTGATTCAGATATAAATAGGGCAGTTTGGCTGAGATGTGTTGAAATATGGCAGTTTTGACTGAGAGTGTACAGATGTGTTTGTCGGGTTTAAATATGGCAGTTTTGACTGAGAGTGTACAGATGTGTTTGTTGGGTTTAAATATGGCAGTTTTGACTGAGAGTGTGTAAATGTACAGATGTGTTTGTCGGGTTTAAATATGGCAGTTTTGACTGAGAGTGTGTAAATGTACAGATGTGTTTGTCGGGTTTAAATATGGCAGTTTTGACTGAGAGTGTGTAAATGTACAGATGTGTTTGTCGGGTTTAAATATGGCAGTTTTGACTGAGAGTGTGTAAATGTACAGATGTGTTTGTCGGGTTGAAATATGGCAGTTTTGACTGAGAGTATGTAAATGTACAGATGTGTTTGTCGGGTTGAAATTGGGGTGTGTCTGTTAAATACTGAATCCAGATCTACTACTAATATGGACTACAGAGGTAATTGGCTTCAACTACTGAGGTGCAGAGTTGCGCCGCCCACTAACTAGCTAGTTACCTAATTTTGGAGATTGGAGATTGGAGTTACGGGGTAACACCGGAGAACGAGGTAAGGGAGTAGAGGGTACGGAGAATGGAGATGCGGAGTACTGGAGAGCAGAGATCGTGCGGAACTAGAGTTCCTAGTAGAGAAGAGGAAGTATTAAGTCAATATTCAAACTGAGGAAACTATCTACAAGTAACTACAGTTTAAATACTACGAAGGTAACTCAACATGCAGAATACATGAGTTAATTCTCATGGTAGCTCAGCATAAATGTCCCTTGATAAATAAGTAATCCTACAGTAATAACTAAGTCCTCATCTACATGTGTACAGTTGTTACGCACGTGCAAACCCCTAACCCCTAGCCCCGGTCAGATGACCATTCCCGTGACCTCGGACATCGGCCTCGGACTATCGGACTTTCGGATACGCTCGGGTCAAGGGTTATGCACGTGGACTTAGCACGTTTTGATATGGACTCTGATATTACTGTAGAATTATTTAATTATCAAGGGACACTTAGGCTTAGTTACCACGAGGTATAACTCATGTATTCCGCATGTTAGGTTACCTTCACAGTATTTAAGCCGTAGTTACTTGTAGATAGTTCTCCAGTTCGAATATCAACTTAATATGTTCCCTCTTCTCTACTAAGGAGCTCCTGTTCCGCGCTAACTCCGTTCTCCGGTATTCCGCATCTCCAACCTACACTCTACCTTCTTGTCCGTTCTCCGGCGTTACTCCGTAACCCCGATCTCCGTCCCCGAAGTTAAGGTATACTTGTTAGGTAGTGGGCGGCGCAACTCTGCACTTCAGTAGTTGAAGCCAAATACCTTCTCTGTAGTCTGTTTAGTAGTAGAACCTGGATTCAGTATTTAACAACAGTCTGCATGTACATCCCTTGATCCGAAGTGAGTCCGATAGTCCGATAATCCAAAGCCGATGTCTGAGGTCATGGGAACAGGTCATCTGACCAGGGCTAGGGGTTATAGGTTTGCACATGCGTAACAGTGTCTAAATGTACAATTTTGTTTATTGAGTATAAGTTCAGCAACTTGGCCTGAGAGTGTTAAGAATGTACAAATATTTTGCCAATGCAAATAAGACAGTTTTATTGGAAGTACATCATTTATTACTGGATAGACTCATGAGATAATATGGTATGGTGCTTGTGCTAAATGACTCTATTGACATTTCCTTATACCAATATTTCGATGCAGGTATCAATACTGTTCAACTCCCTACTCTGTACATACTGTCTCCTGCAACTTCTTCATCAATTTGCGTACTAATCTCTTGTTTTTTGTCAGCCGAGCTGGACCTTCCTCCTGCACCCAAGCCTTTTCCCTCTCCAAGTATTCCTTGGCTCGTCTAAGCTCAAATTCCAACTCCCTGACCTTTTTTTCCTGCTCTGGAATTTGCTCCTTCCTCCATTTAAGGTCTTTCTCTGTATATTTTGCGTCTTCATGAAATTCCTCCACAAGTATCCTGAGGATTCTATTTCTTTTTGTCTAATATTCAAAACAGTATGTCAGCCCATTTAACCCTCTGACAATACTGTCAACACTCACACAGCAGATTACTTCTTCTTCACCTGTATCTGAGGCATCAACAAAATCATAATCCGAATCCTCTTCCCCATGTAGTAGCTCTGACAGATAGAAATGCTTAAAGTGCATTCTTCCTTCCTCCAGCTCCTCCACCATTGCCATAACTTGCTCCTCAGTAAACTCACTTGACAGGTATTTCCGTGACCACCAGGGACCCCTATCCATTGGATCTTGGGCTTCCTGGTACTCGGGCCAGTCTGTTTCATCTGCCTGTGAATTGTCCGACAGTGGCTGTAGTTGACTAAAATCCGAAGAAGGAGATGAAGAGAGGGCGGATTGAGACATAGTAGTGATGGTAGAGCTTGGGCGTAGCGGCCCTTCTTATGGATTTTTGGTACAATGCTCCTAGTTATTTAATTGTTCTCAGCCGCACAATGCTGGAGGTAAGTTATTGATTTGCCGCTATGATTACATAATGAATTCTGACTCAGTCCAGCGCTGTGGGACTTGTTCCATGGCGTGTTCCTCAACAGCATCGACAATGTCAACGTACTCATTTGACCCGTCTTCACGAGCTATCAGCCCTCTCAGTGATTTCTCTATTCTACAAGGATCCACCTGTGACAGCACTCTCCCTCAGTACCCAAATTGGCGGGAATCGACTAAGGGACATGCACGACATGATCAGTCAAGACGTGTTGCAATGCAGTCTGAACGTGACTTTCGCCCACCAAATCATCAATCTTCACGACGTGATGACGGGGACCCATCATTCAACTCCCATATGCCTTCTCGTACTCAAAATGACTATGTGCAAACCCTGGGTCAGTCCAACCAACGACGCCACCACGACGATGTCTTCTCACAACCTGTCACTTCAAATACGGAACCTCTTGCTCGCCCACCTGTGCCATACTTATACGATCCACTGCCGCCAACCAACTATGCCCCCCGCCCCCAAACGTTTCCCGCTCCAGTGCCTGCACGACCTTTTATCCCGGTTCTCAACGAAATCAGCGGATCCGATCAAGGCTCAATTCTGCAATCGTACTGGGTACAGCAAATTCAAGATACTACCCGGCGCCAAGAACAAACTGCAGACGAGGTTGTCTTTCTACGGCGACAAATCATGTTGATGCAGGAAACCTTCGCCCGCTTGGAGAGGGAGTTCAGGGATTTTCGAGAGAGCTGCCGCTATAACTCCTTTACCTCTTGGTGCGTACACGACTTGAGCCCTTTGTGTCACTGATTTCAATATGCCCCACTTAGTACTCGCTCGTTCACACCATCGCTTGCCCCGAGCGATTCTATATCGCATACTGAGCCCCAATCCGATATTTACGATGAATTTAAGAGGGCCCACAGTCGACTGAGACCAAGCATCGCGGCCAAGCCCCGGGATTACCCAGACTCTATTCTCTGGACACTCGAGGAAGCACAAGAGGTTGGGTCTCCTGCTGGCTTCACTCAGACAAACTTTTACCGCCCCTCCTTCACCCAAGCATTACGGGACCAAAACGGCAACATCCTCAACGCCAGTTTGGTCAAATTGATCAAAACGACGACAGCGTCGCTTGCGAACCGGATAATCCAACTGTATCCAATTGAAAACACTAACGTCAACGCCAATCTTCGCCGAGACTACTACCGCAATAACCATAGCACCGCTTGGTACGGCGCCATTGCGTTACTTGAGGAGCGACATCCAGAAGTTGCACTTTGTGCAAGTCATTGGAAAGCCGACCACCTCCTGGGCCAGGCAATCCACAAGGTCATCAAGAAGCGCACCACCAAGAGTGATGCCAACCAAGACAGCACCACCATCGCCAATACGCCAAAGCGGGCGAAGCGCTCAGCAAACGATATCACCCCATTAGCGGTTCCCCGAACAAAGAAGAATCGTTCCAGTGAGTGATTTACTGATCCATTGAGCCTGATTGTAATTGTATTGCAGGCCAGCCCACTACTTCTGCAAAAGTGAACTCCACTTCCCAAAGTGGTCCCACCAACATGCCGCCTCAGCTTCCCCAATCACAATCCACGCAAATCAGCCGTATATCGTCAATGTCCTCAATTGGTTCCTCCGTTACCTCTTCGTCAACACACGCAACTCCACCTCCATCATCAGATCCCGATATCCAGCACTCTTCCTCGTCAAGTGTCTTCAAATCTCTTCTGTCTCTTAGCATAATCCGGACGGACGATAGCTGTAAGTACTGATCACGCATTCAAGTAATTATCTCGGCTGATTAATCTCATAGATGAAAACCTTCAACGTGAGTTCTCCATCAGACTCACAATCATTCACTATTACTAATACGTCTGTACAGGAACAATCAACAGCCCCGAATTCCAGTTTACTACCACCACAATCGATCACGCATTACAACTCTTGGGGTCGATGGAGAAAAGTCAAAGCCACGGCGGCAATGGCTATCCATCTGACGACGTTGCCCAACTTCTGAAACGGGTTCAAGAAGCTGACCCGAATGGTGTCGACGAAGATAATAACTATGATGGATGGGGCCATCTTCAGTGGACAGCGGCCAACCTCACCATCAGCTCTGCCATTACGTCTTGGGCCGCTGTAGGCAGTACCGAAACTGCACGGCAACTTCTCGCTGCTGCTCTCAACACGTGTAAGGCAGCTCGATATATCTGTCGCATCAACAAACGTTCGCCGTTGTCCTTCATTAGTGATAGCTATTTCGATAGGCTCGTCGACACACTCCATCATGTTTGGAAAGCCTCGGGTGGGGTACGTAAGAGATCTTCTCTGATATATTGACTCTAACCACTATTTAGCCACTTATTCAAATGTCGAAGGGTAAAGGTCGTGCTTTAGATAATACGTCTTCTCCCGCCACTCGCACAACTGCCCCTGCTATGACAACCAACCTAGATGCTGCCGACTCAGCCATTGCCACCGACCCAGCTGCTACCAGCCTGGCGACCGTTGCTGACCCGATTGTTGCTGACCTGAGCACTGCCGACCTGACTATTGCTGACCCGACTGTTGCTGACTCGATCATTGCTGACCATGCGGCTACCATTGAGCCCGACGAACAAGATGACGGCTCAATTGGCAGTGCAGTCACTTCAGAGCTTGAAGCATATAAGAAAAATCTTTCGGTGAGTGTTGTTACCTATCATAAGCAACGGCTTGAGTTCTGACACTTCTGTAGTCACTTCAGGTTGCAGAACTCAAAGGGTTGGCTGCTAAAAAGCAGATTCCAGGTATGCGCTCTGCAGCAAAAAAAGGTACTTGTAAGTTGTTCACCCTCACTTCTTATGCAATTTGACTATTAACCATTTGCTGGTAGGTATCGATGCACTTGCAAATCTCCCGGCCGCGCAACGTCCTACAAAGCAAGATATCGATGATATCATCAAGAAGGTAAGTCAATATTATCAAATGTACATGATAGTTCTCATACTTTTTCATTCTAATAGCGCCCGAAGAAGAAGGCCCCAAAGCCTGCAGTTGTCAAAGCTACCCCCATTGCATCAACCTCCGCATCCTCGCCACCTCCCCTCTCTCCATCTGGTACCAAATCAGTAACTTTCGATCCGTTGAGTACGCCACGCGGCGTGCGGGTTATATCCACCAGCCGCCAGTAGTTCATTTCGCCCCTACCTTGTTTTCGCCAGACTTCTCATGACTTTGTACCTCTACATATGACTTGTTACGACCTGCTACGACCTTGAAAGGACTTGAACATGACTTCATTATGACTTGAATTGACTTTGAATTGAATGTGAGAATTTGTGTGATATGGCTTATCGTGACTGGATGTGACTTGCAGCTGACTTATACGTGACTTAGCATGATCCTAATTGACTGTGGGAGACTCAATTTGACCATAGATGTGACCAAGAGCTTGACTGCGGAAAACTTTTTCGTGACTGTGGGCTACATTTTTGTGACTGATTGTTTGACTTGGTCCGACTTTGCAAAACCCCTCGGCGGCAGGCGAATCAATCACACTCCGCGACATTTAAAGACTTGATTTGACTTTTCTCTGACTGGATATCACAGATAACCGAGCGGGACCCACACCGCCAACCTAAGTCAAAATTGAGTAAAAAACATACCTGAAGTCACGTTACGTCCGCATTTACAGACTTGGCCTGACTTTCAATTTTACTGAGCTTGACCTGCATGTAGTTAGACTCAAAGAGGTGTGATGCTTCCAACAAAGCATGGTATTTCGCCTGCAGTTCACTCTGTTCACGCTCTAGCCTCTTTATTCGATCTTCTGACGATTTGGTAGCCAACCTTTGGTCTGTGATTGCGCGTTGATTAGTTTCAAGAGTACTAAGTATGTTATGAGTGTGAGAGCATACGTTGTCGAAGATCATTATTGTCTGAGCTTAGGCACCGACATAGAGATTGCACACTGGACAGAAGTTCAGTTTGACCGCGGTACTTATCCTTCTCTTCTTGAAGTGTCTCATTCAGTCCCTCATTCAGTGCCTCGCATTGTGCCAGTCTATATTCCGCCGCTCTTAGCTGCCCATCAAAATTGCAAAGGCCTCCATAGTGACTATGCAACTGATGTATTTCGTGTCGTGTATCATTTTGTAAGGTGTTATGCGAAGTGTCGAGTAGATAAGTTATAGTGGATAGTGGATGCACAGGGAGAGCTGGTATGGCACAGGCCTGGTGATACTGTTGTTGATGAACTACACCCTGATGCGTTGCTAAATAATCGGGCTGAGATTGTGACGAATAAACCAGCGGTGCTAAAGCTTTGGTAGGAGAGGGTGATTGTAGGGAAGGTGATGAAGGTAGAGGCGATGTCTCTGAGGTCAAAGCTTCCGCCTCTTGAGAGCGACTCAGAGCACCGCCGTAGTGAGGCTGAAATGACATTGTCCTATTGATCCAGAGTATTTAGCACAGTGTAGTAATATGCCAACCATTACGTACCAGTAGAGAGCTTGAGTAGTCTGACTCTTACCACTAAGCTTGGAACACCGACCTTTATACATCCATGGATCCTAGTCACAAAGATTCAATGCTGCGCACAAGTGGCAGCGCGTTGACTCCCCTATTCTAATCCTCGATTGATCGAATACCGATTAGATCAGATGTTGACTATCAACCAGCTTATGATTGGCTGAATCTGACGGACCGGCCGACGTGATTCCTCGGCCGACTGATGGATTGCTATCTTTAGGTTTCCCCCGCACCGTCGTTCCATGATATAAGACCTTCATAGTCCAACCTCTCTTTAATTATTATAACCCCTACCATGCCAACCGCTGTCTCTGCGCCACGAACTCTGTACGACAAGATCTGGGATGACCATGTCGTGTGGGTATCCCTCACCATATTGGTTCCACATCACTCATCGATATTACTAGGGATGTTCAAGACGACGGCTTAGCTCTTATTTATATTGATAGGTATGTCCTAGTTGTAGGCCTATATTGCTCGGTTTATGACTGCTCATAGGCATCTCGTCCATGAAGTAACCAGCCCCCAGGCTTTTGAAGGATTGTAAGTTATCTAAAGCCTTTGAGGCTTCTCATTAAGAACGCGTCAAGGCGCAATGCAGGTAGGCCCGTCCGCCGGCCAGATTGTACCCTGGCTACTGTAGACCACAACATTCCGTACGATTGAAGTTGCTACATCCCGTATACTCTCCTGACGTTATCTCCAGAACTATCTCTCGGAAGAATTTCACAAATGTCGACACGTTCATTACTGAGCCTGACTCGAGGGCGCAATGTGCTGCTTTAGAGGAAAATGTAAAAGAGTTCGGCTTGACGTATTTTGGGATGAAAGATCGCCGCCAAGGTTGGCGCGCTTGCCCTTGAATAAAAACCACCGTGACTAAATTTGTGGATAGGAATTGTCCATATCATAGGACCCGAACAAGGATTTACTGTATGTATTCGGGGCGTGCATCAATGTATATGACTAACATGATTTCTAGCTGCCAGGCATTACTTGCGTTTGTGGCGATTCACATACCTCCAGTAAGCATCGCTTTTCATGGGTCTAGGGGTCATATCTGACTACAGATGCTTTAGCTCATGGTGCATTCGGTTCTCTTGCCTTCGGTATTGGCACGTCGGAGGTCGAACACGTTCTTGCCACACAGACCCTCCTACAGAGGAAGGCTAAGAATATGCGAATTACGGTGGATGGCGAATTACACGAAGGTGTAACATCAAAGGACGTGATCCTCCATATTATTGGCGTGATTGGCACGGCTGGAGGTACAGGATGCGTTATCGAGTACGCAGGTTCGGTCTTCCGTGGCTTTAGTATGGAAGCTCGAATGAGTGTTTGCAACATGAGCATCGAGGCTGGTGCTCGGGCAGGCATGGTAGCGCCTGACGAGATCACTTTTGAATACCTGAAAAACAGGCCACTAGCACCCAAGGGGGAGGCCTGGGACCGGGCGGTCGCCTATTGGAAAGCCCTCAAAACCGACGAAGGAGCGAAGTTCGACATTGAAGTCATCATTCCAGCTTCTGACATCATCCCAACGGTTACCTGGGGTACATCGCCTCAGGATGTGGTCCCGATAACTGGCGTTGTCCCTGATCCCACAAACATCCTTGACCCGGTTAAACGAGCGTCTGCTGAGCGCTCTTTGACTTACATGGGTCTTACGCCCAATACACCTATGGAAGATATCAAGGTGGATAAAGTGTTTATTGGTTCCTGCACTAATAGTCGCATCGAGGATTTGAGGTCGGCAGCTAAGGTTGTACTGGCCGCGGGTCCGGATGCAACAGTTGCGCCGAATGTCCACGCTATGGTTGTTCCAGGTTCGGGTATAATCAAGCAACATGCTGAGGCGGAAGGCCTTGACGTCATTTTCAAGCGTGCTGGTTTTGACTGGCGAGAGGCTGGTTGTTCCATGTGTTTGGGTATGAACCCAGATCAACTAGCTCCAGGTGAACGCTGCGCGAGCACGAGCAACCGTAATTTCGAGGGTCGCCAAGGATCTGGTGGACGGACGCATCTGCTCAGTCCAGCCATGGCTGCTGCTGCTGCTATGACAGGGAAGCTCACTGACGTGCGCAAATTCCTTGGTAGCGGCGCCGAAGCCAAGGTCGCAGCTGGACCGAAGCTTAGGCTTGCGAGCGTCTTTGATTTGTTGACCGATCCTGTACTCCCACCTCCCGAACCAGAACAGCCCGCACCGCCTCAATCATCCTTCCAGCCCCTACCATCGGCGGATACACCATCGAGTGTTCAAAAATTCGATGTCGTCAAAGGGATCGCCGCTCCGCTGCATATAGAGAACGTCGATACCGATATGATTATTCCAAAACAGTTCTTGAAGACGCTGAAACGGACTGGGCTCGCGAGTGCCCTGTTCTACACCCTCCGGAAAGATCCACACACAGGTAACGACACAGATTTTGTTCTGAACCGCAAGCCATATGACAAGGCAAAAATTCTGGTATGTACGGGGAGGAACTTTGGCTGTGGTAGTTCTCGTGAGCATGCACCCTGGAGTTTGTAAGTTTTCCATACCAGTCCTGTCAAACTGGCTTCTTACGGGTATCAGAAACGACTTCGGCATCCGTTGTATCATCGCACCGAGCTTTGCCGACATCTTCCGGAATAATTCTATGCAAAATGGCATGCTACCCGTCGCCCTTCCTCAAGAAGACTGCAAGGCGTTGGCAGAGGACGCCGAGGCAGGTTTGGAACTTGAAGTTGATCTTGTGAAAGAAGAAGTCAGACGGCCGAATGGCAAGCCACCTATACCATTCAAGACGGACCCATTCCGTCGACATTGCTTAATCAATGGTTTGGATGACATCGCCCTAACGCTTCAAAAAGCTGCGTCGATAGAAGAATTCGAACAGAGAAGGAGCGAGGTGTGGCCTTGGTTGGATGGATTCGGGTACAAAGGCGGCAAGATCCCAGTAGTACCTGCGAGGAAGACGAAGAGAACGGATTGGTAGAAAGCATGTCTAGCAATTGTAGAAATAAATTTTTGTATACATACTAATAGCACGCGCACCTGCCCCCCGTTTGTGTCAAGTTAGCGCTTGTATGTACATACTCCAAGCACTGCATGGCGTGCTTGATTTTGCTCGTTCGCTCGCATCTTCCATCTGTCACCAGCATCATCCTTTGACCACTGTTCCGCGTGCAGCGCCATAACCTATTCTTGGCCCCCATCAAAGCGTCTCCAATATGAGTTCCGATTCTGTGAAATCGAAGACAGGCCCTCCGCCTCACATTGAAAGCTCAGACCAGCATCCGAGCAAGTCCCAGAAATATACAAATTCAATGCCCCGAGAAGCGCAATCTCAAAAACCTCCACAGTCCAGCTCACAGTCTAACTCACAAATGAAACCAATTCAACTCAACCCGAAGCCGAAAAAGGCACCCAACGGTCGACGCTCAAGCAAGCCAATCATAAATTGGTTTCAGCGAAAGCTGGCGGGTACTGTCAAGATGAAAAGGACAGAGAATGTAGTTCCACAGGGTGGAGAGAATGGTCGCGGTAAACCCGCTACTCTACGAGCTGGCCAGCGTGTAACGTCCTCACCTCTTCCTTCAGCCGCAGTAGCTGGTGGGAGGCAGCAAGGCAAGCTGGGTGCTGTTGCAAAGCGCAAGACTATCTCGCTGAATGACGAGGATGACGGACGGGATTATTTGCCCCATACTGATGATGAAGAGCTCGTTTCCTTAGATCGTTCCTCTACTTGGTCGCCTAATAGTGCTCAGCTTGAGGCTGATGAGGACGCTTCAGTACGACCTATACCCCCTAGTTCACCTCCTTCTCCTTCGCCTTCTCGTTCATCCTCATCATACCTCTCCGACCCTCGCACCTTCAGAAGCATAGCAGCTAGCACAAAGCCAACGACCTTGTTGAGTATTGACCTGAATGGCGGCGGAATGGCGCACATTGCGCAGGTGCCATCTACTGCGCCCTCGCAGGTCACTAGGTTCCCACATATAAGAACATCATCCACGGCTACTGGCCCTCCTCTAAGTACAGGCGCATCCATAACTTTTTCTGCGCTTCCGCCCTCACCTAGCAATCAATCACGTCCCTCATCACTACAAATACCGGCCAGTATTACGCAGCAGTCAAGCCTTACAAGTGGACCCTTCGTGCATGCACCGCTACATACTGCACATCACCCCCGTAACAATCCAAGGCCTTCTTCACCTCCTTTGGATAATGCGTCTGTTTTGACTCTCGCATCGTCGGCATACGCCATTCCTGGGCTGAGGCCTGGAATAGGAACATCAGCGCCTCCCTCGGCAGTGTTGGGTGGTGGAGATTCTCTGTCACATTTCGGCGGCGGAGGAAGTATGGCCTTTGCTGATGCTGAAAGTACCAGTCAATTTAATCTTGGGGATGATGAACGTTTGGAAGAACGTGATGTTGACGCGAGTGTTCGAGCACTGAGGCCGAGAAGTTCCAGGAGAGGTAGCTGGGAGAGTGAGGTTAGTCGGTGGAGTGCCAGAATTCATCCAGGCCCGGGAACGCCGTCGTTGGTTAGGGAGAGAAGTGTATGGACGACGAACAGTGCTCGCACCGGGACTTTCAGTGTGGATAATATGGAACGGGACGAGGGCTTGGACGACCATGTTGAGAAGGACGAGGAGCTCAGAAAGGATGAGCCCTTGTCATCCGACCTTGAGCCACCTGTCTCACCGCCGATTGCAACGTCTAACGCATCAGCTGTCCCAACAGAGCTTGTTCAGCCACCTGAAGCACTTGATGACTCGAGCCTCGCCGAAAGAGGACCGGAAGTTACGAATGAAGGTCCAGTAGTCAACAGCACCCCTGCGGTTCATCACCAAAGTTCAGCAAGCACAGTGGCTCAAATATCCAGCGAGCCGCACGATGTACCCGAGACCGCACATAACCCATCCCCTACTTCTCAGCGGGTATAACCATCCACTTTCGGTTCATGAATGACTGTTTCGCGGTTATTTATTTTACATGGACTATGCTTGAGCATGTCTGTACGTCTTTCAAGATGATATCAGTCTTTGATCTCACACTCATTCAAGGTTCTAATTTCTGCTTTGCATGGAATTAGGATGGTTATCTGTATGCCTACATTTGTATAGCTAGGATATTAGCCATTTGATCTATTGAGTTCCAAAAACTCGTATGGTATCTACATGGGATATCACCCGTTATAAGTATGCCCAAGGACTTCAGTATACTTACAATCAGGTTGAAGCCCCTGAGACTCAAATATATAGCTCTACCACTGACTGCTATTGTACTATAACATAAATGCTGTCTCCCCCCGCACTGTAAGCTACTGCCATCACGTACTCAAAACTTACGGTACGAGAAGCAGGTCGCTAAAGCTGATTCTCCGTCGCACATGTGCAGAAAGACACGAAGTATAGCCCCGTGACAAAGTCTTCTCCCCACGGCTCACCGTCCACATATGCTTGCAACCGTATTTGACTTCTGGATCCAGGCCGCTCGTGTTATAAGAGGAATTATATCTGATCACTATGCGTCTCAAGTCCTCTCCTTTGTCCGGTTTGATTGGCGCGTCATCCACATGAAACTAGGTTTTCGTAACGTTGCTGCAGCAGCAGCAGTCTTAGCTGTTAGTACTCAGGCTCAATGTCCTGATTATACTACGTACTCGCAGGTTCGTTTCAAGCTAGTTGGGGTGTCAATGATACTTTCTGACGTGTTATTTGATACAAGAGCCCTCATGGCCCACAATCTAGTGGCCCTTTGGCTCTCCCATTCATGAGGCCTGATCCAGGGTGTAGAACGTTCAATAGCACAGCGGTGGAGGTGACAGCACACCGGAAATGGTTGTTGATCCTTTTTAATACTCCTGTAGAGAGTCATTTCAGATATGAAAGCTCGTCTCAAAGATCCCGACCTTGCAAGGTTGTTCGAGAATACCTTTCCTAATACCTTGGGTTCGTATCATCTCGTTCCACGTCACTATGGCTTCGGAACTGATGAGAATGCAGACACAACCGTGAAATACTTCAATGAAGTACTACATTCTTATCTGCTTGCATTGGCTGCTCTCCTAATCCCCGTACGTCCAGACGGAGAACTTGGCTTTCATTATCACTGGGGTGAGCGCTTCATAATTCATATAGGCTTCGTCTCACTGACGTAATTATAAGGATATCTCGTTTGTATTCGTTTCATTCGTCTGATCCCGACATGAACTTCGTGCATGTAGCGCTCAGTGGCTTCGGGACACTGCAAATCAAGCTAAATATTTCCTTCTACAGCTTTGATCAAGCCACTGATGTTTGCAAGTAGTTTGCTCACTATCACGCTTTGCTGTCTATGGATCCCAACTTGGCAACTCTAGTCAAAGCGGTAATCAATAATGAAGCAAGATATGTCGCCCAGTTCCCTTACTGTGGGGCGTTCCAGCCACCGCCAGAGAGCGGACTGCCTCCTACTCATAACGATTGGGCAGATGGCGTCACAGTGAACCCGTATGCTCTTCCTTAGCTCGGAAGATATATGGAAACTGATGTCTAGTAGACCTGTGAACAATCAAACAGTGTTCGAATGCAAGGTATCTATATACCTTGCGATGTATCTCGCTTTAACTCAGAGTGTCTCCCAGTACGAGATTGACTCGCTATGCGGTTTTCTCAAGCTTTCAAGATCCTACTATCAAGCTACTAAGGATAAATCCTTCATGAATGCCAATTGTATGTGGACTGATCCCAGCTTTATTCGTTCAGAATTTTGATTTTGTGTATAGGGCGCGCTGCCATTGATCAGATCTTTCGCGTTATTAACGAACAGTCTCAACCGACCTTTGACAAAAATTTCAACTTCATATCCTTCTACAACTGGACTGGTGGAGGAGGCGCTTTATCCCCCCAAGTCAACAACAGAGGAAACAACGAACCAAAAGGATTTACCGGTATGGTTGGAACGCACCACAGGCCGTCTGATGACCTCAGTGTTTTTGGTGACTATTGGATTGTGCCCTTGCTGCATACGCTCATGACGCTGATTTTTGGTTTTTCAGCATTCCTCACGCCTGCCAATGCCATGTTAAGCGTGGAACTAGGCCATCTGGCGGATGTACTGGATGATGCCAGACAAGCACAGAATATCAGCCGCTTAGCTAGACAATGGAGTAAGACCATTCACGACGCGATCTGGGATACGACCGTATGTGCTTTCCTCTCAGGTATGCGATCTTACCAGCTTACTCTCTCATAGGTTGTGGATAATATTTTTGCTTATGAAACCAATGGCCTCGGAAGTCGATATGTCATGGACGACGCCAATGTTCCTGTGTGTTCTGACATGTCTTCGAAAGCTACTTCGTGCTAAACTCTAATGTGTTGCCAGTCACTGTTATCCTTACCTTACCTTGGTTTTCTAGACAAACACCATTCGACTTACGTCGCTACTCGTAAGCTCCTGCTATCAAGTCAAAACCCCTACTTCGCAGCAAGTAGAATCACTAGCTTCCGTGGTACAGGGTGAGGGAGCCTCTTTATTATCACCTTCAATTTCTGACTGGTCTCTGAAATGGTTAGTGGGCCGCATGTGGATCCCTGGCACCCTTGGTAAGCGTAGGTTTGACTGCGCAGTTGCCGATTGTGACCATATTCTGCTTCGTAGGCCTATGTCACAGATCTCAGCCATATTTGGGACAGATGACGACGCAGAAATTTTGAACTCCCTATATATAATTGCTAATGTGCGTTGCCTTCAAGACAATGTCAAATTTTGTTACTCATCGCTTCAGAACACGAATGGGCTGGGGCTCATCCACGAGTCACAGTCCATCTACGACGTCAAGGATTACACTCGCAGTTGGTTTGCCTGGGCTAATAGCTATTTCGCGGAGATGCTATTAGACCTCGCTGACCGCAAACCTGGTCTGATATTTAAGGATGGGAAGAGTTACAAACCTGGATCATTATAAGAGCTATGACTTCTTTAGTGATCCCATTTGTTGTTTACTGTGGTAGTGGTTTCTTGATGTTCATGCTATGTGACCATATGGTACTAAATTCCCTCCCAGGTAGATACTCGCCGAATTATGTGATGAAGCTTTCGACGGTGAATCGATGAGTGCTGCGGCGCAGGCAAATTGGGATCTCTAACACCGTTTGAAACAATGCACGTTTCTTTGTGAGAAGCAAGTTAGATGTGATTACCATAAGAGGCATTTAAGGATCAATGGACCACAAATCAGTTCCAGCAACGTAGGTAGCCATTGAATCGCATTCTTTATGCCCTTCCTTCCTTGAAACAATTCCCCGTCAAGTTCCCTTCGCTCTCTTCCTCTTTACTTCTCATTGTTATGTCCGCCACTCCCCGCGAGATCGGGACTCTCATCGTTGTTATCTTGAAAGCTGTGTGTCTGACCATTTCAATAACCTTTGAGATCATACCATCTCACTAAATCTCTTCCAGCGACATTTGCCTAATAAAAGACATATAGGAAAGCAAGATCCGTATTGCCTCGTTGAGCTCAATGGCGAAAAGCGCAGAACTAAAGCCATTAAACGCGGCGGGCAGCATCCAGAATGGGATGAAGAGGTCCGCTTTACGCTTTATGAGGACACCGAGGATGTTTTAGCGCGAACAGCTAATGGAGATGGAACACCACCAACGCCTCCTCCGAAAAACGATAAAACTCCTAGAATCAAAGGTGCAAAGTCGATGGGATTGGCTTGCTATGCGGATGATCCTCGCGAACCTGATCTCATTGGCGAGACCACTGTGGACCTGACGGAGGTTCTGACAAAGGGCGAGACGGATGGTACGCCGGGTTGCTTTGAGATATTTCTCTACGCTTAACTATACATTGCAGAATGGTTTGCCTTGATGCACAAGGATAAGTTCGCTGGAGAGGTCTATCTAGAACTGACATTCTGGTCTAATGTGCGTATATTATCAGCTTTGATATGCTGCTCGATTTTGATGTTTACTTCAGGAACCCCCTCCAGAGAAAAAATCGAAATCGAAATCGTCTAGCGTGAATAAACAGTACGGAGGGCCTGGTTCTTTTATTCCTGCAGACGGTTCGCCGTCACCAAGCCACGGCCCTCAAACTTCTAGAATTGTTTCAACTAGTGTCCTTCATGATAGACCTCGTCCAGACTTGGACTCTCTACCAGCATCTCTCAGGGCGTCCAACTCTCTTGCCCAGTTGGATCTTTATGTGCCTCCGTACGAGCAACGTCGTCGTCCGTCGCCCATAGAAAGCGTTACCAATGATTTCGGTCACTTAGGTGTTACCGATAATACCAGACGCCGAGAGAGTTATCCAGTAAGGTACCTTCTGTATTCCTCCGGCTCTGTCAGCTAATTAGCGCATAGCCTCCCGCTCATGGCCATGCAACAAGACCATCTACATCCACGGGTTTCTCGACCATCTCGTCGCATTCGTCCCAATACGACACCCGGGCTAGCTATCATGCACCCTCTGAATATGACTCTCAGCCTCTATATCCATCACCCTACGATTCACCCTCACAGTACGTTGCAGAGCCGTCGTCTTATCCACAACACCCTGCTCCTCCCCCGCGTGGACCCAGATATAGCATCCCCGCAACATCATCTGGTTTCGTCCCTCTTGTAACCCTTTTTCCTGTTCTTCATGTTTTCGCACTAAATGATGTACCCACAGCAATCACATACGCCTGCTCCCAGTGTGTTCAACCAGCCCTTGTACAACCAATCAAGCCTCGTTCCTGTACCAGCACAGACCCCCGTGCCAGGCTCCTACCCACCTACTTTACAATCCGCCTCGTCTTTTCACTCGTTACCTCCGCCTCAGCCTTACCAATATCCTCAGTACGCCTCGCCTGCGACACCTGCTCCCCCGCAACCATTTGTGCAAGCCGTCGCACCGCCTCCTCTTCCTGTCACTCCGCAGCCTCAGCCCCCACCTCAGGGACCTGGTCAACAGTATTCACCTTACCATACCTCCTCCCCTTCACATGGTGATTCCCAACCTCAACCAGGGTCTCTGCCTTCTGGTCACGGCCTGGGATCACGGCCGCTCCCGCAACCTACTCCAGCTCCTTATCCACCACCCGCTCAAGCTCAACCCGGCTATCCTCCGCCCGTACCAGGGAGTTTACCTCAGCAAGCTGGATCATACGGCAATCAAGCTGTTGGTATTCCTTTCCCAGGTAGTAATATATATGCGTCGGTTCCGCCGCCGCCGCCGCTTCCCGTTCCACCTCAAGCACCGCCTCCCCCTCCACAGTCCCATCCACTACCCAATCCACCACCTGTAGGGCCGCCGCCACCTCTTCCGCCGCCTACCACCCAACAAGCTAATAACCCTTCAAGGAGACGCGCTAGCTTACCGCAACCTCCTGTTAATCTTCAGCAGGCATTACAAGGTATACCGCCTCCTCCTCCGCTGCCCAACCCTCCAATGGCTGGTCAAACTATGGTTAATTCACTGCCACCATTACCCCCTTCACCGTCTTCACATTCGCCTCACCATGTTCAAGTAGCATATCCCGGACCGCCACCAAGACCGCCTTCCTTGTCAGAAGCACAGTGGCAGCAACCTGAGGCATATGTGCAGCCCCAGTGGACCTGAACATGGCCTGTGGTTTGGGAAGCTCCTTTGATGAAACTGTAGATAGACCTGTAGCTTTGGATTCTAGTTTTACCTATTGAATATTGTCAATTACGGACTGACTACGCGTACGTACAATAGCCAATTATTAAACGTCGTTACTTTTGCTCTGCGCTTCTTGGGCAACTCCAGCATCTCGCTCTGCCTTCCACTTGGCGATCTCCGTCTCTGTTCCAATCAGTCCTCTTCGAGCGAGGTCATATCTCGCTTGTCTGCGAAGTAAGTTCTCTTCTTGACGACGCTCAGCTTCATGGACCAATAGTGCTCTTTCGGCACCCAGGACTGGCAAAGGCTTAAGCATGGGGGAACAGCACATGTAGGCAAACACTTGTAGCGTACCTAGCCCAAAGACACCAGCTATCTCCATGTCATTATCAAGTCTGTACAAGTAGCAGCTAATTCATTCAGGCGTACTTATTGACACCAAGAATACTTTGAAGGGGAGGGTTTGACGCCTGGATACAGAGAATGTAGCAAAGTTGCGATATATCCATGTGGAGGACTTTCACCTGAACCAAGGCCATGAAAAGTGAGCAATCATAGCCAAACCTGTTCCTACCCCAGTGGCTCGCAGGGCACCCTGCATGCCTGCACTCCGTTATCAGTCAAAACTTATTAAAATCAAACGACATACTTCAATTCCTGCCCGCGCCTGGATCTCGTACGCCCTCTCAACATCTTCTCTCTGCCGAGAACGTGTAGACATGTGTAAACTTAAGCAAGGGTGCTCGTAACTATGTGGGACATACGGAACTCCTCAACCAGAGAGGTAATTGGTTTCTCACGTTCAAAAGTGAATGAATATAAGTATATAGCAGCAAGGCATAATTACGCTACACTTTGTTAGAATATCGTAGGACGCTCAAGTTCTGGTCTTTCGAGAGAGCTAGGAGCCGAGAAAAAGCGAATGAGACTTGTACGACTTTCTGACCCTCCAGACACAAGATCTTCGCGGAGCAGACAAGATGGTTACTTGGGGATTTATCATACAAAACTTCAACGCACCTCAGCTGGCAGCACCTTCAGGCTACGCAAATCCCACAACCGCACGTAGCCATCCTTACTGCCACACGCGAAGAGGCTACCATGAGCATCACCTTATTATGTCGATAAGTCAGAATCAATAGACGTCGCGTCTAACCATAACAAACCTTTGACAAATCTTCCGTGTGTACTGACCGACGCGTATCCGAATCGTTGTACCGGAACTTCCGGAACTATACGATGATCACGAACCTCAAACTGCAATTCGCGATGGGCGACCTATAAATGAGGATTAGGTTATTCCACCTCACCTATAGAGGCTATGAATGCAGTTCACCTCAAGAAGCGTACAAAAAGGGGATTCAGTGGCATGAACGTGATATATGCAGTTAGAGGTCTTGATAGTGTTGGTGACACGCTCCGATACGAAGTCATAAAGGTGAGCGGAACAGTCGGCGCTAGCAGATATCAACTTGTGGCTAGTATCGTCGACAGGAAGGAAGGAAGTGACTAGCGATGTATGCTTGATAGATAAAGGATGGAATTGAGCAGACATGAAGTCCTCCTCGACATTCCACCGATGTACTACTCGATCATGGCCACCGCTGACGAACGCCCGAGGCAGGGTCAAGGCAACGACTGAACCAACACCAGGTTTGCGATTTTGAACGCAAGGTCGGTTGAGGTTCACGGAAAAAGGCTAAGGCGCAGACGTCGACATGGAATCGTCGATGAGAAAGTAGCATATACCTTGTTATCAGCCAACCCGACGAAACTGAGCTGCGGTGATTGACCAGAATGAGCTAACACGATACAATCTAAATCATGAGTTGACAGGAGACATGCGTCATCTATTGTTCCTGGTAATAGTCCCGGACTGACGGCGACTTGTGATTGCCTGGGCCCAATCATGAATCAAAGATAGGTCCAATAAGAAGCAGAGCATTACCTGAAAGAGGGAATTATCTCCAGGAAATCAATGGATCCGTGCGTTGATATGTTGTATGCAGTATCTCTGTTTTGACCGAGCAGCAGCCGACGGGCCTTTTCGTGAGGTTGAGTAATAATTTGGGCATTCAGGTCGACGTCGAGATCATATAGAGGGGGTTGCAATCGAAGAGTCTGGTATTCGCTACCATCGAGTTCGCTGTCGTTATGGATAGATCTGAGCGAGTCGTTCTCGGTTCTAATCTCCACCGACGCTAGAGGGGAAACGGAGCCCGAGAGGGAAGGATTTGTCGAAGGATCGTTTTCTAAACTCTGGTATAGAGTCAGACTAGGCACCGGGGAAGGAATTTGAGATGGGGATGGGACACGTTTGATCGTCAATATTCCGGAGCGAAACCTAGGATGGTCATGCACAAGAGACTGGGCCGGAGATGTCGTAAACGGAGGGCCGTCTCCTGATCTACCTAGTGAAGCGTCATGTGTGGTTCTACGGAGATCTACGACAAGAGATGAAAGCGGCGGCACAATTGACCCTGAAGAGGCCTTCTTGCTGGACGAAGGTCCCTGTTGCCTATATCAGCAACTGCATCATTCGGAGACCCTAACACCTACTTGACTTGCTGTTGTCACAGATGAAGGTCCGAGGAGGTATGTGTCAATAAGAAGTGATTCTTCTTCATCTGAGCCCAAGTACTCTGGGAGATGTCTGGCGTATAAAACCAAGCAGCAAAATAATAACATACCAGCGTTATCAGAGCCTTTCGCATGAGTAAGGGATCGGCAAGAAAAGATAACTCGTAAGCCCTTCAAACTATGCATATAGACGAATGCATTTCGCTCTCGTTGAATCATGATGATCTGGTCCTCTATCCATTTTCGTCTTCTTTTCTGGCACCCGGGAGTGCCTGGGAAGCAGTCGAAGGGTAGATCTATACCAATATCAAATCTATCCCCACTCCTACTTCGCGCGGAAGTATGAAAGGCAAGGTGATCGAGTTTCCTACTTTTCGGAATATGCTCCTGCTTCGAAAAACCAGCGGTGCGGAGACTGGGACGAGCAGGGCTTGAATTAGCTGCCACAGGAAACGAAGTAGCGGTATCAGCTCCAGCAGAAAGACTTTGTCCAGGGAGGGTACTTGTCTTCCAGGTCTCAGGATTGGTATTAACTCGACGATACGGGTTGTGTGGGTAGGATGCTGGTCGCACTAGGGGTACAGAGCCCTTCCGTGCACGTCGAACTTCGTTGGGCTGTAGGTCCTCCATAACTCACCCAAGGCCATGACAGTTCGCAATGAGGGGCATCTTGTTTGCATATGTTATTTTCAAGCGCCATTATCAGGCCACCCGAAAAGGGATTGAGTAGTTCGCTACACGCATCGTCCGGGTCCCTCTGAAATATGTCAAAGGTGACTCAGAGACATGAATCAACATCTCTTATTCGTTCAATATCGGTCCAAGAGAATTTCAATCCTCATAAGCAGCAAACCCATCAAAATATCAAGTATGTAAAGACCGAGTCATAACATATCATCATCTGAACGCCATGATCACTTGGCCTAGCTTGGACAAAAGCCCTACAACGCGGGAGTTCAGTGTTGAATCGTAAGCTACATCAGTCTTTCCTAATGTAGTCGAGCTCATTTTGAGCTAATGATATTCCTAAGAGTTATGCCACCTAGACATAGTCGCAAACGGAGACAGCTTGAACCGGACACTATATTATATCCTTATACTGTACACGACGACGTTCCAACGCCCTCTCATGGGCATGTTGTTATTATGAGAAATTTACCACATTGTGATTACGAAACGGTAGCAGACTTGCTGGAGAAGACAGGTTTTAAATCATCAATGTACGTCGCCCGTTCGCCCAAAATGCCGCTCCTAACTGCGTACGATAGTAAAGTAATAAATTTTTGTCCTTCGAAAAACGTGGTACTCCTTGTTTTGCACCACCCTCACTTAGCTGAAGCAGCAGCTCAAATCTTCAATGGCATGCCTGTGGGCTCCAGCATCCTAAACGTTGAATTCTGGAGTGGGGAAAAGCAATCAGAGACGGGAGTCGAGACAGAAGCAGTGCAATCAAGGGCTTCATTGCATGCCCTGTATGGTTCCCTCCGCACAGATGTATACGAGGACAGTGGTAGCGAGGATACCTCCCGCCCCCCTTCGCCTATTTCCCCGCCGGCTCTGATGGCGGCAGTCAGCAACATTGACTTGACAATAAACTCCCGATACCAGCCGCTAGCTTTCAATAATGCTGCGACTCTCGGCTCTGATCCGAGTCTCGCATTCAATGTAACCGGCCCTTCGAGGCCACGGCCAAAGCAAGCTACAGTATCTCCGTGTCCTCGTTCAACTGCTCGCCGCCGTTTCAAAGCAACAGGCGACGAAATAGCGATGGACGCAGAACTGCCATTGAAAATAATCAATTTACCGAGTACACCGTTCAATCGAGCAAGAAGAGTGCTTATACCGACAAACCCGTTCCCAATCACAACAATTACCATACGGTCAGACGCACAGTTCATCGACCGTACAAAGAGGTAAGAAGACATCCTTTTTACATTTTGAATGGCTTATATGTGTGCAGATGTCGGATATCCGCCTATTCCCTCCCTTTCAAGGGAGCCTATAGGCTCGTCCAGGATGCGTGCATCGTCCAGGATACCGTTGTTATTGGTTATAGCAATAGCTACTCCCAGATATCAACGATTGATTTGAAATCAGTAATATTATTCCGAGATGCAGTTGTATTGCTCTGATGATGCCTTTAGGGTCAGGTCCCTATACTCAATGACGTTCCTCAAAAACCACATACCCAGAGGAATTCACAAATCGGTGTAAGCTGCCTTGCTGCGATACCTGGTAGTGGATTTGTTTCTGGAGGGTTTGATCATAGCGTTTACCTGTGGGACATCGACCATCTTGATATTTCAGCCACCAAGGTATCTACACTGTCAGCAACCCCAACAGCTTTGGTCTATCGAGACAAGGATGACTCACTCATGGTTGGCTTGGGGAAATCTGTGGCAACAGTCCTCCTAGAAAGGCCGACCTTGGAACCGCAAATAGCTAAACTTTCGAACCCTATTCACCAAATTCATCTTCACCGCTCAAGCCCCAATCTGTCGATCTTCGAGGTGAGTAACGGAGAACGAACAAATGAAAACCTTTTACTTACTCATACAAGGTGAACCACCTCGACGAACAGGTACACATTTTTGACTGTCGGTCCGGTGGCTTGAGCCGACCGCCAGACATTCGCTTCGGCCGTAGAGTTACCCGTGTCTCAAAGTATAC
Source organism: Pleurotus tuber-regium (assembly GCA_014058305.1). NCBI lineage: Eukaryota > Fungi > Basidiomycota > Agaricomycetes > Agaricales > Pleurotaceae > Pleurotus > Pleurotus tuber-regium. The sequence continues at coordinate 1,980,390 of JACFYU010000024.1, forward strand.
TCGAGGGGGTTTTAATAGTGTTACCTGCCACTTTGTGCGCGGCTACGCTGACGGTGTCGTGCAGACATGGGACCTAAGGAACTGCAAGGTACGGCTGCTGTTCTCACTTCGGCGTTCATGGCTAAGTTCGCGCACCTTGTAAGAACCCGGCAGCTAAATTTCTACATTCTAAGAAGCAGGACGTGGTGCACGCTTGTTTCCTTCAGTCGGAGATTTTGGCCTTCGGAGGGGAGTCACTTTCATTTCTAGCCCATAGAGCTTGAAAATTTTCAGATCATGGAAGTCGATAATACTGTCACACTCGGTTGCGTGAATTAGTGTATCTACGAGACGTATTGAGTAAAAGGGTATCAATCTGACTTCTCCCAGCCACCTAATTCCATCGCAAACGCAACAGCGAGCTTCGAGAATTCCAGCATGTGTGAAAAACTGAATTCATCCGAGATATCGATGCGGCTAGAGGGGTGCAAGGGTTCGTGAGCGAGCCAACTAGGCAAACTGGCAAAGGGCGAACTCATTAACGGAGTGAATGTGCTTGTTAGAGTTCTCGAAGGAGCTCTCTGGATCCGAAGGAATCGGTTAATTGATTTCAGGGACTGCCACAAAATTTCATACCTATGGTGAAGACACTGGGATAACCGGCCTTTCTCCACGAGGCGCTGGAGACAAGGACAATCAACATGTGTCCGGCAGGAACAACGGAAAAGCCTTTACTGGTCACTGCAGGCATAACCACATCTCGTTTCCACGAAAGGGATGCCTAAGTACGTCTCCACAAGTTGCATGTTGAACTTGGTAAGGCTTGGAAAATTAAAAGTTTAGACCGATGTTGAAACAATGTTGCTATCGGAATCGCGGGTCTCACCTGGGATCTGTGTAGTCAGTAATCACCCCTACTTCCTCTCGAGTACCCCTCTGCATCTAAAATTAGCGCGTAAAATGGAAGACAGATAACAATTTTCTACCTTCACCCATGCTGTCATATCAAACTACACGATTGGATAAATTGGAGATAATGACACGAGTGATGGGTACACATACTTGGCTCATCGCTAGCACATTAACCGACCGAGCTGCGTAATCTTGGGCCACAGCTTGCGAACCAAGCAGACCACCCTCCTGAAACCTTGTCAGAAAATCTATTCCGAGAAAGGTATGGTGAGAGACGAGGACAGACTTCGGCGGAATACCAATGGAATTCGACGCTACGGCTAGGGTGGAAGTCGGCGGCAATCAAAGCACGGTATGCTTCAAGGATAGTAACACTTCCTGAGCCATCATCTAGGTCACACATGGTCAGGCATAAATTCTAATGAAGCGCAGATCCTGTACCATCCGCTCCTGAACTGTTCATCAGCGGTGATAAACCCTTTGCGATCATCGAGACTCACCAGGAGCTGGCAAAAAAGGCCACATGTTCGTACTGAAATATCGACATCAACCCCGTTTCACTAGTGTCAAAACGGACTGATTTCACCTGTCTTGATGTGCTCCGATAACAACGACACTATCATCAACTGTTGAAGAACCATTGATCCTGACAATCTAGAGTTCATACGTTCAGCATAGCACATAGACATGACGTGATTACGCACAATGGTATTCTGTCCCCAGGAGTGTGAAAATTCTGATATGTTGATCAGCTTTCGAAGAGACTTAGATGACCATTTAGCGGTTATCTATAGACCGGCACACGATATTCTAGTGAGAGAGTAGGAATGAAGTAGAACGTGTGGAGGTACCTCGGATATCTTGCCCAAAAGCCATTGTTGGCTCTGCCTGCCGGTCTAAGAACAGAATATCAGTTGACCAACACGTTGCCGTAGACCAAGGCATTTACGTACGTCACTACGATAATCTGAGGTTGAAATGGGTCAAGGGGCGGTATACAGCGTGAAGAAAACATACACCTGGTACGGAAGCTGGTGAACTTCTCAAGGTTGCTCCTGGGACCTTCGGTAGTGAGCGTCTTCAAGACGGGTTTGACCTTGTCGGTGGCGTTTGGGAAAGGAAAAGAAGCTGTATAAACCATATGTCATTGAGGTCGTGAGAGATTATAGGTAGAGCACATACGTCTAAAATGGAGCTGAGAAGCGATAGAATGCCCTAATTCTTGTGCATCCGTGCTAGAGACGAGGGCTGTATCAGCAGCCCGTAGGCGAACGAGAACCAATAGCTGATAGTCACATGTCGAAGAAATTAATGCCTTTAGCTTTCAATTGGACCTGGGTATGATCAGAAGACAGAGATAGATGCAGCCTAAGAGACGCACCTTGTCCAACTCCGAGATCCATTGTGGCGCTTTGCCCTCAAGTTGGACAAGTCTCCGTTCATTCAGATCAAGGTTGAAGCCTGTCGTGGAGGCATCAAGTGGTGTTTGTAAGCTGTTAAAATCAGGAAAAGCAGGCACCGCCGACACGGCGAGAGCCAGACAGACGAACGGCAAGAGAAGTAACATGGTGGTTGATGCACAAGCTCGAGGACGCGTCTCCTGTTGGCTTGAGACGCTCACAAGTACTAATCCGGCTACTACCAATCGCGACCACGTGCAGCGTCTGTAGCTTACTCTCCCGCATCCAACTCGGCAATGTCTAGAGCAGCCTCAAAAGCAACAGCGCAGGTCGTCGTGAGCATAGCCTTTACATGGGAGACGAGCATTCATTGAAAGTTATCCTAGCGCATACTCATCGGTGCAGGGAAGGCTGCACCCACACCACCTGTTGGACCTGCTCTTGGTGCCCGAGGAGTCAAGTCTATGGATTTTTGCAAGGAGTTCAATGCTCGAACAGCTCATATCGAACCAGGGGTACCAACACCAACGCTTATTACAGTTCAGCCAGATCGGACGTTCACATTCATCACCAAAACACCACCAACCTCCTACTTCATAAAAAAAGCTGCTGGCATCGAAAAAGGGACGGGCCGACCAGGACACGAGATCACTGGTACAATCAGTCTCAAACACGTGTACGAAATTGCAAAGATCAAGGCTACCGATGAACATGTGAAGCATCTGACTCTTGAGGCCATTGCAAGGACTGTGGTTGGTAGCGCAAGGAGTTTGGGGGTACAGGTAGTTCCTTGACCCGGGCCGCGTGGCTTGGAGGTGTGCCTGGGCTACATTCTTCTCTGTTTACTTGATGCTTATCGTTTATTTCTGCTTAGGTTACCAATATCATACTCGTGTAATATCTATATGATCATATCGCACTACAAGGATGATCAATAGAGAGTTTGGTTAAGAACCATTGACTATCTTTCTCATGCACTCTACAACAACAAAAGGTTAGAGTTCGACTAGCAAAGTTCAACTCCCGTTCAATGGCGATTCGGTTTCCTGATCTCTGCCTTCGCCTGTTGCTACTACGTTTGAGTTCCGTGCCCATTGTCCAGAACCGACATTGCTATTTCTGGCTTCTAATCTTCCGCATATTCAAACCATTGAAACCCTGTATGTCTTTTGGCAGCCGGAACCACATCGTGTTCGTTGCTAATTCCAACTTTGATTTCGACAAATTCTTGAATCTACCTTATCTTCTGCACCCTTCAACCGGATCCAGTAAGCCCGACACGATGTAGGCATGCAGTTCCGAATCCCGGGACGAGGTTACACGTTCACGGTCTACGTCGATGAGATATGCTCCAACTTTTCGTTTCGCGTTTGCCTTTAGCGGATGCTTCTTGACGTTGGTAGGTCGCTTGTCTCCATTCAATAGTTGTCATTTGGCGTTATCATTTTCTGCCTTCTTCTCATGAGCATGTTTATAACCTATAGTTCAACTTTTCCCTCACAAAGCAGCTTTATCGGCATTCGGAGGTCACCGGTCGTCCATTGCAGGCCAATGAGAATGTTTGAAGAGAGAGTTCGTCCTTTGCTGGCAACTCGTGGCGATTTTTTTCTTTGATCAGGCTGGTCTCGAATCGACTGGACAAGCAGTGCTCCACCGAGCAGAGGCTCAGGCCGGCTTGTAAACCCTTACTTCCTGGCCAACACGTTCCAACATGTTTATCGTCCACGTTCCCGATCGATTCATATTGGCCATCTGGCATGCAAGGATATTCAGAAAATATCGCAGCACTCATCAAGGTATAAAATCGCTGAATGGCGATTTGTCAAGTTATCATCTTATTCACCCAACCATCCTCCGATCTCTCCTCCCCGTCCCCTACACGCTATGTCCAACTCGTCAAACGACATCCTCTCGTGGACGAACCAGGACCCCCGCGAGAGTGTATTATTCAACTCGTGGGGTGTCTTGTATCGTTTTGCAGTGCGTCCAACTCGACTGCTATTCGTGTCGCTTGCCATTCACTATACGCTTTCATAGACAAGTGTTAGCTCCAATGGCCAGAGCGTGACGACATTGTGGCGTGCCATACGTCCGAACAAGGAAGACCGTGTCGCTAAACTCGAGTGGGCTGCCAACGGCGGCCTAGGACGAGTAATCATAGGAAAAGTACGCGCACGGAATTGCCCTCCATCTTCCTTGAGTCGTCATTGACGTATATTGCCACCATCTAGACCCAACTAGCCATGGCAGATCTTGTCAGACCGGATCCCCGTGTTTATGTATGTTCATCGTCATACCTGTAGCCTTGCGTTTTTCTGAAGTAACCCACAGGGTGCTCGAGTTTTCAACGGTCCCGACGGCCTACAATACCGATGGCGGCCAAGCAGTAACGGTAACGACGTAGTGGTGCGTCGATTCTTTTAATTTAAGTTCATAAAGTGTCCCTGATGTCTTAATTTCCAATTGCAGCTTCAAGATCAGAATGGCAACGTTATTGCTTTCTTCCGACCGATTCGACAGACCCGATACCAGATCGGGGATGTATACGGTGAACTGCATTTCGTTCGAAACGCTGGTGCAGGTACAGTGGTCAGTTGGATTTTGTCGCCTTTCAGGCGGTCCTGGAGCTGATGATGGGGCCCGTGTAGATGCACCCCCCAATTATGGATACAGTGACCGTAACGGCCATGCTTTATCGCTTCTGTGCCGCTTGGAATTTATAATAATTTATGACCTAGCCACGTTTCTTAAAAAGATACCATCGTAATACAACCCTGTACAATATGCATCAGCCTACTTAACCGCAATCGATGAACTTGTGTTTAATGCGACTTATCGATTTGGACACTTAGGCCGCTGAACGCGCCTCTCGTTTCCACTTCAAAACCATGTCGTAAGATCCGAAGATGGCCTCCACCGATAATCCCTTAGCCGGGAAGTAACATTAGCGATAGCGAGGGAGGCGTTTAAACGATACAAGTACAGATTTTTTTGGGTGAGCCTGAGTTCACGTGTAGATGGGTATAAGCCATTCTGAGTTGTAAAACTTGGTACACGATGCAAGGTCTTTCTTGATAATTACAGGTACAGTCAGAAAAAAGAATGGCATGGGGTCACCCGACCCGTCCTCATTGCAGCTACAATTTCACTTTCGACCCAGCCGCCATCACGTCCGATGACACAACATCAAGAATTTCATCCACGGTGCGAATAACCCATTCAGTTCCTTCATCGGTAGCCAACCACGAGTCTTCTGCACTGAGACCCTCAACATTTCTAGCTTTCAGAAGACCGAAGACATGACTAGTCAGTTGCGGTCCTACTCTTCCTTCGGCACGGAGACATGCAATGCCTACAACAGAACCTTGTGCTCGGCTGAGGTTCCCTTGGTCGGGGTCATCGACGTCACTCGTATCTTTGTACGACTTGGTCTTGCCAGGCATGGGAGCCAAGATCGAGCCGTAACTCTGGATGATAAACGCTACATGCAGTGATTTGAATTCCGAAATGACCATCAGCCATGTTATTTGCAAAACAAGTTAGACGCAGAAGAAACATGGAGATCTTGAGATCGATCCCATGTGTTGATGGAAACTACCATCATGCTTGCAGGCGCGAAAGTGAGGACGACTCACAAATGAAGTCCGGATGGTATGATCCTAGCTTCGCATGGAGTTTATCAGCGTGAGGCGCGTAGATATTGTCCCATAGGGCTCTGCCCCGCATAATTGTCGATTCAACGTTTTCGGCGGTAGCCGTCCTATATTTCGAGAGATTAGCATCCATGCTGCCACCGGTGTCTTACTTAGCGGTGATCCAGTTGGATATACTGCGCACTTAGTTATTAATCAAGTCATGGGATTGGACTTGCCTTCGTGATTGTGCCCGCAATGAGTTCTTTACGTCGTCGTCTAGTGCTTCAGATAACGCAGAGAGGGTAATAATGACCTGATACCAGACCGTTTTAATGCCTCTAGTGACTTAAACTCGCAAATCGAAAGCCTCAAATAGGCCGAAACTCACTCGAGGAACCCCCACGAAAATAACGCTTTTCAAGGCGGATTCTCTCATGAGGGCGGCTTTGTTAATGGCTTCCTTGACGTCTCTTCGAGAACTGGCATTGTTCGGGTCAGTTCTGGTGATAAAACGGTATAGATCTCCCACAGTCGATGGACGGTTTGCAGTGAGGAGTGAACATGTCTGACAAACGAACATCAGACACCTGATGTTCATCGAAATATCAGCGCGCAACCGTTTACCGTAAGAACTAGCCAACCAGTCTCTGCCCTCCTTGTCCGCGCATCGCGCAGTGTCCTAGTGAACAAGTCGTGAAGCTGAGGCAATGGCGGACTTGGAAGGGAGTTGGGATTACGCAGGGTCAAAAGGTGCTTGACCGCGAGAGGTAAATGCTTCACCATGTTGGGCGTATGTGGTTAAGACTTGTTTCGCCTGAAAACTGTGGCCGTAGCCTGGGAACAGCAAAAACTTGATTCATTTCCCAACTCTTAATTTCCGTTGTGATATGCAGAACGTCCGATTGTCGATTGTCAATGAGTGATTGGAACCAGAAATTGTGTCGAAGAACATCAGAGTATATAGTACTGTATGGCCAGCACGCCTACATCATTTAAGTATGGGTGGAATTGGAAAACCAGCAGCGATAACACCCGTAGACATTAAACAATCCAAGAGACCAATGGTGCCTGCACAGCCTAGTGGTCGAACATCTAAAGCATGGGAAGACTGGTATGCTAGAGGGTATAACCCATGGAAAGAAGTATATGATACGGAGGTAGAGATAGTGGAAAGTCGAAACCACAAGTTAAAATGGAAGACGGGGGGAAATTTACCCCTTGATGTATTGATGACCGAGTTCAGTCGGGCTACCATTAGAGGCCATGAGCTGGTTGTCGGGGTTGACGTTGACCATATCGTGCATCACACCTTTTTCAGGTGAAGAGATGAGCCAGAGTATGAGAAGCGCAACAAATAAATACTGACCGAACGCGAAGTAACCTTGGATCCAAGATGTCTTATCGAAGTAACTCGTAACAGTGGACATGAAGCTCTTGATCTGGTCCTTAGAGCATTGTGGGCCGCCGTTGAAGTTCTGATGCAGTAAACATCAACACAAGAATATCTTTCATGCAACGATAAGTATACCTGGCAGGCAAATTCGGTGGGCCAGATGTCCCTGCCGAAAGCATCATGGAACTTGTTGACGTAATCGATGAAGCCTTGGGCCGAGGTATCGTAGTAATGAACGGCAACACCATCGACCTAACCAGTTGTATCATGTGAGTACGTGTAATGATGAGCACGGAAGAGAATACGCACATGGCAATCCTTATTAGCGTTACAGAGCTTGAAGAATGCCTGCATCCAAGTGAAACCAGAGGGTGCGCTCGTGCAGGCGGGGGAGATAAGGTAGTATCCTAGTTTATGAAGAGGGTTGAGGTATTTCATCCAGAGATCGAAGGCATGTTCAGGAGACATCTCAGCCTGACCCGCCTGGTTGGGTCTGATAGATGATGAGTACAAGGAAATGAGATGATCTGATATGTAGAACATACTCGTTCATGCCCATGGCGATGTCGGCATAGCCCTCCTTAACGAGTCTCTGGAAGTCAGAAATTTGTGAATCGCCCCAAAGCATAGGCATGGGGCGAAGGCCAAGACTCTTGGCTTTGGAGGGATAGTAGGGACTCCAGGTATACAAACTACGCGGACAGTTAAAAAGTGTATACACGGATAACGCGATTGACATACTATTGGACATTGTTGTTGACGAACTTGGAGAGATTGCTATCCTCACCGTTAGGCCATGCTAGGCCGACCTTTCCTCTGTTGCCAGAGCTAGCGGGACTGCCTGAATTGCCAGAGCTGCCTGAGTTGCTTGAGCCGCTGTTGTCATCAGACTTGGGGGTGGATTGCTCGGGAGAACTGGTCTTGGTCGTAGTGGTCTGGGCCGGTTTCGAGCTCCCGCCATTGTTCTTAGTGTCATTGTTGTTGTTGTTGTTAGCAGCAGGCGTTGGCGAGGGAGCAAGGGTCTTGGAGGTACTTGGCCTCTGCTTGCAGCGCTTGTTATTTCCGCGCTTGCGTTTGGCGATAGCGCCGTGAGCATGGGGAACGTGACGAGCCAAGTGCTTAGACTCGACCGAGAGAGCGGTTACGGGCGTAGAGCCAAAAGAAGAGGCTAAAATGGCCAAAGTTGAAATAGCGAGAAGGTTGAGAATTTTGGAAACCATCGCGAAAAATGGGTGATCCTGCTGCCTGGTCGTAAGGTCGGGTTAGATATAGGGAAAGAGTGGAAGGCAAAAGAGTGTCGTTGCCTGACAGGCTCGTCGAGGGAGATGGGGGCAGGAAAGAAAAAAGTGTTGAGTAGGGATCGGGTTCAACCCTCGGTTTTATCACGCCGCAGCTTAGGTAAGCATAATGCACAGACCAGGCACGACTCCACCACTGTTCTCGTTCATCAAACCATCAATTAAGCCATTTCTCATTCTCATTATGTACAAGGGCTTGGTATTCATGAGTTACATACGTGGCTGCTGAGACAAGTGAGCGCTGGGTGTCATAGCGACATCAAGGAGATCATGGCTATACTGGTACTCAGTTTGGGAATGTTTGCATCAGAAGCGAATGGTACAAATTGCCTTTGCCATTCCAATTCCCTTCTTTCTTTAACCTCCAAGTTTGACAAAAAGAAACCGGTTCAACAAGCTCAGCCCGCGTTCACCCACTACAAATCCCACCAGTCCGCCCATCGTTCATCATGTCTGACGCCCCAGCCGCCACTGTCACAGAAAACGGCGCGCCTCCCGTTGCGCAAGACAAGATCGAAGAAGCACCAGGTTTCAAGGCATGCTTTTCTCCCCACAACCGCATGCATCAATCTCTAATGTATCTCATATAGGTCTTCGTTGGAAATCTTGCGTATGCTACTACGGATGATGGGCTGAAGGCTTTCTTTGCGCCTGTTCAGAACGACATGTACGTGACCTCGTGCACAGCCCTTTCGGCAAACAATTTTTTTTTCCGGAATCTGATGTTCTGATCTGCGTTTTTTATTCAGCCTATCTGCTCATGTTATCCTTCGGGGTCACCGTTCAGCAGGTTATGGTTTCGTCGCTCTGTCCAACGCAGAGGCAGTGCAAAAGGCCGCCGAGCTACTTAACAAGAAGGAGCTCGATGGTCGCGAGGTAGTTGTCGAGGTTGCTAAACCTTCCGACCAGAAGGAGAAGAAGGAGAGGAAACCCAAGAGGAGACCCGGCAGGCGTGGCGGCAAGGCCGTTCCCGGGGAGGTCACGGACGCTGAGGCCAACGGCGAAGCACCTAAAGCTGAGGCCCCTGCTGCCGAAGGTGCCAACGGAACTGCTAAGCCCAAGAAGAAGAAGAAGTCTACTGTATGTTTGATTTCACAATCTACGCACAACGTCGCTGATATAGGCGCATATAGCGTAAGCCCAAGGCCCCCAAGCCTGAGGGTGAGGCTTCGGAAACCCCCGCTCCGGCAGCAACTGAAGATGTCACTCCAGCCGCTCCTAAGAAGACCCCACGCGTTCGCAAGCCCAGGCCCCCCCGTGTTCCTCGTCCTGAGGGCGAGGACCCAGCTGGCGAACCCTCCAAGACCATGCTCTTCGTGGCCAACCTAGGTTTCAGCGTTGATGATGCTGGTCTTTCTGCTCTCTTTACCGAGGCTGGTATCAACGTCGTTACCGCTCGCATCGTCCGTCGCCGCTACGGCAAGCCCAGAAAGAGTAAAGGTTACGGCTTTGTTGACGTCGGGAGTGAGGAAGAGCAGAAGAAAGCCATTGCTGCCCTTGATGGAAAAGAAGTTGCGGGCAGGGCCATTGCTGTCAAAGTTGCCGTAAACACTCCTCACGAAGAGACCGAAAATGAAGCCAAGGAAGAAGCACCTTCCCCTGAGGCTGCTGCTCCTGAGGTTCCATCTGCCGCCGTCGTTGCTTCTTAGATGTCGTTTTCGCTACGCCCATTTTATGACATGCCACATTAAAACCACGACTCCCCTCTCCGCTTCGAATTACGTTGCTGCTACGTTTATGACATGTCCATCCTGTTATCATTGACTTCGACCCGTTTCGTGCTACTCGATGCGTTTCATAGTTAGGTCTGCGGTCTGGTGCCGTTTACCTGGTTTATAGTGACTTGCATGGTGTCGTTTGTCCAGAGTTCGACGCTCAATCCCATACCAGAAGTACTTGCATTTGTGGTACTGTTTACCTTGAGAATACGCACCCCTGAGTGATATGTTTCTCAGCTCTGAGTCTGCTACACCCGGACGGCGTCATCATGAGCGACGAAGAGGACTACCTCTCCGATAAGTTCCTAGTCAACACCACTGCGAGCACTTCTAGTCCCAGAACTTACTCCAGCCTTCGTAAAGAAGCCCAGAAACGATCTCAGCTGAAGAATGAACAGAGCAGAACCAAGAGTCGTCGACAACGCGAGTTAGATTCTCGAGAAGAGGGTCTCAGTCGAAGCTTGTTTGAAAGGGCTGAAGAAGAGGGTCTCAGCTCGGGCAATAAGGCCCTATCGATTATGATGAAAATGGGCTTCAAGCCGGGACAGTCGCTGGGTCAGACGGATGAAGATCATGTCGAAACGAGCTCGAATGTCTCTCGAACGCCTCCCAACGAAGGGAAGGATGATGCGCATAGTTCAAGCAAACTAGAAGCTACTACGGGACCTCCTACAATCAACCAATCCAGGCACAAGGCCGAGCCTTTACCATTGAATGAGTGGGCAGGTTCATTATCCCTGTATTACACTCGTACGTGCTACTAATGCAATTCATTTGTAGGCAAGAAGGGCATTGGGTCGTTGAAACGGCCACCGTCGCCAGGCTTCAAACAGCGTGTGGCCAAGATGGCCAAGATGGCTGAGGAGAGCAGCCGAAACGAGTTTCGTAACCGTGCTAAGCAACAGTATGAAGAAAATCGTGCAGAAGGCAGATTACGCCCTGCGCAACGTACTTGTATCACCCTTGACGAGAAGAAGGGAATTGCGGTTAGACTTCTTCCCTTTAATTGTTATGAGACTTCTGCGCTGACATGCTTGCACAACAGTTTAATGTATTGTGGTTGAACCCACACGACCTAGACTCGTTTCCAGAGGGTCTCATAGCTGCTCTTACGCTCCATACAACGTATGACCCCAGGGTAACGCAAGATAAGGACGGCTCTATTGAAAGTAGGTTGAAGCAACAAATGCAAGCGGACGCATTACACGGAGAATATGAAGACGGAGAAGACACGCAAAAGAAAGAGGTAGCAGCAGAGCAGAAATACTCGTCAGAAGTTCTAGAAGAGGCAGCGCAATTTTTACGTCTCCAGGTACGACAATAGACTATTAGCGTATCGTTGCATTCTCATCAGGTATAACCTCAAAGGCTCGCGACCGGCTCGAGTTGGTGTTGAATTATCTGCGGGAGCAGTACCTGTACTGTTTTTGGTGCGGCACGCAATACGCTGATGACGCTGAAATGAAGGAAGCCTGCCCTGGTGCTGACGAGGAGTTGCATGATTAGATGCTACGCAAGAACATTCTATACACATGGATATAATTATCGCCGCTCATTGTGCTGTGAAGTCGTGTGTAATAGTTCCACTGGTATTGATACAATCACAATCTAATAATTACATGTGAAACAGTGAATACACACTGTTATTGTAGCAGTTTGATGCTGATAGCAACCGAGTGAGCTATATGCAAGCTGATAGTGTTGTTTCGGTGGACCCGAGAATCAAGCTGACTGAGCAGCACTGGTATTGTGTGGAGCAGGTATTCAACAGAAACGACAGTGCGTAAAGGAGCGACGACGACAATAAACGCGAGATAAATGAGAAGTTTACAGTTGTCCATCATCAACTACTGAATGTCCAGATGATCGCAGAAACCCTAAAGAATACAGTATCACAGATAGATTAAGATTAAATTTAAATAAACCGGTCCGACACCATTTACTCGACGTTGTCAACTTGTCGTCGGCGACCACGACAGGCGAGGTGACCGAGGTGGGCAGATGACGGTGAAGTGGAAATTCTTGTACCCATGGGGCGCCTCGAGCGGCCAAATGGATTGGTTTCTTTATGGTTTGATACAAGGTGTGAGGAGTCGGAATCTGGAAAAATGTTGGAATCAGGGGTTATTGGGAACTCCTCCGAGCTTCCGGAAAGAGGTGGTAGAGGTGGTAATGTCGGTAAGGAAAGTGGGGTTAAGAAGCAGGCAGGCGCGTCGTCCCGAGTATCTCGAGGGAAAGTCGGCGATGTGGGTGAAGTTCCGGGGGTTTTGCGGCGCACATAAATGGAGATGGGCGTGTTGGCGGAAAGGTCGTTGGTCGAGCCGCAGACATTTATGGTCAATTGATTGGACCTTTTCCTGAAACGGGAGGGTGTCGGAATTCGAGGCGATATGGACGACGACTAGAAGAATAACCAATATAATGAACATGAGATCTGTGCGAGTAGCTGAACATCATACACGAGACGAGTTCTCAGAAGCTGAGGATGTCGAAGATACCGAGCTCAGGCTTCCACGCCTGGCCGTAGCGGACTGGGTACCGAGTGAATACGACGTCATGAAATAAGGGTAGGGGCTGTTGAACTTACGAGCTTCGGGGAATAAGGAGAGTATCTGGCCGACCGGCTACGCGCCGAAGCGACATCTTTGAGACTTGAAGATGAACCAGATCTGAGTATAGGTGGTGAAGGATCGCGGCTAATAGTAAGTTTGGGCGAAGCTCGTGGAGAGGAATAGGGTGATAGTCTAGTGTCTCGGGGTGCTGTCGCCTGGTCAAGACCCAAAGAAGCCATAAGTTCAACGAAGGAAGGGAGAGTGGTAGCCATCTCAGTGATTAGAGAGGATGTGCCTTTGGCTCGGATAAGGGAGTCGGCGACTGGCTTGCAACCTTAGAAGGGAGTGTAAATTAGTCCTAACTGCTCGATATAAAGGCTTGGGGCACCTTAGAAACACAGCCCACGGTCTTGTCGTTAGGATATGCATCCACATATCGATGTAAACTCAAAACAGACCGCTCCGTGGTCGCAGTATCCAGAATAGAGGGGGATCAAAGGCGGTCGGCAAGGTGATGAACTCAAGGTTGTATACATCTGCCTGATCTACAACAGGGGCGCTCTTGGTTGCTTGAGTGGTTTCGATCATGATATCACAACGAAAAGCCATGGGATTATTTTGTTGCCGACGACATGGTTTTCATTGGAATCATTTCGAAAAGAGGACAAGGCAACTTGAAGTAGGCTATACATACGTTGATGTCCTGATTCACAATTGCGTGCCTAGCATCCAAGAAAAGGCAATTCCTCTGCATATGTAACCTAAAGATATATGGAGTAGGGAGAAGTTGCATCAAATATCATCACCACGATACTGCATCAAAGAGTCCAGCAACATACTGTCACTATGAGATAGACGTAAGGTTTGTCACGCCCGTTCTGAATACAAACCAGTTTTGGCAGACATGAGAAGTACTCTAGTGCCGGTATTGCCTCTCGAGCCCCAGAAGTTGCACTAGCGTTCGACAACGATTCACAAGACGGAGTTGAAAAGTCGGTATGTCAAGAACAGCTGTGCCAATTCCCAACATCTAACGTCGCAACGACGCCGCAGCCGGCAATGAAGACGGGCGTCAAGATATTCGAGTTGCATCAAGAAGCGCCTGATGTCAATAGGCACAAATCCTAGTTCTAGTAAATTCACCAGCTTGCACTAAGCATTCGCATTGTCGCTACCGATATGAACCAACAATCTGGCAACAGCAATCAAGGAGCTGGTGGAGCTTATATTCCACCTACACGACAGGAATCCATGGAATATATATGTGCTGGTGCGCTGGGATGTCCTTAAATGACACTGGCAAGATTCTCAGAAACGATACACATCTAGACTGTGGTGCCAAAAACGAGATCAGGGCTCGGGAACCAATTCGTTGCAGGGAGTGCGGGCATAGGATAATGTATAAAAAACGCACAACGCGGAGTACGTTCATCAATCCCTTACAGCTCTAAATTTGTTCGCTAAGATCACGTTTGAAATGGAGTGGTACAATTTGAAGCTCGATAGCCAAGATGGTATCAACGCTATGTGTGCGAATCTTGGTTAGCGATTACGATTTATCGATAGTCCACTCTTATTTCCGGTCCTGGCGGGAGCTTAGGGACGGGCACGTAACTTCTTGCCGTCGCGAGCTAACGCGGAATAATCTTATGTCTTATTGTGACCACTAATCATATCGCCTCGTTACCATCTTCCGTGTTGTCTCCTTCAAAGGTGCAATAGGTAAGTAATCATGAGTCGGTCAGGTAAATCGTGGCCCTGCGGTGATACTCTGAAATTCATTTATCTTGGATCTAGCTTACGACTTCCCTACCCCTCGAAGCGACCCACTGAAAGGCCTCTGGTCATGCCTGACTACGCTGTCATTCTCTAAACTGACTAACACCAGATTACGCTGCAATACGAGCGGCCGACTCTGAATCGCCGTGATCTATAAAATATCAACCATCAAGCTGCGCGTGATGAGAGAAAAAATAATTCACTCTCTGACTCCCTGCCTTTTTAACCTGTCTTAGGACCCTAATTGGTGCATTTGCATTGGTGAGGAGAACAGTGGTCATCAGACCTTTCTGACTACGGTTACCTCTTCAACCCCGAATTGTACAGTCGCGTTGGTGTCGGACATCCATTCAAATTGACTTGCTATCCGGAAAATACGCGTATTGAAATGTGTCTGCACTGGGAGATTGTTACGGCTCATTGTTACGGCTCAAGAACGCTCTATCACGGGCCCCTTCGCAGCGTAAGGTAAATATCCAAGAACCTTAATCATTCGGTCTCCGTCATTGTTTCGTGCTCTACTGAATGACAGAGTTTAAAAGTACCGATGTCACCATCGGCGAGATCAAAGCACGATAGAGGATTCAACCCAACCATAACTGCTGAAGATACAGACAGGAAGAAGTCGCTATTTAGGCCTAAATAGCGACTTCTTCCTGTGTCCGACCTAAATATTTAGGTCGGACTATGCGCTGGAGATCTAGGCCTCACAATGTCTTCCAATGCATCTGAACTGAACAGAAATAGTTCTACGTACATAGTAACGACGTTTTTGGTGGCTGCAAACCACCTTGGAGCCTGCTTTTGTCTCTGAGATTATTACATGAGTTGCCTAATGACATCTATTTTCCTACGTCCTGCGTGTGTGTCTAGCAACATGATTCCTCGTGCCTAGTGTGGCTCTCATTGCTCACATATTGAGTCAAAGTAAGAAACATTTGAATCGCTTCCAGCTTGGTACTATTCCTAAGGACTAAACATACTTATTGATGAATGTTTGGTCCGGGGTATATCGGCATTAGAATTGCCGAGGGTAAGTTGAGTGCTTACATCCATCACCCATCGTAATACCCCTCACCCAAGCAATCATCTTCAAATGTCCGAAAGGAAGAACCCGAGAGAGCGTAGTGTGTCTGGAGACATTGAGGTATGCCTTACTTTACCCCGCCATCCCAAATCTTTTGATTTACCTGACGAATCAGGACTCAGACTTGGAATCTCATGATGGCGAGCCTTCCAATGGCCCAGGAAAACCAGGCCGCAAGAAAAACCCGAAGTGCGTGATAATGTATATTGAGTCTTCTTACCAAATATTCTTACATCATATCATGCAGTTCTCAAGCTGCAAGACGTGACCAAAACCGAATCGCTCAAAGAGAATTTCGCTTAAGAAAGCAACAGCGGGTATGTTTTTTCATATAATCTGGCTCTTGATGATGGCAGTTCCAATACCCGAGGAATATAGATACGCGATCTTGAGGCACGCGTCGAAATCTTGTCAGGGGGACATGATGAAGCTCTCACCGAGTTAAGGAATATATTGAAAGGCGAGCAATCATCGCGATATTCCAGGACTTGCCCCTAACTCAATTCAATCAGATCTTATGGCAGAGAATCATACTCTTCGAGGCCTTGTTAGAAGCCTTGCTACCTTTATAGGAGAGGGCGCCGGAGGACTTTTGCCTAAGCTAGGATGGGATATATCAGATTTCAATAACTTCATCAATCGCTCAGAAACCGATACAGCATGGGAAAGTTTTCAACGGCGGAAGAAACAAACCGCCCAAACTTCGTCCAGCTCAGTGAATGGTCAGAGCCATAAGCGTCCCGCCGAAGATGAAACGGACGGTAATCGAGCTAAAAAGGCGAGAAGCACCAATGACCAAGGAGTAGATGGTGATCGAAGTCAAAACGGATTTTCCCTCTTGGTGCCCGTTGAACCCAGTATTACGAGCAGTGCCTACCCTCCAACCAGGCCGGCTAGTCAAGGCAATGGCATGTTTTCAGATCTTATGCGTAATGGCTCCCCTATGTTCATACAACCCTCACCACAATCCAATGCTGCTAGCCATTACGGTGGATCACTGCCTTCGCATGTGAGCAACTACCAGGGTTCGTTCATTGGAATGGGCGTCAATTCACCTGTTACAAATATGCCTTTCTCTCCCCAACCCGCGAATTCGTCGGATTCCCAGCAAAGAACCCCTCAGTCTACTCAACCGCCCTCGGAGCAAAATGACGATGACGATGACCCGTCCAGAAATGAAGCGTATAAGTTGATTCGGTAAGTTACACGCCCATTCCGAACAACTTCATCTCATCTGTTGACTAGATACCACTTGGACAACTATAAGCGGAATGCTGCGTATTGTCTACCAGCTTCCCTCAGACCGACACTTGTTCAAAGGTGAGTCCGTGTACACACACCAGCCCCCAACAATACTTATTGGCGTAACAGAACGGTTCCTCATGGTAAATTTCAAGACATTTTCTCAATCCTTCACGGCTAATTGTCCTGGTTATATCAGAGAGTGTCATCGATGCAATCATACATCCAGAACTCAGGGATCGCATGATTTTACTACGAAGTATGTTCCATCTATTCGCATCCGGGTATGATCACTGACTCCTTTTGAAGATAAATTCGACCTTGTAGATTGCTTCCACGAGTATCGGCGTTCGGTGACTTTACACGGTGACGACGTCCTTGCACATAGTAATTGGGAGATAAGCGAGCAATGGCTACGGCAATATGGGTTAGTATTTTACATAGTTTTTTATAATGTTACTCATACTGTGCTGGACAGATTCCTGGTTGATCAACCAATTCTGAACAGCGTCAATAAGTGGCGGCGCGAGCGTGGTGATCCAGAGTTACAAATGGCTGACATTGCTCCCCCGGATACAACACCGGGAGCCTCATAGAACGTTTGAATCAATGAAGCCGGCATAAATAATGTTTGACATGATGTATCTCTATGTGTTTTAAAGTGGACACAACTATTGTGTAGCCCGAATTTATAAACACCACTTAATGTGAAGAAGCGTATTGGAGCTCACCATTTACCACGAAGCTTTGTGAACTCCGTTCAGTTCACCATTTAGGGCCTTCAGCCGGAATTGGAACTATGCAAAAGTAGTGAGCACGCCGTATCTTTTGCGACCTCAGTATGCATCTCACCCTGCACAAGCCAAATTCTGATATAATGCCACGTCCACGACCCGTTTCGTGACAACGATTTTTCACGGTGGTAGGTCGCGTATATCGCCCAAAAGTATTCAATTGTAATTGGGCTTGATGACGGACCTGCGGAGGCAGCGCTTGGTTTCTTGCTACGTAGAGATAAGCCCTTCGGGCAATCTCATTTGCACGAACGAGGTCTCGGGCCTTAATGTCACGGAGAACCCTAATACTGGGCATAGTTGGTGGTGGAAAATATTGCGCATGCGGAGGAATAAGCCTCGGGGGCTGACGCCAAGCAGGACCAAATAAGATACTCGCCGGACAGCGCCGATATCTTTACCTCCGCAACATCAACTCAAACAACCACTACAAAGATTAGTGCTTGGGAGGGGTATGGGCAAAGGTTCATCTAATTTACTATTTATCCTGTATCGCACCTCATGTCCTCCTCTATTCAGGATGGCATTACCCAAGCTCTTCCGAGTCAACCGCAGATCAATAGTTTCTTCACTTTTCGGCATCACCTTCGTCTCATCGATCTTCACCGTTTCAGCATCCAGCATTCTACCATGCCCAGCTCGTCCTGATCGAGCACGCTTTGCTGACTCCGAGGAGGGAAGCATCGATGTAGTTGGCAGGAGTAATGTCACCGTCTCCAAAAAGCCTAGACGCTGGATTGAGGAAGTTCATCCGGCATAATCATCATTACCAGCCAATTCGTCCATCGTCATTGTGCATGGTGGGGGGAGGACATCCTGAACGTATTACTACATACATAAAAATACAATTGGTATAGATACGGACATAAAAACTAATCCTCCAGACTATCCTCATCTGACCATTCATGGTTACTGCGTGATCTATAATACTCCTCCTGTTCTTGATGGGTGCCACTAGGAGACACAAGATGTTAATTTCTGTACTCGTGTTTTCATTGGTCAGGGATGCTTACGGTAGTGCATTTTCTTGGATGGGTAAGCAAGCAATAAAGCCAATGACATTGATGGCGGCTTGGCAAATGAAGATAACACGGAGGGCATCGGCGTACGAGTCTATCGCAGCCCGTTTCAAGGCTGGCTCCAAGGTAGGTATGATGGCCGTCGAATGTCTGTGGAAACGAGTTATAGAATGATGATGAACCATACTTGCTAAACCGGTACCTTATTTGTTCTATGATCTACATATAGACGTTGAAATACTTCCAAGAACTAACTATAGTTTCGAGAACTCACCCCAGTAGCACCAGGCCCTTGGATGCGCTCTCTCAATTTTCCGAGCAGAACGGCTTGCAGTACAGCACCACTGAGGCTCACGCCGAGGACCTGGCCAGTTGTTCTGAATAGATATGTGACTATGTGAAGGGGTTGAGGAAATAGCGATTTGACTAATATCTAGTCACTTACTTCCGGTGGCGACCGCCATGTCTTCCTTGTAGACGCTGGCAATCATAGCCTGCCTGACGATGAGAACGGATAAGGTACAATGTAAGGAGTACTCGCTATGAGGGTGGTAGTGATGAGGCTTGCCATCCCAAAGCCTTGTGGAACGATATCCGCCCACAAATGGAAATTCGAGGTACCATGGCCCCAACACGCAACCGAGGCGCTGGAAGCGATCGTCAACGCAGATGACACTAGAGTGAGTGTGTAAAGTTTGCCAGTTTTACGCATCACCCTAGTAGCGTATAAGCAACAACATGTAATGGAGGACTTCGGGAAGCATACCATCCTGCAAAAACACTACCACTCGACAAAGCCACCTGAAAACTTTCGTGTCAGAGCTTTTCTTGGCGTGTAGAGACTTAGAATACAGACTGAATGGGGCAGTAAGTGGAGGCCTTTAAGTACGGAGGACTCATCAGCACCGAGAGTGGCGGGAGATTGGAAATGAAGTGGGTGCACCTGAATTTGTAGATGATTCGAGCCTGACGGCGGAAAAATACTAGTGCATGTGCTTCAGTCCGCAGTTAATTGCATAAGTAACTGGCATACTAGGGGCAGATTATACAGCTAGAATATCAAATATATTAGCTCCATGCTCGAACTGGAAAAAAGGAGAACGTTACCATGGAAAATGCAGATATACTAGTTAGAAAATTGGTTACGGAGACCGCAAGAGCCGTCCTCTGTGTAACCAGTCGCAACGGCATGACCGGATAGGGAGCCCAATGCTTTTCAACGTAAACAAAAGCTATACCCCATAGGATACTGCTTGTGAGAAAGCCCCATACCAATGGGTGAGACCAGGGCAATTCTTCCGTGGATTTGAGACTGAAACCTAAGAGCAAGCAGCCGACCGTACCAACGAGAGTAAGTGAGCCGAAGAAATCGATGCGTCGCAATTTCTCGCGAAGTGACTCGTTCTGTATCTCCTGGGGTAACTCAATGTTGACTTTGAGTGCAACTAAGGTGAAGGAGAAGAGCAGAATCGGAGCCTTGTTTTCGGTCTATTAGCAAGGTGATACCATTTGTTTGAAGCATGCAAACCTGGAACAGAAAAGCAGAACGCCTGCGCGACTCGTTGTGAGACCGTGTGCGCCATAAGGAGACCACGGCACTGAGCGCACCAGCCAAAAGCATCATTCATCCATCCACCCAGGGGACCGCCTATTCCTGCACCTAGTCCAAACAGACTGTAACTATCATCAGGTCGATGTTCTGACTGATTGATGGCCGACGTACATATTTGCCATGCCCTGATAAAGGCCGCGTTGCTTCCTAAGGCCGTACGTCAGCTAAGGCCGTCAGCTTGGAATTTCCACTCACAAGGGTATAAGATCCGTGACAGCGACGCTGGAAACTGTTAAAAGTCACACTGTGCTACGTTTACTCAACAGCAACTCTACCGACCTGTCATTACACTGAATTGGTTGTTAGTTGCTCGGGCACTATTAGCACCTAAGGAACAAAGCTTACCCTCCACCTCCCATTCCAGCGACGGCACGGGCAATAATGAGTGTCTCCATGGAAGGTGCAAGTCCGCAGAATATAGTACCAGAGCCTAACGACATGGGTTATTTCGTAGTGAAGCAAAGAGAGGAACTCACCGAATAGAGATAAGCCTAGCAACATGGCACCTTTGCGACCCATAATGTCAGAAAGACGCCCTACATTGGCGTTAGTCAGTGTCGATACGCGGAGGCATCAAGACCTACCGTATAGAGGTGTGAAACAACACACCGACAGCAAGTATGATGTGCCTATGTACGAGGACTGATTGGATTTGTTGAAGTAACTTCCAATATCCGTAAGAAGGGTTGCCACAACGGTTCCTGGATTGACTCAATTACCCGGAGTATGAATAATAACTGGAAGAAACCAACCATCGAAGGCACCTAAAAAGACGGCGCTCCATAATCCGGCAAGAATCCAGCAAAGGTCGCTCTTGGTATATTTGGATTCTGCGAGTGTTATTGGTTCATCATCGAGGTCATCAATCGTATGATACGAAGGAGGAGAGTCTTCCAATAATCGGCTTGATTCTCTAGACGGAGGCCTGGAGAAGTCAGTCATGGGGGATAATAGAGGACTACGAGGGTTAACGTCGCTTTATATTACTTTCGAAGCGACCTCCAGGTAGCTCAATTATATCCACCCGTGACAAGTAGAGGAGAAAAAGCCAATGCGAATCAAATATCCCTTAAATAATATGTGGCTTGGGTGCACAGGAAGAGACCAGGAACATCTAGGCTAGGAATTCGTGAATATCGCACATCGATCGCACATGTTTGATTTTCCCTCTCTCGATGTGGTCGAACTTGTGGTAATTTTCCGTGGCCATCGGTGATAAATGTTATAACGGTTTACAGTCCGGTAAGGAGCATTGCCTGGGAAGCGCTAAGGCCGGGCGTCAATGCGCCCTGGAGGTTGGCGCTCCGCTAGCGCTAAAAATGTTGGACTTGTTGAACATGCCTCACGTCGCATCCACCGGTTGTATATGTTTTACGTGCCCTGGCGCTGGCTTTCGGACTTATCAATGACTCAACCAATGCATTATCATCCACGCCCTGAAGATTCATATTGGGTGTTTGGCTTTCTGGAGGTATGCACATTCAGATTCAGATTCAGCTGATGAACATATCACCGATGTGACGCAGCTCACCGTCGCGTCGCCGTGGCCGGCGCGTGGAGTGTCCGATAGCAAGCAAATGGGACCATATTATAAATGACGCTCCCACATAGCCTCTGCTTTACTAGATGCATCGCGAAGGTCGGGTCAGTGTATCTTCCCCTCGATAATTGGTCATTGTAGCTTTTTACTCCGACCCTTCTCGGCGTAGCTAGTTCCCAAGAGGATACTGTATAGCCTTATGCGAAACTTACTCCCCGACACGGTTGTTTCGATGGGGAGACTGACCAAATGGCCCTTCACTGACTCATTGAAACAAGCGTAGGCTGATAGATGTCTACATTCGTAAGGATGCCAATCAACGTTAGCTCCGACGTCACGAAGCAATTGATATCGTCGCTCTTTTGCCTTGTTCTACCGCTTTCCATCATCGTGCGTAATCTCCTTTCTGATACCACTTTTTTGGTTATCATAAAATGTATCACAGTCAACACACCCTTTTTCGACGGAACATAGATATCATCTCAACAGAAAAATGGATGGATTCATCTTCCCATCAGAAGTTTCTTCACATTGTATAGGCATTGGTCTTCGATTGGCGCAATTTCACTACACAAAACTTTGGGCGCTGCATCTGCATCCTTTTTCCCAGATACTGATCAGTCTGTGAATAGTGTTTTAGAGCGTTCCTTTGGTGCAATCGAATTTTGATACCCATTATCATACACCGTTGATGTCGAGGAC
This sequence comes from Pleurotus tuber-regium, assembly GCA_014058305.1. Taxonomy (NCBI): domain Eukaryota; kingdom Fungi; phylum Basidiomycota; class Agaricomycetes; order Agaricales; family Pleurotaceae; genus Pleurotus; species Pleurotus tuber-regium. Next base: position 2,003,052 of record JACFYU010000024.1, read on the forward strand.
GGGGTACATCCAAGTTCTTCCTAACCCTCTTGTTCCACTCTGTAATGGTCGCTCCAACATTCACGAGGGTTCTCGTGCCTTAGGGTCCGGACAAGCTAGATTTCAATGCTGCCATGGAATCGTTTCCAAATTATATGACAGAAGTCAGAGCGCTTCAGGTATAGTCGGGTTCTAATATGTTTTGCTGAATCATGAAACGAGTGCCCTTTGTCCGGTAATGCGCCAGTCTTGGCATTGAGATACCCGATGTCATGATTCAAGTTTGAGTGCTGCAAGACTAAAGGTAAGGGGTCAAGACGGCGAGTGTTATAGATTATCAGACATGAAATTTGAAAGCTCGAACTTCAAAAGGCAGCATTGCTGTGACAGTAAGATCAACGCGTATTCCGCCCTGGATACTTTGATCACAGTCCAAAGTTTTGATCCAAGGCAGCTTTTTGGACGAGCAAATGTGATATTTACAAAGCTGCATTCCTAGAATACGGGGCTGGACGGAAGAGAAGGTGGCTAGGGACAACTAGTTACATAATTCATGTACAGTGGGTAGCTTTCTATGGATGCAGGTCCTATGCCAACCCTGGACAAACCCCTGCAAGCTTTTCTTGCCTCAACTCTCACCAGAGTCCTTTCTTCCTCATTTCTGTTGTCGTCGTGCAGAGTTACTGCCAGACAATGTCCTCATCCTCTCCCAATCCTTTCTCAGCCAATTCATTCTCAGCGTCACAATCCAGGATCAACGGAAGTTTAAGGTCACAACCTTCTTCACCACAACTCTCTGGCTCTCAGAGCTGGAAGTCGGTGTTTCGCTTTGGGTCCTCTCTATCGAAGAAATCAAACGTGAATCTTAATGAACATGCCTCTCTGATGGTCGACACGCATACTTTACCTGCATCTACTAATCCTACTCCCCGTACACCCAAGACACCTAATGCATCTCTCACAAACGCATCTCTTACGCCGGCATCGCTTTTCTCTGACCAACGATCATCTTATACATCTTCAAACACGCATTCAAGTGACTCTAATAACATGGCCACGTTACCGAAGGACTACGCTCGTTCTCCCAAACGGTCGCATACAACATATCAGCATCAAGATGAATCCACGGACGTCCTCACTGATGCAGGAGCTCTCAGGGCTCGAGCGAGGACAAAGTCAGAGAAGCAGAGGATAGCTCTATCCCGCAATCCCAACGCGCCGAGAAGCAAACCACAGACGGCGAGTACATCTCAGACCTCATTTGGTAACCCCTCTACACCCTCAACCTCTCGTCCAAACCCACTGTCACCCAAGGCGATGGGAGCTTCAGCAACCAAGTTCTTACGCCGGGTTGCATCAGCTCCTAACGCCAAGGGCTTCTTCTTGTCGAGTTCGCGCTCAACGACCGTCAAGAATGGGTACTTGGCCCCAATGGACCCAGTGCCACCGCTCCCCCCGATGGTACCTGACTCCATAGATCATGCCGATTCTATGGAGACAATGTCGTCCTCAGGCTCCTCTAGAGGCCGACGTACTCAAACCGTGACACCGTCAACATTGAAGCCGGGGCTGAACAATGGCCTTGCGGATAGTCCTGGTAAAATAGCATTTCGGAGGACGTATTCAAGTAATTCTATCAAAGTGGGCCAGGTGCGTCATATACAATCGCAATTTGGTATGGAATTGACGTCTCGAATGAAGGTCGAAGTGGGGCCATCAAGCTTTAGCAAAATTAAGTTGCTAGGCAAAGGTGACGTTGGCCGTGTTTACCTTGTACGAGAGAAGAAGACGTCCAAACTGTTCGCCATGAAAGGTATATATTTCATTCCCTGAGTGCTACTTGCGGTGTTGTTGATCTGGAAACGTCTTTAGTACTGTCTAAAAAGGAAATGATCGAGCGGAAAAAGATCAAACGGGCCCTGACGGAGCAAGAGATTCTGGCTACTGCCAACCATCCGTTCATAGTGACTCTATATCATTCCTTCCAGTCTGAGGGGTACCTGTACTTTTGTATGGAGTACTGTATGGGTGGGGAGTTTTTCAGGGCACTTCAGACACGGCCAGGCAAGTGCCTATCCGAAGATGGGTCGAGGTTCTATGCCGCTGAGGTAGTTGCCGCCCTGGAGTATCTTCATCTTATGGGATTTATATACCGCGATCTGAAGCCGGAAAGTACGTTTCGCTTCCCTCATTGCGTTGGAAGGTTTAATAATACATTTTGTCAGATATCCTACTACATCAGTCAGGCCATATCATGCTTTCGGACTTTGACTTGGCGAAGCAGTCTAATGAGCCTGGCGGAATGCCAGCCCTGATACACTCTGATGCAAATGGGGTGGGTGTATTAGTGCGAAATTGTTGTCCGCCGGACGGATATCTGATTACCGATCCACTTTAAGATTCCATTGATCGACACCATGTCATGTACAGCCAATTTCCGCACCAACTCGTTTGTAGGAACCGAAGGTGAGGACACTGCGGACATTTGAGAGTTTAAAAAGACAGAAGCAAATGAAGTTGTTTGTTTGTTAATGTAGAGTACATTGCGCCAGAAGTGATCAATGCGCAAGGCCATACTGCGGCGGTGGACTGGTGGACGCTAGGGATCCTCATATATGAGATGATTGTACGTACTTGTTACTGGATACCTATGGGTTCTTGCCTGATTGACTGCGTGTGATGTGCTTCGCAGTATGCCACGACCCCGTTCAAAGGCCAGGAGCGCAACGATACTTTTGCTAATATCCGCCTGCTGCCTGTACACTTCCGTGACTCTCCAAAGGTATCAAAGTAAGTGGACGTCCTGGACGTTTTTACCATTTGAAGTATAGAAAATGCTTGCGGCTAATACTCGCATCATTTGCGGTTGTGTGTTTTGGGTGAAATTAGTGCTTGCAAAGATTGCGTCACTCGACTATTGGACAAGAACGAGAAAACACGGCTGGGAAGCAAATCGGGTGCTAGCGAAGTGAAGCAGCATAAGTGGTTTTCTAAAATTAACTGGGGACTGTTGCGAAACACGCAACCACCGGTGCGTTTAATCTGTCCATCTTTTTCTCCTCTGTAATGTCGAAAAAAGGGGTGGGGGTGGGGGGGTGACCTTGTGGCTCGAGTGTTTGCCGACTGGCCTTGATGTGATTTTGAAATTCCGAGTGTTGATCTCTCAAGCTGGGACCTTGTGGTTATTGTAACTAATCTTGGTGATTGCTTGTTGCAGATCGTTCCTTCGTCATCAAACGGTATCGACGCTGTGAATTTCCGGCAACTGAAGGAGTCGCATTCATTGCATCTGGAGGATCAGGTTCTGGCATCAAGCACGCCGGGAACGCCAGGAGTAGGCAGCGAGGAAGTTAATTCACGGACACAGACGGGAGATTTATTTGGGGCGTTCTCGAGTGTCACATTGCACTACGACGGGGAGAGCTGAAGAGGTCGGGGACCGGTACGGTTATTCTCTCACTGGTCGGTCATTTGGATCTGGAGAGTCTAATCTGGGCGAGGTGTTTGATTTGATTATTGTTATACGTAGAATTGTTGCTTTCGAGGATTGGACATGGACTACACACTCATAGGATGAGAGGGAGTTGAAAGTCCGCGATGGATTGAAAAGGATAAGCCCAGAATGGATAGGGTTAGGATCGCAGTTGGGATTTCACGGCCTCGGCGCCGAGGTTTGATTAGTGAATCTAAGATGGGTGTATTTCCCAATATGGAGATAGCAGGGATAATGGATAAGATTGTAGACTTGGTGCAGTTTACGTATTCAAACGGACAAACTGCTTTCTTCCACCGTCCCATCCTTTTAAAAATACAAAATGAACTACTCTTTCTCCCATCCTTTCTCTCCCTTCCAATTCATGGCTGACCTATACCCTCCAAGCTCTTACTCTAGGCAGTACAGAGACAACCCTTACCCTTCCATAAACACCTCTGCTCTCCCCGTCTACTCCCAGCCCATGTCCGCCCATCACTCTGCCTCTAGCAATGCCAGCTCGGACGATAACACCAACGACCAGCCATCAAGCCCAACAAAGTCTCCAAATGATCACCAGCAGCACCAGCATCAGCAGCAACAGCAACAACCACAGCAGCAGCAGCAAAAATCAGACAGCAAACCACAGGCCACCTTCCTCACAAAGTTGTACGCGTGAGTTCTTTTTGACCCACACACTCGCCCCGACAAGTAATTCACCTGTTTCGGTGCAGTCTTTTAGAACGACCAGAAAATCATCACATGATTAGATGGGACCCTGCAGGCGAACATATCATCGTCGAGCGTCCAGAGCAACTCGCTCTCCATGTTCTCCCAAGTATCTACCGTCAATCGAGATTCGCCAGCTTCTCCCGGCAACTAAACGTACGTCTTCTTGTCTTCGTTTCTTCACTCTCCTTCCCCCAACATCCACCCACCCATAGATCTATGGCTTCATGCGTAAAGTTAACCTACGCAATGTCGATCCTGCCATCGATGATCCAGATGCTAGCACTTGGTGTATGCCCTATTTACCTTTTTTTTTTACAAATTCACTTGTCTCATAACCAAATCAAAGCCCACCCTACTCTTAACCGTCATTCGCCGCCAGAGGTAGTAGCCAACTTTAAACGTCGCGTACCTCCTCGTCTCCCAAAGCCTCGCAAGCGTGATACCCAAGATGCCCCTTCGATACCCCCTCCTCGCTCTGCTATTGGAATGGGTCCCGTTCCTCTCACAGTACCCGTTAGCCCTTCTAATAAACATGTACCTGCCGTCGGTCGTGCCCGCGGCTTCTCAGCCCCCGGGTCGTATACACCCCTCACCCAGGGTGGTGCCGCCGGCTGGGGAACGACCAATGCCTACTCTCGATCCGCACTTCCTCCGCTTACAGTACCCTCCGATCCACCGCACGTCTCTCACAATACCATCTACAGTCATTCTTCCCATACCCTGCACCCAATCACCCCAACCGACGATTCCCCGTCCTCTGCCGGTTTCAACTCGATGCCGTCGTACTCGAGCTCCAATCGGGATATGATGGTCACCTCTTCCCAATATTCCTATGGGGAGACACAACACCAAAATTGGTCGTTTTCGCCTGTGAACAACGGCAGCTCCTCTGGCCACAACGGCAGTCTTTCTTCGCTTCTCAACCCTAGCAGCAGTGGGTACTCTGCTCGACCCGCACCGACCATCAATACGTCATACGCCTCTCCGTTTTCAGCCATGCCCATGCAGTCGGAACACAGTGCTTCGTCCTTGTCGCCTGACAGCCGGCCGACAACAGGTTACTCTCTTTCGTCCGTCTCTTCGCTTCCGTACGACGACGGCATGAATGAGTACTCCTCCCGGCCCAACTCGAGTCACCACCGTCCGATCTCTCCAGGCCGGCCTCAGTCTTCAAAGTCAAGCTACTGCTCAAATTCGCTAAGTGTGCGCCGAGCTCGCCGTCACAGTCAGGCGATGAGCCCGTATCCGAGCCCGTACGACCATACCACAGAGCAGCAGAGGCCGTCGACTTCTCCTGCTCCTGCAGACGACCACTCGTCCGCTGGCATCCCGCGGGTGAGAAGTATGATTCAGCTGCCTTCCGTGGATCAGTACAGTTTCACCCCCTCCCAAGCCGACTTTGCATACTCGGCAATCCCGGGGAACGGAACGACATCGCTTGATTCTATGGACGCAAACAGCTGGAACCACCGCAATGCTCGGCCGTCTACGTCGACTTCGTCAATATCGGCTGCTTCGCACGCTTCATCGTCGCAAGCTAATACCCCTCCAGTGTCAGACGCTTACCATGGAGAGACTGCTGACATTAATCGCTGTGAGTATCCATCTCTAGAATTTTCGTAAACCCCCTGCGCAAATACCTCACGAATTTTCTGGTGGCTCATGCGTAATTCGTTTCTCTCATACCTTTTTTTTCGCGAATTTTAGTAGCGATGGCTCACGACAACTCGATTTACTGACTCCAGTCTTCAACCAGTCTCGCCCGATTTTGGCTTCGTCCCGATGAACGAACATCTTCCTCCGCCATACACTAAAGCCGCGGGCGAGATGTGACTGGGGATTGCCCTCTCTCTCTCTCTTCCTCTGCCTCACGATGTTTGATGTTTTGCTTTGCACTAAAATCGACCACCTTGTCTTGGATTTGCTTTCGTTGCTGTCAACCACTCTTACGGACGATTTTTGCTCATTATTATTATCCTTTCGCTTTTTTTTTGAGTTTTACCCTTGCATGGAGGAAGACATCTGCGCAGTTTTTTTTCTTTTGTAGCAGCAGCCATTTAGTGGATCCGTCGTTTTTTGCAGCAATTATAATTTCTTGTACGTATGCAACCACGCCCATATACCTCTTTCTCTCCGTGCTTATTTTTTGACACGGCATGTTACCCCCCTCTCCTCGTCGAGATCCATCGTTTATTCCCCCTTTCGCTGTAACCCATTGCTCTCACTGCCACGTCTGCTGAGCGCGGCAGAGACAAGCAAGCCACCTGCTCTGATTATTAAATGGTACTAGATAGAGAATATAATTATGATGGATACGCATGGACGCAGTGAATGAGAGCTGTGGAATGATTGGTTGTGTTGTCAACCGAGACAAGAATTGATTCCATGCATGGACGGCAGGAATGAAGATCAGCGAGCGCACACCCCGATCGACAAGTCGTAACCCAAAAAAAGAGTGGACTGCTTACGGAATTTCTCAATCGAACGTCTGATCGGTCATTCCCTCTCGATACTCCCGATATGGTATTTTCGGTTCAACCTAAGGGTAGACTTTGTCCATACATACTTTCGATCATATTTGGGACCCCAGAACAAATCCCACGTGCCATTTCAAATAAAAATAATATACACATCGTTTTTTTTTCTCACAATGTCCTAGGTTGACCAAGTAGAATCGCCTGTCCACCCGACTCTCTCATTCCGGGGCGTGCCTCCAGATCACTTGTCGAGAGAAAAGCAAGCGTCTCTTCGCTGTTGCACTCTTCTTCATCGTCTAGCTCCTCATCAACCGCCCTTCGTGCGACAATCGATAGGTATATCAGAATCGCGACACATAATGCAATGCCAATGATAGTCCACATTCGGGCCACCGTATCCGCACTACTCTCTTCCGTAGGAAGTGGTATTTCGGATCCTGTATCCGTGTGATCGGGGACTACCACATGGTAATCTCTGAACGAGTGGATGGAAGCACCGACGCTGGTGTGGATGATGACCTTGATCAGAGAGAGTGCTGTGCAGACTGTATATGTCCGGAACGACAGGGTCGGTGACGCCGCTAGGAGGCAATTCATAACATTATAGGGGTACGGCGCGAGACGGATGAGGAAGAGCAATTTAGGCCGTTTCTCGATGGCTCGTACGACACGTTTGATGGTCGTCGTGGATGCAAGCCAGCGGGAGATACAATCTCGAAGGAGGGTGCGGGAAATTAAGAATACAATAATTGCGCCCGTGAGAGCAGCGGAATAGGAGATAATAGCGCCAGTCCATGGACCGAAAGTATAACCAGATAAGATAATGAGCGTAGAATACAGTGGAAAGGGAGCTGCGCAATTAATTTATCATTAGTTCCGTTGGAACGAGTGGATGGACGTAATGGAGCTTACGGATCGTAGTAAGAAAGATTAAACTGAAAAGAACGGCATGGCCAAACTGCCTGTCTGCACGCAGCCAAACGGAAAGCTCATCAAGGACTAGATCAAAGAAAAAGGGGGCAATTAGGACAGGGCTTCTCCACAGGTATTGCAAGGCCTCGACTCACGTGTGAACAGCTCTGTTCTATAGAAAGCGATAGCAAGTAGGAAAGCAAGGCTCGTCATACCATACAGGATCACAGGGAGCCACGGTTTGATTAGATTAGCCATCCGTAGGGAGCGAGGGCGAGTATAAGTATATGCTTGTGATAGCATTGAATCTGAGGAACGATGATGATAAGGCAGGTGCAGCGGCGCACTCTGCCGCAAGAACGGCGACGGAAGTCGCTGCTGCGATATGGGAGACGAGGACGATAAGGGTATACGGGGAACCGGTGCCGCCAGTGCATGCTGGCCATTTAGGCCCGAAGGCTCAGCCTGGTGGAGAATTGTCGGCGTTTGGGATATATGAGTTGGGTGACGGTGTCCGGGCAGGTCAGATAAGGGATTCTCTTCTAAATGTGCCTTTTCGGTCAGCTTTGGCTGAATGTGCACATATCTGAAGGGAGACTGAGAGTGTCTACAGGAGGGAGAGGGAGAGGTAGAGACTGGGCGCGCTGGCGAGGAGGTGGATATGAGATGGAGGGACGGGGGTCGCTGGGCGCGATGGGAGCTCATCTGGATGCCAGTCCAAAAGGATGAGGAGAGAGAAAGAGAGAAAGGAACGTCTAGTTCGTGGCTGATATGAGAGCCGCAGACGAATGAGCCAGCGCCACAAAGAGACAAGTTTCGTCTTGGGCCAAGACATAGCTACCACTTTCTCACGTTCAACGGACTAGTGCTCTCCACTCTCTGTGAACATATGATCACCACGTAGCATAGCCTGCTGATATTCCACTGATAACAATGCTCTCTGCCCCGAGCAAACCCATAAAGTTCCATGCGTTCGTTCCAAGTGCCTCATGGGACAAGACAAGACGGTGCTAGCTTCAGTGCAATGTCTTTGACAGCATAAACTATCCTAAACGCAGCCTTCGTGAGATCAGGCCTCGGGCGCCAATGTCGCAGCGACCACTATCGTTGCACTCAACAACCACAACCAACTCGCACGTTGGCACCAATAGAGATAGGCCAAGCCCTTCAATTCTAACCTCTTTTGAGTATGCACTATCCCAGGCTCCAGTCCACCTTTCAAGTCCTCTATCGGTATCCACGCTTTTACTCCAACCAGCTAAGGCTAGCCGTCTCGCCAAACTCGCCGTACTGCCGCTGGTATGTAGCTGGAGGCCCCGAGAGCAAAAAATCGAGTTCGAGTTCCACCAAGACAGAAACAAAGGGCAGGTCGCCTCATGCACAATGGTACTCAGACATCGTGCCGGCTATGATTCCGATCGCGCTTTTGGGCTCGGCGGTATATCTGGTATGGCTCAACTCAAATCCCAGCATTCGCGGTGGTTATTCATTCCTTCTTTCCATTCAGGCTTTACAGTTGGTCCAGCTCAATCTATCCCACGAAAAGTATCTGGATGAAGCCCGAGCTCGAGTGATAGAGTTAGAGACAGAAGTTAATACATTGCGAGAAGAACAACGGAAAAGGCAGCAGAACTCGAACAGCGATGACGGCAAACCAGCTTCTAGCGGTTCCGGGAAGGGGTCGCGCTGGTGGTGGAGCTCATAGCGTTATGCTAAGCAATGCTAATACCCCCTGGGCCTGGTGTGTGTTTACATCCTTGAACGAATATATTCAACTTTTGACGTATATAAACGTAGACGACGAGCGTCCGGCAAATGGATGGTGCGTAAGCCCATCCGAGTACTGTCTATATTGCAACGAAATATTTATATCAAAAATGACCATATATGAACTAATAGTGAGTAAAGATGGTATCTTGAGTACTAGTAATAAAATCCCATGGTTAGAGGTGATGGGCTTCCGTGCATCATCCGTCCGTTGTCAGAGGAAGATGACATTAGCCAGCTAGTAGATTTTTTATCAACGTGCTCTTGTGCCGATTGTACAACTTGGCAGAACTAAATCGAAACAGGATAAGAGCAAGTCCAAAACAACAACAGATTTCTTTCAACGAACCTCAGGATTGCGGCAGCTAGGCCCGTGAAGGTCTTGATCGGCTCGCGACCCCGTTTGATCTTGAAGAGTTCATAGGCTAAATTGAACACATCCCAGCGGCATTCATTAGAATTTTCTTGGAGCCGAAATAGCAACATAAAGACATTGGGACACGTACAAACAAATATCAGATCCATGACCAGCTTGGCCCGAGATATTTGTAGCCAGTAATCTTTGTTCTGCAGCCTCGAGAGTTCCTTCTCATCTATTTTTGATATCGTTGGTCTCGACTTGGCGGTAGCACCAGACATTGATTCATCGTACAGCCGAGATTCCACTACGTGGATCAAACGGTGAAGACTGAGCCGTATGGAATATCAAGAGCGTGCATACCTTCGCGTTGTAGGTTTCCTACTACTTGGCGCTCAAGACCGTTCTCGACGAGACCTACGAGAGTTGAGAGGAACCAACACCAGTCTGAGAAACGACCAGCGCGATGGCCCAGCTTTGGCCCTAATAGACCCAAGCGCGAAAGCGTCGCAACATCATCTGCTACGGCATTTACGAGCTCAAGAATCACGGGTGGCTGTGCCTCAAGGGCAGCTTGGAGGAAAGGTTTGCTGTCTACCCTTTTGCTCTCAGACGAAAGGGAAACGGTCTGTTGCGCCATTATAGCCGTCAACGGGCTTAACCAATTGAAGAGAAGGAGCATTTTCCTATGAGAACATAGTGTCAAGCGTACGGTATATTGGCAGATTACAACAACGCACCTTGTAAAGGAGAAACCAGACGCGGTCTTTTCGAGGCGTGTCACAAGTTCGTGCTCCCATGGAGGTCGGACTCGTTTGCGCAACAGTCTACTAGCAGTAATGCCAGTGTGAAAGAGAAGGTATACGCGAATTGAGTATTGTATCAGTTTCTTCAGTCATAACGGAGTATATAGATGAGTAAGCTGAGAGGTACACAATTAATGGCATTCACTTGTACATACAAATGCTTTATCCCTCCCATTACTTGTCAGAATCATTTCTCTCCAAATCTCTGCTCTCCGGACACGATCCTCGGCTTCTTTCACGCGGTCCTCTTCTGGGTCCATGTCCTCCGCTGCAACGCTCGCAGCTTCCACGGCCACAGGGTCCAGTCCATCCGAGTAGATGTCACCAGTGAAATTGTGCTGCGGACGTGAGGACGCCGAAGATACCAATGAGACGTGAGGTGAGCGCGGTGGGTGTGAAGACAGAGGATTCATCTGAAACGACGAGCTGGTGTCAAAATGGGGAGCGTAAAAATGGTCATTGTGCGCCGAAGATGAAGACGATGAGCCCGAGGCTGCAGAGGGGAAAGGTAAGGACGACATGAGTACTATGTCTCTTTAATTTTGCACTGTGCAGACGGGCCACAAACAACAAGCGCCCCGTTACAGCTTCGGACAAGAAACACGTGGAGGGAAGGGGCGTTTGTCAAATACGACAAAACATACGCCTCCAAAGACGTATTGACTTCGAACTTGGTTATTACTGCCCTATGGCCACCCCGTCTGGATTGCGCTCACCAGCGTCACCGCGCTCCAATACATCTTCACCACGTCCCAAGTTTGACTCAGATTCGCTGCGAACCTACATCAAGCTCCTCCTTCCATCCATATTGCAAGCTGCGACATGGCCAGATCCTAAAGAACGCGATAAAGTTAAGGAATGGATCAAAGAGATTGGTGGACGAGTGAAAGAGAAGATGATCACAACACAGCAAGAGGGTTTGTGAGTGCAGCCTTATTGTGTAGCAGTAGGATAACTGTCGGTGTTATATTTGTAACTAATTACATCTTTTCTACGATCGCAGTAAGTACGTCGTATTGACTCAGATAAACGAAAACCTTGGTCAAGGTGGCCGGTGAGTGCCCTGTCGTGCCATCAGCTCCTTGTCAGTACGATAATAACGTGATCGGCTCATCTGGTGCGCCATCCGGGCGGTATACAGCGCGGATATGGTTTGTCACTGGGAGGATTCAGACACTGTGACACAGGAAGTATACGCGAATGTACGTGGTAATTCAATTTCAGTTTCCGATTGCCCATGCTGATAAACATTCATCATTGTTGTCATTTACTAGGATTCTTTGATATGTATATGCATCGCATTGGCGATACGGACGATCTGATTTGCGTAGCATACCCCCGTCGAGGATTCGACAGCTATACCACCCACCACGTCATAATACTCTCAGGATACCCCGCATAAATAAACGGAAGGTTGACTTATCTGACAAAATCTTCTGTTCTTCGTATGCGTTTGGGGTGTTCTACCGCAGTCGCTTCCCTTCTGCCGCTGTGGCTAACATTGATCTCGATGATCAAGAATTGCCTGATAGGCCAGACGCCCCTTTATCCTTAATGGACGGCTTCGGGCAGGTGTAAGCCACAGCCCAACCACGTTTGCATGATATCAACCAAACATATATCTCCTTTTAGCCGCCATTTGGCATTATGGCTTGCTTATTCGCTCGTTCTCATGCCGTTTGTAAGGCGATACCTGATACCTCATGGCGGCGTTGCTCTGTTCACTACCCCAAGCTATCATAGAACATTCCACATTTCGTTCATTTATGCAGCAGTACACAAATTTATCCACAGGCGTTCCCTATATCCGGATTTCCCTGCCCCACCTTTACTTCCCACTAAGTACACTAACCTTCCTCCTCTAGGTTCCTCAAGCTCTACCCTGTACATAGGGCCAGGACCCATCACTTTAGGCATTAGAACGGACACCGGGGCTGGACGTAAAAAGTCTGTATGCCAATGCATCAGAACGTCCATGGCATCTGATCAAGGTTGGTCACATACTCGCTCCCAGGCAGCTGTCCGCAACAGGTAGTTGGGAGGACAGTTCCGGAAGAGTGGGTATCAGCTGGGCGTCTACCATGCGCTGGCCCCAGTGCGGAATTCAAAGGAGTGCTACCCCATCTCCTCCTGCCTTACATGAGCCATTACTGTGCTATAACTGACTATAATTTCCGCGCATACTACTTAAAAGCCTCGGAAGCTTGGCCCCATGCTCTTCCGCATGGAAAGGGTATCATAATCTTGAATATCTCAGTTTGCTGGTCGACCCCATTTACCAGTACTCTCAATCATTCAGCCAGTCTGATCGTCATGCTTGCGAACACACGTCCGTACGTCCGTCTATGTGCGTCCCCGGCGGCTACTCTCAACAATCTGATTCTTGTACTTTGGGGTTTACAGGAATCCGGAGTTATAAGAATCTAACTCCTCTAAGCGATAGGATTCCGTGGTGCCACTTACTTCCAAGGACCCCTACGACCCCTTATAATCATCCAGCTATTTACTTCTTACACAGCCACAAAGGCTTTGTGGCGCCGATGGCAAATTCTCTGCTTCCGGTATTCTTCAGCGGAATAAATCACCGGTCCTCAGACAATCCTTTGCACTGAGCAGCACGCACTTCCAGCCATAAAAATTCAATCGTTAGGAATTTTACTTGAAGGATGAATATTACGATATCGGACACTCAACCCGAGGTGCCTTTCTAAGTCCGAATATGTTTTCTAGTTTTCTATTCCGGGGCCACACGAGAATATTATTCCGTTTCCCCGCAAGTCCTCAAGCTTTGGTTGCATGCCCCTGTTAGAAGTTGATTAACAGTGGTAACGGAGTACGTACGGACCGCACTGATAAAGCGTCGTTTCGGCCGCTTAAACATTGTATTCTGGGCCCCACACTGCACAGACCTTCATATGATATCATCTTTGTCCTACTCGATCCACGCGTATGCATGAGATTGTCCAACGATGTGACGAATATCAACATGGAAAACATACACTCCGCACAGTCGATAACTCCGCTGCGTGCCCTCCTTCGGGGTGGTGTGATTCATCAGTCAACCCCCCTACCTATCTGTCAAAGAGTGAAACCATCGACTGTGTATCATCAGCTTAGCGCAACGGGCAGGGTCTCGGCGCTCGATGTCCTTCCTTACGGACATGTGAACATTAGAGCTGTTAGTGTTCCGTCAATGTTCTCATTATGCTTGGATTTGAATTATGTTATCTGCTTAACTTGCTTATGATCATGACTTGAATAGAAGGCTGAGATGACGAAAGTCAGGGTGGGTTGACAGGAACCGGCGGCGAAGTTAGGAAGTTTCCCGCACCTTCGTTCTTCGCTTTTGGCCTGGCAAGCTATCAAGGGTTCGATATCAATCCCGAGATCTTATTATCGACTAGATCAATACTCAGGCTAGTGACTTATCTTCGGCCTCACAGTTAATTATTTACAGAAATTATTAATTGATTTCAACAATCACGAATACAAAGGATCTAACGCTCGATCAGTGACCTAGGGTTAGGGTTAGCTCGATTGAGAAGCCAAAAAAAAATGGCCCGCCCAGCCAGAGTGGCCGAAGCGGGACAGGAAAATATTAGGACGGTGCATGAGCCGAAGCCCATACAAGCCATAGCTGTCCCCTGTATGGACAAGGTCGCCGTGCTATGGGGGACCTCCACGGCCCGCAAACCCTGGTAGATGAAGGGGCTTGCGCCATCAAGGTAAGTATGAGTTGCATGGGTGCACGGGCACTCCATTTATCCTCTCTGACATGTGCACGGACCATGTCAATATTTGTCCTTTTATTTAACTGTCACTTACTCACCGTGCATGACGCCGAGCAACTGTCGACGGGAACGCGCGCCTAAGTGCGTTACGTCGACCACAGATTCTCGCCTCCTGTTTTAGAATCTTTTATGCCAGCTTCATTAATTCTATTCAGATTAACTCCTTCGCTCTGCGACCATGCATACATGCTCTGTCACGAAATCTGGCTATCCCTTTATGGTTTTAATGACAAACTCTAGAAAGTATCTGTTCATATGCGCCCACAGTCAAACCCTAAAGATGTTCCAAACTACCTCCGAAAAATGCTAGTTTCATTTCTTTCCAGGGATGTAAATCGATGCCTCTGGATAAACTATCAGCGCTCCATCGAACGGAACTGTCGAGAGTTCACACCCACTACATGTTACTCGCTGCTGTGTATCCATAATTCAATCCATATGATGCTCCACCCCTTGGGCCACATGTCTCAGCAAGCACATATGATACTCCTTGTCGCGCTAAAATATTTCCAAAGCCATGATGATGTCGATGTTACCTTCCGGGAGTTGCTCTTCACCGTGTATAGCTCGCGGTACGGATCCTGCACAGTTTTCTGTTCGCCACTCCTTATCATGGCCCACCCTGTGTAGCTTAATTTCGGCCGAGGTGTACATTCTGCAAGCGCTATACGTGAGCTTACGATCGCGCTGACTTAGGGTGTTGGAAAGACGTTACGACCCTAAGATCAGGGTTCGAAAGAGCTGTTCACATGGCGGTTAGCGTTTATGTGCGCGAAGAGAATTTTCTATTGAACAATGTAAGTTGTCTAACTTCCCATGTGCAAAGATACCACCTCTTAGTGGCTGCATTATCCCTGTTTAGTGCTCATCAGTCCATCCAAGATACTATGGTTGCATATGGCCCACTACAAGCCATGGCACGTAGATCAGGGTAAAGCAGATTCTGCCAATTGCCCTACATTATCCTGCCGATACTTGTCTTTCCTATTACATTGTGTGACTTGCTAATTTGATCCTTCTTCATCCATGCCATGGTAAAGTTCAAGGGCTCGAGGGCTCGGGAATTTTCGCGGATGAAACTTTGGCTCCCTCCCACGACCATGCTTGACAAGCCGTTTAACCTCCTCGCCTATACAAACTCGAAGGGTACTCCCAACGTTTACACAGATAAGGTTCTAATTCAAACCCCCCTCTGGAGCCTCGGTCTGGGTAAAGCATAACATGGCAGAGCCCCATCTTCCTTGAGATGCTTCTGATGATCCCTCGCTGTGGTTTACTCTTCCCCGCGTTCCGAAGACGCCTGAGTCACAAGCATTCGGCGGAGGACTGACCTGGGAACCATTTTTCCCAATTCAAGTGGGTATTTCCTTAACCATAACATCATTGGACTCAGCATGAAAACTCCATTTGGATTTATTTTTCGGGAACACTGATGCCGCTTTGGAGCATTTGCCTACGAACAACCAACCAATCAGCTCCACATACGGTTCTTTGCCGTTCGGATATTCGCTTTACGTTAATTCAGTAAGTTCAGTGATTGGGTGCACAATTGATCGTTTCGCGGGATTCTGGTTAGCCAACATTTCATCTATCATTACACCACCAGTGCTGATCATAATTATAGGTTTCAGAACGAACCTCCCTTGTGTTCAGTATATCCCTGTATCACGGACCGCATGTAAGTTTTTTCGTGATGCGCGTAGTTTGGGGCTCATGTGTTGTCTATAACGCAACCCCAGTTAGCGGTCTTTGTCTTTTTTACATCGGGCATCGGGCATGATTATCGCATCACTAAAACCTCACCATCGCCTCCGCCAAAGCTGCACCTGCCGCATTAGGCAAAACATCCCACTTTACCGTTTACAATGAACGGCTCGACTTGCTGTGAAATATGCGACACTCCCGACCCCGTCGTGGCAGGCAGAAGTAGCGTCTCCTTACTCAGGGATAATAAACGGGCACATAAACAATGGCAGGTGTCCGTAACGTATTTTGGCATGTAGGGATATGGACGAGGAAATTTCGTTAATCATCGACTGAGGACCTGCGGATTTGACGCTCGTATGTCGGACGACATTCGGGTCCTCTTCGTTTCGGCGGATTTCAATCTACGGCGAACTCGTCCCCCTTGAGATCATCAGCTTAGCGCAGAATTGGTGTGGGCTAACACGATTCACTCACCAGCATTATACGATTACCCATGCATGGGGATTTTCACTTACTCTTGTGAAAGGAACAATGTGTACATGCGTTTTCCAAGTTCAATACCTCGGACAAACCTGGCCATCATATCAAGGATGCATTCGACAGCTTGTCAGGGCCGGTGACTCGCCGGCGGCAGTGGCCCTAGGTGTTTCCACATTCCTCCATCCTCGTCGTTGTTTCTGCATACCTGATGCGGGTGTGTGTGTATGTACAATTTGATCTTTCTTGACTGTAAAGTCTAACCTGAAGTACAGTTTCACCCTGCTTTGGGATTCTTAGGATTCTGGACGTGTAGCTGATTGCTGGGTTGTATTGTGGGGTTCATAGCTCCGCTGTCAATACATAATGCTTACGGGTTGTTGATTTTTAGAGGAGTTGTCAAAGCGGTTGCAAGTTCGATAGCCTCGGAAATGTGGTTGTAAACTGCCTGGAACGCATGACGCTTAAGATTTGGTCTCAGAGGCTGATAATTTTGGAGCGACCGCAAGATAGCAACCTCCGGTTGTAACTCAAATGCTGCCATGTCCTTGCTCTGGTATATCGGTTCACCGGCAGGGCACAGAAGATTCAACTGGTATTGGACTTTTGCTACATAAAATCCGAACCCGTCACACATTATTGAACCTGTTGCGACCTCCCTATTCGGCGAGTTTTGGACAGACTGTCCTACGCGCTTTTCCGCTTTTTCGCCGTTTCCTGGTGTCGTCAATAACTTCCTTGGCGTAAATCATCACGGTCATCGGCCCACCTATCATCAACTCGGAATGACGGGAAGCAAAGTTCATTCCGTCTTTGGGAAAGTTGATATGAAGGGACAAGCATTTGCTTCCGATCCTACGGTTCGAGCTGGCTGCGCGTATCTCGGTGATGGGTGATCGGTTTGTAAACGGTGATAGAGACAGGTCGTTAAGTGCCGCAGCTTAACTGTAGGATTGACATTCGGGTCTACGGTACCTGATTGCGGAGAGCAACAACCTTGGAAGCCCTGGATGATGGGAAAGCCGGCGGTAGATCACTTATACTAGAAATTAGAGAATAGCAGTCCTCCAAGTACTTGAGTTGACTAGCGCTTGTTGGGCGTCAAAAGTTGTGACGCAATTGGATGACGTCAAGTTGGTCAGAATGGATTTGGGAGGGTTCAAAGCCACCCAGACTCTCCAAATTTGTGTCACCCACCTCACCCATGCCAACCGGAACTGCTGTCGTCGACGCATTCAAAAGTGAGTATCAATCCCCAATCTCCTCTTGATCTTCTACCACCACCATCTCTCACAACCAACCATGTCCACTCCCTCCGACGACCGTTCTCGTTTTCCTATATTCCACGAATTTCTAGATCTCATCCGCCACGGAAAACATCACAACCACGCAAGGCATGACAATCAAATAGCAACCGACAGAAACACCGCCGTTTCTTCCAATACGACACGTGCACATCATCACCAACAACATCAACAACAACAAGCACAACCAGTAAACGCCCAAAACACTCACGAACATCAATCAATACCACAGACACGAGAGGCAGTAGAGACAATCGTGAACGAGGAGAGACAAGCAAAGAACATGATGCCCACTTACAAGGGTCTAGAACATTTCAAACTGCTAGATAAAATGGGAGAGTGCGTATCCATCTCTGCCAATAAGGCTGGCGTAAAGTGACCATATCCGTAGTGGCGCCTTTTCAAATGTGTACAAGGCCGCTGATCTCACAACCGGGAAGAAAGTTGCTGGTGTGTACCTGACCGCACGCTTCTCATTCCAAGTCTCATTGACGTCATTTCAGTCAAGGTGGTCCGCAAGTTTGAACTCAATGCAGCCCAGGTCAGTATTTTTTTTTCAGACCTTAGGTCGAAAATTGTTTACAAAGTATCTCTTCACTGCTCTTACTCTTGTACAATGGCACTAACTCCGTCACTCATTCCTCTCATTGCGCGCGGTCATCATTTTCGGTGTTTTAGGCGGGAGAGAAACACTTGAACCCCCAGTTCAAAAAGAAACCGCGCGTAACAGAGGTGCCATTTGAGTTTTACACTCTTCTCCTTCTTGGTTGGTCTCGATGTTCCTAACCCGATTGTTTGATTTCAGCGCGCAAACATCCTTAAAGGTGAAAATCGCACTACAACTTTTGTTACGTTGGTCTGACTCAATTTGTCAGAGGTGCAGATCATGCGGAGTACCAATCACCCTTCAATAGTCAAGCTGCTGTCGTTTTCAGAATCACCGGAACATTATTTCCTGGTCCTCGAATGTGCGTTTTCCTTTGATCTATGTATTTGCTGGCCTCAGATTGGGAGCTAGTGATGGAAGGTGGTGAACTCTTTCACCAAATTGTCAAGCTCACATATTTCTCCGAGAATTTGTCTCGCCATGTCATTCTTCAGGTTGCTCAAGGCATCCGCTATCTTCACGAAGAACGCGGCATTGTACACCGTGATATTAAACCTGAAAATCTATTATTCGAACGCATACCCATTATTCCGTCGAAAAATCCTATCAAACGCCCTTATGATGAAGAGAAAGAAGACGAAGGTGAATTTATTCCCGGAGTAGGAGGTGGTGGAATTGGACGCGTGAAGATTGCGGACTTCGGTCTAAGTAAGATAGTATGGAACGAAGAAACTATGACTCCTTGTGGAACGGTTGGATATACAGCGCCGGAGATCGTGAAAGACGAGAGGTATAGCAAGAGCGTCGACATGTGGGCTCTTGGATGCGTGCTGTATACCCTCCTCTGTGGATTCCCTCCTTTCTACGATGAGAGCATCAATGTTCTTACCGAAAAGGTTGCGAGGGGTTACTACACTTTCCTCAGTCCATGGTGGGACGATATCAGTTCTTCAGGTACGCCGTCCCCCGTAAACTATGACTCCGTTTTGACCTACTTTGTCGGAAAGCCAAGGACTTGATAACGCACCTTCTCTGCGTTGATCCGGCGCAGCGGTATACTATTGACGAATTCTTGAATCACCCATGGTGTACTGCGGCACCTGCTCCCCCTCCTCCTCCAACTCCGGGAATATATGGCAAGCCTCTTCTATCTGGCCGATCATTAGATTCACCGCTATTGACTGCCGCTCATCATGGTGGACTTGTGGAAGGCAGAAGTCCTGGTCTCGCAACCCTAAAGGAGGCATTCGATATCACCTACGCAGTGCACCGGATGGAAGAAGAGGGCGCACGACGAAGGAAATTCCGTGGTACTGGCGCCAGGGAAAGATTAGGAGGACTCAATGAGGATGATGAGGAAGACGAGACTGACGACGAAGGCGAACAAGTCAAGCAAGCGAGTAAAAGTGCTGGCGTACCAGGGAGGAACGGCGGATATCAAGGACACGGCAATTCACATATCCCCGGCGTTGACGATTTCACGAGGAGAGGGTTCGACGCAGGTCGAGCTGGTGTACAAGACCAGAGCCATTTCGGCTACGGCGGCCAGGGAAGGACGCGGAGAACTGGCGGTGGAGGCACTAAAGGCTTCGAGCTTGATATGCAAGGCGCGACTTTGCTTGGAAGGAGACATAAAAGGGGCGTAGGTGCCGTTGGCACTAACAGCCCACTCTCGGGGAAACCCATGGGTAGCCCTTTGAAGAATGAAGGGATACCAGAGGATGAACCTGTTAGCAATTACAGGCGTGCAGATAGCCCAATGCACATTGGATGAGCGTCGCACTCCTGGACCCAACACTTTCTTGGACTATTGATACACACGCCACTAGTCGTGTTGGCCTCGGATACCCTTGATCCTGCAGTACTTATTATCGACATCAGAACAATCGATGCTATTCACCATATCCCCCTTCGTTGGCATAGATATATAATGGACCGTGGTTAGTGCAAGAAGCACCCATTGTACCACACATTATACTATCCGCGTTGACATGCCCTTCATAAATTACTCCCCCCTTTTGACCCGCAGACGCTGTATATTTGGTGGACTATACGCGGACACCGTGCCATCGTTCCCTAATGCACGCCCTCATACACGTTATTGCATGTCCACTCGTAGCTTCCTTGAAGTATATATTTGGGGTCTTCGTAATGATTTTATGCGCACTTTGTATCACCAGTACGATGTATTATATGAAATTGTAGTTGGTATATAATCGCAATGATGATTGCGCTACAGTCTCTTGTCCGACTCATTCGAAGTACAACAGTGTGGCACAAATGGCGGACAGGTCGATATATTTTTTCCCAACCTGTGCGGAACTTTGCGAGCTGCAATGAGACCACTCATCTGAATTTTCCACGTCGGCCAACTTTGAATATAAAAACCAGCTACAGTGCCATTAAAGGAGACTTCCCGCCGATCGTGTGTATCGCCACTGACGAACAGTACTATGGGTCAGACATCAAAGAAGTGTTGGAAATGAAGCTATATAGAGGGCGGAAACAAAGAAGAGGCAGGGGAAGATGGGAGAAGCTGAAAGAAGATAGTGATGCCAGGAGGCGAACAATAACTCGGGACCTTAAGCAAGCAGATCAGTCGACACGATCCAGGCTTCGTCGACAAATGGACACAGAAGATAAGGCATCTCGGACAGAATATATCTAGCTGAAGAACGGGTAGCAAGACACGTTCATGGGATGTTGGCCAATCAATGGAAGCAATGAACACATGCTGGGATGCCGTTGGCGTGCTGAAATCATACTAGGTACCAGGGATATTCTTGATGTGTGCATTGGAGTGGACGGGTGTTAAGGCGAGTAATATGTGAATCATCGGATGGACTGGAATATGCCGTATCTGTCCCACTCGCGTTATTGGGCGATATGCTATCGACTTTGTGAATGAAAGGGGTGGAATGGGACGGAGCTTGAGTGGAATGGACACGGAGGAGGCCAGGTATTAGGCAGAGATGGCTTGATTGGATCATCCTGCTGGCACCTGCACTGAGGCAGCGGAACGGTGGACCGAGTATGATATTGGGGACGGGGATGGGTGATTCATGATGCGATAGTCTACAAGGACGGTTCCTTCGGCCGCGGAAAACATCAGGGGAGCGAAGAGATCCGTTGGAACGTTGTGATTAAAGGTACCCATTTGGAGGACGGAGATAGATGTGAACCTTGGCTAATTCTGGGATGGAAGATGGCAGTTGACAGGCGAGTCATTCAGTAATGATGGCTATACAGGCCGTACATAGGCAAAAGTGACGATGTAGAATTCAATAGATGGACGCGGCGTGTCTTCCTTGCGTCTAAATTAATTATTGGAATGATTTTGATAAGCCCAATGAAGCTTAGGAGGATAGGAGGCAGGGTGAAGGGTAAGTCGAATGACATGAGAAGGAGATCAACTCTTTTGAGAGAGCCATGAGAGTAACAGGACGGCGATATGATCTAATAGTGATGGATTTCGCGGCTGCTGCTTAACAGAGATAACCTCGGACCTTTGTGAATTTAAGTTGGCTCGATCCAGAGGTGACATGGCCATAGAGCAAAGTGACACCAGGGTGACGTTCACACTGAGTGATATGTATAGGATTCCAGTTGCTACACATGGGAGCCCTAGTAAGGTTACACGGATTCAGTATACCGTAGCCACGACGTGGATGAGTGCTGCTATTAAAGGCGATCGCTACAGAAGTCCTCAGGTATGACGAGAAATGAAGGTGGCCAGAAGCAGATCTTCACAGAGCCAGAAGCGTTCAAATGTTCGGAATGAGCAGAGGCTGTGGAGAAATCCGAGGGAAGGCATGTTCCCGGCAGGCCATTATAATTCAAAGGTCGCCCTCAGAATGGTTGCTCGACAGAGACAGTGACTATTCATGGTTTCCTCTAGTCGGGTCTACAATGGAGATCTGAGCAGAATCCCAGTTACGAGATACGATTGACCAGTCACTCGGTAGACTTTAATGGGAAACTCAGAGCCAGAATGCCACCATGAGGAAAGAACATCGGAGAAGACGGAATGTGAGAACTAATCTGGGTTCGAGAAATCCACGACAGAAAGCCATTGATGCTCCGAGAATATTCACAATTGGAAAGCCAGCATCGAAATAGGTATGGGCATCTTGGGCTGCGTGCAACTGAAGGTGGGGCAAGGTACCGTGACACGGCGTGGAATCGATGCTGTTCTGTCCAGTGTGATAGTGCTGGGAATCATGACTTAGGTGGCAGCTTCTCAGATCCCCTTGTTCGGAGATTAACTTGATTGGCGCGGAGGCTGCGACTGGAAAGCGATGGCGATGGGTAAAGTGAAATCAAAGAAGAGAGAGTTAAGCCTAGAAACAGGTTCTACACCGACTAGCGAATTTCCGTCGAACAATTCTAGTGGTCGATACTAGGGTTAAGGTAGTTAAGTTGGACAACTTCAACGTCAAATACTGATAGGAAGTTCTGGGCTACGAAGGCGGGGTATGAGCAACGCCAGAGCAGACGTATAGGCTAGAATGGTCTTGTTTGGACTGATAGCTGGAATAAACAATCAATTCAAAAGGTTGACACAAGACAAGGCCTTACTTATATTTAGAATTCTTTGGGAAGGTCAAGTTTGGGGCTCGGATTCGAAATCCCAAGTGCTGATGGCCATCACGGTTTGTCCTCCCAGCATCACTGTCGGCACCAGTAACTGTGGGTTTGGCACGAAATACAGTTTGCGATGAGACTACTCGTATTAGCGGCGATATGCGAGAGTTTAGGCCCTCGGATAGGGGTCTGTCCATCAGAAGGGTACAGTCCGAGGCGGAAGCAAGGTACCATTTGGGAACCTAGAGTTGTTTACCAGCGTCGGACTTAGGAAGAGAGCTCGCGAGTGCAAATGCATTGACATTGAGCAGAGAGGTAGTCAAGACAGCAGGGGTTGGTGCCAATCGTGAGTCACGGAGTTATTGATTGCGAAGCAGCGGTTGGATGAGACGGTTGCGTCGCTGCGGAACCTCATCAGGTTTTACAAAGTGTCCGAGACGGAGTGGCGGCACATTTATGAGGCCTCGGTGTGTGGCAGATGAAGAGAAATCTATTGTTCAAAAGAAGCAATAGAAGTCAAAGTAGGCAAAATTAATGGGGACAGAATTCGAAGTAATGCAAGTCGCAGCCTCGAACTGGATATGACATCCATGACAAGACAATCTTGGAAGGCAGTAAGCGCCAATAACTCTGAGCGCTTGGAGTTTCCCAGGCTCCATTTCAGCTTCAGTACTTCAAACTCTCTCTGTGATGAGTGGTTTAGCGGACGAACTTCTCGCAGACTTGGATGGCCTTTCTGATGATGGGGATTACAAACAAGAGGAGCCAGTGACAAAACCAGCAGCCTCAACTTCGACGTCCCTCAAGCGTAAAGCAGACGATGCAAACGCGTCAGACGCGGAAATGTCTGACGATGGCAGAGAGGGCGAGGAGGCTCAGACGGAGATTGGGGGGCTAGTCCTGGAGGGCGGTGTGAGGCCTGCAGACGAACTTGACGCAGAGGACGTACAACAGATGGAATTGGGCGGGATAGAGGACGTTTCCTCGATCGCGAAGTTGGAGGGAAGTAAACGGATGAATGATATCTTGAAGGTGGTTTCTTCCAATCCCCTTAGTATGAGTATGCTCATAGGTATATTCAGGAGATTGAAAAGTATCAAGCAAAACCCAGCACTGCGGAGGACATGGCGTTACCCGCTCACATGAATCCCGAATATAATCTCATAGTTCAAGCCAACAACCTCTCGGTCGACGTCGATAATGAGATAATGGTTGTGCATAAAGTAGGAATATCCTTCTCTTTTCTTGGATTACTCTGACTGTTCTTCACAGTTTATAAGAGATCACTACGCACCCAAATTCCCCGAACTCGAACAACTAGTCACAGACCCCACAATGTTCATTCGCTCTGTTCGGATATTGGGTAACAACGAGGTATGTATGCAATCATTTGTACACCCTTTTATCGTTTGAGCTAGAATCCGTATGATGCAGAAGGCGAACAGATTGAATGAAATTGTATTATGATTGTAGGATCCGACAAAAGTCAACCTTTCGGGTGTGCTACCGCCTGCAGTGATTATGAGTGTACTCGTCACGGCCACAACAACGACTGGACAACCTTTAACCGACGCAGCTTGGGCGGCTGTGGAGCGAGCTTGTGACCTTGCCGACCGGTTGGAGGAAGCACGAAAGAGGGTATGTTTCCTCCAAGTCATGACAGATGAGAATGTAAGAATGATTTCCGGTCTGGTAGATTTTCATGTATGTCAGTTCAAGGATGAATATCTTGGCACCCAATCTGTCCGCTATTGTCGGTACGACAACGGCTGCTAAGCTTTTGGGAGTGGCAGGAGGTCTTCAAGGTTTGGCTAAGATGCCTTCATGCAATGTCCATGTACGTTTCCCCCTGCCATAATCCTTCAAAGCATAGGTGCTGATTCTGCGTTTATAGCTTCTCGGTGCACAAAAGAAGATCACAGCTGGTTTTTCCACGGCCACCCAGAGGCGACATACAGGCTTTATATTCCAGTCTGAACTCGTCACGATGACTCCGCCAGAATATCAGCTCAAGATCCAAAGAACCATCGGAGCGAAATGCGTTTTGGCTGCAAGGATGGACCTCGAGCGACAGAGACGAGATGGTCAGTATGAGTTTGAACCCTTTCCAAAGGTTTCTCCTGATGACCGGTTTGGGTGTAGGTTCGTATGGCGAAGTTTTACGCGACAAGATCGAAAAGCATATAGATCGCTTAGCTGCACCTCCGCCTGCTAAAGTGATCAAAGCTCTCCCTGTTCCCAATGATGGCCCAAAGAAAAGAAGGGGTGGTAAACGGTTAGTATCACTCTCACTCGTGAACCCCTAATCTGATGCCTGGAATGGTAGAGCACGAAAAGCTAAAGAAGCGTATGCTCAAACCGAACTGCGCAAACTTCAGAATCGTATGGCGTTCGGTGAGGCGGAGGAAGAAGTTGGTGCATTCGATCAGACAAAGGGTTTGGGTATGATTGGTGTTGGAACAGGCAAAGTCAGAGCGAATTTGGGAGAAGCGAAAAGCCGAGGTATGTGAATTTGAAACCAAGCTTTGACACGATGTAGAGTGCTGAGGTGCGCCATCTGTTTTATGCAGCCAAGATGTCGAAAACGAACAGGCTGCGTACGGCAGCTCTTACACGGGCTGCCCAGTCTGGTACTCAGACTTCTGGCACGGCGACCTCACTCACTGTGACACCCGTACAAGGTAGGGATAGCGGTTGTATAGGCCGTAATGACCATCTGACCTGTTTTCTGTTCATAGGTTTCGAGTTGACCAATCGTGCTGCTGCTGCTCAACGTGTGAAAGAGGCCAACGAACGCTGGTTCGCCTCTGGCAGTTTCTCATTCATCGGGCAGAAGGGATCTGGAGCGTCATGACTATTGTGCTGTATAGCAACTTGTTGAAGCAATCTATTATAAAAATGACATAGTAATGCATAATGCTACTTATACAATTTGTACAATGCTTGAAGATGAAAATCAAGAGTGAAATACGGGAAGGGTGAGTCAAGAAAGATGAGAAGACAAACAGTCTATGACTGCCCAGGATGAGCTGTGGCCACTGTTCCTCCGGTAGCGGAGCTTTGTGTAACGTCAATAAAACCACTCTGCTTCTTGCCCAATTTACTTTGCTTTGTCTTGTAATCCCGAATTGCCGATCGGATGGCATCCTCAGCAAGCACTATGAAAGAAGTAGATGAATATCGTATTGGAGGAGAGATGCGTTGAGAAGCCTACTTGAGCAGTGGAGCTTGACCGGGGGGAGGCACAGTTCCTTGGCAATTTCCGTGTTTTTTATTTTCCCAGCCTCCTCCAGCGACAAACCTTTCACTCTCTCGGTCATGTAGGAGCTGGAGGCTATGGCACTACCACAGCCAAATGTCTTAAACTTGACATCAGAGATGATACCATTCTCGTCGACGCGAATTTGGAGCTTCATGACGTCGCCGCATCTGAAAGCAATTCCGAGTCAGCGATCGTAGCAGAAGACTATAGTATACCCAAAGGACTTACGCAGGTGCGCCGACAAGGCCTGTTCCTACATCAACATCATTTTTGGGGAGAGAGCCCACCTAGAATAAGGCAAAAAGTTATCAGATAAGAGGTTCCATTCGGTTCCAGAATGGGTTCCAGCCTCTGTTGCTTACATTTCTAGGCTTCTCGTAATGTGAAATCACTTTCTCATGGTAAGCACGAGCAGCGAGGGGCCTGACTACTTGAGTAACACTGGGCCGAGCTGCTCTGAGGACGTTGGATGAGAGTGCTGCAGAGAACATTTTGGTGGAGGGGTTAGAGGGTCGGTGTTTGAGAGAGTGAGAGAAATGACGGAAGCGTTTAGTAATACGTCTTGCCGGAGTGCGGAGTTTGAACTGGAGTAATCACGCACGGGCCATGTTGAACGGTAACGAGACCCACTTGACTCGAGAATGTCGCGTTCCTCTGCCGTCGACACGCTTCCTCCGACTGCCCGTTCAATTGCTCTTCTTATAGCCTCTACCCCAGGTGTACAGGATGCTCAGCCGGGTGTTTTGCATCAATTACTCGAGTTCGCACACCGTTACACTTCACAAGTGATCACTGATGGCCTGGTGTATGCTGAACATGCCGGAAGGCCAGGAAAGCTTGAGCTAGACGATCTGACCTTGGCTGTTCAAGCTAGAGTGGGATGGGAATTCGGTGGTCGTATACCAAAGGAGGTGATTGCTCGCACAACTCGCTTCATCTCAGCCAGATATTGAGTCGAGTTCCAGCATATTTTGTCTCTTGCGACACATACAAATGCCATACCCTTGCCTGCTGTTCCAGAAGTCTTTGGTGTGCGTCTGCCACCTGCATCCGAATGCCTCACCGCAGTCGACTTTGATTTGGTACCAAATAAACCTCCACCTGGTGTCAAACTCTACGACGAGGAAGTCGAAGAGATAGAAGAATCCGAGTCTGAGGAAGAAGACGAGGATATGGAACCAGCTGCTATCCCTGTGCGCGGCCCACCTCATTCTGCTACCCCTATGTCACAAACCCAGGAGCACATTCGCGAGGACGCGCCGTTCCCAATTAGTGCCATAGCGACTCCGTCAGACATGGATATGATTGGGACACCCGCAGCAATGGGTGTACCACAAGCCTCTGGCGCAGACGCTGGTAGCGATATGGAAGATGACGACGGCTTGT
The DNA here is from genome assembly GCA_014058305.1 of Pleurotus tuber-regium. NCBI lineage: Eukaryota > Fungi > Basidiomycota > Agaricomycetes > Agaricales > Pleurotaceae > Pleurotus > Pleurotus tuber-regium. The sequence continues at coordinate 2,030,673 of JACFYU010000024.1, forward strand.
TTGCTGGTGGTGATGAGGATGAAGAGAGTGATGCAGCGATGGAAGAGGTGCAAACTGCGCTTGATGGCGCAACCAATGGTGTCAAACGAAAACTGGTTGAGGAAGACGACTATGATTGAGGAGCTGCTTCTCCATTCATGTATCATATTCATATTCTTTGAGTGTTTCAAGTGAAGTGTAGTAAATAATCTAATATCTATCATAAAAGATCCATGTCCAGACCACATAAGCCAAGGTGGAGAGATCAGGGGTCCAAAGGCAAGGTCAAATACTTTTGGGCTACAACAGCCAGTAAAATGACGAGTAGCGTAATGATGAGGAGCATAAATACACTCCAGGCTACAGAACTATAGTCAGCAAATCAATAGGTCGAGGTCCAAGTAGGCGACTTACATGAACCGCCCAGGGATTCAGGTAAGCTCACGACGCGTACCGTATTGTCCGCACTTCCCGAGACAAAGAGTGTACATGTGGGATTGAATCGCAGGGTCGTAGGGGGGAATTCGTGAGCTTTGAGGATCGTCACCACAGGCTATAGCCCAAAAGGTTAGCTAGACACACCCTAAGTGAACGGAATGGGCTGACATTTAACGTAGCTGAGTCAAGCAATCCAATGCTATAGTCCGATGACCCATATCCCAGTAACTTGCCGTTGGAGCTGGAAGCATGGTATTAGGATTGCGGGTCGTCCCAACGATGTGTGCTTACCTGATGTCGAAGCACGTTAACCCTTTATCGCTAACCTTACGAACTTTACTGACGGTCCAGGACTCTGTGCTCCATTTACACACAAACGCTTGACGAGAGGGAGTCTTCTTCCGTGATCGCACTGGCACCGTATTCGTAACCGTGTATAGAATAGTATCATCGTCGGGGTGATACCTGCAATATGAATAGGGATAAGGATATGTGTATATGATGAATCAAAGGACGTTACCTTGCTGAGCGGAATGTACTGCCTGAGACCCCACCAAGTGAGGCTGGAAGTTCTATGGTGCGAAGAATTTCGAGGTCTGGCAGTGGCTGGGCCTTTTGCTTGCCTTTCTTCTTCTTTGAGGGAGATTGCGGATTTGCGTTTTCTAGCACTTTCGGCAATGCGTATACGAGAAGATTGGCCGTTGTTGCCACAACGACCTATTGCAGAATAAGTCCTCTGTTGAAAAGGATGCGGAGTGCACACTTACGGTGTTGGCCGAAAACGTCGCGTCATATATGTCATCCCCTCCTGTACTAATAGGTTGTACAACTGGTTGGAGAGACGGATATGATAATAGCGAGAACTAGGAAGCAATGAGTACGGTGATAATAGAGTGAGATATAGCATATACGTCGTTGTTGCCTGCGACAAGAACCAACTTGCCATCGGGAGATAACGCTGTTACTTTCTGTTTGGGTGTCAGGAGAGAAATAGATATACAGTTTGGTTACAACTGACTTGGTAGTCTTCAAGACTGCCAGCAGGGAGAGTGCCAGTGGTTGCAAGGGGTTCAAATCTGAGAATCCGGATGAACAGGGTGTGAATAGATATGCGAAGGCAACCAACTTCTGGTCCTTAACACTGAATACCCGGCAGTTCTCGTTCTTGCCCTTCTCAAGTGATTCTTGAGTGCTGTTGATACCACAGACAATGGTTTTGGACTAGGTGTTACGTAGTTTCAATTGCAAGATGCCATTGTGATGCTTCAGCACTTACCTCTGCCTCCGCGGCCATACTCATTGGCGCGTCGGGAACCTCAATCTCGTCTTTGAGTTCCAAGGATCTATCATCTCCTACATGATACAGCCTCTACATCCCGAGTTAGCACACCCGAAGCACCACAAGCAAGCTTGTAACACACCATCCTATTCTTAATCCCGCTCTTCGTCGAACCTCCGCCGCCTCCGAGAACCAGCTCATTGGGCGATACAAAGGCGGAACTGTAGATAGGGTACGTTGACAATGAATGGGGGGTATGTCGCACACGCATGTTTGGGAGTTTCAAGGAAAACGCGCCCTGAATCAATACGCAAATCCCAGGGGGCTTGATGCCAGCGGCAGTATACTGCGATGCGACGGTTGTGGTCACGTGTGTGCAGTTCTCACGTGAGATTGTACGTGGGAACTTCTTGCGATCGCAGTCTCTTTTTGGACCTGACAGATGCTCAACGCACCAAAGCCAATACACGCTCACTTTTCTGCTCTTGCAGGTTGGCGCGCAGGTTGTCATGCCCGCGCTCACCTCCCTTGACCTCTCTGACTACAATGCCCCCGGAATAACCTCGATACCAGAATTTATGAGGAGCTTACGACAGCATACATACCTTTACGATATGGATGATCTACCAAAAGTATCTACGGCAACGTTCATCGGTATAACCGTTGCAATTGCCGGAAATGTCATTATCTCTCTTGCGTTGAACGTTCAAAAGCTTGCACATAGACGGTTGGAGGTTGAGAAGCAAGGACGGCCAAAAGAAAGAATGGATCGACGCGCGCCAGTGGATGACAGTCAACAGGACGTCTTTGGTACTGGGGAACCTGCAAGCACGATAAAACCGACGGAGAGGCATCCCTTGAATAATGGAACGCCTCGCAGCTATGGTCTGAGCGAATCCGCTGACAGCGTCAATGAACCGTTAGGGAGACGGGAGCGTTCGTCCTGGGGATGGCTTATTCCTTTGCGAACCCGGTCACAGCGTGGCCCCGAAGAAGCGGAGGATGCTGGCCTTGCTCGTCCACTCCATATTGACATAATGACGGAGGAAACCGACCAGCACATGCGAAATAATGGCAGTCGCGCTTCCCATGCACCTATTGAAGGCAATGAGAGTGATTATCTTAAATCGAAACTATGGCAAGTAGATCATCGTACCTCGTTATCTTATCATGACATATGCTCAGGTGGCTTGGACTCTTCCTCATGACTGTCGGTGAAATGGGAAATTTCATATCCTACGCTTTTGCACCAGCTTCCGTAGTTGCACCCCTTGGTACAGTAAGCAACATCATTTGCCGTTCCTACTTTTGCTGATAGTCGTAGTTCGCTCTCATTGCTAATTGTATTTTCGCTCCCTTAATGCTCAAAGAACGTTTTCGAAAAGTACCATAATTGACTTATCCCAGGCAAACACCATTGGCTGATTGTGTACATATCTATAGCGGGATCTCTTGGGGATGTTCATTGCTATAGTTGGCGCCGTCACTGTTGTCCTTTCATCTAACGCTTCCGATGTACGACTGGATCCTGATGCCCTTCTACACGCAATATGTCAACTCCCATTCTTGGTTTACTCTATCACATACATCGTCGCAGGAATTACGCTCGCAGGTCTTTCCGAAGGACCACTAGGAAGGCGCTGGGTATTCGTTGATGTTGGGCTATGTGCAATCTTTGGTCGGCTCTTGCGTCATTCAGGTTTCGGCAACCACTGACGGCAGAATAAAGGCGGTTTTACTGTGTTATCTACCAAAGCAGTGTCAACTCTCCTCACACTCGAGTGGTTTGATATGTTTACCAAGTGGATCACATATCCTGTTATCTTGGTAAGCGAGCTTCTCGGGAACTAGGCTTGATGTGTCGCTCATCACCAGAAACCAGGTTCTAGTCGGTACCGGTGTCGGTCAAATTCGTTATCTGAACCGAGCCTTGATGAAATTCGATAGTAAAGTATGTCAACTTCTGAATATTTTTTGCGGTAAAGCAACTACTGTCGCAGATTGTCATTCCTATACAATTTGTATTCTTCAATCTGTCGGCCATCTTCGGCTCCGCAATCCTATATGGTGATTTCCGAAGTGCCAAATTCCATCAAGTGGTCACTTTCTTATATGGATGCGCCGCAACGTTCTGTGGCGTCTTCGTGATCGCCTGGGCACCAGTGGACAACGATCCCGAAGAAGATTCGCTGAGCGCACCCGAAGACACTCCGTTGACCAGCCCCCATGAAGAGGCTCCCAGGTTGGGCCATGATTCCATCAGTAGACGACGTAGGACCACTCTTGTGTTACCTAATGGAATTAATGATCCACCGATATTGAGGAGTAAGCGGAGTGCTGTTGCTCTCAGCCTCTCTCCAGCCCAGGTGAGTAGCCTATTACCTGCTACATAGTTGTACCCAGGTCTCAAGAGTGTATTATTTATCATTTTAGCATTTATTATTGGTACACACTCCGCCTCGGGATCCACCGGAACGTCTGCGCGACTGGGAATCAGAAACTGAGCCATCGCTCACCCCAACTGGTTCTATGTCTAGGCGGCGGACGATTAGCTGGTTCGGGGAACACAGCCATGGAGGTAGATCGACAAGAGACAGCAGTATCGTTAGTCGGCAAAGGACCCTCAATGGCGCTGGCCATTGACATGCCTATGTAGTGTGGTACGTCTCGATACGCATCACTTTCGTTCGCTTGCTCATGCCTTCAGAAGATATATCTTGCGAACCGTTTAATTTAATGAACTTAGTTCTATCTAATTATTTAAATACGGATCATGTACATGTACAGAATGTGCAACGTCCTCGTGGTGTAGACTAAGTTAGTGCAGGCCGGGCTACTTAGATGATTGCAGGCTTGGGCGCGCTTGTACTATGGCATGTAAGTTTATTCAAGCGACCGGGTGACATCATGGTGACCAGGAAGTACGGTAATGTGTTTCCACAATGGAGAAGACAGCCTTCTAGACTCATAATGTGTACCATAGGTGGATTGGCTGGAAACACGATATATAAGGTCAGTAGGTAAGATCGATATCAACCTGCACAGTCAACATGCCTTCAGAGGTCGGAATGCCGTATGGTTAGTGCAACTCGATTTCATCATCACCCTTGATACAATACTGACATCCGCCATAAGTCCATATGGGTTCCTCGGGTCTTAAAGTGTCAAAGATCATATTAGGATGCATGTCGTACGGTTCGCCTAAGTGGCTTCCTTGGGTGTTGGGAGAACAGGAGGCCATCCAACATATTAAATTCGCGTGAGTCGCTGGCTGCAAAGCTTCAAGGCATCTGGCGCCGATAAAGCGTGTTGAACGTTAGGTATGGTAATGGAATCAACACATTTGATACGGCGGATGTAGGACATATGCCACGATCGTTGTTCTCCTGACCTTGAGGACTCTCACAGATCTATTCGAATGGTCACTCCGAGATTGTCCTCGGGAAGGCCATCAGGGAACTTCGCTTGCCTCGAGATGAAATCGTGGTAATGACCAAAGCACGTTCGATATTTTGATGTCAAGACCCTGTATAACTCAGCATTATTAGGTCTATTACGTTGTTGGGCACGAAGTCGACTCCTCCATTCCTGCCAACAGGAATCCTGATGATTTCGGGTATGTGAACCAGAGGGGACTTAGCCGAAAGGTGAATGGTGTCGTCATTGGCTATGAGAATGGGCTGATTATCCAACTTCAGCATATCTTCGCTTCCGTTAAGCATAGTCTCGAGAGGTTACAACTCGACTATATCGACGTTCTGCAATGTAGGATCATTTTCTTGGTGTTCGTTCAGTGCCTGAGATATCCCACTAGGTCACCGCTTTGATCCCGAGACCCCAATAGCCGAGACAGTCGGTAGCAATTACTTCTAAGAAATACACTAGATTCATATGAGTCTAGATGCAAGCTCTTCATGATGTCGTCAGAGCAGGGTACGTCCGTTATATTGGTATGTCATCCTGTTGGGCTTGGCAGTGTAAGGTCGTCAATATTTAAAGGTTCCCTTATTCACGCGATGTATCATAGTTCACGCTATGCAAAGTATGGCGCTGTCAAATATTACATGACAAGATTCGTTGATCAGTCGGGTAGACTATGCCATCAACAACAAGTTAACACCATTCATCTCAATGCAGAATCACTATAATCTCGTCTACCGTGAAGAGGAGCGTGAAATGTTTCCAACTCTGAAGGTAACTTTACGCTCCGCGGCATATTTAATATTCCTTTCATTGAAGCTAAGGCATTTCCAGCATTTTGGCGTCGGCGCGATGACCTGGTCCCCTCTTGCTCGTGGCTTCCTTGCGCGCCCCTTAGATCAACAGACAAAGCGGGGCAAGATAGACGAGTACGTGTTGTCATCATGTCTGTCCCGTGTACTATTCTTTCAATGATCCTGACTTATCGTCCAGTGTGATCCCTACATACGCTAAATACAAATCCAACTGCGAGATAGTCAATAGGTAAGACATAATCTCTGTAGCTTCCTGCATCGCCGTGATTGTCGATTGTGAGCATAGAGTCGAAAAGATAGCTAAAGATAGAGGCATCAGTATGGCTCAGGTTGCCTTAGCTTGGCAATTTAGCAAAGACGGTGTGTCAAAGAAACTCGACTTACTGCTCGTTCAAGTGAATCTCATTCATTGACAGGGGTGTCATCTACGGTTGTGGGCACTACATCGACGCAGAACCTCAAAGATCTCTTGGGTAAGCCTGCCGAGTGGAAGTTGAAGCACAATTGAAGCTCGAAACCTTACATCACAGGTGCTGTCAATATCCAGCTTACCCGAGCCGAAATCGATAGCCTGGAGGAACCTTATGAACCTCAACCTATTAATGGGCACGAGTAAGAACTAAAGGAAGTGACAATACGTTGACATGCGAAGTAGCCCGCTGATAAGCATATATCGATTGAATCCAAGATGAGGATGTGTCTACAAATTACTTTTGTCGAAAGCTGTAAAACTAGATAACGACGAAAAACTGGTGTACTACAAATAGTGTCCCGAATTAAATGCCCGTGTATCAAGTAATGTCAAAAGCGGAAGGCATCTGGGGTGTCTATACATTCTACCCAATCTCTCCGGAATCATTGGCTAGCACAAAGGGAGTGCGCGCTGATCGTATCATTGAAATTGGACCGTCACTATTCAATCCAAAAGGTCCTTCCACGCATCATCTAGATGGAAGAATGGTGCCATATGACCGCCGTCAACCATTCTGAGAGTCGCGTTCTTGCAATTGGCGGCAAGCCACTGAGCCATTGATACCGGAACTATTCTATCGCCCCGGGCAGAAATGATGAGGATACGACGGGACGTGTGCTCGTCATCGAGCTTCTCCGGTGAATAACCGCCCCAACCCGAGTGATAAACGCGGGGAATATCAAGGAAGCCCCGCCACGTATTGGATACACTGCGGGTCATGGTAAATGCCAAATTTCGCACGAGCTTGGCCTCGTCGATGGACTGAGCTTCCAACCATTTATCCAACGTCTCCCTGTCTACATCGCTGAGTTCATCAATTATGGCAGAACGCACGTAACGTTCGGCGGCCTCGTCAGAGTTTAACTTCCTTGCGATAGCGTACGAGGCCATACGAGGAATGATGTTGTAAGGGATGTAACGAGCGGGCGGGCCGCCGAGTAAGTAGGAGAGCCACGACATGCATTTGGCATAGTCCTTGTGACAGTGCGGCGGAGAGAATGGTGAAAGTAGTATGAAGCCTAGTATTTGCCGGCCAAGAGGGAAATTGTCAAAGGAGGCATTGTAGAGGATCTGTGCTGGGATGGTTCCGAAAGAATGAGCGTAAACATAGATCTTTAGCTTTGAGGATTTCGGGTGCAGATGAGTGATCAATGCGGTGATGTCTGCGATGAGTGTGGTCGCATACGACTGAGGCGACGGAGCGGGCGAGGTGTTGCCCCAACCAGGTAACGAAGGAGCGACAAAGTGAAGGTGCCTCTGAAGGATAATTGGTGATGGTAGGGAGGCGTCTCCAATGTTGAATTCACCGTGTAGATAGAGGATGACAGTGGAACTGGACGTGTTCCCGTTGTCAGCATACGCCAAGGTTCGGCCATCGGGGAGGGCCAATTTTTTGTCTTCGACGTGAAGCATGTCGGACCCAGGCAACGTTCAACGCTGAGCAGAGGCGAAGTAAAGAGATTGATGGACAAAGGGTTAGAACGCATAAGCTCCCGCCTTGAGAGCGATACCCAATAGCATGGAAAAAGGTGCTAACAACAAGCACGCACTGACCGCGTCGACATCAAAAGGAAATAACGGGGTTGCACCCCATACAGCTTAAATAGCAATTCCACTGGAGGCCCATCTGGGATCTATTTTGATTGAATTAGTTCTCCACGAAAGGGGATAATTATACTCGCCTTAGTTTGTGGGATTGTGGCAGTTGGTCCAGGGATGATGAAAATGTACAAAGGTGAAAAGCCATCATTTGCACCGTGTTTATTTGCAGGCAAGCACGGCGCACCAACTGGCCTTACGCCCAGCCGAGTCGATCATGAACATGCATATCCATCTCAGCGGTGGCCGCAGCTGGCGTCTGAGGACGTGTGAGTTGAACAGTGGTCTAGTCATCAAAATTCAGAGTTGATCATGGTGAGAAGCCGCGTCCTGAAACTGAATTGACGTGCTTGGTTGCCAGATTCCAGCAGATCTAGGGAAAGTCTCAAAAATACCTCCGTCCAGGGTGGTCTTTGCTTCCACGCTTGCGGCAGTGCGTTTCGGAAAACCCCACGGGGCAGATATCGCTGACATTCAACCTTTCAGTGGGACAAGCTATATACCCGAGTCAACCTCGTGAAACATCCACCAGGACAAGCAAATCTTTCACTCCTCAGCAAGCAATTCTTCCCAAACCTCTTCCAAGTGATACACTAGTGCCAGATGTCCGCCTTCAATGACCTTGAGTCGCGAATTCTTATAACTAGCAGCCAACCACTCTGCTATATCTAACGGAGCCATGTCATCTCCTCGAGATCCAACGATGAGGATAGGGGCTTTGCAGTGCTCTTCATCCAAGGTTGCTGGATGGAACCCCCAATCCGAATGAAGAACGTCGGGTACCTCCAAAAATCCATGCCAGGTTTTTGCCACGCTACGCATCGCGTTCTCCGTCATCTTCCGCTCAAATTCTCCTTCGCTCTTCCCAGTTGTTTCCCTCCACTTCTTGAACTCCGCTTGCTCTGCCTCGTCCATTTTATCAAAGAGCGTCCCACGGATGAAGGCCTCTGCCGTTTCAAGCTTTCGCATTTTCCCTTCCATAGATAACTTCACCATTCGCGGGAGAAGCCTGAATGGGTCATACTTGGACAACCCAAGTAGCAGATAGTTTGCAAACGTCATCGAACGACTATAGTCCTTGTGATAGCGGAAGGGCGAGATCGGTGCCCCGAGCATTACACCAGCGATTCGAGGGCCATATGGAAAAATATCATACGAAGCTCCGTAAAGCATCTGTGCGGGGACTGTCCCAAAAGAACCTCCACTGATGTACAGCTTAAGATTTTGATCATCTGGATGGAGGTGACGAAGAAGGGCGGTGATATCACGGGCAAGGCCGAGGTGATATGGCGTCGATGGGGGTAAAGGTGAAGAGTTTCCCCAGCCTGGAAGCGTCGGCGTTATGTAGTGCACGCCATGCTTGGTGAGAGCAGGGCTGAGTGTGGCCGAGCCTACGCCGAACATACCATGGAAAAATATGACAATTGTCGAGCTTGACAGATTTCCAACCTCTTCATAGGCGAGGACTCGTCCTTCGGATAGGGGTAGGAGCTTCTCTGTCTCGTTCATGATAAGCCTTGTGAATACGCTTGATATTTTAACGGCCTGGTATTTGTAGGCTCGTCGTTTGATGCCCAGTGGACCCCGCAGCCGCAGCAATATGTGGACAGCGAGAGCTACATTGAGAGTTCGCTTGTGGAACAGGTACAAAGCCGTAATTTTGGTGCTTACCAAATATATTAGACGTGTTCCAGCCCTGTACAACTTCTGACTAGGCCTCAGGGATGTTCCTGAGAATATACATGAATGTAGGAAAGTACATCATTGACGAAGATCAACTTTAGAAAGCTACGCAGTGTGTATTTCAATCTGCGCTCTTGTCCTCGCCTGCTGTTCAAATTCGGCGCAGTCTATTACTATGCCCTTTCTGCGGCTTTCCTCAGCAGCAAATACTGTTAAATGACTCCGCAGCACTTCGCTGACATCTGTCCCTAGTATCTCCTGTCGTCCTGTCTTTACAGCTTCGATGAACGTTTGTATGAGACACAAATCACCTCCGCCGTGACCCCCACCCTGCTTTGAGGGAAGATGTGTCTTGGACGAATTCTTCCGAAAGTCTGTGACTGTGAATTTACTCATGTCCCCGACAATCTCCCCATGCGAGAAGTGAAATCGGGTCAGCCGCTGGCAAATCAGTGATGTGTAAGCCACCATGGTAAAAGACGCAGTGCTGCCGTCGGAGAACTCGATATTTACAACCTAGATCATGAGAGTGATTAGGAGGGTCTTCTCGTGCGTCTATGAAGGACAAATAATCACCTGGTGGTCGCAAACATCGTTATCGCTCTCATAAACGCACTTGCCGTAAGGACCATTCTGGAGAGCATTTGTGACGGATTCGATATCGGGAAGGCCATCTACTATGGTCTCTACTGGCCATCTAGTATTACCATGCGTTACGGGATCAAGGTAGACTGTTTCACGTCATTTTCTAATTAGTGCTTCTACCCAATGGATCCAAATTCTATAGGGGTAAGGCTTACTTTTCTTAGCACTATAAGGGCAGTCTTTCTCAACAGGACAATCTAGGCATCGGATGGCGTTGCCGGCCCCAGGAGGCTTTTCGTTTTTCTTGAAATGCCGTAAAGATCCAAATGAGGTAATGCGAGCAGGGGAGGCAGGGAAAAACCAGTGACTTAGAATATCGATGTCACTGAATATAGACTGTATTGGCATTCGGACTCGGGATCAAAGGGCTACGGGGGAATACTTACTGGCATGATTTCGTCATAAGCGAGAATGAGCTCTTCGCTTCATTTCCCCAGTTACCCCGGACAAACGAGTGAGCGAAATGATAGTAGCCTACTGGCTCGATATGTACAACGTTGATAAGCCGGCCTAGTGCACCCGAGTGGATTATCTCGCTGAGTTCCTTGTTGTACGGCGAATAGCGCAGTACTGATCAACATGAAGTAAGCTCCGTAAATTCGCTCATACAGAGTAAGGGGACGTGTTACCGTGTCCCATTCCAAAGATAACGCCCGCTTTCTTGACAGCCTCTTCCATTCTCAAGCAATCGTCGATGCTGGTAGCCATTGGTTTCTCACAAAGGACATGATAGCCCTGCTCAACGAAGGCCAACGTAACTTCGAGATGCATATGATCTTGAACAGCAACTATTACTGCATCAGCCAGACGCTTGCCGACTGTCTGAATAGTCTCAGCCGAGGCAGCAAGCAACTCTTGCCATGTATTGAAGACGAGAGTCTGGTCAATGCTGTGGGTCTTCGCAAAATTCTGTCGTGTTTTGAGTCGAGGCTCAGCTATGGCTACTACCCGGCACTGTTCGGGAGACGTCAAAGCATATCTGCTGTAGGCCTGGATGAGGTATTGAATCGCTGATATCCATGAGGACTTTCAGAGATATACCTGCCCTCGCTGACCGCAGCCGACAACTGCCAGAGTTACTGGGTCTCCAGGAGTATCTGCAGTGGGTTGATCGGAAGAGACCACGTTCTCGAGGGGCTCTTTGGAGCGCATCGAACGTCTCCACAGGTTCTTGGTACTGGATAGAAGGGACATATTTGATGAGAACGGGAATGCTTAAGTAGGAATGAAAGCGCGTGGTAAGGTCGTGTGGACAGGGTGATCAGCAGACAGTACTCAGAATAGTTTCAGCTGGGAAGTCCAAGGGTTGCATACGTGATTCCAAGGCATCTCCACGTAGCTATTGCGCAGCTACCAGAGACACCCCAGAGTTACGTTGAGTTGTTTGAGAATGGGCGCTAGACGTTTGGACGAGCGTTTACATATAGCCTGACTCTGAATTGTTGCGCAAAACGCGTTGAGCAGCCTCAGGACACGCGTTGGGCATTGACTCGCATGCCGCGTATTCTTCCAAGGCTGCGGAAGGCGATTTCTGAGCAAACTGTGTCGAGTTCGGATGTTTTCTGGACTCATCGTCGCCCCCGTCGTCGGAAGTCCCTCCATAGGCCTGTACCCCCAGAACCATCGCTTAAACCAGCTGACTATGAAGAATCAATATTGCTATACCCAGGCAATCCTATTACCAATTCTCGCGACTTTGTACGGCACAAATCATTGCCACCGCGTCCACAATTGAAAGAACGCGTTACAGCACCTTCATTCGCTGAAGATGCTCCTCGCGAGATGACTGAGGAAGAGCGAACATGGTGGGCTGATCCATATCGTATGTATTTTTGAACTCTAATGGGTTATGGTTTCAAGCTTACTTTTGGAAAGCTAGTGCGTATGATAGCATCCCCTCTGAGAAAGTGCATCCTGACCGACCGGTACCTCCCCTCTGGCAAGTGCTGTCATCGAAGGTATTAATGCAATATTTAACTGGCTCATCAGATTTTATGATTCGACTTGCTCCCATGCGAGTCCCAAAACCCCGACTGGTATCAGAATCCAAGCTTGGAAATATAAATCGAACACTCGTACCGGATGGCTTGGAGCATCCCAGGTTCAAAACTCGTAAATCCGGCAAGGCTGCTTATATCTTATGTTGGAAAGATGCCATTTCACAGATGATCGAGAGGGGTAGGTTTGTCGGCAATTCTTTATGGTCGTATTTAATTAATCAATCCGTGTCAAGAGAGTTACAAGCGGATAATGCCCAGACAACTTCCGGTGCATTCGCTCTTGATACCTCAAATAGAGCACCTTTTGCGAGTACGCATTCTTCAGGAATTCGCTATATTCTCTGAAAGGCTACAATCGAATCCCAGAGAAGCAGGCACACCAATGGTTCTGCGACGGCTAACTCGTAGAGAATGGAACACTCTGAAAACGTCAGGATCCATTCCTTGGGAGGATGCAGTTGCTATCATCGTCCTTCCACCATTAAATCGTGATCCAACGACAAAAATGCGACCTCGACCATTGCTAAGTCCTCCGCCTACTGAGGTTCTGGTTCCTGATGCTCGACTTCTTCCGCCGATCTCTGTCCTATACCCTGTGTCGCCTAACAACAATCACCCAACGCCACCTGAGGTATTTCCTCAACCTTATGTGCCCCTATACAACGGCCTCTCGATCTTTCCGAATCGCGCCCAACGCGCGGTGCTATACAATTATCTGACATCGATCCTGAGATCGGAAACACGGCGGCAACCCAAGTCCGTTCATGTGCAAGCAGCGCCCAGGAGGGCACTAAACAGCGAAGATAAGGCCAGCCACGCCTTCCTGCTAACGTCAAGCGGAAAAACTTCGAGACGAGCAGACGTAGCCTCAGTAGCTACGGCTCTGTGGCGATACAGGATGTTTAACGGTGCGGGGTGGGAAAGTGAAAATACAGAGCATTGGGTTAGCAAGACTAGCAGAAAACGTCCAACGGAATGAATATCATATTTTCATATTGCATAGATAATCCCTAATCATATACGAAGATATAGTCACGAGAATGGAGCTCTTCAATATTTTATCTCACAGCCTTTCAATCGCTGCAATGATCCAGTTAAACAGTTAAACGATGACCTTGGGTTCCCTGTGCATATCGGCTGAGGATATGGATTCAGTGATTGACTGGATCCGAACGGTGAATGGACTTACCACCAGTGAACTTGCACCGGCCCTGCTTCAAATAATGGCACTTGGACAACGATGGGCAAACATGACCATAGCAGCAAGCCTCTCCCCAGATGCAAGGTTCGCCTAGTAAGGAATACATCAGATCATAGGGCCTGCAAACCACACAATATCTTAAACCGCATTACCTTTGTTGAGAGATGGGCAAGGAGCTTTCTTAGCATTCACCTTAATCTCTTCGAAGTGTTCGGCCTCGAGAATATAATTATGAGCATACTTGCAGTCGGCGCCATACTTGCAATTAGCAAGGTAAAACAGAGTGCATGGGGGTGGTTTGTCTATAAGATAAACTTCGTCAATGCCTTCTACCAGATTATAAGTGAATTATATATTCACGTTTAGATAGTGGCTGGAAACGTACAAGTCAATTATATACACTCGTTTTCAAGACAAGAGATACTCAACAATATTAGGATTGACATGTCGAGCAGCCGAGAGGTGGGGGCTTGGGTGATCGTCGCTAACGTCACTGCTACCACAAGAGTCTAGCTCGGGAGTCGGGGAGCGGCGGGAAGAGAGAACAGCCGAAGAATAAGTAGGCGGAGGCCCCGCCGGACGCTTAGGTGTATAATCACCAAGGGATGAGATGAGAGGCGTAGGAGACGAGCTAACAGGCGGAGAGGATGTGGTAAAAGATCCAGGGGTCACGCTGGCAGATGCGGGGAGAGTAGTAACTGGTGCAGGATATGTAGTAGCTGGCACGAGGGATGCGGCAACTGGCGCCGGGGATGCGGTAACTGTAACTGGTGCAGGAGAGGTAGTAGTCGGCGCGATGGATGTGATAACAGGGACAGGGGTAGGGGATGCGGGAGCAGGCACAACAGCTACATCAACGGGTTGTGGACTGTTGCTAGCGGCAGCTTCAAGGACGTCGAACCCGATCACGCTTGAGGTTGACGCTATGGAATCGCGGCGCTCGGGTTTGAACTGAGGAATGTATCCTGGTAGAGAAACAACCGAATCGCGACGCTCCAGTTTAGCAAAAGGAATCACCGCTGAAGCGACAGTTACTGTTTCTCTGCGTTCAGGCACTGGTTGCGCTTGTTCAGACGAGTGCGGAGGTACTATAGCTGAGACACTCGACGAGCGAGCACGTGTCGTAGTAGATACGCTTGATGTACATGAGTGGGGACCTAGCTTCCGAGGCATGAAGAGATCTGGGCAACTCATGAGAGGTAGATCGAGTTCAGCAATACCAGCTGCTATTTCTGCATAGCTTTGAATAAGGACTATCTTTTGTTTGAATCCGGCGGTTATCTGAGAACGGAGATTGGTAACATAGCCATTATCGTGGCAGCCTGTGTGGCTTGTGAATCCTGTGCCAATCAAAGAGGCAGACATAACATACCGCCGAAAAGCACTTTATAAGTCTGTGGAAGACGGATTTCGTCTTCCAGATAGGCTATTTCCGACGTCAATACTAGTGTTCGACGTAGTGTAATCATCGTACTCACCTTTGATCTTTGCATCGGCTGCTTCCTTCGTAGTTCCGACGTCGACCATCATAAACCGCTCAGCGGCTTGGTTGAACCCTAACATAAATTCCTCCAATTTCAATTTCAAATTGAGTAATCCGTATCGACCGAAGGCTTCGGTCAAACCACGCTTGTTGAGAAATATATAAACCCAAAGCTGATATTGATTCAACCCGAAATTAGTGTTCATATATTGAAGGATGGAGTCCGTCAATCTTTGCGCTGCCTTGTGGCCACCAGCTTGGCCTTGCGCGATCAAATCGCTGGAGAAGATGGTGCCATCTCCGTCAAGGAGAGCCACGACACGATTCCCCTGCATAAGTATATACGTGAGGAAGGAAGGACAATCGAAATAAGTCAGAGTACCTTCAATTGGACCTCAAGGTCGTTCCTCTGCTTTTCGGCATCCTCCTTTAGTTTTACCAATTGTTGACGCTCATTATCAACGTCAGCATAAGCCCGCTTGTAAACGCTCAGTTCGCTCTGTAGAGAACGGAACGCCTCTTGTAATCCAGCTTCTCGCGCAAGAACGGAAGTGATTTCCCCTTCGCTAGTAGGTGAGTAAATGGGCTGGACGATTCTGGCTTGGATGTATACCTTTGAGGTGGTCAAACCATAGTTCACTATGAGGCCTGATGAGTATCGTTACAAGGAGGATGCAAGGAGATGAACGAACATCCGATCTTTTTGCTCGATCGGCAAAGCAATACTGTTAGAAATATCCGTTGCCATTTGCAATGCGAGATAGAGAAAACCCGAGGATAATAGATTAGAATATAGCCTAACTTCAGAAGCTTAGAGAGATTTCAGGTGGGGGGCATATTTCCGCCTTGCATTATCCTTTATGTAGATTCTGTGCACATGGTTATTGGACTGCGTGCATTGGAGTGAAACTGAACATACCACAAACACGGGTGGGCCGCATGGGTTTGCGCCCGTTGTTTAGGCTATATTACTGAGGTTAAGCGTCCCAAGAAAGGTTGCGAGGATCCAATAGTAGCGGATGTTAGCCTCGCGTTTACGGCCTCCAGAAGCGGATCTCCCTCTGCTTGGTTGAAAACCACTCCTAAGAAGTATTAGAATGATTGTCTTGTGCATGCTGGATAACACGTCACCAGCTACTGCAAACTTTCACTAAAATCATGAAGCTGCCTTGCAAATATTACGGTCTGGATATGAGCGACAACAAGTAGATCATCCGAAGGTGCGTGGATGAAGCGAGTGCAATACGTTGCATGAGTACATCGCCAGCCCCCTCGCGACATGTGTACATCAGATGTCAAATGATCAATTAACATTTGAGGTGTGTTTGCAGCATGTCTTTTGAAACGCTAAACATCTCAGTCGGTCAAATCGCGGATGTAGGTTGTAACACATTGACTCCCCTTGAGGATGCAGAGCTTTAAATAATCTAGGGTAAAGTAAAAGGTGCCTCGTCCTCGAAATGCTGATTTCGGAACGCGACGACGTTTCATATACTCACAATGGGACACTCCGACGATTAAGTCAGGCTGACACTTTGAAGCCTTATTTGCTAAAGGCGACTGCGATTTACCTATGCGAGATGTCGTGAAGTAATATCAGGCGGAAGCGGGGCAGAACAGGGCTTTATATTGTACATCATGAAATCGCGTGAGTAGTTTGGCATATCATCATCTCGTCTTCGCTCAATAGACGTAGCGGACTACAATTTGGCGTTGACATCGTTGCCACGCTTGAAAATCGTATAAGGTACTCACAATCAGGGTTCTCTTGGTCGGTAAGATCATCGAATGCGTGCTTGTGTGCAAGGTGTTCGTCCTAGTGGACTGTTCAGTGAATATACCCATCAAACGGCCGAAACGCTGACCGAATCTTCCCCGCTTGACTGACTAGGCTTAAGTGCCTGCGCACGCCTTTTCATCGCGTTCCGGCGCATCAATCGGAGACGTAGAGCAACTATTGTCAAAAGCTGAACTCCATAAACTACCAAGTGTGCCACAAAAGCCTTCACGTAGCGGGGCTTGTCCGAATCCTGGAATACTATACAGAACATCAGGGATGCTCTATGATAGCAATGAAAGGAGGGACACCTTGAGGTCCAATGGCATTGCCCACAGCCCAAGCCCTAACCATGGAACATATAAGTAGAGAAAATGCAGACATGTGAGCTATGACGCTTACACGAAACAGAGAGTCGATGCAATGACTTGTTTCGTTCGACCAGCGACATTACCTGACATGAGCGCCAAATTGAGTACCGCGACGGCGCCGAAGCCTTGAGTGCAGCTAAACCATTATCAGAGGACACTTTGAATGATCTGACAGTGATCATACTAAAAGGCTATTAGGAGTCCGACTTTAGTCTGCGCGGATGCGGGAACAACTTTTGAAGAGTTTTGGATACGATGCCGAGTAAATGAGTGGGAAAAACGCACCTATGAACACAATTGTGCCAGCGACATTTGGCAACGTATAGATCTGATCAGAGGAAATAAAGAATCAATCAGGTAAAACAGGTTTCGAACTCACAAAGGCGAGGAGAAGCTTCTGATTGAACCTCTTGGAGAGATACGCAGCACTAAATAGGAAAGACATAATCTAAGTCTTTTGTAAGCATCAGGAATTACTGATGTGCATAACTGTGCTCTTACAATGGCACCTATCAAGGTTGTTAGACTCGTACAAGAACAACGGACGGGGGTACCCACCCTGTGCTATTGCTAGCAAATAGGTCTGCAACTGGCTGAAACCCTAATGAAAGCTGAGGATAAACCGGAGGGGAGGGAACCGTCAAAGGATCTCACAAATTCAGTGAGGATGATATTTGAAAACGCTCCCAGGCCACCAGTCGGCAAGGCGTTGGTGAATGAAATCAGGACGATAGCCCAGACAGTGAGATCTTTGAAAGCTTCCACTAAGATGATGGTTTCCCCAGGTGAGTCGGTGTAGATGGTCAAATCGGAAGGTGCAACTGACCAACTTGATAAGTCTGAGCGTAGAAGCCATGTACTTCAGTCACTACGGAGAAGGTCCATCGGGATGGTGATGCAATGATTCATACCTTGAATTCCTTATTTTGAATACCTGTGTCATTCTTTCGCACACGCTCAGCAAGGAGAAGGCGATCCTCTGGTGTGAAACAATGGGCACGCATAGGACTGTCCGGGAGCCACCAAGCAACAAAAATCCCCCAGACGAAGGTTATGCACCCCAGAAGCTGGAGGAAATCATACATAGAATGCACGCTTGAAGCAGTCCATGAGACGCACTGTGAACAATATTTGCCAGTTCTTGAGTTTAGCAGTCTTGATATGCGCAATCCCGTAAGCGATCAATCCTCCTACGCATTGCTGAAAGCCGTTCATAGAATAGAAAGAACCAATGACAAGCGCTTGCTCTTCGCGAGTGTACCACATGGTAGATCTAGAGGTTGATGTCAACAACTGGTTAGCTGTATAGTATTAATCACTCACAGAAAGACAAATGCGGGCTGGCAAACACATTCAAAAACACCGAGTAGTGTCCTCACCACGACTAGCCCAGTAAAATTAGTGCAAGCAGCTGTACAAGCCAGAACGGCTCCCCATGCTGCAATACTAAGGCACTAAGTCAGAATCCGTGAATCTGAGAATATCGCTGTTATTCACTTAAATGCCAAATATTTTCCTATGGGTAATCGTTGCAACAGCCTGTTCGTAGGAAATTCCCTGAATCGAGGATCAAAGCCAATGTACTCAAACAACCTATACGAAGTTTGCGCTTACCAGACCAAACTTGATAGAGCATAAGGCAGTCAGCGGATGCCATAGAATCATTGAAAATAGGAAAACTTGCATTGCAATGTATACTGTATCAAGGTTGACGATTAATATCTGATGTATCCCTAAGGTCTTTGTACATACCACAAGTTGTCAGCCACGCATATTGCTGCCCGTGAAGATGGGTATCGGGGATAATACCCATTATAGATGCAAAATTAATGGTTCTTAAGTTGATGATTAGACCGAGTCGTGGGAGTTCGAATAGTGTAGACTAGTTACCCTTTATCCAGAGTTTGCGCGACTGGTGCATGTCATGAATTACAGAAATTGCCAAAAAAAGTCGACGTACAATAAGTGATGACCATAACTGTCTATATGACTTGTTGGTGAGGTGGCACAAGTAATAAAGCGAGAGGACATACAAGAACACGTTTGTGCACCATCCATCGAAGGCGCTTGTTGGTGGCATCGTCAATAACTATTTGCTTTGAAGATGAGGCTTCGGCGAAGAACTGGGCAACCTCTGCATCTATCCCATGCTGAGGTAGGTTGGCTTTTGAAACACCCGCGTTTAGTTACATTGATGTAGCCAAGGTTGGGTGATAGCTTACCAATTTTCGAGGTAGAGCCACTTTGAATGGAGTACAGATCCTTCTCAACATTCTCAATCTGAGCATCTCGAACGTAGGCGTCTTTGGATGTATCAGTCATGTTACAGAAGTGAGAACCCACGAGGGAAGCTACTCACACAGAATAAAAAAAAACCACCTTTAAAAAGTCTCCAAGAAGGACAGTGGTCCTATGATCATGCCAAATGGATCAACAGTGGGGAAAAGTGATGGCCGGGCCGCGGCCCGCAGATAGTGTTGGGTTGGGTTGTAGTCCTGTGGTATACGATTCATTGCGTCAAACCATGTCTTCTGCAAACGTTAACCACGAAAAGGTCTCACTGCTGCTCACCATCAAGCGTATTATCAACTGTCTGGTTAACATCAGCGATGAGAGCGGAGAATTCTTGATGACTCTGCCCGATGGTCGGGTTATAGATACCAAAGGTTGGAATGATTGGGAAGTAAGTCGTCCTCATAGCTATCGGCCATCACGAGCCTCATTGGTCACAGTGGACACACGGAATAGGTACGGAAGGATATTCTGTTTTGAATCCTAAGCTGAAAGTCGATCTCGAGGTTTGTACGGGTTGCTCAAGTTATTTGAGATAAATAGTGACCGTGAAGTCCTGGAAATTATGTTGCGCTGGTTTGGAGATAGATTCGAGATCGGGACAACTAAGGTAGCTACCCCATGTGCAAAACGATGTCACTATTTGCTTGCTGATGTTCATCGAAGAACGTTAATACGATGTCGCCGTTATTGACCGCTGCTTATTTGCATGAAGCTAAATTGGCAAATTATCACGTTCATCTAGACTCTTGGGCGGAATGGGTTATGCACGACATGCCACGGACAGAGGAACAAGGATTACAGCATATTACTTACCTTGTCGACAATCATCAACAACTATGGGACGACACTCTGATGATGTCCGTGCTCCCCCTGGCAAAGATCGGACTAGTTTTAAATCGCCCCAAATATGTTGAAGAAGCAAAGAGACAGTTTCTACTGCAGTCAGTACGCTTCTAATCACCCGCATCTAATGTTGAAATTCTCCGATGTACCACAGCATTAAATATCTCCAGGACCAGCAGACGGGGCTGTGGTTTCACGGTGAGAGAAATGTAGCGTGCCAGAAGTATCCTATTTGATGACATGATGACAGGATGGTCTTTTGACGGACGACATCACTTCGGGAAGGCACGATGGGGGCGAGGAAACTGTTGGGTCACAATTGCAATCCCGGAGTTCATTGAACTTCTCCAACTTCCCGAGTCCGACGGACTGAGGATGTTTCTAGTTTCGTCGCTAACTGCACAAATTAATGCGCTCGTCAAATGCCAGGATCTACAGACAGGGCTGTGGCATACGATTTTAGACGACAACACCTCGTACCTGGAGGCTTCAGCGACAGCGGGGTTCGCCTACGGTATCTCCAAAGCTATACGATTGCGGCTTATTCCAAAAGAGGAGAAGTATGTCACTGCTGCTAGAAAGGCAATGCAGGGAGTCTTGGACAACACCTCCGAACAGGGCGAGTTGAAGCAGGTATCGTTCGGGACACCAGTATTCGACGATATTGACAGCTACAAGAGAATCAAGTTGACCAGCATGCCGTACGGTCAAAGCCTGGCGTTGCTAGCGCTGACAGAACATTTAAGAACAATGCTTTAGTGTATGTAGTTAGAGAATCTAAAGTTTAATCGCAATTTTTCCAGGTTCTAGGAACGACAGCCTTACTTCACTTCCCTTCAGTATAAGATGTCAGGGATTATATTTGCCTGGAATGCATAGCGGATGGAAAACATGCCATTGAGATAACGGTGCACCTACCTATACGATAGGTGCGAACTAGGAAAGCTGAGCGCACATACGAAGTTCGGACGAATGGCTCGAAGGAGATAGCGCTAACCCTTACTGTGGGTGCAGTGCACTGCACTGACTGAGACGGTCCGCAAGGTTCTCTTGCGTCCGGGCCGTAATAACAATGCTCAAAACTATTGCAGGGGTGGAGGTTGACCCAATGAAAGGTTCAGCTTTGAAGCGAGAAGCATAATCGCCTTTTCTGCTTCCAATATCTTCGCTCGCCTATTGATGACGTCTGTCAGGTTGAGTCCAATCATGAAGGTAGAGTAAAAAGAAGTACTCCTGGTTCGATCGCTCCCCGAACTCGAAAGCTTGTGTAAAACCAACGCTTTGACTGTCTTTCATCTGCTTTTCTTGTAATTGCTTCTCCTTGTCTGCTAATGCTTTGAGGCCAGGCATTATTCGTTTGAACTCTTTTTCTAGCTATCGAAATAATGGTATGAGATACCAACTCTCAGGGTGTCTTTGCTCACCATCTTCGTCCTGGCTACTAAAGACGCTTCATCAAATCGACCTTCACCAGCAACCTCTTGCTTCATCCTCTTGAGTTCCTCGAACCACTTCATTTCGTGCTCACTGAGGACTGGGGAAGCTTTCTGCATGAGACTTTGAAGAGTTTTATCCAGACGCTTGATTAGCTCCTTCTGGGCTTCTTGAATCCTTGCAATCCTGTCTTTTGAGAGCCTACACCGTGATTCTGTCATCTTTTCAATGAGAGAAACCAGTTCAGCACATTTTTCCCTTTGCCGCACGAACTCGTGTTTCTGTAACGTCGCTCGCTGTTCAGCTGCCCAAAAGGACAGTTGTATCTCGTGGATTTGGCTGCTGAAAGTTGCCACAGTGGTTCCCAGGTATCGTAGTGAATCAGGAGTAAGCATAAATTCCTTGTGAAAGGTGCTTGAGGACGAGGGAAGAGAAAGACGGGGATTGACCGGTAGACCGCCCAGGGGACGTGATAGTATTGGCGGTATCTCATAGGGTTCCGAGCCGAGAAGGGATATATATGCAGGTGGGCCGTCCAATGGAGTCAAGATCTCGTCCGATTCGTGTTTTTCTGGTTCTAATGGTTTCGTACCATTGAAGGAGGGGGAGTCGGGCCGTAAGTTCAAGGAGAGTGAGGTTATGCGCATTGCTGAGGTGAGAATAAATATGCTGTAGGTCAAGTATACATCGTTTGGGACTGCCACGGCCACAACTGGGTTTGAACACCTAGTAGATTATATTATACATTGTAAATACTGTTTTGCAAAAATCGACTTACTTCCGTTCAACCGAAAACGTACTTAGAATGGGCCGTACATCGCTTAGAGCCGAATCAGAAAGGGTTGATGCAACGACAGCCTCATCATCTTCGTTGGCCCTGAGAGACGCAAGAAGGGCTTGGAGAATAGGCCGAAGATTCAATACGTGGACGCCAAAGGCGTGATAAACGTAGACGGTATCATAATGGATGGGGTCGGGGAGGAAAACTGGGTGGTTTCCTTGCAACAGGTCGAGAACCGGTGACTGCCCAGGTAGCGGCAATATGCTCTTCAGAATAGAGACTAAGCCTAGATCGATAGTCTCATAGATCGCCAACATAGGCAATTCCTGACTTGACTACACACCAAAATGTAGCATTGAATTTAACAAAGGTTGCAATAAGAGAGGTGTTACCGACCTGTTTTGTTTCCCACTTCGCCTCAACCTTTTCTAAATCCAAGCAAACATCCACTTTCCCATCTTGGAAAGCGATCAGTATGACGCCGAGCTGTTCAGCTTCACCGTCTCTGGCCTCGTCCTCTTCTGTGCCATAGGATAGGTAAATGATATCCGTAGCATCACCTCCATCGCTACCTTCCAGAGTGCGCGGCGAAGGCTGTAGGAGGAACGGTCCTTGACGCATTGGCCGAGGTTTTATCGTTGCTGGCGGGTGCATCAATACCGATCGGGAAGCCGCTGGGAACACAGTTCCCGGTGGAAGTTGCTTCATAAGGGCCGAGATATACTTGTGCTGGTAATCATATAAAGTAGAAAGGGATTTGCTGGGGTCCGAGTTTCCCTGTGTCAAATATTCTTGCTTCGCAGCAACGAAGCACTCCAGTGCATGCACATATGCAGACGGGATGGAACTACAGAGATATCATTCAGAACGAGAGGATCCGCGTTTGGGAACGATGCTCACGCGTTTTGGGGCATATAAGGACATATAGCATATACGTCCCCTGACCTAGTAACTGCATAGACCGTGAGTGGTCCCCAATCGGCTCTGCCCCTGCCAAAGGTGAAGGAGGCTATCTCTCTCTCTGACTCGTCCTCTGCGATGAATGATTTACTCTTCCTTTCCGGAATAAATGACATGACTTGTTGAGGTTCTTCAGTATCGACAGAGATATCGTATTCGCTAGCGTATATGTATAACTAAAAGAGTCTTGAATGATAGTGAAGCCGACCCACCGCAGCTTTCCATCAACTGTCATTACCATTAGAGTAGCGCCAGCTTCGCCCCAAGGGTGCCACGCGATTTTAGCAATAGGAGCGGACGAAGTAGCAGCGTGATAGAATTGCCCCACCTGAACAGACCTGCGCATAACAAGGTATATGTAAGAACAGTGCCAGGTCCATACGAATGTAACGCATACTTGCAGTCAATAACTTCTGGTACAAGTCTAGTAACCCCTGGGCGAGGCAACACAACTACGACGACCTGATAAGCTCCAGCAACAGCCAGAAGCTTGCCGCTCGGATTGAGTGCTAATTCATGGATCTCAAACTGTATACTTGGAGTGTGAAGGGTCTAGTTGCATGCTATGAGCGAGCAGAGTTTGGCAACGAAGATACGAAGCACCTTATAACTCTTCCTCAAGCTCTTGTTCAACTTCGAGTCAGTCAAAGAGGTAATCCTGAGCTCCTTTCCTGCAGCTAGGATCAATTCTGCGTCCTTAAGCACCATCATCTGCCTCCTTCCAGAGGGGGTTGGCCCATCCTCGGTTGGATCCTGGTTCGTGAATTTCGGTAATGTGCTTGTCGATAATTCGAGTGATTCCTCCTCCGAGAATAGAGAGCCATCCAGTTTCTTGGGCAACGAGAATATAGGGTGATCTTGAAGCAAGCTGGACCATTCGTCGTCGTTGTCCATGACAGAGACGCGATCTCAAATTTCCCACGACTTGTACCTCCTGACGCGTGAAGCTTGCGCGTCCGAGTCGTGATCATTACATTCAGTCCTCTACAATGACTTCAATTGGCACAGGCTACGATCTTTCGGCAAGCACATACTCTCCAGACGGGCGGATATTCCAGGTTTGCTCGGTCGTATATCAAAACCATGGTCTTCTGTAATCTAAATCGGTGGATCCTTCTACAGGTTGAATATGCTAATAAAGCAGTCGAGAACTCTGGGTATCAAACAAGCGTCATGGTAGTCCTTGCAATCTTAATGACCTTTATTCAGAACCGCTATTGGCCTCAAGGTCAAAGATGGAGTTGTCCTTGCAGTGGAGAAGCTTATACATTCGAAACTCCTTGTCCCTGGCGTAAATCGGAGAATCCATACGGTGGATAAACATATTGGACTGGTCCGTATACCACAGCATCGACTGCATGCATCTTCTGACTCGAGTGAACATTCATAGGCTTCTGCAGGCCTGCTAGCAGACAGCCGGCATCTGGCCAACAAATCTCGTGATGAGGCCGTCAATTATCGCGAAACAATGCACAGTCCACCACAATTGAAGGTACTTTTTAGACCTATGTCTCATGCACACATCAACTCTAACTGGTCGATTTAGAGCCTAGCAGAACGTATCGGTCTATATCTCCAAGTCTATACACTTTATTCGTCAGTACGACCTTTCGGTGTCAGCACCATACTCGGCGGTGTAGACAAAAATGGACCCCAACTATTTGTCCTAGAACCTAGCGGGACATTCCATGTACGCCTTGCCCAGGAATTTCCGCTAAGCAGCGTGCTCAATTCATATAATAGGGCTACCATGGGGCTGCTGTTGGTAAAGGGAAACAACTAGCAAAGACTGAACTGGAGAAGCTACAGTTGACCGAACTCACGATGCGCGAGGCCGTGGTGCATGCCGCAAGAATGTAAGTCTGAAATTCCGACCTTATCGACCCAAGATAGCTTATAACGCTTGGTATAGAATCTACCTTGTACACGAAGACTCGAAAGAAAAAGACTTCGAACTAGAAATGTCATGGATTGGCGAAGAAACAGATGGTAAACATGTCCCTGTGCCGAATGATCTTCTGAAAGAGGCGGAGAACCAAGCCAAGGCTGCCCTGGAAGATTTCGAGTAGTTTGTTTTGTTGTACCCTCAATGCAATACATTCCCAAACTGTCTTTGACGTTCCGAGTTTTAGTGGAGGATATGGGTAATTAGGCTACACGATCTGTTCTAATTCGCGGGCATAAGCAAGAGAAGCTGCTATCAACTTCTCTTTGGGTATTTCGATTTTCTCCTCACTTTTCTTCGAAAATGTTATGGTTCCATCTGTAAGATTCACATTCCAACCGCGCTATAGACTGATGAGTTTCACCGTATATAATATATAATGACGGATCAGAACGTACTGATTCAGCAAATTTTAGTAGATCTGATTGTGATGTGAAGAACAACAGAGTGGCAGCATCTTTCAGCGGCAGACTCTCATATGCGGATTCCTCGCAGCTGGCAATCTCATTTCTAGTAACCACGTCAGAATATGCACCCAAGATATCAAAGGAAATTTGTCACCGAATGGTTCCCATCAGTGAATCAATAAAAAACTTGTATTCCTCCGCCGGTGCCTCCTCCCTAGCATTCCATACCTTACTGTAGCTTCCTTCCATCAGCCATCGTTCAAGGTTCACAGGGTGGCGTAGGTACGGATTGTCACCAATTGCATCTGCGGGCAATGGAAGACTCTCCAGGGTGGTATGGAAATCAGCTATACGGTTCTGAGTGAGGAGGCGGATGAGGTTCAGCCCTCGAATAGGGTATTCACGCTTAGAAGGGGGAAGGACGGAACTAGAAAACCAAGTTAGCGCAGTCTTGAACCAGCACGGCCAGCATACCTATAGTCTACGTAGAATGTTTGGAGCTGGGAGAAATAGCGGTCGAAAGATGGGACATCTCTTGCACGTATACTCCAGAAAGCACCGATTTCGAGGATGTCCCCTAAAGGCGCGATGAGCACGGTTCCAATGAGATAAAGTGTGTGTCGTACGAGCCATTACAAGGTCCTGCAAGTTGGCCTCTCCTTGAGGAAGTAATAAACCCGCCTCAATCAAACCTATCTGCCAGTGAAGTACAATTGAGAACCAATAATAATTTCGTAAGATATAACTGGGACCTTTAGCTTCGCAAGCAACGCCCCACATGCTTTGAGGTCTGATGGTTGTGCGCTGAAAGCACGTTGGAGGTCGTTATATAGAGCTATGACCTGCTGAGGTGCCATGGTTGAGTGAAGGACTTAGCGACGCGTCACAGCTAGACGCGTCACTTGTATATCCAAAATTGGGCAACGATCACAGGTCGCCTCTTGCAACTCTCATCTTTCTCATTCACCATGGATGTCATCAATGTCGATATTCAACAACTCAAACGAGGCGAAGTCAACCTTGGTGTACGATTCTAGTCAATTCTGCCGTAGGCGAAGCTAATTCAAGTTGCTTGGGCGACTAGACTTCGATTATGGCTGTTCAGTTCAAAGGAGGAGTCGTGATTGGTGCCGACAGTCGTACAACCACTGGAAGTTATATTGTACGTAGCTACCGTACGGGCCCTCTCGAGTAGGAGACTAAGGCGATATCCAGGCGAATCGAGTGACCGACAAGTTAACCCATGTCCACGACCGAATATACTGCTGCCGTTCTGGATCAGCCGCAGATACACAAGCGATCGCAGATATAGTTCACTATCATCTCCAAGTCCACGCGTGAGACTGTGTATATCGTTCTTCCTGTTCCTCGCTGATTGTTCGCAGTCAAGAACATGGGGCTCCGTCTGTTCACGACGCTGCTTGTCTATTTCAGAAACTCTGCTACGACAATAAAGACGCTCTCAGTGCAGGGATAATTGTCGCCGGCTGGGATAAAGAAGTCGGGCCAAGTGTATACAATATTCCCTTGGGAGGCGGCCTCTTCCGTCAGCCATGGGCTATTGGAGGTTAGCCGTATACACTTATCTTTGCCTGAACTTACTAACCTGATGCCAATAAGGCTCTGGTTCTACGTATGTATATGGCTATTGTGACGCCACATACCGAGACGGCTGGGGGAGGGAGGAAACCGTCAACTTCGTCAAAAACAGTAAGCCGATTTGGTTCCGTCAATCATCATCAATCTCATAAGAGCTCACTCACATAGCGCTGGCGCTGGCAATGTCGCGAGATGGTTCGTCTGGTGGCGTTATTCGCATGTGTGTAATCACGGAAGATGGTGTCGAGAGACTATTCGTGCCGGGCGATCAATTACCACGATTCTGGGAGGGTAAAGAAGTCCTAGGCGCACAGACAGGGAAGCAACCTGTGCCAGCGGTCGTTCCTATGGTTGTCGAAGCATAGAAAATGCTACCTCTGTTCATTGTAACTTTTCATAATACAAAACCCGCATATCTATCCTGTTATCCACTCTATCACAACCAGAAATGTAGTAAGCGCTGCCGCGGAGTCAAGGAGAATTCGTTTACAGCAGATTGACCGTTATGGGTTTATCTGATCGCTGAGTTACTTAACCAGATGATCTGAACTTCCATTCGATGTACTGACCGTGTCTCAGGCTAGCTTGGAATGTTCGATTCCGTCACGTACAAACTGATGCCATCCCAGTAGCAAGATGAACCAGCGATGGCACTCACTTTGACTCGTGTGAGTCCCCACCCCGAACTTCTGAAACCAAATTTAACAGATTCCCTTTTTCCATTCCCTAGGAAGCTCCCTTTCTTGGCTACAGAACCCCGCGCGAGAGTTTCCATCTTGAGTTGGCGCAGGCCTTCCATACCTTAAAGACACCCTGACCCTAAGCCTACTTCTTTCCTTTGTCTCCAGCATTGTCATACTACTGTAGCCCGCTCATCATGGCTCTCACGACGGGAGATGTCAACAAGCAGCTTTGGTGAGTGCAGTTCGATGCTCGAGAACACCGCTCTGATACCGTCTGGAGGGATGAGGAGCTGATGAGGCTAATGAGTGAGTCCTAAAGGTATTGTGGAAATCATGTTCAGTCACCAATATGCGGTCAGGCCTTGCCGCTGCGACCGTCAAGCGGAATAACGACCTCGAAAATCAAGTCGCTGATCTTCGGAGTGAGCTTGCTATGTGGAAGCGGGCCCACACAAATTTACGTGAAGCTGCGAAATACTCGGCCAATATACATGACGTCGGTTTGCCTAAAGGGGGGCTTTGTTATTCCCCTCCTCCTGTAGTAAGTATTTTCACGTTCCTTATTATGTTTAAGGCCTTTGACTAGATGACCGTATAGGAGACCAGACCGCTAGTCCTCTGCGTGATTAACGGCGATTCCGAGATCTTCGATAATCCGTTTATAACTCAAGGATTTCAGGGAGGACAAGCTGCGGCTCAGGATCTCACAAGGGGGATCGCTGAATATCTGACAAATGAGGGCGTGCAAATTACACCTAATAACTTATCTTTTTGGACCACTATTTTCTGCAACAGAGCATCGCTCATGAGCAAAGTACTCGCAGAACAAATTTGCACCGAGAACCAATTCTTAGATTTTTTATCGGTAAAGTCATGTTCACATGGTTTCAGTGCGCAGATTTCTCATATTTCGTGGTCTTTAAATCCTGCAGGGCTTTAGTCAAGCCTCCACGCGCTTTGCAACGGTAGACGTTGGCACTGGTAATGATGTCACTGATGCTAAAATCCGAGGTCCGTTAGAGATTATTTTATCAACTACGAAGTGATAGAACATAAACCCTACAGAATATCTCGAAACCTACACGCGATTTCCACAAACTATGCACATATTTGTTGGCGGTAGGCAGCATGACTCCTTACAGAATACTCCTTGGATGACGAACGCGTCTCACAGGAACTTTGAATGGCAACTACTTGGACACCCTTCGCTCGCTAGAAGCTGAACAATTACTTGGTAAAATTGTATTGCTATCCGGGCGCGAGGGGGATGAAGAACCTAGAGGGCTTCCGTTTATTTCGGTCCCGATCCTAGAAATTAAAGGATTATTCAGGTCACTCACGCAGCAATCATCTCCCAAGAAGCCCTTGATTGTTCCAGTAAACACCGTGACGGTCTCCACCAATGGAGGGTTGATCAGTCCCAAGTCTCCGCCTCGGGCAACTCGTCTGATTGATCCCAGCCTTGTATGATGAAGCCCGTTCTTATTGGAACCATACTAATCCCCGCTTCCATCCACAGCCTCTACATAAGCGTGCGTCACACAACATCTAGACCCGCAGATACCCGTCTAACCACCTGGATTGCAGAAAACCCTCCTCCTTGCAATGAACATTACCTTATGAACTGTTCTAAGGGCGTATGTGATCCATAAAAATCCTTGGCTCTGCATCGACGTCTTGTTGACAGCCTGCCCTTTGTAAATACTCGCACGATTATCTGCTTACCCAAGAGCAGCTCGCTTGCCTGGCCAACAACGCTAAGAAAGCACCCTGTAACTGGCTTAAAAGTGGTGCGCAGATTGCAACAGCGTCCATCTCAAAAATTCCTTTTGACAAGGTGGTACAGGTTTACATTGCCCTTACGGCGACAGATGCTGTTGGGGGCATGTATGTCCTAACGGGCCCAAATGCTTCCACTTAAGTAAGGGAAAATGCTGGTTTAAAGGTAGTGCGTACCATGCCTGTCAGTCCCACTAGATTATCACTGACCTTACAATAACAGCGGCGATGCACGAGGTTCGCGTATCTCCTTCATTGGATGGCCTTCAAGTATGAAGTCTTGACATCGTTTCGGTCTCCTCCATTATACCCTCTATGCTGCTATTGAATCGGGGTTAATTGCTCGTATCGGGGTATTTGCGCCCCCTCACACTTATTAGTTGATTTCATCCAAAACTTAATGCTGGGTAGATACGAATCATCGCTTATACGGACACATCTAGCAGCAGAGTTATCTTTAGGATAGAAAATTTCTTCCATCGCGATGATCTTGTCTACATTGCTTTCAGCTTGGTTATTGTTTAACACTGCCGTGCAACATGTCAAATGCCATCAGATATCTCATCTCAGACTGATATATGAAAACAATCACCACTGAGGAGGCTCACGGTTCAACTACTGATTCCTAAAAGTAGTAATTATGAATGCTTCGGCAATTAGCGGTAGCACCCGTGAGAAATCGATCTAGGAGATGAGCGTTGTGCAGCGGTCGTGCAACAACACATCTTCCACTTGATTCTTCTCATTTCAGTGCAGCATTGGTGTCAGCGATGTCTAATGTTAGTTTTTAAGCATGTCATGTACATTTCCTTCTTGCTCACATCTCTCACTTGTCATAGAACGATCAAGATGAGACCGAATTCCTTCCCTCCTCGACACCAGGTTCTCACTACTTACAATAATACGGGAGAGGCGTATCAACCTGACTACACTGACATAGGATACAAACCATCTGCTGCAAAGAGCGCCGAAGAGTATGCAAGTCTCGATGCTAATGACGAAAGTTTGGCTCGTTGGAAAGCCTCTCTCGGTATTGTTCCAGGAGTCACCGCGGGACCTACTAACGGACCCAAGGTAGGACATCGCTTGTAATACGATATGCCTTAAAAATTCAATTGGACACTGTATCTCAGGTCACTGTATTAACGCTTGAGCTGCATTCCGATACACTGCCCCCAGGCAAGAAGTTGATTTTTGACTTGATCGACAAGGCGCAGGTTGAGAGCCTTAAGAAGAATTCTGTCACAATCAAGGAAGGTATTGAATATAAGTAAGTCCCAACAATAGTACCGACACTATTCTAATCATTCTTGTCTATAGCGTTCGTATACAGTTCAGGGTCAACCACTCCATCATTTCGGTAGGCCGTCGTCCTTCAGAAACTCAAGAGGATGCTGTATCTGCATATTTATGTCTGGTTTTCAGGGTGTTCGATATATACAGCTTGTCAAACGTGCCGGCATCAAAAGTCTGTGCTCCTTGTCCAATCATTCACCCCATACTGATTATTGCATCAGTTGATAAGATGGAGCAAATGCTCGGCTCGTATGGCCCCCATCCCAAGGGCGAGCCATACACGAAGAACTTTGACCCAGAAGAATCACCATCAGGAATGCTTGCTCGTTCTGGTACATATAATGTCCGCAGTCGCGTTGTGGACGATGATGGCGAAGTGTATGCTGGTCAGTCTTTCTCTCGCTCTGCAGATTTCCAAGACACCCCTAATTGCCTGATTCTAGATTGGGAATGGAGTTTCAAACTTGCCAAGGAGTGGTGAATGGCCTGTGGCAGACAATTCTTTCCAATGTAACCATTCTCGCTCTGTTTTGTCTTTTGCAAATCATTTCGATTATCTCCATCTCTGGCTTGCCGTACTTTTACTCTTCAAAGAGATGTATATTTGAGTCCGCAAGATACCGTACATGTAACATAGACGTGAATGGAATTTCATGTCCGCGCTTATTTGCACGTCAATGAACTTGAACTTCATCGGACAACTCTGCCGTGAGCGGGTGCGTACAAGACAATCACTCGGGCTGTTTGATCGCTTCCTGAAACCACCGCATGTTGTTCCCGTCGCGGCATACCCTTCTGTCAGCCGTCATTATGCACTAAGTCGCGTCTGGATAAGATATTCTTCGTCGACAACAATCACCTCCACTAAAACATGGGTGGACCGACTTCCTGCACCAATACGTCCATATCTCTACCTAACGCGTATCGACAAACCTATAGGAACCCTGCTGCTATTTTACCCTTGTGGTGAGTTCTGCTTCTATGCTTTCGCTTTTCCATCCTTAATTGTATCCGCACGGTAGCATGGTCAATAACAATGGCATCATACGCTCTCCACGCGCCATACACTGTACCTTTGACTTACATCAGCCTCTTTGGACTTGGTGCAGTGATCATGCGTGGTGCCGGCTGCACGATCAACGATATGTGGGATAAGAATCTAGACAAAGGAGTTGGTGAGTCGAGGCGTCCAGCATCACAATGGATTGTGTTTGAGCTACTCCATTTGCAAAAGCTAGGACGAAGGAACGTCCATTGGCAAGAGGTGATATTACTCGACGCCAGGCTTTCGTGTTTTTAGGCATGCAGCTTACAGCTGGTCTGGGTGTGTTGTTGCAATTAAATTGGTACAGGTACGAGTGTCGTACCGTCATTACCGTGCCCCTTTAATGATATTGCCTCTAATGCGTAGTATTCTTCTCGGAGCAGCTTCTCTGTCTGTCGTGACAATATACCCATTGATGAAGCGTATAACGCATTGGCCGCAGGCTGTCCTCGGTTAGTCATTTTCTATATTTACTACTCATGTTCGCTCATATTGGAATCGCTCCCTGACTTTGTTCCTTCTTATACCCAATCCCCGCTTAGGCCTTGCCTTTAATTGGGGTGCACTCCTAGGTTGGTCTGCCGTTGCCGGTTCGACGGACTGGTCTGTTTGCCTGCCATTGTACGCGGGCGGTATCAGCTGGACATTGGTTTACGACAGCATCTACGCCCACCAAGTGAGTGCGATTAACCTCATGTTGATCTTGCCTTCTATATAGCTTCTTCTATATGCCTCGTGTGCCATAAGCGCTTCGCAGTGTTCTTTCTTGCGCTCTGAAATCTTATAACATACCGGGTCCGCATGTACGCTAAACCCTCGATACCTGATAGGACAAAATCGACGATGTCTCCGTCGGAATCCGTTCAACAGCTATCCTTTTCGATACCCACACCCGACCGATCCTCAGCGCTCTCTCCGTATCCTCACTTTCCCTCATATCCTACGCCGGCTACTTGAACGCCCATGGGCTACCCTTCTATCTTGGTGTTGCGGCTGCGGGTGCACAGCTCGCCAAGGTTTTGTATAAAACGGATTTCGATGATAGAGCGAGTTGTTGGAGGGGATTCGTCGGTTGTGGTTGGTCTGGATTGTGGCTGTGGATGGGTGCACTAGGGGATTACGTTGCTTTGATGAGCGGGTTGTCGATATGATAATATTAGATCAAAGCAAAATGCACTGGTTCATTGATGTCATTAGACGCATGAGATTAGTGCTACTACAACGGATCGTTACGTGCGAAGGAATTTTAACCTATCAGCACAGAATAAAGGTTGATTTGGAAGAACAATGATGAAGCGTAACACACAAAGGCGTAAGCATTAAGGAAGATGGAGCAAATGGCATTGGAGAAGGATCTTGAGGATACACTTTCTAGTAGAAACAACAGTCATATGTATGAAGACAGGAGACAAATTAAATAATGCGTAATCGTGAAAATGCGTAATCAAGAAATTTCAAGAAATTAAATTTTATGCCGAGCCATGGAAACCTACAGCCGGTCTTGTCCTGGTCTTGAGCCAGCCTTTGAATGCAACGACACAAAGCGTCCAGCAAAATGCAAGACAAGTAATCGCAACCGCGACATTCAAGAACATCATGACATCGTCCCTGCCTCTCCTCATGGCAGCAATGGTGAGTTCCTCAGTTGAGAACATGAACACCAAACCACCGCATGCGAGGAAGAAAGAGCCGAGGGCCTCAGTTGGCGGACGAGAGGGGAGGATAGAACTAGGCGGGGAAAGCCACAGGAAGAAGTAGGTGAGACATCGGAGGACGGAGAAGCCCAGGAGAAGATTGCCCCAAAGTTGATGAATTTGTACTTGGAAGAGGTATGTCTGGAAGTGAGCAGCCATCGCTGCGCCCGTCACGCCAATAACAAGTGCGGGGAAAGGGTTAAAGCTTGCGGTGTAGCTAGGCGGCTCAACGATGGCACCTTTACGTTGGCTAGTAGGGGCCTTTAAGCCTGACATTGTTGCCGACGCGAGCCAGTTCCTAACCGTCTTGGATTCGATACCCATGCCAACAAGTCCTGCGAACCAGAACATGACTGCGATGCCAATATGTTGGATCTGCTTCGTGGTATACGGGTCACCGGGGTTCGCGCCGAAGCGTTCCATCCATGTATTGGTAATTCCGTATATGAAGATGACCAAGGATTCCACGAATTCGGCGGAGACAGGACTGCCCGATGGCGCACGATTCCAGGCCCATCCCAGTTCGGAGAATGATCCAAGGAAGCGAGCAAAGGTGACGAGGCCATATGACCAAAATATGGCACCCTCTGCCGAAATGAAGAGATCATTTGGTTAGTTAAGAAGGAGGCGATTATGCGGGGAAATGGAGGTAGATCGTTGCTTACTTATCAAATGGGCGAGGCACCCGTTCTCGTAATTTTCCCTACAACCTCCTGTATAGATGACGATGCCTGTCAGGACTTGAGCCAGGCCTGCAAAAACTAGGGCTCGTTCGGCAGTGGCAAATGCCACTTTACCTATACGCTTGTGGATGCGTTGCTTCGGTTTGGGGATAATGTGATGCGACTCGTCATCTTGCAGGGTGTCATCCGAGGGATGACCGCGTTGATTAGTGTACAACGTGCGATCTGAGGCTGCGGAGAAGACCGAGTAATCGCGGCGATGATTAGAAACTCGGCTAGCCCATTGCGCAGTCTGTTCATGTTGGTCGGTCTCTGATTCCGAGTCAGAGTGCCGGCGCACAGGAATGGGGTGATGATGAGTCTGAGTAGGAGATGGAGTGGGCGGCAATTTTGATTCCGCGAAGTCATCAGCCTCGGGTTCTGCAGTCAATCCGGTATACTCAGGACCCGTGGTATGCGGAGCGACGTCACGTCCCAAAATAGTGTTGTGCCAAAAGGAATAAAGGTTGAACTTTTCGTCACTTCTGAAGAAGGCGACAATACGTCGAACGAGGTTGATTATGTCGATAGCTGAAAGGCTGAGTGCAAGGAAGATGACAAAGTAGCCTTGCTTGGCGTGCACGGCGCCTTCATACCTTAGTAATCGTAGAAAGCAATTAGCGATCGAACCGGAATTATTGAGTCAGAATAGGAGTGATCGGCGTTGCTTACATGTTGGGAGTGAGTTTTCTGTAAAGCATACTGGATGCACATCCGAGAGCACAAAACGCGTAGAAAGCCATCACTGCAATAGCGTGCCATGCATGCTTGACAGATCGCAAGGCAATCCCTAAGGACGGTTAAACACCGGTGGCTAGCAAGATAAAGATAGGGCCACTGACCAGCAGGCAAGGCAACAAAGAAAGCCAAACCCATGAACAGAACATGGGCAAACATCAAGCTCGGGTGGCGAGCACCAGCAGGATCGGGATCATCCCAGTCGATAGTGAAGTAAGAGGGCGGAGTTGGTGAATGGTACAGGGTGACCTCTGTTTCGTTTAGCTCGAGAAGAGGGGCGGCATGGGAGTGGTGGTGACCATGACCATCCCGAGCTAGGATCTCGGAGGCGAGTGCAAATGGAAGGGAGAGAAGAAGAGCTGGGGCTCGAGATGCGATGGCCATGGTCAAGATGGTGGATTGGGTTCAAGGGCAATTTCGGAGAAGAAGAACAGGAGGTAGATTATAAAAGCAGGTTTGTCACGGAGGCGGCTGAGGAGATATGGATGGTAGTCATAATCTGAGTCAGCTCCGAGGCTGCGGCATGTTCTCGTACAGCCTAGAATCATCAAATAATATTAAAAAAAAAACGCGAAAAAGTAGAGATCACGGAGGAATGGTTCTTGTCATGTCTGCTAATTTCCTTTTTAGGGGTAAACACAACTTCTTTTGATACGAATCAATTGTTGTAACCCTGATCCATGTGTCCTCCTCCTGCTACAGGGTCCCGCCGGATTCATGACGTCTTCGGTCCGATCTTTAACGCGAATGACATCACGTAAGACATCCAATGTTTTCGACGGCCATGAGCAAGGCAAGGACAGAGCGCAAGCTGCTCTTCAAAATAGATTGGTTTATCCTTTCCTATTGTTGTCTGATGGTATGTCGCTTCAGATCGTGTCGCTCAGGATACTAATCTTATCTGAAAGTACTTTACAAATTGTGAGAATACTCTCCCGCTGCATACACCGTTGCTTATTCGTCGCCATAGACCTGGATCGATCAAATATCAACAATGCCTACGTCTCGGGAATGAAGGAAGAGCTCGCTATGCAAGGAAATGAGTTCAATGTACGTTCTGTCATCGTATTTTACTAACTACCATCATGATCTTGTTCGCGGCGATAGAAAATAAATACAATTTTCACTTGCGGGTATATCGTCGGCATGATTCCAAGTAAGCACCATCCCCACCTAAATCCCGAAACTTGATCGCTCATACCGATGATGTCACGCGTTTTTGCTGTCGTGTGCAGACAACCTCATACTGCAGATCGTGTCTCCTCGAATATGGCTGCCCACAATGCAGCTTCTTTGGGGTGTACTCACTTTCTGGTGTGTACAACATTCCCACATAATATACTTCTCTCATCAATCACATCAGTACTAGTGCTGCGGGCAATGTCCAACAGGTCTGCTATTCAGTTGCTAAACATCAACCCCACGCTGACCGGTGGTCGCGTATAGATTTACGCTATCAGATTCATCCAAGGAATCGCGGAATCATCCACATTTGTAGGTACACACTATGTTCTAGGCTCGTACGTACTTTATTGCAAATGCTCAATAAACAGCTGATGCGATGTTACAGATGGTACAAACCGGGAGAGCTTGGTAAACGGTCTGGAATATTCACAAGTTCGGGTTTAGTCGGGACATTGTATGTGCCATCCTTGAATGAGGATAGGTCGATTTGTCAATTTTGCAAACATAGGTTCTCTGGTGTGCTGCAAGCAGGCGTATACAAGTGAGCATCTAGTTTCATTACGGAGGCAGACACTAAGAAATTTCTTAGAAACTTGAACGGACACACAGGGCGAAGCGGCTGGCGTTGGTTGTACGTTCGTTATTATCCGTTCGCACTAATTTATTTTCTCAATCGCATTTCTTATTTAAAAGGTTTATTATCGACGGCATAATCACTCTACCAATCGCACTTTATGGCTACCTCATCTTCCCGGACGTACCCGCCATCACAAAGGCTTTCTATCTCACCGAGGAAGTAAGGGAATCGTTCAGGCCTCATACATATAATAAATAATGTTATAATTCCATCAGGAGCGCCGTCTCGCAGTGAAACGCCTACAAACAGACGAACAGTTTGATTTTCAAGTCTCCCGTGCAAGCCCATTTTCTTGGGCAACGGCCAAGAGGGTGCTTGGGAGATGGAGGTGGTATGGATGTAGTCTTTTGGTTAGCCATCTCACACTGCATAGCCGCATCCGAAGGCTGACCGTGTATCTACTTATAGTTCGCACTATCAGGAGAAACAGAAAGCTTTGGGTCTAATAACCTCATGGGTCAATGGCTTAAAGCCATCGGCGGCTATTCCGTTGAGCAAATCGATTATTATCCCTCAGGTGCAACAGCCTTTGCAATATTCTCTACACTTGTATGCGCGACATGGACAGACTATACGCGCATTCGCTGGCCTGTGCTGGTGTACATGTCTATTTGTGTCATCATCTCGTCGATATGTATTCTGGTGTGGAGTAGTCCGACGGGGCTCAAGTTCTTCGCTTATTGTTAGGTTATCTATTCTAACATTCGCTGGGATGAGATTGACCAACTTGTGTACACAGACCTTGCAGGAGCTTCTTATGCTGGACAGGCCACGACATTCGCATGGGCGAACCAAATTTGTGCAGACGATGATCAAGAAAGGGGTATAGTCCTTGCCTCCATGAAGTCCGTTCTCTTCCTCTGTCTCTCATCAAACGCTGACATCCCTTGGCTTGATTTTATCATAATCTAGCATGTGGAACAACGTCATCAATGCATGGTGGTCGATAGTCTTCTACTCCGCAAGTGACGCGCCGCGATTTACGAAAGGGATGTACGCTATGATTGGGGTGGCGATTGCTACTCTATTTGCTACCGCGCTTGTGTGGTGGCTTGAACGGCGGGAGCATAAGATAGCGGCATGGCGCGCTCATGTTAGGGGTGAACAGGAGAAGCGACATGAGAAGGATGGGGTTAAGGGTCAGATTGAGGGATGGCAGGCTGATGAGAAGAAATGAAATGAGCGATGAGAAAGGGGGTGACCTGCGTTTGAAAGGCGTGGTTAAGGAATAGACAGAACGTGAGGAACTCGTGGATAGGAGTATGGAAAAGAGATGCGTGTGGATTTATGAGGAGATATGATGTGCCGCTAGTATTCATTACTAAGTTGTAGGTTAGAGGCAATAAGCTTTCCTAGCATCAAATGGGGGCGCGAATTTGACCAATAAACATGTAGCATAAACAATTTGGATGTAAACGACTTACGGCTTGTTGTCTCTTGAATGTGGAAACATGTCTTAGTGCACCAGGTGGACATATAGGTTAGAATAACTGCGACCATACATGAGCATTCATGATTCAGCAGGGAAGATCTTATCTACATAATTTACATAGATATTGGTTTGCTGGTTGCGATTATCGGAAGCATGGGTATGTAGCAGTAGTTATTTATTACGTGAAGGAGTGGAAGTAGGCAATATCCAGTAGCTGCCTTGGTATCATCTCGGAACGGTCCTCGCGCTTCCGTCAGTTATCTCGCACATTCTTTGACATACTGTCACCGTCGTCATCATTCATTGGCGATCTCAAAGAAGAAAACAAGTCAGCCACACCCACTGTCCTCGGAGCAAATTATGGAAAGGGGAACCAACCTTTAAAGTTCCTCCGCCAAGATATCTCCCACCTTCATGTACACTCCCGCGCTTCCCGTCCTCATCCCTTCCAAACTTCGCAGGCAACACGGGCGATAACGGGAGACTGGGTAACGCAGGGTCCAATTCCCTGGAGTGGGAACGACCGTGTTTCGTGGGCGAAGTCACCCCTCCTGCGGCCCCTTCGGCTGAACTCGAAGAAGACGAGTTGGAATTCGTCACGGTCTCAGTAGAAGCACGCGGGGACGAGGACGAATATGGGGAGGATGAAGCAACTGTTGCCGAGCGAGCTACTGAGGTGAAAGTCGGTGTAGAGGGTGTACGCGCGGATACGAGCATAGACGAAGCCCTGCGGGCACTAGCTAACATAGGACTGTTGAGAACCCCGGCATGACCACCAGGAGTTGGAGGCGAAGCGCTAATGAAATTCAGCTGCGGTAAGGTGGGTGGGTTATTGAAGGTATATGTCTTTGGAGTTGGGACGGGTGAACGCGAGGTAGAAACAGGAGAACGAGGGGTAGGTGGGACTGCGGCTACGACCGCAGTTGCAGAGGCAAGGCCTGCTGAAACAGGAGCAGCAGACGAGGGCGGCTCTGGCTGCGCGTAGTTGGCATAAGACGAATATTGTCCCTGGTCATACCAGCCTTGCTGCGCATGTGCGGCAGGATACCACTGCGTCTGGCTCTGATCCTGACCATAATAACCATGATGCTCTGCATAGGCTGTTTGATGTTCCGCATAGGCCGCTTGGTGGTATTGAGGGTGGTGAACAGCTGGCGGAGCACCATATGTCAGATTCGGCACTCCATATGTGGTATGATTAATCCCCCCACCCGCAACGCCACCATACGCTGCGTTAACAAGCCCATCGTGTCCATGCCCCGAACTACTAATACTCATCCGTTTCTCCGTAGAATCAGATCGTTGGAGGCCGACGCCTCCTTCAGCCTTGCTGGGACTGTATGGATCAATGGTCATGCTGGCCGGATCGAATGAAATTGCTTCATTCAACAACTTCTTCCTTTGCCTCCTCCTCAAAGCGCAAGTAGCAATCATCACGATCATAACAAGCCCTAAAAGACCACAGAGAGCAAATACGAATCCGGAGAGAGGTTTATTCTGGAGGAAGGATTTGGGCGGAGATTTGACGTTATTATTGGAGAGTGTAGCGTTCTGAGTATCCGTAGCTGCCGGCGCCGGTACAAAAGTAGTTATGGTGATAATCTGGCCATTAGAGGAAGATTCAAAGACGGAAGCTGAGGAAGCTTCAGTACTAGACGCTGAGGTGGAAGTGGAGGATGAAGTTGTTGATATCGTTGAAGACACCGATGAAGTCGATGCACTTGAGGAAGAGGTGCTGGATGACGTTGCCCTGCGTTACGAAGTAGAAAGATGAGTAATATGTTATGTAGCACAAATGGAGGAATATCTGACGATGCTCCGGGAAACAACGTGAAGTCAAAAAGCCCTCCTCGCGAACGAGAACTTGTAGGAGTCCTAGAAGCTGTAGATGAATGTGTATTCGGCGATGAAAGGGGGTATCGTACGGATTACCTCCCCCGAATATGGGGCCCAGAATTCCACCACTGTCACCATTTCCTGTCGTCCCACCTAATCTAGGGTTGTCGGCGTCATCGTCACCTCTGAAAACGTAGTTCAGAATGCGTCCCTCGACTGATCACACGACGCAAGCGAAGGGAATTTACTCACAAGAGACCATCGAATAGGGACATGTTGTGTTCAAAGCGCGAGCGAAAGAGATTGTGTTGGCATGAATAAACTTACGAGTACTGGTAGTTGCCACGGAATTGCTTGTCGTTGTTCTGGTACTACTGAGGACCTGCCTCTTTACGACACGCGGTATGCTCGTCATCAACACAGGCATCTCGGGTTAATGACGGGCTGCACGTAAATACGTATAATGAGCGAGCTAGTAAAAGAGTGTCTAAGAAGGATTTTGAGTGTCAAAGATGTATGTCGCTAGGTGGATAGGTCAACCCACCAGAGTAGGACAGTTGGAATGGTTCAACAAAAGAGGCGAGGTCGTCGGTGGAGCAAAACCTGCTTGCTCCTCCCGTGGACAGGAATCAAATCAAACGAAGTGGAGTAGAGATGATTAGTCCCGCCAGGGAGGTAGGTCCAGCCTACTAACGGGGAGGTAAAAGAAGACACAGTCTTGGGGTCAGGCGCCTCAGTTCCATTGCGATATATGATTTCTGTGGAGTTGTCTGAAAGAGTATCATGTTGGCACGGCAACTGTAGTGTGTATGAGGAGTATCTCCCCGCGACGCTCTTCCACTTGATAGAGTCGGAACACCAACACAGCCTGATTCAGCTTAGCGCGCATACTATGGGTAACATTGTGATTTACACCATCCATGAGCTACCGAGTAAAGGTTACATAACTGGGGTAAAACTGTAATCACAGCTTACCTGACACTCTATGGAAAGCAAGACCTACCCAATTGAATCGCTCTTGGCAATGGTGGCTGTGCATGCGCGTGGTCGCTTACAAGGCGCTTATTATGTAAGCTCTACTTCCCAAGGACTTGAACGTTGCGGCCCGCTAATCCGTGTACGTGCAGGGACCTACACGCGTACCCATAACCGCTCCTTGACTTCGAAATGGCTACCCAATCCTTCAAACGCGTATTCAACCTTGCTGGTTCATTGCGGGCAGCATCATATTCTCCGGAATGTCAGTCGTCTACAAGATTTCTACACCGGGTGGAATGGGGGGCGTCCAATACTGTCCCGATAAGAAGCTTTCATTCTTTCAGAGTGCTGCCCCCACACCTGCCCAAGCCTCGAATGCAGCCGTCATTTCGTCAACCAGGGGCCTTGAATACTATATCTCCTCTCCCTCAAGCACCTAGCTCTCAACGATCCTTTTCCTGGCGTCATTACACACCACCTCCCCGGCCAAAACGATTCCTATCTTACCTCGACAACATCCCACACGACTACATAATATACGGTATTCTCGGGCTGAACGGAGCAGTCTTTGCCATGTGGTACTTAGCTCAAGTAGACTATGTGCATGCCGCCCACTTATGTCTGTTGTGCTCCGTCCTTACTGGAATATATTGTGCTTACAGAAAACGGGTGACCCATCTAGCCTAAGATGGATGAGAGATAACTTCGCCATGAGTTTGAGGAATGTTACTTCTTCACGACCGTCCGTGATTTCTTATTTCCTGACATATATGATCCACCGTGTTGACCATAGCATATTTACAGATGGGTTCTGGTAACTTCTTTATTCTCCCACTCTGGGCTCAGCCATATCCTCTTCAATTGCTTCAC
The DNA here is from genome assembly GCA_014058305.1 of Pleurotus tuber-regium. NCBI lineage: Eukaryota > Fungi > Basidiomycota > Agaricomycetes > Agaricales > Pleurotaceae > Pleurotus > Pleurotus tuber-regium. The sequence continues at coordinate 2,072,994 of JACFYU010000024.1, forward strand.
TTTTTATTTCATGGCTCCTTCGGTCCTCGGAATACTGGGCGGACGTTCCTTCCTCGCACTGTACTTTGGCGGTGGAGTATTCGCCAACCTCCTAAGTACTTCATACAACAAGGTGATGAAAAATCGCGACCTTGAATCCGTCGGTGCATCCGGTGGGTTCAGCAATACATACCTATATCTTCGTCCTCAAGCTTTGCTGGCTAACTGCCTTGTATTTCAGCTGCGATCTATTCTGTCGTCACGTTTCTCGCTTGTGCCGCCCCTCATACCAAATTCCTCATTTACGGTGTTATTCCAGTCCCAGCGTGGCTTCTAGTCTCAGGCATACTTGCATTTGATACATGGTCATCTGTATCTGATAGGGTGAGCCCAACCTTTGTATTATTGGAGAATGGCTAGCATGACTTGTTGCCCTTGATCAGCAAACAACCACCGATTCCATGGGACATGTAGGAGGAATATTAGCTGGTGCAGGATATTTCCTTGCACGTCGATTTGGGATAATCAGATGGTGAAATTTCCGCTGCAGCGCGACCTTACCTGTTCGTCCGCTACCTTCCGGAAAATAAGGGACAATCGTAATGGTAATCATACAACGAGATTGTGATAGTATGCAGTGTCATGGTTAAAGGAGAACGAAGCTGAGAAGGGACCACTACTCATGAATATCGTACTGAAACTAAAAAGCTAAAAAGAAGTTCGTACGTCATAACTATACATATATCATAAACCTCATGTCTTTTACTATCACCGGAAAACTCCAGAGCGAAGGGTAGAGAAGCGTCTGTAGCTGCACAGGGGTATCCAATCGCAGACCTAGTCGTGACCTCTCGGCGGAGTATTCATGCGAGTATCCAGCCTGCGCATTTCCCTCTCCAATTTATCTATTCCGCTTGGGCCTTGAGAGACTTCACTCGGCGGTGGAAGCCCTCTGACGCCGTGTTTATCAAACAGGTATGTCAGAAGATTCTTCTTCTCGTCAGCCAATCCGTCCAGAAGCATAAACAAATGTGTTTCGTCTCGCAGTACAAGCTGCGCTGCGATAATCGTGGCAGCGGCTGACTCACGTACCACAAGCGAAGATTTGTCGTTCAAAGCCTTTGTGTGCACCGTCGGTATTCAGTATGAGAGGATCAGTAATCAAACGCACCGTGATCAGTGTATCTTTGAGACGTGGCAGCTCTTCCTCTGCGATTTCTGCGGGGAGCCGTAGAATGAACTTGCCAAGCGCGATCAACCCAAATGCGTATGTTGAAGCCTTGACTTCATCGCTTGATGATTCTGGATGGGGTTCAGCAAGGAACGAACGAAGATTGGCATGTATTGTAGTCAATCCGTAGACTGGTTCGATGCGACTAGTGAGAGCATCTCGAATGGTATTCGTTGCTGAGAGGACCTGGGTTTGATAAAACATACCAATGAGTGGTCGATAAAGAGGAATGGAGGGGTGCATACATTAGCTTTTTGGCAATATCGCAAACGCAATAAAAGGGTGAACATGTCAGCCTCACGTCCTTCTAGGTAGGAGGCCTGATTTTCCATCATCTCCCATAACACGATAAGCCCATATTCAATCACCTCTTCGCTCTAAAGGAATATGTATCTTATTATCGATTGGTGACATATAGTGCGCTTCATTTACCTTCTCGGGGTTCATGAAGGACACAAGTGCATTGAATAACCGCTCGAAATTCTTGTCCTTGTCCCAAATTTCAATTTGGAGTGAGGGTACGGAATTTGCCGGTGTTAAGAACGGTGAGGGGCTGGTAGGAGAACCGAAATCGAAAGGCGAGAGGGGTGGCTCAGCTACAGGGTTTCTTCTACACAGCAAGGCCAGACGCTTGAGCTGTGCTGCGTCACACGCATCAGACTTGAGAGAAGCGATACAATTTTGAATCTCTTCAAGTTTACTAGGAACACCCAAATCCTCTTTTACTGAGGTATCATGCCGGATTACTAAACTATCAGTTAGACGACCCATCAAGCATCAGTTAAACGGGATGGAACATACGAGTCATTCGCTTAAGCCACCATCCAGTTTCATGTTTCCGGTCTTGTAGTACGTCCATCAGAGACGAGCTCTTACCGTTCTGTGCCGGGCTGTCCTTGAATAAGGCTGCCTGTCTCATTATTGCAGAATTCCTGTTGTTTATCGGCGTAACCGGGGGAGCCATCCGAGAAATTGGTATCGGAGACGGTTTGGCTGTCTTCACCTTTGGTGTCGAATGCCCAAGGCCACCATTCCCAACAAGCAGCGACTCCGGAATAGTCGAGACAGGTATACCATCCTCGGGTTCAACAAGTTCCAAAAGCCTTTCAGCCGCACTCTCAGCTTGCTCTGCCCTAGCACGTATGGCTTCTTCAACTACCACTACACTAGCCTGAGTGCCGTCCACAGAACCCGAAGAAAGTGCATTTGAGATACCAAACAATTGCTGAGAGTCATTGGACTTGGGCGACAACGAGGCAGCTTCCCGGACCTCTGACGGAGGTGTCGGCATGCTTACGGGAGGATAAACCTCGAATGGCGTTGAGAAAGACATGAGATTGATCGACTGATCGGCGTCTTCGTCGCTGTCACCCTCTGGTATCGGTATATTGGTCGCAAGTAACAGAGAGTCGTCATCTAGTTTGGTATCTTGGAATAAAGCCGTCGAAGGTCGAGGAGGGAACACAGACACAGCAGCGCGTCTCTCTTGCGATCGCGACGGTGGCGATGGATGGCCCCTAGACGAAGGTGGTGAGGCAGGGAGCGGTATCTGCGCAGGCTTGCGAATCACTGAATTCCGGTTAGACGAGGCACCTGGAGCTAGAGGAGACGAAGTCCGCCTTCGGAACGCTGATGCGGGATCACTGACAGGCGATGGAGGTGATACGCGTCCAGAAGCCGCGGATGACTGGCGAGAATGCGATGTTGAGAGTGAGGGCGAAGTAATAGAGCGCGTCAGTCCATTTGACACGATTCTTGATCGTGATGAAGGAGGAGATACTGATGTCGAGATCCTTAAAGGTGATGCTGGTCGTGCAGTAGTATTTTTCGGTGACGTACTTGGAGAACCAGCCCGCCGCACAGGAGTGTGTTGGGCTGCAGATGTCGCTTGATGACGAAGTGTTGGAGGAGCCGTCGCGATTGCCTTAGCCTTCGCGCGGCTTGCAGCAATGGCTGCAGCAACACTGCTCTTTTTGACACTGGGGGTCGCTGGAGACGAGGCTGGGATTATGTCTGGGTTCGGACACGACCTCTCAAGCTGCTTCCTAGCTGTAGGGTCCAATTTTTCCAAGATTATCGTTGCTCGGTCTTTCCAAGCCTCATAAAATAGCCAAAAGCATACACGCGCCTTTTCTCTTACGGCTGGGTTCTGATCCGCGAGGGCTTTCTTCATCGCTTTCTCCAACGTTTCGACACCGCCTGAGGCCTCAATTGCATGCTTAGCACGTTGGGCGTGTACTTGCATATATGTCTTGAAGTGATCGACAGCAAAGCTTCGCGCTTGAACATTCTTCTCTTGAAGGGTTTGCCACAGGAGGGGAAGGATCAATCGAGGTTGAGCTGATGTCTTGGTCATGATTGTTGTCACTGAGGCCTGGGATTGCTGAGCGATTAGCTTCTTGGTTAAGTTAGCCATTTTGAGGAGGTTCGTGAGAAGAAATTCGCAGAATGGATCTAGGGCATATTCAAGAGCGTTGGCAAGTTCAGAATAAAGGCAGCAAGTATTCGACGAGACCGTCGTCCGCAGACTCGTAAGCTATAGTAGCATGATATGAGCTAATGATATTTGATAGAGGAGGTCCTTACCGCCTTGAGGGACCATTGCATAAAGCCTCCTTTAAGACAGCTCATGAATGCGTCCGCGTAGCGCGTATGCACACCGCCTTTAATCATACCCCGGACACGTTGTATCGCTTGTTCACGCGCCAACCAATTATGTTCCGTCTCTTTACCCTAGAAGCATATGCGTTAAAAAATGGTCTGACCAGTGAAAGATGAAATCACATCAAACGGCTGTTGCATTGCTGAAAACTCGTTCTCAAGATCACGGGCAGAAGCTATCTGTACTTACGAGTTTCAGTTTGTGACTGCAAATATCAAGGCGGGATGGCTCACGTATACAGCCTGTACTTCTGGCCCTTCGCTTGCTGGAGTGGTAGGTGTTAGGGTCGTAGGCGACGCGGTCATTGCAGCACGGCTAGCGGGCCTCGACATCTCTTTCGCGCTGCCATGACTTGTAGTCCGCTGAAGCGTGCTCGAGTTTAGCCCATTTCCCGCCACAGGACGTCGATTCATCAGCATCAGACTTGGAGGAATGTATTCCTTGACTTGAATAGCTGAGTCTCCGTTCTCTGAGCCCTCGCTCTGTGTATTACTACCCACGCCGCCTCCCAAGACTTTGGCTAAGACACCATCAACGATGGTCTTTCGAACGCCTTTCTTGGTCATCTCTTTCTTCAGGTCTGTGCGGGCAGCATCGGTTACACCAGGGCCAGTGAAGAGTTCAACAACAGATTGGCGGGCACAGTCACGAACATGGGCATCAGTATCCTCAAGTGTGTCCACCAGAAGACTCAAATATGGACGGATGGGAAAGAGGTGATGGGCGCGTCGAATATGGACTAGTGTTAGAATCGCCTAACTCAAAGAGATCAGAAACAATGCTTCTTGTTGCAAGCCGTCAAGAGCTCCTCACCTGCTCTCTAACCTTCCAGACCTTGCTCTTTAATCCGCCTTCTTTCAAGTGCCTCTCAAAGATCATCAATGGTGTTTCCACCCCTTTCCCGCCTACCGACCGTGAAGAAAGAGAGCTTGGAGATCCAGCCCGAAACGCCAGTCCGCCTAGAATGACCAGGGCTTCTCGAGCTTTAGCTTGTACTCTTTCCCTGTCACCCAGACGATCTAGAATCCCGCCTGCTTGAAGGAAAGTATTTAGCATATGGCGAAGCATAGGGACGTCGACCACGGATGATGACAGCGTCGATGAGGTTGAAGAAGACGCTGAAGGTACGGGGCCATTGTGGTGATTCACTGAACGCGAAAGGAGAAGCGGTAGGAGGGGTGGTAGAACCGAGACGGTAGCAGCGGTTAGGTGATTATTGGACGTTTTCAGACACGACTTCACGATTGTAATTATCGCGTCTGGGTCATTGATCTAGTATAAGAGTGGTTAGTGCCGCCATGATACTATTTCTAAAAGACAGCGTGCCTCGATACCGGACTCGAAGAGAGCCTGCAGCTTCGTTAGGGCATCGACCTTGACATCAACATCTGCAGACAAATGAAGTGAGAACGGTTGCGCGAAAGATGTGGGCATTTCAGTACCATTGCTTTTACACTGATTTATCAGCTTTTCAAATTTTGAAGCGTCGTCCATGGCGAACGCTGCAAGGTCAATTCTGACCTGTACGGGAATTGAAGAAGAGAATCAAATAGAGCCACGCGAATAATAGTTGTCGATCACACTCATGTCTATAATTACTACTACATGCTGCTACATAATAAGAGACCTCAGTTTGACTTTTTATCCGAGTGCCCTAACGACACGCCAGGCTGTACATGGTCCCGTATACGTTGTTTCTATTCATACATGGTACAATAGCTCTTCAACGTTTTAGCTAATCTCCACTTACCAATATTTTGAGCTCTGGGAAGCCTCCTTCTACTTTTCGATCCCAGATTAATGTGGTCTCGTCATGAGCCGTTGACAGCCATACGCGAAAACGACCTGCAGTGTCGTCCGCGTTCAATGGAATAATAGTAATGGCCTTGATAACGGGTGGTGGAAATGTTAACAACAGCTCCGTTTGAACCCAAGTCGCTCGATGCAGCCTGACGATCAGTATATAGAGTATACGCGATGCTACTGGCGGATCGACTTACCACCGACACTATCGTAGTTCACAGCCCTTCATTAGTTCCTGTTCTTGAAGTCTACTTGAATAGCATCGCTCACTCTGTCACAAAACTCGATCGTGATAGTTGGGTGAGGAAGAATTGGCGGGACGAAAGTGGTCACATCCATTGGATTTGCTTCCGTTTCCACAGAACAGGTGGCCATGGCAGTCAACTGGTAAGGCTTGAAATTGATACCAGTGGTACTACTACAATGTAGGCCACATGACACTTGATGTTCTATTTACGCGTTGTTTGTACTACTACTAGAGCTTCAGCTCTTCATCTTGTACATTCACCATGACCGTTCTGAACACTGCATCTGGAAGTAGTATCAAAGTTGAAGAGCTTGCTAGCACAGGCCAAACTAGGACCAAATGGACCGTACACGGTGAGCGATATTACCCGCTACTAGTGTCTGGAACTAGCTATATGCCTTACTAGTTGAAGTACGTACGCGACCAAGAAATACGACTCGCTTTGAGACCATCAAGAACCACGTCCACAACTTCCTCACATCGTCATTCGAACGATTTACCCTTCCCTCGACCTTAGGAGGGTGGGAGGACGTTCCAGAGCTTGCGTCCACCGTAGAACGTATCGTGGTTGCCGAATCGGCGTGTCCTCTATCCTCTTTGACGTTGGACGAAATCTTGCTGCAAATACACGTCTACCAAGCATCCGACTCTGACCCTTATGAAGAATATTCCAGTTTCAATGGGGGTGGGGAAGAGGACACAATGGCTGCCTCAGTATGCGAGCTACCTAACCAAAAACTAGATGGCCTTTGGGATTCACTGATATATGCTGACGACATCAAACTTAAATTACTTGATTACATTCATGCTACCCTTGTCTTTAGCGATGCTAATGTTGACTGTGAGTTTTTACCGACTGACCAGCGAGATTTCACTGACTTCTGCACAGTTAATCTGATAAGTTGGAATCGTGTCGTACTTCTACATGGGCCACCGGGCACTGGAAAAACCTCTCTCTGCCGCGCTCTCGCTCAGAAATTATCAATACGCCTATCACATCGGTTATTTTCCATCATCGCTCTCTGGGGTATTCTAATAATGTTTCCCCCTAGTTATCCCAACTCGCGCCTTCTAGAGATCAATTCCCATTCGCTATTTTCAAGATGGTTCTCCGAATCTGGTAAACTCGTTCAACGGCTATTCAACAGTATAACGGAGCTTGTGGAAGATGAAGATACTTTCGTAACAGTACTGATTGGTTGCTAGCCTTTTCCTCGATCTCGTTTGCAGCTCCTTGTCTTACTATTCTGCCTATTAGATGAAGTCGAATCGTTAACTGCCGCAAGGGCCGGCGCAATGGCAGGGACTGAACCGTCTGATGGTCTGAGGGTAGGCCACTTAGTTTTTTCGCATAGAGTTAGCTGCTACATTTATTATACAGGTTGTCAACGCCCTCCTTACTCAACTGGATAAACTGAAACACCGCAAAAATGTCCTTATCATGTCGACTAGCAATCTAGTCAAAGCAATTGGTAAAGGCATTGTCTTGCTCGTAGCGACGGAGACCTGATTAGCTCCATCAGATTCCGCTTTTGTTGACCGGGCAGATATCGTTCAATATGTGGACCTTCCTCCTCGAGAGGCTATATACGATATCCTCAGAACATGCCTCTGTGAAATCATCACCAAAGGAATAGTCTCCCGCATAGTATGTGCTGCCCCACATACTGTCTTGTATTGTTTCACACTGATGTCCTCGCTAGAATATTCCTACGCTCAAGGAGGCCCAGATGCATGAGCTCTCATCCAACACTAAGACTTTCCCCATAGGGTCCAGTGTTGCACCAACGTCGAGTCATGAAGTATCAAAGAATCTTGCCCTAAGGTTGCTAGCCTTAGCCACTGAGTGTCGAGTAAGCTGTCCCATGCGACATTGACTCCTTGCTGGTATTAACTTGATGACCTCTTCTCAAGAAACAGGGCATGTCAGGCCGCGCATTGCGTAGACTGCCCGTACTAGCTCTTGCTCGTTATATTGGCGTAGGTGCTCACTCAAATGTACCTGTGGAGACATGGTTGGATGGTATGGAGAAGGTTGTCGCAGACAAGGCCACTGCGTCTGAAAAACTGCTATAAGTGTAAAGGTCCTTAGAAGCAAGTACTATCAAGTCAAGCCGCTGATTCTATAATTCCTGTAATGGACTGTTAAATACCTGTAGCATAGCTGGAGCCTGTAAGCTGTATCGTTTCAAAACAGGGTCGCTCAAATGATATCGACATGTAGACTCCTAATGGCTTCAGAAACATACTTAAATTGACTATGGGCTATCTATCGCTTTATTCACAAGGAACCGTCTCTGCCAACGCAATTAGTTCTCGTTTCACGAACGGATTAACAATCGCGTCTCATGGTATCATAGTATAGGAATTGTATCCGAACACTAAGGGTAGATTACAGGACAAGGCATTAGTATACCTTGTAGATGAAGCAAGAATATAAATCCTGGATGAATTTCATGTTAGGTTACATATACCAGCTAGCAGCATCCTCTATGTAGAGAGGCACAAATAGCTCGTGCAAGCTGCTCCTCGCGTAACAAACTCCCATAGAGCCGTTGCGAGGATGCCCGTAAAGTGTCTAGCAGCACTTGCAAAGGGATGGTAATGACTCTAAAACAAGGCTGGTGATGCAGGGTACTGGGCCGTCCTGCTGAGCTGGTGCAACTTTTATATTCCTAGGATAGTCTTCAACCAAGACTGCCACTTCGCAGAGGAACTCGCCTGGTGAGCGGCTGCGGTAGATTGTATAGTGGCAAAGCCTCGCCGAGGTTGCAACCATCCAGATTTAACGAAATGAGGCGGGGACACCTTGACGAGACCACTCTTCGACGATATGATTTCTGCTGTCTGTCTCTTCTTCCGCTGAGGCTTGTAATTAACCTGCTGCGCCCAGACTTCTCTGTCTACACGTATGCGACGATCAATCGACCGTAGGTATAAATCCTTGGATGACCAAACACGTCGTCCCAAACGTTCCTTCACCCTTTGTATGGTTCGTCCAAGGGTATCAGCAATGTTACTAGCAAGCTGCTCGATCTCGTACATATCGCGTTCAAGCACTTGCAAGTGTAGGTCGATATTGAAGTATTTGATAGGTGGCGGGACGACAACGGGAGGAGCATCAAGGTCTAGATCTAGAACAGATGTCGGCGAGGATGATCTTGTGGAAGAGGGTACGAAGAAGGCAGACGGTGGTGGCCTAGAGGAAGGGTCTATTGATGATGTTACTTTGTTATCAATCACTGGCGCTGCTTCACGAGCTTCTAAGAGCTTATTCCTAATTTCCGTGTAGAACTTGACATCATTACGCTTGCGGCGGAGGATGGTCGGTATCTTTGACTGAATCCACCGCATCAGACCAACATTTTTGTCACGATTGGCCTCGCCGAAAGCTGGAAGGAGAGTGCCTCTGTTGATGGCAAAATGAGGAGCTGGGACCTGCTCCGGTGGGATACCATAAGCGAGGTGTCCTCGTATTTTACGATCTGTCTCTCGGTCATACGCCATTGCTTGTAGGATATAGTGCCGTGCGAGGATTGGGTGACCGGCTTTGGACAAGTGGCGAATAAGTGTATTATAGGTGGTTGTGTTAGGAGGAGCATATGGAAGAGGGACGTGTTGAGGAGTAGGTGGCGTGATAGATGTGCTATAGTCGTCCTCTTCATCATCGAACGTAGAAGAAAAATGTTGTGTTGCTTGAGAGGGTAACGGCTGGGTCAGGACCTCAAATGCTTGTACCAATCGCGAAACATCTCCAAGTCGACCTAAGAGGTCGATGACGGTGTTAAGAGCTGCGGTGGTGAATCGTTGAGGAGCGGGAAGCTTCGTGAACAAGGGATCAGCAACCGTGTTGGAATCGTGGAGATATTCCAAAACAGGTCGATCCGGATTCGCCAAATCTATCCCGTAGCCCATCTTAAGCAGTTTTTCACAAGCCTCTTTGTCCAATGAGTCCTTCAAAAGGCGGACTGAGATGTCAAAGTTAACAGAAGCAAACCCAACACCCAATTTCGTCATGTCGGCCAAGAGGTCTCCGTGCATCTTGCGTATTTCAGATACAAGAATATCGCGTCCTTCTTTCGAAATCGGTAAGGTTAAGCGGTGAGCTAGGGCCTGAAGACATAAACCGAATGTCTTGGTTCTCGGTTGTAATCCGACGAGCTGCAGCTCCTTGTAGACATGCATGGCCCCACGATAATGCCCTACCGCAGCAAATTGTTCCAAGATGAAGTGGTAGTCATCCAACGTAGGTGTTTCGCCCGCGGCACGTATATTCCGTATTACTGTCCGAAACCGCCCTTCATGCATGTGTGGATTAGCTGGTCTATTTCCTAATACCAGCCTTCGAGCTGCAGCCAAACGAATTTCGGCCGAGCTTGGGGTGCATTTCCGCAGGACCTCCTGGTGGAGTTGTACTGGCAGCCTTTCGTTGCGTAGAACGTTTAGCAAGCCTACGTAGTACGCCCAGACTCGTGACGCGTTGCCTACACGTTTGAGTGAGTCAAGAAGTTCTAACATCTTCCGAGAGCGAAGAGCATCGGTCGCGCTATCTGATGATGTGACGACTAATTGCTGGAGGGAGGGGACGTCGAGCGATGTGGATGGAGAACCATGGAGCGGTCGGAATTGAGTGTACCGATTTGAGCGGTGGACCCGATGCGTTGGTTTGACTTTTGGAAAGCATCTGGGCATTCTGCGCTTGCTGTCAGTTTTGAAATTCTTTGCATATGTCGTAGATATACATACGGCTTTCCGAACGTCGTGGTTAGGAAATTTGCAGCACGTGACATTTTTCATTGTGCCAAAGGCATCCCCTGTCCATACCAGCCCCTGTCCTTCCTCCGTCCTTCCCAGAAGATCGATCACTTGTTCAGAGGCAAGTAGAGCACAATTTGGGGTAAATGCAGCGTAGCATATAAATTACACCCTTTTCCATACAATAAGCCGTTCTCTATCTACGCGTGACTTCAAGCTATTAGTAGGTATCCTGTCTATTACCTTCTCCCATCCGTCACCCAATGGCTCCAAATAATGTTCGGGGCGCACAAAATATGGCGGACCGGTTGGCGTAGGCGGATCAATCGGGTACACCAGTGTGATTAGATGACCGCCTGGTTTGATGAGTGATCGTATTTGCTGGCCCCATTCATTTCGGCGCGAAGGAGGGATGGCCACGAAGAACCTGCGCAACAAAGACCAGGAATATAACATGGACAAATAATAGAAGGCTTGTACTCTTACGTGAAATCGTAGATGAGGTCAAAACGTTGGTCTTCGGGTACTTGAAAAGTAAAGAAATCGGCTTCACGGAAAGTCAGTTTCCCAGCGGGGGGAGTGGGCAATGATGTTAAGTAGCTATATTGCATGAGACATCGAAGCTAGCAATAAAATCACAATAGGTCCTTACTCTTTGCCAGCCTGGACGGCAGTAGGGGAAATATCTACTGCCAGAGTGTCGTAGCCAAGAGTCGAAGCGATGCAAGCTGCGTCATAACCCTACAAATCTGTGAGATCACGGACATTCGATCGTGAATGACATATTCACTCTGCCACAGCCTGGAACTAGGGCGCGCCCCGAACGAGGGAAGTCTACCTCGCCCGAAGTGAGGACATCCCTCAACGGTGGTTGCCCCTCGCCAAGGTCCCAAGGAGTAACATTCTCTTTCCTGGACGGACGAAGCTGTCAGTATACGCATCATTTGCTAAAAGAAAGGCGAAGATACCAAGCAAGATCCCAGCTATGGGGATCAGTGTTCACTAGACTTTGCAGCTTGACCATGATTAGTCGAGGTTGAACAGGAGTAGATTGCTCTCTGCCTTCCTCCGCCATGGCTGAAGGAGTATGAACATTCCTGGAGGCCTACTGGCGCGAATTTATAGCTTGGCCAGGGTTTGTTGCCTAGAAGTGGGTAACCATGAACACATGACAAAATTGTCATGTGTAGCGAACACTGTAAATCGGTGAATTGGAGGTAGTCTTGTAATGCGACTTGGCATAGCAAGGAGTTTGGAAGCTAAAGCTCGAGATTTAAGCTTTAAACTGATGTAAAAGATTCCCGAGTGATTTACTCGACGGAATGGCCCATCTGTGTAATATCACGGATATCGAATACTAATGGCTGTGGATAGTAACCACATGATACAAACAGACTTATGGTCCGTGCGCATTCTCAATACAGATAAAAGGAGTGCCCGGGCACCTTTATAACTCATACTTACCTTGATGGCGTAAGCCCCTTCATCTACCTGGGTTTGCGGGCCGTGGAGGTCCCCCATAGCACGGCGACCCTGTCCATACAGGGGACAGCCACGGCTTGTATGGGCTTCGGCTCATGCACCGTCCTAATATTTTCCTGTCCTGCTTTGGCCACTCTGGCTGGGCAGGCCATTTTTTTTTTGGTCGGCCAGTGGTTCTAACCCTAACCTTAAGTAAATAGCTAGCAAAAGTAATTATATTCCCACAATTAGTTCGTCCAGCTTTATTGATCAGTGAACCAATTGATCCATCGTGAAAAGGTTACCTCGCGACGTATTCCCAATGAGTTTGTTGATCAAGTTTTGCATTACCCCTCTGATGATAAGGCAAGATATCTTTGATTTGCAGCATTGAGGACTCAGTACATTTTTGTTATGCTTGCTGAGGAAGAGGGTGCTAGCCTAGCCTACTTTTCCAGATTCTCACTGGTTTCCTGCACCACCGTCGACATTTCCATCAAGTTAGCTGCTGTCTGGAAATTGTGCAAGGTCTTGCATCCTATTGAATATTATGATGTGTCGACAAATTGGGCTGGTCCGACCAATACTTTGTGGATTCATTTACTTCCTGACCTTCCGAGTGTTTTTCAGGATCTTATATCTAATCCCTCCTTTGGGGAGCTACGACATGATAGATATCTCATACAACGACAGCGATATAAACGCTACTTCCCCCGTAAACTTGGAGGATCCAATTGGCTAACTTGTAAGAAATTAAAATCGCGTCCTGGTCCTGCAATCGTGTCGTTAGAATGCAACCAGAATGCCAAACCTCCAAGCTTTCCATTCAAATGCCATCGCGCCTTGCCGTCGGAATTATTCCCGAGGATCTCATATCCATCCACCCCCAATGCGGTATGCAAAGTATTCTCGACCTTATGCACAGGTGAGTCGTTACCTTGCAGCTGTCTTCACGTTCCAGATTACGGGGAATAAATATATGAATGTGGACCGTACCCACCTGCAAGCAAACGGCCCGCATCCATAAATACTTCCGGCCTTAGAACGAATCTTGCCAGCATCCCAATGCATGCATTGCTACAGCTCGAGTCCATTGCGATTAAACTTCGTATTTTTGCTGCAGAAGCACCTGGTTTCTGGATGGGATGCGCTTACACGGGAGCGGGTACCTCTAGCTTAGCGTCCTTTCTCAGTGTTGAGAAATTTGGAAGCTTTCTGCATTATCCGTCTTCTTGGATCACAGTGAGTCAGAAGAGCCCGTAGCAAGTTTTAGGGACGTTGATTGTCAAAAATAAGCACCAATGACTGAGGTAGCGTCCGAATGGAGCTATGGGGTTCTAGATGCGAGGGGGATGTGCTTAGAATACGGGTCAAGTAGTTTGAATACTCGATGTCGACTCAAACCAGGATTGCCGACCGTCTGACAGAGGGATTTACGACTGCGTAACGCGTGAGACTACTCGTTCTGATAGCTGAGGACACACTATATTGACGGGATAATGAAAAAGGCTTGGTACATAGACTTTTGCTACCGCAGTGTGAGGGATGACGCGTTGATGTTTTGGGAGGTTTCGTCGTTCAGAGGATAGGCGTACACTAGAGTAGTCGAATTGGATGTAACTATACCAACCTTTCTAATTCACAGTGGCGGACGAGTCGAACCTACAGTAGATGTACAAGATCGTTATCGTATCGATTCTAGCGTTTCCATCGACGTGACGCTGTTTCCACGGATAACCTGAAGATGGGCATGATCAGACCTAAAAAAAATACCAGTAAAAAGGCGTTGCATACAACGGTACCAATAGGGTGTTTCTGAGCTGGTGTCGTCTCCTCCAGAGCGTCGTCGATGACAAGATTGAGGAACAAGTCGTATCCGCGCAGTGTTCCGCTGACTTTGCGTCCACCTTGTAAGTGGATGAAAAGTTTTTTATCGATGAACTGGAAATGGTGAGCACGATGTGAGAATAAGAGTTGGAAAAGTACCTTTTTGAGTTCTGGTTGTGAAGCCTTGGACATGATGGTAGCTGATCGAGCTCAGAGTCGGTAGCCCTGAAAAGGAAATGTTTGCTTGGACGTATTTGAGTCTCAAGCTTGTAAGTACTTGAGCAGCACCTCCCGTCGTGTCCACCATCCTCAATCATCTTCATCATCATCTGTCGGCCAAAACATTTCGCATTTATTTTTATCAAGTGTACAATTATCTCTCGGGTATTAACAAATCCAACATACGTGAGACACGTTTTCTGGTGTTAACGACCTAACTCATCCTGCCCTGCAGAGCACTCAATATCCCCAGCTAGCCCCCTAAGAATACGGGCTTCATAGCAATGGCTTCCTCGGCTGCTGTTCATTCATCGACTCCTAATATGGGCTCTGGTCCAAATGCACGCTGGGGTGTTAAAAGTATGGACCCCGGCACCGCATTTAGTGGTCTTAGTCGTGGTGGTCGAGGCAGGGGTGGTAGCAGAGGTGGTGCAAGAGGAGGACGTGGCGGAGGGCGTGGCGGATTTCGTGGAGGTAAACCCCAAGCAGACACGATCCACGAAAAATCGGACTCAACTCCCCCTAAAACGGATTCGCCTGTTACGGAGAAAAGCACCTCATCTACGATTCCAAAGACCCCTCCAGTCGAAAAACCAAAGGAAGCAAGTACAGGTCCGACCAAACCAAAGCCACCCTCTCGTCGAGCTTCACGAAATGTTCCTGCCCTAACAATCGCGTCTATACCAACTACTGAAGCCCCTCCTAACGGCCGTTCCCCTAACCGTCGCAAACGAGCATCCACCAACGGAAAGTCGCCAGCATCTGCCGGCCCAAAGTCGGGTCCCCATTCCATCGACGAAGCTCACCTTCATCCTGGGTCGAAAGCCCGGCTTGATGGCTCTGCAGCGATTAAAGATGCACCACCTCATCTACGCCCGTCCCATGACGTACGGAGTGACATCGACGCTCTGGTCGAGCGAGTGAGAGCAGTTGCGATGGCAGAGAATCGGCCTGCAACGCCTGGGACCGCTAGCCATATCGATTGGGCCGGGGATGACGATGATACGCTCCCTGATCTAAATGACTGGGGCGTGACAACAGCAACTACCAACACGGACCAACGCGACGAGATTTCTCCTATCTCTGTGGATGGTTTGAAGCCTCTCCCGGAGCCCATTGCTTTTGCTCCGGAAATTCAAGATACTCCGTACAGCGTGCAAGCCGAAATCCTGACCGTTCAAAAGGACATCCCGCAGTCGTCGCAAAGCGCGGAAAAGCTGCATAATGGCAAGTCCGTGTTCAAGTCGCCGATCCTGTCTAAGGCCAGCG
This sequence comes from Pleurotus tuber-regium, assembly GCA_014058305.1. Taxonomy (NCBI): domain Eukaryota; kingdom Fungi; phylum Basidiomycota; class Agaricomycetes; order Agaricales; family Pleurotaceae; genus Pleurotus; species Pleurotus tuber-regium. Next base: position 2,088,447 of record JACFYU010000024.1, read on the forward strand.
TGGAGCAGGATGCTTTACCAGCGTCATCAAAGCCTGCTGTCGTCATTCCTGCTACCAAGAATTCTGCGCAGGACAATCAACCTAAAGAGAACGGCCGAGCACTTAGCAGGAAAACTCCCCGTCACCCTCTTCCACCTAAACCGATCGTCGTCGTTGACGCTCCTCTCGCCTCTTCGAAGCTCCCTCCTGCTGCGACACCCATGCGAGGGAAATTCACGAAGACCTCCGCTGAGAAGGTGTCAAAACAGGTTGATACTGTCACCGTGCAGCCACCTACCCCCAGGGTAGAGTCAGAGGAGCCCGTAATTGTCAAACTTCCCGAGCAAGGGCTAGGCCAATCGATACATGCGCCTACTGTTGGAGAACTTGCCGAGCCAAAGGCGGAGGACTCGCCAGAACCGCAATGGGAATCGGGGAGCTTTGGTAACGAATCCTCGCCTTCCGAGGGCCTTATTGCTTCGATGCATGCACCGAAGCTCGACGATTCACTATCTGCATCCATCCATGCACCAAGGGGTGGTGAATCCCTCTCTGCTCCGGGCTCTGCGACGTTCGATTCTTTCAAGCCCACTCACGTTCGTGCTCACACTGTTGGTCGACCACCCTATTACAACGGTCCTCAGCGATTCTCTCGCTCGGCCGTCACGTCACCGCGAAGTGCCTTTGCGCCGCACCATGCTCGTAACCATTCCTCGCCACCCATCGGAGTGCAACACCGCACGCACGCGACACGACCCGTCATCACCGGTGATGCAATGTCGCGACTTGTGAGGACGTTAGGCACGACGATGGCACCAACCAGAACGCCCACAGTGGCAGCCGCTACCAAAGATTAAGAAATCTTATCCCCTCGATTCTTTGTTGTGTATTATATTAGTTGCATATACATACTGATTTATTGCATGCGCATTCCTCCCTGATTTCCGGTTCGTGGATATAAATTCTGCTTAATATACCCTTGCTATAGTGCAATGCTCCATCTCATCTCAATATCATTTCATTTTAGTCTATCTACTTGTATTTGAACACATATTCTGATGATCGTCTTCATGAAAATCTTTCATTAGTCGCATTTTAACCAGAACTAAAGTAAGATAACTCTAGGCCGATAGCTTTTATTGGTTTTATGCGGCTGGAAAAGTCGGAAACAACCCCGAGACTGATGAGCATGTTTCGTAACCGTCCTTCCCACATGAGAGATATGTTCTGAAAACAAGATGCTTCAGACAAAGGATACAAATCATATGGCAGCCTTACATTACCCGTAGACGCTCTAGCTTTGACAACACCGACAATTTCATCTTGAGTACCCGGACTGTCTGGTAATATAGGTGGTGGAATGGAGTCAACGTTATCATCGGCTGGTTCGTTGGAGGATAATGATGCTCGTCGAAGCCACCATTCTGCGCCCATCGTCCACTCACTCTCATAGCTATAGACATTGAAATCAAACCTCGACGCTAGAGATAAGTCCCGGGATACACGAGCCGCGTATGCTCCGGATATATGACCCAACATAGGATTGAACAATGCCGTTATTGTGGTTGGAGGCTGAAAAGGCATTGACCGTGATGTTCCAGCCAATGGAGACGATGACGACGGCGGTATCTGGAAGGAGGGCGGCGTGGCATCTGGCAGAGTCGAGAATCGTATACCCGTTGACACTACCCAGAAAAGTCGCGTCGGTTGCAATATACGGAGAAGAGAAGATATCATTAGGAAGGACTAACCCCCTGCACTGCGTTCTTTCGCGCTAAAATAAAGTTCAGCACCCATTGATAGACGGCCTTTCAGACCACCTTCAATCGCATCTTCCTCGTCAATGCGTTTGACCTTTGTAGTTCTTGACAAATTGCTACCATTGCCGTTGCCCTCTTCCGGAATATCCGTGCTAGAAAGACGACCGAAATTATGTAGGACGCGAACACCCCACATGCCGTCCTCTGCGCTCCAGGAGTATTCTGTACACCATTTGCCTACGTCGTGTTGGAGGTTGAACATGATGTTACTGGTGTCGGAACTCTTTCCGTGCTGGGATGATGAGGAAGAAGGGGGGTCGGATATTGCTGCGACGAGGGCTTGCATTGTAGGCGACAATCGTGTAGAGTAAAGCGCATCCAGCCTTCCTGTTGGAAGGTAGAATCGGCCGTACAACAAGTAGTCTAACAGAATATTAAGAGTGAAAGGGATATATATGGTTCGAGTAACCTACCACGCGTATCCACCCTCTCTCCAGCTAGCCATTCCTCTTCTTTGCCTTCCGGCCTTCGTGGCTGATCATAGACTTTGAAGCGATCAATCATGTCTTTGAAACGAACGTCGCCTGATGATTTCACATCAAGGTCGCAAGAGGTAAATATATAGCCAACCGAGCCACTCAGAGAGGGCATAGCCGTCATGGAATATGTGGTCTTGAACAGGGCATTTGGAGATTTGGAGATGTTGAGATGTAGTCCTTTTGGTACGGTAAAGTCGAGGATAGCTATAAATGATGCTGTGAGTGGTTATTGAGGATGCGATGAGACATAGGGGTTCACCGCTGGATGACCTAGTCAAGTTTGCATACAAGTTGTCTTCGTTCCAGCCTGTGGACTTGTAATAACTTCGCAGAACATACGAAGCGAATGGATGCATGTATGGTATTTGTTCGTGTTTACAACGAGCCTACTACCAGACCAGAATTTCATTTCATCTAAAGGTTTGTGTCGCTATGTCGCACCATTTGTTCATCCTATCGCCTTCAGACACGCCGTTACATTCACTGACACACTACTCGACAAAACCTGTGACCTCCACTTCTTCTCCGCTCTCCGCAAACCTCCCTAGTTGGTCCACAAGTGCTTTTGCAGGGACCTTGACTGCTCTGTCCGGAGCTTCGAGCATAACTCATCATACGACTGGAGGGGGTGTGCGAATGGGTGGGGGGCAGGACAGACACGTCATTCAGATGATTGCCAACGCGAGCCTGGATGTGATTGAAGATGTGATGAGGAAAGAGAATGCGATGTGAGAACATCCGAGCGCGCTTTTGCTCCGCTGATGATTAGGAGTGCTTGTGTTTCAGGTATCTAAAGTCGGTGGACAAGTTCAATGAGTGGACTGTATCGGCTTTCGTGACACCTGGAAGTGAGACGTTGCTGTTCGTTTTGAGAACACGTCCTGACATTTGAAAGATATCAAGTTTATTCTGCTTCACGAGGGCAAGAACGACGATGGAATCAAGTCGTTTTTTATGGACGTATGGGAACTGTACACTAAGGTTAGTTTCTGGCAGTGCTGCTGGGACGACAGATAGATGATGTTCCCTGATCAGACGATGTTGAATCCGTTTCATACCGCACACACGAGTATTCGGAGTGCAGTGTTTGATAGCAGGGTACGAGCGAGTGCGAAGAAGTATTTGTAGAAATATAGAATGTTATTGTTCGTGGGAGCACGTGGGAGCGGAGTGACCGGGGTCAGCGACTCTTGATAATAGGTGGATGAGTTGTGCCTCTCCTCTCTTGCTCTTGACTCTCACTTTTCCTTCTCCCTCTCTTCTTGTCTGTTGGCTAGCCTCTTTCTCCTCTTTTCTCTCTAAATCATCTTATATATATAAAATCACATAAACAACAATCTCTTCTTTCTTAATTTCTCCAACACAGCTGCCAACTGTCACCTCCCAGAGACTACTCGTATCTTCCCTCAGTCACAAGCATTCGGGAGGGAGAGAAAAGCCTTTACGCGAGAGCCGCTGCCAAAGTCCGTCCTGTTCGGTGGGTCTTCTTCGTCTTCGCAGCTACAGCGGCTGACCAGATCACAATCTTCCAGTCACCCGGTGGATTTTCTTCATTTCTTGTTCAATAATCGCTACATCCACAAATCTGTGTCTATCACCCTTTTAAGGTTTATCAATCGCCTACTCCTGCCTGCCACATTATCCTTGATCCAACTTCAATAACAATGTCCACCGCTCCTGCACCCAACAACCGCGCTTCGCTCCTTGCTGGCCTTCGTACTGGCGGCGTGCGCTCAGCTTCAGCTTCACTCCCTCAGACTGCTGGCCCCACTACCAACTCTTTCAACGTCAATCCCCTTCCCCGTTTCGCCTCTCAGCGTCACCATGCCATTTTCCCAGAGGAAGAGGAGTACGATGACCCAGTCGATATGCAGCAGAATATGTACGCCAACCATCATGGAAACGGCATCGCCGCACGAAACATGCCTATGACTGCCGCTGTCGACGGTCTCAACAATCGATTTTCTCTCCAGCAAAATCTTCCCATGAATGTTCCTTTCAATCAGGCACCAATGAATCCTCCCATGACACCTAACGTGCTATCTCAGCCACATTTGCAACAACAGGCCCTTCAGATGCAAATGATGCAGTTAGAAATTATGCGGATTCAAGTAAGCTCCATATCATATCTAGCCCTCATACGATCTAGATGCTGATGTGGCAATGTTTAGGCGGTACAGGCTCAACAGTATCAGGCTCAGGCAGAGCTCATGGCACAGGCACAGCGCACCCAGCAAGCCCAATCCCACGCACGAGACAGGCGCGTCAGTTTGGGTTTCAACCCGCCAGCTTCAGCTGGTCCACTCAGCAACGGATTTGATTTGCGCTCCGCAACTTTGAGCGCCCAAATGCGCCGTGCTCACCAAGCCGAACAGCTCAAATCCCAACTCGGCCAGTCCGCCGTCAATGCGAGTGACGAATCTGTACCAATGACGGCTGCGCTTGGAGGAAGATTTGGTAGCCGAACGGTCAGTCTTGGTGGTAATGGCGTTCCATCTCGCCTCAGCCCGTTCGTTAGCGAGCGTGAAGATGACGGACACCCGCCCCCTACACCTAACTCGACTACAGTGATTAGCGGCGGTACTTCGCTCGGCAAACCCAACGCCTCTGTGCCCTCTGAGAATGCTCCATCCAAATCCGATGTGGCCGTCTCCTGGCGTCGTGGTGGTAACAATTCGGTCCTTAACGGAATCAATCGGTCGGTGACATCTCCAGCTGTTCACGTCACCCCTCCTCCTGGTGAAAACCTGCGCATTTCCCCTCCCCCTACCAGCTTGAACGTTACCAGCGGTGGAACTACACCTGCCAAAGCTCGGCCTCAACCTCTGCAGTTCAGCATGATCCGGACTGAGCCTATTGCCGTCGCCATTGGCTCGGCGAACTCTGATCCTGCTGAAATCGACCAAGATGCCGATGATACTTCCTCCACGGATTCGTCGGTTAAATCTGCTGCTTCTAATTCTTCTCCAACCACTCCTCATTCTTCTTCGTCCAACGAGACTCCCCTTTCTCCTCGCGAAGAGGCGACGAAGAAGCTTTATGAAGGTTTGGGTATCGGAAGACCTGCACCCTCCCCCGCACCTGTAGCCCAAGTTGTGGTCAGCCACAGGATGGCGAGCCAGCCAGTAAGGCAGCCCCGTGGGCCGCCCTCTGGCCTGGATGAACTTGGGCCCAAGAACTTTGCGACGAGGATCAGGAGGCAAGCTATTGGTGGATTGGGCATGCTCATGGGTGCTCGCGAGAGGAGAGAGGTAGTCGAAGCCTTTTGAGCTTGGGAAGATAGTGACCGCGTTGCCTTTTGTTGTTCCACCGACATGCGATAACGACGCAGTGAATAAGAATAATGGGGTTGGTTCAAGGTGATCTCGGCTTGTAGAGTATGTCTTATTCGTCCAGCTCTTTTTCTCTTTGTCCTCCCTTCGAAATGGCTTCCTTTACTTATTATATTGGCAACACTCTTTTCCCTCATCGATTCTTTTATTGTGCATGTGGGCACAGGCTTTATTGAATGGACACACGTAAGGTGATTATCTTCAAAAGGTTCTCTCCGTTTTTGTGGCTGGATGACTTGACGGCACCATCCGTCTTTACATTACTCCTTACCCACTCATTAACAATATCGGTGCCGCCGTTTTTGCCGCCGTTTTTTCCGCCGTTTTTTCTCTGTAGTTGGTGTTCCATGTACCCGCGTAGCGGGAGCAGTGCTTCCCACTACTCGGGGATAAGCAAACTTGTCAAATAACTGGTTATAGTGTGTTTTACGTGTAGTAGTTTTTTAAAACCCTTCGCTACTGAAAGGTTTCAGACGTCGAGGATTAGTCTTGACTTCTCTTATGTCACTCATTGTTGTATAGGATGTTTTCAGACCAACGCTGTCAGTACAATACATTCTGCTAAAATTCAATGATGAAAGACCGAACTGAGCGAGAGTAGATGCAGTGGGCGGCAATGAAAGAAAGATCAGGGAGGTTAGAGTTGCTACCATCCATTCATTTACATCGTTGGCCAACGATAGCCTTGCCGTGCTCCTGAATCAAACAGCGAGAAATCAATCACGGAGACATAGCGACGAGTTTTGATAGAAATCACACCTGCCACTCTTCCCTGCTGATCCACAATTGATGGAACGTCCCCAGACTTGCCAAAATACTTCCGCCGAGCCAGCCTCCGTATCGGCGTTCAGTAGGATTACCAGGCGCATGTATTTTCACCTGGTGCGATTTTGCCTCAGTAAGATACTCGGATGCAGATGTTTATGTCATGATGAACGAGGCTTACATGTGCAAAGTTTCGCAGCAGTTCATTCGCTAAACGGTCACTAAAACCGTTGAACAGGCTGCCTCCGCCAGTCAGGACGACATTTCCCATTAATACTTGCCGTAATTCGGGGTCGCATGCGCGGAGAGAATCATTGATCAAGGCTGGGACATTTTTGGGGAGGTTTGGGTTAGAAGCCTGGGCATTTGATTAGTACATCTATTTGACTGTAACGATGATGACATGCCACTTACAACTAATTGTGGGGAGTGGTAGAAAAACTGCTCCCCAACTGAGAAGCGATCCGCGCCGAAGTAGGTATTATAACCTGTCGGAAATTCATACTGTCGCGGTGGACGTACCGCCACAGCTCTATAAATATCAGTTTATGAGGTAAAATGCGCGTAGCAGTTCAGTGCTCACTGGTCATTCCAGCCCTGCTCTAAGACCCCTGCAACGCTTTGTATCCACTCGTCGACCTCTCTGGCTTCATACCACGACTTCCAACTCTCAGTAACCCCTGCCATACGATCTTCTCGAAGGGTAAATTTCGGTGGCGCTCCTGGGTCAACAGCCTGCTGCAGTTAGGGGCATAGGGCCATCGTTGAAAGCGTAGGAAACATACGGATTTACTTGCAATGAGCTGGTGAGGGTATAGATCTATGGCACGTCTATTTTGTGAGGGGTTCACAAGGAGATGGCGCGCATGCGCGTGAACTAGCTTAGGAAGAGCCGACATTGCAAGGCCTGGGCACGTGGTAGACATTCAATAGACGCAAATTTAATAATGAATACGAACAACCTTTTCGCAGGACAAATCCGTCAACGACAGGCGTGACACTCGCCATACTTTGACCAATATCTATCACAAGCGCGGAGCCTTTACCAGCGGCAAATCTGTTACAATGGTTAAAATAAGCGAATGCGAGCAGTGGTGGACATACGCGTTCAGGACTCCTGTATTGGCAATATAGAATGCGGGGACATTCATTTCCTCGAACATTATTTCAGCCATACGTTCTCGATTAGCTGGGGTATTCCAGGGCGGTTCAGTGACCAGTATTGGGTGTTCAGCAGGGGTAACACGCATGACTTCTCCGAGCGCATGTTCGATTAGAGGACGAATAGTTGTAAAGTCATAAACTGATAGAACGTTACTTCGGATGGTCGGGTTCAACCAGAGATATTGAAACCTACTTAAACCATCTCTCAGTGGGTTCCCAATCTCCATTCCCGCCCTCCAAGTGGAAGGACCATTTTGGCCAAAGAACGGCTGCATGGAAGGTTTCGCGGCCGATTCAGAGCCTTCGTTCCCGTTTTCCATGGAGATGTCACTATCTGGTGTTTTGTTAATATAGCCGAATGAGGTTGGGATCACAGCTTTCGGTGTATCGTCCCCAGCATAACCGGCGCGTAAAGAGGAAGAGCCGATGTCGACCACCAATGCAGAGACTTCATCTAATGCACATTCTCAGCTTCTGATAGTAGTCCAATGAAATATGAACATACCACCGCCATAATTCACCATATTGACGCGTAAGTAATCTGGCAAGTAATTGATCGACTTAGTGAAGTGTTAGTTTGGCTCTGCTTGGTCTCAGGGTTATTGGCGTCTCGACCACGTGCACGCTCGATCGCTTTTCGCGAAACTTTTATGGAGGATTACTTGAGTACCTATGGTTGCGATTACAACGTCTAAAGACAGCAGAAAACGCAAACAAGCGCATCAGGACGAGGACACACACGAACTCAATGGGACAAATGGTCCCTCGAACTTAGAAATGCTCAGTGACGATGAAGATGGAGGCGACCTGGATTCCGACGATGGTGAGGTCGACGAATTCCCCGAAATAGACACTGGCAGTGATAGCGAAGAGGGGGAGGCAAGTGAAGACGACGATGAAGACGACGAGGATGGCGAAGAGGAATCAGACGAGGACGGCACCGGTTCCGATGACTCTGAAATACATATATTCCCCAAAGCCAAAACCATTGTCTCCGATATCACTGGCCAACCGAAACGCGTATATCCCGAGATAGAACCAGATTATGACTCTGATTCGTCAACAGAAGACGTAAGTGTTGAATTCTCTGCACATCGGCAATTTCTTATAACACCAGGCAGGCTCCTAATCGCGTTGGGAATATACCAATGCACTGGTATGATGACCTCCCCCATGTTGGCTACGATATCAATGGCAAAAAAGTCCTTCGACCTGCTCGAGGTGACGAGCTTGACAAATTCTTGAAGACTGTGGAAGATCCTGATTCTTGGTGAGCAGGCTATGTGCACAAGCGGACTCAACATGTCTGACTAATATTCAGGACGTCTGCATTCGATAAAAATACTCAAACGGATAAGCCTCTCTCACCAGAGGAGCTGGACATCATCCATAGGCTATATAAAGGCGAACATCCTGACGCGGAGTACGACCCATACGAACCAACGACAGAATGGTTTACTGGAAAGGGAAAGGAGGAGACAATGCCACTTTCCGCTGCACCGGAACCGAAACGCCGCTGGATCGCTAGCAAATGGGAAAAGAAAAAGGTATGTAGTCAAGACTGAACGTTGTGAGAAATATTCATCCCGGTATCCAGATCATGAAAATCGTACGGGCAATACGCCAAGGGCGTATAGTACCCAATAAACCTAAAGCAACCGAATCGAAATTCCAAGTCTATTCTATATGGTCAGAGCCATCATCCTCCCATCCACCACCTCTCCCTGCTCCTAAGCCACCCCTTCCGACCAACTCAGAATCATATAACCCTCCCGAGGAATATCTCCCCACGGAAACTGAGCGAGCTGAATGGGAAGCTATGGATCCAGAAGATAGAGAACGAGACTATCTTCCGCAGAAATATTCTTCGCTCCGCCTCGTACCTGGATACGACCAATTTATCAAAGAACGATTTAACCGTCAATTAGACCTTTACCTCGCTCCTCGAATCCAGCGAACGAAGGTCAACATTGATCCTAATAGTCTGATACCGAAATTGCCCAGTCCAAGTAGCTTGAAGCCGTTCCCGAATTACAAATCATTGAAGTTTACCCATCCCCACGGTCGAGTAAGGGCTATATGTGTCAGTCCTGACGGAGCTTGGGCTATCAGCGGTGATGAAGATGGTGTAGTCAGTCTTTGGGAGGTTAACATCGGAAAAGAAGTAAAAAGATGGCAGTTCGGCAGCAAGATTGGAGCGCTTGAATGGTGTCCAAGGCTGGATGTCAGTTACTTCGTCGTCGGCGTGTAAGTGAGCAAATTCCCTATTCAGTGAAGCCATCTAACCAGTCTTTTAGTGAAGAAACGCTCCATCTTATCATTCCTCCGAATTTACCTCCCGCTGTATTTACTCTGACTCAGTCAATATTGGCGCCAGCTACTCTTCCACCACCACCCGCAACTTCTTCTCCCGTAAAATGGGCATCATCTTCCGCCTCCTCGGATTTGGGTATACTGACAGTCTCACTTCCACCCTCCTCTGGTACCCCAACGCAAATAACTTGGCACCGTCGGGGTGACTACATGGCGACTGTTTGTGAGCCTCTTTCTCCATATTTAGTCCTAGCGCAAGACGCTCACATTTTAATCAGCGAGTGGTGGCAACCAAGCAGGGGTTTGGATCCACCAAATTACGCGACGGCATTCTCAGGCACCGTTCAAGAAGGTTAGAGGGTCGGTACAACTGGTATTATTCCACCCCTCAAAGCCTCATTTCTTCGTTGCAGTACGTCAGCATCGGTCCAAACATGATTGATCTCTCTGATTAACGCCCAAAAATAGACACAGCAGTATGTCCGGATATACAATCTCTCCGAACAAAAACTCTTGAAGACGTTGATGCCTGGGATTAAATGGATTTCCTCCATGGATGTGCATCCTTCTGGGGACCATCTCATTGTCGGAGGATACGACCGAAAACTGTGTTGGTTTGATCTGGAACTCAGCGATAAGCCATACAAAGTCTTACGGTTAGCTTATTCTTCTGGCACTAACAGCTTAGCACTTATATTTGGAGGACAGGTATCATACTAAGGCTATCAGATCACTGCATTTCCATCCCACATATCCCCTATTCGCGTCTTCATCGGATGATGGAGCTGTTCAGGTCTTCCATGCTCGGGTTTATAATGATCTCATGACAGATCCTTTGATTGTGCCGCTGAAGATTTTGCGGGGGCATGATATAAAAGACGGGCTGGGGGTGCTTCAGGCAAAATGGAGCAGCCGTCAGCCATGGCTGTTGACAAGTGGCGCCGATGGCACTGTCAGCGTCTGGTGCAGCTAGACTAAGTGAGTAATAGAAATGAATTTAGCGATCAATGTTCGCTGATGGCACAATAGCAATGAATGATTAGCCCAGTGAATCAAGTCTATCATCTTTGTGGCTCTTCTACGTGTTCCATTTATACGTATCTCATGAATACTGATACGGTGGAGGAATTGTCAAAAAAAGACGGTCGAGTCTAATTGTCAGATGGCAGAAGCCCACTTATAGACAGTTGCTCGGAAAAAACGTCCACAACCTGAAAAGCTGGCTCGGAACATGTAAGACCTGACTATGTATGCAACGTAATGTAGAGGTGAAAAGGGATGAGGAGTTGACCCTAATAACGTTGCTCGGTCCTGACTAGCTCAACCGGCTTTCTATGGCGAAGATACAAAGTCCCTGCCTATCTCAAGTATAGTCATATTATCGTAAATCTATGAGAAATAAACGTTGAATAGAGCGAAAACGTCGTATTTAGCCTCTCCGCGGTAGTTTTAAGGTTCTGCTTTCCTCCCGAACTCTGGTGAAGACGGAGACGGTGGACATAAAGTCAGAAGGCCGTGTGTAAAATTTAGCTGTCAATTATCATCATTTCGCATCGGCCGGAGGCTTGTTGCATTCTTACCTATGCCAAAGGATTGTCTGTGGTGGCATAGCCAAAGATGCTTCAACGTAGCATCGATATGATTGTGTTCATAAAACATCTTGCCTCGACTAGCAAGGGTCGACGGAGAAGAAGGGCTGTCCTAAAAGGGCAGTTAAGATGAAGAAGAGGAACGGTCGAAGAAGCACAACAAGCTTGAAGTGATCAAATTACATACACGTGCCCGGACTGGCGACAGCGCTCAGATTTCTTTAAAATCTCTCTGCCGTAGCGAAATGTCATAAGCCTTCCTGGCGGCCCCCCAAGTTCTTTCTCCTCAACCACCAAGTCGCTGTAGTGGTTCGTCACCCTTACCTCCAAGTTCGATAATGCAGGGTCTAACGTCCAGCTCACATTTAAGGTCTAGAATGGTCAACTGGTCGGATCCTGCAGAAATCCAGAAAGATGGAATCGTTTTCCAAGATCTCATATACGCTTTGTTTGGTGTATATGTCTGGGAGCTATTCATGACCTGCGACTTCGAATGGTCGTTGGTCACCCGACAACGCAGATTTAGATGGCCCTTGGTACGTAGTTCTCTGTCTTTTCGTCGTGTTGTTCACTCACACCGCACTCTAGAGTGAGTCCTGCGTATGTCACGCGTAGACTTCTGGTTGTGTTGACTCTTCCCCAAGTTTTCTTCTTTCTCTGTCGTTATTGCATCTTATTTGCGTTCATTGGATTGTGGGTCTCTTTTTTCTTGTATTGAGATATTTGTTACTAAACACCGCCCGTTAGGATAATTTCCTTTACTGTCTCGAAACAGGTTCGGAAACCTGATATCCTTATGATTCATTACTTACATAGGCTCACCACGTCTGGTAGATTGATTGCGGTGTAAGTTATCTCTAATAAGCGACTTTGACTATAATTGTCTCCTTCCAGGCTCTGTATACGTTCAACTCGGTGGGTCACCAGACTATGTAATCCGACACGGGTGCTGAGATTCAACTTGCAGTGGACCGGCAACATGTCAATTTTGTGTGCCTCGACATCTCTTATGCTCAGAACGTAAATCTTTTCTCAGTACATACTGTGTAAGGACTAAGCTTTGTCTCATAGTATCGCACTCTGGGAGCGTCGATTGAAGGTCATGATTCCGCTGGGAATCCTCTGTATAGCGCACTGGGCCTTGCTTTACCGCGGCATGTTTCTCGTCAAAGCCATCTGGGATCCAGTCCACAACCTTTGCTCTGTCACTGCGACTAATCCTTCCTTGCTGAAGATCACATTCTTTTACAGTACCGTTCAATCATATTAGTTTGCTGGACACCACTGATCCTCTTTTGCTTCAGCAATGGGATTTGACCTCATTATTTTGGTGTTCACCATGATCGCCCTCACGGGGAAACACTCAGCTCGAACCGACCTCTGGAAGCTGCTCTTCACAGATGGCCTTGTTTACTTTTTGGTCACATTCACGACTAATTCCGTGCCTGCCGTAAGTCCTGCATTTGTTTGTCCCGATGTAGGCAACTCAGCCGATTCCCAGATTTTGAATGTCTTGAACCTCAATAGTAAGCCCCCTTCATTCAAATACCTCGGGTTGATGTTGACTAGGTCTTTTAGCGATGATGAACGTGTGAGTTAACCCGTCGAGAAATTCTCACTTTTGACTTGGAGCCTCATGTCATTTCTCCAATCGCTTCAGAATAGCCACGGTGCGTCAGTTCGTCCGTCAGCAATAGAGCATTGATTTAAGAAATTGGGTTCTGACAGGTGCCGGCGGCCGCAGTTTCGTAAGTAGCCTTGTCAATAGTTCTGCAATCTTCGACTAAACCCTGAACAGGTCGATAGCCGCATGCCGTGCAGTGATTCGTCTCCAAGGGTTCTCACATCCAGATGTTTATGTACACTCTGCCTCGCAAGTTATCTCCAGTGGCGGAAATGTTGTCACCACAAATCGACGCAGTGCGGCCACTGCTAAGCCACCTAGACACGGCATCGCACGTCCAGAAATCCATGTCACTACGGAGCACATCACAATGGAAGAATTTGCGTGAGTTCTTATCTTTCCACTGATATCGGATTACTCTGACAGCCAAAATCTGGAATTCTTGGGCGCGATGTAGACCATCTGATACAACCTCCCCATATAGCAAGACAGAGCGCCGCACAAGTTCATCCTCTGATGGTCTGGAATCCGTCAGAGGCATGCCTTATGTTCAATTTGCGGATCCGCCTGTTAAAGATGGCGAGAAAGATAGCTCGGATTATGTGTAGGATTGATACAAGAGGTACAGATGAGAAGTAGATAGTATAGATATATATATATATACCACAGAGGAAACCGATTGTTAAGCTATGATCTACTACATTCACTTAGAGATAGTTCGTTCATTTGACCAGTAGGAATACATTGCGAGTGCGGAATAGTGTAGATACGATATTGTAAATACTCCGAACAATAGTGGGCAAGGCATAATACTGACGTAGGAAATCAATGTTTTGATACAGCCGACCTCTGGTCGCTCGTGCAAGAGAGCTATCGACGACGGTGTGATCGACCAGCCTTTCTCCGCGCAGCTGGCTGGCCCTGGCGATTCATTCCATGCCTCTTAGGTCGAGGATCCATCCCCTTCGATTTCCTCCACTCCTCTCTACGTGAGCCACGAGGACCGTGTGTTGAAATCCGCTTGGGTATTTCCGATTCAACATCCATAGCATCTAGAATACAGATTGAGAGACCGTAGACTATGGAAATAAGCCTATATAATAGATAAACTACTATACCTGCATTCTCTACGGGAGTATCGTGGTCCTCGTCCCCGGCTGGCAATGGGATTAAGTTAATAACCGTATTTCGGTAAGTGCAAGATAGAGAGAGAAGAGGAAAGCATCCAGTTATTGTTCCAAGCAGTTTGGGTAGACCAGGCATTCAGAGGCTCGTCCGTTCAAGCCCGAGAACGTAGTGGATTGACTCTTAGCATGGCTTCCATCCGCTCCGACGTTATATCTTCCGCATCTATCAGTCCGAAGGCTGTAAACCAATACCAACCTCGCATCGTCTCATCTTCCTCTTCCTCTCCGCCGTTTTCCTGTTCTAATACCGCCTCCTTTGGCTTTGAAGTGACGGCAAGGAGTTTGGCGTTCAAACGCTCTAAGCGTGCTGCCTCTGTAGCGGCATATATGCCTTCCTCTCGTTTCTTGTGCCGATATGACCGTTTGACTTTTGATCTAGTGGATTTCGCCATTATCCAGGTAAGCTAGGAAGGTGTGTTGGCGATGGCGATTTGTGGGTGTTGTGGTTGAGAGAAAGCCAAATGGCAAATTTCGCAGCAATCGGAGTTCAAAACCGAAAGCATTGTGCATTACATGATCGAGTTTCCTTTTCAAGGTATGTCCTCAAAACATATATATTTTGGATCCGTCAAATTATTACAACATTGAAGGATGCCCACAGAGAGACGATGGGAGTTGTATAGTGCTGCAAACACCCGTTTTTGTATTTGTATCTAGACTGAGGAATGCTGTACAAACCACATGAGTTCGTAATATCACTGGCTAGAGATAAATGGTTTTATTCTGGAGGTGCCTCCCTGTATATAAGACAAAGGCCATTAGATTATAGTTATTGAGAGAATTATAGGATACTTATAATGTAGAGAACATTGTTACACCTTCGATGAAAGTCAGATGAGTCAAAGATGCGAAGATCTACATTGTGACATACCGGATAAAGACCTCTCCAAGAGCGCCATTGGATTTACCATCCTGGAATTCCTCCGTATTCGCAAGCTATTTAACCTCATCAATATACAACATCACGAAAGGTAGAGTAATTCGCATACTTGTAGGTTCATGTAGCCGTCCGTACTGACCAGGAAACCCTTGTACTCAAGGCCCCACTTCAGCCGAACAAAGACTGGCTTTCCAGTAAGTTCTTGCATAAATGGTTTAGGATTGACCGGATTGACCTATTCAAAGCCGGGTTGAGCATAATTTCATGAGTCATTTGAACGGGGCAACACACCGCAGACATGACGGTTCGAAAGAGGAGAGCACGTGCGGACTTCAAAAATAACGCTGAGCAGTGCACTGTTCAATTCACACTGCTCCTCATCCATCACAACCATGTCTGACCGCGAGGGCCATTCTGGCGCCCCACCTGGTGATGATGACCTCTCACTACCCAAGGCGACTGTAACAAAGATGATCGCAGGTGAGACGAAAACCACACACTGGTCTATTGTGTCTTAGGCATACTGACCCAGGCTATAATGCAGAACTACTTCCTGACGATATAACTTGTGCGAAGGAGACGCGCGATCTCGTCATCGAATGCTGTGTAGGTGAACGCTATTTATTTCTGCACGCGTTTGAAATAGTCCTGACAAGGTCTACCCCAGAATTTATACACTTAATATCAGCGGAAGCGAACGAGATATGTGAGCAGGAGTCAAAGAAGACCATTGCGCCGGAGCATATTATTTCTGCTCTGAAGGTACGTGGGCTTTGAGTGATTCATTCACACCCATCAACTCGCGGTATCACAGCGGTTAGGCTTCGACAAGTTCACATCCGAAGTCGAAGATGTCCTGAAGGATCACAAACAACAGCAGAAGGTATGAATGCACTCTCACGCTCTCCGCGTTGTTGACCACTCCGTCCCAGGACCGCGAGAAGAAAGTTTCAAAATTCGAGCAATCGGGAAAGACAGAAGAAGAGCTACTTGCCATGCAGGAAGAATTATTCGCAGCAAGCCGAGCTAAATTCCAATCAGGCCAGCAATAACGCACATCTACAGTATCTACACCTCTATTCTTGTATGACAGCTACGTACTTGTATCTACAAATAATTGCTACCGACTCACGCACGGGTTCGCTCTATCCCGCTGCGTGCCCTCAAGCTTTCTAGTCGAAGTTTAGGCGACTCCCCGTTGAAAAGATCCTCTACTCCACTTTTACTTGAAGTAATTACGGGAAGTCCACCCTGTTCGATTGTGAAGGATGCTGAGACAGTAGCATACAGGACGGCTGATCGTCTGATTTGGGCGGTTGAACTTACTCCCAGACATGGGTTACTTACCTTCAAAAACGTCAGACGTGTAATAAAGCCCGGCTGCTAGACCACCCAAGAAACTGTTACCAGCCCCTAAATTACATTTAGTATGCTTGAGGTATGTGAACGGCAGGCGCACCGGTAACGTCCACCACCTTCCCAGCGCCCTCACCCCAATAGGCTTCGACCCATTTCCCCCCGTGGGCGCGAGTTGTTACAAACGCTCCCAACGGTCCGCTACGGATAATCACGCATCCTCGGCCAGATTCACCAACCCCAAATGACAAGAACTCCGCTGCCGCACGTTCGATGGACGACTTCGTCGGCGGTAACGGGTACGACAATAGGGATAGAGCTTCCTCAGCGTTGGGACTACCCACGTTGAGTGGCGTGCCAAGCAATATGGCAAGTGAGTAGTACACACCTCAAGACATACAAGAACGGTAATACCTCGCGTAAAGCGGGCAGTTCCTCCGGAACGCATCTAAACTTGAAGCGAAGTCAGTCATGCTGAAAAAAAAAAGTGAGAAAGCAAACAGGTATCGGTTCATAAATCATTAACGGCTTCCAATTCTGTACTTGATGCACTTCAGAAATTATCGCAGCTGCTCTCGCTGGAGAACATATGAAATGTAATGTACGTGGACAAGCAGCTCTCGTATCCTTGATATCATTTGGGGTGATACGAATTCGTGGAGTTAAGTATTCGAAGCTGGACAAATGTCAGTACAACAAGCTCAATGTAGGTAGGTTGCCGTACTTTCGATGTTCTCCCAAATAAGAATTTAGGGCCCTGGTAGTACCACACTCTCTGTCTCGAAAAATCCACATTTCTGACCCATATTCGACGAGCTTCTCTTGGATGTGAGGAGGGAAGTCTTTCCCTCGGTCAACCACCATACCAATCTGATCTGGAGGTAGCCTGAACTTCCATTTCATCTGAATGAGATGTCGGAGCCCAATGCTATCAAAGGACCAACCAGATCCTGGCACCAACTGCAGCATAAGTCCCTCCGCCTCCGATCTGTCCAATCGTCGCAGCCTCACACTCTCAAGATTCGAGAAGTACTGACCTGTGGTTCTACGGTTTTGCCCATGGGACGGCCATTCTCATCAGCAAATGAGAACTCGTCAATGATGAATAGCCCAAGGGTAACAAAATGTAAAGGCGCCTCCGACATATGCTGCAGGTGGTGAACGTCGCATAACCGTTTCTGCTTTTCAATTAGGGGCTACTTCAATATGCTCGGAAGTTTCCGAATCGCACACTCGATTTACATCTATAATGCAAGTTTGGGCAATTACCTATAATCCTGTCAAGTTCAGCGAAGATGTATGTTTCGATCTGCGTTATTCACCATCAGACTATTAATAAGACTCTCGAACTAAAGCTGTTTCAATCAGCCCTTCGTCTCGTCGACCCAGACAGTGTTGCGCGAATCAAGCGATTCTACAGACGTGAGGATGCATGCCGTGCGCCTAGCCTGTAAATTATCAGTTGCTGGGCAATGGTTGACTGTACCACAAAGGTACTCTTATTGGACGATTGCTGATACGAATATTACTCCATGAACGAGGAATTCCTCACGATGTTGTTTCCTTCGGGTTTACGTCGGCGGGAAAACCATACATCGTCAGCACGCTCTTCTTGTCTACTCCGCAAATCTAATATTACTCTAGACAGAACCTGCGGCTACTCCACCCATCGCTTTCAATATCACCCATGACAATGGATTGATCGCAATGGCATTCGGACCTGGCATCCAGCTCCCACCTGCTTTCAGTGTCGGTGTGGATGTAATGAAGCTCAGTATTCCTAGACGAGATACCTTTACTTCATTCGTAAATGGCGTTAGCGATGCAGTAGGTCTTTGCAATTTCCACTCGTTCATGGGCATCAAATAAAAGGCACATTAGTTGACCGCAAAAGAGTACCGCATAATATTTGACGGAGTACCTCAAGACGAAGGACTTCGGAGGTTTTTTTGGATGTGGACCTTGAAAGAAGCCTATACCAAGGCCCTCGGCATAGGGTTGGGTTTTGACTTTAAACGCGTCGAATACGATGTTCCTGAAGAGGTCATTACGGTCGATGGCCAGATCCCTCGGGGTTGGCAATTCCTCAAATTCAATATTTTTGACGAGGCGGACGTGTACCAAGGCGTTGTCGCACAGTATCTAGGGAATAACGAGCCGCCTATTATATCAAAGCTTGATTCTGGTTCATTGGTACAGTATGAAGGTCATTCTTTTGCCCAGATGGCCATCGAAAAGTTGGAAAGGGGAAAAGAATAAGAGATCTTACATTCTAGATATACAGCTCATATAGAATCTCTGTTAATTCTGCTCTGCGGCTACACTGTGACTCATATTATAGTTCTAACTATCAATTAGCTCTTTACCACTCCTCAACATTCTTCGTATCGCCTCCGCCGGTTGGCTGAAGTAGAAAGCCATCATAATAAACACACTCCTTGGGATTCACTGGCCCACCATCTTTGCAAAAGTCGAACGAAGGACAATCTCCACAAGGAGCTTGTGACCATCCAAGAGCCATTTTCTCCTGTTTGACCGCTCTATAGATATTTGCCCCGCCCGCATGATCTCCAAAGACATGAAAATCATTTGGCGATGACGTTCGATTGCGGACTTTGGATGATTTACGCTTTCCTGCGTTATCAGAGTTGAATTCTGACTCTGATTCTGATGAGTTCGAGGGCTCGGATTCGCTACTGGAGGACGCGGACTTCTTGGATTTCTTCGTCTTGATTTTCTTCCGTTTTCTAGCATTTTCATCTTCGCTACTGTCGGACTCGGACTCGGACTCGGACTCAGGTTTAATCTTTTTCTTTTTCTTTTTGGAGCGAGGCGGGTCGGATTCTTCGTCACTATCATCGCGTTGCCTCTTTTTAGATTTCGACCGTTTCTTCTTTGGACTATCGTCGTCATCCTTCGGACGTCTTTTCTTCCGCTTTGATTTACTCGAGCGGGAGTCACTGTCTGTATCCGAGTCGTGTGTACTCTTCCGTTTTTTCTTGGATCGTTCTTCGTCATCTGACGATGCGTCTTGATTAATGACGCTAGAATCCCACAGTGTGGCGCCGAAGGCAGGAAGCTTGGTAGCTTCAGTCCGAGTTCTACAGGATATACTATGAGAGAAGTCATACCTTTTCTATCTCTCCATCCAGAACGAGTACGTTCAGTAACATCTCGACGTGTTCGACGGATAAATCTGTCTCTGTGATTCGACTTTGCTTCAAGAATGTTCGGACGTTCTGAGCTGTGGGATACTCCGGTGCATTGCTGATGGGATAGAGAGCTGATTGCGAAGAACTGCGCCGTTTTGGGAAGCTCTGTGAAAGAATCAATATGAAACATCCATCCTCGTGTCTAAAGCCACCTTTTCCTGTATAAACCGGAGACACGCGCTCATGAGAAGTTTGATGAATTCTGTGTCAAGTTCGTTGTCGGTGTACCAGGGCCCGCCAGTGAGAGCAATCGATGGCTCCAACCCTTCAAGCATATAAATTTTGCGTGTGGGGTGCTGCGAGATGAATTTAGATTTTATTCAGCTCATGGACGAGTGTGAAACTGCGCACTTGTACAGAAGGTACACGTTTAATCATAGCCTTTTGCACTAGTGTTTTCAAGCAGCGGTCAATTATTGTTTGATGTAGGTTGGTTTTCACTTTGAGCTGCTTCGTCCATATACCTGAGCAAGTAAATGAGGTCGATATTATCCTGTGACATGGGCTGATCAAAATACCTTCATTCTTAGAGCCCTGTATATGACTGTAGACGAGTGCCTCCTCTGCATTAAGGTCTTTCGTTCTGTGTATGTATACATTATTAATTTACCGGAGGTACACGACACGATTTGAGCGTACGCGTTCAGTTCACTCTTTGAAACCGCTCTAAAGAGGAGACCGCTGGAGCTCTGAAGGGCCTTGATTAATCCTTTTGAAAGTAAGAAATTTAGGGCTTTTTCTCTGGCTTTAGCATCTGGAACAAGTGCTTCGACTTGTTTGATAGTTATTTCCTGAGCATGAGAGTATTGGGGTGTGATTATTAGGAGAATTGCTGAGGAGAATACAGACCTGTTTCGGAGAGGCAAGAGCTGCTTGATGTATTCTGCTTTCGGCTTCATTCGGTTGTCGTTTGCTCATCCTTCGAGATGACCAGTGTTCAAAGGAGGAGTCACCAGACTTGCCTAATGATCGAGATCTATTTGGCGTTGTTGGTACTCAAAGTATTCGACGTTAGCGCCCAGGCTCTATCCTCCCGCGATGCATCTTAGCAGCTACTTTGAGTCGCACATACATACATAGCTCGGAACGCACATGCCATTGTCTCATCATAGTAATGTTAACATTCTAGGTTATAGAATACTCTGCGTTCACGCAGCAATCACCGCTTTTGCTGCTCATTTTACCGACCAACCTTCACAGTTGACATCAGGATCGGACTCAGCTGACTGGGGCAACGACGGCTGGGTACCGTTTACTCGGAGTGTTTCAATGTCGTCTGCGGAGTGTAGCTAGGAACGACATGCAATACTCCACTCTGTCTGCGTCTCGCCGATTCCTCCCCCTTGCTTCTACGCTTCCATCCTTCTTGATGAATCGAATTTAAACCAATCACATATCTCCTGTCGGGATGGCGGCACTTCACCCGGACTGGGCATCCTGCTTCCTACAGTTACCGACACAGGCAGTGTGACCAAGCAATACAAGTCATCTGATGCCACCATCTCGCGGATTGGACGTAGAACATACCGGGATGCAATACGACAATGTTTTCTTGAATTCTATGTATGTGTGTGCCTGGAGAACCGAGATAAACGGTTACAGATGAACTTCGAGACTTCGGGATGCCCATGTCAATACCCCATGCTGGCCCGCTGGTCGGAATCTACGCGCCTGTACTTGTGTTCTAACGGCGCGAGTCTCCGAAAGGATGTTGCCCAATGTGACCATGTATGGCTGCTCATGCTATGTTTGTGATTACATAGACTGCTGAAGGCATTCCCTTCACAGATTAGCCTACCCCCATGAAGGAGTGTGGGGTAAGGTGAACCTTGTTCCTTGGTGTTGTCGCTCAGAGTTGACGTGGCGTCGGAAGCTTTTTATATTTTATCCTTTCTCCTTGCTCTATGGTGACAAGCTATGACCGAAGAACGAGCAACGCAAAGTCTAGAACATGATTATCACAATGAACTACATCAGTTATGATAAACCGATCTAGGTTTGGTGAAGGCATACCCACGGCTGGGCATCCTTCTGCCGGTCTTGCCATATTCTTACCAAAGATAGGATCACCAGTCTCAAGTGGCCGGTCCAAATCGGAGAGCGAAGTCAGAGTCCGTTCCCAGCAGATGGGTGGAGATTAATGCACTATATCAGATTACTGCCCAAGGGTGGCTAGTTAAGTAACTAGGGGAAAGCGAAGGATAATAAGTTGTACAACTATGGTATGCACTATGCACGAGGCGTCTATGGGGTGACAGAGTTCTAGCAAAGTAAATATCTAGAGAACAATAATACGAGTGATCTACGATAATTTTAGTAGGCAAAGAACTCATCAATATAGAGGTCATCGTCTATGACCAGGTCAGCTTCGCCCGGTGAGTCAGGTGTCAAGGGCTGTGATTGCCAAACCCGTTTATCCCCTTCTTGGGGTTTTGTGTATGATCCCCAATGCATGCCTGACAGCTCGAAGGTGGCTAGAGCCGGCAGTGAATTCAAAGCATTGGCGACGCCTTCATAGAAGGCCTGTAAGAGGCAGCGCGAAATTAGCCAGAAGCCCATCATAAAATTTAAACGAAATAACACTAACAGCATCAGGTGCTTCGGTGAATGTGTAAGTTGTCATCATACGGAGATAAACAATCCGCGGGAGATGTTGAGCGAGTGACTGCAGAAGGGGCACAGGCTGCGCGCTGGTAGATGCACAAAGCATGACGACATCCGCAGTTGCGCCCCTGAAGCTCTGCACAGTCTCCGTGGTAAGGTCTCCCGAGGTGATGTGGATACTTTGCACGGGACGACCAGGGACGATGGCTTTGGCCGCATGAGAGGGGCCTGTGAACTCACTGAGAACTGACACTGTGGAAGGGGGAAGAGGGAGAACTGGATCTGTGTCTGACAGGATAGGGTCGGGGTCAAGCTCTAGATCTGTGAGAGCAGGGGTGCGCTCAAGGAAGTTGGTGACATGGGAGTCAAAGCGAAATGTGGATGAGAAGCGTGTTAGACGATAAAACGTGGTAGCGCGTGTCTGCGAGAGAATCCAACTGGCACTGGGATCAACAGACATCTCAAGGGAGATGAGCTCTGTCATGCGGGACAAAGCCTGAGTAAGGTGACGGTAGAATGACTGAAGGAGGTAAGCGTCTTGGGGGACGGTGACCGCGAGAGTTCTGACGAAACGGGCCAAGTGGGAGTTGCGGGCAAGGACACCAACGACAGCGAGGTTTCGCGAGGCTGGTGATATTGCCAAGTGGCGATAGAGCAATCTCTGCGCGACAGGAAGGAAAAGGGAGCAGGTACTGGCGAGAGAGAGCTGGTCATTCTTTGGTAGGAAAGAGCAGACGCGGTCGATGAGTTCAGTGGGAAGAGCTTGGAAGTGCATTGTGGGAGATTGAAGTGTGTTTCATGATGGAGGGATGGTGTTTTTATGGTCGCACTGAAAAAGAACAGCCACAGGGGTCCTACCAATATCGATTATACAGGGTCCTTATGTAATTTGTCAGTTTGATTCAAGACTTGCTCTGGTCCTCCATGCTAACTCTCCATGTTCCCCTTCGCTTGCTGACTTTCTCTTCATTTCACCGGTTCCATGCTTTGCTTTCTTCCCAGCTTCCTCTTGGCACCCATGCTCGCCAGAGATGCTATTCTCGGTCCCCGTCACAAGACCTAATATCCCAAATCAGGGCACATTCTGGTCAGCGGCTTGTCATACATATCAGCGCGTTGCGCAATCAGGAATCTCTAAATCCATCCATAGCTCCCTTCCCCAATCGTACCCATACTTGTGGTCAACTCACTGCCGCCGACAGTGGTTCTCGAGTCATCCTGTCTGGTTGGCTGCTTCCTGAGCGGTAACCTCCTTCCGTCTGCTTTCTGTCCCACGCGGAATTACTCAAACTTTTCGCAATCAAGAAAGGGAAAACTCGTGTCATTTTTCCCTCTCAAGGATTCTCATGGGATAACCCAACTTATTGTCCACCGTTCAGAACAGGCTAGCCTCCTGCATGGTCTTTCCAATGTCCCTACTGAATCCGTCGTACTGGTTGAGGGCACTGTCTTGATGAGACCCCAGTCCGCTCGTCGTGCTGTAAGTCGCGCCTTATGCGGAGGTAAACGGTTCCTTGGCAGATTCCATTGATTTTCGCTTTCGAAGGGCGGTACAGGTGATATTGACGTGCAGGTTGAGAACTACACAGTCCTCAATCCAGCGGACCCCGCTATGCCCTTTGTACCCTCAAATGCGCATAACTTGGTACGTATGATCCCCTCCATATGCTTATAATACAAGCTTTTGATTACACGTCGTACTCTATAGCCAAACGATGAACTAAGGTCCCGTCATCGCTACTTAGATCTTCGTCGCGACGCCGTATCTCAAAATTTGAAAAAGCGAAGTAAGGTTGCACACATCATTCGTAGTGTGCTCCATGAGCATGGTATATCGTTGTCTAATAACATCTATGCTTCCATCGTCAAGTTACTAACTTAATTCTTTACTAGACTTTACCGAAATTGAAACGCCCATTCTGCTGAGATCATCACCGGAGGGTGCTCGTGAATTTCTGGTTCCCACTCGCTCGTTGTCGTCGGACCGTACCACACACAACAACGATGCACCCCTCTTTTATGCATTACAGCAATCCCCCCAACAACCTAAACAATTACTCATGTGCTCGGGAGGAATTGATAAGTACTATCAATTAGCAAGGTGTTTTCGGGATGAGGATGGTCGCAAAGACAGACAACCTGAATTTACTCAGGTGGATTTAGAGATGGCTTTCGTCTCCTGGGGAACAGAGCATAACACGGAATCCTTATCCACTGCCGCGTGGAGAATCGGCGGTGTTGAAGTCCGCAAAGTAGTTGAATCCTTGATCCAGCGCATATGGTCTGAGGTGGAAGCCGTACATCTACCTGAGAGATTCAAGGTCATGACATATCATGATGCTATGACACGTGTGGGTCATCCTCGGTTCTTTTTATTTGTTCTGTGTCATTTCTCCGATTATTACTCATTTCGGTGCCTTGCAGTTTGGATCAGACAAGCCCGATACTCGGTATGGTCTGGAGGTAAAATGTTCTTGGATTCTCGAGGGATTAAAGCGCATCAATCACTAGGCTTAGATCACGAACTTAACGTCTCTTTTACCGCCACCCCAACGGGACATATTTGAGAAACTTGGCGAAGTCTTAGAATGCGTTTTAGTTCGTAAGGGATCGAAGTTCATCCGCGCATCTAATCAAACTGAGGACTTCGCTCAATCTGTTTGCATTTATCCTTCTACCATCATTTGACGTTTCTTTACTCACTTCCCTTTCGCCGTCCAGGAACGGATTACAATCACCGATGCAAATATTACATCCTGGGTGGTCAATAATGGTATTACACCCCAAGCATTCCCGGAAATTATCACATCAGATTCCGATATTAATGGGGTCCTACATTTAATCCCTGGAGATGACGTATGGCTTAGTCGCCGTCCGCGCCTACCACAGGTAACATACACCAACTGCTGCCCTCTATCGTCATCCTTACTGAGACGGGGAGCCGTAGGGTGGATCAACGGCCTTAGGAAGACTGCGCACGCACTTATCTCAACTGGCTCAGGCTTCTGGTCCGTCTATTTTCCTCTATTATTCATACTTCATGAAATTGACCGTCGTTCATTCATTGTACTCAGGTGACTACGAACCTTCAGCCAAACCTCATTTTCTATGGATAACTGAATTTCCCCTGTTCACGCATGCGGATCAGGATAAGGAATTTCTAGCGCATGGTCGATGGAGTAGCACCCACCATCCGTTTACCGCTCCAATGTGGCAAGACATTGAGGCCATGTACAACGGCGACTTGGCAGCTGTGAGACCTTACGACTCTGCGTCGTTCGCTTGTGAATTCTCACTGAAAGAGTTGTTCAATGTTTGACATTTTGTAGGTCCGCGGGCAGCATTATGACTTGGTCCTGAACGGCGTAGAGATCGGTGGTGGATCGGTTAGAATACACGATGCAGCCATGCAAGAGTACATTTTTGCTGAAGTTTTGCAGGTTAGCAACAAACCCTTTACTTCGCGCATGAAAAATCCTTCATCTCTGAAATGATCGATCTACAGTTGAACGAACAAGAGAAGGCCCCGTTTGATCATCTGCTTCATGCCCTAAAATGCGGTGCGCCACCTCATGGAGGTATTGCCTTAGGTACGTACCGCTGCACGTTTTTCCGCCGTCTCGAATCTTCCATTCAACATTTTGTAACTATTTCTCCCGTGCACTTCCCCATTATACAGGCTTTGATCGGTTGATGGCAATTCTTTGCAAGGCACAGTCCATTCGCGATGTGATCGCATTCCCGAAAACCAGCGTCGGAACCGACTTGCTTTTCAAAAGTCCAGCTTCAGTCAGCGAAGAAGTGCTTTGCCAATACGGCCTACAGCCGCGGCCAACGATAGAGTAATACTATAGACATAATGTACGTGAACTGAAAGTAAAATATCAGACATTACGTGGCAAAGCGTTGAACATGGAGTTTCATAAATAAAAATGACGCGCATGGAGAAACAGCTTCATGATGCCAAAGGTATGTGTATTGCTTGGTCGGGTGGTTTGGCGTCAAGATGGTGGTCAGCCAGTGGGGGCGGAGAATCTGGCATGAATACAGCGGAATGCCGAGGTGTTACATCATCATCATTGCTACTAGGCACAGCATACGGTGATTGACCATAGGTGAAATTGGTCCAATCGCTTTCAGGTTCTTGGCCCGTGGAACCATTGACTGTGGACGTTGATTGATTATGGGTCTCCAGCTGTGAGTCCCCACTTTCTCGCCGTGTGTGGGACTCGTCTATAACTGAAAGCATTGATCGCAGCTTCGAGTCCGATTTTCGCGAGAAGTGTCCAAACGCTGGGGGCACGGACTGTCGTCGTGAGACATGCGATGGAGGGGAGGCCGATCGAGGAGGGGTGGACGTAGGTGAGACTGATTTCGGCGGTGAAGACCTGTCTGACCATTCGGACGACGACGAGTCTACGGAAGGGAAGGCAACGGTATTACTTGAACCCCAAGATGGAGGGGTTTGGCTGGTAGATGCAGGAAGCCCCCTAAAAGCTTCAGGTTCCGGTGTCTGCGTCATGGGACTAGGGGAAGCAGAGGGGTTGGTCAGAATGGAAAGTGGGGGTAGGATGCTGAAGATCTGATCCTCTGCCTGAGGAGGGCCATAGGAATCGAATGGGTCAGGAACTAGATTGAGCATAGGCTCAATTATGGGGTCGGAACTAAGATATTGACGTCAAAATAAAGACTTTGATAGGCAGACGAAAAAAATATACGCTTTGGCGGTAAATCTCTCGAAGACGTCCATTGTAGAACGCACGACTAGGCAGATCTGTGTGGTATCCAGCTTCAGCCTCAGTCAAGAGCGTTGGATAGGCTATATTACCTTGCTTTGAACGACATCCCAGACTTCCTCTTCGTGATCCATTATTTCTTGATAGTGAGCCTTCTTTAGGTCGTCCAAATCATCTACTTGTCGCTGCAGGACAGCGAGTGCTTCTCGAAAGCGCTGGAGATCTGCAGGCAGTTAGTATATAATAATCGGTTCATGGCGGCACAAATGAACTAACTGCGTTCCTTCCGGTTCATGTTCTGCATTTCCGTTTCCCGAATAACACGACTCTTCTCACGGAGTGCGCTTTCGTACTTAGCTGAACGTTCCTACAACGTGAAATGTTATACGCATAGTTCTTAAGGTAACTGGTGAGAACTTACATTTACTATGGTCCGATACGTATCCAAATTTTGACGCATGGGTTTCTCAAACTTCTTATCCAGAGTTTCAGCCTAGTTTGAGTTGGTGTGAGTAACGGTTATCCAGATTGTAGAAACGAAGACTGACCAATACATGCCATTGATTTCCTATAAGATGGTGAAGACCGGAAGCTGCTTGCAATCTTGAGCCAGCTTCGTATGTCGGACCCTTGAGACTAGGGGATATGCACTCTAAGCCAAGGGACAAATGCAATATCATATCGACCGCACTTACCCAGAGCACGTAGACATGGCATTTGCAAAAGCAGCGGTCGCCCGAGACATTGTGACAAGTGCAGCCCGATAATTTGCGCAAGTATCCATCAGCTGTGGAACAGGCGGGTTAGCTATCTCTCATCACCGCTCCTCCTAACCAGAAGTCTAAACCGAGAATGTAAACGCACATCTTCGTACGCCTGTATACTCGCTTTCAAATTGGCTCTTGTGATTATCTTTTCTGGGCCATCTGCCCCGAAGTGCATAGCAGAGACATGGGTTGCATCAGAGAATGTAGGTGAAGGTGGGCCTGGTGAAGCAGTACTCGCACGTCGCCGTCCGGTCAGGGAACGCAGTGAAGGCAGGCGGGGCCTGGGTGCCATTGTGAAAGAATATCACTATTTTGGACGTGCTACAGAAGGAGAGTTTGGTATGTACACAACGCGCTTTGCGCAGGAAATTCAGGGTATCATAACCTGTTTTTAGCACAGTCTTGTTTCCAGCTCCGCTCTCACGCTCAGCACTAGGCACGATTGAACAAGCTATTCATCTTGGGGTCAGTGAAGACATAGCAACGTCACTGGTGACTCGATATACAAAGGACGATGATAGCATGCGTAGTACTGACACAATCTGGTGCAAGACTCCAGGCAGGATTGAAGGGGCCAATTGGTGGTAGATATCTATATTACTTGGACAAGTGCTGTTATTTGGTACCGACGGAACCCATATTGATATGGGATAAGGTGCCATGTCCAAGTGCTCGTCGGTGCCTGAGAACAGTATATCAGCAGGCCACGGTAAGCCTGCTGAGTTGGCCAATGGATGATACCACTGAAGAGGAGAAAACACGATTTAGCTACATTCAGCGCACACAAATATATTGGCCCACCATATCACTTCTTATTTCCCGCCAACATGCTCATCTTCTCGGGAGAATCCCTAAGGTAGAACAACTTCGCCCTACGCATTCTCCCCTTCGGTGGTTTCTGTACCACCCTAATATCCTTCAAATGAGGCGAGTTTGCGAATATCTGCATCTCAACGCCCGTCCTTTGTATGATATTCCGTAGTACGAAGGATGTATCCACGCCCCGGCGACGTATGCTCAGCAGCACACCAGTAAATGTTGTAGGAGCGTGTTCCATAGTCACTGTGATGATGGAACCGGGTTGAAGACGCGTTGGGGACGTCCGTGAAAAGTAAGCACGAAGAAGGCGCTGTTTGTCTGGCGTCGGTAGGTTTTTTTGGAGATAGGCCATCAGGCCTTTGCCATCTTGAAGGGATTTCGAGGGCGTCACATAGGGTTCTGGATGCACTATGGCTGTTTTGGAGAATGGATAGCCTGGCGTCGCCACAGCCGACGACGGCGCTGTTGATATTCGCCGTATTGCATTCTTGAAGATGTTGCCCAACATTGCAACCAGTGAAATGCAAACGCTTGTGTGCAGGACTCGAAAAGCGCCCGTCCTCGGCAACCGCCGAGATAACTCAATTTCACACCAAAGTCCATACATGCACGCAAGTACGAGAGAAATTGCGATAACATATTACAAAGCTGTATGTGCGATAGATTTAAAACGTAGGCATGAATGAATTCGCCTTATACATGTATACACGCGAGAGCCATGCAAAAGGCCCGGTCATCCGGTTGGCGCTGTTAAGTGTAGTATGATGCCCTCCGAGTGCTGCGGGCTTTTGAGTGGTATCAGAATCCACGTCCTCGACCCCTGCATAGTAGAATGTCAGGATCGTATTAACATGACCGCAGACGTTTGTCGGTTACCTGCCACGCCCTCTCGCGTAAGGGCTGAAGCCTCCATGACCTCTGTAGCCTCCTCGGTACCCACCACGATATCCGCCGCGTCCACGACCTCGATTAAAGCCGGGTATATTCGTCCGCTTAGGTGTCACCTATTAGTTTAAATTAGAATTAAGCGTAATGTAATGAATGAATGAAGAGGTCCGGGATATGTCATCAAACAAGGGCAGCTGACCTTGATGAGTCTGCCTCGGAAGAGGGAGTTGTCCATAGCCAGCGCAGCATCAATATGTTCGGGTTCTGCGAATTCAACGTATGCATAACTGCGAGAGAAACGGTAACAAGAGTAAACACCAGGCTAAGGACGCGGTAATGATGAAGATGGCATACCCTTTTGGATGACCGGTGAACTTGTCGCATAAAATTGTCACCCGATTGATAGTTCCACAGGCTTGGAAATGAACTTGAATTTCTTCTGGGGTGGCGCTGTAATCCACCTTGAGACAGATCAGTGTCACGAAAAGACGCTACAGTGTAACTGTAGCTACGCACGTTTCCAACGTAGATACTTCGTCCATCAGCCGCTGCTTTGTCCTCCTCCGTTTCCATTGGTGTACCCCCCTCTTCGCCTTCTACGTTGTTCGCCTGTTCTGCGGCAGCCTGAAGCTCTCTGAGCTTCTTTGCCTCCCTCTCCATTTCCTCGACACGTTGTTTCATAAGCATGATTTCCTGTAAAAATGAAGTGAACACGCGATGGAAAAGAAAGTAGAGTAAAAGTACCTTGGATTCTGCCTCCTCCCCATCATCGATAGCTGGGTCCACAAGACTACTAGAAGACAACTGAGCGGTTTCGACGTCGGCCATGACTGACTGGCAATTGTCCAGCGCCCATCAAAATTGCAGCTATTCGTGGGAAATATATCATGTGACTGAATAGGGGGGGTGAAGGAGTGATGTCATTGGGCCGATCGTGTAATATATAGCAAGGATATGTAGAGCATCAAATGACCTTGGGTAGGAATCAGCAGCCAAAGCAAATAATGCTACACTTTCTCCTTCTGATCGCCCGCGTGCTTCACGACTACATCGGCCACAGGGTCGGGGGTTGGGTATGGGCATACACATTTCTAGAACGTAAAGCATGCATTAGACTCAAATTATCGTGTCATGTTCAACATACCAATTGCCAATACACAGACATATCGATACCATCGATGAGATCAGCCAGACAACTCTGATACTTGAAAGCACTGCCCAAACGCAGCAGTTTGCCAGAACAATAATTAGCAAGGCCCCTAATTGGTCTATAGCGCCGCCGAAGGTCCCGAAAATAGCTGCATAAGGTCCAAAGGATGCCAGGGGTTCACCGAGCCTTTGTCTTGTGGACTGACTAGTTCGGAGTTTGCCAAGCTTTTAGTAGAGTCTTAAACTTGAGCCCGTCGACCTTGCCAGCCTGGTTCGCCACTTTATGAATACCCCCCAAGCCGTATTTTCATCAACAGGACAACAGAGGCGCACATAGAGATTAGGATCTGTTGCTGCAGAGAATTAGGAATCACGGGCCGAACCGAGACCCTTGTGCAATTTCCCACGACTACTGCCTGGCCCTTATTTGCTCCTACATCTCCATATAAGATTCCTCGTTTCACATTTAAGTCAGATGGCCAAGGGCGAGGATATCAACTCAATGACACACCACTCGAAGAAGAAACGAGCAGACGACGAACCAATATCCCCAGACATCGGCCAGAAACCAATACAGTTGCAACGGAGGAGGGTCTGGAGAGCTTGTGAAAGCTGCAGGTCCGTATACCACATACTGCGTCAGTTACCAGTTTTTTCAATCTTTGCTGCGCAGGCGCAAAAAAATTAAATGCGATGGATGCGAGCCTACTTGCTCCCAATGTGCTTCGACTGGCTCTCAATGTACCTGGCTACAGACTAAAGATAGAGCAGCGCTGAGCCGCCAGTGAGTTAAGAAGTTGTTGGTCTGATTATCTTTAGTCTGATTTTCAGTGATTCAGCTATGTTCAAGAGCTCGAGGCTCGACTGCTCCACATGGAGTCACTGTTCACCCAAATTGCACCTGTTCTTGAGCAGATTGGTCCAATTGCTAATGGCTCGAATGCTGCTACTGCTACTGCTGCCCCTGGCAGCTCAACAGGCCCAGGGACCGCCGCCAATGAGAATGCTAATCCAAAGGCGTTGGCTGTCAACCTACGGAATTTCATGAATAAAGACCGCAAGCGATCCGGTTCTTCTGAACCCGGAACCCCCGTCAAGACTGAAGATGATGTTAGTGAATCATTCGGTCAGCTCGCTCTCGATGAGCATGGGCATATGCGATGGATTGGGGGATCGTCTACTATGTCCCTCATACAGTCATTCCGTGCGCTCACTACATCGCCACTGCATCGAGTTTCTCCCATGGAGGAGGACCCTCGTGCTCCCGGTCCCAGCGTAAATAAGCTCTATTTCCCGGCATCGGTTTTCTTTGGTAAGGTTCGTGCCCTCCCTGGTCCTGAAGAGGTGGAGTACCCCGAGCCAGATTTAGCTGACAAGCTGGTGCGTCATGGTCGTGCGCATATACATCATAACAGACATTGATCTCTTTCATAGATTGAGGCATACTTCGCCCGTTTCCATTTCTTAATGCCTGTCATCGATAAACCATCCTTCTTACGACAGTACAAGAAGTTGATGGAGAATAAACACGATGCAACTCATGTCCGATCAGAGGCCGCTTTTGTCGCCCTCGTCTTTGCCGTGTTCGCCTGTGCCGCCCACCTTGTCCAGGATCCCCGTCTCACTTCGGTCAGAAATCTTGACGAGGGCGGCATGGGCATGGTCTATTATGAGAGGTACGTCTCGCAGCGTGAATCACTTTATCTGACACTCTTAGTTAAGGTTCCTCATAGGGCGTTAATCTTGCAGTACATTAGTCACGCACACACGCAGGTGGCACATGTGCAATGTTTCCTTCTCATGTCTTCCTTTCTATGCTCAGTAAATTGTCTCCCTCAAGCTTGGCTTCTTGTGGGGCAAGCCGTTCGGATCGGTCAAGATCTTGGTCTCCATGTAAGCTCTCTACGTTATAGGTGATGACTTTTCAGCTGACGCTTACTCATGTTCCCAAGCGCTCACCCCGTCGGCTTGTTATCACTCCTATCGAGAAGGAGACTCGCCGGCGGATCTGGTGGGGTGTGTACACGCTGGACCGCATGCTTGCTCTTGCTCTGGGAAGACCACTAGGGGTCAATGACTCGGATTGTGATGTTGAGATGCCCGTGGAAGTTGACGATGATCATCTTCCGGAGTACTTCACTGGCGCACCCATGACGCAACGACAGCCATCATTGATGTCAGGATTCACCTACTTGATCTCTCTCTACGAGATAGCGGGTCGAGTCTTACGTGAAGTCTACGCACTTGAGAATTGCAAAGACCATCTCGAGCCGGAGCAGAAGGCCGAACTACAAAAATTAGTAGAATCGCTTGATAATGAACTAAACAAGTGGTGCGACGATCTACCTGCGGTGTTCAAGTCTCAGTCAGAGACCGATGAACAGGTGTCTATGGGAGCCGTTCTATGCAGTCACTATTACTCGGTCCTGACTACGCTCCACCGCAATTTCTTGCCTGTCAAGAGGGACCAGCCAGTGACGCCGAAATCTACTGTGAAAGCTGTTTCATCTGCTCGCTCGTGCATTCGTCTCGCGCCCTCTATGAAGAATGTCGTCCCTCCCTCGCACCACTTGGCCTTTTTCATCCAGCATCTCTTTAGTTCCGCTGTAATTCTATTGCTATATGCTATGCATGCAACTGACCCTAGAGCGGCAACAGCAGCGATGGACGAAGCCAAGACTACTCTTGCGGCGTTGGAATCTTGGGAAGGGCAATGGCCAGGTGCTCGCAAGTGTAAAGAACTGCTCATGGAATTGGCCAATACTGCTAATGAAGCTATAAATCATGGTACCCATGAAATGAAAGAGGACGCGTCGAATACCCCATCGGCAACGACTTCGCCTGCTCTTGCGGAGCGGCGTCGATCTATCACTATCTCAACGCCAGCGCTGCCGTCCGCCAGTAATCGGGCCGTCAAGGGTAGACCTGGCCGGCGTACACAATCTCGTGATGCCAGCTCTGCGCGCAGAGCCGCCGTGTCTCCATATCGCGTTGATTGTAGGTTTCTGGTTCTTCTCTCGTCCAGCCTTTCTCATGATTCCATGTTTAGCTGCACAACGAGCAAGGTCAGCTTCGCGTAAACGTGGTATTGACGAGGCGGAACCAGTGGAGCGTGCTAGCCTTGCATCATACTACCAGACTTTCTCGAGCCCAACGTTGACTTCGGCGCGTGCGAATATCAGTCCACACAGTTCGCCGGGCTCTGTGAACCTTCCTTCTCCGGCTATGACTGTTGAACGCTCGCAGGAAGCAAGTCCAAGAATATCCGCTGCTCAAACGTACACACACCCGACGGCCGTTTCTCCAGTCCAAATAACCTCGCCATCCACAAGCTATGACTATAATTTCAATATGCATTCCGCCTCTATGTCACAAATTCAGCCACAGCCGTGGCCATCTACTAATGATGGCCATAGTCAGGAATTATTTTCTTCTACATCTCAGGACGCTACTATGTCCTATAATAATACCTTTGGCACTTATCCTTCATTCGACTCGTCATTCTTGAACTATGAACCACCAACGGACATGGGAGGCACCCTGAATGCACTCTCGACCACGCCCCCGAGTGCATCATTCGCCGCACCTGGTTTGCCATTCCGGGGCCTCGATTATATCCGCAATTACAATTCAAACGGCTATTCGCTTGGTGGTGAACAAGATTCGCTATGGCATAGCTACGATCCGACCGCATTTGGGCTGGACCCTGACCTCCCTTTCACACTTGGAGATTTGAACACTGATAATTCCAATCAGGAGGTGCACCGTTAATACCCTCCAGCACCCATTATTTATGTACCCTTTTATCTCGTATACTGCCTTAACGGACATTAATGATTTTATTGCGCTATTCATTTCACTTTTTACTTATGTACGCTGTACCGCTGTATCCTTACTAGTGCCCTAAAGTACTGTACGGCCTTGATCGACTTACTGACCATGTCTCATATGTTATTTATCGCCAATTCAATTCAAGTCCGCTGTGTCACGATGGTACAATGAAGGCTAGGCACTGTCCTGGAAGAGTACGCCACAATCTAGATTTAGCGCTACCGGCTTCATACTTGACCGGCCTCCGCTCATATAAGCAATGTCCACCACCATCCCATTCAACTCAATCAAGTCACTTCCAGTCGTTCAAAATGCCCTCTCATCCCATTGTAAAGTACACTTCTGAGTCTTCATGGGCTTTGGTATGTTACGCATCAATTACTTGAGACCGAAGCTGATCACCGTCGTTGAAGATTGAAAGCAAGTTCTCCCCACACGCGAAGGAGACGCTCGCGAGGCTTGTTAAATTCCTTGAGGTAAGTTAGACAGCTCGGTATATCGTCCTTATGTGTTCAGTGAACCCCTCTACTCTAGGATGAAGTGTGGCCTGCTACCGAGCTTGCGCACCGTCAGCTCCCCACCGATCCTGCCACTCGCTGGAAGACGATCATTCCAGTTATCGAAGAGCTGAAAGTCAAGGCTAAGAAGTTAGGACTTTGGAATATGTTCCTTAGCAAGCGCCACTACCCGAAGCATGGGACAGACTACACCAACCTTGAGGTACGCTTCCGTCTATAGCTATATCCATACTAGTCCCTAATCACCAATGTTCACGAAGTACGCTGTCATGGCCGAGATTCTTGGTCGCGGAGGTCATATCGCCTCTGAGGTCACCAATTGCGCGGCTCCGGATACCGGGAACATGGGTGAGCTAAGCTCTTTCCTGTCGTAGCCCTTGACTGTGTACTCACCTCCCTTACAGAGGTACTGGCCAAGTATGGAAACCCCGAGCAGCAAAAGAAGTGGCTCGAACCCCTGCTCAATGGTGAAATCCGCTCTGCGTTCGCCATGACAGAAAGATTCAGTCAGTAATCATAGTTTATGCTTACAAACAGTTCTGAATTCCTCCAAGTTGCGTCCTCCGACGCTACCAATATCCGTACTTCGCTCAGGCGCGAGGGTGATGAGATTGTTATCAACGGTCACAAATGGTAACTGTTGCTCTTTGGCTAGAACGCTCCAGTCCTTGATGATTATCTTTCCTCCAGGTGGATTAGCGGTGCTGGTGATCCCCGATGCAAGGTCCACATCCTCATGGGCAAGAGTGACCCCAACAACGCCAATACTCATGAACAACAAAGTGTTGTCATAGTACCCGCCGATACGCCTGGTGTTAAGGTCGTCCGCCCAATGCAAGTCTTTGGTTACGATGATGCACCAGAGGGCCATTGCGAGATTATCTATGACAACGTACGTGTCCCAGTGGGGAACTTGGTTCTCGGTTGGGGCAAAGGCTTCGAGGTACATTTCACTTTACAACTTCGTCATAGCTGGCAGATTGCTTAAAGACTCCTTCAAGATCATCCAAGGTCGTCTCGGTCCTGGCCGCATCCACCACTGCATGCGGTCCATTGGTGCCGCGTCGGCAGCCTTGGATTTGATGATTCAGAGGGTGACAGACCCTGCAAAGAAGACGTTCGGCAAATATCTCCACGAGCATGGTGGGGACCCTTTCTTTTGCTTTCTCATAGAATGTTACTTAATTCGGTCTTGTTAGGCTCCGTCATCGCGGATATCGCACGCTCACGCGCAGAAATTGAGAGCGCTCGACTTCTAGTCCTCAGTGCCGCGCTACAGATTGATAACTACACTGCTAAAGGTGCCCTGAAAGAAATTGGTATCGCCAAGGTACACGCTCATCGATTTTACCCCGATCCGTGACCCTCATAGTCTTTTGGTAGTTTGTCGTGCCCTCTATGGCCTTGACTGTCATAGACCGTGCTATACAATCTTTTGGTGCTGAAGGTGTTTGTCAAGACCAGCCTTTGGCTAAGATGTGGACTGGTCTCCGCACGCTGAGGATTGCTGACGGCCCAGATGCCGTATGTCATTCCTCCATCCCTAAATTAGATCAAATGTTGAATCGACATTGCCTCTTTAGGTACATCTTCAGCAGGTCGGACAGCGAGAGTTGAGACGTGCAAGCGAAATTGTCGAGAGGTCAAACGAGCTAAAGAAAAAAGAGAGGCTTGTTCTGGAAAAGGCTGGCTTCAAGGCCCACCTCTAGTTCAACCATGAACGTATGTAACCTCAAAAGTTCGTTACGTGCTCACACTGTGTATAATTAACATAACTTAAAACCGATGGACATCTTTTCACCCCCATTTTGGATATGAACTTACTGTATTCATGGAGGTCTAGCCCCGGCTTATCTCACGATGCGACCTCACACCTGCTCACTTCAGCTACGTACTCGCAA
The DNA here is from genome assembly GCA_014058305.1 of Pleurotus tuber-regium. Lineage (NCBI taxonomy): Eukaryota > Fungi > Basidiomycota > Agaricomycetes > Agaricales > Pleurotaceae > Pleurotus > Pleurotus tuber-regium. The sequence goes on from JACFYU010000024.1 coordinate 2,125,360, forward strand.
CCGCAACTGGTCCTCAGCTAAGGGGGTCCATTAGGCTGAGTAGCTTCAACTTCTCTCGTGACTGAGTGTCGGCAAGTTTGACACAGTTATAATATCTCACCGCCAATCCTTTCTGATGACTTCTGATGACACGAAGAATGTTCTCACTATCGATCGAACAGGGCTGATTTTCTGCGATTATATCCTACCACGATGTCATTGATGATCTAGACTTAATGTTTCGCACTATAAATTCCTAGGTGGTCATGTTCTCAGGTAACCTCCAGTCAACATGTTCGCTCGCATTTCCTCCTGGCTTCTCTTTGGCTCCTTCCTCGCGTCCGCCACACCTTTTGCGAAACTGCCAGACAGTAAAGAGCTGGCAAGACGCCAGATTAGCCTCAACCCAGCTAGCTCCTGCCCAAATGGACAGCTTTGGTGTTGCAATACTGTTGGCCTGGTATGATTCGTTTGTTTCGTGGTCGAGGTTATGCTCCCATCTCAGGACTTGATCATTTTGGGTACTTCTAGGATTCGGTTTCAGGGCTAGCTGGGCTACTTATTGCTCTCGGCGTCGTCGATCCCACCGGACTCAATACTGTGGGCACAGACTGCACGGCGCTATCCTGGCCGTTTCACATGTCTTGTTCAAGTCCCGGCAAGCCTGTTTGCTGCGACCCAGATATTGTATGTGGCGTAATCGCGATCCTGCGGTGTTTGCATGTTCTGCCACTGACTATGTATATAACAGCCTATTATTTCCAGCATTGCGAAGTTGGATTGCCGCGTTGTCAACCCACTGTTGCGCTAGTTGGATTGCTTCTAATGGCGATGTATAGCATTCTTACACCCACAAGTCGGATATTCAATAATTCTGATTTGTCCACTAACTTGAACGAATAGAACTTACAAGTTCGCTCGTGTCCGTCACAAATTTGTGTATCAATAATATAAGTAACTCGAGAAACCCTTGATTATCTGCTTCAACCTTTCCTCCAACTCACTTGAGGTGCAATTGCTTCGATATTATCAACATTCTACGAAGATCTATTCGCTGTTTTTTCCGTATGCTCGTGTCTATCACACAGTTTCTCGAACAATTGAAGACATGACCCTTCAATATACCGTTGAATCCTCGGTTTGACTGGCTTCCATTCCTCGGCTCTGACTGGTAAACATTATAGCGGAGGTTGACGGACTGACACAGCTGCAGAATCCCCCAATCATGAGTAAGATTTTCTGATATATTACGACACGAGGTCAGTATGTTCTCACTGTACAACCGGCCAATGCTTATACTTGTGGTTTGCCGCGCTTCTAATCTGCCATCCGTCCTTGTTTTTGGAATAATGAAATCGTCAAGCCGCAGGTCCGGTGCATCGTGTCACCGCTGTTCGATAGTCGACTTTCTGGTGATATAAAGCTCCGTATGGGCCCTTCTTGTGTTCACCAGCCTTGCAATATGTTTGCTCGTCTCTCTTGTTGGATTTCTCTCCTCCCCGCTTTTCTTGCGGCCGCCACTCCCCTCGTGCCCGCAGGGGAGACCACTGGGTTGACAGCTCGCCAAATTAGCCTTGACCCGGCTAGCTCATGTCCACCAGCGCAGCTCTGGTGCTGCAAGACCATCAGTCTGGTATGTACCACTTTTGAAACGGGTTAAGTTGACCTTGAATTGTTGGCTGTCCATAGGCATCAAACCCGACTATCGCTGCGATATTAGTTCTGCTTGGGATCGTTGATCCGACTGGGATCACATCTATTGGCACTGAGTGTAATCAGCTGTCTTGGCCATTCCAGATGGTCTGTCCTGGCGATACTGTCTGTTGCGATCCAGACTTTCTTGTACGTGCTTTTCGATGTCAGCATGCTGCTACACACTGATGGTCAATGATTGATTTCTCAGCCTGTGGTCTCTGATATACTCAAGCTCAATTGCCGCACTGTTAATCCCCTTTTGCGTTGATCCATCGTTGCCAGTACACATTCTCATCCCGGAATTTGTATGCGTATGCCGTTGAGAAGCAGCTTTGAGAGTAAAGAATATATTGAAGTTGTAAAATGACTCTCCTATGAGCAAGGCGTCCTAAAACTGCTACCTGTGAGAGTTCGTCGTATATTAGTGACCAAAACGGACTGTCCTATCAAGTTCAAAGCTAAGAACCTTTCACGCACCTGTGAGCAAGGAATCAACGCTAAGCTATATTCATTATGACCCTGGAGTGTTGCATCCACCTATTTGATGGGGTACCCTTTTGACTCTCATCCTTTAGGATGCGTAGTAGGTTATTGCTACGACCATGCGCCTTTCGGTGCTAGCATTCGCAGCCTACTGGCGCTCATGTTCTGAGACTTGGTAGTAAGTTGTGGAGACGAATAGCAACTTGATGCGACGCTGAGTTTGAATTTCGAAAGTGAGCACGTGCCAAATGCCATTAATTCAAGTTTAGTTTACGACTGGCACAACATCCACTCACCATGCTGCCTTCGTCGCCAGCCTCACGTATACTTAAACGATATGCTTCAACTTCGGCTAAGAAACTCCAAGCAAACTCTTCCCTCCCCCCTTCCAAAATGCGCGCCCTAATATCTCTTTATCACCAAACGGAACATTTCATAACACCCGAAAATCTCCTACAAAGGATTGACGAGGAATTCTGCGGTGCAGGCTCTTTCGCGCGCACTGCGACTGGAACAATCTCATATAAAGATTTGCAAAATGAACTCGAGCTTCGTCGTTCGGCGCCAAAGATCAGTCAATGGAGGAGGAGGGATGGTGCACCTGGGGTGCCAGGGGCGATATGGAGCAATTTCAAGAATGTAAGAGAGTCAAAGGTGGTGGAGGCACTATATGGGACCATCGATGCAGGGAATATCGCTTTGCCGGGTTTGGAGGTTCTTGAAGAAGAGCAGGAGAAGGAGCGGCGAACTGCCGGTGAATCTATGGATGAGCGGGGTACCACGGGTGAGGGGCAGACACAACGGTACGCTCCTGCTGACCACTAGTTATCACATATCATTCAGTCTATATATTTACAGCTCCCAATGACACGGCATCATAATCCGTCGTTTCTCTACCGAGTTCTCCGTATACCGATGGTAATTGCCATCCTCATGAGCTCAGGCCGGGCCTCTAGAAGCACGGCAAACTGATGGTTATTTTAGCTATCGAAAGAATTCACCCGAAACAACGTATTCATGTAGCTAAACCTAGCAAGCGAGGCAGAGTTTCCTCGCAAGGTCCTAGAAATAGAAAGTCGGCTTTGCGATCATTGGTGCTACGATCAAGATTGAACACAGCGACTTTGCCCCCGTGTTTCTTAACCTCTGCGGCATACGACGCGGCAGGATAGACCTTCATAATAAAGTGTTAAATAAGGCCTCATATAAAATTCGGGGCGCGTACTGTCGACGAGGTGCCAATAACGAGGGATAAATCCGCCTTCGCGACTAATTCGTCTATGATGCTCAGATGGTGAGGTATCTCCCCAAACCACACGACCCCAGGTCGTACGAGGGAGCCACACTTGGAGCAGCAAGGTAAATCTGAAATGGGTATGTCAAGGTCCAGAACGCCTTTATCCACTTGAGTTTCGGTGCCTCTTAAAGCTTCGCAAATCGGAGAGCTTGTATTCAATTCTACATGGCCACATGGATCCGACGTGCAGACTACGTCAAGTAATCGTCCGTGCATTTCAAGGAGAAAAGGTTGATCGGATGGTGGTGATGTTATTGTAAGGCCATCTGACGTAGATGCCATGATGCTATCTAACGCTTGCTTACTGAGTCCATCGACATTTTGAGTAATCAGTGTGAATGATGAATCCGGTGCTATCTTGTCGCGTATTATTGGCAGAGAGAATTTAGCCAGGGCGTAGTGAGCCTCATTTGGCTTGACGGAAAAGATCCTAGAGTTTTACCTTGCTTGCAAGGTCTTGTTCAGCTGGTTTTTCCCTAAAAAGGCAACCCTCTGCATACGCTTTTCGGCGCTTGTATCTGCTTTTACTGAGCGCCTAGCAATGACATTGTTTTCCTCTGCGAAGAAAGTGGCAATGTTCCTGGAGTGGACATGTTGTATGGTGTATCCTGAGCTGGAAAAATGGACGGCGAGAGAATGCCTTGCAAGCAAGGTAATTCCGGGGCGCCGTTCAGGCGGTTACTAGTGTCGTATTGGTTGTCACTTTACTTGACGCCAATAGCTATCCTTACGTCTCACGCCGATAATGGTAGAACTGCCAAACCAGTGAGGGATCGTCTTCAAATGCCTCTGGGGTTGCTAGTGACATCGCTTCATACTTCCGCCACATACCCCCGGCTCCGCGAAAGGTCGGAATCCCTTTAGTAAGTCAGGAGATGGCTGACCAACTGTATTGTTGATCACAAACCCGAGGCCGCAGAAAGTCCGGCACCTGCAACTGCTATGATGTTCTTTGAAGATCTCAGAATCCTTGTGAAGTGAGCTGCATCCTGGGATGGTTTCATTTGGGCGGTATGAGATGGGCTAGAGCCGGTGATGCCAGGGGTGATGTTGGTTTGATGGCTATTTTCTCACAGTTTACGTGACAAATAAAATCGCATGATCACAGCCTGGCGTTATCTGATAACTTTTTCCCCGTTTCAGGGCCTTCCTCATTGCGTAAAAAAGGTCTGTTCTCTTCCCCTCAAATCCATGTTCTACCGAATGCAAACGCTCACTTTTCTCCCAAACCGCCACCAATGCTTAGCCACGGTATCCGCAGACTTCAAGCCATGATACTCGGCCACAACACCAACCCGGAGAAGTTGTACGCTGAACTTGAGGCCTCTTCAATCCCCGTTTCCACCGCAGACTGTAGAACGTGTCCAGACCCTTGTGATGAAGGTGCGCAATTTGCTGTTCCTTCGCTGCCCGTGGTCCCCCGACTAAAATTCGTGAATTAAGGCCACTTGTCGTATCCTAGGAGGTTTGACGTAGATATGGAGACACAGCTACTGGGTTCAATAAGGCCGTATCGCAGGCAGGTACGGATACTCGTGTCGTGATTCCTCTTTTCATGCCTGATATCTTTCGGCAGGCCATAATATCGACAGGAAAGTCGGATTGGGATCGGGATGTCACGGATACCAAGGGTAGCCTCGCGTCGTATGTTCATGCCGTTGCGCAAAAGGCATCCTCGTCTACACATAAACACGAAGAAGAAGCAACACCGACACCCCTACCTAACGGAATCTACCGTCCCTCTGATTCTACCAAAATATCAATATTGAACGGGAATCACACAACTGTTTCTGAAGACCGCACTCACGAGACAGTACTCATCCTTCCTGATTACAAGGTGGTGACCGGTGTCCCCTCGTCATTGAAAGGTGCAGAAGCCTTATACAAGTCCGCCCTTGACCCATCTCTCGGTCGTAGTGGACTCCCTCTAGAAAAGGGAACACTCAAAACATGGGTTCTCCCATACTCCTGCATAATTCTCCTCTGTATGTCTCTTAGTCATTGCTTTTCAATTCTTCAATTCTAATACTTATCTCTGTCTCTCTACAAGGCTCCCACAAGCGGCGTGATAACCGGTGTGGACTTTCCGCACCCAAGCTCGAGCAGAGTAAGTCTATTTGCCCCTATCCCTTTCGCCTATCACTGATCCACCGGTCGCTTTCACACGTTTATAGCCTTCATCCAATCACTGGAGCACCACGGCTGGATGGCCGACACACAGCTCGAAGATCCTTCTCTCACCATGGATTACCCTCTAGAGGAAGTCAATGGCACCGAAGAGGACCGTGAGGCCTACCTTCTCAAGCACCTCAAGGACTTGCCCTCGGAAAAGAAAGCCCTCATACTACGCAATTCCCACATTGGTGGACATAAATACGCAGGCAATTGCATCGTGAGTTCCACTTTCCCTCCACTTCGTTTCCTCCCCGTAGCCTTTTGGGAGTTTGTGGAATTAGAGGTTCGCACGCGCTGACATCTATGTTCCACCCGATATCAGATATACATGCCTCAAGGCGCTAGCGTATGGTATGGCCGAATAACACCGCATGAGGTCGAATCCATTGTTGTTAACACCATCATCGGCGGCTTGGTCTTGCCGCCCCTTCTCCGAGGCGGCTTGAACCTCTCCCGACCCGGCTGCAGTTCATTGAACGATTGGTAGCCCACGCTCTCCCTAAACACGGGCACACTCACTTTTGTGGATTGGAGGTTTTATTTATCTGGCCATTGATTTGACACTATTGTGGTTTCACTGTTCTGTTGTACATATTACGCCTTACACGGTAGACGCTATCCTACTTCCAGTTCTCCGCACGGGGTTTTCATGTTGGGAACTGGCATAATAAATATTGTATTCCTTGCGTGTATACGAACCATACTCCAAAAGCGTGTGTCGGCTCTGAGAGGCTATTATTACATTGTAATCGTCTACAATAAAGCACCAGTAGGTACGAATAACATACAATGCCTGCATAGGAGGGAAACATGGGAAAGCATAGGTTTGCAATATGCAAATACAATGTTTGGGGAGGGGACACAAGTACAATTGAATGCCATTGTATGGTATTGGTGTAGGGGGGGATAATATATGCGATGAAGAGAAGAATATCTTCCATCTACCAAGTAAGAAAAGAGATCGTGGTCCATATACGTCCACTATTGAACCCGCCGCTGAAAAAATGACCTTATTTTCTCTAAACCGGAGAAGAGAAATTTGCATGGACGAGAGCATCGAAGGAGTCGTACAGAAATTATACGTCATCATCCAAGCTAGTGAACCCAAAACCTTTCCTTCTGACGTTCGCATACCTGCCGGCAGCCCTGGCTGTGTCCTCAGCTTCGTCTTCTGTAGTCACCTCGGGGACTTCCTCGTCGTCTATGGCTACATTTGTATCCGCCCCATTGCTGAGCCTTCCAGCAGGGGGCTGCACCACGCTCTCTCCAGAATAGGTGAACCCACGGAAGTTCTCTTGCACGCTGTTCGTCAAAGGGGTACCAACGGGCTCCTTCTTCCTCTTTGGCGCAATTTGTATGCCAGCGCTCTTTGCTAATGACCCAGACGGTCCGTTCGGTATGTGTCCTGTCGTAGATATCGACAGACCCGCCATGCCGTTGACATGGTTCTTCGGGTGGTCACTGCCCAGTGGCCCGTTAGGTGTATGGACGTAGCTTCCACTTACAGACGATACCCAGTTCTCTGATGGGTCGTCCTCATCAAGATCCATGAAATCATCGATGCCAATGTCGCGAATATCGGCTGACGTGAATTCGGGGTCGAAGCACGCTGTAGACTCGTCGGATTCTACATCTGGTTTGAATGGCGGCGTAACTTGCTTCTTTGCAAGGGCGTCCCAGTCAATCATCTTGAAGAAGGGATGTTCTTTCAGCTCAGCGGCGTCCCGTACGGCACCGAGTCGATGTTTCGGGTTCCGGTTTAGAAGCTAAGAGAAATAAGCATATAAGCAATGCGAAGGTAGAGGGCAGATAAAGATGTAAGGTACGATCAGATATCGTCATCAATACTACGACAAAGCACAGAGCCCGCAAGCACTGGTGATGTATGGAGAGAATGGCGTAAAGGACAGCAATGGAAAACAGGTACTCACTCCTTTGACAAATTGCTTACCATCTTCGTTGATAACACCCTTCGGAAACCTAATCTTACCAAAGCATATATTCTTATACATTTGCTGTGTGTCCTCCGCGTAGAATGGACTCCAACCACAGCACATTTCGAATAATAGGACGCCTAACGACCAGAAGTCCACAATCTTGGAGTAGCCTTGCTCATCGAGAAGGATTTCCGGAGCCAGGTACTCGGTAGTACCACAGAACGTCGTTGTAAGCTCGTCCGCTCGGAGATCAGCTTTAGACAGACCAAAGTCGCACAGAGCAACGTGACCAGTAGCATCAAGAAGTATGTTCTCGGGTTTGAGGTCGCTACGTAATCTGTTAGTCACATAGAAGCTAGATGGCTCCTCGCGTGCTTACCGGTAGACTATATCATACTTGTGTAGATGCTCCAGAGCCAAAATCAGTTCGGCAATATAAAACCTCGCGCGCTCCTCGCTGAACCTAGTCTCGCGCTGTAGATGCCAGAAGAGTTCGCCTCCGCTCTTGAAGTCCGTAACTAAATATAGATCCGTTTCTGTCTGAAAGCTGAACTTGAGGCCGACGAGGAAAGGCGATTCTAGGGAACGCTGAAGAATCTTGCGTTCCCCTATGGTATGAGCGACTTCCTTTTTCGCGACGATCTCTTTCTTGGAAAGGACTTTCATTGCATATATACGCTTGGTGTCCCGTTTGCGTACTTGGAACACTTTGCCAAAAGTCCCCCTCCCGATAAGCTTGAGGAATTCAAAGTCGCGTGGAGTTAGGGCTCGTTTGGTCTATTTGGAACCCACAATAGTTCCGAGAGATGTCAGTCAATCAAGCCATCAAGGTGGGGTGAAGAGAGAAATTAATGGAATTTTTGGGGTAAATGTACGTAAACACACTCGTGGGGTAGGGTGGGATACGAACCTTGTATTGCTCAAAAGTTATTTGCACGCGCATATCGCCACTAACCAACTCATTTTCAAAAGGCCGGAGCCTGAGCGATAAGAATGATAATGAGTGGTAATCACGATGGAAACAGGACTATACCTACTTATACCACTGATCAACAGTGTGATCATGTTTGAGGATGGGCTTAACTTGCACAGTGCCTAGGAAACCGCCATCCATCACCTCCCGATCGTATACGTTGAAGGTGATGAGTGAGTCCTCTGAAGTGACATCGCTGTAATAAATGTATCGAGTCAGGTGTGGAGCTCTAAGATCAAGTCCGACGTGCACGTACAACGACACTTCATGTTTCCAGACGGGATTGTGAGCTGACAACCTGCCAAAAAGCCCGTTGGCATGATTGGGAATCGCTGCGGTGTTAGTATTTGAGGTTGTGGCATTCGATTTGCCTGAAGATATCGAGGAGGCAGGGGAAGTATTGGTGCTAGATTTGCCTCTCCTAGCTACATCGATGGCTGCGCGAGATCCGATAGCGCCTAATGCAGAGAGCGCACTTGAAGAGCCGTTGCGCGAAAGAGCAGTCGCCGTTCCTTTGGCTTCCTTTTCAGTTTCCTCTGTAGGGTCTCTGCTAACAAACTCGTTTTGTTCGAATTGAACAACGACATAAGGTCTGGCGTTTGATGATTGGACATTTAGTCCACGAGCTTGTATTAGTTTGACGTGGATCTGGCCTTTAGAGGACGTAGGCTGGGAAGCGCTAGAAGAGGATGGGGAGACGCCATTTGACGTGGAGGACGATGTCGATGTCGCTGGGGACTTGTTTGGAAGGGATTTATCTTTGCGAGATGGTGGCTGCTGCATGTTGAAGTCTGGTGCATGAAGAGAGAGTTGGGTTGTTGGTAAGGCGGCTGCAAAAGCCCCGAAGACGGATGTCCCTAGGGGCGTGAGATCGGTGTTGTGCCCGGAAGGTCCGTTAGCATTAGCGTTGGCCGAAAATGATGGCGAGGTAGGCGAACTCGCCGAAACGTTATAAGGCGAACGGGGGGTCGCCAGAAGATGGTGATGATAACTACTGGTCACCGTTGGAGTCTGGGAACCATTTGAACTAGCAGAATTGGTAGCTGCAGAACTTTCAAAGGGATCCCTGCGTTCCTGGCCATTTGGGCCGGCTCTCGGAGTCATCTGGTCGAGTGGTGATGACGGCCATAGCTTGAGCATGATATGGACAGCAAAGATATGGGAAATGATGGTGGTAAGAGATAAAGAAGAGATAGTGGAGCATCTGGGAGTTGACGACTAGCATTTTATGTATCATATTATTTACTCGCTATTTTCCCTTTTGTGTTCCTCCAATACTCTCCGCGCAACTCTAAGCCCAGACAGTGTCCCCCCAATCATCAGCCCAGCTATCACTGCTCGCTGCGCTGCTCGGACAGGCAACCGATCTAGTTCTCTACTCAATTCTCCAAGTCAACCCAGCGAACAATCCATTCCGACTTACATACTGCCGAGAACATAGCGGCTGTGCCTAATCCAGCAAAAACCTCGCCAACGTCGCCCCAACCAATTCTCTTGAATCCCTCTTCGATGCCGACCCACCCAGCACCCAGTGCAGCGAGTTTCGTCGCCTCCCAACCCCCTGCTTTCAACCCGCCTAGCATTATTCTGTAGTTCTTCGTCTTATTATAAAAATACCATCCCTGAAGAGTAGTAGGCGGCCGATGCGCATTCTCAGCGAGAAACCGAAGCGAAGCTGTCTGCCCTCCCCGCACCAATCCGATCGCTGCTCCAACGATGAATGCCGTTCCCGGGACCAAGTACCACCGAGGCGGTATCGTCAAATGGATAACCCGTTTTTCCGCTCTAGTGCTGTTGTCGGCCTCTGTGTCCATCGCCGTTAATGGCTTTGTCATTCCATGTGCGTCGTGGTACTGAGTAATGCGGCCAACGACGGACGCGTTGTAAAAACTGTGACCAACCCCTAACCCTAAATTGTGGGCTAGTTTTTCCCAGGTCTTATCTCCCATGCCTGACCCCCTCCGACATAGAAGGCCAGCTCTTCTTCGAAGCCAATGCCGTTTTTGCACTTTGAAGGGATCTGAGGGAAATTCAACGACATTCGGACCGTTTCACCGTCCTGATATTGGTTAGCGAAATATTGGCGTGCCGCCATTTTGTCCTGTTTGTCGTATCATGTATAACGAACGTTCTCTGGACGAAATGAAAGCACCCGAATTACAAAACAGTCTGGAGCTAGATGCGCAGAGCTACGGCAGCCCAATCCGAGAGGATGTACGCACTTCCGCCGCGGGATACCGAATCAGTCGCACCCTAGCTCCATGCAGCCTCTCAACAATACCTGCATAATGAGGGTTCCAAGTTCACGCATGCTCGTATAAGAAATCCATAGGAACTTGGCATCATTCATTGTGCATAGATCGTCCTTGGATCGCCCCCCATTATCTATTATTGGGAATTGATAGGGGGAAAACTCTTTGCATAGATCAAAGAAGATCGGCCTGAGCAGTGCTTACAAGTTTTGTACCCTCATTATTTCCTATCGAGATTAACATTGTCATTGTCATCCGCTTCGGTCATCCAGTTGTTCCAACCACCCCAGTGTCTACATTATTGATGAGGCGTTCCATATATATAAAAATACATGTTGTTGTAAGTAATTGGCAAGGCATGTTGCCTAACAAAGATTAGCGGACACTCCCAACGAAAGCACCGTCCTAAAATTCATGTATATCGTCGTCGCTGTCAACATCCATCTTCTGCCTCTTCATGAGAACATCACAGTCATTCTCTTCTACATCGGAAATGCCGAGCTCCATAGATCCCCTTTTCTCCGGCCGCTTACATCCATCGGGCTCACTTCCATTGGCCTTCTTGGGCTTCGGTTTCATATCCGCTAGCGAGCGTTTGATCAAAGTATTCTCAGGCCTGAAATGTCCCATCCCTTTCGCCTTTGCTGCAAGTTTCTTCATCAACGTTGACTGTGGCCGATAGCTTGTCCTGCTCCGGGGCAAATCTTCAACTCTGACCCTCGATGAAGAAGCTACGGGCTCGTCGCGGCGGGCACCAATGGGCGGGCCAATGCGATGGCGATGAGCGTGAGCAGGTGGGCCCACGCGACCTGGCAAAGCATTAACACTGGGAGGCGCCTGGCGTTCCAGTGGTTCATCTCCTGGATTGGTATCATGGCCCGAGTCGTCACCAGCATCTGCAGACGGGGATTTGGACGCGATCACACGCTTTCTAGGTTTGGCAACCATGTCCAATGGTCGAGGTAGAGGTTCTTGTCCAGGTATACGCTGAGTATTGGGTATATGGTAATCAGAGATACGCAGCCACGTTAGAATCGCCAGCAAGCTTACAACAAATGTAAATTTACACATCATAAAACCCTCTTTCCCCTTTGTCCTTGTAGCCTGAATCAATGGGTCAGTGCCTCATTAACAGCAAGTAAGGATAAACATACCTCACTCACAGTATACAGTCCGTCATACCGATATCTACGTAATAAGCCGTGAGTGAATTGAATATGAGATGGATGATATTACGCATTTACCCTTCAATAGGCGCGTAGGGTGATGGGAGATTAGAACCTCGAACGACACGAACTGGGTTCCCGATCTCACAAGAACGCTTTGCGGAGAAGATCAGTCGAGGAACCAGCAAGAAATACTCTAGCATACCTTTAAAGCTAAGTTTCCTCGTGTCCACTCCTGATCTGCGTTTTGTACGCCCGCCCATCTCTGTAGTATACCAGTTGAGTAACTGCCGGTGCGTCAATTGAACAAAACTAGACAGACCCTTTTGCCCTGCATCTTAGCTACTTTGTCTTTATAATAATCACGACCACCTGATAGCACACTCTCGTTAGAGCCACGTAACATATAATTTATAGATATAACCTTCTCCCGTATATGTACTAGGCATGAGAATATCAATAGAGCTACACAAGAAACCCGGAAATGACTCACATTATCTCCCCTTCGTCGCGATCGTCTGGATATCCGCCCGAGCTTGATGGTAAGAACCAAGTAAGTAGAATCCCGGCACATTCATGAAGTAACACTTACAGGACAACGGAATACGCGCCTCCTATGGCATTTCCGTGAATACCAGCTTGAAAAGGAGCATGTACGCCGGCTTCGCTGCAGGCACGTCGAGAAGCGAAAGTGGTAAGAATGGGCACGTTGCGAATGTGGCCATACTGCTTGCTTCATCTATACATTAGCCATGAAAATAGTTGGTGCACTGAAACCTACGGATTGTGACCGGGTTTCCGCTCCATTTGAGGTATTACTTCTAAGTAGGCCACTCTATTAGCCCAATGGATTAGCTTACAAATTGTGCACTTACCACCAAATTAGAATGTGAGCAAAATAGTTGATATTGATATTAGTCGAACAAGACGAAAAGAAGGAAAAAAAAACGCGTTCGTGTGTAGGTAATGAGAGGTAAAGAACAAAGGAGGTGCTCCTGAATGTTATATAGTGATTATGTAAGTCGATCAGCGTGGTCGAGAAGTTGACGCAACACGCGCTCAAGGTGTTCTGGTCACACCCCAAAGCTAAGCAGTGAACTAGTGACTCGCAAAATGTCGACAAGAGGGCGATCAACCTCACCACGTCCGTTGCGCGACGCAGACATGGCTGTAGATTCAAGCAAGCCCGATGCAAAGGTCGTCATCGTCACAAACCTTACCCGCAACGTTGTAGAAGCTCATCTCCAAATCGTGTTTGGGTTCTATGGAGAAATTGCAAAAATCGATTTACCACTATACGGGAAATGTAAGTATCATATTTCAATATTTGCGTCTACATAGTATCCATGCTATAACTCGTTTAGCTGGTCAAAACCGAGGGAAAGCTGCAGTAGAGTATTCTGATCCCGAATCAGCTCAAAAAGCTGCATCTCACATGGACGGCGGTCAACTTGACGGCGCAATCCTCAAAGTTGAGCTCTCCGACCTTCCTATCCGTTCCCATTCCCGTTCACCTCTCCGTGGTGGTCCAAGAAACGGCCGCGATAGGCCTAGGTCTTTCTCCCGTTCGCGTTCGCGCTCTCGCTCTCGTTCGTGGTCACCCCCAGGCGGGTTTAGGCGCAGGGGAGGAGATGGCTTCCGTGGTAGAGGATATGGACGTCGAGGACCACCTCCACGAGACTTTTACCGGCCTCGTTCTCGAACTCGCTCCCGCTCCCGTTCTCGATCCCCTATCAGGCGCAGGAGCCCCCATCTCGGTCCGAGGAGGAGATCTCCCAGTTATACAAGGGGTGGCTACGGGAGGGGCAGACGGTCGAGATCACGCAGCTATTCAGTGCGATCAAGTCGTTCCCGCACGAGATCTCTTACTCGCTCTCGTTCGCGCTCGCGTACAAGGTCAATGTCATACTCTTCGTATTCACGATACAGCCGAAGCAGGAGTCGATCCAGGTCTGTGAGTAGGGGGAGAAGGAGTTATAGCAGAGATGATATTCGGGACAGCAGGTCCAGATCACCAAAAGACTCGTAGCTACGTTTAGTTTGTAATCAGTTGCCGAATTGTAATACCCTTGATAACCTGATCCTTTATTTGATCGTTCACTTGGCAGAATGAAGTATCAAGTTGGTATTCAATTAGTTCAAAATGCATCTACATATAACCGTTAAGATACTAAAACAGAACGACTTAGTCGCTTGAAATAGAGTCATTGTCAGCCAGGAATGGCCTAAACAGCAAGTTAATCAGTTCGCAATACACCAAACTGGAAACAATACTTACGCATAATTATAATCATTCCTGATGGCGTTAGACATCCATTCCTCATCAGCTTCCTGCAGTGGGAAACCAGGGCCACCAGCCAAGCTGAGGATCACGGGCAGTAAAACCAGGCCATGCAATGCACCAGCGATGATCAACGTAAGCCACATGCGGAAATAGTAGATCTGGCCAACGTTCAGCACAGAATTGGTTTGGTTTGCGCAGACCTTACCTCCAGGAGTTTTGAACGGGTGAGTGCAAGTACTGACATACCAATTAGCTTGGTGGATGTGATGCCAGAAATGACCTGCAAGCGAGGTTAGCGATCAGTGCATTGAGACATCCCGTTGCACTTACAGAGGGCCCGACGTCGACTAAAGCCGTCCACATTCTCTCATCACGCTCTCTCTGTCCAGCTGGATGGTCGATCGGCAGTCCAGAGCCCGTATTCATGAACGCCCTTGCGACATGCGCGCAGAACTCGACGGCTATTCCCAGAGAGATGACCAAATTGACCAGACTGATCGCATTGAGGCTGATGCCCCAAACTACCATCATGCCCATTACGTCGAGTACGGTGAGTGCAACGACCGCCGTGACTATTGTCCCAGTCCTCCAAGATCCCAATAATAGAGCAGTCACTACTAGTACGGAAGCAAGACCCAAGCCCAAGATTTCTTGAGTGATTGCTATTATGTGAGCATATTGGTCGAAGAATACGTAGAAAAGAGAATAAGGGAAGACATCTGCGCCTGTTTCTTTGGAAATATCTTCAGCGATGCGATGCGCAGCAGCGAAAGCGTTGATAAAGTCTCGCTGACTCTTCAGCGGTACGTGCATTGTGCGGAAATGTGATGCGACGACGTCGGTTCCATCGGATTTCAAGGAGAGCGCCGTTCCGAATGATGCTTTACCAGCCAGCGGACATTCCTCTGTTGTAGGCGAGATCAACCATTGCTGCAGATACCTCATGAACTCCCCCTCTTCAGGGAATCCATCCATGGTAATATTCCACACAGGTTCCTTCCCTTCATAGCAAGGTCGACAGCGGCGAGGTGGATCTCTTGGGCCGCAAAACGTAGATGGGTCGGTCCTTCGGACACGGCAACAAGTATCCTGAGCTGGATCCAACCATCGGAAGAAGTCGTCGATCCATGATGCTGCTGGCTGCGGCATATACGATACGTCTGGCCGTTTGCGTTCAGCTTCAAGATAGTTTGAGATAGAGAAGTCGTCACATGTTGTGAACCTTCCGCAAAGAGCTTGTTGACCGGGGCGATGTATCACATCGATATTCCGAGAAACAAAGTAGACCGGAGGCCCGATATCTAAATAAGCATCAAGATGATCGAAATACGAAACAAGGTAGGAGTCGGAGGGTAGCGCAAGTCTCTGGTCTGTGCGAATGTGAGCCAGGGCACCAATAACGGGATGAAAAATCCTCACCAAGGCCTAGCTCGATATGCTGGATTGATATCACCGATGCAACGAACATGCCGCCGAAAATAGCGAGAACAATGCCTTTGACAAGCGGACGTAACAAAAAGGGCGCATAATAGTGTCGAATAAATCTGCCGAGCGTACCCAGGTCGCTGCTATTTGAGGATCCTTCCGTGAGCGTAATGCGCGAAGGGAGGCGTATACATGGAAAGCAGTCGACCCGACTAGACTGGGGTAGAAGGTTAGTAAACCCATAAAGTCTACGACTTTACTCTTACCTCAATACGCCTAAGGTCGAGGTACAGTGCACTGACGAAGACAGTGACTTGTAAAAGGGTATTCAACAAAACACTCCCTGCAGCATATAATGCAAAGTTCCGCACGGCTGGCATCTGGACAAGTGCTCCGAGTGCAAACGCCACGGTCTCAGTCATCGAACTGAGCAAGATAGATGGCCCCATCTTTGCTAGTGTCCTCGCAACCCTCTCTTCAGCAGAGAGAATGATGGGCATGGAGGCGGCATCGATGTCACCATGGGAGGAAGGGAATGGCGAGCGATGTGAGCTAGTGGGCGACATTGTTGCCGTATATTCACCTTCGACATGACCAGCTGATAACGATGACGCGTTGGGACCATGGAGGAGATTTTGCCTGTCAAGTTCATGCACAAGGAGATAGACATTGTCGACACCGACGGCGAGGACGAGGAATGGAATGACTTCTGCAATGATGAGGGTCACCCTTACATTGAGTAGGGAGAAGAATCCGACCGAGGATGATACAGAGAGTATGACAAGCAAGATGCCAAATAGGCCTAGGGTTACCTTGGAGCCAACAAAAAGCTTCCGAGGTAGTCTAGGCAGAAGATGAGGTACTTCTCTTGAGTCTATCGACAGCGAAGAAGAGACCAACGATCGAGAGAAGAGCTTGGGGAAATTTCGAGCCCAACGAGCAAGAGAAGCTATCACTCCTTCTTCTTCACGACTCTCGGAGTTGTTTCCTAATGTCAAGACGACATAGAAGAACATTGCCAAGTAAGACAAGACGACTATCTTGACGTCCATATTCGTGCTCTTGTTGATCTCTTCTTCGAGTGAAACGCCCGTTGAAAAAGCAATTTGCAATCCAGCCTCGGATGGTGCTCTTTGACTAAGAGCGGTCAGATATTGACGCAATGTTGTTTCCCACTCCATTGCTTTTTGCTGCTCTTCGGCATCCAGAGAGTCGGAAACTACATAGGTGACAACAAGGGCCGTAGCATTCAAGTATTCTTTATTCCCATCAGCACTTTCGGGAACGCCTCCGAGGACGAAAGATGGCTCGAGAGGCTGCTGGTAGTCGGGCAGGCATTCAACAGGAGAAGTTGCGCAGCTTCTGAGGCGATCCGCCCATGTCATTTCGTCGTAATCATCGAGATCATTGCCAAACCACGCCATCACAGACTGTACAACACAGGCTCCTTCGGGACCTGCTGGTTTGAAGCATACATCCGCCAAACGATAGTCTCTAGGAGAAGAGCTCAAAGCACGGATGTCGTCCTCGACATCTTGCCAGTATTTCAAGGTATCCCACGACAGAACTGCCTTCATCCGAGTGTTTTCGAAAGGCTCAATAGAGCTATTGCCCTTCAACTCTGCTGCTCCCGGTACAGACGTAATGAAGATCTGCTCTGTTCGATAAAATGGGCCAAAGTTCTGATCAAAAAAGTCCTTTTGCTGTTTGCTCTCCGAATTCGGAGCAACCCAAAGGCGAACGGGATCGGTTTCGACTTCGAATTTCTTCCAGCCAATGTTCAATAGGCCCACGGCGAGGAATACCGCAGCGAACATTAGCCATGGGTAGGAAGCGGCAAACAGGCCTAAACGATAGAAGCCACGTCTAAGTGCGGTATTGAGAGGGTAATGTCGGGGCTGGACGGTTTGAATAGGATCAAGTAAGGAAGCTCCCCGACCAAGGTGTCTAGTCTCGGAGGTCATTCCAGAGGAATCCTCTCCATCGGTATACCTAGCCAGTGACGCAGCGCCAACGAGGCCACGGCTGTGTGAACGAGGTGATGCACTTTCGCCCGCCAAGGCGACTCTTTCGTAGCTCCTCTCCTTTCGCCGACGTATGGTAACCTGTACAATGTACCCAACAAAGAATCCAGCCACTGATAATGAGTAGGCAAGAATTAGGATGAACGAAAGGCAGGATAAGAACCCAACATGACAGGTTGAGCCTGCATTTGGAGGAGAAATCGGGGCCAACGGTAAACAAACGTCCGGGCAGTCGATGCATGTACAACGACTAGCTAAATCGTTGTCTGCGCAGTTTCTCGGAACCGGGTCAAGCTGAATAAACTCTGAGGGCGTTGTTCGGGGATAATTTATTTGGAAGGGACTACCCAAATCCTTCTCATCACCCAAGAACTTCAGGAATGAGTTATAGTTCTTAGCTCCTCCTCCTATCAAGTCCATAGCATATCCATTAGTCGCGCCAACCTGTACATTCTTGCAACTGTCGAAGAATCCTTCTGCGAAACTTTCACCGACAAAGAAGTCCACTGACTTGACGGCTGTTTGACCAGATGATGTCGTTTGAGTGGAGGTAACATTGAGAAAGGTTGCTTGTTCTGGGGAGCAAGTAAACTTGCAGAAGAACGAGCGGAAATTGTTTCGGCACGCGGGGCAGGCAGCAATAATTGGTTCGGCTTGGTTAAGGTTGTCTCGCAAGGTTACGACCTGATCTGAGGTGCAGCACGTAGGGCCTTGAGAAAACTCGGACCCACAGACAGATACTAGTAGTGACCGTGCATCATTGTCTGGCTATTGAAGCAAGTCGGTAATTGGAAATTCATCATAAGTCAAAACTCACCTCTACTGCAGGACCGTCATACGGACAAGGAAGAGGTTTGCCAAACAGGCCCTTCCTACCACACGAAGCTCGCATTGAACAGCTTCCGTTACTGTCTGTCTTCATTGCAGGTCGTTGAAGCCAGGATGTATGAACCGACCGGAGTGGAATAAAGCGCTTATTTCAAGGAATGACGCGACGCGAGATGGCATGAGATGAGAGGCACGTGGGCGAAGGCTCCTATTTTCTGATTCCCTCCATCATGTCCTCGAGCACCGTAACGAAGCCCCGCAAACGATTTGTCGGTACTAAATCGTCTAAACCATCCAAACCAGGTGTTTCCTCCGTCGTAGCGCACCAAGTACCCCCTGAGATCCTTGAGGATCCAAAACTCAATTCAGCTATCAAATCGTTGCCACCTAATTACTCATTCGAGATCCATAAAACTATTCATCATGTAAAGAAGAACAATGCCAAAATGGTTGGATTGCAAATGCCAGAGGGTTTGCAGATGTTTGCTTGCACGATTGCAGATATTATTGAGCGGTGCGCAGGTGATATTTTATCACTGTCATTGAGCAACAACGATGAACTCAAGGTGTCTCTTTGATTGAACAGCTTTACGAATGCTTTGACTGTGATCATGGGAGACGTTACCTATGGCGCATGTTGCGTCGATGACTATACAGCTGTCGCTTTGGGATGCGATATGCTTGTGCACTATGGGCACAGTTGTCTTGGTATGCATGGATCAATCATCACCACCTGATATGCTCACGCAGGGTACCAGTGCCGATGGATCAAACCACGATTAAGACTCTGTACGTGTTTGTCGAGATTGGTATTGACTCGTCCCACCTTGTGCACACGATACGAGCCAACTTTCCTGACGATCGGACTGAATTCCACGAGACGCTACTGGACAATGAAGATAACAGGAGCAAAATTCCAATCGGTTCTTTTATAGGGCCAAACCGCCACCTTCGAATAGAGGCCGCCTCTTCCAGTGAAGATGAGCAGACGACTGCTGTTATCCAATCATCTAATAACACCTCCAGTGATCCTACTCGTTTAGCTTTGGTATCGACCATCCAATTTGTGGCCGCTCTGCAGCGCCTGAAGGAGGAGCTCAGTATCAATCATGAAAACCAGAGTGCACCTCTTTGTGACGGACCTAAACCAAAGCTCTGGACTGGCCGCTATGAGGCAACTATACCGCGCTCAAAGCCTCTGTCCCCTGGCGAAATCCTTGGCTGCACAGCACCTCAACTAGGTGATGTTGACGCAATATTGTAGGCTGTTTTCGTGGACTTTCTAAACGGTGGTTAACGGAGACGTTAGGTATCTTGGTGACGGTCGGTTCCATCTGGAATCTATCATGATCGCCAATCCCACGATTCCCGCCTTCCGTTATGATCCATACTCCAAGAAACTGAGCAGGGAACGATATGACCATCGTGCGATGCAAACCATAAGAAGTGACGCGGTGATTACTGCCAGGCAGAGTATTGCTCGTGTAACGCAGGGCGAACCGCCCCTTACGACAACAGAAGGTACCAATATTGTCAAGTACCAACCCCCGACTATGTGGGGGGTTATCTTAGGTACTCTGGGGCGCCAGGGCAATTTTAGGCAACTCCAAGTGCGTATAGCTCATCTGCCCTTTCTGTAGTCTAATGCCCTATGGTGTTTAGGCTATCACTCGTCAGCTGGAGGCTTCGCAAACTCCAATTCCCTACGTACCGATATTGCTCTCCGAACTCTCCCCGGCTAAGTTGGCCTTGTTCAATCCATACATCTCGACCTTCGTTCAGACTTCGTGTCCACGCTTATCGATAGACTGGGGGTATGCGTTTGATAAACCACTATTGAGTCCATACGAGACGGCAGTGGCAGTGGGGGCCAGACCTGGGTGGAATGAGGATCGCAGTGAAGATAATGCCACTGAAAGGGACGTTAAAGGCACGTATCCTATGGACTTTTATGCGGCTGGAAGTCCGTGGGCTATATCAAGGACGAAAGGCGAATTCTGACGCCGTCGAAAAATATAATGATTTTTTTCTGTAGCAAAGACGTAGCTGCCAGCCATCGGTCAAGTTATACAGACGAGAACTAGCACTCATCAGCAGAGGCCATCCTTTCTTGTTACCGCTAGCGTTTATTTTCTGGTAGCTGACCCAGATCCCTGCTCATGACCAAAGACGATGAGTGTAGCAGATGAGTAATCATGCAAGGGTCCTTTCACCATCATGAATTGTAGAGTATAGCTTCAAGCTCGGTAGTCTATCCTAAAGTCAATGAAGCTTAAAATCGCGAGCGATGGAATGGGCCAGCTTCCGTGACAACCTTGTAGAAACTGTGACAAGGATGGTAAATGTACGAAGGGCGAACACAGTTGTCAACGGCTTCAGTCGTTATTTTAGCGCTAAGGACAACCGTGACGTTGTTAGGTTTGATATCTATGTCTTGATGAACACAGTATGTTGAAGCGCAAAGCAGGAACTACAAACCCGTATATGCAAAACTGCATTTATGTATGGCTGTCATATCGAGCAATATAGCACAAAATGCATCTAGCAATAGGCATGAAATGGCGCCAAAGCCAGTGTTCTAGACGGCTATACACAAATGTGGCATTTTGAATCTAGGTAAACTTATGCAAGGGTGTGTCTATTCCTCTTGCACATATTTATGGCGTATGTCTTGCCATTGTTTCTATAGTCGAGATTAGCTTGATGTGTTAAGTAGCATCAACAAGAGTGCGTACCCCAGCATTCCAGCGGTCAAAGAAGGCAGTGACACCCAAATCAAATCCTATGCCAAATGCAAATGCACCGGCGAAGATAGACGAGACGTATACACCTACACCATGTCAGTCAACACTAGAGCGGATGTTACGCGGATGTTGCTTACTATTTCGTCGGAAAACAGTGTTGTAGATGGTATTGGCGAGCTGAAGTAGCCAAGATTAGTTTCAATGATACGCCTGCGCAGGAAAATACTGACTGCCATTGGGATGACTGGAGAGTTGAGGATTACGGAGTTGGTAGTATGCGTCTAAGCGTGAGGCCGGCGACTTCCGAAAAGGGTTTGAGCTCAACCGTTTTGCATTCATGTCACGATCACACACGCGCACGCATCACAATGCTCGCTTTACGAGCTTCGCGCTCGTCGTCGCTTACAGCGATCAGAGCACTTAACGCACGTTTCTATTCACCAACTGCCTCTGGAGGCGTTGATGACCTCGTTGGCGATTTGCTCACTCCCAATGCCAGTTCACCCAATCCGCCGAAACCACCAGCCGATGGATATCCCCCCAGTCAACCACCAGCTCCGAACCCGTTCAAACTCCAGTTGGAAACGAAGTCAAAGATACCAGAAATAATTGGAGCTGCCAAGCGCTACCATCTTCATTGTCACTCGTCGCGCAATAACACAATTACTACTCTTACGAGACCTAATGGTACACCTGTAGCTTGGTTTTCTGGAGGGTCCTGTGGGTTCAAGAAGGGAAACCGGGCTAGCTACGAGGCGGGTTACCAGTGTGCTGTGAGAATGTTTGAGAGGATCAAGCGGGAGGTTGAGGAAGAGGGAAAAATTGAGCTCAACCTTGTATTCAAAGGCTTCGGCCAAGGTCGTGACGCATTGCACCGGGCAATCATGACCACTGAGGGGGAGTTCGTTCGTCCAATGGTAAAGACCATTGTCGATAAGACACCCATAAAAATTGGTGGTACACGGTCACCAAAAGCAAGACGCTTGTAGACGTGAGTGGTTTCTCGGTTGTTCTACTTCAGAACACTAACGATGACTATGATTTATCGTACTGCACTTTTAACAGCTCCCAGTTCTATGTCACTGCCTATTAGCGGCATGGATATGGTATACCCGACTAATTGTATCAAACGCTATCTACGGTCCATTTATGATGGATGTCTAGAATGTCAGCTTTGACGCCTCTGCATATATCTAGAGATTTGTTCTACGTGGTTTGAAATGCGGGTCCTCTTGAAACTTCTGATATTCGGGTCGCTGCAAACAGTTTATTGCAACTTGCTTGTCGGTCTCGATGTCTTCGATGAGGGCCTCTGCAATGACATGAGACGTAAGAAAAGGACCCAGATGTACATGTTGCTGACCTCGGGAGATGTAATCAAGTTCTGGTCGGATGTATCCCAGCACTACCGCCCGCATCTCGTATCCGTAAAAATCTGACTTGAATTCATGCATTATATGGATTTCCTGAAGAAAAAGCAGTCAGTCGAGTATAATTCATTATTTCCACACTCACTGCGGTCAGCCGTTCGTTCTTGTAGAACGGATTCCAACCCAAGCTCATGACCATGGGTAACACCTGAGCATCAGCCTCAAGCAGAAGTGTATCTTCTTCGCCTTTGGGCGGTATCACCTGCGCATACCCGTAGTACACTCCCGTGCGAGCGACAGAACTCAGCGGTGAGATGGATTCGTCTGGAAGGTTGGCTAGAAAGATTCCAAGGTGAATAACATTTCAATCAACGATCCAGTCCTGAGGTAAGAACCTGTGGGGCATCCTAGGTCCTTCCCCCCTCTTCCGAATCCCCTTTGCACGAGACCAGTCAGTCTGATAGGGAATGGAGGCTGGGGTGAGTCAGGACCAACGATCTGCGGGCGGCTGAGACGGAAGGTCTCAGTTTGGAAAGGAGCTGGAGGGGGTGCACCGTGAGCAGCAACTTCAGCGGCAGTCGCGACCCTAACAGCAGCCATTGTCGAATGGGGGCCTTATCAAAGGTGATTGAGTGAGGTATGAGAGGAAGAAGCGGGTAGTAAGGTGCCGACTATGTATCATGATAGTCATTTGTAAAGTCCGCATTCGTCGATGGTTCAAGCTTTCAGAGTGATCTCGCAAACTTGCCTCTTACCATCATGTCCAGCTACCAAGCAACGCCAGGTATATCACCAAATCCTGCATATGGCGCGTATCCGACTGGAACCTACCCAACTGGCACATATCCAATCCAATTTTCACCAAATCCTTCGCCCAATATCCCCGGCGTCTTACCGGCATATGTCTTGAATCTACAGCAACAACAGGCTGCCCAGAAACCTGAACTCCCCGCGCCACCACCAATCGTACCAGCCGTAACGCCCGATGTAGCCTCACAAGCCATGGCAAAGCTCATATCATACCAACTAAAAGAGTCAGGTTTCACCAGGGCTGAACAAGGAGCTTTGCAGAGGTTAGAACTCGAGGTTGTCGCATGTGAGCCACCATTGTCACGTAGTATGTTGCAGTTTCTCTCATTGCTCTGCCCAGTTATTGAGCAATTATACCAACGTGCACATGAGTACGCCAACTTGGCAAACCGCGCTGGGCCAATTGCCACAGACCTCATTTTAGCTTGTGACGATCACGGTCTGCAACCTAAAGACCTGCGGCGCATACGAACTAAACGCGGAAAAAAAAAGAAAGAAGGTACATCTACTATATATATCAACTTCGTATGATTTGATGCGAACTTGCGTGCGGAAGCATCTCAATTTGCAGCTACAGGGAACGACTTCAAACCAGTAACTCTTCTGCCTCCACGGTCGCGTTCCCCATCCCCCAATCTTCTTCCCTCCGATGATGAACAACCGCCGGTGCCTCCTACCCTTCGGTCCCTACCTCCGTATTTCCCCAGTCTGCCACCGAAACACACATATCTGAGAACACCAGTATGTGATATATGCCTTCCTTCGTTGCCAAAAGTACTGAAAGGACGTTGAACGTTGATAGGCTTCGCCGCCGAAGAAAGCCGCGCTCCCCTCATTGGAGAAGAAGTTGAAAACTGCTGGTCTGGTCCAAGAATCTCTTCGCAATCTCATGTTGGCCACGGAAGACAGTTCAGGTCAGGAAGATGCAGAGTTATTGGGGCATATCGTAAACTGGGAAGCCGGATTACATCCTCGTAAGCGGTGGAAAGTTGGAACACATTGAAACTCTTTGTGTATATTATGTGCTAATGCTTTGAGTGCTTGCAATTCAATGCAATTGCACTCCTAATCGTATCGACAGCATGCCATCGCAGCTATGCGGTGATTCAAGAGCTCTATATATCTCAGAGCGATGAAGACTATTTTATGACTAAACCTAAGTGTCCGGGTGACCAAATCTACGGTTGGGGGGGCTGAACATCACTCTGTGTTTCAGCAGGGTCCGATACCTGCTGCCTCTTACGCTTAATCGGTCTGGGCTTCGGTCGTGATCTAGCTGCGGATGGTTTCGCTGCCATGATTATTCGATATTCTGACTCTGGTTGCTCGGACGTCGTGGTATGGATAGACGTGGAAGGTTCATCCTCCGGCGTTGTCATTACTACTTCAGGAGCTGGTTGCAGGTCGTTGCTTGCCTGTGTCTGGTCCTCGATTTCGTGTTGTTGATTATCAGTTCCTTGCTGTTTATCCTTAGCGGCTGCTTGTTGCTTGAGTAATTGTTCCACGCGCCTCCTGCACTGTTCAAATCGGTAAAAAAAAGTAGGGAACCAAGGAAATATGATTGCAAACCTGAGTATCCGTCCTGCCAGTATTCAAACGTTTACTGACTTCTGACCATTTCCTACCGAGCTCCTCATACACGGCCAATAAGCTCAGATCCTCCTCCGTTGTCCATCCCGTCTTTTTGAGCGCAGGGTCAAGCTTTCCTGTCCATCTTTCGCGGCATTGTTCATTCGTGCGTCCAGACATGGTGTTAGCGACATCCGACCAGGAGCTCCCATATACTTCGACTGCAAGTCGAAGTCGTTCGTCTTCTTCGTTGGTCCAGTTTCCTTTACGCACTTTGGGGTCTAGGCTTTTGACGAACCGACCTTGGCATTGCTGGCCTGTAACAAGAGGAGATACATGTCTTGCGACTAGTGAAAGCGTGGTTAGTGATGCACGGGAATAAAAGGCAAATTAGACTAACCTAAGTTCCAATTATCTTTTCCATATGTGTTGACTGCCTTTCGTAATAGATCATCGCTTTTTGGGTCCCAATAATGGTGAGGTTTTGGAGTGGCATGCTGCATACAATCGAGGGGTGTCCTGTTCGTCTGTCAACGGCGAGCCTTGGTATATATACGCCATCAAATGCCTGTGGACTCACTCCAAGTTCTTGAGAAATCTCAGTCCAGTTCGCCTGATTATCGCCGTACGCCTCAACCAGGGTTCTCAACCGGCTGAGTTCTTCAGGAGTCCAAGGTCCGTGATTTAGCTTGGGGTGACGGTCGCCTAGCCATCTCGTCTCGCATTCTTTGGGTGTGCGCGTCATTCCAGAGACATCCGTGACCTTTATTGCTTATCAATAGATCGTCGGTAATCACTGTGAGCACTACCTTCTCAGCTATACGGGTCCAATCTAGTCCCTCGATATTGCTCAAGAGGTCATTGGAGTCGATGTCCCAGAACAGCTTCCCGCTGAAAACTCAACCGTCAGTAGTCCATGAGAGTAGAAGTGAGAATTATTACTTTCGCTTTGCCTCGAATGCCAGCCGTCGATGGTTTGCTTCCTTGACCCCTTCGGTCAGAGCATCAAGTTCCTTTTGTTTCACTTATCAACAGTTCAGCCACCTACCCAATGAAAACAAGCAGAGTCATACTTGGATGAATCACAGTTGCACTCAAGTACCGAGACCTTTTAGAGGCTTCCTCAAAGAAAGGAGACTCCTAACGGAGGCTAAGCCGTATCTCACCGGCGAAGAAAAAACACTTACTGGATTGAGGAAGTAGCTGGATGGCATAAGGCTGGCAGCTCTTTTTGAGCCCGGAATGTCGACTGACGCGACTTCTCCTTCGCCATCTTCTTCTTGCTCTACAAGTTCCTTTGCACGCATAAGAAATAGTATAAACGCACTCTGCTAATTCATTGTTTCACGTACTATCAGACGTTCAACTCTTGATAGCTCAGCCTCTAAGTGTTCCGTATATGATGCTAAAGCTTGCTGGTGTTGTTTGTTGGACTTGATAGCCTTTTGCAGATGGGTCTTCGTAGCGCCATCTTGCTCTAGCTCCGCCATACCTTGATTTAGCAGAAATGAGTCGTTCAGCCCAACGGAAAGGTGATACAATGCAACCAGACGTGGTGATAAGAATAGTACGCGCCCACTTGAAACTAGAAATGCCAAAAGAGGCAACTGTGATCGCCGCACTTTCCTTTAACCCGACTCATCACCTTGAAAATGGCCAACGCCTCCGCAAAACGCATTGGTGGGTATTATTATGTCTGAATTTGCATCAATTCTGCTCAGCTTTGACATACCATAGCAAACCAAAATGAAGCCACGATCAAAATTCTACGGCTGGGCATGATTATCCCCACACTGTTGTCTCTGCTTCTGCGTCTTTTATTCCGAAGGAGCTCGCTGCCACCGTCGAAAGGCTCATTAGCCATATACGTCGCGACGTTCATGCCATCGTTCTTTCTTTCAAATTATCTGGTTAGGATTGGTTCACCAAGGCGTGACCCCACCACGGGAACATTGATATCATTCGGCGAAGACTTGAACCAGCAGGGTATAACGGAGTGGTGTTTCGATATCATATACATTACCTGTATGTCTCATTACATGTGTTGCTTTCCCAGCTGCTTATTCTATTAACTGCTAGGGGCATGCCAAATCGGTAGTGGGGTTCTCGGCGAGTGGGTTTGGTGGCTATATCTCGTAGTGAGTACACCATATACTTCGGTAGTTTCATACGTTGATGGCCCAAAGATTCCCCTTTATGCCGTATACAAACTCTGGACGTCAATGATTTCTCCAATGCTTCTCGGGCGGGGTTCGGAGGCTATCAACAACGATACAACCACCACGGCATCGGTCAGCAAGCGACAAGAAAAACTACGTAAACGACAGGAACGCGGCGATCCTCGAGTTCAAACCCGTACCGTGAAAAAATGATTGATTTTGTAACTTTACAAACATACATACCTACAGTTTCAGCAAATAGAGTCCTTAGTCACACCACAAAGTGTGCAAACGAAATCAAAATCATCTGAGTGTCGCGAATCCTACCTGCTGGGTTCCGGTGTTGAAGGCTACAGAGCAAGCAACGTCATAAATTGATGTTTGATGGTAAAAGACACCGAACACTCACATGTGTAGACGTTCTCCAAAAACACATCTCCAGCAATCCACATGTCTATTCCAGGTATTCAATGGCATGTACGCACATCGAATGATATCAATACTTACTATCGAAGTCGACTGATGCAAGACCCCCCACGCATTGTGTTGAACCGGCTGAGACTTGGCCGAGATTGAAACTAGTCGGAGAAATGGAGAAGGCTCGACCTCCAAAGGTTAGGCTGACGGTGGGCATGTTTGCACACGGTACTAGGATAGATGAAAGGTTGAGCATTCAGCAGATGGAGAGCAGACATCACAGGAGCTTACAGGTGAAAAAGCCTGCGCCAATTGTGTTGGATGCATCGCGGGCACCAGGAATTGCAGCGTAGACACGAGATACCGAAGCTGCTGGTCCAAGGAGCAATGTAGTGCCCGTGTCAACAATAGCCTGGCCCCCAGTGACTGCAGTGGCACCGTTCACATTAACGGAGCCAAGAGCAATTTGCCAGAATCCCTATAAGCTCCAATATTCAACGTGATCTCTCCAACGTTATGGGAAATGGCCATACCACTTCAGTCACACGATTCTGAGTGAATGTTCCCGTGAATAGGTTGCTGTTCACGCCACCTAAGAATAGTTCAGACCCAGAAGTGGACAATTTGAATGCAAATTCTGAAGCTGTTGTCCTTCCTTGGGCGACCAGGGTTTGAAAGACCGGATTTGCTCCGAATTCTGATATCTGCGGGAAGGCCATGCCCATGAGACCGTCGGGAGGGAACTCGCTAATGGAAAACCCGGTAGAGTACCGCGTAGACGCGCCCACGGCTTGTGTTGTCGCCTAAAGGGCGAATTAATCTTCCACAGTAATATCCATGTAAAAGGTCCTTACGGTGAGACCTGCAACTGTTACCGTATCCTGGAAGACAGTTCCAGATACGGTTGAACCGTCACCGAATGCAAGGCTGAAACTGCGTCCGGTGCTTCGTGCAGTGGAGCTAGCAGCAGTAGTCCACAAGGTATGTCCGGCACAATTGACAGCACAGTTCGATGCTGGTAAGAAAAGATCGCTACTGCCTAGACATTCATCAATTACCAGTACATTGACACCACGTAAAAGGGTTACCAGTATCAAAATCAACTATCAAGGATACATCAGCGCACGAATATATCATTTTTCTCCATTTACTTGCCTGTAAATCTTCTAGCCGGAGTGCCTACTGAAATAGCACCTTGCCAAAGGACTTCCTGATCATCGGTCAGAGGATCAGCTCCAGTCGCGCGCTTCGTGATATTCCGGGTATCATTAGGATGAATAGTTCCGGTATTTTTTTCAAACGCTGCAAACCCTCGGTTGAGCTTGCTGAATACAGTCGCCGTAAATCAGTGCTGGATAAATGGTTCAAAACAGGCTAAGCGTACTTGCTAGCCCTGATGATTTGGTTCCGTAGGGCCTGTATGTTGACCGTACCATCCTCGTTGGATAAAGTGGTGCGCTTGGTCAAGGGGATGCTAACGCCCACACGTTCTGTGGTGGGTACCGCAGAAGAAACGACGGCGAGAGTGACGAAGGTTATGAGGGAGGAGAGACGCATGATGTGTTAGGCCTTCCGTACAAGCTATAGGGTGGCAACGTGCGCGGTGTGCAGACCTAATGTAAAAAGTTCAGTGGGCAAGCTATTTTATATGCAGAACTGCGCGAGCCATGTACTACCCGCACTCACCTCGCATGTGCACAAAGATATCTGATACGGGTACACATCGCGATCAACCGACAGAAACGAAAGCTGGATAATAATAATCGTTTCATGATAGGTCGATAAAACCAATGTATATCCTTCGACACACGTTGACTGGGCACAAGGACCAGAGCGCTACCACGATGCGGGGTAGAAGCAACCGCCGTAGATGGAATACATACTTTCACACTCGGGTGAGTAGTACATGCTTCCGGAAGACGTAAACACTGCCTTCCTGAGCTAGCGTCAGAAGCCGAAGGGCTGTTGACAAGGTCGTTGATATAGATTATTATGGACTCAAGCTGCGTAGAGTATACGAGCACATGCCCTGTTGATATATTTAGTCTTCAATCACAAGAATAGGTTATTCGTGTGGAACCTGGGGATTAATTTAAGAGACATATTTGACGTCGCCACGTGAAGATTCACCTACGGTTTACACTGTCCGGGTCCCACTGGAATCAGAGGAACCAAAACCAGCTATATTGACAGCAGCTGGGATATCGATGAGAATTGATGGAGTTCCGAAGATAGCATCCAGGACTTTCATGAGAATTTTCAGTACGGATAATGCACCACGGGGGTTCGCATTGCATACGTCAAGCACTTTCGTGCACTGTATTGCAGTAGCAATACCACAAGAGACAAGTTCCAGGATTCCACCGCACTAGTTATAGCATGGAGGATTGAAGAACAGTCTGATCCGACTCGGTCATCATGAGGTAGGTTAGAACCCGAGTAATGGAAGTTCGAACTGGCATCCTACACCTCGGGAGCTTGTGAGCTGCATCGCATGACCTCAACCTTGAGTGAGTGCGGGCGATTTGTTGTCGCATGAACCTCTCGCTAGAAGTAAGTACTATAGTTAGGTTTGAATCCTATGTCCTGGGTGGTCCTACGCGACCACGTGATTTGCCTCTGGCCTGGGTTAGTATTACGTCCAAGTTGACAATGAACCAGTCTGCCACTGACTCTCGTTTCTGGATTCTTTGATATAAGCCTGCTACTAGGTGACTCGGAGTAGCGCTTTTGCTAGTCGGTACCACCTTGCACTGCACTAACCAAGCAGAGTGCGTCTCATTAACATCCTGCCGCTTTACTGATTTCGTTGCTTTATCCCAACTCTCCGCTCCTCTGCATATAGATTCCGCATACAAATAACGTAAACTACTTGGCTTCTGCTATAATACTTACGGACCTTGAATCACGGTGAATGAAACAGTTGGAACGCATACATTCATCTGATGGCCACTAGATCAGGTCATTTGCATGATATACAATTGCTTGTGTTACAACTGCTTGTCTTTTACTCGTGTCGCTAAACAGTAGAATGGAGGCTAGAATGGACTCAGGTCAACACACACATTCTACCCCGCTCAAGGAGATAGACGAAGTGCGTTCTCTCGATTATATGCCAGTGCTATGATCTGACTATTATATCTATAACTTTATTGTACGGTTGGCTGTCTATCGTTTTCGATTGACTGCACCACAGTATTCTACAAACACATCCATGAGAACGGAAAACGTCATATGGGACGAATTATCGAATTGCATTAGTTGCACCGATGACAACCACCCCTCTGAGTCGGTAAGCCTACGTGCTATGTAGCATATAGCCGTAAAATTCGATCGCAAATCACTACTTTCAATCAGCCGTCTGAACCTTCGACTTGTCCAAGATTCCCAATGACACATTCTCCCACAATGCCTGCTGCAAATTTGTTGCTTGCTTCAACAGTATCACCAAACGACGCTTCTAAATATTCTGACGTAGATTCGGTAGGCGTGGATGTTGTAGGCTGAGGAGCGACTGAGTTTACGAGGGGATAGTATTCAGTACCTCAGATAAACCCGACAAAAGGCACATTAACAACGCCGATCGACGAGGACCTTCAGACTACCCCCCTGCTACGGATGGAGGCTTCGTATATGCACCCTGAAGGCACACTGGCAGTACGTATTTTTGGATCCGACATGTAGTCTTAACCTCAAACGTACCTTCTATAGGTACTAGTGAACACAGACCCGTTGCCTGATCGTACAGAGATTGCCTCTGACTCGTTGAATTCTAGTCAAATTCCAGTACGCACCGTCACAACAATTCAATTGTATAAGTAGTAATTGATTTTAGGCAAAGTTGCTATGTTCACCCCCGTTCGATGTTCATGCGCTGGACGCAGGCGACCTGGAAAGATCGTTACACATGCAGACATTATCTCAGGACGCTGTGCATATGACTCCGATGAATAGCGGTGAAGATGATTCTACGTTTAATTGCTTGGTACGTTTTGGAGCATATACTTGCTGCTAAGCATGTCCACGAGCCGACGACACCACGTCATAAGCCTCCTAGCTCTTCTCCGCCGAGCTCAAGTCCCCCACAAGTATTCTCGTCTTCACCACTTCCTTCTCAATCTTCTCAAGCATCAAGCAAATCCAGCGATATTGACGAACTAAATGAAGAGTTGGGGGTATTACATCATCTGTAGTCGCTTCGCTAACAAACCGCTAACCGAGATGCTGATAGGCGAGCGTCAAAGATGAGGATAAGGTCGATGGCCGTCAGGGCACGGACCCAGCAAATGTTTTATCGTATCCTCAATTATCCAGTTCGCATGTCGTAGAAAACCCGTCAACTATGGAGGCAGCGTTATTCATATCTGTCTCGCAGCACCATGAGGTATCGTCTCAGTCACTATTCGACTGAGGATTGACGAATAATCACTTTAGGAACGAGATGAGTTAAGGGATGGAGGGACTGACTCTCGGCATCTTAATGAAGCGTCTTCCCCTGATTTAGCCAATTGGTGCCAGGCGGTCGAAAGACCAGACAATGTGCCATTCCCGAACCAGGACTTAGAGACCTCGAACAACTTGACGAAAACAAAGAACCTAGTAGAAGGCGAAAATGCGTTGCTCCAGCAGCAAATCCATCTCGAGGTATATACACCCTTGCCTGAATCACGCCTACTCTGCCACTAAGCGTACCTCTAGCAGGATACAGCGGACGAAGAGCTTGGCATGGTACGCTCACCGTTGCCGAGTTGATGAGATCCGTTGAAAATAAGTTCAGCAGAATGACGCATGTAACGACAGCTCTTACGAGATGAAGCGCGAAGGGAATGTTCTTATGACGAGCTCTGTCTGTCATGAGCTATCTGCCTCCTCGACGGACGCTCAGGCTCCGCCCCCCGGCCTGCTTCCTCCCAACCCTGATGAAGAACTCAAAGCCGCAGAGCGCACCACCCATAGCAATGACCCCCTTGTTAAAAACCAGAATCCACACGAAGATCCTGAGAGTTTACCGCGTCTTCCTTACCCTCCACGGAATGATAGCTCATATCCACAGAGTGAAACAGACACTTCCGATGCACCGTTCTTTGAAGAATCGCATCGCAGCCTTCTCCAGCGTACAAAGACGGGCAATGCACAGAGCCCTAGCCCGGATGTTGCGGTGAGTGTGCAGTACCCACTTCCCGTAAACAAAAACCAAGCTCGCTTTAAGTATCCAAAACTATCGTCTCCTCCTAATCCTAAACGACCCACACAAGCTTCGCAAAAAAGGCAGCACAGAAAATTGATGAAGCCTTTTCGATCTCCCTTAATCGTGAAGCCCCCTTTGGCTGATGAACTAGCGGATCCACTACCCTTGCCACCAAAAAACCCGAAGCAACCTTCAGTTCAGCATACCAAGACATCGGAAGACGAAAGTGCAACCAAGCCAGCTGGTTCCATGCTGTCGCCCATAATGAAACATCGTACTGCTCGAGCAGCGTCACAGTTCAAGTCACCACTATCTTCTGAAGCCTCTGCGCAAGTCTTACCGTCGGTCAGGATGACTCCGACTATCCAGAACTTAGAGAGAAAAGTGCAGATTTTGAGACGCGCCGTCAAGATCCAAGAAGACAATGGCGAAGGTACTCTTGAGAGTTTAGCCTCGAAGTGGAGGGAAGCTGCTAGAGAAGTGGCATGGGAAGTTTGGAGTTTGTTGAAGGACAGAGCCCACGACAATAGTGCTAATAGCTGGGGATATAACGACCAGACTAATGAAAAAGGAACCAAGCGCCCCTTCGATGAGCATAATGGCTGGGATGATCAAGGGGAGGCTAAGGTCCCGAGGCTGGGCGAGCTAGAAAGTGACACGAGGTACGGAGAGTCTTGGGAAGGAGGTCATCAGGAAGGTGAAACGACTTCGAAAGATCCAGCTGAGGATGAAGACGCAGCCCAAGAAACATTGGGTACGATGTTAAGACGCCTGGGGATCGCACCAGAAACACTCGGATGGAAAGAAGAAGAGGGAACATTTGTCGATGACTAAATGACTGGTTGTTTGCTATGTATCATTGGAATCAATGGCAATGTTGAGTAAGATGGATTGCACCCAGTCGTGATTTCACCCTCACACGAACGCGTGATCCCGATCAACCTATCCACAGACCAATGTCGCTGCAGTTTTGGAAGCCAGGTACTGCAGGCCCTGGTAGCACTCTCGATAGAGATACCCAAGCTGAAGGAAACCTAATATCGTCTGCTCCGACGTATGCCGCTCTTTCTATTCAGTCTCAACGCGAGAGACTCCCCATCCATAAGCACCGTTAGTGCAAGTGCACGGGCATCCTTTCACTCGCTAATGTTGATACAAGGAACTTAGGCCAGAAGATTCTTTACTGTATTGAAAAGTACCCAGTTACTATTGTCGTCGGGCAAACCGGATGTGGAAAAACAACTCGTGCGTAGTGTGCCCTTTCACAAGTAAAGGCATTTGGTCATTCCTCTTTGTTGTAGAAATACCCCAATACCTCTTGGAGTCGGGCTGGGCTTCGGAAGGGAATGTCATTGCATGCACACAACCGCGTCGCGTCGCTGCTACATCCGTAGCTGGCCGCGTCGCTACTGAGGTTGGCACTACCTTGGGTGACGAGGTATGTATCATTTTCGTAGTATACCACCTGCTTTAACACGCGTAGGTTGGCTACACCATCCGCTTCGAAGACGTGAGTGACAAAGAGAAGACTAGAATACTATATATGACAGATGGGATGTTATTCCGCGAAACACTCGTGGATCCTTTGCTCTCTAGGTATAGCGTAATAATGGTTGGTTGTTGAACGTCATAGCCATTCAACACCATCCTGACTTTCCTTTAGGTAGACGAAGCCCATGAACGCGGTATCTACACCGACCTTTTGTTAGGTATACTGAAAAAGTGTGTCGGTAATCCCAAAAAAGCGAGAAATACTGACCGAAATATCGTTTAGGATCCGGAAAAAGCGCCCTTCTCTTCGTCTCGTTATCTCTTCCGCTACCCTTGATGCCACTTCGTTCATGAATTACTTCACTTCATCCCAGTCATCAGACGAAGCAACTATTGTCAGTCTTGAAGGACGCATGTTTCCGGTGGAAGTTGCATATCTCAAGGATCCCACCCCAGACTACGTGAAAACTGCTGCGAACGCGGCATGGCAGATACACCTTCAGGTGAGTTAAAGTACATTCAGGAATCGTGACACTGGATCCCAGTTTCCTAGCCAGATCCTGGAGATATTCTGATTTTCCTCACCGGAAGAGAAGAAATCGAACGTTGCCTCGAAGAGTTGTCCGAGCTCATACCAACGTTTGTGCAGCGTTCCCCCTTTATCGAACAATCCTCCTGATAATACCTAGACGGCCACGGAATGCGCGACAACTCATACCTCTTCCACTTCATGCAGGACTTACTTCGGATGAACAACTTCGTGTGTTTGAGCCTGCTGACCGTGACAGCAGGAAGGTCGTCATTGCAACAAATATTGCAGAGGTATTTTTGCTTGTGATCATATATTAACAGTCGGTCACCTTTATGCCAGGCTAGCGTAACTATTGATGGCATCAAGTATGTCATAGACAGTGGCTTTGTAAAGGTATGCTGGTAGCTGATCACACAGCTACCTCTACCTCATTGCTTCACCCTCAGATTCGAGTTTACAATCCTACTACGGCCTTGTCATCACTAGCTACGGTTCCAATTTCTCGAGCATCCGCTACTCAGCGTGCAGGCCGTGCAGGCCGTACTGCTCCTGGCGTTTGCTATCGACTGTATCCCATGGCTGCATACGATTCCATGGCAGATTCGACTCTCGCAGAGATAACGCGTACTGATATGACTACACCCATCCTTCAACTCAAAGCACTTGGGATAGATGACTTGATGAAATTTGACTGGGTCTCTTCACCTCCTGCTGAAAGTGTGTTACGTGCACTGGAGGGCCTCGTGGCCGCGGGAATGGTAGGTGAAGACGGTCGCCTGACCGCTATTGGTGAGCAAGTAGCGGAATGTCCTGTAGAACTTGGAATTGCGCGGATGGTGTGTCCCCTAGTTTTTGTATCGCTGTTCCACTAATTCTTGTGAAGATGTTTAAATCTAAAGAGTTCAAATGTGGCGAGGAGATATTGACCATTGCAGCAATGACTTCTGTTCAGGTTAGTTCATTAATTTAATGCATCTCCGATCCGCCGTTTAGGTTTATTTAGGATGTCTTCATCATTCGTGATGGCGCTCAAGGTGCACTAGATGAGCTGGAGCGCCGAAAGTTTACTGCTGAAGAAGGGGTTTGTTGTAATCAACCATCACTAGGACTCGATTGACTAATGTCTTTGATAGGATCATCTAACGTTGCTGAACGGTAGGAGTGCCTTATGATTGTCTGACGTCTGCTGATGAAAGTCTCTCTTCAGCATACAATGCTTTCGTAAGATATGGCAAGTCGTCCGGGTGGTGCAAGTCTCATGCCTTGTCATTTCGCGCGATGTCCCGAGCAGTATCAATCCGTTCTCAACTGAAAAAATATATGCAACGGTTCAATCTTCCGGTAGAAAGTTGCGAAGGAGATGCCAAACGATTGAGGCAGTGTCTTGTCAGTGGCTACTGGCGTAACGGTGCTCGCTGGGTAGCTGATGGAACGTATCGGTCTGTGAGGGGCAACCAGGTAAGAGTTGCTAGTTGCGACTGTAGATTATACCCTTTCACAGGGTATATAGGTATTGCATGTACACCCTACGTCTGTTTTGTTCACCCGAAAACCGCGCTCTGGGTGGGTGGTGTTCCACGAAATGGAGGAAACTAAGAAGACACAGTGAGCAACCATCTCATAACCGCCTCGTGCTCCTCCTGACACTTTACAGAATACGTATAATAACTGAGATAGAACCAGATTGGTGCGTCCTGTTGAAATCTTTTCGTGGATTTCTAGAGTGTTAAACTGGTTCAAAGGCTACTGGAGCACGGCCATGTACTGGTCGATAAACGCTCCGCGTCCAGCAAAGGGACCGCGGTCGGCAGATGAACGATAGTTGTTGATGAAAAAAAAATGCAATGAAACAACTATAGAAAATGGTACATGTAGAATTGTGAGACAGTATAGCAAGGGTAATACATTGTCTGGAATCCTTGGAGTCCATCACTTCCAGCATCCTCCGAAACCACGTAACGTACAGTTGTATCTGGGATCGGGACTAACGATCCTTGTCGATATATGTCAGCACGCCAGGAGCTCTACAAGGAAAAAAAATAACCTCATCGTTATTCTAACCATAGAAGGGAATAGGTCGGACTTCGCGAGCCCGTCGTAATGCTACCTGGACTGCTTCTCCTTGAAGTATTCCTCTCCCAACGGCCTCCTCCATGACCGTCTCTAGCCAGTCCTGACAATTCCACTCCCCGTCTGGTTTACGCACAGGAGTCCTCTTCGCAATTTCCTCGATAGCCTGACGTTGTTCCAAGTTGATACGTGCGACGTGGATGACGATACCGTCTTCGGTGGTGATATTCCCGACTGCGACAGTGATAGGTCCCCAGTTCGTTAGGTGATCGAACCCCCGTTCACGGACGATATGTATCCGCCGATGGACCTGGTGGCCATCGCTGGTTTGGCCGAGCACCCAAGAAAGCGACCAGTGCTGGTCGCGCGATGTTGGGTGATAGGTGCGGAGAGCGCGACAGCGAACTACGGTGAGGTTGAGGTCGAGCTGCCCTTCGCGGTCAACATACTTCCACAAGCCAACCGGACCTATTCTGCCCTTCGGTCTGCCCAAATCCGGAAGATATTCTACCATAATTTGAGAATGAAGATGTGCAGGTGATGATTGCTATCGACTAACGATGCGAAGAGGCTATTTAACCATTTCTCCCGAAGCAGACTTGTCTCTAGAGGTGGTTGGGACGCAGGAACAATGGGTTCCGAGTCGTCATAGTCTTCTAAATATGGTAGCTACCGTAACCTTTGTTAAGACGGGTTCGTCCGTCCTTGCTTTGTCCTTTCTTTTTGTCCCTTCCCATCCCCCTCCAGTCCCGATGGTGGCAAAAACACGGTAGTAGCCTCTGTCCACACTGCTTTGAGAGATAGCTAAACCTTCGCATCGGGACAGAAGTGCACCCATCATCTTTGAGCCCAGTTCCGATATCATCGATCGTATCGTTCAAGCTGTTGAATCCTCTTCTCAATATAAAACGCAAACATTGATAGTCAATACAAGCACGTCCGCCTTCGTTACCGTCATCCAGATCGATGAAGAACGCCACTTTGTCAAGTGTGGGACCAACGTATCACTCTCTGAGGCTCTGGCGATGGAATACGTCCGCACATCCACTTCTATCCCCGTACCTAAAGTGCACGCCGCATTTCGCCATCTGGATTGGACGTATATAGTGATGGATTATGTCGAGGCCGATACCCTTGACAACGCACAATTCTCACTTTCGTCGGAACAACTTCGTTCTGTGGCCACCCAACTCAAGCATTATGTACTTGAGTTGAAGGCTCTGGGCTCTTCTGAATTCTCTATCCGAACCACCTACGGAGCTTGGCCAGAGGGCCCGTTTCGAAACACCTATTTTCGCGCAAGACCTCCATTGGAAACTTTCGATAATATGGATGATTTCTACTTATACTGGCTTGGCCGTCTGCGCGGTAAGGATAAAGAGGAGCTTTCTATAGTCGATCAAGTATACTCTGAATGCGCTCCGACTTTGACTCACGGTGACCTCTCTTCCCGCAATATCTTGGTAAAGGACGGCAAAATTATTGCCATTCTGGACTGGGAAACCTTCGGTTGGTACCCTGAATTCTGGGAGTATATGGCTGTTATGAGAGGCGCTTGGTTCGGTGACTGGATAGACAATCTCCACCTTGTTTTTGGCGAAATGTCTAAGACGGGAGGTCGTTTCCTGTCGATTGTGCATTCCGCTCTTACAACTCAACTGGCTTGATGATCTACTTCACTGTATGCGATTCGACTCATGAATTAATATTATT
Source organism: Pleurotus tuber-regium (assembly GCA_014058305.1). Classification (NCBI taxonomy): domain Eukaryota; kingdom Fungi; phylum Basidiomycota; class Agaricomycetes; order Agaricales; family Pleurotaceae; genus Pleurotus; species Pleurotus tuber-regium. The sequence continues at coordinate 2,163,941 of JACFYU010000024.1, forward strand.
GTTACGCTGATATGTTGTCATCCACTCGCTCCCCCCTCCATCCTTCACCAAGGAACCAGTTTACCCGCCCAATCCCATACCCTACCCCTCTGCTCCATCTTAAGCTGTTCAATGACCCCGACTACTTTCTCAGCAGCTTCTTCCGGCTGAAACGCTTTATCTTTGACATCTGTGCTATCCCAGAAACGTTTGCTGAGATCCGTCTTGACGGTTCCTGGGTGTATCCCGAAACACATTGCCTGATTTTTGTTCATCTCCAACTGCAAATCAAACGTCTTGATAACTTGGTTAAGTGCGGCCTTCGACGCGCGATACGAATACCATCCCCCACGTTTGTTATCTTCGATTGATCCAACTCTGGCAGACACGTGCACCCATTTCGCTGGAGTATCCAGTCGTTCCTTTGGTAGTGCGGGTGGGAGGAAACGGGAGAAATGCTTGATGAGAAGGAGATGGGAAATAACGTTGATTTGAAAAGTAGAGGCGATGTATGTTTCTTCGAGATCCGAGGGTTGCTTCTCTGGATGTAAAATACCTCCTGTTAAGAAAGCGGTATGGATGTAGGACTTGTCTGGGAGTTGATCGGACAATGCGTCCGCTGCGGAAGCGATGGTTTTCTCCGAGGTGAGGTCGAGCTTGAGGAGACGAAGCCTATCGTGGTGAACATCCTTCAACGGGGAAAGTATCGTTTCCTTAACGTTCTCTGGGTTGTCAGATCTGTGGGTAGCATAGACGGGAAGCTCTGTGGTACGAAGCAAGTGGCGAGTGATGGCGAGGGAGAGACCTCTTGTTGCTGGAGAGACCAGGAGGAAGCGATGGGCGGACATGGTGGTAGGTAATTGACAACCTGGCTTGTATGATTGGAACCTTATATACTCTGGCCATAGCTGGTCGATCCCGTCCGGTACAGAGCGTCATATACGTTTTCCACGTGATGACCCTCTCCTCTACCCATCTCGAGAGTTTCGATCTTATCACGCCCTTTGACCACCACAAGATCTTCGAGCAATTTGTATAGTTCACAGTGATACTCAATAGACCACCAATCCATGATCAGGACACGCAATTCTGGGCTGAAGAAGGCTAGGGAGGACCGAATTATCGTCATTTGTAATTTTGAGAACTCCGAGATAAGAGATCGTTATCCAGCAGAAAGAAACCGGGAAATTTAGTCGCTATACGAAAGATTTCGAGATTGGGTACATTTGTATACGATAAATCCGTTATTGGGGACGGAGTAGATGCCAGAATGTGCAGTTCCGCTATTTTATGTGGTAGCCTGAGACATGACGGAACCACCTGTGGATTCGTGAGGACAACTTTCGTAAGGGCGAATACAGTGAGTGTACAGAGGCGCGCCTTTATATATTTATACCGTACCAGTATTATCGGAGCGAAATTGACGTCGAGTTCGAGGAGGTGTCCGAATGAGAGAACGCGTACAACGTGATTTTGACATTCGCAAAGTGTGGTAGCACGTGGCGGCAGAGGAAAGAGTTGGATATGTTCTCTGTTGTAGGGAGGGTTGTCAGATCAGCCACTACGATTGGAGGCTGCCAGTACATACCCAGCAGGAACGTACGAATTAGGCCGCGCGCAGGAGGATGGCTTAGCGACCCACTGGCTAGAGACGAAAGGCTCCTCAAGGTGGGTGATAGTGCTTATGCCAAAATGGTCATTGATTCATACAAGGATTCATTGCCTACTTCTCAGAAACTTGAAGACCAACTTGCACGCGTGAAAGACAAGATAAGGCGTGAAGAAGATGATGAAGAACGCAAGGCCAAAGCAGCTGAAGCCTTTGCTCGTTCATCCAACTCAACGAACTCGGAGGAATTCATGCTAGAAAGTAAGGACGTCCTCAGGACAGTCGCGTTCCCATTCTCTCATGAAGTTTTCTTTTCACTCTAAGATCACAATGCGTACTTTTGGAACCAAGTCTTGACTGAACAGGACCGCCGTGCGCTCGCGCAGGTCGATATTCACTCTCGTACGTCTTTTTTTGTGTTCCTCATTCTGTGCGTTAATTCATCATGGTCGCTTGTTTCTAGTGGAAGAACTTCATGCAGTGCATAGCGAAGCCGAACGAATCATGCAGCGATCACCCTTTCCTTCCCTGGAGAAGCTTGGTTCACGACTACAGAACGCGCACAATATCTATAATAGTATACCCGCCAAAATCGGTGAGGTAACGAGGGCTAGTCAGAAGAAGGGTGTGTGGTGGTAGAAGTATCATCGAATATCGAATAAGGTTCGTGAAGTTCAGAGTTCTATGTATGATTCTCACTATATACCAGTAGAAACGCGACGTGCTCTGCTTAATGCTTGCCGTCGGTAGCTTTACTCTTCCCGACGCTTCCCCTTGACGATTCACTATCTTGAGAGACCGAAAGATATCCTTTCCCAGTGTAGGCCGTGGTTGCAACAAAGCTTCGGTCTTCTGGCTGAATACGATGCCCGTATGACTTCGGGGACACGATCATTTTTTCGCGATGTCTGTAGCATCCCCCCTTGTTAAAACATAGTCTACCGGATTGTGTTGTCTTGGGTGAATCATATACTCCGCCAATTTCGTCCACTTTCGTACTATGTGTATGATACAGTAGACGCCCCTAAAATGCCACTCAATTCCAATTCCCCACTGCTTAGCATTATATTACCACCTCCCAGAACGCTTCGAAGGCATCCAGAACAGTACATATGCCCAACGATGCTCTCAACCTGCTTGCCTCAACGTCTCTGCTGTCCATTTTCCATTCACCCACATTCTCAACGCCAATCACCTCAGTACAGCTCCTGCTACAAGTCATAGCTTACAAACCTCCTGCAGGCTTGTTCCCTCCCAATCTACCATTACCGCGGTTTCGTCTACTCGACCGGCCAAAGTTTGAGTCCATTCTAGAAGAATTCTCGCGAGAGTGGGAGCATGGCTTCATATCCTTGTCCAAGGAAGGCAGCCAGATGGTCATTATGGATGTTAGATTCAAGAAGGACGAGATCGCTGCGCTGCTAACACGCAAACGAAAGCGAGTTATTGACGAAGACGCAGACTCTGCTGCGGGCGATGAACCTGAGGAGCAGGCTGAAGATGTGCAGGCTCAACCAACATCTATGCTCGATACCCTTAGCAAGGAGCTGAGGGAGGTCTATACTATCCTTCAGAAGTGCACCGCAAAGGGACGTCTACTTGCTGAACAGGTCAGAATCAGCACTGTTCGTACTGTATCTCAACGACTAATCATCTATCCATTCAGTTCCGTTCGGTCGACGAGAGTTTCGAGCCAATCTGCCCTCATATAACGAAGGAGGATTGTGCCAAAGCTCGTCGAACCGACTCAACGGTTGCTTCGTCTCCCCCCAACACGAACGGTATATGCGAGCTTATCCACTTCCGACCCCTCATACGTCCGCACACTGACCCCACCCTCGGACACTGTTCATACCTAAATACGTGTTACTCTGAGCCAACATACGCCCAGTCCCCTTCAATCCCACCTTTTCCTGGTTCCATTCACAGCCATGGTCAAGCACCTCCAAATTCTCGTGTGCCAACCTCTCTTCCCTCTGGATTGGGGGCTGGCGGAAGGGGCAAGGAGAAAGCGCCATGTAGGTATCTACATTATGAGGTTGACTGGGATGAAGGTGATGGGGATGCCATCCAAACTCGATTGTTGAAGAGCAAAGCCGTCACGAAAAGACCTCACAGGCTAGAAATTGGCCTGGGACCAGATGGAATGAATAAACGGGTGGTACGCTTCCCCGTCAATCTGCGTCTTATGTGTACTGAAGAATAAACGCATTAGTTCCCGCCTCAGTGGCTCAATTGCGACCTCCGTAAATTCGATTACTCCGTCCTTGGAAAGTTCCATGTCATTATGGCGGATCCGCCCTGGGATATCCATATGAGTGTATATCTCAACTTATCAGCACGTCCTTACAACCAGTGACACGCCGTTATGTAGCTGCCTTATGGGACAATGACTGATGACGAAATGCGAGCTATGCCTATCCCGACGTTGCAAGACGAAGGGTTGCTATTCCTCTGGGTCACCGGTCGTGCTATGGAAGTTGGTAGAGAATGTCTTCGTGTTTGGGGCTATACCCGCGTAGATGAAGTCGTTTGGGTTAAAACGAATCAAGTAGGTAGTTTCCTTCAATGCATTCACCATGCCTCTGTTTTGACCGTAACCTTCCAGCTTCAACGCGTCATTCGAACAGGCCGTACAGGCCATTGGCTCAACCACACTAAAGAACACATGCTCGTCGGCGTGAAAACTCATATAGATGCATCCGGCGCGCTTAAGTTCCCTTCTTGGGTGAACCGTGGCCTTGATACCGATGTAATTGTATCTGAGGTGCGTGAGACCAGTCGTAAGCCGGACGAGGTATATGGGTTGATCGAGAGGATGTGCCCGGGTGGTCGGAAAATTGAGATTTTTGGGAGGAAGCATAATGCCAGACCTGGGTGAGTCCACTCATAATTTATTCCTCCTTGGAAGCTAACTGCCTCATAGGTGGTTGACATTAGGGAATCAGTTAGGTGGCGATCAAATCTACGAGGAAGATTTGGCCGCTAGGATCAAAGCAAGGTGAACCAATTGGTGTCTAGTGGTTCTGGTAATTGACCTGTAGGAACAGGTATCCTGAACGTAATGTTAATGTGATGCCGCAGACCGCCTCAAGGCTATGAATTGGATTGCGCATCTTTATCACTATGATTTCACTTTCGTTCTGGGATTTCTTCTCGACTGCTATACTTATGTCTTGAGACGATACTTTTTGTCGGTGATCGACAACAAACTTCATGATACGTACTTACTAGACAGCGTACAAACAGGAGAATCGACTAGAGTGCTAAGTTACTTGTACTACAATTACGCAGCAGCAGCGACAGCCGTGGGCAGGGGCATTTGGACTGCATCGTTCATTGGCATGTTGCGGGGTAAAGCTCCGGTTTTGAGCTTCAGCCCACCGCTGGCTAACGCAGCCTCGAGTACCCGTGTAGCTTCTAGCAACTTCTCTGTCTCGCTCTTCTCCTTCTGGCCAATAGGGCCAGAGATCGGACCCAGAAGGTTGTTGAAGCGGGCTCTGGAAGCCTCCATTGCCTTTGTGTCCACCACTGCCTTCTCACCGTTCCTCAAAGTCTTTGGCGTAGTCCCATCACCATAACCGAGTTGCTCGTCTGTCCAGATTGGTGCAACAGATTCCTTGCCGCCAGGGATACCCACTCCAGCGCGACCACCAAGACGTTTCCAATCAGCCAGACGGTTGATACCAAGTTCGGTGAAGATCTGGTCAACAGCACGGACAAGTCTGTCCATCTGTTCTTGCGTGTGACGAGGGGTGACAGTGATGCGAAGACGTTCTTCACCGCGTGCGACAGTAGGATAGTTGATAGACTGGACGTAGATGTTATGTTCCGAAAGCAACTTATCCGAGGCAGCCTTTGCGAGGGCAGCATCACCGACGAGGACAGGAATGATGTGAGATGGTCCAGGGCTGTCATTGCACTGTGAGATTTATGAAGTAAAGAGCATGGCTTATCCTACTTACACAACTGGGATGTCGATTTCTGCGAAGCGGCGCTTAACCTCTTTAACGTTGACCTGCTTGAGTTGACGATCGCCGACATATTCCATTTGATAAGCCACACTAGCACGAGCCCCAGCGACGACCACGGGGGGAAGGGATGTAGTGAAGATAAAGCCGGGAGCGTAGGACCGAATCATGTCAACAAAGTCATCAGAGCCAGCGATGTAACCGCCAACAGCACCATAAGCCTTGCCAAGTGTACCTGGGACATATCTATAAGGAGCTGGTCAATGTCAAAAGAAAAGGAATCTTACCGGTGATAATATCGATGCGGTCCATAACAGATCCCTTGATTGGTTCGATACTACGACCTGAGGCTCTGTGAGCCTCATAATCTAGGTGTTCTGCAACACCGGCGCCACGAGGGCCGTAAAGGCCAACAGCGTGGACCTCGTCAAGGAAAGTTAAGGCTCCGTACTGCTCGGCGAGGTCACATATCTCCTTGATGGGGCCAATACTGCCACACATAGAATAGACACTTTCAAATGCGATGATCTTCGGCGTTTCCTTAGGGTACTGTTTGAGCTTATTTTCAAGATCCTCCAAGTCGTTGTGCTCGAAGATAACACGTTTGGCGCCCGAGTGACGCATGCCCTGGATCATAGAAGCATGGTTCATGCGATCGGAAAAGATAATGCACCCTGGAAGCTTTGAGCCGAGTGTGGAAAGCGTTGCATCGTTTGCTACATAGCAGGATGAGAAGACAAGGGCCGCGGGTTTGCGATGAAGAGCAGCTAGTTCGCGCTCTAGTCCGAGATGCATGGCACCATTACCGGCAATATTACGGGTGCCGCCCGCACCATGACCGTATTTGTCTAAAGTGCGACTATGGACGAATTGAATTAGTAAATGCAATCAATGATATCAATCTTAAATGAAACGTACTGCATGGTCTCCAACACAACGGGATTATTTCCCATCCCAAGATAATCGTTAGCGCACCAAACTTCGACTTCATCCTTGACGCTGCTGGTATGAGCGACGGGGAATTTTTCAGCAAGTCGATTGATGTTATTGAAGTAGCGATAGGACTTGTCCTGGTGCTTCTTGTCGAGCTCAGTCACAAAGAACTGCTCGTAGTTGAAACCAGAATGTGCTTGTTTGGCCTCAGTGGAAGCACCTGCAACCTGTGCGGCTTTATGGAAGGGGCAGCCAGCCGCAGCGTCTCCTTTGGAGGAGGAGGCGGCGGTAGCAAGGCTTGCGTGTTTTGCAGCCTTCTTCTTTGCAGCAGCAGCAGCGAGGTCCTCGGCCATACGTGCGGCCGCCCGAGCAGCCGACGCATGCGGACACATTTCGACAGTAGCGCCGGGGGGAGGGAAAACACCCTGCTGCTTGTGAATCTGGTCGACTTCGGCGTTGCCTGCGACGCTGGCGTAGCCTGCAACGATCTGCTTGGAGCGAGTGGTCAAAGCCGGGCCCATGACGGGGCAATTAGTAGCCTTCTCGGTGAGAACTGAAAGCGAGGGGAAACGCGGAGAACTTGATGTACATAGCGTACGCAATGTAGAAGTTTTGGTTCTGTTCAGGTAAGGGCAAGCAGCCTTAAATCTTGTGAGGGAGGAGAGCTTGTCCATGGTTGAGAGAGATGGGCAAGACCAAAAGTGAAATCACGGTCGGGTCGAAATTTGGTTGCCCTCTTAAGGTAACCAGTAACACCCATTATGTAATTGGTCGGTGAAATCCAGTCCCGTTGATTGGTTGTTAGCCATCGCTCTTCCATCCAACTCAGTTTCGGGGTAAACGAGAATGGATTTATGTGGGACGAGTATGTTGCTAAGATTAGATTCTAGTGAGTACATTACAATGATCCAAGGCACCCTTCAATCACATCAACCGCGAAATCAACTTCTTCTTTGCTCACGTTCAAGCTCGGAACAAGTCGTACTGCATCCTTCCCGGCGGTCAAAATAAACACACCACGTTCTCGGGCCATGCTCACGACCTTTGCTGGAATATTCTCATCCCTGAATCCAAGGCCCAGGATTAACCCACGTCCTCTAATGTTGGGCTGTAGGGTATTCGGGAACCATTTCGGCAGCGAGTTCAAACGACCTATTAAATATGCGCTGGTCTCGTTGATGTGAGCAACCATGGGCCGATCAGATAGCCGAGACAGGACGTGGTGCCCAATCGCACACGCAAGGGGGGAACCACCGAATGTAGTGCCGTGCGTACCTGCACATTAGAGCGAATAAGTCAATGTACCTATGATAAAAGGGCAAGCCAAAGGACACGTATGTCGACGGAAAAACTCGACTTGCCTGCGGTCATTGTGTCACTGACGCTATCCCTGAGCAATACCGCCCCAATGGGATAACCGTTTGCCAGCGGTTTTGCCATCGTGATTATATCCGGATGACACTCCACGGGCAATGTAGAATGGGCCCATAAAGTCCCAGACCTATACAATCCGCACTATATCCATCGGTAACGATATACATCAGTCCTATTCGCTCGCACTCGCGAACAAGCAGATGACACACCTGGATCTCGTCATAAATCAATACAGCACCTACTTTATCGCACCTCGCTCGGAGTGCCCTAAGCCAATCTGTCTGTGCCAGCCCGATGCCCCCTTCTCCTTGTATCGGTTCTAGGATTACAGCGCAGGTCTCATCGGTAACTAGACTTTCTATACTATCAAAGTCATTGAATTTGCCCACATCAACCCCAGGAATGAGTGGTTGAAACGGCTTTTGATATTTTGGATTGCTCGTGACGCTAAGGGCCCCCATGCTTCTGCCGTGGAACGAATGCTCAAAGCATAAGATACGCGTCTTGTCGCAAGCTTCGTCATCCCAATTTCGCCCTGGTTTGGCTAGGGCCCATCTCTCTTTACCAACTTTACGTGCCACTTTCAATGCGCCCTCATTTGCCTCCGTTCCTGAGTTGGAGAAGAACACCTTCGCACTGCTACTAGGTGGATGTAACTCCCCAGTGGGAAATCCAAGGCCTCCTTCCTTGGCTGTGAGGGTTACCAGAAGCTCGGCAAGTTTACCTGCCGACTCGTGATGATAAACGTTACTCGTGTGTAGTAGCTTTCCGGCTTGTTCGCCTAATACCTGTTATGCAATCCATCACGGAGAGAAGTTAACTCAATGAAAAATACAGAGAGAGTAATAACGAATGAATAAAATCGCGATATCGGGCCCACTAGCTACTTTGGAGCTAGAGCAAAGCCATTCAAAGCTTACGCCCACCCATGCAGCAACCACGCGGACAAGGTCGAAATAGTAGATGACAGATAGGATACATACCTTTGCAACACCTTCATCCGCATGGCCTAATGCATTGACAGCTATCCCAGCACTGAAATCCAGATATTTATTACCCTCCACATCCCACACCCAGGACCCCTTCCCATGGCTCAAAGCAAATTGAGGGCGCGCATACACCGGCAAGATGTATTTAGACGAGCGGCCGAGGATTGCCGATGTCCGTGCGCTGGTGGGTGACGTGGAATGTGTGGGTTTCGTGTATTTTGTACACGGAGAGGAGGGGAGGGATGGGATAGGGTGAGGAGTTGACTAGAAGTAATACAGTTCAGTTTGTCGTGAGTTCTGGGGCCAACGAAGATACCTCTGAGGCAATACTCGACATCAGTCGTAGGGACGCCCGTACCCTCATCTTCGTCTTGTATAAGCATCGTCCGGTGATATTCATAGCTGCGACTGAAAATACTGGACAGGATACAAGACTTCGACTTGAGCCCAGTGAGAGTCCTAGTCGATTTCAAACAAAACGTAAAAAAACAGAAGAGGGAAACAAGAATGGAGCTCAAGTCCACGGAACAACCTGGATCCTTTTACAGCCTTCGAGCCTATAGCACGCAGAAGTAATAGCCAGTTGCGTTCGCGCCGAGCATGGGCGTGCAGCAATTCTTGCCCTTCGAGTCAACGTTTGCCACTTCATATTGTTCGGTCCGAAATATGTCCGCTAACATGAATTCGCGAATGTAACTCAATGGTAGGTAGCAGGTGCTATTCATAAATCAAAGCGACGAACGGGGGCAGAACAAGCCATTACAGCGAGGTAAGAGTTTAAATGTCATGAACTATCGCAGCCTTTAGCTTCATCATAGGACATGAGTTACTCATAACACAAAAATTAAGTTGGGAAGACAGGAAGCTCCCTATTTTAATCACGACTCGCACTGCGGCTGGAATGACCGGATCGTGTACTGACAGACATAGAAGAGTCGGAAGAGGCTGAACGGCCACGTCTTCTGGGCGAAGACGATCGTTGCCTGCCGCGGCCATCCTCATTATTACCATCTTTTGAATCTCCTCGATAGTGGCCTCGCTCGCGATCTGGACTTCGGCGCGGTGACGAGGAGTGAGAGCGAGCGCGCCTTGGTGGCGACATGGAAACTTCACGCCCACGTCGGGGAGGACTAGGTGGTGAACGGTCTCTCCTGGCACGAACCGGCGATGAGGCTGAACGGGAAGGAGAGCGACGGCGGCGAAGAGGAGACTGCGATCGCCGGGGTGATTTTGAGCGCGAGAGTGACCTTGAGCGGGAAGGAGAGCGAGATGGAGCACGTCTGCGAGAAGGAGGAGAGGGCGAACGAGAATAGGAAGGCGAACGGGAACGGCCACGAGGTCTGAAACGGTCTCGTCGATTAGGAGGAGGATCACGACGAGGGCTCCTGCTGCGTCTGCGGTCCCCACCACGGTAATCATCTCGGCGAATATCCCTGTCGCGGTCCCTTGAGGGCGGGAGAGGAGGGGGGAGCATCCTACTATCCTTCCTCCTAAGATCTGCAGCCTCTCTCTCCCTTCTCATGCGATCCTCTTCTCTTCTCCTCAACCTATCTCTTTCTCTTTTCTCAGCCTCCCATTTGGCTTTTTGTTCGAACATCTTGGCACGGTCTTCTTCTCGTTTCCTCTCCCTCTCCTCCCGTTCAGCCATCCTCTTGAGCCTGTCTTCTTCTTGCTTCTCTTTGTCAAACGCATCGCCTTCATTATAGTCAGGCCGTGTACCTAGTGCACGGGCCATTTTGCTCAATTCAGCCTTTTTGGCGGCAGCTAAGCCATGGGTGTCGGAGGACTTGAGGTTCTTAGCGGAGGGCGCGAACGATGATAGATTCGCAAGCAATTTTGTACGAAGGGCACTAACTTGCTCTTCTATTTGTTCCTCGTCAACACTGATCAAATGTTAACTTCAACCGAAAAGTCATGGCTGGTCCCATACCCTTTCTCTTCTAATTCGAGCTGTAGCTCCAGGCATTTGACCTCGACTTTGCGCTTTCGCTCGTGCTCCAAAATTGCTTCATCAGGCTCACGGTGCTTTGGAGGTGCAACATCCCAAGCACTTGCACGATCTTGCGCGCTTTGATGGCTTCGCAGCGTCGAGAGGTTCCGGACAACATAACCGTTTGTCCCGCTGATGAATGATATGAGTATATCATGGACGATAGTATTGAAGCGATAGCAGCGTACCTTCCACGGGGAGTGGTCAACCCAATGCCATTGTACATGACAGTAACAGTGAAGACGTAAATTCGAGGACTTGCCATATCGGTAATTATCTGAGTCAGCATTTCCGGAGCTGATGTGGCCCGTTGGAATGACGCTCGGCTTCGGCATGGGTGCAATATGGGTCCCCTTTATAGTGCACAGTGTGGCTTGGGAATTGCGCAGACTTTGTATTTCACTCCCTAATCACGTCCCCCATAGCCCTCAACTTGCTTTCCTTGCGCAGAGTCGTCAACATGACCGCTGCTGCTACCTTGCCTCCTGCTCGCGAGATTCCCTCAAGCTTTACTGCTAGTTTGCGCAGCTGGTATGTAGGATTATGTCGTATATGTGACTACCCTCACTATTAAATAACAGGTGGACTACCGGCGAGAAAACAGGTGCAGCAAGCGAAGAGCGTTTGCTGAGGTACGATCACTGGGATGCACTGGTCCACATCTACTAAACCTTAGTTTCTAGACGACTGCCATTCTTTCGTCCTGGAGTTGTGTCTAACCCAGATTCATCCACTCATTTGAGAGACAGTGATGGTCCAGTAGTTGGATACAGCTCACGAGTCGACTTGGACACTCCCAAGCATTATCTTAATATGTTCACAATGTCATCGACCTCCCCTTCACCATCGGCACCGCCTCCGGCAGTTCTGCTACATGGATATGGTGCAGGATTAGGCTTCTTCTTTCAGAACTTTCTTCCGTTAGCGAATTGGGCTGGCCGTAGGCAAAGCGTGGTGTACGCACTGGATTGGCTAGGTATGGGACGGTCAGCACGAGTTCCTTTCACGATCAAGGCGAAACGTGAGGATATTGCGGGTCGGGTAAAGGAGGCCGAATCATTCTTCGTAGATTCCTTGGAAGAATGGCGGGTTAAGATGGGTCTGGAGAAGATGACGCTTATCGGTCACTCGCTAGGAGCGTACTTCAGTGTCGTCTATGCGTTGAAGTATCCATCAAGGGTTAACAAGCTTATCCTGCTTTCACCGGCCGGCGTACCACGCGATCCGAACTCGACTATTCCTTCGAGGGAGTTGACTGACTCGCAGGATACAACACGCTCAGGATCTGCGGAACCAGCTACCAAACAACGGGTGGACGAGATTGAAGCTGAGCAGCAGGCAGCCAAGCGCGAAGAGTCTCGCACCAGGCGACTATTCACTTATTTGTGGGAAGAAGGATGGAGTCCGTTCCAAGTTGTTCGTTCCTCGCTCTTCTGGGGACCAATGCTTGTTGGAAAGTATTCGTCTCGTCGATTTACTGGGTTGTCAGAGGAAGAAACGAGAGACATGCATGATTATATATTGAATATAACCCTTGCTAAGGGGTCAGGAGAATACTGCATATGTGAGTATGAGGACGATCGTATGTATGCTAACACGCCTAACGTCTGCCTGACAGCACATCTTTTGGCTCCTGGTGCCCATGCCCGTTCACCACTCGTAGACCGGATAGACAAACTGAAGATACCTATTACCTTTGTTTGTGAGTCACGCATCTTTACTGGATCTCACCAATTTAACCTGATTGGTGCTGATAGATGGAGATCACGATTGGATGGATCCAAGAGGAGGCGTCGAGTCCGTAGAAAAGCTTAGACAAGCAGGCAACGGTCAAGGCAAGATGTATGTCATCTCACACGCTGGCCACCATGGTATGCTGTTATTAAGCTTAGTTTTGCTTTCGCTCGCTGATTTAAATCATTAGTCTACCTTGATAATCCCAAGGCCGTGAACGACCTGCTAGTGAAAGAGCTTGACCGTTCTTGACCACTCAGCTATAATTATTATCCGGAAACTTGAACGATGTGATTTGTGACATTCATTCATTAGATTCCATAGAATTGGATACATTGTTACCATTAAACATATGCTAGGCTGTAAACATATTGCAACTTTAATACATAACATCATATACAATAATTCTTGCACACAGCTCGCCAAATTAACCTTCAACTTCTATTATCGTCGCTCAATTCCCAACTAGAGAAGGGCAGGGATGTGCGCATGCACCATAAATTTGTAGGGAGTAGATGCTCAACCGCATGATAGTGAATGGCGTCCACTTATTCATCCATTAGCAGGTGATTGGAGTGTATCCAATAACGATTGTGCTCGAATATGCTTCACGTCTTTGGTAGACGTGCCCATTACAGTCGACCCGTTGCATTGGGGGTCGTCAGCTGCCTCTTGCTTAGGCTGATTTTCCGATATCAAGGTCTTACATGCCTGAATCAATGCCTAACGGGCTCTTAGTAGATTCAATGGTGTTGGGTACACAGGATGCTTACTTCTCGTATACCACCCTTCACACCGGCAAGGTATTGGATGGTCAGTGGCAAATACGCTTCGGGTATCTATAAGTGATGGTTCAATAATTGTAGGTTCCGTAGGAATCATGCACACTGATCAGGAGGCTCACCGACTGCTCGGACCAGATATTTCGTATGAGCCAATTTTGCCTTGCTTTATTGAATTTCCATGTCTCCGGATATTGGAATTGTGTGTAAGCGTATATCAATGCTAGAGTTGGATGGTGATAAGCTACTGCGGTTGCCAGCGTAAATGTAATATATAGTGCGCATACCTTTCCGCGCTTGCTCGGGTAACGACTCGTCTTCTGAAGGATCCTTGAATTCCGTCCCATTGGACTTAGACTTCTTTCGTTTTTTGTTGACTGGTCCTTGAGATTCCGCCGCCTTGTCAACAGGAGAGACATCAAACGAATGGCATCTTTTGGACTTTTTCTTCTTGGGCACCGCTCCTTCTTCCACCATGTTCGCTTCACGAAGGGCATCGTCATCCAGATTTCCTTCATCATCACCCTTTGCAGATGTACCCCGTTCTGCGTTGACTTCAACTCCATCTTTATCGTGCTTCTTCCTACTCTTCTTTTTATCCTTCTTACCACGACCTAGTTCAGGTTTTACCTCCCCTGTCGCCCCATTAGTCCCGTCTTCATGCCCTGACGATTTGTCGCCAATTATTTCCGTTACTGCCGAGTCTGCATCAACATTCTTCTTTCTGCGTTTCTTCTCCTTCCCAGATGGTTGATCCAGATCCTGCACATTGGGTATTGGTCCAGGTTCTGTTATGACAGCTTTCTTCTCGCTTTTCCTCTTGCGCGTAGCGTCAACTACTTCGTCTCCCATGTTATGTATCGGAGAAGTAATGTCTCACTTTGACGCTCGTGCTTTGGGAAGCGCTCCAAAAATTATTGAAGAGGGCGCTTGCGTCCAGATCAGTTTCCCCACCTTTCTACTTTGTGCCCCGGCTCTAATGGGCCTCTCTATATCTTCGCTCTTCAATTCATTGGCATCGCTGGTACGATGGAGCAAGGATCAAGACGTTCGAATCCTAATGCTGGGTCTTGATTCCGCTGGGAAGGTATGTATTGCCTGAAATGCTGTTCGATGAAGACTTTATGACCGCGTTCTGTGAAATAGACTACGATTCTGTACCGTTTGCAAGTGAGATCGTCCAAAAATATGCTTCTACCTGTGATACTCACGTAGTCCAAGCTCGGAGAGGTTGTTTCTACAATACCGAGTAGGCTATATTTCTCCTTCGCTGACACGCCGCAATTACTAAGCCTTTACTCTTCGTTAGCGATTGGATTCAATGTCGAGACCGTTCAAGTTTGTCCCTTTACTCATCGTCATTTTTGTGATTCTCATTTCTCTTATAGTATAAGAACATTAAGTTCCAAGTGTGGGACCTTGGTGGCCAATCAAGTATAAGGTGTGTTCATCCCGTTCCAATAATTTATATGACTTATTCTTTCCACAGACCTTACTGGCGCTGCTACTTCCCAAACACCTCAGCGATAATCTACGTCATTGACTCTTCTGATACGGATCGACTTGCAACGTCGCGTACGGAACTACTCACGATGTTGTCGGAGGAGGAGCTCAAGGGTGTCCCACTGCTTGTCTTCTGTAATAAGCAGGATATGCCAAACGCGCTGAAGCCGGAAGAGATTAGTGAGCAGTTGGGTCTGGCTGGCGGTGAGAAGACACGGCCGTGGAGCGTACGGGGAAGTTGTGCTACAAAGGGCGAGGGGCTGGAAGAAGGATTAGACTGGTATGTATTTGTCCTGTGATGCAGGCTGTTGCTGATCTTCTCTGGTAGGCTCGTGAACGCAATACAGAATAAATGATATACACGGACTTGCTATTTTGGCATTCACTTCTTCATCCTTCTATGTCGCATATTTTATTCACCAGCTGTGGACGCGCACTTATTGCTCACTGCATACTTCATTTGCAATTAATAATCCCTTGCCCATTCTGCGCTAGATAACGAGCTGCCACGGGCCTGACTAATCTGATCTTTACATAGGACTGGAGTTTTGATACAACAATCAAAGAAAGTGGCGATTGGTGAAGGCATCTTCAACCCATAACACAGAACTTTACCCTGGATGGTTATCCGATCTAGTTTTGATTTAACTTCAGTTCGAGGACGCCAGACCATTGAGTCCGAGGACGGAACCGCCGCATCCGCAGACATGTCCCGACTAACGAGCAATGATATACACAGATAAGATTGGTGTATATGCTACAGTATGAATGATTATGATGATCAAGCTGCTTTATTCACTATGCGCCCAGCACCAGTCCCAACGTTTCTCCTCTGGCTGTTCTCTACATTGTCGTTCAAGGTCAACATTCGGTCGCCACACCCTCACTGTACCATCATCTGCACATGTCGCCAACATACCCTCTGCCCAATCCACCGCTCCAACTTCCCCCAGCTGTCCAGAAAGCTCCACGCCTGTGAACGAGGACCTGTGCGATGGTTTCGATGGTCTACCTGCATTACTGACATCATAGAGGAAAACGTTGCGTTGCGGTCCAGTCCCTCCGCAAGCAAGCCAACGTCCGCACGGAGATATAGATGTGCGAACGTAAAAGGAATTAGTTGACATAGTGTCCTGAGTGTAGTTGGCTATTTGCGGGGTCAGTGACGGGAGAGTGTAAGTATGGATGTATGAGTCTGTGCCCAACGCGAAGAGAAGTCCTGCTGTGGGGCCTATACCACTACTAATATTGGTAATTCCTCGCGGTCGCTGAGAGCCATGGTACGTCGTAGGATCTAGTGGAGAGGAACAAAGGTATTCCGGTGGCGCTTTGTGCATGGAAGATGTATAACATTTTCGGAGGTCCCAAGATTTCAATTTCCTATCTCGTTACTCAGTGAGGAATCAATCAATACACAGACAGTCACCTACCCATCTGCCGAGCCACTGCTAATCAATCGGTAGGGTTCTTCCTCTGGGAACAATATACTAGTCACGCTGGTGGTCGTTATTTGGTTTTTTGGTTTTCGTCCCCTTGGCTTTCTTTTGGTAGGATCCTCTTGCGCTTTAGTGATTGAGAAGACAGGGGCCAGCAGATCTCCGTCTCTTCCTTCAGCAACCCGAAGATCCCAAAGACAAATAGTTCCATCTCTTCCACCAGTGCTTAGCAGCTCACGATGATTGGGGTCCCAGGCCACACATTTCACAGTACTGACGTGGCCTTGGCACGTATGAAGGACAGAAAATGTACGGGGACATATAATACGCATCGTCTGGTCGCCTGACGATGTCGCAAGGAGGGTATCCGATGGATCCCATTTGACGTCGAAAATACCGTTAGAATGGATTTGCATAATCGTCCGTTGGGGTTCTGAAGAGGTGCGCGGTCAGTGTTCATGCATTTGTGCAGAACGAACAATGGAGTTTACCAGGTTCCCAGTCATCCCTTTGTTTGGTATTCATAATATGTATCGTGCCTCGCTCAGTTGCTACGGCGAGTAAGTGGTCTTTCCCTCGCTTTGCTCCTTGAATCTATCGTCGATAACCCAAATGATAGGAGTGAATTACAAGAACATACCATGCGAGTAAGCACACGCATAAGGAACAGTCAAGGCATATCCTGTGTCTCTTGATTCGCATTTGAACACATCAGCTTTGTTTGAGGATACGAAGGAACGGAGAATAGGTCTCGTGTCCACTAGAAAGATTGATCAGGATAACACTGAGTATACAAAAATCACAACGCACAATATGGTTGTCCGCGCCCAAAAGGACTAGAGAGCTTGTTATGCCAATTGTGAAATAGCATGTTTGGCCTGGCCCGAGATCTTGAATTGTCAAGCCCCTCCATCTCAACATCGCTGTCGCTATCTGTATCACCGTCTTCGCCTGTTACATTGTCTACTTGCGGGGATAGCTTAATACGCTTTCTTTGAGGGCCATTTTCAGTGACCTGTGGCCTCTTGGATACATCTTCGAATCTAGGCGGAGTGGGGAGGGCGAATTCAAGTTTGGCCTGCCTCTTGGCTGTTGGTGTTGTGGTAGGGTGCACATTGGTCTTGTTCTTCAGTGCTAGTCTTTGGGCGCGACTTGAGGTGGCGGCAGGAGATGAAGATGGACTTGGTAGCATTTCTGTCAATCGCGTTCGTCAATAGGTGAGAGTAAACAACGCGTACTTGATCGTGAATGAATTTAAGCACGACGCGTGGCACGTGACCGTAGATTGTACTTACCCCTATTACTTGAAGTGTGGGAACATTCATAAAACATATCCAGGCTGAGCCAGTGCACAGCAGACTACTGCAGATCTCTTCACCTGCGCATTATGTTTCGTACAGCCGTTCGCTCGATGGCAACGACTGCCAGGCAGTCGTTGACCATTGGTCTCATTCCAGCGGATGGGATTGGCAGAGAAGTCATCCCCGTATGCTCCAATTTCTCGCAAAATCAAATGGTATCATTAACAACAGACATAGGCCGCGAAACGGGCTATCATTGCGCTTGGCTCTGATCTTCCAAAAACAGAGTTTATCGAGCTACTCGCTGGCTTCGAGTACTTCAAAAGAACGGGTACTGCTTTACCCGAGGAGACGATTCAGTGAGTTGGCGTTAATGTTTTAGTGACGACTTGTCCAAATATTGATTATTATTACTTGCAAGAATCTTGAAATATGATTGTGATTGTGCACTGTTTGGTGCTGTCAGGTTTGTCTTACGATCATTTGTATTACAATAACTATCCATTCCATTTCCAATAGCTCTCCGTCCAAGAAGGTAGTTGGATATTCATCGCCGATTGTTGCGCTTCGAAAAGAGCTGGACTTGTATGCCAATGTGCGACCTGTGGTCTCTGTATGTCTCTTCGTAACCTCCGTTCTAACCCCAAAACAGTAACACGAATAGGTCGCTCACAATTCAGATGAAAAACCCTCCGTAGATCTTGTGGTCGTCCGTGAAAACACGGAATGCCTAGTATGTTGAAATAGCTTTGCGAGAGTCTTATAGAGCTAATGTCTCCGTAGTACGTTAAACAAGAGGAGTTGAGCAATGGTCCCAACGGGAAAGAAGCTCGAGCAACCCGTCTCATTACTGAACGTGCGTCTAGGAGAATAGGCCAGATTGCCTTTGAGATTGCGTCAAAACGGCCGCGCAAGGTCAGCCCTCGTGCAATTGCCTCAAAAAGCTACTAATACAGTGTTTTACTTAGCACCTCACTATTGTCCATAAATCAAATGTTCTGAGCGTCACTGACGGTCTATTCCGAGAGACAGTCCGCGCAGTCCCTTCTCTGCCGGACGTACATGGAAAGTTTGACAATGTGACAGTTATGGAGCAATTAGTAGATAGTGCAGTGTATCGGTGCGCGTTCCCCTTTCCGCAGCAAGGTAGAAAATACTAATGATAGCGCTGTAGGCTGTTCCGGGAACCAGAGTAAGGCTGGTCAAACTTTGGTTGGGGCGCGAATCTCAAGATCTCTCCCTTATTAGGATTTTTGATGTTATGGTCGCCCCCAATCTGTACGGAGACATCATATCGTACGTCGAATTTGCCAGCATTTTGTTGTCCGGATACATCATAACACTCTGTTCAGTGATGCCGCAGCAGCTCTTGTTGGATCCCTAGGGCTTGTCCCTTCTATCAACGCAGGGGATGACTTCATTATGGGTGAACCGTGGGTCATCCCTAGTATTCCTCCACTACTCTTACTTAATGAATCTATAGGGTTCACGGTTCAGCACCTGACATAGCGGGCAAAGACATCGCCAATCCACTGGCTTCTATCCGCTCCGCTGCACTCATGCTGAGACACTTGGGCTATACCAAAGGCGCAGATCGGTTGGATGCTGCCGTCAATGAAGTCATCCGAGAGGGACAGGTGCTAACCCCAGATCTGGGTGGTAAGAGTAAAACGGAGGAAGTCATAGAAGCAGTCCTGAAAAGAATATAGGCATGTTGGGTAGTCCATGTAGCGATCCTTGGTACAGTTTGATACCGTGTGAACGTCGATTTTGTTGATTCACCCGGCGCCAGCATGGCAGGGTCATTTTCGCGTCTGGTTCGCACTTGCAGTCCTGATTCCATGAATGCCTCATGGATAATCTTCGCGCATGGTACTTTGAAGGTTGTCTCTGATCAGTAACCAGCTGAAAGCGGCCCCGTGCAACCTTGAGATAGTCAATCACTTTCATATCACCTAAATCTATAATCTCCTTGAACTTGAGCCGCTCGTCTCGCTATGGCAAAAAAGTCAAAGACAAAGCAGAAGCAAGAAACTCAAGCACCTCCACCAGCCCCTGCCGTAGTCTCTGCACCTGTACCCTCACCACCAAAACCTGCGTCGCCGATACCACCACCTCCTCCTGCTCTAGCCTCACCCGCCCCACCACCACCAGCAGCAATTCAACCACAGCAAGTAACATTGCCAAGACTGACACCACCACCAGCATCAGCATCGCTCCCGTCTCAGATATTTCCTGTTAGACAGGAAACTCCGAGAACGACACCTCGAATTGTCACCATCGCTGAAGAACCAGAGGAGGAAGAGGAAAATGATGCACTGTTTATGTCTAGTACGTTCTGCATTCGCTTCCATTGGCTCAGTCATGCCCTTCTGGTACGACCAGAAATAACCTGATTCATTGCGATGATCAACAGGCGCCAACTCCGACAGAGATTATGACCAGTATCCCCCAGAGTCCGATCTACTTTACGAACCTCATCATCAAGAAGACTGGGCGCTTAAAGCTAGTCCCCAGCTTGGATACGACCCTCACGACCCTCACGACGACTGGGAGACAACCTCTAACATGGCTCCGCCCCCTCCTCCTCCTCCCCCAGCCCCACAAGCACCAGCTCACAGTAACATTGAACGATTTGGACCTTCCGATGAAGTGGCGGCGGCGGCGGCTAAATTGGCGGGCGCTCGTACAGTAACAGCATCGTCGGCAGCAAGAGGTCGTGGACAGGCGGTCAGTTCTGGGAGGGACACGCCCAGCGCAGCCGGATGGGGAGACGCAGCCAGCGTACATACCACACACACCGCGCATACAACGCATACAGCTTATGCAGCAAATGCAGGCGGCCATTGGAGGCCGACCATTGGCACTGTTACCTGGGAGCAGACCGCGGCCAGGCTAGCCCAAGGTGCGAAGAAGGAGCCTGGCGTAGATGGACGGACTTCCTCCGCGGCTGCTTGGGGTCAGACTGCCTCCAGCGCGGGGGGTTGGGGGACTACTGCCGCGAATGAAAGCACTTGGGGCCATGATGGAAGCACTTGGGACCAGGGCGGGGGCGCCGTACCCAAACAAGGCGCACCAATGGGTGCCTCGGCGCCTGCACCTCAAACGAGTGCATGGCGCTCTTGGGGTCGTACACAAACTGCTTCAGCTGCAACTCCCGTCTCCGCCCCTCCTACGGCTACGCAACGTGCCAATACTGCCCCTCGGGTACAAGAGAGCGTTTGGGGGCAGCCAGTTAACAGGGGTGCATGGGGCGCGACTACTAATAATCAATGGGGACATGCTGAAGACGATGATTATGATGATGAAGACACAGATGACGTCTGGGAACAGTATGAAGCGCGCGGCGCTCGCAGCCGTGATGACCACCGGTCGGACACTCACCCTGCTGGCGCGTGGGGAGCTCAGCATCTCAGTCGGTCCGACTGGACGACCTGGGGAAGAGACAACGAGCGGAATCCCAAGGTAACTTTTGCTGATCTGGAGCCTGTTGGGACCAGGAATGTCCTGTCTCCCCATCAGCGCTCTCAAATCTTGAATTCTTTGCTTAATCAACCAACCCAGAATAATAATTATATTGCCCAGAATGCCAATTGGGGTTATGCCTCGAGCAATCAAGATCACCAACAGCCCCAGAGACAGCAGAAAGTCAAAAAAGATAAGAAGAAGAAAGAAAAACGTAATTCGCATCAAGAAGAGTGGGGTAATGATGCTAGGGCTCACCAGGATGCACAGGAGAATACCGGTGACGCAGGGAGGAACACCGAAGGCTTTGACTGGGCCAACAATGGTGGTGACTGGACCAACAGTGGAGGTGGAGGTGCCGACTGGGGTGTTACCGTAGGCGGTGATTGGGGGCAGCCAGCTGGTCACGGATCGGGAGGTGGTGGAGGGAAGGAAGAGAAAGACAACAAAAGGAAGGGTAGACAAAAGAATGGAAAGACAGGTGGTCAGGACAAGGGCGACCACGGGGAAGGCTGGGGGCAATCTGCTGAGTCTTGGGGACAGCCCGCCGGAGGTGCAGGCGACCCTTGGGGGACACATACAGGTAACCGAGCTGGTAACGCCTGGGGTAGTGCAGGAGGTGGTCGGGACGACACCTGGGGCAATATCGTAGAGGAGGACGAAGAGGAAGATATGGAAGGTGACCGCCGCGTTCATTTTTCGCCTCCTTCTACCACTGGTACTTCGTGGGGAGCCACCCGCGTTGGTTCTGGGTATTCTATGCCCTCAAAAACACTCATGCATGCATACAACGGCACCACGACTACATTAAATACTGGCCCTCTTCATAACGACGTGTACGATTATCCTAACTTCGCTTTCGCAGATTCAAAGGGTGAGGCCCTCGTTTCGGTTCAGAACGCACTTTTTGGAAAGAAGCGCTTTGCAAAGGATCGAATACACTGGATGTTTCCGCCTGATAAGGACGAACGAGTAGTGCAAGTATTAGACTGGATCCAGAAGATGTCATATAACCTTGGAACATATGGAGTATGCGTGCCTTTATACATATGTCGTCATGCCTTCGCTCACCATGTTTTCCGTAAGCTGCACAAATTCTTGCAAAGTCGAGAACGTGGTGCTCTCATCACGAACGCTGCCTACAGGTTTCCAAATAAACCAAACGAGCCAGCCTTCGATTGGATGACGTTCGATGCCCTACAGGCAACGTTGGACAAGACGATTCAAACGTCTGTGGCGTTCTATGACCCTTCAGTCCAGGTGATCCTATTTGTGTTTTTGCCATCCAAGACTGGAAACAGCGTAGCTATGTGGCGACGAAAGATCAGAGTTCCGAATAATGTACGACTTTCACTACAACCTGAAATCAGTATGGCCTTGGCTGGGTTACGGAAGGAGAAGGACTACTTTGTACATGTTGATGAGTTCGTTCTAATCCGTTCGCTTGCGTCCATGGCATCTGCTTATAACTGTCCTGTAGAATCCCGGATAAACCTAGAGAAATCAAACAGGCAGAGGGGGAACCGCCTAAAAAACCCAAAAAGAAAGTTCGATGGTGGAATCCTTTTGAATGGTGAACTCCTCAAATTATCCATCTTTCATGAATTCTCGTGTTTTAGCTATCGATATGCTTTCCTAGTCCCACATTTTGGCTTATCAAGATTGTATCGCTACTTATATGTTTTATTTGCGTAACTTATTCTTTTGGTTCCTCCAGTTCTGATATACTATGTGGTCTCTGAAACGAATTTTTGACTATATGATTCATGTATTAAATGATAGGACCCACTATTCCGAGATTGAAGTGGCTTGTGTTATGATAATGCTATTTCAACGATTGGCTTGCATGATCATGTTGACAAAGCACTGGATGCATGGACTGCATGATCGTATCTTGACCACTACTGCCAAGTCTGCCATGGAATCCGCTACTAACCGAGGGAATGCGCTGAACTTGACGTCCTCTGTCGCCGCCACAGCACCAGACCAGAGCTCGAGAGCTATCAGCAGCATACTCACACCCCAATCGCGACGTCCCCCTCAGCCTAGTCGCATCGCGATCTTAGCTGCCTTCGTCGCACCTTTCGCCTTTGTCCCTTATCTTCTTATGAGAAGGAGATGTAATTCATTGGTGCAGCGGGTAACTGAACTTAACCTTGCAGTGGCGGAGTTGCGTAGGGAATCAGGATTATTAGCTTCGCAGCTGACCGCCGTACGAGAATCACAGCAGCGAAATGCAATATCTCTCCATGACTTAATGACGGATGTGGATGAAATTCGCACTCAAACCCAATCAGCGATTGCTTCTAGATTGGCAGCTGAGGATGCATTGTCAAGGGATATTCGTGAGCTCGTTGACGCCCATGCTCAATCCACGTAGGTTGGCCTCCAATTACTGATTACTTGTACTCATTAGTTACTCTAACTTCGCATGGATAGGGAGGCAAATACGGCCTTACGATCTCTAGGAATATCCCTCGCTGACATCGCCTCCTTCATTCACGAGCTACAGCTTGAACGAGGTTATCAAATCAGGAGCATGGTTCAACAGGAGGTCGACAACTTACGCACGGTAGCTTTACGATTGCAGAGTCTGCCCAATCCCCAAGGCTTGAATAAAGTGAGCCTGCGACCGAGACTATCATTATCCTTTTCACTCATCAAACATATCCTTTGGAAAGCCGTCAAATTCAGGCCGCACCACGGCGAAGCAAAAGCAAGATGCTGTTCAGCATTTGTAGAGTTCAGTTTTAGCTACTCAAATCAGAACCGTAGTGGAAAGCCTCAATTGTAACCTACTACGGTGCTGATCCTCACTCACTTTTCCGTATATTCATCAGAGCGCTAACCTGCTGTCTTTCGAAAAGGCAGGTGCCATTATTGTATTGGACATGTATTACTGTGATTATTCTTTATATCTCAACAACGCATCTTAGCGGACACCAAATAATTGTACAACGTCTATAGCATATAAAAAGTCAAACAATCCCCATTGGGAGGGGACTTCTTGAGTCCGACCACAGTGGCCTGCACTCCTCTTGCTTGACCAGAGTCTCATGAGAGTCCCTGCTTTCGTTCCAGATGAATGGGTAAATCTTTTTTCCTAGGGCCCCTTGCGCGTCTTCGGTTTGATTCGACGTAACCTCGTACACGCGCTGGAGTTATCCATGAAGTTAGATCCGCGCGAAATCATTCCGAACCGTTCTTGCTAGGGTCAGGTTCGTAATCCAGAGTATCCATCGGAGGGGATATGTTGTCCTCAGACAGTCCAGGCATGATACACATTGTTTTACAGAGTGAGGATAGTGCAGAGGGTGGGCCATTGAGCAATAAGGTTAGGTAAATGCTCTGCATTGAAACGCTGCAAGACCTCTCGTCCACTCACAAAACCGGGTTTGACAGATGTGATATGGCCATTCATTGATAGGAGCTTTTCAGGAGAAGTCTATCATAAATGCTGACTAAGCATTGTATTCTCACCTTCTACCCTTCAAGGAGCAGAGTGCGGCGACGATTCGACGGCAGGCCTCGTTGCTGCCTCACTCCAAAATCGCGCTTTATGCTTTAGCAGCTGCGCTATATCACATCTATACTGGATGGACGTTTATCTTGGTTGCACAAAATTACTGTAATTCCCCGCAAATTTGGCTACATCCTCTTATTTGGCCTCCTCATTCCTGACAATCATTCATGTCCTCAACGGGCCATAGTCTCGAGCAGGCGAACGCCCTCACGTCGAACGCAGACGGCTCTCGCGATGCACAGAATATGGAACCAACTATTGAATTGAATCCCTCCCGAGAAGGCGATGAACAGGCTTTAGAATCGCATGAAGTCATAGAACTGCAGGCATTCATTGAGAGGAAGGCTTGGATCGAGGAGAAGATAAAGGTGCTGGTGCATAGTCTTGGAATTCTCCCGGAGACTGACCTTTTTGAAAGATCTTGGAGAAAATGCCGCCTATCGAAGTGTTCGTCGGGTTAGATGCCATCCGGTCCTCAGCTACTGAAGTGCCTGGTTTGCCTTCGCGTGCTGAACTGCGTCAGTGGTTGATTGAACACGATGCCATTGAGAAGGAGACCGAAATATTCGACGCTGGCGAGATGAAGAAACTAAAAAAGTTTACGAAGGGTGTGTTTAAGGCGAATGAATGATACATGCGTCATATTTACGAGATTACATTAGCGGCGGCACATCGAAACCTTTCTCCTGAAGATACAGATCTTATTGAACTCACGCTGAACACCATTTTTGATCTCGACAAACTTATGCACCTTCTACGGGATCGATCGGAGAATTTAGACCTGCTTGACATCAGACTAACTTGGGAAGAATACCGCGTAGGAGCGTGGTCTGAAGTACATAAAGTCCTGCAGGACGTCGGTACCTTCCTCGATACCCGTGCAAAATGGACACCCTCGGTCTACGAATCGTTCAACAACGGTGAAGAACAGCCTTTCGGCTCGGCTATTAGGCGAGGGTCTGTTGCCTCTACCTCATCTGCGGCGTCTATCACTTCAGAAAGCTCCATAAACTCAATTGGGTTTTCACGAGGAGCTAGGTTCAAGCTAGCAGAGCAATTAACGCGGGAGGCTTCTCACCTCAGTGGTAGAATGTCAGGCTTACGATATGGGCAGATAGCTGCAGCTGGAAAGGCCCTTGACAAGCTTATAGACTCAAGTAGGAAGTCTGTTCCGGATGAACTACTTGACGAACAGGATCGACTTGAAGAGAAGGGTATTAATGACTTGGAAGAAGTCGGGAGATTTGTTATAAACGTTGTAGCACAATGGCGGAAGTAAGACCGACCCTCCGGCTCAAAAAGTTTTATCTTTTCTAACTTACATTAGGGCTGACGAGCTCTATGTCGAAACCATGAAAGACAAGGCTTCCGTTCAGAATCTAGTTGAAGAAGTGGAAACGGCCAAACTTCGACGTCCTAACGCTGCACACAGTCTCTCCTTTACTACGCGCATTGACAAGCTTAAAAGGCGGCTCGCCTTGCGTGAAGTTCCACACTCGCCGAAAAGCACTTTCCCTTGTCCGGTCCACTCCTCCTTTCCTAGCCGACAATCTTACAATGAGTCGCTGGTTCAGACTCTTTCGACGGAAATTCATTCATTGGCGGAATTAGTGCTATCTGCCGACTCTCTTGTGCAAGAATATAATGCTACAGCGCAAGTCGTTCAGCGAGCGGAAACACTCATCCAGAGCTGCGAAGAATGTGCTTCTTCTCTGACTTCGATTATCGGCCAGCTTGAGACCGGGGTCCCTGCAAGTGGTGGCGATGGCATTCCTCCTTCCCTTTCTTCAGAGACAGCTCTTCAACCCTCTAGCCATTCCGCATATCTAGCACTTCTTCCTTCGCTCCTGGATCAGTTGGAGCAAGGAATAAGACGTGCCAACAAGGTGCTTAGTAATTGGAGTCTCTTATCACTTCAATTGGACCAGCACGGAATAGACTCCGAATTTCGAGTCAGCATATCGAGTCAGCTTCAGGACCTCAACAAGCTCAAGACCCGCGGCCAAGTGGTAGGCAACAATGCCAGGGATGTTGCACAGAAAGTCCGAGAGGCCAGACAAGTCTGGTCCCATATAGAGGTCCTTTTCAAGGACGTAGAAGCTCTGCGCTCGCAGATTCACCGAGAATTAGAAACACACAAGTGGCGCAGACAAAACCTTCATGAAGCACCGATTACACCTCCAACCCCTCTTGCAGCATTAGCACCACCGATATCGTCAACAGATCTTTCTGACTCTGTTCAGCTTGTTTGTGTTCGTTTCGTAACGGATGTTGAAGCTCCTCTAGCCTCATTATCTTCCACATTTACCGAATCACTGGCCGCTTTTTTTGATTACAAAACGCAATATCTCAAGAGTTTACTGGATAGCACGTCTCAGCTGGTTAGTCTATTAAAAGCGGTTAAATCTCAGGCAGCAATCATGCATAATGTTCGTGACGACTTCGACACCCTCTTGTTAAAAATGGAGGAATTGTCTGTTCGACAGGCTAGTCAAGTCCAGGCGATACTAGAGGGGAATCTCGAGCAGGAAAGACTGAATTCAGTTGAGCTCGAATTCAGGAGCGGCATTGAAACAGTACTCGACGCTATACAAACTTTTACGGAGAATCTACCCACTAGGGTTACTTTCGTCTCCCAACACGCATCACCGGACTCGTCGACTGATATTCTACATGATGGGGTCTCTACCAGCAATGCTGCCCACTCTTCGACCTCGCCCACTTTCGATGCCAGTGCTCTCGATACCCTTGTTCGCGCAGATTGCAATTCGTACGCCATGCGGTTGAATGGCGAATTGGAAGTGTTGCGGCAGAAGGATACCCTTATTCACTTAGCTCGTTTGGCAAAGGAAGTAGACGCAGCCCTTTCAAAAACGAGTGAAAATATCAACGTCGTTGTCCAAGAGCTCACTACTATGAAAGCGTCTCTCCCTCCAAGTACTCAGGACGTTGATGTCATTACATCCCTACAGGCACTCATCCAGAAAGTTGACGACATTTCCCGTGAGAAACAGGCTTCAATTTCCCGCTCTTTCTCGCCTATACAAGAGCTTCTCCGTCGAATGGAGGGGATAGCAGCTGCACATGATCCAGCCGGTCATCAGAAGGTTTATCTTGCTCGACGTAGAGCAGTCGATGATGCCGAATTCCGTTTCATGTCTTGGAAAGAAAGCCTTCAGACTTTCCGTGAGACTTTACTTCACGCGCAAGTGGTCGAAGTCAAGAGGATAGACCTAGAACGGCTTGAACACGAGAGGTTAGAAAAGGAACAACTCGAACAGCAGAGGTTAGCAGAGGAAAGCAGACTGCAGGCCGAGAAGGAGAAGGCTTTGGTGGAGGCAGCCGAGAAGGCGCGATCGAGGAGGCAACAAGAGGAGGAAGAAGAAAGGTCACAATTAGAGGAGGCGCGACGGATACTACAACTCGAGCGAGAGCGCTTTGCTGCCGACTCTGCGGAGAATCATCGTTTAGAGCAAGAGCATCTTGCAACAATAGAGCGACTTCGATCAGAGGAAGCTCGCCTGAGAGAGGAACATGCTAAGCAAGTTGCAGAAGGGCGCCTGGCAGTAGAACAGGCGGAAAAAGATAGGCAGGAGCACGAACGTCAAGCCTCGGAGAAGATACGAAAAATTGAAGAAGAGCTACAAGCTGAAGAGAATCGGTTGCGATTAGAGAAGGCGCGGATTGCTGAAGAAATGGCGAGGCTACAGCGCGAAACAGCCACCTCAGCAGCTAAATCAGAAATCGAGATGGGAACCAACGATAATGATGGTACCTTTCGAGCTCGTCCTTTATCTTATCCCTAGCTAACCCAATAGCTTCAGATGTCTTTGGTCCGTGCAGTATTTCCCGAGAGTCGAGTTCCCAAGAGCTTCATCCGCTTCAACGTCAGATTAGCTACCTTAGGAAGAGATTACGTGCTCTCAGTATCAGCGAAATTGCTCGCCCAAGCTCCACCTCCGTTGCCTTACCCTCTCAGGACCGAATGAAGAAATTAACCAAGGAATTTACAACGATCACCCAAGAAGTGGATCAATTACCCGACTCAACCGGTAATCCTCTCGTGGACCTAGAGCTTAGGTCCCTTAAGGCAGATATCGCTGCCTCCACTGAGCTGATGGAAAAGGTTCGGCGACTGAGCTCGCTGGCAGTCGTTGTTCAAAATTGTGATGCGGTTCTAAGCGATCTACTGGAGCATATCGATAGCTATCCTGCTTTACCATTGGGTATTTTATCTTCGGATTACCGGACCCCAACGGATTTACCGCCTGAGGCCCAGCTGGCTGCTCGTCTCACCTTCACACGTACCACAATCTATAACCTCAACCAAGCTGTCGAAGCTATCAGAAGTGACCCTCGTGCTTTAGCCGAGAAACAGCGGATATTGCAGACCTGGAATGAACTGGACGACATGGCTAAAGACCGCCTCAATGGTCGCAAGTCCCGCCCTCCCAGCGTAAACAGTACAACTCAAGGCAGTTCCGGGCGCAGTAGTCGTGCCTTGGCAAAGATACCCCCTCACGCAAAGAAAACCAATAGCTATGCAGCCCTGTCGGTGGGCACTAGTAAAGGTCGATTTTTGAGCCCTTCGCTGCCTACTGCTAGGCGTGCTGTTTCAGGTGGATCGTCCGAGTCGCATAACCGCTCGTCAAGTCGCCTGTCATCCCTGTCGACGAACCGTTCAGTTTCGGGACCACATGGTTCATTATACGCCCCGACTTTTGCATCGCGGCAAAGGACCAGTAGTCTTTCTACTTCAACTACTACAACTCCTACCAGTCGATCTATAGGTGTTGTACAACGAGCGCGAGCACAGACCAGCCAGAGCCAACGAACAGCCTCACCATCAGTCTCAGAATTGTCTGCCAGACCCTCTCGTAGTTCAATTTCGGGAACTTGGTCACGAGCGCCAAGACTTTCGTTGACAAAGAGCGCAACCCCCCAGCAAAAGCGACCTACACCTGGACCTAAAAAGACATATGTACCTGACCCGAAGAGTAAACTGGACGTAGCCGTTGGCGACGTTGTCAATAATCTACCAGTGAACATCAGTATCGAGGGAGTAGCGGAAACGTGGCGAGACCAAAGTGGTAAATACTGGATTGGAGACCAAGATCCAAAACTCTGCTTTTGCAGAATTCTTCGTTCCCATACTGTGATGGTACGTGTCGGCGGTGGGTGGTCTGAACTATCAAAGTGAGTAAATTCCTTGTTTGCGAGATAGGGCCATCAACAAGATGTCTCTAGGTTTATAAGAGACCACTTTGCAGAGAGTTTCCGTTTGATATCCGAGTCACCACCCAGGCCTGGGGTTGGTGATGAGAAATGGATCAGCTCCGCTACACTGTTAGAGGCTGCTGAGACTAACGATACGCCACCCGTACCTCCTCGCACTCCTGAGCCTAAATTTCCCTTTGTTCCTACCTTCGCCCTCTCAACGCCAACTGGCAAAAGTCCTCAGTCAGTCAGGTCGTCTCCGTCAACGAAAGGCTCGCCGTTGACACCACTACAATTCATTCGCCGAGCTGAGCCGGATGCTCCGCTTCTAAGATCCTCCACACCCTCCAAATCGAGTCGCGCGAAACGATCCATGCCTCCCACCCCAGCTCGCCATGCAATCTGGCGGCCATGATTATAATTTTACCTTATTTGACGAATCGTTACTGATGATCCGTTTATTGATGTCAACGACTCGCGTAGATATGATCTAGTAGTTATTGATGAATGATCTCAAGGCATTGGACATTGATTCTTTGTATTTATCGTCTTTGCTATCATCTGGGTTTCACTGTATTTGTTTTCGCGTTGTTGGCCCTCTGTGACAATTGTACTATACCGCATATCATATATTCTTCTAGATTATCCCTCATAAAGCCAAACAAGACCCTTATTATCTAGGATATGCGATTCTTTAGACAAAGTCAACTTCTACCGAAAGGGAGATTCGAAGCTACGAATTTTCCATTTTGACGCGCTTGAGGGGAGGTCCATAACCCTCATTCCTGTTCGTACTCGCCCCATGTGTCCGTTGCAAGTGCCTCTTCAATAAGTCCTGGCGGATAAATGTTGCTTTATTCGGGGCACATAGATCGCAAACGTAGGGACGAATGCCCGTATGGCTCAGTTCATGTCTTTTACATTCATTTTTTCGCAGGAAGCGTGCAGGACTTCGTCAAACTCGACAGTCAGGATGACGTGAAACAAATTTGATAATGAAGCATACCAATGACCACACGTGAACGGCCTATAGTCGATATGAGAACTGAGATGCGTGAGGATATGGTCTCGTCGCTTATTCCGCTGCGTACACCCTTTGACGTAGCATCGAAAGTCTCCGATCCTCTCGCCGTCTGATGAGAGCTTTCCCGCGAACGCATTTAACCACTTTTTATCAAGATCGGCGTCAGAATTGCGGGCTCTATACTTTTCAAACCGAGATAGCAGTTCCTCGAGACTGATGCCGCAGTGCGCATTCAAGACAGGAGTTCCGAAGTCAATAACCTGACCACTGGGCGCACTCTTTTCTGAAGGAGGCTCGGCTTTTGGTAAACGCTGAAAAATTGGCGCAGAGTTAGCCGGACACACAATCGGTGACATGTGCCTTGTCCTCTTCCTAGGAAGGCATTCAAAATATTCGTGTTTTATGGTAGTGGAGCTTGGATGAGGTGCTATTCCTTGGGCTTCTTCGTACTGGATGAAGGGCTGAATAAGTGGGTCAAAAGAGATTGTGCGATTTGTCGAAGCACTGTTGCAGTGTGGTCGATTATCCTCTACAGATGGTGCCGGTCTTTCTTCCACGGATCGGAGAAGAGGCCCAACATCGGAATCAGAGTGTGTCGTAGAGTATACCGGAACGCCGCTGCAGGAAGGTTGTTCAATGGTGCTTTCCACATCGATGCTGCCGAGAATAGGAATAGTGGTAATGTGGGACGAAGTCGAAGAGGTACCATAAACCATTGAAAACGCGCGGTCGTTCAACGGCTGGGTTGGCAAGAGTAGAGACTCCGGTTCAACAAATTGAACACTTTCGGAGAGTTTGCCACTGAGGGGAACTTCACAAATTTGGCTGAGTGCCCTGGTCGTGGATCGTGTAGGTCCTGTCAAGTCAGCTGGGTCCACGCAAGCTGTTGTACGTTCTGTATTTTCCGTATTCAACGCATACAGGTTAATATCGACGAAGATAGAAGCCATTTCCGGGGTAGATGTCATGTGCTCATATTTTACATGTGGAAGATCATGATTGTCGAGGTATGTATTGACCAGAGAATTTCCTGTGGAGGTAGGCATAAGCGGACTAAGTGCCTCAGAGTCATAAGCGGATGAAGAGAGATATTGGAGTAGCAGCTCGTCGAAGGCCGGCTCTGATGAATCGCTGTGGTCTTCGAGATGGCGTGGCGTTAGAGGCATATAGGCAGCTCGCGTAGCGGATTCACATATTTCCAGTGATGGGGTATGTCGTTTGGAAAGAATCGACTGTTTTGGGGTCAGAATAGGCGCAATACCGTCTGACGGGACTTTGGACGGGACTTTGGTAATGTCATGGGTGATGGAATATGTAGCTTTAGTTGAAAATGTCTGTGAAGTTGTTTCTGAATAGGAGATTCCAAGGCCAAGATTGCGTTGCGAGTAATAAGCATTCGATTGGAATTCGGCCATAGTAGTGTCAGTGCATGGTCCTGCTGGCGATATCCATTCCATCCCCTGGCTTGGAGAGTGAGGCAACCCCAAAAGCGAAGGAGTTGAAGATGAAGACGCCAGCGCCCAGCCTAGATTGTATAGAAAGTTCGCTCGACTCGGGATCATTGGTGTGTTACTGATAGAAGTGAAAGGAGTTAGGAATGGAAGGGATAGTTCGTGAGTCCGTGGTAAGCTCAAACCAGGAGGGAATCGCAGGCGTCTTTTATCTGTCCATACTCGGGCGTCTATTGAATGCTATGCCAAACTCTATAACTGGGACGCGACCTCTTGCTTCCAGAACAAAGTTATTGCCTGGCTCGCGAGCTGTACAAATTATATCCACCATTATCACTGGAGCGGGCGTAGCTGTGTATTTCCTTTACCCGGACCAGTCACGATCAGCACCAACCACTCAGGATGCACCACTCTCACCTACCCATTTTACCCCGGCTACGTTAACGTCCAGCGAAATCTGTAGTCATAACTCCAAGCTCATGAAATTGAAGATCCCCGCACACTTAATTCCCCCTTTAGACAGTTCTCAGTCTCCGTTCAAGCCAATATGGTCTATCTTTGTCAAGGACGACGACATACAAGTTGAACGACCTTACACACCTCTTGAGGGTATCGATGAGGAGGGGAACATGTCGCTTTGGGTTAAAGCATACCCCAAAGGCGAGGTCGGGAGATGGTTACACTCTAAGCAGGCTGGCGATAAATTAGAACTTCGTGGACCTTTGCAGACTTGGTTATGGGAAGAGAATAAGTGGGACGAAGTCGTGATGGTATGTAGAGTGCTAAAATGTCTCTCTACGAATTATTGACCTTCCTTTCCTGTCATAGATATCAGGAGGAACTGGAATTACACCTTTTTATCAGTTCTTCCACACCGTCATTCGTCAAGGTTCTCCTTCAACACGTTTTACATTGCTCCACTCTTCTAGAAATCTTTCCGACCTTCCTCCGCCAGCCATTATGTGCCCATTGTTTGAATATGCCTCCAAAAATCCAGAACGCTTCCGACTTGGTGTGTTTGTTGATTCCGGAGAAGGAAGCACGCCCCCTGCCAACCAACAACCGTTGTATTTAGGCCGTATAAACAAGGATTCCATCCAAAGGTATACTGATACGGATTCGTCACTAACTTGGTGGAAACGCATATGGCGCTGGCAATCTAAACCACTAGTCTCCTCTCAACGAAGCATACTTTTCCTCGTCTGTGGCCCAGAGCCGTAAGAATTGCTCTCTCGATACCTGCAACTATATCATTAACATCAATTGTATCCAGTATGGTCGCATCGATCGCCGGGCCATATGGACGCAACTTCTCACAAGGTCCAGTGGGAGGTATCTTAGGGGAGCTTGGATACACGTCCACCCATGTCTGGAAGTTGTAACGATAGATCGACCGAGATTGACACAGTTCATCATCCCGATGAATAGGCATAACAAATACATTGTCGAGTAATATTATTACTCCTTACTAGTACTTCAGCTTCGTTCTGTGACACTGGCGTCTATCGTAACATGCGACTTAGACCTTATAGTTTATCAGCATCCATAATTGCCATCTGGTTGCAGTGAAGCAATGTCCGCCCACTTCTATGAAGTAGCCTTGTTCGGAGAATTCTTCGCAAAGGATCTTGAACCGATTCTCAACCGCATCACCCTTCATAGCGAATCATCGCACCCGATGCATTCTCGTGAAGTTGTCTTCGAGCCTCTAGACGCTGCATACCGGCGAGACTCCGGCAATGAACCCGTTCTTTTGAGGGCGAAGAAGGATATGACTGAGCCAGATTCTGGATGGTATGTGCCTCCTCTCCTCCCCATTTCGCTTCCAACTGTGTTGATTTGACCAGCGTATGAAACTTTCTAGGATATTGTACTCATACCTTAAGCCTGAATCCGCAAGAGTACACCAAGAAGCGACAATTAGGCCTTGGGCTACCGTTCAAGTCATCGGTGATGCGCTCAGCTTCGCGTGTGCTCTGGGATACGTGTACGTCCCATTGCCCATGGATCCGTAACCCAATCTCATAATCATCATAAAGCCGGCGTTCTCAGATTTACAAACGCGGATTTTTATTTCGCAGAGGTCAGCTAGTAATCCAAATGTTCCAGCAAGAGCATGTAAGTTATAGAGCAACTCCAAGCGTTGTCAGCCACCTGAAGCCCTCCATCGTTCGATAGGTAGATCCCAAAACGCAGCAACCTATCCCGGCTCATGCAGACACGTTGTGGGAGGTGGAAGTCAAGACAGCGTCACCTGTAAGGAATACGCAGGAAACCCCACTTAGCCAATATGTGGAGGCAGTCCTAGAAGTGCAGCTCCTGATGAAAGGCCTACTGGACCTGCGCAGACAGGATCTCTGATGCGTATCGAGCAATGGGGTTTAGTTATTTTAAACTTTCGACTACGAGATACAAGCTTATTACTACACTACTATTCCCCATCGTCGCCGGAGTCACCCCAATCGACATCGTCGTCGTTGTCCTCCATCGAGGTGGCCAGATCAGCTCTTGCCTTTTGAATCAGCTCAAGAACCACTGCTGGGTCTATTTCCATATCCTCGTCTGTCTCCCCTTCTGCATCCAACATGGAACCCAAATCATCTCCCTCATCTTCGCTTCCGTTGTATTCACCTAATGCAGACATTACGTTTTGACTATTCTCCCCTTCGTCCTCGTCACTTCCATAACCACCAAGAAGGCTATTAATCGCCTTCTTCCCGGCTCTCGCATCCATCCTTCTACGTTTTGGTATATCGTCAGTATTTTGTGCCCGATCAATTTCGCCAGAGGGATTAATTATGGTTCCCCGAAACTCCTCCCACACTTCTATGACAGGGAACTCAACAAAATGTGTTCCCCGCAAAGCGTTGAGAAGCTTCTGGGAATGGTCCAGCTGATAATAGCCGTTACCAGCATTGCTGCGAGTTCTGGCGAGATATTCTGGGTCCATGCGAGCCCGCATAACGAATGCCGGCGGATGAAAAGAGTCTGGGTCATCGGGGTCTGGTAATACTAGGTCGGACACCCACGCTGGGCAAAGGCTCTTCGACCTGGCCCGTTCTGTGACGTATGCCTGTATAAGGGTGAGGAGAGACGTGTCTCCGTTATTGCGGTGTGTGATGAATTTCATTGGTGGTTCTAGAGGTTGGAATGAAGGTGCTGCTGGATCTCGGGGATGATGAAGCATGAATTCAATCGTCAAGAATGCCGTTTGTTTTCTATAATGAACCGCTTCTATTGATGGACTATATCAAATGAAGCGTAATATACACACTTGAAGTCCCATATTGACTGATTAAGCTTTCTCTTCTCCATACCATTTGGAAGCAACTCCATGTCGACGTCTCTAATATCGAGTTGTATCTTCAATAATTCTCTTTTGGTTCTACCGATTCTACCGAGCCCACGAGCCATGGCTCCTCGCCCTCGTCCTCTAGCACGCAATCCTCTACCTTTTCCTTCAGGGTTCAAGGTAATATCAAACCCGCCTTTCACTATTTCTCTGCCCCAACCATTGACCTTTCGTCCAACATCCTCCAAAAATACGTAGTCATTCATCATTGTACCCCAACCATACTCGTTCATAGGCACATAAGCTGCTTTGTTACGCTCACCAGTGCAACCAGTGTTAGTCTTGTGCTTGGCTGAACAGGGTAAGGAACATGTCCGCGTCGAACATCTTGGACAGGTGTAGATTGAGTATTGATGATTGCAAATACTACAAAGAGATCTGGTTGGAGCTGAAGTAGAAGCCTCTATTTCTGCAGAGAGTACAGGTCCTTGGGCGTTTGCCATCGTAGTTGAATGTTGTAGTGGAGTAGCTCTATAGTCCAACTTCGAATCACGTGTATCAGATAGGGGCGGACAGTAACATTTAATGCGAGCAGCCGCCTTGAGCTGCTTTGTATAATAAACCACAGAGAAATACATTACATTCTATTTTATATATAATACGTGGAATGCGAAGGAATGATGGGAAGAAAGCCGTCACGCTAGATATCATCCATGCCCAAATCAATTTCTACCTTCTCCCCGGGCTTGAAAGCAGGCAAGCCTAAGGCAGTAAACGTGAGAAACCGGATCTCGCTATTAACATCATACCCACCTAGATAGGGACAGCTTGCACATCGGAAAGCATCGCCCAAATAACAATTGCCACAGCTGCTTGTCGCCTTCGGTGCAGCCTGGGCCGCTTTGAGCAACCGCTCCTTCTCCTGCTGCGAAACCTCTCTCGCTCCACCATCCTGCGAACCGTCTATTATAACGACCTTCCCTTGCCTTAACTCTTCCTGTTCCAGCTCGGCAAGCCCGCATGTACAATTCTTGCATGCTCGCTTTCTACGTGGTACAGATGGGTTAACAGGCTCGCAAGTCGGCACGGGTCGTGCCCGATCGGCGGGCGTGAGCAAAGAATCTGCATCTATTCGAGCAGTTGACGGTGAATTCAATGACCATAAAGCTTTTTTGGTGGCACTATCTGTCTTTCGTCGAGGCAAGGCCGCGATAGGAGCACTACCGTTGGAAAGTGCCTTCTTTTTAAGAGAGAAAACCGCACCAGTCGAATGAGCTGGCTTTTGGGCTATGATGACTCCGTCGGTATTAAGCGTAGACAGAACGTTGAAGCCTGCTAAGGTGAGCTCTGAGGGAAGCGTTTGCAGAGTCGATGCTATATTAAGCAGATGGAGTGTGCCGAGGGGGGTTAGCCCTTCCAGAATATGCGACAGAAGTGCTGGCAAATTTGGCAAAAGGCCCTCATATTCTGAGGCCTCGAGAGTAACATGTACCGCTACATATGAGCCAGGTCGCATTGATGTCGCTAAATGGGACTTTATCAGTCGCTTTGGATTAATGCAATACGAGATAACACACACCGCCATCCACCAGACGATCAAGCATCTGCCTTTCCACAGGGCCACGCTCTTTCTCCAGTTCTGTTACGAGAGCCTGGTAATACCCATCTCTAGCCGTGGAAGGTGAGCCGATTACAAGGGTAGTTCCTTTCGCGTTGGTAGATGCTGATTGCAAAGAGGTAGGGGCCTCAGTAGAATACACAGCTGTCGGTGACATTGTTACTTTCACGATACGGGGGAAAACGAGTGTAGTGGGACAAGTGGAAGCAGAGGGAAATTTGGCTCAAAATTGCAACTCAACAAACGGGCGATCGGCTTACTCATATTTCCTAATATCTGATTCAGCCTGTCGGACTAACATTCGGTCATCATCGGGTATACAGCGTCCAAAGGGAATCAGATTACGGGATGACTACTGAACACACTCGATAACACAAATTATACTCTACAGTTATCAATAGGACTATTGCGGTTGTGGTTGCTGCGCCTGCGCTTGCTGTTGCTGCTGCTGAGGATCCACTGGGTTAGGCATCGGAGCACCCATTCCGTGGGCATTAGCAGCAGCAAGTTGCATCATAGCCTCGGGGTTCATTGGGGGCATGAATGCACTCCTAACACGAATTAACATCATCCTATACCATTCCTGGTCTGCACCTGCTTTCTCTTGTTCGGCAGTTATTGCCTGCAGATGTCCAATCTCCTTGATCCAAGCAGCACGCCAATTGACATTGCCGTGTTCATCCATCTCAAGTCCTTCATCGGGAGAAATAGGCATGCCAGGGATGCCGAATCGCATGCCGCCCATCATGAAAGTAGGGTCAAACCTATGAGACGGTCGGGAATCTGTTGCTAATAGAATAAAGGGTTGACATACGGTGGGGGTGGATAGGTAGGAGGATACACAACTGGCGTAGGCGGCTGCCTGCTGGGCCCTGCGGCGTCTTCGGAGTTCATAGCTGGAGGTGGAACGAATTGAGCATTAGGATCATCAAACTGAGCTTCTGGTGGATGATAATCCGCTTCTTCGGAAGTACGCTTGGTGGATTTGGTCTTCTTCTTGCGTATGCGATGTACACCAGTGCGAGGATCGACATTGTCATTGACCACCCAGTATGAGCCCTTCCCACGATCCGTCAGGGGGCGGGGGACTTTCTCGAAACAAGGGTTCAAGGAGAGGTTATGGCGAACGGAATTCTGCCGAGAGTGAGTTAGTTTTCATCATTGATGTAATAGAGAGGAACCACAACTATCAACATTTTGAATAGTTGTGGTCATTTGGCCAAACAAGCATGTACGCCCTTACCTTCCAACCACTGGGAGCTGTTCGGAAGTAAGGGAACTAAATGCAAGCGTCAATGATAGACCGGGAGACGGTATGTAGAAAAATAGATAAAGTACCCGAGACTCGATAGCATAGTAAATATCTTCAAGTAACAGCTTCTGGTTTGGAGAGCCTTTGATTGCATAACTACCGACACCCAAGCACAACAGTTAGCAACTCTGGGACAAACAAGACAAACAACCAACAACTTTTCCTCACAAGCTAAACGAAACTCACCGTATCAATGTAGAATACGGATAAAAAGGCTTTGTCCCCGGTGGACCATCACGGAGTGAGTCGAGGTTGATAGGCAGTCCGCCAGTGAGGTCGTTTGCCTCCTGCTGATAATAATCACCGTTCAAGTCCTGACCGCCTTCTGGCATCATCTGAGGCATGCCTTGCGGCTGAGGTTGCTGGGACATTGTAGAGGACGAGCTCGGTGGTCTATTGGGTTGGTCGATGAGTCGGATGCTGGGGGGAACGAGGATCAAGGCCACAGACGACCCAACCAGCTTATGTCATGCGATTTCGGGAATTCCCTGATCCCTCACACGACGCACGGACCATACGCTGCCACATGTTGCTACTAGAACTATGGTCCGCCCACTCTGATCGCCGTGAGGCTCATCGTCAATGTCGGTGGTGAGGGTGAGGTCTGCGTTCGTGGTGGGTGTTTGCTTTGCGGGTGTGTGTATCTATGACCACCGGGTTCAACATACAAAGACAGCGTACAAAACAAAATCAACAGTAAGCACTCGAATACAGTGCCCAAATAAACAACCATTGACTTGGTTTTTACTCGTACAAAGGTAGAAGTTAGACCTCGTTCTAAATACTCTCAGCATGTACTGGGTGAATTCTCATGCTCGATACGCATATTATGACTTCACACCAAATCATTCGCCCCGCCTTTGTACGTCGGAATAAATCTGCTAACGGTACAGACGTTGCTAAACAGAGCTTGTTCGTACAGATTGCTTTCCCCTCGCGATTCCTCATGCCCGCCAGATCTACCTTATCACCCATGTGTTTTGTCGCTGCCTAAGATCACCCGCTCAACTCCAATCAAATATGCCTGGTGTCTAGTTTGCGCCAGCTGCTTACTCATTGGCCCGACGATCACAAGTTCAGGGCAGTGACTGTTCCATCTTGACGAACGAATTGGGGGATATACTGTGGATGTTACAATTTCTTCAGGTCGCTAGCAAACTATGTGCCAATATGGTCATTTGCTACATTGGTATAACCCTCTGCAAATGATGTGATTAAATGGCCCAAACAAGTATGTGAGTCCTGTTCACACTGTTCTTAATGGCTCAACTGGTTCAAAAAGGCCTTGGGGTATTCCATCAGTATAATGTACCTTTCGGTTATTGTTGTGTAATAATATACCTCTGGTGAATTCATTTGATGAATCTTGCCATCTGGTTGAGGGTGCTCTAACGTCTTTCAAGCCTAGATCTAATGATTATACTGCAACTGCTTTTGAATAGCAAGAAAAGGTTAGTTATGCTTCACAACAACTTCTCCAAGTTCTCAAGTTGTTACAATACAACTAGGCTTTTGGCAATTACACACACATACCACAAGCATCAACTCTAATACAAGATCAAATAATGGTTTTTATGGTTACTAGGCTTGACTTATGGCCTGGGGCCTGTGTCATGGCCAGGCCAGTAATCAGCACCATAATCCAACATAAGTTCCTCACCCTTTTCCACTCTTTTGTCTGCATCCATTCTAAATGCCTAGACCTCAATAAAGCTGAATGACACTTACTTGTAAAAAACTGAATACAGGGCTGGTCATGAACTAGCTTTTCTGTAATCATTTTAGTGAGGTGAGTTGTTAGGGCGACACTAATACCAAGGCACAGCGTAGACCCTACAAGATAACTAGCGAGTAATTGAAAGAGATAGGGGGTAAAACCCTTTGACTTAGAACACACACTGTATTAGCGGTGAAACCTAAGAGAACGAGCTTAGCGTTCTCTGGTATTACATTACAATATTTATACTATAATACATGCGATAACCATGAGTCGTACTACCAGCCCGTATGCATGAGTATTTAATAGAAAGTAACATGTATGCAGCATGTAATAGCTGCGCTTACTAATTACTTATTAATAATACTGCGCCCATGCCTTTACGGTGCGTACTTTACTAATGACATCGTAATATATAATACGTAACTAAATAATAGTCATGTGATAAATAGCACGTGAAGGTTTGTAAAAATAACAAACCATAACATTACTCCCCTTCTATGACGTGGCAATTCCACTTGCCATCATCTTTTTAACACCATCAGTAACTAACTCTATCACATCATTACTGTCATGTCTAACTTTACAAACGTCACTTCCTCTGTATTGGATCAAGGACGTATCCAAGCTGCCATTGTCGTTGGATCCGTTGTCGGATCCATATTGGTGATTGTCGTTTTGATCGCCTATGATATGGCGTTCAATTTTCCGGTTTTGAGGAATTTTGGTCGTTTGTATGTCAATTTTATTATTTTCTTTATGTTTTTCGATTATCGTTAAGTTTTCATAGGGTCGGAAGCGCATTTGTGCAAATTCCATTAGGGATATTTGGCGGGGCGCAGATGCATGAATCTTATGAAATGCGTCCACAAGTTTCTTCGCATGTTTAAGGTGAGCTGATGGTTCCCATGAATTGTGCTCCACAGTATAACCTTTCCATTTGACTAGATATTCAAGTTTTCCATGTTTCATTCTCGAGTCTTCAATCTTTTCTACTTCATATTCTTTTTCTTCTTGAATAGTTACTGGTGGAGGAGGTGTGGCTTGTTGACCAGGAATGGTAGGAGTATTGAACGGCTCCGTCCTATGCGTAGATACTGTTGGATGTATGTTTAACGATTTTGGTAATTTGAATGTAACTGCATTTTTTGTCGGAACATCAGAAATTTCGTAAGGTCCAATTTTCTTATGTTCCAATTTCTTCGATGGGCGTGTAGTTTTCAAATTATCAGTGAATATAAATGCCTTGTCTCCAACTTTATATTCAGGCATTTTTCCTAGTCTACGATCGGCGTACTTTTTCATTTCTTCTCCTGCATAGGTTAGAGCTGATCTAGCTTCTTCCCAAGCCTTTCGCATAGTCATTGTGAATTCTTCTGCCGATTGGACTTTTGTTTTTATAGGCTCAAAACCCATCCTAGGATTTCTACCATAATTTAAGAAAAATGGCGAATATCGTGAACTAGATTGTATTTTATTATTTAAGGAAAATTCGCATATTGGCACCCATTCTGCCCAATCATTTTGTCGATGGTTAACAAACATTCGTAAAAAAGTTTCAATCTCTCGGTTTGCTCGTTCAGTTTGACCATCAGTTTGAGGGTGGAATGCCGTTGATAATTTAGTTTTAATTCCCAATAATTTATTCAATTCTTTCATCAAATTTGATGCAAATTGTGGGCCTCTATCCGATATAACGGTTTGAGGTAATCCATGTAATGACCAAATATGATTTTTATATAAATTAGCAAGACCCAATGTTGATATTTCTTCTGTGGTAGGAATCAACCTAACCATTTTAGTAAATCGATCAACGACTACTAATATCGCATCATTGCCTTGTGACTTTGGCAACTTGGTAATAAAATCTACTGATATGTCTGCCCAAGGTTCCGTAGGAATCGGATTTGGCTGTAATTTTCCTTGAGGAGGATGTGAAAAACCTTTTGATCTTTGACATTGATCGCATCCTTTGACATACTCGGCTATAAACCTATTCATACCAGGCCACCAATAATTACGAGATACTAATTCTATAGTCTTCCAACGACCTGGATGTCCAGCAATTACAGAGTCGTGGTGTAATTGTACAATTTCCCTTCGTAAATTTATATCTTTTGGTACATAGACTTTTCCATTAAATAAAATCAAGTCTTGCTCCTCTGACCATTCTTCAGATCGTAGTACTTTGGTAGGCGATCGTTTCATTTCGTCAATCGCTTTAACTACCGATTCATCGTACTCTTTTGATTTTCGAATCTTTGAAAGAAGGGGTGATTCTGCACCATCAATCAAAACATGACCTTGTTGTAATGCTTTGATTTCGAAAAATTTAGGTGTCATTCTTTCTTCGAACATTTCTGGTTTCAAAAGGGTCATCTGATTGTCATTTTCCCCCCGATCTAGATCTGGTCGTCTCGACAAGACGTCTGCTTTCATATTAGAAACACCTGGTTTGTGTTTCAATACAAAATCAAATCTTGATAAATACAATGACCATCGTGCTTGGCGTCTATTCAATTTCTTTGTAGACATGAAATATTCAAGATTTTTATGGTCGGTCCATATCTCAAATTGTTGACGATTTCCTTCGAGATAGTGTCGCCATGCTTCCAATGCACGAATAATAGATAACATCTCCTTATCATGTATATCATAATTTCTCTCTGTCTCGTTTAGACTTTGAGAAAGATATGCACATGGTCTCCACTTTTCATCTTCACAAAGCATTGATAGTACAGCTCCTGTAGCGTAGTTGGAGCTATCGGCTTCGATTTTCATTTTCTTATCGGTATCTGGTAAAACTAATACCGGCTCTGTAGTAAAGACCTCTTTAAGCATGTCAAATGCTTTCTGCCTTTTTTCGTCCCAAACAAACTTCTCATCTTTTTTTGTAAGCTCATATAGAGGTCGAGCTATTTTTGCGAAATCTTTAATGAAACGGCGATAATAATTGCCAAAGCCTAAAAATTGTTGCACGTGTTGTAGGCTTTTTGGTATTGGCCATTCTTTGATCGCTTTGATCTTGGCAGGTTCCATTCGAACTTCTCCATTTTTAATAATAACACCCAAGAATTCTATTTCATCAACTTCGAAATAGCATTTCTCTGGTTTTACATACAGATCGTTATCTTGTAAGATCTGTAATACCCTTTGGACAATCTTCCGATGTTTTTGCTGGTCTCCATCGGTAAAGATCAATAGATCATCCAAATAGATTACTACTACTCCTTCGTCAATAAGTTCTTTAAATAAACTATTCATCATAGACTGAAATGTCGCTGGCGAGTTATTCAATCCAAAAAACATAACTTCGGGTTCAAATGCACCGCGAGGAGTCTGGAAGGCTGCTTTCCATTGATCTCCTTCTTTAATACGGACATTATGATAACCCCATCTAAGATCCATCTTCGTAAATAATTTAGCTTTTGATACCTTGTCGACCAGTTGAGATATAAGGGGCAATGGGTAGGCATTGCGGATGGTATACTTGTTTAAATGCCTATAGTCTTGTACAAGACGTTTCTTGCCATCTTTCTTTTGAATAAAGAATACTGGGGAAGTCTGTGGTGACTTTGATGGTCGAATATATCCTTTTTTCAAATTCTCATCAAGGAATTCATTTAATTCCTTCTGTTCGTCCGGGGACAAAGGGTATATTTTGGCTGCTTTAGGCTCAAATTCCGATTTGAGTTCTATAGCATGATCCCAAGGTCTATTTATAGGCATTCTCTCAGAGTCCGCCTTTCTAAATACTTTCATCCAATCATGATAATAATTTGGAACCATTTGTTCTTCAGTTTTCTTTTTATCCGCTTCAATTTTCTCTTTGTTATACTCAACGACATAGTCATATTTTCCAACATAATTTATTTGCTTTTCTTCTTCTTCGTCTGCTATACCAATAATCCTATTGATATGCATTTCTTCTTGTTGGACCAGCCATTGTTCCGTCAGGTCATCCATCATGGCTTGAGAGATTCTTTCATGTGTCAGTTTTTGTCGTCTCCAATAGCGCTTGCCTGCTA
This sequence comes from Pleurotus tuber-regium, assembly GCA_014058305.1. Classification (NCBI taxonomy): domain Eukaryota; kingdom Fungi; phylum Basidiomycota; class Agaricomycetes; order Agaricales; family Pleurotaceae; genus Pleurotus; species Pleurotus tuber-regium. The sequence goes on from JACFYU010000024.1 coordinate 2,208,189, forward strand.
TTTTTGGAGTGATTAATCCTGCTTGTTCTAGAATTTTCCATGGGGCTGGTCGAGAACCATAGTGCATCTCGATTTGTTCTAGAAGATAATCCTCATCCGTTGGGATGTAATTTTTAGGTAATTTTCTTTCGACTTCAACATTTTCCCAGATTTCTTCATCAACTTCAGCGAGTGTAGGTAATTCTCGTCTAATTTCTTTAGTTCTTTTCTTTTTTTCTTGTTTTGCTACTGCACATTCCTTTGGACAACGTGTCATTGCTACGTCACCAGTTCTCCAGTTAATTTCAGGATTATGCTTCTTAAGCCACGTTAATCCAATAATAACTTCGATTTTGCCTAGATCTGTAACATAGAAGACTAGTCTTTCCGTATGTCCTCGGAAGTACATCATCATCTCAATCTTCTCTTCTACAAGTCCTGCTCGATTATTGCTTCCATCGGCATTTCTTACAATTGCCGGTCTAGCTAATTTTAGGGTTTTAAGCTGTTGCTTCTCAACCATTTTTCGATCAATAAATGAATCTGAGGCTCCACAATCAAGCATTGCCTCAATATCCTGTTTTTGTTGCGTGTCTAACGCTTTTACAGCAATGTCCATTGGGACATAATTTTTATCCGTGAAAGATCTTGTTACAAACATTTCGTCTTTATCTTCTGACTTGCTTTTACTACCAGATTCATTATTATAAATATTTGTATTGTCATTACTTTCTGAATCGGTAACTAAAACAGAGTCCGGCTCATTAACAAGTACAGAAAATTTATTTACTGGAGATTTCAGGTCGACGATTTCTGGTCTCCGTAAGAAAAACCCTCCTTCTTTAGTTCCTCCTTCATTGCTTCCTTGATCTCGTCCAAACTCATGGATCGCAGATCCATCTTCTGCTCTCTACAATTTCTGGCAAGATGTCCTATTCTGCCGCATTTATAACACCTAAAGGGCTGTCTCTTAGCCCTGTCCACATCCATTGCATTGGGATCAGCCGGTTTAGTGGCTGTTGTTCCTTGTGGTTGCGAAGTCGTGACAACCATGGGCGTGTTTCTAGGGACCGTGTACCTTGAGTTGGTCCCTGTAGTGTTAGTTGTTTTCTTCGACGACTCTCCCCTTCTCTTACTATACAGTTGCGCCATGCGCCACTGCGTGTCCATTTTGATGGCTTCTGCAAACCATCCTTCTAATTTAGTCGGCAATACCTGATTGCCGTAACATCTATTAAGGAGTCCTGAGTCCAGACCCTCCTTAAACATCTCGATTAGTGCTTCCTCGTTGAAGCACGTTTGATCCTTATGCGCTATGAAATCTGATATATATAGCGCCGCTTCTCGTCCGCCTTGTTGGAGCTTCATCAAGGCTTGTATTGCTGTTTGTTGAGGATTTAAATCCCCAAACAGCGTCTCCATTGTTTCGAATAATTCGGCCAAGGTTTCATTCCCTTCGCCCGTTTCCTTCTGATGCAGTATTCTCAGCATCGTGGCGTTCTTCCAATGTTCAATATTTTTGCCCTGAACATATGTTAGGGCAAACAATATTTTCGTTGCTTCATCTGGGAATTCCCCAGGACGAAGTATAATGTATGTTCTGATGGCTACCTTCCAAGCTTTTAACTTGGAACGTGTTCCATCGAACATCTCCGGTTCTCCTAGTTTTGGTGCGGCTAGAGCCACTAGGTTGGCTCGGGGAGGAACAGGGGGTCTGGGTCGAGGTTCTGGTGGTGGTGGTGATGGTATTTGCTGGCTTGGTCCAGCTGTTTCCGTCCGTATCTCTCTTTCCTCTAGTCTCGCTTCCATCCGATCTAATCTTTCCATCAACATCTGCATCATCCTCTCCATAGGGGATGGCGATGGTGGAATTACTTGCGTCTGTCCAACTCCTTCTGTCTGCATGCGTAGATCTTGTTCAGACATGGTCGCAATTCGTCGCCTCTAAAATGTACGATTTCTGCGTTGAAGAAACCGGAAGGCGTAACGTGGTAGAAGGTGGAAACGAATTTGATGTTGACGGGTGTATAGGGGACAATGAATTTACCAGTGCCTATTTTCCTGATAATACTGTTAACAACTCTGGCGTGGGCTCGGCTTAGAGTTGGGTCGGGAACGTAGAGGTATTCAGGAGTAGCACCGATAGGGCGGTTAAAGGAAGAAGGACGGGTGGTAGTGAGGTGACGGGGTTTTTTAGCGGTTCGAGTGACTGGCATGAAACCTGTAATTACTGTATCTTTCAAACAACCTTTAGCCAAAGGCGTTCTGCTAACAGTAATTAGGGAGGCGGTTGAGGGGAGTTCGGGTCGAGTAACTACGTCTCTTGCTATGGAACACCACTAGGCCTTCTCCGGCTACCTAGCTAGTGCGACAGATCCCGGATTAATCGGTACTGTCCTTAAGTATCACTCAGAGAGTCGTCTAAACGTTACTCCGCTAGAGTATTGATACAGTCCAAATATAGACGCAATTACTATGAGAAGAATGATACAAGAACAGAAGTTCAGGAGATGGCGAAACGATCAGTCAAATGTAGTAAGGACAATTAACAAAAACGTATCGGTGAAAGGAATTGGGATAGCGATGAATGTTGTGTGCGGTGGAAATACGAGTTCGACTTGTTCTCTTGGTGTTCGTGGGTAGAGGATAAAGTCGAGGATAAAAGGGGCGTTGATGTTGAATGGAATGGTGGGCGATGAAGACGTAGGGTGGACGCGAAAGACGCTAAGCTCGTTCTTCTGTTAGGGCGACACTAATACCAAGGCACAGCGTAGACCCTACAAGATAACTAGCGAGTAATTGAAAGAGATAGGGGGTAAAACCCTTTGACTTAGAACACACACTGTATTAGCGGTGAAACCTAAGAGAACGAGCTTAGCGTTCTCTGGTATTACATTACAATATTTATACTATAATACATGCGATAACCATGAGTCGTACTACCAGCCCGTATGCATGAGTATTTAATAGAAAGTAACATGTATGCAGCATGTAATAGCTGCGCTTACTAATTACTTATTAATAATACTGCGCCCATGCCTTTACGGTGCGTACTTTACTAATGACATCGTAATATATAATACGTAACTAAATAATAGTCATGTGATAAATAGCACGTGAAGGTTTGTAAAAATAACAAACCATAACATGAGTGTCAGTGGAATTGAGATAATTGTCCATACCATAAGCAACACAGTTTTGCTTTGGCTGTCTATCTTCAGCATGATTCAGGAATCTTGTTGTGTCACCCAAATTCTCTGCATCAATGTTAACCTTTTCACCCAAACTAAAAAGGTAGTCATGTCTTGTTGCATAGAAGCCACCAAAACTAAACCCATTCAATTAGTAGAGCTGGGTAAACAACTGCAAATGATCAATTTACTAAAGACTCTCTGTGTTGGCTACTTCACCAGTATACTCTAAGATGATACAAATGGAATGCAGTGAGCTGATATTCACCCTGCAATGCTAAATTATTACTTACCTCCTATGAACACTGCATTCTCTATGTTTCTGGTTGCAAATGCTCCCAGGCCATATTCACTTTGTCTAATCTCAACAAGCTAATCAAGGAAGTTAATAGGAGCCACTATCCAGTTTATTTGGGCTATTTGACATACATGTGATGTCAGCCTTTGTTGTTGTGAATTCTGGCATCTGGTTTCTTGAAGTTTCAATAACAATAGTATTAGTATACAATTGCCAATCTGCCCGACCAGTCTTGTACTTACTAATATTGGAGAGCCATGAGTAGTCAGTTATTGAAGATAGTAACTTGAAAATACCTGCATGAACAGCCTGGACCACATTCTCTATAAAACTGAGTGCAAATGCATTCTGTACAGGCTTTCCTTGATGTTGATGGACATGAACATCCTTGCCAACGAATGATACCTTGTGAAAATTTACAATAAGCTATAGCACAACCCAATTATACAAAGCCATTTACATTTGTCGCTGCATTGACAATCTCTTTGACAGTGACGACTGGCTTGATAACATAAACAACCTGAGATATTATCACAGGGCCCAATGTGGAAACAAGGATCTTGTCTAAGAAAAGTATACAGCTTGAAAGCCAGGAATCTAAATTATGATGGAAAGCACCTACAATTTAAAATCAGGCCTATTCTTCAAGCTTTCTTCTCCATTTGCTTCTAAATATCTGAATAAATCATGGAGTAAACTTAGTGAGCAGTAAAATCATACTTTCAATCTGCCTTTTTATTGCTTCTGACCTGCTTTGTCCAATTTGCCTTTCATCAGCCAGATGCCTCTGAACATATTCATCAGACAAAGAATCCAATCGAAATAAAAAAATCTGAAAGGAATAATCAGACAGATTGAATTTAGAGGGGAAATATCAACCTCATGGCATGGTTTTCTAAGCAGAACTGCTAGATTACACGGCTGCTCATCTGGCTGGAATGAAAGCATTGAAAGAGACAGTTTGACATCATCCCCACTGAAGAGATGAGTATTCTGAGGAAAACATGAGAATAAATAACAGAAAAAAAGTCCATGCAACTTACTGGATGATTATCAACTAGTGCATTTACATCCTTGAAACATTTGTCTCCACAAGGCTTTTCTGTATGATGCAAATAAAAACCATCCCTTGTTAATTGTGGCCTCAGGGCTTTGATAGAGAAATTCTCATAGTCTATCAATGAGTTAGAGTAAGTCAAATCATAAGGAATACCACACTAATATCTCACTATGACTGCCACAATTTGTGGAGATGCAAGTTAATTTTGAGCAAAACCACTTCAGTCCTCTGTTGATATGCTTGACAATGCTGTGTGTTTCTTCCTCTACAGGCACAGCAGGAAAGGGAGTAAACTGAATATGATTTGATTGAAAGCTAGCTCCTGGCCAGCTCAGAACATCCCTGGAATAATTAGTGAAAAATGCTAAATATATGTAAACCAACAGGGTACAGACCGCTGGGACACATCCCAAAGAAGCCCTGATGATGAATGCAAGTGATGAGCTCTTAGAATACCAAGTTCATCAATGTCTGATGGGCAATAACCAGCAATGCATAACCGGTGAAAGGTCTCCATTTGGATGAGTTCAACTAGAGGAACTCATATACATCAATCTAAAGCCAAATACCAGATTAGCACTTACAGTTAGGATCATGGAAGTCATCCTGCCAGGACAAGGATTCAAAGGTGTTTGTAGAAAGATATTCCATCAGAAATCCATGGTCACTAGTTCCAGGGGCAAATGGGCAATTGTACAGATCTGAGTAGTCGAAGCGCAGACTTCGTGGTGCAGGGGTACATGATGTATACCGAGGGTGGGCTTCGAAATTGTGAACAGCCGTTAGCTCAACCATGGTCAAGCTGGATTGGATAGATCTGAAAGGCTAGAAAACGTATGGTTATTGACCGAAAGAAATAGTAGTAGAGTCGGGTCCCATTACATGAAACTGTAGGACTGATGTATTCTCATCAGAGGGCAGGATAATAAGATCATCTGGATTTAGATTTTCTGTGAGACAGTTGATAAGGGTACTTGAGTCGGATGTGTCCCAGTGGTTGAATTCCTCCCATACTCTCTTGTAGATGGTAAGGGCGTCTTGAAGCATGAGGCCCAATCGAGAGTCACAAGTCAAGCTTCAAGCTTTCAAGACCTAAGGGCTGTTTTTGGTTTATGTAAGCGAATGGGATTGCACCTTCGTCAAGTCCATGATCCACCGAGTTAACGCCCGCCTCCGTCATTCAAATAACCACACCAACCTGGTGTATCTCAGTTCTATCCCGTCGTGGCCAGATAGGCTGTTTTTTCTAGTCGAACAGCGAACTACCCCCACTAGCAGGGCGCTAGAATGTAAGGCGTAGTCAGGACGTAAGAACCCCCAGCCACCTAATTTATCGCCCAGGAGCCAGGAAGGTCTGCAGCCTTAGGTGTCTAGAATCGATGTTATATTGAAGGTGATGTCGTCAAGGTGCATGTAACGAATACTTTATATCACTCTTGTAATCCTAATTACTTTCGTTGATCCGTACAACGATGTTCATCTACGCGAGTCGCAGGAGGCGGATGGCCAATAGGAGGGGCTACCGTAACCTGAGAGGGTCAGGTGTGCTCCGTGTTTATTATCCCTTCTATAAGCGCCGAGAACGGCCTATTTGATCTAGTAATACTGCTCTGTGCTGCATGGCGAAACATCTATAACAATCCAACGAGCATATAACTCAAGCTTATTGTACACATATCATTCAAGACCAGGTACTACATCTCACACTCTGTAATAACGAAATGAGTCGCAGAAATGGGAAGTACGAACCCACGTACCCGTAAGCATATTCAACTTCATCAACTCCTGCTCCTGACGCGAACGGTCCGTCACATTCCCTCGGCGCAGGTCCTAACTCTGGTTCATCATCGTTGTCCAAATCCACCGCACTGCCATCATCCAGACCAAATGGCAGAACAGGTCGCAGTCCACCTCCAGAGCTCGAGCGTCTACCGCCTGCTGGAGACTTCGGTAGAGCAGCCATCGTTTTCGGACTCATATGCTAGGAATCGAGACTTCAGCAGCGCTTCTAATGCAACGGGAAAGTACTCACCTCCCAATTGTTTACATTTTCGTCAACACTCTCTCGTTCGTCTCTGCTAAGGTCAAGCCGAGCATCATCTCCCAAGTCACCGATCGAGACAATACTTTCAGAGTCGCTGATACCATCAGCAATCTCGGAAGCGAAGGCAGGCAAGCGGTGCCACGCGGAAGTGCCGCCGAACAAAGGACGCTCTGAATCTTGATCATCAGACCAACCAAGGTCTGATAGATATTCTTCGTACTCCTCTTCAAAAGCAATGTCTTCGGTAATATATGGGAGAAAGATAGACGTATTTGGTGCATGAGATCGCGGCGGAGGAAAGACGTCAGAATCCACAACGTTAGGAGTGCCAGTAGGTCTGACAAAGCTTGCCAGCTCAGATCCAGGATGAAGCCCTTCCGCTTGGTGCGATACACTTCCCGTTCGTCGGTGAAGTGCAGCATGGCTGGATGCACCAGAGGAACCATAACGCTTCGTGTTATCTATCTAGTTGTATCAGTACCAGGCCATCACAAAAACCAACAGGGTGTACTAACAGAACTTTACAAGATGACGAAGGGCTTGTTCTTGAGCCTGAATGGCACTCGTAATTGGACTAAAATGAATCAAGGCATTACATACCTGAGCTTCATTCTGATCGTCAGGCTCCATTCCTGTCAACCACTCATCTCGCAGTTCTGGTCGGCAGTTGAGGTAGATCTGCGTGATAACTTTCATGTTGGCTAGCTAGAATGTTAGAGACAGCGACGAAATAGGAAACAGAACACACATGTTCGCCATTTTCTACCACAATATGGGACTTGGCTTTTAATGAGCTTCAAGGCTTGTAATTGAAGCATCGGATGCGAAACTCGGGTTATGCGCTTTAATACGGCCTGACTGTGTCGTCAGGAAATAATGTCTGTTGGCTTCAACGGAAAATGACTTACCGAGCTTTTATGCTGCGACAACATCCATATACGATGAGAACGATGTTTCGACAACTTCTGCATGATTTTGGCAAAGTTGATGGCCGTAAAAAGATTTCTCCAAGAAAAGTCAGTTAATAGCTCAACATCATCATTCAGGTTTCGTGGGATTGATTGCTTAGGCAGACGAGTAGCTTCCAGCGCAACCGAATGAGGATTCCTAGAAAAATGCAACAAACAATGCTGGAAGAAACTAATTATACAATCATTACTCAGGATGGATGCGTTCTGTCAGAGGACGCACTTGTTCTCAGGGGAATCAGCTTTGTGGACGACCGTATTCGTCACTTCTTGTATGCTGAACATCTTCAATAAAATCAAAAGACAGTTGAATTCGAGCAAGTGCTGGCCAAGGAAGTGATGCTTCATAACGTCTATTCGGCTCTCATATTCCAAGTACCGTCATAACCAAGAGTAAATGAAAACTTACGAGATACTTTGAACCATTTCAGCATTATTAACAAAATGGCTGATACCGCCTTTGAGGTGATTTCCCTATGACGAGTAATATCAATTTCTTCAAGGGTCTGAGGGGGCGGCGGCGGCTGTTCTTGGGCAGCTATTCCAATATGTTAGCTCGCGAGTAGTCAGACCATTAGCCAAACCTACGAGAAGCTACACCTGGAGGAAACATGGACGAGGTAGAAGACTGAGGAGGTTGCGTCCCCAGGCTGGCAGAGACGGTTGCCAGCAAGAGCTTCATGATGACTTGCACCCAACTGGATGTAGTGGTCAACGTAGCACTCTATAGGAGATTCATCAGAGATGACCCTCATGAAGAGCTGCAATTAAGGTCAGCATACATATATTTGTTCAACCCTCTTGAGGCGGACGAGATCCTCCTTTCGTTCTCTGGCTTTCTGCCTTTCATAATTTGATGCTGCTTCTTGAATGGTTATAGTGGCCTCCTTTATCTTTGTGTCTATTAGTGCGATATCTGGTAAGGGCTCTGCATCCTGGGGAATATTTCAGAACCCCACGTAGGTTACAGAAATACCACTCACATCGGGAGAATATGTTGTGGAGGGCTGAGCTTCATGTCCTGGGAGATGGTCTAGTCCGCTTTCGGCGGTCATACAATCCTCCCGAGTCCGCCACATTTGCACCAACGCCAAGCTGATATACAGATGTTTATTATACAGTCTGTCCGCTTCGTCGATAGCAAACGGAACCAATCGTCCGCCTCTACCAATCTGACTACGCGAAAAAGGGAACAAGAAAGGGCGATTAGGATCAGTGTGAAACTGCTGTTTCTTAGGTTTCGGTGATGGAGGGGGTGACGGCGCTGGCGTAGCAGGTTGTGGGCTCGGACGATACTGGTTGTTTGACGGTTGTTGGTATTGGAATGGATTCTGAGTATTTGATGGTTGACTGGTATGATGAGGTTCAGGGTCATCGTTATGGTAATGGTGGCGGACAGGAATAGGTGAATATGCTTGAGCAAGCTTCGACGGAGGCGGACTATTGGTAAGCTTGAAGGCGGGCGGGGCTGACGGTTGAGAGGGTGGTGTAAACGTTGGGTATTTGACAGACGTCTCATGTCGGAATGCCTCGATGTCCATTGGCGAGGACTTAATTGGTAGTTCTAGATGTATCATGAATGAGATGAACCGTTCGTGAGCTTGGCGAATTACCTTCGTTAGGACCAGAAGGGAGACCATTAAGCTCCCTTGTAAGTGCCTTTACTCGCGCAAGTTCTCGAATACCCCCACAGCAGGCCAGTAAGGACTTCCACAGTAGCAGGAGAAGCTGAATAAACAGTGAATTACATCTGACATCACTACCCGGCAAAATACTGATACCTTCTTGATTGGATAATTCTTAGCACTCTTATCACGCATCCCAGCAAGGACGTTGATCAAATAGACGGGAAGAGGCGGATCCAAACTCACTACATGGTGGCCTTAGTAGTGTACCTTACATGGTAGAACATTCACTTACTCAATTCATCGGCGAAGTCATCGTTACCCTTCAAAACCTCTACTATGTGATACAGTAGGCCAAGATATACGTGTATCTCAGTTGTCAGTTCTTCCATAAAGTCTGACCTCTCATCCACGGATAAGTGATACCGATCAGCGCCCGCATCAGAAAGAGTACTGCATAATTCATGGATATTTGAGTTACAGGAGCGAATGGCTATTTTTCTCTTACCACAATAAATCGTATTTCGCGCTCGCGATTTTCATAGCTTCCAAGATAGCGCTAACACCGTTTGCAGAGCGTACCAACTTGGCGTTTTCGATTATCCAATGCAATTGATGTTCCACAGAAGTCGTTTCAGCAAATGTACCTTGTAGACGCGTCAGATATATGGTAGGAACCTGCTTCGATTAGCTACCTTGCAAAACATAGAAGAGCCTGCGGGCATTAGTGAATCGAACCACCGGGTCACGATGTTCCAAGCTCTCTAGCAAGACTTCGATGTATGTCGTCCGTTGTTTGATAGCGCTTTTGGTCCACTCTACGTGTGTATTCCCTGGTCAATGAAGATACAACTGATGTACATTTTTTCGTACCTCCTTCAAAAGACCCTTCCCAAGCCCTGAGGTTCTCTCCGGCCTGTGGCATCTCAACATACGAGTAGAACTCGTCTATCTCGTTCATAACCATGTCTTCGTCGTCGTAACGGAAGTCGTAACGGGTTTTCTGCGTGATTCATGATTAAGGTTAAGGATATGGGCTCGGTAATGGTCATCGTTGCTGATGTACAAACCTTGGGCTTGGGGACAGACCCTACCATGGCTTTGAGCTGTCCAAGGGTGATAGAGTCTAGCCCGGATTGTGTGTTGACATTAGCCACGCTTTCTTGGGATTGTCCATTCATGAACGATGCTAACTGAGCCATTGGCGTTCACAGCACAAACTGATACGAGCCTTCAAAGCTTCAAAGACGGTCCTTCGCTAATGACGGCGGGCGCCTATTGCGCGCTTATACTTGTGATGTTAATAGTCATGGAAAGGCTGATTGTGTTCCGGCCGCACGATTTACGTTGTAATTAATCCGATATGCAGGTACAAATTGTTACATCACGGCTTGTAGCAGATCTAGCACGCTGTGACTAGCCTGCGGCTTGAACAACAATGCTGCATGATGACCGCCCATCTCCGGGTAAACGAAGATGCCACCCTCAAACTTCGTGGGCAGCTTGATGCATGTGTCATATCAACGCCAACGCAGACTTCAGGTCAGTAGATCAACGCTGCTGCGACAAGCGAAGCTGTGCGGCCCATCAATGACTCGTCGCTGCGCCCTATTTATATATTTTCACATTAGTCTCGCACACACTGGGCTTACAGATTACATGGGTGAACAGGAACGCTATCCCCTGGTGGTCATGTAAGAGTAATATGCGGAGAACCGACTCGGAATGATACACAAATGGTACAATATCTTGATGCCATCTGGCCTGCCGCGGAAAGGTCACGAATCGCATAGATTGCTTACCTAGCCAAGACTTATCGATGGGTGCTTGGTTGATCAGCACAGATACCAAGGATCATATCAGTTGGTAGTATGGGTTAGTATCTCATCGATGGGACAGATTCACCAGTGATTCGGCTTGCAAATAAGGAGTTCCCAGAAGGGACTATTCTTATGACCATCCAATGTGATTACCGAGATAGTAACACAGGAGTTGAAGACAAGCTGCTGACTCTATCACAAACATTGGGAATGGTCCACACGGTAACACGGGCCCGTGAGTTCACTTAGAGTGCTTTCCCCACGCGATTTCAAGTAAGTACTAAAAGGCAGAAACATGAAGCAGGACCACACTCTACATGCAGCCGAGAAATACATCAATCGGGTAAGAAATACGTTGCTGCAGCATGCCGACAGCTAGTGAGGATAGGATGAATTAAATTGTAGGGACCAAAAAAAATAAGAGCGTGAGAGAGTTACGTAATGCAAGGGCATATATATTAGAGATGGGAGTCAGTTGAACCTGTTACGCACACCCGGCTGAACCGACCCCCCCACACAGTCGATTCTGGTTGCCTTGCTCTCTTCCTCTGCGACAGACATCCAGGCGACGGCTGCGGAGGGCTCGTATTCTCTTTTTCTCGCTCAGTTCTCCTGGAAAACGGCTACGGTCGAATCGGTCTCTGGCTTGTGGCATTGAACTGACACCTGGCCATTTTTTTTTGCTGATTTTCTCTGGAGCTTTCAAAAGGCACGCCTTCGTTGCGCGTTCGCCATCTCGTCCAATCTACTTTTCCGTCTCAGCTTGCCTCTCACCACATTCCGTATATTTTTAACGACTCGCCTAACGACCCCACCTGTTGCGTCCTAACATATTCGCTCTTTCAAGTGAGGAGCAATCCCGAGACTAGAGCCAGCCAGTCAACTTCACGACTTTTCGTGTAGTTGTCCTTGACTCTCGCCTTACCTACCTTGCAGATGCCAGTTCCCGTTCCTCTTCACAACAAGCCAGTATCTCATCCCGTCGTCAAGCATCCTCGCACTATCGAACAGAGCTATTCGTCAGATCTACAGCATCTTGCTCGTTCCTTACCCGTCTCCCCCTCAGGTCCGCCACCGTCGTTCGGCACCCGCGAACAGTGGATCAACTCTCTCCCATCGTGGAGGCGGACAAAGCCACGACGAATTTGGGAAGAAGACACACATCTCGTTCCCGAGCACCATAATCCTTTTCTTCAGGGGTTGACTGTTGCGGACAACGCGACCGTCATTAAAGGAGCGCGCGCGCAGGTGTGCATTCCGCCCCTTGGTACTTTATTGGAGAGCCTCGGTGTTTCCCAGCCAGTCGCTAACATGCCGGCACTAACTTTCGGTTCAACTGAAGGATGCATGGTGGGCACTGAATATGGAAAGATCATTGCACACCCTATGAACGTAGATGTCCTCGACGTGCCGGCCAAAGTGCGGAGTAGCGACTACTGCATACATCCTATTCCGGTTCTCGAGCACAATAAAACTGCAGACTCTCCTATGTCCGATGACGACTGTCCTGGGACTGTGGTTGAGAACGATGATGGATCCAGTCCACTTGAGCCTATCACTCCATTCTCCGAATTCGTCGATCGCGCCGTGTCCACACCTGCTGCTTGCCCTCGTGGTGGTCTCCCCTCTATAAGGCCAATTATCAAAGATGCCTATTACGCCGTCGATCAGTCCATGCCATATGTCCCGTTGCAAGTGCCATGCCGTCCCCCCATGGCTGCCCCAAAGGAACCAGTTCCCGCACCTGTCTCAGGCCCTGAAGTTGTTACTCCTTCTGCTTCACCCGGTTACAGGAAACTTGCGGAACCCTTAGCGGAGTGGATTGCCAATTATGTATGGAGGGTTTGTACAACAGGTTTCAGCCTTCCGCCCAAGTACTCAGTGTCGAGGTATGTGCCTTGTGTAAAATCTTCAGATCGGTTCCCTTTGACCAACTCCCTCGTCTGCAGCGCTTCCGCCGCTCAACGCCCTCTGGCGCCGCCAAGTTACCTCGCGGCCTCAGTACATACACTCTTTTTATCCACTTTGCTGCAACCATCCGCCGTCTTCTTGGCTATCTGGTACATTGTCCGCCTGCCCGTCTATTTCGATGCGATAGGCTTGGATGTCGAGAATAGCAAAGAGTCTGCCTTCAGAGCTGCGTTGTTAGCAAGCCACTTTCCAGATTTCGGCTCGGATACTCGGCTTGCTGCTGCACCTTTCAGACTCATAGTTCTTGGGTGTATGTTTGCCAACAAATGGCTCGATGACCATACATTCTCCAATAAGACATGGTAAGTCTGTGATATTTTATTCAGTTATCGGTTCTAAACCCCTCAATGTAGGCACACCATTTCGAACGTTCCCATTGACTCTCTCAATAAGTTGGAATCGTTGGCGCTCGCAATCTTCTCGTACGACTTGTCGGTCCCCTCGCACGAATGGGATCGTTGGCTTTCCCACGTCCTGTCCTATCATTGTTCTCTAGCGTCTCCCAGCCATCCGCAGCCTATCTCGCGGCCCTCCACGAACCCACACTCGATCATTAGAAAGGCTATTGAAGAGATCATTCTAGCATCTTCATCCAATTCTTTCAATATGCCGCAACCAGTGTTTATTGGATTGGAGGCACGTAGAAAAGAGAAGCTGGACAGAGAACTCATGCTTGACATTGATCTCGATGAGGATGGGCCTCTCCGAGAGGAGTACCTACCAAGAAGGCGTTCAGGGGCAAGCACGCAGCACGAGCCGTTACTCTCCGAAGAAGCGGCCATGTGTGTAGATGAGCTTGACCGCAATAACATCTTACCCTCCCCTGCAAAATGGAGTCCATCAAATGATGAACCCATCTTGCGAGAGAGGAACACTACAAGCGGGAATTACGTTGCCGTGCAGCCCCCGCTAGTCACCGCGCTGCCTCCTTACCAGATGCAACATCAGTATCAACCTTGTCTCTACCCGGGTCATTGGGTTTCAGGGAATGGATACGTCGGCGCCAAGCCTTCGGGCTGCGCATATGATGGTCTCGTTTCTAACCCACCTCTAACAACCCTGAACCCATATCCTTTTGTCTTCCACTCGCGCTCTCAGTCTGTTTCTTACGATCAGGACCAATCGCGCAGCCACATGCGCTCCTATTCGCAGTCACATTTCGACTATAGGTGGAGTAATTTTCGAGTGACTGTGAACGACCAAGCATTGCCTCACCATGATCTTCCTTGGGCTGCGTCCCATGGTCTATATGGCTATCCACCACAGTCATTTGCGCCTCATGTCCCGCCTCAATCGGCTTGGCTTAGAACCTGACTTGTTTCGAAATTCATCTGCATCAGTCATCCACCTCATCGTCTATATTTAGAACGCACCCAATCTCTACTCGGCATCGCCCTATAATAGCAATCCACCGACTAGCACTATTGCATCAGGCGGTCTATTCCTTCCGTCTCTTTTCGTCCAGCGTCCATCGCGTGTATTATTTCCGAATTGTTACCCTTGTCAATATCGTCTCGTTTTTCTGTTATGTCCTTTCTCGCATTGGGCCCCTCCCACTCTTGACGACATATCCATCCTGTCTACAGGGATGTTCGGCTCCTCTATAACTATATCATTCGCATCCGCATCAATCCGTCATCGTCTCTCATACAATTTCGTGCTCTTCCGCCTCCCACTAACCACTCCTTCGTCCTCAACGTGGGCTCGACGGATGATTGCTTGTTAGCGGGACACTGCTGTTTCTCCATTGGACTGTTTGCCTGCCATTTTGGTTAGCACACACGGAACTACGTACTATGCCCCCTTTTTTGATGTGTCTTACGTATGAGCCTTCCGTACTGTTTTTTCCTCAACGTAATGATTGTATTCGTGCGGTTTTCGTTTGCCTTCGCCTAACCACATAGTTTTTTTTTACTTTCTATGGTGGAAAAACCCAGAAAAATCATTCATCTCCCCACCCTGGCTCCCCGAGCCATATATTCTCCCCATCCCTTCCTCGTGGCTATCCATCTTCGATGGATGGTCTGATTGTCAATGATAGTTCGTGCTATTGTTTAGTAGCTATCGTTAGTACGTAGTTAGGTAAGTAGTCATTCGATCACTTTGTTTTGCGCAAACGTCTACATGGTACAAAATACAAGATATTTTGACTGCTTGGCTACAGTGTTCAGACGTGTACTACAATGAAAGGCACTTCGACATCCTCTCCCTCTTCATCGGTGACCATAACCTCAGTTATAAGGTGCTTGACGTGAGGTGCAATCGGTTTCTTACTGACATGCTCTACTAGCTTACTGAACTTCATGGGTAGCCTTTCTTCATTCTGATTGCGCAGTTCAGTGGTACACAAGCAGCCATGCACCACAGCAACCCACCTTCTTCTTGCCTATGAAAGAGCTCCATAACATGCTGACACCCTGGCTGACCATCGAAACATCGAGTTTATGGTTGTCTCTGAACCAAGAGATTATTTCCTTGAGGGTAGGGTCATTCTTGAATTCGAATCGATCCCATAGTGTCCACTCCGTTTCACCGTACTTATGCTTGGCGGCAGCAATGGGCTCTGAAAATCCGAAGAAAGGCAAAGCTAGATTGACGAATCCATTCTTGTAGCTTTCAAGCTTCTTCTTGCCATCGATTATCTGGGTGATAACGTCAGATAGATGTGATCATAGGATTTGAGATATCGGACCTTGTACAGTTCCAAGCAAACTAGTCCGACAACGAGAGAGGTCGTGGTAGCAATTGCTGGAATAATCTTGCCTGCGATCTGCTTCGTTGTGTGCCTGTCCGCAATGGGTATATTGTAATTTGTAGCTCGTAAATTAGAAGCAGCTGTGATGAAATCGATATGGTAATTCGTATCGTCATCCTTCTCAAATTCGGCTGGCGTGAGACGATAGCCGGGCATACTGGAAGGTGCAGGAAGCTGCGCCGCAAGGTCGGGCGTATCGTCATCTACGCCATGACAAGTATCATTAGTCGGTATTACCATAGATATGACAACGAAACTTACTACCACCAGCCTGAGGGACGGGATCATTATCGTTTATTTGAACCTTGACTCCACTCTTGGGAGTAAACTCTGGGACGGCGACGGAGTCTGCAACTTTCTTGAAGATTGCAGGATCCGTTTCTCCTCGCAAGCCATAGTTGAACGCATGAAGATTAGCAGCAGCAATGACGAATTGGATATGAAGAGGCTGAGCAAACGAGCGTTAACGTATATCTTGAAAGGGTGAAACATCGGACTCACATCACTGGAGTTGAAAGTTAGAGGGTCAGGTGCCCTTTTGGGGCCACTCCAGAAGGGCTGACCAGTGCTAGTGACCGCGTCTTTAGGAAGACTGAACAAGAGCTGCCGGATATCGTTGTTGAATTTCTCTTCAAACTGTAGTCTCGCCCAAACTATGCATTCTTCAAAGGTCAAGGGTTTGTTTGTCACAAGATAGGACAAGATCTGGCTAATCTGTTCCGACACTTGACCAGAGTATTTGAGAGTCGTTTCAAGATAGTTGGGTTCAGATAGATAGGAGTTCACAGCTTGAGCAGGTTTGACGAATAAGTTATCGAATTGACTACGACTCCACTATAAACAAAGATGGGCTAAGTCCAACTGCGCGAGAAGCTCATACGTACCTCGATCGTGTGCTGGATAGCGTTCGGGAAGTTCTTGACAGTGCATGAGGGCGTTTCTTTTTCTGGAGGGTCTTGCGATGATGCATACGATTCTGTGAGATAAGGGATGATAACCTGCGTATTTCCCTTGGTACCGAGAGTTCCTGATTCGAGCAAAGGTTTCTCGTAAAACACACAACGTTGATCCATGTACAACCCTAGGTACCATTCAAAAGCAATCGATAATACGAGAAACACACGAACATACGGGCTTTGATATTATCGAGGGCGTTGGTAACGCCATCTATGCTAGCGAAGAACTCAGGGGAATATACATCTGTCCGAATCAGATGAGAAACTGCATTCCTTACAGAAAACAATCCAAACCTTCAGTGTCGGGACCAACTGGGTCTTGTCTGGCGAGAATCTTGCCTTTCAGGTCTGGGTTCATGTCTGCAACGGCGGCGGCGGCGACTTCGGCTTTGAATTTGCCCAAATCCTTGGCACGGAACAAAAATTGTCGATTTAAGTTACTCTTCTCGATAGTGTCCAAGTCGGTAACATGGATGATGCCGTTCGCTCCAGATGCAAGACCAATCATACTCCAGTTTTTCAGCATTTCACAACCAATTGCACCTGAACCAACCAAGAATTGGCGATGGTTGGCTATCTTATCCTGGAAGGCCTTGCCAAAGACTGCAATTTGGCCATCGTACCGCGTACCGAGTGGTTGACAGTCCTGTTCTGATGGTAATACGTCTGGAAGTGATTCGAGGGAGTCGAAGTACATGTGCTGGACCATGGGATGGAATTTAGCGGAACAGGCCTTAAGAACTTCTTGAGCGACGAAACCGCCAATAACAGCAATTATTGGCGATAGGTCACCTGTGGCTTGATACGCCAATTCCGTGAGCACCTTTTCGTTGACGTCCGGCTCAAGTCCTTTAGCCAAATCGACCAGGATAGCTGCGTCTTCCGCGTTTCTAGGGCGAGGGGAACGCTTGTGCTCCTCTTGGAATAAGGACAAAGCCTGGAATCCAGCATGAAGTGTAGCTGGTCTATCGAACTTAGCGAAATCAGTTATGAAGAATTCGGGGTTTTCTCTTGATTCGCGCAGAGATTTCTATAAACCACATCAGCCAAGGGAGGTTGTTGCGTAGAAGATGGCGGCGCACAAAATTAATAATCTTCGGCATCTTGACTTGAGTAAAGATTCCACCCGTCTTATAGGGACTGAGACCAGTTGTATCACCAATGGTGAAGGTATATGGTCCTTTCACAGCGATCTTTCGTGGTTCACAACCATTCAACTCCACCATTCCTTGAACTTCGGTGAACGTGACGAAGTCACCGTCTTCCAGCCCGTGACGCGTTTCGTCGAGACAAGTTACAAGTCCTTCTTTATCCTGCCAAGGCGTCAACCGGTGATCAACAAATTTTGAAGGGAGACAAACCTGTTCAATAGAGACGATCATGCCTGAGAGAGGTTGTTCTCCAGTGGGATCTATGCATGTGAACTTGGACCCAAAATCATTAAAGACGGAGCTGCCAAGCTAGGGTGAGATTCTTCGGAGGATGTGCAATGTATAGGATGCTAACCCGAAAAGACCACGAGTCTCAGCAGCGATGAAATGTACTCCGTTCTTGTGGGTCCAGTCATTAATCTCGAGCTGCTTACTATAAGGCACTCCACAAAGAACAACGACCTGTGCCATTGTAAATATAATGGACTTTGTAGGACCGTAAAGACGTACCTGAAATCCCTGTATGAGATCCACTGTTATTTCTTGTCCAGGCTGGCCTCCAAGATTCCGTACAGGGACATAGGTATTTAGCTCGGCCAAGCGCGGTACAGTAGCCTCAGCACGAGATTTCCCGATATCTTCTTCTCGCAAAAAGAACTACTGTCTGTTAAGAATGGTTTCCCATATACAAAGGAAATAACAAACGACTTGCCTGCGAACTGAGGTCTTGGATTGTCACTGGTTCGGGGTCAAATATCGTCACGGATTTCACACCCGCTAATACAACGTTCTTCGCTGCATAGATATGAGTGGGTCAGTGGTGAGATAACTTCGAAGAGTCTTGCCAATTTCAACCCCTAGTCCTTTCACGCCCACAATTAGGACATTGGAGACTGCCATTCTCTTCATGGCTAAAACATAAGGGTTAGATTTGACCAGCAGGTATGTATGCATACTGATATACCTTCATGGCCCAAGACATAACTGTTGAAAGTGAATGATAATTATCAGATCGTGAAGACATTCTAAGAGTATGTGCCTACAGCTGTCGTGAGTATAAACCTTCGTCGATCGCTGTCTCGTCAACATCCATCTGATTAGCGAGGCCAGGGTTTGTAGACATTATCCTTTCTAGATGGGGGCGCGTTACGATGAGTGAATATGGATTGAAGAAGCAGTAGATAGTAGCAGAGCCGTATACGTATTACGCTGAGATTATCAAGCGAGTCGCGTAGTTTAGATAGCGCTCGCGGTCACGTTGATTATCAACATCACGAGCACACAATCTAATCTACATGCCCGAAGCCGCATTCTCCCAGAGACGGCGAATGCACATCCAAGGGAGTGTAAGTATGTTAAGTACGTACATATACACTAGAAAGTACGTTGCGAACGCAAAATCATTTGAGAAAGAACGAGTCCACTATCTTGCTACTATCCGTAACTATTGGAGATGTAAGCAAATCGGAAGTCGTGGCGATATTCACCCAGGTGAGGTGGACATTGTGGCGATACATCCAAGTCGGTTTGATAACAGCAGAAAACAGATGCCCACCGCTGTGGATGGCCATCTGAATCTTTGTGAGATGGTTGTGGAATGTTAATTCTTGACAGAGGAGGCCTGCCGATCGCACCATAAGAGTTACGGCGCACTTTATCTTTATCGAGGATGACAGGATCAGCTGGAGGGAACCAATCTGTTGGTGGGTGACCATGTCCTTTGTAGTTGAGATCAAGGCCAGAGAGGAGCTCTGAGTGAAGACTTGCGACAGAACCTAGAGGGGGGAGTAAAGATGCTTCCGCCAACAGTGAACTTTTGGAATGATGCTCGAGTAAATCTGAGAGGACACTTTGCATCTGGAAACGAACAGTGGATCGAGCGAATGTCGACAGCCCAGCATTGAGTGAAGGGTGGCTATTGAGTGAGATCAGCCAGTCCCGCCATTGCTCATTTGAAATTGAGAGATTGTGTTGAAGCGCGATGAGTCCCAATCTTTCGACACGTTTGAAGGATGCAATAGTTAAGTCGGAGTGTCGTGACCTGCGTAACTTAGCGTAAGTAATTAAAGCAAATGCTCGGCTGTGTGACTTACCATTGAAGGGTTCCCCAGCAAGGCTCATCGAGCCACTTGTTAGCCAAAAGAGCGCCAAGGAAGAAGACACGTTCTATTAGTTTCTGAAGACTGACTAAATTCACGCAATGTGGTTTGACGATAGGTTCGGGTACGAGGCGCGCGATATACCATGTTGCAAGGAAGATCGTAGACAGAGAGAGACTGCATCGCTTAGCCACCAGTAGAATGGATGAAGCTGCAGCTTCCGTAACCGCTGAGAGATCGCGATGCCTGTGTTCATAGTGTGAGCCATAATGCACCAATTAGTAGGCTATCCCCTACCATTGCACCGACGCATCATCACGAGGAATCCACAAAATTGAATGGAGAATGAATTTAGCTGTCCACATTGAGGTATTCTGTCTATCAAGCAACGCGTATACGTCTGAGATATTTGGCTTAGGCGCTGCCACTGGTCTAGATGCGGCATCGTTGCACGGTGCTGGGCAAGGTCGTTTCCTTGGATTTTGGGATGGTTGAGTATGTCTAGCAAGAGCCACTACAGCTGGATCCAAAATGGGATCAAATGCATCAGGGAGGGGTGTGACGGCTGAGCGCTTGCGATTTATAGGCAACTCCTCCGCATTGCTGAGAGGCTTGAAGTTCGGATTGAGTGAGTAACTCGGCGTAGAAAGAGCCACACTAGATACCTGTTTGGCACAATGATCCCCAACCTCTGACACGTACTTCTTGGACTGCGGCATAAATATCGTGGCTGGATCTGGAATGCTCGACGGCTGTGGCGCAAGGAAAGAAATGGGGAGACGATAGTATCCAGAGGATTGCAGGTTAAGCTCTTGCACAGATGAGGCAGAGGAGGACATATCGACTAGCGGATTAGTGTTATATTCGTTCGCGATGTTATAGGTTCAAAGTCAAGAGATGACAAAAGTAAGCCTACCCCTTATATACTTACTGAGGTTAAGCCAAAACTTTGAAGCGTTCACTGACCATGTGTAAGTTGTGGCCACAACAGCCACATGAAGTAAAGGACTCCTGAACCACATCGTAGAGCCAGAAGGTGTCAATGTGAAGAAAGAACCACTGCCTCGCCTCGCATTACCATATTTGGAGCTGCACTGAATGCATTGTTCTACAACGTGGACTGAGTGCGAAAGATCGAAAACATTGCACGTTTTGTCAGATAATACAAGTGCGGCTGATGGTATTTATTTACGATAGAACTTTCAGGAAGTGATGTAATTAGTTAGGAAATGAGTGGAGAACGCGGTGACTCACGTTGCGTCGAAAGTTAAACCAAAGAGACAAGCAGCCTCTATCAAAACTACTGCGGAAACCACTAAATGAATGAAAGTTGTTAGCATGAGTCAAGCCTAGGGAAAAAATATAGCATCTTGCCGTTTGTGCGAAAATTCCCATTCGCGGTTGACAATCCTGAAGGCGATATCTTCATATGGTGGGCCGGCACTAAAATGGAGGAGGACGGTGTCATCGTTACCGGGTTCCTTGATAATCTTATACGTAGGTGCTTTGGACTTATCGATAAGATCGGGGTAAAAAATATTGAACTTGTGGAAAGATATATCAGGACAACGAGAGTAATATCCTCTAGAGCGTACCTTGTACCCTTGGACGACCTTTGGAGGAGGATTGTCAGTGCTAGAGTATTGTCAGCCATCCCATCACTGAAGCCGATAATATAGAACGTACTCATAATGGGTTTGATTGTATTTATTCCACTCGTAACCAGTATGCACGCGATTGAAATATCTTGGTTTACGAGGCCTATATTTATCTTCCCAATTATAGGATGTAGGGTTTGGGATATTTTCTTCGAGATTAAACAACTCCTCTTCTTCGTCCAGTTCTCGCTCTGCCTCCGCTCTGTATAGTGCCTCGGCCAGGTCCACGCCACTGGTTGCCTCCTCAGGCTGAACTTCAACAACCGGCTGGGTAGCTTTCGGAATGAACCTAGAAGCAGCTACGGACCGACGTTGATCAAACTAAGCATATAATAAGCCAAGGCTGACATGTCATATCAAGGACGACGACCTACCAAAGCGCGACGATCATCGACTTCGAGGACGATATCCATTTGGCGATCCTCGCTTGGAAGCTTGGTAATATTCAGCAAAGGCGGGCTCATGGATCTATCATATGGCTCGATCTCTTCCACTGGCGCAGCATCCTTATCTGCCAAAGCACCTTCAGGAAGTTGAGAGGACATATCGTTCGCTCGTGAGGATGCGGATCGAGCCACTCCAGCCAATAACTCCTCTTGAGCTTGCAAAGCCTCATCTCTTTGACGCTTGCGCAACTGTTCTAAGCGGTTCCGTACCACGACTTCATGGAAAGTCTTTAACTTAGCCTAGGGGATGCTGAGTGCCTAAGTGGATGAAGCAGAAGATAATTACACGCACTTTGGCTTTCCAGACGAGGAGTGTCTTGAGAAGCCCTTCCCAGTAGTCGGTATCCACCGGTTCACCGCTTGTTAACTTATCTTGAACCTGTCGTTGCAGGGAAGCGAGCTCTTCGTAGGTCTTTCCATTCAGCAAAGCATGTATATCTGCTTCGACAGCTGCCGCGGCCTCGACACCTATTCGTTCGCTATTCTTGATACGCCCAATTCGATCCTTACAAACAACCATCATATTCTGTGGGTTGGACGTTGAGCAATGTAGACGAAAATATACAAAGTTGTCCTACATACTGTCCAAAAATCAATATTGGTTTCGGATTGCTCCAAGGCGAGATACCTGTCGATATCGTCGTGTAATTCGTGTATTTGCTCAGTCGTCAGGTTCTGATACGTCATAAGTCGAGAGTGAGTATGAAGTAGTGGGCACTCACTTCGAAAATTTTGTAGGGCTCGTCTAGGTCTATCTCTAAACCAGCGTCATCGTCTTCCGTCGGATTGTCGTCATCGTTGGGCGGATTCACGTATTTGAGGTTGAGTGCCAGAAAGTCAATTGCTTTCGCCCTCTTTTCCTTAATTCGAATTGCGGCTCTCGAGCGTTCCTGCTCAAGCTGAAACTCCCCTTCCTTCGACAACCACTCGGACATTTGTGCAGACTCTTGCAATCGCTGCATCCGTAATTCTTCTTCTTCTCGGAGTCGTTGTTCGACCTCTCTTTCAGCACGCCTTTTGTTCAAGCGCTCCAACTCCTCCTTTGCCTCCTGACGTCGAATCGCATCTCTCCGCTGGGCTTCCGCCAAACTCAAGCCGGCCTTTCGCTCCTTCTCAGCCTTCTTATGCCACCGGAACTGTTGACCGAGATTGACGTCGTGAAAAGGATTGTCGGTAGCACTATAGACGCTCAGTTCTGCGACTTGCCGTGCTTCCTCCTCTTCTCTTATTCTTTTCTTTTCTTCCTTCCGGGCGCGGCGTTCCTCTGACTTGTTGCGTTTGCGTCTGAAGAAGTGAATTGATTGACTGCGTTGGAAACATACAAGGCAACAGAAGGAACATACTTTTTCTCCGACTTATCGCGATCTCTACTTCGGCTTCTCTCTCTCCTCCGTCTATCTTCCCTCTCTCTATCATCATCTCTGCTTCGGCTACGACGCCGTTTAGTCCTTTGGCCATCGTAGTCGTCCCTCTTTGAGGAGCCCTTATCGCTCCTAACTCTATCCCTTTCATCGTAATCGCCATGACTTCTACGGGGTGATATTGAAGGGGAATGTCGTCCCATGGGGAATGGACTGGCAGTGACGATGATCAATGAAGTTGAATGTATACAGCAAGCGCCGACCTCGGAACTAAATAACAGCAAGCATAAGACCCCAAGCGCCTATGTATTTCCGCATCCGAGTCTCAAGTGCTTATTACTGGGTCCTGCAGGACACTCTAAGCTGTGTCTGCCTTTTATATGGTCCGTCAAATCACTCCGGTTCTGTGCTACGGTCGGAATCGTATCCTTAGACGAACTATCCGCACTCAGCCACGATATGACCATATCCTTCGTGATGGAGATCAGGCTTACTCTCAGCCAGCGGGATTAGCCACTCCTCGACAGGTATTTCGCTGCGCTGGTTCACACCATACAATAATCCTTATCCTTATGCCTCATCAGTTAACACAGTACTTGGACGAATTTGTCATTGGTCAAGAGAATGCTAAGAAGGTGCTCTCTGTTGCGTGAGCAATCCATAAGTCTAAAGAGGACCTATCCGTCCTGAAACATCGAAGTGTTTTCAACCATTATACCCGTATCCGTGCCAATATGTCTTACATGGATACTCATGGAGGCTCTTCGGAGGAAGCATCATGGGAAGAGCAGGATCCAACGACAGGTGAAACATTTGTGCTGAAGCACTCATAGCCCTTCACTCACATACGCCTAAGGGATATCAACGGCACAAGTACGACCACTCAGGCAGACGTTTCCCCTACCATTACACGCCCAGCCTATCATGCCGTTGTTTGAGAAAAGCAATGTATTAGTCATGTATGTGCTTTACTAAAGTTCCCCTTCAACTATCTCTTGAATTCCGTTTATTGGCGTGAAGAGGTCCCACGGGGTCGGGTCTGTAACAGGCTTTCGTCCAATAGTTGCACTAGGGGCTGATCGACCTAACTTCGCAGGCAAGACTTTGTTGGTTCGGACTCTTGCTAAAGTATTGGATGTTCCTTTCTCTGTCAGTGACGCTACGTCGTTCACTCAGGTGTGTGATTAAGTTTGAATGACTGCTTCTGGTCGAGATAACGAGGTGATCACTGTCAGGCAGGGTGTAAGCACTCGAGTATATCTTGTTATACTGCCAACTGACTATTCATCAAGATGTCGGAGAGGATGTGGATATGGCCATCCAGCGTTTGGCAAGTCCCGCCCTTGGGTAAAATTATATCTTGCGCAGATCTAAGTCATTCTGATAGTTACAAGCTGCCAACTACGACCCAATTCGTGCTAGGTATTGACGTTTTCCTTGCGTGTGCTCCTTACGTTTGATTGACTATATTTCAGCATGGGTATTGTCTACATAGATGAAGTGGATAAGATCGCTCGTAAAGCCGGTGGCGCAGGAATCGAAGGATCGCGCGATGTTGGTGGAGAAGGTGTTCAACAAGCACTTCTCCGGATGATGGAAGGATCTGTCGTTACTGTTCAAGCCAAAGGCGCAGCTCAAGCTGAGCTTCCTCCCTTCAGTGGCCAGGGTAGGTCAAGGCCTGGGCAACGTAATCTAGGAGGTTGTAAGTGTTTTGTTCTCCTTGAATAGCCAAGATATGGTAAAATGACTGGTTTTACAGCAAAACCTGATAATTATCACATCGACACTTCCAACGTTTTGTTTATTCTAAGCGGTGCCTTTGTTGGTCTTGACACCATAATACGACGAAGAGTTGCCAAAGGGGTGAGGCTCTAGCTGCACCGACAGACTGGTATTGAGTGGCTCCATAGTCGATTGGATTCACAGCCAATCTCGCCTCACAGAACTCAGAACAAACGAGCAACGGATTCCTCCCCTTCTTCACACCCAACCGAAGAGGCCCCTCCAATGTACTGAATCTTGTGGATACCTCTGGTCAGATTATCCCTCGTGTATCATATTACGATGGACTCATGCTCTTCAACGTCTTACAGATCTAGTCAAATACGGGTGATTCGAGCATCTAGTTTATTCTGGTCGTTCACCAATGTCACGTCTAGCTTTATTCCGGAATTCATATCTCGACTACCCTCAATAACTACTCTGTCTCCGCTTACTGTATCTGACCTTCGTCGCATACTGACAGAAGTCAAGGGCTCGCTTGTTTCACAATACACCGCTCTCTTCGGATATTCCGGGGTAGAAATACGATTCACTAGTGCCGCTCTAGATGCAATTTGCACGCAGGCAGCTGAACGAGGCGGTGGTGCCAGAGGACTGCGAGGCATAATGGTGAGAATCCACGGCTTAATTCGGGAGTCTCCCTCTCAGAATCCTTGCAGGAATCACTACTGTTGGAGCCTATGTACGAAGTACCGTAAGTCACTGTTGCATATCCAGCCTTGTGCTTATTGAGTAATTTCGTCGTTCCTTTCCAGTGGCTCGGTAAGTTTTCCGTGCGATCGCCTGACTTTATACTGAGCCACCTTCAAAGAATATACGGCACGTTCTCATCAAGGACACCACGGTTCGTGGGGAAGAGCCACCTTTGTATTGGCCAAGAGGAGAAGGCGCTGCATTTTGGGCAGCCTGGGCAGAGGAGGAGGCGTCTGCAAAGATCGAATGACTGTAGGTGACCCCTCAGAATGCTTCAGCCTGACAGGCGCAATGCGGAACCATGTTGTACTTTAGATGGACGACGTAATCACAAGTGTGGAGTAATTGATCTGACCGTGCTTCATCCCTGCGCGTATACACCACGTTAGTATCGGTTGGAGGACTCTGAGGAATGTGGGCGCTAAATGTTAGACCGTCAGCACATGCAGCATGTCCTAGTAAATCAAATCGATACAAGTTTATTTCCGGGTCGCTCTAAACTAATAATCGACATAAGTGGGAGTCGAGAATGTCATGGACTTTCGTAACAGTGCGCGCTCATTCTGCCTTTGGCTCCTCCTTGGCCTCTTCTTCCTTTGTCTCCTTCTCTTCTGTGGCGGCTACTTCACCCTTGGTCTCCTCAGCAGTCTCAGCCTTCTCCTCCTCTGCGTTTTCAGTAGAAGGCGCACCACCCGAAGTGAGGCCGGCATTCGTCTTCTGCGCGTCTTCGAAAGCCTTCTTGAAGTCACCTGCATCTGGTTTTTATATTTATGAGCCCCTACGAAATCTTACGGATTAACTTAACATCTCACTCTCGGCATTTGCAAATCGAATTGCAAGGGTTTCCGCAGTTGGTGGAGATTCAGCATAGTCAGCAGCAACTTTCCAGACCCAGGATCGATCGGAGCCGATATTAGGTTGTAATCGCATATCAGAAGATACTGTAGTGAAGCAATGCGCGTTAGGATGGAACAGAAAGGTAAAGATTCGTTTCTGACGACTCACTGAGGTGATTGGCACAGACTTTGAGCGTCTTATCACGTCTCATAACCAACCGGACTTTCTTAGTCTCTTTGTGTGCCAGAAGGCGAACATCCCCCGTGCCACGTTCCTTCCACTCTGAAGCAGCACCATCGAAACGAAATAGTTTTGCGCGCCTGATTTATAATATTGGGGAGTTGGAATGGCAAATCGGGATTGCACGATGGGTGCAAGGGTTATAATCGATTGCGATCAAGATTTGAAGTATGGACGTACATTTTGAAAAGCACGTCCTCATCTTCTTCCATAGTCTTTGTTTCTACTTGCTCAGTGAGCTTGATTACTGGCTCGAAATGAGGATCATGCTCTTCTTCCTAGGCGATCAAGGCAAAAGTTACAATCAGTCGTCCGACCAGAATTCCAAGTAGCCCATCAAAGGAGGATGTGCAGATCAGATCCTAGAGAACAAGCAGAGACTTACTCTGGGAGCAAGAGCGTCCGTATTATCGGCCATGGTAATAGTGATAATTGTTAGTTGATTAAAGATCTGAGAAGAGGTGCGATGAAGAAGTTCATCAATCTAATCCAAAGACCCCATTTCAAAGTTTTGCGGGCACGTGAGAGTGTTAGGGGTCCATATCCAACTTACTATCTGCCATTCCAGTTGGGATATTTGTTATATGGAACAAGGCTTGAAGGAAATAGGACTGTTGGGTGTCTTTGACGATCTATACGTATATGATCAAGTATAACTAGTGACCTTGAGGCGTTAGCAGCAAAGTCTGATACTGAGATCATGAAGGCACGTGAGAGTGCGTGTCAAGTCGAAGTACCACTTACTGGGTACTGACAACTTATACCCACCTCCGTACTTCAGAACGTCAATCTTCACATTACATTGGTAATCTGGGACGTCGATTAATGGCACGGCTACAGTCAGGCTCGCAATATAGTCTCTTGCTATGGCTGGCTTTGCTTTTGTTCGTCGTTCGAGCTTCAGCGCATATGATAGACGTTACAGCTGGCAAAAAGGAGTGCTTCTTCGAAGACCTTCACGAACATGACCAAGTATGTTTCTTTTTATCCAACGATGGGAAAGGTTGTCTAAAGGCAACCACAGATGACGGTTACGTATCAAGTGGGAGGCGGAGGTCATTTAGACATAGATTTCTGGGTACGTACTCACCATAAAGGTTTAACAACCTATTGAAACTTGCTTTTCTGCCTCAAACTACAGCTAGCTGACCCAGGAGGAAAGCTACTCGGAAAACATATCAGACAGTCTACTGGTTCAATAAGTATTACCGCAGAAAAGGATGGTCGGCACGAATACTGCTTCTCAAACCAAATGAGCGCCATTGCGGACAAGCTGGTTAGGTGAGAACGTCTCTTGAAGCTTGATGGAGTTTTTCTGATCGCCATTAGTTTTAATGTTCATGGCGTCATCTATGTGTCGGAAGACGGTGAGTAGGCGTTCTAGTACAACAGGCCTTCCATACCAATTCGTTATAAAATAGCGGACGTCGTTGCACCCATTGAGCGCGAAATTCGATCCCTGGCCAACGGTCTTACCGCCGTCAAGGATGAGCAAGAGTATATTGTAGTCAGAGAGCGCACGCATCGCAACACAGCAGAATCTACCAATTCTCGCGTAAAGTGGTGGTCGATTTTGCAAGCAATTGTATTGTTCGCTGTGGTCACATGGCAGGTCTACTATCTCAAGGTACGTCGTCCTCCATTATTTAGCCTTGACCTGCTGATACTGACATACTACGCAAGTCGTTCTTTGAGGTCAAGCGTGTAATATGAGCAGCCAGTCCCCGTCTATACACTTTTTTCCATCAGAACGTTGTGGATTGACAAGAGGGTATATATATATCATATCGAGTAATGCTGACAAGTGATAGAGAGTGGACAAGGCATAATGGACAAGTTGGACAACAATGCTAAGTATAATGACAACATAATCTATGCGAACATACAGGTATTTACAAACAGACGACAAGAGATAAGGCGCTGCCAAGTCATTCACGATAAATACAGGGAAAATGGTCATGAGGAGCGTTCCAAATTGCGATGCGTAAGTTCATCGCCAGGAGGGTTTAGGTGCTTTGCTGAAGCTGAGATCAACCGAACTTAAATTGGGATCTCCGAGGGGTATGGACAAGCCAAGGACCCCACTGACGTTCTTGTTTCTGAACGACATCGACTTGGACCCGGTTAACGACATACGTTTCGTCCGCTTCCCCGGTGAAGATATCAAAATTCTCCTGGGGCCCGAGACGGATTCCGGCCCCATCACTTCCTTGTCAGAGCCAGTTCTGCTTTGAGGAGATAATTGTGGTATCAAACTAGATCGTCGCCGTCCCTTCTCATTTCGCACAGGTCCAATGTTAGACCGCCGTCTACCATGGACACTTCTATTCAACGCCGAACCCGAACTATTAGCGGGTGCTGATGCCGGTCCTCGCTTGGTAGGGCTTCCATGCACTCGATCTCGGCCTTTAGGTATGATAAGGGAGTTCTCAGCGAATTGGTTTATACTCCGGTCAGTCAATGGGCGGTTCCGTCTTTGCGGCGATCCACTGCCTACCTCGCCTTCATAGTCCTCCGTCAGACTACCAAGCGTTGAGCCTCGGCTCGTCTTCATCCGCAAGAAATTTGGATCCAGTCGGCTTGGCCGCGATCGTTTACTTCCCGAGTTGTACGAGCGCGTCGATGCTGAGGGTGGTAGGGAGGAAGAAAGGAAGCTGAGGTTAAGACTATCATCCGTCTTTTCTCCTTCGTCTTCCCAGTCACTCTCAGAACCTGCGATGGACGTGGTCCTTGAAGGCGGACGCACTTCATTAGTGGAAGTTGAGGCGGGCTGAAGGAGAGTGGACTCCGGCGTTCCAGGTATAATGACAATTGATGTAGTGGTATTGCTTGTCTTTGAACTCCTGTCATCCAATTCACCTCGTCCCGCTTCGTCTTTCCATTGAACGTTCTTCACTGGTTTCGTCTTCTTTTCATTGGAGACCCTCCTGTAAGGCTGCGCGGCCAAGCTCGATCGTAGCGACTTTCTCGGCGTTCGGTGACCCCGCCTCGGGGAGGCAGACACCGATAGATTACCAGCCGAGCCATATGCTGATGATCGGCGTGAACCCCCTGCTTTCGGTGCTCCGTTCTGCAATACCGCAGGTCCCGAGCTTATCCGCCTTGTGAAGCTCGTGTCGTATCCCGTAAAAACGTCCAACGTCGCTTGGGGATTTAGCATCGTGTAACCCTCGGTTGAGTGACCGACAAGCCCTCTGAAAGATTCATCATTCTTCTCTTTTAAAGTCTTCAACAGTCCTCCAACTTTTTGAACGGTGCTTGCCATGCCATCGTTATCTCCGTCAGATGATTGTTGCAATAACTTTGCGGCCTCCCCAACCATAACCGTGCATCTCCCCAGAATCCCAATCAACACGACTACAACTTGAGCCATATCGCCAACTGCTTCATTCATGACGTCCCTCTCGTTTTCCGCCTTTATCCGTTCAATCTCTGCCTTCTTGAACTTCGAGTCTAATTTGACATTATCAACACTGATCTCATCGAGTTTCTCGGACTTGCGTTCAGACATGGCTCGTAGGGTGGCTTCTAGCATTGCGCTGGAATTGGACGACCGGTGAAGCCTAACATTGAGGGCGGAGTCTGGCTGAATAGCTTCCTCTTCTGGACCAGCTAAGGCCTGTAATAAAGCGCGTTCCGCCTCCAGATCTGACGAAGGCGTCACGCCTATTGCCTCAATTTGGGAAATCCGAGTACGAATAGCAGATAGCTTCATCTTCGCAACGGAAAGTTTGCCCGTGCAGGCTGCACCATCGGCTATGGAGGCCTTGTTTTGCTCGATCTTGGCTTGCATATCACGCTTCGCCCTCTCTACCTCAGCTTGTGCTTCGGCCTTCCTCCTTTCCTGGATCTCGCTCTCCTTGTCTCGCTTCCCAGCCAACTTCGCCTTCAATTCAGCGATTTCGACGTTCAGGCGGTTTATTGCCTCTACGTAACGGCCGACATGTCTGTCGACATTAACAACATTACGCGTTACGACTTTAGTCTTGATCTTCGTCGCGCGTTCGGCATATATCAGCGTATTGTGCGTGTCGTCGAAATGATTTGACGTCGGCGCTACGCAAACGATCATGACAGTCTTGCAATTTCCACCGAGGGAGAATTTGAGAAGGCGAGTAAGTTTGCTGTTTCGGTAGGGTACATGGCGCACTGCTCCTCCACTTTCGCAAAGAGCGTTGATGCAGTTCCCTAGCGCAAGGAGTGACTTGTTGATATTTGCTCCTTCTATCATCCGCTGCCCCATATTAGTTGTAGCAGCAGCACGTTCACTCCCAGCAAGGTCAATAATCGACAACGTTGCAACAGTCTTCTGTTCCGTCAACCCAGGTGTTCGCGGAGACTGCGTAACATGGACCTGTAGCACGGCGTGACTCCGGGAGCTCGTTTGGTTGGCATGAGTTGGACTTTGCGTGCGGCGCAGGTTGCCTTGTAATACGATTTGCTTGACTTCGTCCGCGGTGCGCGGACGAAGCTCCACTAGACCGACAACTTTGACGGTCTTATCTTCGCGAATGGATAACCCTCCACGTGGAGCAGCGGACCCATGTTCTGCTAATAGATCACGAATCTCTTCGTTGTATATTTCGAGGAATGTGACCATGACTTCAACATTCCATTCATCGCTCCTATCCTCAATTCGTTGAAAGAGATCTGCCATTGTTAAGTAGATGATGCCTGGATCGTCATCCGTGCCGCTGATGGTGTGCGTTTTGCCACAACCAGTTGCCTTTGATCCATATTAGTCGACGTAGAGCTTTTACAAGCACACTAGATAGAAAACGTACGCCATAAGCAAAAACGGTAGCATTGTAACCGTCTAGTAGGCCCTGCAACAACGGTTGAGCAGTAGCCTCGTAGACATCGTGTTGCGTCGCTTCATGATTGAAGACCTTATCAAACATGAATCTCCTATCCTTATACCGCTTTGTCCCAGGCGGTACAAATCCTCTCTCAACGAAGGCCTTTGCTTGGTCCTTCTCGTCGGGATCGAAAGTAAGTATCCTATCGTCAACAATTTGAACGATGTCCCGGAGAGGTGCGATGCTCGTTACAGGTCTAAGTGGAGTAGAAAGAGTCCCATCGCCGCGTATCGAGTTATCGCAACTGGGTTCTGGAAGACGTGCTGCTTCCCAGGTGGTTGGAGGGCGTACTCGAACTGCAAGTTCAGGTCAGGTGAGAATGCTTAGGCGATGCATACACCGAGCTCACCAGCTACCGTTATAGATCCAGCGGCGACCATGGCGGGTATGTGGTTAGTTCAGTCTCGCCCTTGGTTTGGTCGAAGTGTATGTTCAGCTGCAGAGCATGAACCGAACGTAACCAGAACGCGTGAAAGACAGACTGATCACGTGGCCGCGCCTCGTGCATAAACTTTCGTATAGATTAGATATGATTAGATTGAAGATTAGATCGACTCGACTTCAAAAAACCATGACTATCACTACTCTAATATAACTATGGCGTCTTCCTTATACATCTGTGCGTCGACAAACAGATATAGCCATGCGGCAGCTGTGTCCTCCCTTTCGCAAGTTGCATTCGGCTCTTCGAATGTCGTCGCCTTCTGGGATACATCTGTATGCCATATTATACTATCGACCTGAAAACAATCACAGTTTCCTAACTCTGATCACTTCTGCACTTTTCAATAGACCGACCAGGACCTATGCGTGGACCAGACACTTCCATCCCATGAGGGCCTGATAACTGCGGTCCGCTTTCTGTCCGAAACGTCGCTTACGAGCGGGGACAACAAAGGTGTCCTCAGAATTTGGAGAAAGGATGACACAGCTCAGGCATAGATTATCTCATATTCACTATTTCTCCCAATTTAAGATAGAACATAACAGTGGACATCTACTTGCTGCGTTGTGGCTCATGACAATCCCATCTCATCACTGTGCATCCATACGGTCGACGGTGCTAAAAATACGCTGATAATAACGGGCTCCTCAGATGCCTCAGTCAAGATTTGGAAACTTAGTTGGGATGCGGACGTTGGTAACTAAATGCCGGTTGCAACCAGGAAAATATCTACTGATAAGGAACTTTCGTAGCCATCTTACAGGAAGTCCAAAAACTCTCGTTGAAAGGAAAGTACCCCATGGCCATGGCCATCTCTTGTCTACCTCGATCAGAAGGTAACTTAGATACCTATATCTTCAATTGCCAGCATATTGATATTTTCAGCCCTAATGCTTGCTATTGGAGGGACAGGTAGAAATATAGAAATCTGGACCCGCTCTGAAGATGTGGTATGTTGGTTCGACCATGGCCTTGGGTGACTAACGACTTACTCCTAAATTAGTTCATACATAGTCTTACTCTTCCAGGCCATGAGGACTGGATCCGTGGTTTAGCGTTTCACGTAGATGAAAATGATACCCTAGTCTTAGCATCTGGATCGCAAGACGCAACCATTCGCCTTTGGAATATTGAACCCGTCTCCAAAGCCCAGCTCCCAGTAGACGCAGATAACACCGCCCAGGGACCTATCTCAAATGATCCTTTGAGTGACGAACTCCTGGATGCCTTTGAAGCGTCGTTGGGTGAGGTCGGCGACGCCGAAGAAGGTGGAAAGCAAATTTCTCTGAAACGGCACGTATTTACCATAAAAACCGATCCAAATAAGTGAGTCGTCGTCTCCTCTCAATCTTTTTGAACCAGCTAATCCCAAACCCAGTTCAAGACAGTACTCACTTACTTTCGATGCTTTATTAGTAGGTCATGAAGCAGGGATCACATCCCTTGCTTGGCGACAGCCCTCCCAGAAGCATCTTAAGGGGAAGCCTACGTTGCTTTCAACTTCAACAGACTCCTCCATCATCCTCTGGTCCCCATCTGATGTTGTCACATCTTCTTCATCAGCCTCATCTTCGATATGGATTAACCGTCAGCGCTTTGGAGATATTGGCGGCCAAAGACTTGGCGGATTCATTGGCGGCTTGTGGGGACGAAATGGAGAAGAAGTTTTGGCTTGGGGATGGGCAGGTGGATGGAGAAGGTGGCGATGTTCATCTAGCCCACAAGCAGGATCAGATCCTTTAGCCGAAGAAAAATGGTTCGAAGTTGGGGCCGTGAGTGGTCACAATGGGCCTGTTAAGGGAATTAGCTGGAGTCCGAACGGAGAGTATATAGTTTCAGCTGGCACTGACCAAACAACTCGCATTCATGGGCCCATTCAGAATGCAGAAGGGCACGTAAGCTGGCACGAGCTAGCTAGACCTCAAGTCCATGGTTATGACATGGTGGATGTTTCTTTCCTTACCCCGCTTACATTTGTCAGTATCGCAGACGAGAAGGTAATTCGTGTGTTTGAAGCACCGAAAACCTTCGTTGAGACAGTAGAGGGACTTGGGGTTGTCAAGTTCTCAGATGCCGAGGTGAGATACATTCATTCACTATTAGATTTTGCCGAAAGAATTCGACTCGTTATATACAGCGGAACCGTCCAGCAGCGGCCAGCGTGCCTCCTTTGGGTCTTTCGAACAAGGCGGTCTCCGGAGGTGAGGATCTCGTCTTCACCCACCTGTTGCCACCTGATTCGTCGACATAATCACTAAATCCGGATCCTTTGTAGTATCCTCCAGGTTGACTGAGGTGGTGGAACCAACCTTCTCCGTAAGAAGGCCCTTTGAAGGAGAACTAGCGGCTACGACACTTTGGCCGGAAACTGAGAAAGTGTTTGGACATGGCTATGAGGTAAGAACCATTTCTGCTCAGATCCACGGACAGTTCCAAATGAAATTATAGTCCGTCAGCCTCGCATCAAGCACCTCGAAGCATCTGATCGCGACTGCCTGCCGCGCTACCTCTGCTGAGCATGCTATCATACGTATCTACGAATCGGCCAAATACAAACTCGTGGGCAACCCACTCCAGGGACATAGCCTCACAGTGACGCGAATTGCATTCAGTCCAGACGATCGTTACATACTGTCTGTATCCAGAGATAGGTCTTGGGTGCTTTCCGAGGTTCAGCCTAACGGCGGTAAGTAGTTATCAAACGTATGCGACTTGGCGTACTTATTTATGCGGATGAGGATGTAGGCTATGTCCCAATCACTGCTGATAAGTCGCACGGACGGATTATCTGGGACTGTGCGTGGGCAAATGAAGGAGATATATTTGCAACCGCTTCCCGAGACAAGACGGTATGTACTTACATCTCATCTCGTTTCTACGCTCATACTGATTCGATAACTACAGGTGAAAATATGGCACCTCAAGGATAATGAAACCAAGAATAAGTGGTCGGCAACGGCCGTCATCAAAACGAAAGAAGCTGCCACTGCTGTGGATTTCTGTAGTCCACATGCAAGTGATAGGTACGTTCTTTGACTAAAGAGTAACCCAAGCGATTTAACACCGGCGTTTCAGTCGTGTTCTAGCCATAGGGTTAGAATCTGGGGAAATACTCATATACGGTAGTTACAAAGATTCTTCCTCAGATTGGAAGCTACGTTTAACTTTAAATACCGCGTATGTGTTCTGCTGAGCGTATCTAGCTCTGAGTCTCACAGATTTGCAGGATGGCACACATCGATCACGTACACCGTCTTGCCTGGCGACCCTCATCGAAAGATGGTAGACAGCAACTTGCTAGCTGTAGTGAAGATGGTATACTCAAGATACTCAATATCGACCTGAAGGATGGTGGTTCATCCTAATGAACACGGCTGGTTGCAATGACTGGTTGAGGGGTCGCAGATAGTCGATGGTCAAAATGGGCTTTCAAGCAGCCGCGCCGCTGTCAGTTTGTCTGGATTGATGGAGGAGGAATGGTGTCATCCTAGTGAGAGCTTATTAGCAACACCGCTCGTCGCCGGGATCCTCTCCATATTAGCAGCTAGAGAGGCATCAATGATCAATCTGTTGACGCTGACTGGTAACAGCGATTATGGACGTGTCCATCAGGCATTAAGTAATTGCGTATTAATCTCAAAGAGTATTGAAGTCATTATATTGACATTAATTGTGGTTCGCCCATCGCTGTCATATGGAAGGAACTTTTACGTAGTCCATAGCCCAGTCCGCACCCTGGCAATGAGTCGTGTTATCGGGACCAGTGATAACTGGCTATAGGCCTGATATACATTGATCAGCGGGCGCGAACAAGACCACGACTACAGAAGCGAAGGTGGGCACGACAGGGAAATGGAGGGCATTCCAGCAAAGTGGAACCGAAAATGACCAGAGTTTTTGCCATCTGGTTGGCATGGTACGATCTGAGCTCAGTGAGCCATAGAGAAAGGCAGGCCGTAGCCAAAGGAGTACTACGGCACGTGGGAGACATAGCCTAAACGGTCACGGTGAGCTCGGAGTGGATAAGTCGCCATTTCGCACAGCAACCAACCCTCCTCAAAATATAAGGCTTTGACTTTGAGCCACTTTTATGCCCCTTTACGACGTCTTCAAATGTTTGCTTGACCACTTTTCAATATGAGCAGCTCCGCGAAAATTCTCTCCAATACCACTTCCAGGAATTCAGGTAAATACCATCAGTCAGGTCCCTCGAGGCACTCAGCTCAATTCGAAATCACTAATTTGTAGCCACCACCCGTCCACGACTCGCTAGAGACGACACTGACCGTCTTCTGTCGTATTACCAGTCCTCTCTTGCCGACCAAGGGTCATACTTTCATGATGATCGTGGTCGTTCGCCAAGTCCAATTAAAGACCCCGGTGTTCACTCCTCGCGATTGGTTCATCACAAAAGAGAATTATCCACAGGGTCTTCGTCTTCGTCAGACTATTCTGCTGATTCCCCCTTGGCCAGTCCTTCTGAAGGCTCCAGGACGAATACTACTCTGTCGACATCGTCGTCTGCATCCAGAGTTAGGCGTCGATCCAGTGTTCCTTCCGAAGGTGGAGAAGACAGGAGGCGACTTGCTATCGTAGAAATGGACCCGCCTATACCTCACAATAAGTACGCGGTCAGTGAAACTGAATCTCAAGCCACGGCAAATAATTTGCGTTCCCGACGCGGAATCAATACGCGTCTCGGAGGCTTGGCGTTGATAGCTCCCCCGGATGCTGCTCCGCGCACATACACTCATCTCACACCACCTCCGACGGCGCCTCTCGTCGGTGCTGGAGTCACCTTGTCTTCTCATGACGGCTCTCCTCACAAGACCACAGCGACAGCACATGACGGTAGTGGTTACCATCAACGTTCCGCGTCTGAGGTCGCACCATCTTCCAAACGTGGTCTACGCCATAAGTCATCCCGAGATATCGGAATCGTTGGAACTGTGTCATCCAAACCCGTATCAAGCCCTGACTCCAAATTATATACCCATCATGATGATCGTCGGCAACAGAGCGCTACACATTGTTCCCTAAAGCCTCCCATATTCCAGCGACCTCAATCTCGATCACCTTCGCCTGGAGGCGTATCAGACGTATCAGACTCATCTTTCAGAAATAACTTGTCCACGGCGCACTTACACTTACTTACCTCAAGTGAGCGCTCCGCAACTCAACCCATTCTTACACCGGAGATTGGTCAGGAAAAGAAAATCGATGCACCAGTCGCATCGCCCGTCGTTTTGAGTTTAGGTAATGTTGTTTCTCCACTTGCCATCAAATCAAATTTCGATAGCCCTTCTATCACTCCGGGGGGTTCGACAAATTCAACGCCTATGCATACTCCGTATTCGCCAGCCTCCCCTTCTATATCCTATCTTCATTATCAACCAGGTTCGTGTTTTATGCTTCCGAGAATAGCTTAGTGCCCTTATGATTACACAGGCGTTCATGCTACAGCAGGTCCCTTACCCCCTCCTCCGAAGGCCTTCGGCTTTGAGTCGAGCTCTCCGCCCCCGCCGCGCCCGCCAAGGCTCCACTCACCTCCTATTATACGTCGCAGAGGTGACATTGAAGCCGTAAAGCAAGCACTTCAACTCCCGCCCTCAGTATCAGCCGTCCTCGCTTCAAAAATCTCTACCTCTTCTTCCATCAGCTCGTCCAGCTCGTCCAAAATCAGTTCAACTGCTTCATCGAGCACACCGGCGCCCGCTGCTCAAACCTCCTCTATTGATAATTGTGCCACATCGCATCACCGCGAGTCAGTCAGTGTATTGTAAGTGATCGTTGCTATGCATGTAGCTAGATGATGTATATCACCTTCACGTAAAGGTCAACTACCGCAGTTCAAGGCTCCCACATCTCCGCAAAGCCTATTCATAGACGTGAAGGCGCTTTCCCTCTGTCCACAGAGAACTCTTTAGGCTCGACCACTGAATCGATTGATAGTAATCCAACTAGCTTGCATAGAAATGAACGTTCCCTGGCTGCTCTACCTCAGCAGACACAACTGCCAACCCCGATGCCTCAAGTACCGGAGGAAGTGGCTACCATCTCTCCAATTGCAAATGCAGCTGACCCACTGTCGCATGAAGCAACATCATCAGTGTTAGCCGCTACGAATCAGCCGTCTCTCCCGCTCGAACTTAGCACGTCCAGTACTAATCCTCCTGGAATTGAGGTGCCGCAGTTGGATGGTTGGGTTAGCATAAATGTCGATCCCGCTACACCTGCAGTAGATAACGAAGCTCGCCATAATTCTTTCGCTGAGATGTCGCGCACGTCACCTAATGAAGATGCCGAGTCTGAACTCGGGCCTACACCCAGTCCCCCACCCAAGAGCCTACGGAATAGTTGGACAGCTAACCTCAAGCGCTTTTCCTCTCTTCCTCGTACCCCCTCTCCAAAGTCAAAGCGGTCGTCCACGAGCAGCAGTCTTTACCGCTCAAGGACATCGCGCACCCCGTCACGATCGCCGTCACCGTTATCCACCCCTCTTCCTTCTGATCATGCATTATATGTACCTCATGCACAAACACCACGTCAGCCTCGTGTAAAGTTTATCTCGCCGTATCCTCCAGCGATGTATTGTGGTGATGTGACTAGTAAGAAGACAACGTTGGAACGCTGTGCCGGATATGCGACAAAGATAAATGAATTGTATATATACGATTGTGGGTTAGCTGGTTGGCTTGTAAGTGCCAGTGTCACAGGTCAGAGACAATCACATTATTTCTCTGTTCATGCTCTTATGGATGGTGTTTGTAATTCATTCCATAGGGTCACGTAGTCCGAAGAAGCAAAGCAGCATGCTCTCTGCCTCACCTTCTCATAACTTCCCCCCTCAAGCTCGGCATACTTCGGGATCGTCATCTGTCATCTCCGAAGTGACATTTCCCAGAAGGCCAGATGCCACAACCGCGACTGATCTATCTGTCCGCTCGTCGCAAGACGTTCAACCACCCACCTCGCCGCCAGCGCTTCCGTACCCTTCCTTAGCACTCCAGCCCCCGACCCGGTCATCGACGATGATAAGCAGTGGGCCTTCATCCCTGCGATCGCTTGTTTCCCCTTCAACTTCAAAAACGGGATTCTTCGCTTCTCTTGGACGTAGGACTAGCTTGAAGAAAGAACGACCTACTATGATTACCAACCACTCCGTACACAAGCTAGTCAAAGTCGTCAATAAACCGGACCCTAATCCTCACCCCCGTCCCGTTAACATTGCTAATAGCCCTTCCGTACCAGGCGGTCCACGCGCTCCACCTAATCGTATGCTTCGCTCTTCCACTATCATGATATCTTCGCCTATCACACCACAGTCGTCTTCTGCTACCGATGGTACGCGGTCTCCCTCTAACGAGCGCGGGGCATCCATGGCTCGAGGGCTATCTATGGCCGCTCGTGGGCCATCCCAACATGTAGCGGTAGCCTCATCTAAAGATGATGTCCTGGATATCAGACCTGATCCTGAATTTACAAGGCAGGTCGACAAACTGGCGGACCTCCTACCACAAGCAGATAAGGAAGTTTTGGCTGGGTATTTGCGTCGAGCGGGCCAAGACATGTTAGCTATCGGACAATACTTAGAGGACGAGAAGAATGGTGCAATCCGTCGAGACCAATATGGTTGATCTGCTTACACCTCGCATTTTGGACTTTCCCCATGTTTCATATTAGTATAACACCCTTTTCATCAGTACTAACTAGTCTTTGTCGTTCGTTCTCATGGACATTACTCATTATTACAATCTCTTTGGTATTTC
Organism: Pleurotus tuber-regium; assembly: GCA_014058305.1. Classification (NCBI taxonomy): domain Eukaryota; kingdom Fungi; phylum Basidiomycota; class Agaricomycetes; order Agaricales; family Pleurotaceae; genus Pleurotus; species Pleurotus tuber-regium. The sequence continues at coordinate 2,248,196 of JACFYU010000024.1, forward strand.
TTCACGCATTCTATGATATAATCCAATGTTCATTTCTAGGCCATCCGATGTGTAACCCATCTAGTATTCATTAATCCAGTACAAACTGTTCTATGCTGCACATTCGTGCGTTTGCCTATTTCGCAAGTGTTCATCGTTGAATAGTAGCAGGTCGGAACCCGCGTTTTATAGATGCTGGTGCGAATACTACAAATGTATGATGAGTGTAATCGGCGTAATGGCGATTATCAAGACCTATACCTCGTTGCATGGTGTTGGGATTGACCTTCTTTCTCTGCTGATCCGCAAGCCCCCATCCCCCTTCCCTCCTAGCTGACGTATTGCCTACCATGAGCATATTCTCAATCTCACTTGCACTTTCAGACCGATCGGATGCCGTCCCAGAACGATATCCGGCTTGATGCAATGGGCGACGCTGAGGTTGGGTCCCACCAGACTGCACCCACCCATTGATTGGGGGACCCTGGTTCTGCGGTAAGAACGTTCCACCTCCGTTGCGGGCCATCAAAGGTGTGCGTTGGATCTGAGGCGTCCAATCTTAGTAAAATTCGATTGAAATAGTGAATCGTGGTCCACCCCGTTGGCTTGCATGTCCCCAACGACTGCTCCTATGTTAATGGGCCGATTGGTGTTCTGCGCGAATGGCTTTGGATTGGCGTCTGAAGCGAAGCCCAGGGATACGCCATTGCTACCTCCGTTGTCTGGCACGAGGAGAGCCTTTCGTTTAATCTTATCATGTTGGGCCTGCCAGAGTGATAATCAGAATTGCATATTAATAGCACCATGTGTCGCCGTTGACCTTTAATTTCTGGTATTCCTTGTCACGTTCTCGAGAAGCGTCGTGCAATTCTCGGACTTTGCGTCGCTCTAGCTCTAAATCTCTTTCTAGCTCTACGAAAGCACATACATCCGTACGTTGTTTGATCCAGGAATACCGTGCATTCTTACCGGCTAGTTTGTTATTCAAGATATTGATCTCTCCGTTGGCTTGCAGACTTGTCAGATATACTCCTCCCAGCAGCCCCGAAGGGATGCCGCGTTACCTTCTCTCACGACATTCTCAAGTTGCTTTTGCAATTGCGCATTCTTGTCGTTGACGTTGCGGACGACCGCTTGTTGGAAAGCGCTGCCAGAGACGATTTTTATCATTGAGTCTTCTAAGGCATGATATATATATGTACTTTTCTTGATGAATTTGGTATTGCCAGAATGAGATAGCGCTAGGATACTGATTATTATGGGTGCATACATCGGCATCTTCGTGTCACATACCGGCTGCAAATTTCCAAAATGACAGAAGGGCTTAATCCGGACAAAACGGACTGTCGGTGTTGCCGTTAGCTATTTCTTAGCGCATATATGCGCACTAAACAAAACATACTGTCTTGTAGTCGTTAGACGGATGCAGAGATGACACCTACGCAACCCATGATCTAGGTTTTCCAGATATTAGGGACTACAAAGTTTGTGACAAACCACCACATCATCTCTGGAGGAAGTTTTTGTGTTGCAAAAGGAAAATCTAGTCGAAGCGTTACTTACGGTTCTATCAGGGACGTCTCGCAAGCTTGAAAACCAGGTTGATGAAAGAACAAGGGAGCAACAGGCAAACCAAGAACCTGGACAAAGCCTTGAAGAGTTGAATAGCTCGTTCGCACAGTCCACTATCATATAATACGCCATATTGTTGACAGTAGGCGCGAATGTACCATGTTTTCTCACCACAGAAGATATGGGAACCTATGGCGATTCCATGGTTGAAGCGAAAGATGAATCTCTCCTCAGATACGTGAGAGATCAAAGTACAAACATGTGGTCTATAGTAATTCATTTGAGGTGGTTACACTCCACAGAAAATATACCACTCACAACTACGGCTCTGTCAGATAATGTGCGACGACAAGTAAGCCGATTGCACTTTAGTTCAGTGTCCATTCGGGATATTGAAACTTGTTTCCAAGAAAAAGTATCGATTCAGCTAAAGACGGCGAAATTGTAAACCAAAAAGGCACGTAACGGCTTTATTGCCTCAGAGCGATAGTCAGGATAGATGGATGAAGTAAGGGGTTGAGCGCTCGTTCAAAAAGCGCTTGGAAAGAAGGCTCGCGGAGTTTAGATTGAAGATAGCCCAGGGAACACCGCTCGCCGTCATCAAGTCAGATCCAGATGCCGCCATCAATATATATATACGAAACGGCGATTGGGATGAAGAAACCACCATTATTATTGAACAAAAATCTAAGACAAACTTGCATTTGATAGCCTATGGGTCATGTCAATTATATACACTATATGTCTGTGATATATGACGAGCAGGGGTAAAACAATGGAACGACTAGTGGGCTACATTGAGGAAGAAAAGAATATGATGGTAGAGTGAAAGGAAAAACTGTAGACACATATCAATCAATAGCATGTAATGCGGTCCCGAATAAAGCAAGGTCTGACCTCTTGCATATATACCCCTCCTTGTCTCGTTATGTCGAAATCATCCCCATATCCTCCTCATCCCCAGATCCAAAAATCTCATCGAAGATCTCTTTTCCATCTGTGGGTAACGGTGGCAATTGACACTCGTCTTTCCCCTTATCCCGAGCCAACTTGATTCTCCTAATGCGTTCCTCATTCCATATTTGTTCAAGAGCCGACGCTAAATTCTTTAATCCAAACAGGAATCCGCGATCAGGCTGCTCGGGGTAATGTGGAGGGAAGCGCGCATAAATCAACCCAGTTTCGGGGTCCACTTCAGCACAGTAACCCTTTGAACTCGACATGACTTCAGCACCTGGGATGCCTTGCTCGTTGCTCCCGTTCAGCACTTTATTTGCCACAGCGGGGTTTGGGTACGGCTTCCAATCACGTCCAGTCGTGGTGTGCGCAAAGTCTACAATGCGTACGTTGACCTCCCCACGCCTCCTCCGCCCATTGGACCGTTTACCCACAGGACCAGAAAGAAGATCCTCGCTATGCGAACGGCGTAAACGCCCCTGCCCATCGGCCTTACCCATTGCTGATTTGGGTCGTGACGCTGACTGTCTCTCCAGTGACTCACCACGCTTGCTCCGTGAAGAAGGATGCTCCTGGGCGTACGACTTGAATACCTCTTGAGACTCACGATCACCGTCGTATATCAGAAGCAAACTGCACCCGTAGAAACGGTATCCTTTAAGGCGATTGATTATCTTAGCCAGGTTATATATCTTTTGGAGCAGAACTGGGATCTGGTACGCCAAGAGCCGTTCTCCGTCGAACAGGAAGGAAGATAACACAGAAGTGAACTCTTCTGGGCGAACTTCGCGTCCTGCATATTTGTCCTGCGTGGTATACGATTGCGTCACATGATTCCAGACCTAAACCGAAGAGGTGTATTTAGTTCCGCAGTGGGAAGACGATAGAGAAAACAAGGATGGAAAAAGAGGATATCAACGCCGACAGCGCATACCCATTATCAGGACGCCGATAGACACCTGGAGACACGTTGGCGACTGCGTCCCAGGAACCCATATGCGTCCAAATTGCCCCATCATCTAATCCATTCAGTCAAAATCAAGCGCTTAGAAGGCCTCTCATGTGAGAGTCCCTCATGTCCAAACCCATCCAAGCATGTCAAGGCAAACTATAAAACCTCACGGGAGCAAACACGCTTGTCCCATATCAATGTCTCTGTCCCACCAACAAACTTCCTTATGATACTGGAAATTACAACACTAACCTGCATACCACAGACCCTGACTCCCAGCGTCCGACTCGTCGTTCGGTCACACTTCTTCCGCTGACTCTTCTTTTTCAAGGGAGTGGCGTCCATGCCGTATTGTCGAGTGCCCATCTTCAGATCCATAACACAGGAGTGCTTCAGGCGTCCCGTCAGATCCTCCATCAGAATGAAATGGTTCTGCCTAGTGACACCTGAATCCGAGTCATGCGCCGAACTGGTGTGTGGCTGAAGGTTCGGACGAGACGACGGTGAAGGGCGGCGTTGGCGCACCTGGCCGAGAGACGGTAGAACTATATTACGGACAGGCGACAAGGGCTTGCCGGATATAGGAAAACCAACCGACCTCGATCGACTTCGACGTCTAGCATCTGAACCCATCCTTGCCATAAGTCCCACACTTGGTCGCTGCCCGCTGCCATCTTGCGACGGCATGTCATCAAGATCCATCTCGAATACCCCCATTATTTCCTGACTCTGCTCTTGAGCTAGCGCTTCCAACTTCGATGGGCTCGCCATCATGCCGTCACTGTGGGTCCGGCGAATTGGCACAACCTGGGATACCTGGCTTTGACGATCTTCGACACCACAAAGCTCACCATCGTCTTCGTCGTCCGCACCTCCTTCGTCATCTTCTTCATTGCCGTCATCCTCCTCGCCATCACTGCCATCTATCTTCAGCATACTTAATCGCCGTCGCACCCTTCGCACCTTGTTACTGATTCTCTTCATCCGCCCTTCACCGCGACCGTGCAATTCGCCTTCATCCTCGGTTCGCACTCCAGCATATAGTCTTCCACCCGTCCGCCTGCGCAACCGCCTCAGAATCGTACTGAAGACATGGTCCTTCAGCTTGGTATTTACCATGGTCGATCCTGTACCGCCAAAACCAGGAAAGCTCCCAAAGTTGTATGCGCCAGCCCCAGACTCTGATAGAGCACCAAGCCCCCCTAGGTTTGGCCTGGGCAAAACCCTTCGAGCATCCGGGGTAGCCTCATCGTCAGTGGATTGCCCGGTCAGGAAGTGCAACTGCGCGGTATCAGGCGAAAGGGAATGGCGCAGTATGTGTCGGCTGGGTGAATTGACTGGCGTGGGAGCACCCAATGAATCGTCATCGACCACGTCCACCTTCCCGCCAACATCTACAGGGCCAGAGGGGTTATGATAAGCCAGTGGACTGCGTCTATCAGCTGCTAACGCGTTGTTTCCGTTGCTTGGCGTTCCCAAGTCTGGGCTCGACGCTGTAGCACCATCAAGTCCGAGCCTACTCAATCGCCTCGCCGCATATACTGACCTCCCATTGTGATGCACGTTTGAATGTGACAATGACCGATGCCGTCCGCCACGAAGTAGGTACTCAGGTATTATATGCCTGTTGCGGTCAAGCACCACTTCAGGCAGTTCGGCTTCTGGCTCAGGTTCAGTATCGCCTCCATCACCTAACGGAGGGACGTTGTCAAGATGTATATGATCCTCGCGTCCTGGTTCGCTGTCATTACCTACAAGCTGTTCTCGCCCGGCGGCTACATCAACATGGCCTACAGTGCCTGGAAGGTCTACATCTAGTTTACTTTTCTGGTGACGGAGCGTCGACTGTCTATTTGACAGGGAGTGACCGTCGGATACACCAAGGGCTGTCGCCGCCTTCTTTATCGGCGGGCGGGGCACTGCCTTAGCCGACGTGGGGGACGATGGTGCCGTGCTTTTCCCGCCTATACCTTTAGGTACCTTGCGGTAGCTAACCAGCATGACACCCAGATAACGTGGGATGAAGCCAAGCAATGGGGGGGCCTCACGCTCTACAGACTCGTAAAAGAGGTTTTCGCGCGACACGAGTGGCTGTATGGGTGAAGGAGCGAAGGATCCAATGCAGAGCAGGGGTGGGCACAGAGCCAAGGCAAGGAAGCAAAACGAAGAAAGGCAAATCAAAATCAATGAGCCAGTCCTCCATGTGTGGGACGGAAAAGAAATATTTGCGAACCTTACAAACAGCTCTCTTTGTGAATTTATAGATCGCGCTGTGACCGCCAACTTGGTTACGAAATGGGCGAAGAGGAATATGCGGGAGTTGGGTCTCAGATAGACTGTTGGGGAAATCGTCGTCTTCCCTCTCTCTGCTAGAGCCCGATGCGCCAGGTTCGAGGGTCCGCTGCCTTTGGCGACCCCGTTCTTGACGCAGCTCGTGGTTACCTTCGGGTGTGAGGAACATCGAGACGTCAGGAGACGGCATTCCTTGAGACGCCGGAGGGGTAAGTCGATCATGATGTCGATGAGAGTGACGGTAGAGGTAGGAAGGGCGGTCATGTCTGTGGTGATGAGCTAGATAGTCGGGGCCTGAATCGAGGCGTTGGAGTGGATCAGCATTGGGATGGGAAACTTCGGGAAAGTGGAAGGAACTAGTGGAAGTTGTAGAAGAAGAGGTGGTTGCAGAAGCCGTTTCCCATGTGGACTCGTCGTCATCGGTAGACCAGGGTGAATACACGGAGGAATCAAACGGGGACAAAATACCAGAAGGCGGAAGTAAGGGTAGGGGCGGTGGTAGCTGGGTATGTAGTGATAAAACATGAGGTGGTACGCGGGGACTGGGGCCAGGTATGGAAGGAGAGGGACCAAATGCAGCGGCGGTACGCAATACCCTAGACTCAGAAGTTGATGTAGAGGACGAGGATGTTGTTGAACGCGGTTCTACCGGAGATGTATTAGGGACTAATTCTCTGCCTTGCTCAAGGAGACTGAAATTTTCAATGGACAGGGATGATGGTACACGATTAACAGGGGGACGTGAAGGAGAGGGGGAAGGAGGATAAATACGCGACCGTGGTCTGGCCGGTGGAGTATGATGGTGGTAGACAGTACTTGTAGCAAGAGTAGAAGTAGCAGATGGGGGAGAAATAGAGCTGGATGGCAGGTCTAATGGTACATCATCAGCTAGCCGTTCTCGACGCCTACCTCTAGATAGAGCGGCGGAGGTGGCATCTTGTTTCGCAATTGTATCTTTGCGCCACTGTGGGAGACAGTCTAATGTTGATTCACGGACAAAAGAATATTTCCGCTCCTTCGTGAATCGTTCGGATCCTGGACCGGAGTCTTTCGCAGGGCCCACCGCGCTCTTTTCTCGGCGGGAGGCTGCAGCCTCGCGATCTGGCCATTCAGAACGCTTAACAAAATGGAACTGGGGTTGTGTGATATCTGAATCTGGTTTGGCGGCGGATATGGATCGCCGGACGGTAGAGGATTCAACAATGGGTAGATCGACTTGGTCTTGGTCATCTGCGTGAACAGAGCGAGGACGCGACGACTCTTTGAAGAGCTGAAGAGAGGCAGCAACCTTTCGGCCGATACCTTGGTTAGAGTGGTCGTTCTCCGTAGCAGGCGAAGATGACGAGATGGAAGATAGAGAAGACTCGGAAGAGCGCCGAGACAGGGGCCTAGCGGTCTTTGGTGGCTCTACTAGCTGGTTTCGCAGATGTTGAAGTTGGTGTACATTATGCTTTAGCGGTGGGGTTGTTGTGGGTAGGGAAGGCAGAGTGAATGCACGAGAAGCGGTGCGTCTCCGTTTACGAGATAATAAAGGTGAAGAGGGAGAGGTACGTTCAGTGAGGTAAGCGTCGTCGTCGTCGGGGTTGATTGAATTGATAGAAGAAGCATGCGAGCGCGAACGAGAAAATATAGGCGAGGCCAGAAGCTTGTCGACTTGCAAAGGGCTTTCCGGGTGGTGAGTTGGGAGAGGGGTGAGTTTGGGTGAAGACAAGACGGAGACGGAGGTCGAGCTCGGGGGAGAGAGAGGGAAAGGGTGTGTGGAGGATGAGAGGGACGATGAAGAGGGCTTGTCCATGTGCAACCTCTGGGAGATGGAGGCAGGTCCCAGGACGGTGAGACAAGGACTTATAAGATTCGAATGTTTTTTTTTTCAGTGACGACGGCGTCTCAAACTATGAGTTGCTAAGTCCACGTGCATTTTGGGATATAAGTCGGCAATTTCCGGCTATCCAACGTTCAATAACGCACGTTTGACCTCATCGATCGCACGATTTCACCAACATTGTCGACTCCGATATTACACCTACAACATGGCCTCCGTCGCTATCCAACGCCCTCATACCCACTTGAGCCCACTCATAGTAAGCTTCCTCCAATTCTATTCAAATCTCGACTTCTGTAACGGAGCGCCAGTCGTTCCCTTACTTCCTCGGATCCTGTCTATACCCACTCATACGTACAACAGCTTGTACACGTTCCACTAACAAGTCATACAAACCTGGAAGTAACTCCTGTGACACCCTGTGACATCGTGCTACTAACAACCATAAATAACCCGTAACTGGACGTTTGTCGCTAGGCTCATGTATTCTTGATCAACCTCTTATACTCCAACGTTCGCCACTAAAATAGCCAAGCATATCACTTCGCAATCTCCCAACCAAGCACCCGCCCAGCCCAGAACGGTATGACACTCTCTCCTTCATCCGGAAGTGTATATATTTCTGCCACCCTATGGTCTTGCAAACGTTCCGCAGCCACTTTACGGAGAACAACTCCACGTCGATCCCTATGACCTCCTTCTGCATGACTATCATCAATTTTATAAAAAGCTCTCCCAAAATGGCTAACAAATCCTTCTAGCCTATCCAGTGCATCAAACGACTCAAGCAGGTGCGCAACGAGTGGTAAAAGTATTGGAGACGTGTATATCCCAGCAGCGCATCCGTGATCTGGCGCGCACGTTGTCTTCGTTAAGGGTGGGTGTGGCGCAGAGTCTGAACCCAAGAAGAATCGCGGATGCCCTATTCACACAGGAGTTCAGCCAATAAACACCGCTACATCCGATACAACGGATATCAGCTTACCACCCTTGATGACCTCCCTCAAGGCTTGCCGATCATCCGGATATTTTGCTACTGGTTTACAGTAATTGAGCGCCTGGCCAGCCCAATCATCCACAGTTAAAGCGAGGTGGTGAGGCGTTATCGTACATGCTACGGTCTCGCCACAGGCTTTGACCGCTTCCACGGCTGCACGCGTTGTCGCGTGCTCTAGTACGATGCGAAGTCTAGGAAAGGCTTCATGGAGGGCGAGGAGGTGTGGTAGAAAGGTGGGCTCAGCGTTGAGAATGTGGGTGTTCTGTTGAATTAAAAGGTTATTTCCCAGAAGGATGGTGGGTAATAGCAGCGCTCACCGTAGATACATCCGAAGGTACCTCTCCGTGTAGATTGAGAACCATGTCCACTTCTTGCATTGCCTCGAATACCGGATAGTACACTTCGTAAGACTCAATTCCACCTTCAGAGTTGGTCGTGACTCCTCTCGGATAAGATTTTACGCCTTTTAAACGTTAAAAAGGCAAAATATCAATATGTCAGTGGCTTCGATGAGTCCTCCAAGGAGGAAATTGAAAGCCCCACACCGACGATGCCTGCCTTTTTTGCTTTCCTGATCTCATCAGGGGTGAGCTCAGGGGATAAATAGAGTGTCATTAGATACACGATGCTTGGATCGATCTTCTCTAGCTCAGCTTTGTACGCGAGGGCTTGTTCGGTAGTTGTAATCGGAGGCTTCAAGTTCGGCTAAAACGTATATGATGAAGCGAATAATTCAATGTGTATCCCGTATTCGACATTGAGTTCAAGAGAATATCAAGTTGGTGCTGATTGGGGTTGACGGAGCTTGTACATACCATCACATATGCCAGATTGAAGCCTCCCTCGCGTAGGTGCGGGGTAACCAGCGTGGACATCGATCCTTGCCGAAGATGGACATGAAAATCTGCAGGCGATGCGATTGAAATCTCTGTAGACATATTGACGATGGTTCGTGATAGGTAGATAGGAGAAAGGAGTATATATAAGCGCTCGATCAATGTCCCACACCCCGGATCGGAGTATATGGCGACTCCTCACACTTTCGAGCAATGCATGGAACAAGGTTTGCACGGCGTTGCTGGGTATTGGGAAGAATTCTATTTTAACGTCAATGACCCGCTCGATCTAGTCACGGCTTTTAATAAAGGGCAGTCAAACAAGTCGGATTACATACTATATTACTACTACTTATATCTCTGCAGTTCACCATAGTACCCCAAGCAGCTTCCAGTGGCATTCATTAAGACAATATTTAGAGAATCTAGCAGGTTCCCGTGCTCTGGAGCCTGATTTGAACTACTATTATTCGCTTGACGCGTCCGCAGCACTCTTGTCGCTTCATGAGAACATAGATGGGACGACTTAGAAGAGCAAGGTACCAAAGATGTAAAGCCCATGAACGTGAGCAATAAAATGATCGTTTAATGACGTATATCGATGAGTCCTGGGGAAGAGAAGGCCTTGGAAGGAGAAGAAATCTAGCCCCAGGTAACGTGTGTTTGATCATGAGGTCAGAGGATGAATACACCGTCACCCAGACTTCCTGCTTGCAAAAGAAAAGTAATTCCAATAATTATATGCCATCGTACAAGCATACGGCGGAACGTGATTATGATTATGCTAGCTACGAATCATGCTCATAAAACCTCTATGCTCCGTTAAATACACAAGGTGGTAGACTATGTCATAGCTGAATATGCGAAGTGCAAGGACAGAGTACGATTACGCACGAAATGTATGATAAATGAATGGGAAGAAAAACCATGCGTCGTGAACTAAAATACATAAACAAGAATCAGGGCAACACTGTTATTAATAAAGAAGGCCCAAGGAAGATGTGTGGACAAAGTCCAGCAGTGTATCGTCACGTTACGGCTACAAGTCCAGTGAACGTGTCCGATAAGTCGACTTTACGACGTTTAGCGGCGGGTGCACTATCTTCGTCCGAGTCGTCGATGATGACTATCGGCGACTCCTCCCTGGATGTAGCAGCAGATGTTTCCACGATCGGGACAGGCGTAGGTGGTTTCATGCGCACATCGGCTGGAACGCTTTGCGTTTGACTTGAAGGTAATTCAGCCTGGGACGTTGGAGAGTCGTTCGCGACAGCAGGTACTACGCCCTGCATTGCGTTCGGATTCTCACCATCGGCATTTGAGCTTGCACTGCCGCCAACTACTCCAGCAGTGGAAATGATACCTTTCCCATCCCCTGATGGAGGGCCTGTAGCGCTACCACCTCGACTAGATCCGGCTGAAGCGCCCCTCCCGCGTCCACGGCCTCTTCCACGCCCACGCGCCCGATTCTTCCCCATCCTCTCCTTCAATATCCGTACGATATGCCCTTGTAGCTCTCCAAGAGCACGTTGTGCTCCTAAAGCCTCTAGCTGCTTTAGATACTCTGGGGTAAGATCCGTAAAGAATGTAGGGTCTAGAATAATCGTATTCTCATGAAGGACTATCGGCTGCTGTGTGGTACTGGTGGATGATCCGTTGGCTGAAGTCGATGCTGCGTTTGATGGATGGGAGGGATGGGAAGAGGGTATCGGGCCAAGGATGATGGGTATGTGGACTGATTCGGGAATCATAGGGAGTGAAGACGGTTTTGATTTTGCTGGGACCGTAGGTGGGGTCGGATTACTTGGACCCGTTGTAGAAGATAGAGGCGTCGTCGAAGCTATAGTGGTTGTCGGTTTTATACTGAGTGAAGAGGTTTGTGCGCTCGGCGTCTGTGTCGGTGCCGTGGTACCTGCGCTCTCGACTGCTGATTTGACAGGGGTAGCAGCCGAAGTCTGACCCGTAAAAGTCGGCCATTGACGACCTGCTAACGGCGCATAGGGATTTGGTGCGCTCATCGGCTGCGCTGAGTAACCTGCCTTCATGGTTCCTGCAGCCGCCATAGGCCTATTTCCAGGGGCAGTCAGGGTAACTGGCTGCGCTTGAACATAGTGAGCATAGGAAAATAGAGGAGTCGCTGTGGATGGTAGGGGGTTGGGATTGGAGGTTTTAAGAGTCAGCGGCGTGCTGGTGAGAAGTGGCGGGGGTGGTGCGCCATTCTTTATGCTGCGTTTGAGCGGAGGCTCCAAGGGGCCTTTAGAAGCTCTTCGTCCTTTACCTGCCCCTGCTTGAAGGTCCTTATCATCCATATCGTTGGCGCCATTATTGCTTGAGTGGCCAGCGGCTGCAGTAGCAGCTTGCTGAGTCTTAAGCTCAAGCTCTTCAAAGATCTGCATGTACTTCTCATCAATCGACCAGTAAAATCCCTTTCCCTTATCACCTCCACAACGTTCCATCTTCCGGAACTTGTCCCGACTTGATGAGAGGTTATGTCTCACGGAGCTCTGTCATTGAAAACCAACACACGTTCAAGGAATTAAGCAGGCTGGGTGCGATTTTATAATGGAGTAACATACCATCCAGGCACCATCCGCCCATTTATAATATTCATAATTGGACTGTATCCAGTTACATATTTGTTGCAGGGTTGCCTTACCATCCAAGTCCTTGATAGCACGGCATATAAGGTGAGCATATGTAAATTGAGGCTTCGGCGGCATATCTTCGGGCTTTGGTCGTTGTACTGGGGGTGGTGGAGGTTCAGTGGGCAAATTAACGATGTCTGACTTCTTCCTCTTCTTTACAGTCGGAGTCGGCGTTGCGGAAGTCATGGTCGTGGGTGTCGCAGATGAAGAGATCTCTTTACTCGGTTTGCCAATATTATTGGAATTGGGTAGTTGGGGTTCTGGCGGTTCCGATTTGGGAGTGCGGTGAAGGGGCGAATTAGGTAGTTTGAGCTTAATCGTAGGCAGCGGCAGAGGGGAGGCGGCGGGTGGAGGGGTGTGTGAAGGTTGTGACGACGGTGGTGATATGGACGTAATATCGAGCGAGGGTGATCGCTGCCTGTTCGTAGACGAGTTCGAACTTGGAGAGGGTGTATCCTCTGGCGGAGGTGGGGGCGGTAATACGAAGTGAAACACCCGAGATGCTATTTGTATCTGAGAGCTGATTTTACAAATAGTGTTTAGCTGCTAACTCTTGGACGACGCTAGAGCCGACGACGCACCGTTCTCCAAGGGGAGCTCTCGTACCACTTCCAGACCAGACGCCATCTACCCAAGCCCCGTTGCGCCCAATTACTACCAACACGAATCGATCCTCATCCTGGTCATACTCGATCTTAGCATGTAACCTTGACACACTCTTCAACGCCCCGAGATCTACATCTACTTGCGGAGGTTCCTTTGAAGAAGACGATGCTGATGACGATGGCGTACATCGGCGGCCAATAGTGATAGAAAGAGTCTGGATGTAGAATGTTATATCCGGAAAGACAAGAGAGTAGTATGCGCTAATTTTCTCTGGGACAGCAGGTGTCAGATCATCATCGTTGTTGGGAGTGTGCTGGGGTGGGATGGGGGCGGCGACATCGAGCACCTCATGTGAAGGAATGGCGCCAGCGTCCATGAACAACTGGGGCTGATAACAAGTCGGGAATGGTGAGTCCACAGGATGCAAAGGAACGAACGAGCCTATACGAACGTGGCCATGTCACGTGGATAATAAGATCACCGTTGTCCGAAAGTTCTCACTTCTGATTCCCACTGAACTTACTACCATCGTCATTCTGATGTCTAAGACAGGGACTATAGCTGAGGCAGCCCAAGCAGAGGTCGACCACCTCGTTGACAAAAATGTGGACAGCACAGACTCAGATGTCAGATATATGGCATACGGTGCTCGTTTGCGAACAGCACTGAGAGCCAGTTCAAGATATATTGCCTACGTATGTTGCGATAACAAATATTCACACTAACCCGGACTGACATGGGATAGACTAGTGACATTGGAGAGGCCTTTCGTCCAGTCGTACCACCATGGGTTGTCACTGCGGCATATGGTGTCTCTTGGCTTTATCTTGCAGGGTCAGTTATCAACGTACCATGAACTTATGGCTATTCGAGGTTAACTCAGTTCATCATCCAGAGACGTCGGTTATGAATCTTACAAGGCCCATCGTCATGGTCCTACGCCTGTTGAGGCAGCTCATTTCTCAGAACCAACCCGAATAGGTCTGATAGCCGTCGAGCGTGCATGTTTCCAGTCAATCGCATCTATGTTCGTCTTTATTCCATCCTAACGTTGACACTCATTTAAACTGGTCCATGAAATTTAAGGGCACTGCCTGCGTTTACAATTCATACCGCCGTTCGAATGGCTACTGGTGCATTCAAGAATGTGCAAAATCCCCGGATAAAGAGTTGGGGTCCAACCTTTACGGGCTTGGCAATCGTGCCTGTACTGCCTTATCTATACGATCATCCGGTAGAAAAAGTCACCGAGAGAGCGTTTGAGTGGGTGAAAGAAAAAATGGTAGAGCAACAAGAGCGGAGAGCAAAGTCAACGAAGGATGAGCTATGATTTAGAAATATATACTCAACACTCTCAATGCCAGAGGACATACAGTCGGACTCCCCATGGATGTTCCTTTCTGTACGTATTACTATTGCGCATTGACGCAGCGATCATCTATGGTCTAGTCGATACAGTACTCTTTTGCATTATTGTATTACATACAGTAACTGACAGCGATACACTAATGTTACCATCTCCAGTTCACAGTACTGTCATCCTGAACTTCATCCCATCACCTCGTCCCCAACGTTAGATTACGGTCCGTCCAAGCGCAACAGGTATGGAACTGATCGAAGTGGGCGGAATAAGACCAACTTCTGTAACAACCGCCGTGACGCAACTAGGAGGAGTGAGGTCATACAGAGGGTTCAGAATCTCTAGGTTAGGTTTCGGTTGCAGTGCAAGTGAAGACGGTGATTTGGTTGAAGGGAAAGATGCACGTAATTGAGGAAGAGGTGGGGCTATAGACAACAGGACTTAGTATTCACTCAGAGGATCGGACTCAGCTATCGCTTACCGAGTTCGTTCTTTCCGAACCCATCTAATACAATACCTTCGCTGAATTTATACGTCTCGCAACACACAAGAACTGGAACGCTGTGTTGCTTGGCCAGCATTGCAACCAACGCCGTCCCCGCACGTGAATAAACGGCTCCATTGGAGTGTAGCGAATGGGCACCAAGGATAACCGTGGTGACTTTACTTATTAATGAGGAAATGGCGGGGAGGAGTGCATATGTGCACGGTAACGTTGATGGCGGGAACGAAGATGCAGGTGCGGAGGTTAATCGTTTGAGGAGATGTTTACCTAGATTACGATATGTGAATTTATCAGGGTAGACGCACTAAAAGTTAAATCCCTACCTTCTAACATCGGGCGGGAATCAACAACTATCACCGAAAATCGCTTACCCTCTGCGTGAGCGCGAAGTAGCACTTTTTCTACAACCGATGATCTGGTGAGAGTTGAAGAGATAAGCGTAACAAAGTCAGATATAGGACTGTTAGTACCAGATGCGCACTCTTACCGCGCATAAGTGAGAATAACGTCTCCATCCTTAATCTTCTTTCCGGCCAATTCCGAGATAACTTTATCTGCAATGATTATGCGATCGCGGATGTAAGTATCAATTTTTAGGCAAAGAGCATCTTTCGCCTAGATTATCACAATTACGACAGTAAAGATTTCGCAAGGATGGAGGCGTACATCCTGTTCAGGGAGATCTATGTCGGTACCACTGATCTCCAGTTTGAGCTGTCGGATGGCATTGCCCATAGTAACAGACATAGGGCGTGCCGACACGAGGTGCGTAATTTGGGGGGAGAGATGTGTCATGAGGTGGCGGGAAAGCGTATTATTCGGAGGTGTGACATAGTCTTGGATCACCTACACATGGCGGAGGAATGAGTTTTGCGGAATAGCGAAGCAAAGTTATATCATACAGTTTTGAAAGCAGTAAGCGTCGCTATACACCTAGCATTCGCACCACATATCTTGAAGTCCGAAAATTGCAATCCAAGCCTTATGATCGCCGGATGTATGTCGCCCTTCGGTGCATGACCCTTTGGTTTTGGAAGACCGAAATGCAAGAAGATACGCAAACCACGCGAGCGATTTGCAGAATCATCGTCTCCACCTGCTACAGAAGTACCATCTTTGGATGTCTGTGCTCTCTGGAAGTCGTGTGCATTGCTCGATCGGCGTCCGGCACTACCTCCAGCTCTCTGAGGGGTTCCTCCTTTTTGCGTTGCACCACCAGAGGGGGGTGGTCCTTTTGACCTAGTGGGTGTTTTTGGTGTTCCTGCATTTCCACCAGCTTGTTGCTGTTCTTTTATCGCGGCCTTGGCAGCGCGCTGTCGTTCTTGAAGCTCTCTCCGCTCCGCTTTCGTCATAGATTTCTGAGATGGGGGGGCACTAGATCCTGGAGCGCCAGTGCCCTGCCCCGATGATATTGGTCCATTCGTACTTACAATCGCAGGCATCTTAAGACTGCTTTGAAGTCGTTGGCGGATGATGGATGGATAAACTGCTTGAGGTAGTCATTTACCAGTCGAGTCATAAGCTCACGTGCTCATATACTTCATGAGCGCCTATAAGAGTGTAATTGCATTTGGGCGCTTGTAGGGCGCTATCTAGCTCTATGTTTGCTCGGAAGGATTTAGTCAAATAATCACGGCATATCATACTGTCACTGGGAAATCCAGTAGTTCTCCACTTGTCCTGATTCACCACTTTCGACAGGCTTGGAAGAAGCAGCTACTACTTTCATCCTGGAGCAACGTTTCGCTGCCATCATTGGTCTTACTTTAATTCTATCGTACATTACGCAGTAAGCGCTAGTAATAACTTGCAAGGATGGTGCGTCCAACCATATGCCATCTCTCTGGTTCTGTGTGGTCTGACTGTGACGCTAGGGTGTCCCCGCGCTCTTTCGTTGGCTCAGCAAAAAGTACCCCAAAATTAGTACGCTCCCTCATACTCTGAAATACAGGACGCACTAACAGTAATTTCTTCGTCAGTTCATCCAGTTGTAGAAGAGGAAGAAGTTCGTGTTCCAAATGAGGACGGGGACAGTGTAGCAATACCCCTCAACATCACTGGGCCCAATCCCAATGGTGTAGAATTCGATCATTTATACCTAGATATGAACGGTATTGTGAGTCCGGCGCTAGTCTCTTCATCCGTACAGCCGTGTTAATTGCGTCCTGCAGGTACATCCTTGTACGCATCCGGAAGGCAAAGTGCGTGGACATTAGTTGCTATTACTATGCATCGTCTGACTCGCGTACTTTAAGCCGGCACCCGAGACTGAAGAAGAAATGATGGTAGAAATATTCAAGTATACGGAACGGGTCGTTAATATGATTCGACCTCGCAAACTGCTCTTCATGGCTATTGGTATGTTCATCGTTTATTACTCTTATAGCTGCTGAACACTGTCAAGATGGAGTCGCACCTCGTGCGAAGATGAACCAGCAGCGGTCTCGTCGCTTCCGCGCTGCTCAGGAAGCCGCAGATAAGGAGAAGGCCCGTCAAGAGTCCATTCTTCTATGGGAGTGTATGTGCTTCGTTACAGTTTAATTTAATGTAATCTCATTAAGAACTATTCAGCCATGGGCCAGAAACTAACCGATGACGAGAAGAACAAGAAAGCTTGGGACTCGAACGCCATCACCCCCGGAACACCTTTCATGGATCTCTTGGCTGCTTCACTGCGCTACTGGGTTGCGCAAAAGATTAACACCGACCCCGGCTGGAAAGGAGTGAGTCATTCTTCGGTCACTGTCAGATCACCATTGACCGTAGTTCCTCAGATGCAAGTCATAATCTCAGATGCTTCTGTACCGGGAGAAGGAGAACACAAAATTATGGATTTCATTAGACGACAACGTACTAACCCTGGTTACGACCCGAATACACGGCATGTTATTTATGGTCTGGTAAGCATCTCAACTCCATTCTTCTACGGATGACTAATTGCTATCAGGATGCGGATTTGATTATGCTTTCGCTAGCCACACACGAACCACACTTCAGAGTCCTACGAGAAGATGTCTTTGCTAATGACACTAGTCCTACGGCTTGCCGTATATGCGGCCAGGAAGGTCACCGGGCCGCCCAATGCACTGGAACGCCTATGGAAAAGAAGAAAATACCCACAGACAAGAAACCTTTCATCTTCCTTGACGTTGCCATCTTACGCGAGTATCTTGAAGTCGAACTTAATGTCGGAGGGCTCCCGTTCCCTTTCTCACTAGAACAAGCAATCGATGACTGGGTACTCCTCATTTTCTTCGTCGGCAATGACTTCTTACCCCATCTTCCTTCACTTGAAATTCGAGAAGGTGCTATCGATACGCTGTTGAAGATATGGAAGCAGGAACTTCCCAGAATGGGCGGTTACCTAACGAATCATGGGCATATGGAACTCAAACGCGCTCAAATAATTCTTGAGGGTTTGGCACAACGCGAAGATGATATTTTCAGACGGAGACGTGAAGGTATGTCGAGCTTTGATAATCTGCGTGCGTGTTCTGAATCAACCTTTAATTCCTTTAGCGGAGGAACGCCAAGACCAAAATGCCAAACGTCGTAAGATAGAGCAAGCCAATAATACAAAGATTTTTTCAACAGGTCCTTCACCAAGTCTTGGTCTAACCACTGTACCGACTGCACCTTCCTCTGTCCATCCACTTCCCCAACGTCCTGATTTTGCAGCCACTGCAGATTCAATAGGTTTGGGTGCCAAACCTACTCCGGAATCTGTTCAATATGTTGCTAGTGCTACATCAGCGTTGGCTGGATCTAATCGTGATGTAGTCGCGAACCGTGCTGCAATACGAATGGCGAATATGAGCGCGGCTGAAGTACTCAAAGCTGAACTTTCTAGTTTGGTACCCGTGAAGCCTAGTTCATCGTCGTCACCTAAAAAATCTGTGTCTGCGCCTGATCCTGCTGCTGTACCGTCTCCATCATCACCAACTTCTATCGTGCCCCCATCTTCTACCATTGTTACATCTGCGTCTGAAGTCACTTCTGAGGATAAACACGAAATCCCTGGACTAGTACAAACGGTGTCTACTGAGCAACATACAAACGGAGATGATATGAAAGTTGATGCTCCTGCTGAACATGATGCTGTGGCGGAGACGAATGTTGACCCAGATGTCTTCATTGCTAGTGTTATGGCAGATGCGAGTTCAGACGTCGATACTCAGCCAACAGATCAGTCGGCTGCAGGGGTCAAGCGAAAGTTCGACGAAGGGCCAGGTGTTCCGGATCAGAATCCCGACGACGAAGATATGATACCAGGTTCAGACGATGATGATGCTCCAGTGGAAAGAAATTTGGCTCTAAAAGTAAACCCTGACGGATCGGTCGAACAAGAGGACACGGTCAAGTAGGTTATTCCTTATTTCTTTCTTTCCTTCGCTAATCGTGCCATTAGGTTATGGGAACCCGGCTATAGGTCTCGGTATTATCAACAGAAGTTTGGCGTAGAGGCGACTGATACTGAGGCCAAGAAAAAGTTTGCACCAATCCTCGTCGTTTCCTTGTCGATTGTACTGATATAGTTGTAAGGATCACCAAATGTTATATTGAAGGCCTGTGCTGGGTATTGCATTACTATTACCAGGGGGTCAGTATGAAAGCAGCTACGGCCCTTTTCAGTGACTCATGATGTTCCTTTAGACTCCAGCTTGGCAGTGGTTCTATCCTTATCATTTTGCACCATTCGCTGCCGACTTCGAAGATGTTGATAAGATGGACATCAACTTTGAGCCCGGCATGCCTTCCAAGCCTTTCGAACAGCTTATGGGTGTCTTCCCTGCTGCTAGGTACGCTATCAATCCGTTTTCAACTTGTATGCCCGGCTCTGATCGATTTTATAGCCGTAAGCACATTCCCGAAGCCTTCCAACACCTGATGGTCAACGAGGATTCACCTATCCTTGATTTCTACCCAACTGAGTTTGAGATTGATATGAATGGCAAGAAAATGTCATGGCAAGGTGTGGCCTTGTTGCCGTTCATAGATGAAAAACGATTGTTAGATGCCATGGCGGTCCACTATCCTAAACTCAAAGAAGAGGAAGTGTTAAGGAATCGCTGGGGTAACAACCTCATCTTTGCGTCCGATCAGCATCCCATCTACCCTTTCTATGAAAGCTTGTATGGAAAGCGAAAAAGCCAAGAGGTACGTTTATTGTACATCGGTGTCAATATAATTAACTAACTTCGTTTGCTAGCCAGTGGCCATTGACACGAAGCTAAGTAGAGGCCTTAGTGGGACCGTTCTCCCCAACGCCGATTGTATTCCCGGTTCTACGTATTACTGTCCCTTGCCTACTCAGAACTTACCGGACATCAAGAACGACCGATCGCTCTCTGTTCTGTATTTCTTTCCGAAGCAACTCACTCCTCACCGTTCTGTGCTCTTACCTGGAGTCAAACGACCACTGCGTGTGCTAAGCCAGCAGGATCTCGAAAATACCAGAAACGGCTACAGAGGTCGTGGTAGAGGCCGTGGTGGAGGATTCCATGACCGTGCCAGCGAAGGTCGAGCTACATGGAGAGAAAGCAGCGTTCCGGACCACAGAGACCCATATTCCCGTGATAGTAGGTTTGCTACACCCCGAGGGTCCTTCAATAACGGTGGCTATGGTGGCCGGGGTGGGAACTCTCAGTATCAACCATATCCCCAGAGACAAACGTACCAACAAGGTCAGTACGGCGGATATGGAGGAGGAGGTGGTGGTGGTGGTGGTAATAGACCACAACAAGGCTACAGCGGGTATGGCGCGCCATCTCGTGGAACACCTCCAAGAGGCGGACCACCCAATTATGGGAATTCGTATGATAGTGGACGTGGCGGATATCGAAGCAACAATGGCGGCGGTGGGTACGGCGATTCAGGCTATGGCGGCTATGGTGGCTCTGGAGGGGGTGGGGGTTATGGTCGCTACGGTGGTGATACTGGAGGCTATGGCGGTTATGGCCAACAAGCACCCACTGCCAACGGTTATGGCAGCTACGGCTATAACAACGGTGGACGTGGAGGCGGATATAACAGAGCTCGAGGGCGGGGGTGGTAATACTACCAACGGCATTAACACTGGCTTTAGGACTATTTTACTTATTTGTCATAATACATGTATATCATGGACTCGCTTGGGAAAGGGTCAGAAAACGTCTTTGATAAAATTGCGCATACATGTATTACAAAAAAGATTCGTTCACTAATGCGTGAAGACAAGAACTACGCCGAACACAACTAATAACCCATACCAAGGCCTTGATGAGGAGAAGGAGTGCCAATCATCCCAGGATACGATGAACCTCCTCCAGGCAGGGCACCAACGGAAGGCCCGGAGCTACCGTGACCACCTAATGGAACACACGTCAGGTACAATGTATATCTCTTGTCTCTAGCCTTAGCCTTGCGCCTCGCTTTTCTCTCCTTGCGACGCCTCCTTTTCTCCGCTTTCTTCTCCTTCCGCCTATGTCTAGCCTCCATCACTTCAGGAGGTGGCATTCCTGGTCTGCCATACATGCCGTATGAAGCGGGATAAGCATCAGCTTCGGTATCGTCCGACTCAGATGATGAAGACGATGTCGTTGATTCACTGTCGTCATCATCGTCGTAGCCAGGAAGAACTCGGTCTACGGTGCCAGCACGTTGTCCAGTGCGTCGTTCTCGTCCTTTGTAAAGCACAAGTTCGGCGCCCCGGGCTAAGAAAAACGAGGCGTTCCATAGATCGATCAAATCCGCAGCAAGCGTAGACCGCTTGGTCGGCCTGTTGTTTCCGGGGACAGGAAGCCTGCCTGCCCATGCGAGTGACAAATCCTGTATATTGTATGTAATTTAGGCACTGAGGAAGATACGTTGTGGTGGAATGATACTTGCCTGGGTCATTCGGACCCAATCTTCAAGCAGTACATCATGAGTTTGCAAGACAAGTGGCATCCTAGGTAGATGGTCCAGAATCTCTTCCATATCCAAGATTTTCATAGGCTCGAAAGGAGTGAATGACTGAGCTGCGTTAATGGGTCTAGAGAAACCTTCGGGTGCCGCTAACCTCGCTTGTTCATTGGGAAAAGCCATTGAGTTTGGCACACGAGGAGACCCAGGGATAGTTGCCTGAGGAAATTGTGCATAACCACCGGGGGCAGCACCGGGAATCGGAGTGGTAGCCCTGGAACGCGTAGGACCAGATTGAGTTGGAGCGATAGGCTGACCAGCTAAAACATGACCGGGAGGATACACCCCAGCAGCTCCGGGTCCTCCGAAGGGCGTCGTTGACCTAGGATATGGGTCTACTGCACCAGGTCTTGGAGACGGCGGATAAGCACCGGGTGCAGGATAGCCAGTAGCGACAGCGCCTGCTGCAGCATAGGGCGAGGCTGGCCGCATATGTGGGGAAGCACCTGCGTAGGGCGGGCCCGCAACGGGGTACGTAGTTGGAGCACCTGCAGCAGGGTAAGGTTGTGGATTGACATATGGGCCTGCACCTGTTGCAGCGTACGCACCAGCTACCCCACCATAAATAGCAGGCCGCTCACCCAAATTTCCGCTGATCTTTCTGTTCCTATCTGGTTCGTTGAAGCTGTACTTACGCGGTCGCCCGAGAGCTGAGTTACTAAGCTTGCGCTCTCGCTCGACCATCTGTGCCTGCTCGTAACGTTCGCGCTCAAGCTCCATATTACTAAATTGCCGTTCTAGGCCTCCAGCGCCGCTATTGCTGTACTTACGCTCACGAGCATACCGATCTCTGTCATAGATACCGGCCGCACCAGGAGCGGGGGCGTACATATTCGCAGCAGGATATCCACCGCTGGGTGATATACTCGCCGGGAAGGCCATAGGTGAAGTTCCTCCAGCATTGAAGCTCTTTCTTCGTTCACGCACCATAGCGTCCATCTGACGCGCTTTCTGTAATTCAGTTTGTTCGTCACGGTTCTTCAATCGTTTCGCAGCTTCTTTCTCCTCCTTGCGTCGTCGCTTCTCTTCATCTTTCTGCCTTTATATTGCAACGCAAAGTTTGAGCAACTCTTACAAGATAGCGAACAAGCAATCGAAACGTACCATTCTTTGAGGACCTTCTCGTCGCCTCTGCTAAGATACCCCCGATTCCAAGACGCTGCGAATTCCTACAAGATCGTCTGATAAACTACAAGTCCTGGGTGCACCAAGAGCATAGGATACTACCGCAGTGGCAGGTTGCGCGCCAGTTGGCAAGATCTCCGTCGCTTCAGCGGGAATCCATTGGATGCCGCTCACTACGCCGTTAGGGGTTTGGTAGCTGCATCGATCAAACCGATCAACATCTCAAGGGACCTAATAGTGGCCAACTGTGACATACCTAGCAGGAACAGCCCTTTATCAAAATATGAATGAAATGACTTGAAACTATTCAAGGAAGTATTCGAGCGATGTAACTCACTTGAAAGGGTGGTATATAACACGTCCATCTGGACCTGTAGACGTCGTATAAGTTATCGAGCCCGGTAAGATCTGATTGCTGGGGGGCGCTGGACTATGGCTGCGATAGGCTTGATGCTCTGGGGCGAACGGGGATGGCGCTCTATAGGCCATCGTTGAGACGATTCAATAGTGGTAGTGGGAGCAACCAGAGCTAAAAGGGGGATTATACCCTCAGATTGAATCAAGGCGTCTATGATAAGATCAGGTTGTAATTGCTTCCATCACCACGAGCATGGCCCTGATGGACCAGCCCGAGTTCCCCATATGCGCAAAATGAGAGCAAATCGTAAAGAAAGAACAATATTAACTCGCAGAAAAAGCGGATATAATATGTACATCGTCTATACAGGGTCCAGGGCACGCTCATGAAAACCTCCACCATAACAAGATTATTAAGATAAAGGCTACAGCACCTAATGGTGCATACTGTCGTATCATGGCTTGAATGTTGATATTTCGTGCAGCCTTTCGATACTTTTCGGATTCGGAACGTAGCGACGTTGACAAGTGGGACATGCCTAGGGTAAGGCTATTTGAACCAACAACCTTGACTGACAACGAAAAGGATACGCACGATCAAGGGAGTCTCCCCGCCAGAGCAATTCCTCCATGTTCTTCGTCATGATTCTGGTAACGTCCTGCAATTCATCGTTTAGCTTGTCCAATCCTGATGCGTTGGCTGCAGAGGCCGTCCGGGTATCTTGATATAGCCGTGCTGTTTTAGACATGAAGGTATCTAACGGACATAAGCACGCGGCGAAGTGAAAGGTGTCTAGAAAACGTACCGAAACCGACGAAAGCATAAGGCTTCCTGACACTCTCAACTTTAGGTCCATAGGTCGTAGCAAATTCTTTGGAGAGTTCGTCAAGGTATGAGAAGGCAAGCTTTCGAGGGTATGACTTGTCTGCAATGACTAGATAGATGACACCGTCTACGATGAGGTAGCTACAAGTACATAGTAAGAATTTGAGCGCTGACGATGGTCAATATGTGGGCTTACTGTAGTGTGAATGCCCCGCTTTCGATAGAGCACCTAGGCTCAGAGTTCGGTGTTATACGACGACATATGAGCTTGACCTGCTGCTTGTGTTCTTGCAACTCTTGTTCTGTCTGCATCAGGTCAAAGAAATGAACACAAGTGGAAGCCATGGAGCTGACCCTCTCATCGTCCACACTGGCTGCCAAAGGAAGAGAATCTGAAGCTCGTACAATGGTGGTTGAGCGTACCATGGTGGTATGAGTACGAAGGACTCGAGGAGCTGGTGTCGCCACGAAACTGGAGATGAGTCACGTGGTACTCATGTACGTGTAAAGTTTTCCTAGTTTGGAAGGCAGTGGTCTTGCCCTGACCGCCATATGTTTTGGTTGCCGGCCATGGCTGGAACTCATACCCGAAGTCCCCTTTCCTAACAACTACCATGTCGCTCTTCGATGTGAATAAGCAGGTTGGTCGCTTGCTATCTTGTTCCCCATTATGAACACTAACACCTACGCAGCTCACCTTCTACGGTGCATACCACTCAAACCGTATTAATGTTGCTATCCATATCGTCTGTGTTCCGATACTTCTGTGGTATGCTGCGCTCAGGCTCGAGAGTTATGACTCCTCATCATTCATCTTGCTCAAGGACTTTCCAAGTCATGGCGGCTCGTGTGCCCCTACCCGACGCGGTCCCTAAGATCCACTATGTAATTAGCGATCACCTAGTCTTTGACCTCAACGCATCGGCAATTCACGCCGGTCTATATTTTGTATATTATCTTCTATTGGAGCCATTCGCCGCTGTAAGTGCATGATCAACTATTTCTCAGTACCTTCGTTGAGTGCTCCGCTTAGATTCTCTATGCGCCGCAACTTGTGTTCTCGGTCCTCACCGCCACGGCTTTCGCCCAAAGTGATAGCAATGTTACTCAAGCAGCTCTTCTGCATGTAGGATCTTGGATTGCCCAGTTCCTCGGACACGGTCTAGCGGAGAAACGGGCTCCTGCGCTGCTAGATAACCTCATCGGTGGTAAGTATCCTGTCTAGAGTCCCCATTCCAGGATTATTCATTATGCCGCCCTCAGCTGTCGTTCTTGCACCTTTCTTTGTTCACCTCGAGTTGCTATTCAAAGCAGGCTATCGACCTCAGATGCACAAGGAAATTCAAAACTCGATTGGGATGGAAATTGCTCGCATCAGGAAGGCTCAGGGCGACCAGGCCCGAGCTTCTAAAGAGCTTTAAACGCCGAGACGGATATGAAGAATTGCGAGTTGGACATTTAGGAAGAACGCCGTGACGTACGTTTATCTGGGCATCGATTTTTCCTATTTTCTCTGTATGAATAGCGATCGCCATCCGTTGGCCGGTACAATAACCTTAATGGAAGCACTGCAAACTTGTTAAGGGGTATACAGCATATGAATGAATGAAGTACTTCTAGTTGTAATCTAGTTTACCAAGTCAAGTCATATTCATTGACGGCCATCGACATACAGGGATTGAACTCAAGAGGCCAGACTAGCAGGGGGTGGTAATACCGGCTCGCCAATAGGCGTAACGTATGCAGCGGTGATTCCACCGTCCACAGTAAAGTCAGTACCCTGCGCAAACGATGAAGGCTTTGTAAGTATATCGCGTTGCATATCCGATTTACTTACGGTCACATAGCTGCTTTCATCGCTAGCCACTGTAAAAAGCCGCGAATCAACAGTTATAACACCCGTCATAGGTAGATAGGTAGCTAGACTCACGGAATAAAGCCGCTTTAGCGAGTTCCACCGCCTCTCCAAAACGACCCATTGGAACGTGTACGAGGCGACGTTCTTTCTTCTCCGGTGTATTCAGGAATTCCATAAGAAGAGCTTAAATACGATCAAGGTCAGGAGGATAATAGCCATGCGATCGAGATAGCTTACGGGTTTTAAGTGGTCCACTAGAACACCGTATCAGAATTAATGAAGTTAGCAATCAAAATTGGGCTAGGCAAAGGTAAATGTACATACGGGCATAAGGAATTAACTCTGATGCCTTCTCTAGCGTGGACGACAGCGAGTTCTCGGGTCATCGCGAGCACGCCGCCTTTCGAGGCCGTGTCTATATTTGCAATCGATTAGTTCTGAGATGATCGCGGAAACTGGGCAAGGCACGCACAAGCTAGCTGGGGGGTAGCTGCTCCCAGGATGGCTACAAAACTAGCGGTGTTGATGATACTTCCTCCAACATGCAGTCCCTTCGTTTCATCCGTAGGGTTGTTGCGCATGGCAAGGATAGCATACTTGCAACCCCACCATACACCTTTGAGATTAATTTGCATGGTCAGATCCCAGATGCGTTCTTCAGTAGTGAGCGCGTCATCGTCCTGGGGGTGCATTATACCTTGGAATATTAGTCAGTGGTATATCGGTGTATTTCACCGATGAAACATACCAGCATTGTTGAACTAGAGTATGGGCGCAAGAAAAATCAATATTATATTGAGAGCTAGCAGCACCGGCTATCTCACCATGATATCCAGCCTGCCAAACTCCTTTACGGCTTTATCGACGGCTGCTTTCACATCTGCTTCTTTGCCGACATCAGCTTTGGTTGCAATGGCCTTGACATTTGGATATTTCTCCGCAATCAGCTTCGCGACTTTCTCTGCTGCATCCTGATTGATATCGACTAGCAAGACATTTGCGCCCTCCTGCGCAAAGAGAATCGATGATTCCATTCCGATCCCCCTGCAAACATCGAGATTCAGAGATCGCAAGTTTTTCAAGATAAAGAGAATACCACATACGATCCCGCACCAGTCACGATTGCAGCCTGGCATATTCATAAGAGTCAGATAAATTGTGAGAGCAATAAAACGTACTTTGTTTGCTAAGCGACCAACCATTGCTTGATACTTCAACTTGTAAGAGCGAAGGAATCAAACGCAGAGTTCTAACGGACGCGGTCCTCGTACCGATCGATACGCTAGCCCCTATCTATCATATCATTCAGTAAAGTTGCAACGGCTCTAGAAAATGGAATCTGCCGGAATTCCACTGGCATGACCACTGGACTACCCTGTCTCGCTTCACAGAGCTTACAGCCTGCAGAACCCGTTCATCCGTAGTGATTTCCCCGGAGAGGCCATACCTTCCTTGAGTAGCTAGTCCGATCCCTCACAAAAGTCAACCACAATTCAAAATTCCTATTATTGGAAAGTATATATGCATAGAATCACAGCAATCAGCAAACAGAGGTAAGTAGCCAATAACATCACCGCAATGGTATAGGGAAATCCGGAGGAAGGCTACCACCCTCGTCATCAAATATGTCAAAGAAATCTCTAATGACCATTGACCCAGACATATCTTCCTGACTATCGCGCTGTGATAAAGCATCGGGTTGCCCAGTAGGAGGTGAAGGTGAGTCGTCGAGAAAGGAATGATCAGCAAATTCTCCATCCTCAGTCATCTGTGAGGTATCATGTGGCGAGTCAGGTGGTGAGGGTTCAGCGAGCGGGGGACACTTGGGAAGCTTGTTTTCTGCGGATAGAGGCGACGGTATGGGGGCCTCGGTTTCGCTATTTGCGCGTGAGCTTTCTTGACGTGAAGTATAATCACGATCCAGAGGGGGTACGGTGGTATCTGCATGCGTAGCCAGGGGATTGTACTTAACAGAATGGTCATCTTCCTTTACGCCGGGCATTTCGCTACACCATTCACTATTAGCATAAAATTACTTGATTTGGCAAACCGAAGGCATATTGACGAAGTGTATGCTTACCGAGCAGTCATATCAGCGCTGGGCCTCCTCAAGACACGAGGGTGTAACTGGGAGGCTCCTAGAGGGATGGTCAACTCTTCCTCTATGGACTGCGAGCTAGGTACTAGCTCCAGCGAATCATCGTCTGAAGAAGGCTGTGTAGTCCTTGAGGGCGATCCAGAGAGTCTTTTAGGAGAATCAAACATCATAATTACTTGTGTCTGCGAAGAAAGGACTATTGGCGATGAGTAGATGTCGTTAGTAGCCCGATCTGTTTTCTTTCTTGGAGTAGAAAACGGTGTTCGTTTATCTCGACTCATTAACGGCGGCGGCATTCCATGGTCAAACCGGGTCTGTGAAGGCGACACCAGGTCCAACATGCCAATGTCTGAGTCGATGCTTTGAGATTGCGATGACATGACGACGGAATCATTGAATACCGCAGGAGAATCGTCATTCGTACTGAACATTATGAGTGAACTGCAAGCGAGATGCATCCAGGGAACTCACAATGGTGGCGAAAGTGGTGTTAGTGGCCTACTAGGCATATTTATGTTATGATCTACTTCAACACGATGCGTATCAAGAACAATCGGGGATGGGGTAATTGACAGCTGGGACGGCGCATTGGTCGTGGCACAGATAGAAGGCCCCGCAGGAGCCCGCGATATGTCGGTTGAATGATCGGCGTTCATGGACGAGCGTACATGGCACGACAGATGCGTGAATCCAGTCTCGCTGTCTCCGACAGGATACCCGGTACGTTCCGCCCTCTCGCACGTAGGATCGGTGAGGTCAATCACATCCACAATAGCAGATCTAGAACGTCTCTGTGTGTTGGTAAGATTGCCAGAACCAGGTTTAAAGGCATTCTTTCGTTTCTCGAGTAAAAAATCGGTGAGCAGGACTTGGCCACCACAGCTATTGCCATTCAAAGACGATGTCGGCTGGTTGTCAGTAACTCGGGATTGAGATGAAGTTGACGGTTTGGCTTTCTTCTGACGCGTGGAATTTGCTTCCGTGTCCTGAATATCACGCGCACGTTTGGCACTGTGATGAAGTCTCGGGCCTCGTCGGACGCGAGATTTATTGGCGTTTGTCTGACTAGGACCAGGTTTGAAGAAGCTGGTTATTGGCTCTTCACCCAGTGGCATGAGTGCATTTGTCGTGGTCGCAGTTCAGAAGAGGAGTTATTGACGGATCGGAGTTGACACGGTTCCTTGTTTGTTCACAAACAACGCGTCCATACTGATTGACACGCGCAACGCCTCATTGCATCGATATCATGTCCGCATCAGACTCGCTTCAACTCAAGAAAAGAAAGATGCCACCTCCCACAGAAACACAAGACGCGCTCGCGCCAGTATCTGGTCTTCTCATCAAACGTCACTCGGAGAAAGCAAAGCTGCCAACCCGGGGTTCTGCACTAGCTGCAGGCTACGATCTCTATAGGTACACTGGCCCTAGCAAGGACGTGTTTATGTCTAATTCGCCTTCATGTCCTCAGCGCAGAAAAGAAAGTAATACCAGCACATGGAAAAGCCCTCGTTGATACCCAGATATCGATAGCTGTTCCTGTCGGGACATATGGACGTGTCGCGCCACGAAGTGGACTAGGTCGGTTCGACATCTTATGTGATTAAATCTAATTTTGACGCGTCCGGATAGCGTCCAAATACATGATCGATACCGGTGCAGGGGTGATCGACGCGGATTATCGAGGCATTGTGTTTGTACTATTGTTCAATCTGTCCGACAAAGACTTTGAAGGCGAGGTTGACTCCTGATAATTCGCGATATTCGACTGAACATGGTTCGGACTGTAGTCCAAGAAGGGGACCGCATAGCACAGCTCATCCTTGAGAAGATCTACACTCCGGGAGTCATGGAAGTTCAGGTAGGGAACCTTGTATGCCGTTTTGCGAAAGCTCTTTTATTTATCCCACTTTGCAGGACCTAGATGAGACCCTACGAGGCGCAGGTGGATTTGGCTCTACTGGAGGACACGGGGGGCTATAAAATTCGACTCTTGACGTACGATGATTTTCCGGGTTACTATGCATATGCAGTTCATCACGTTTGAATAAGAATTTACATGACCATGGTATGTGATACAATGTTGAAAATACTAAGTAGCGAAATACAGAAAATTAGTATCGAGTCGCAGACCCGATAGGTATCTTGATTGGAGTCTTCATAGAACTGACTCAGTCCAACGACACATCGGTATTCCGATGAATTACATAGCAAAGCCACGGTAGGTCGCCATCTGGTCCTTCAAGCGAGTAATTTGGCCTTCGGAAATCATTCAGCAACTTGTAAGCAGCAGGAAGACATATTAATCACCTTCAGAGAACTCAGTCATGCAACTGTCTTGAGAGTAATCCATGAAGTTCTCTGTACGATGAAATATTAGGTTGTGTGTATAGGTATTACTGGCTATATATGCTTACGGATGGGGTCAAGGCCTTTGCTTGGGCAGGTGTCTGCTCCCTTGGGGCATCCGGAGGCAGCTGAAGCTTCGGCGGGAGTATCATCGACATGATCGCCTTCACCATCGCATCCGCCCTGGAATGTGTGGTACAATCCAGTCCAGTGACCAGCTTCGTGAGTGAGTGTCTATCCACACACATCTAAGTCAACATTTGCAAATGAATTCAGGGGAAAAACTCACCCTGCCCTCGTTAAAGTTTTCCGTAGCACCGCCAGGCAGACTGGAGAACAAGCCTTTAACTCAGCCTTGGCGTCTGATGGGAAGGTAGCATAACCCAAGAGGCCTTTCGCTCCACCATCTTCGAAACCAACAGTGTAGACGTTGAGATCCTTCTCGTCACCCTGTCTGAGCTTCTCCTTCATCTCAGTCTGCTCAGGAGTGTCGGGGCCAGCACTGGTGAACCACTTCTCGTTCGTAATGCGAGTAGTGTTGGCGAGCTTGAAGGAAAGACCGGCCTTCTCATAGTCCTTGTTCATGACCTTGATTTGTTCCTCAATCTGCGAGTCACTGAAGGGGTGATTCAGTGGAAATAGTATTCTGAAATCGAGAAGGATACTTACGGAACGTTACCAGCTTCTGGAGAGTCGCCCTTCTGGATGACATGGAAGTACACATTGATGGGCGCAGCCCTGAACGCATCTGCATTAGCAGTGACCCGATTCTGGGAGAAGTGTTTCTCTGCAGCGGCAATCCTCTCCGCAGAAATAACTGTTCCACATTTCCTGTGATCAAAGAATGAGTATGGAACACAAATAGTTGTGAATGTAGGTGTACCTTGGAGTCGAGTTATCGACAGGACCCGCAATGACGGCAGAAGCGATGAAGAATGCGGCAGCGATTGAGCGAAACATATTATGACCAGAGGAGGGCGAGGGTGATCAGACCTGAGAAAACCAGAAAACCTGAAGACTCGGTTGTAGAACTAAGACTACTCTCAAAGCCCTTTTTATATCATTTCCCGCCAAGATACATCGGAGGTCATTTGTCGGGCGAAAGACGCGATAATGTGCTTGCCATGCTGCGTCTCGCAATCGAGAGCTTCATAGCTGCATGGTCGACGAAAGGGAGGGCAATACGAAATTGCACAAGCCTACATTGTTACATACCGATAAGAGGGTGTTGGAGTAATAGCATACAACTTTGCCAGGAGGTATTGTAGTGACGAAGATACGTTTGGAGTCGACGCATACTTAGGTGGAGTATCTACGCGCTTGCGCGCATGACCGCGAAGCATTTGACTAGCGGTATCCTGACAACGCGGCTTCGGACCCCGCCCCGCCCTGTAGACGTCAGAAGGTACCGTCGCTTACCGTCGCGTGGGTGTACTTTCCTCATGATTTTCGCGGATCAGGTGAGAGATTATCGTCATTGACGAGCATCCGTATCGACGACATAGAACGCATCCTTAGTGCGGTGCGCGTGCTTCAACAACTCTCTTCCAAGAAGCGTCTCTCCTTGCATTTCCTTCCAATCGTCCTCCGGACCCTGCGTTACCACTGCTTCTGCTAACTCGACTTCACTTGTCTCGACCAATTTCACGGCTTCGACGAGCCGGACAAGTTCCTCCAAGTTTCCTTTAAGCTGGATATACTCGTCTGAGGCTTCTTCGGGCAACTTCAGCGCAGCAAGCTTATGTAGTTGCTGGAGGGTTGCGTGATCGATACTTGGGGTGGGGTAGGACGTCAGGAGGTCGTTCACAGACCACGTAGGCCGTAAAGGTATTCCTAGCGAGTCGGTTTCGTGTGCGGTGTCACGGCCGGAGGATAAGACGCGTCTTTGAATGAGTTTTTGACGGTAACGGAGACGCATTCCAGCTCGAAGGCATTGCCGACTTATCGACATATTGAGTGAGAGTGTCTGAGT
Source organism: Pleurotus tuber-regium (assembly GCA_014058305.1). NCBI lineage: Eukaryota > Fungi > Basidiomycota > Agaricomycetes > Agaricales > Pleurotaceae > Pleurotus > Pleurotus tuber-regium. Next base: position 2,280,243 of record JACFYU010000024.1, read on the forward strand.
TTAAAATCTTATTCTCGCTAAATTATTTCACTCTCGCTGAGTACTTATCACTAGATATCCATATCCCAGAGATACTATAATTCTACATTCTCCACTTGATATCGCATTAATATACTACGTTGCTTGTTGTACCGAACTCTGAGCTTCAGCAGCGTCCATAACATCTGGACCTGGCGTAACAGGAGCCGGTTTTGAAGGATCAGATATACTCGTTGGCTCTGAAGTAGCGTTGGCGTCAACTGGTTTGGCATTTTTGCCTTTGCCTGGAGGCGGTGGGTGGTACACTTTCTCCTACACTCGCACAAGCAATATATGAGTGACTTGCAGCAAGGAGAAACATACTATCAACTCATACCTTTTTCTTCTTCTTATCTGGCTTCGCATTGGGATCGGGGTAAGCCATCTGTGCCACTTTTTGCCACTCTTCATTTTCCTCGAATGCCTTTCTGATGGGAGCAAGGAGCGAAATAATTGCGTTAGCAACGGCGGCTTTGAGATCCTTGGGGTGGAGGTCTTTGGATGCGAACGAGGCAGAGAGGGACTCGTAAGAGTCGTAGTGGAGATTTCCACCAAACTTTTCATCTCGCTCGACAGTAAATAGCGTTCCCTCTGGTGCATCGGCTGATACGAAAGGCTTCTGGTCCCCAATAGTACCTTCCTTCCCTTCTTCCGTATCATTAAGTGTCTGTCCGTGAATACGTTCCAAACGTAATTGACTGATGGGTATGAGCACAGCCTGAACGAAAGCTAGTACACCATTATCCTGAACGTTTCCTTCTTCGCAAAATGCTGCTTTTATTTTTCTGCGGACAACTTCAGGAGGATCGAGGAAATCAATTTTGGAGTTGGGATCGGAGGAAGACATCTTCCCCCCACCGAGCCCGGGAACCATGGCATTCATGAGATGGGCACGTTTACGATATCCGAGACGAGGAAGGTACAGTTCGGCAAATGTGAAGATCTTGCGCTGGAGACAATCAAGAAGATGAGAACGGGAAAGGAAAAGGCGAAAGAGATAGTTTACCTGATCGATACCACCAAATTGGAAATCAACACTGAGATATTCCTCATCTAGTGCTTGCAAGCCGGGATAGAGCAAACCGCTGAGTAGGGGACTCTCGACCTGCTTGACAACTTCAGCACCTGCTTTCTTTGCGTCATGCTCGGTCACTGTGGCGCAGAGCTTGTAGTTGTCGAGATTGTATTCTTTGGTCAGCTGGTAGGAAGAGCCCTGGACAAAGGTGAGTTTGGAGGTAGGGATGCCGAGAGAGTGGAAGACGGTGAGGAGAACGTATTCGTAATATTTGGTGCGGTGAGCAACGAGGTCAAGGGGTGCTTTGAGATTGTCAAGGAAAGCATGGACGTCTAATGGTTTATTTAGTACAATGGGGGAGGCCGGAGGTTAGGAGAAGGACCTGCCTGCGAGGAGAATTTTAACCTGAAAAAGCCAATGATGAGTCACAGAAATTGGTAGGACGGGGACAACTTACTTCAACACCAGCTCTCAAGAAATCAGCGATCTTCGTCAATGGTACGAAGTATCCGATATGTGCTATTTCGCAAGATACTCAGAGACAAATATCAATAACACATATGTCTGCCTTACGTCTCCCCGTCGGTGCGGTTCCTGTTTATAGTAGACCATCATTAGAAGATATAGTTAGGGGTGAGCTTAGTACGTGCCCCAGTAACATCTGGGCGATCTGCCTTCCGCAAGGATGGCTTTGATGATATCGCCTCCAAGCACCTCGCCACCTTGGCCAAGTCGACGAACTATAAGCTCGTAGCGTTCTTCAGGTGTTGCGGTCGACGTGGACATCGAGGAAAGTAGGAAGATTTTCGGTCGATCGATAATTGACTCATGGGTGTTGATTGCAATTCCAAGCGCCTGAGTTTGAAATTTCCCACTTATCCTCGAAATGCTATGGACGCCGATCCGACAAGTTGCTGCCCCGAACCTCAGCAAGGCTCTGCAACATCTATTGCCCAAAGAATTACCCCCATCGCTCTCTGCTAAGCCAGGGAACCTTTACGAAGTTCTTTCACGCACACCGGTAGGCGGCGTTGGGCGGAAAGTACATCAATTACGATGGGGCGACAAGCAAATAACAGACTCGTTTTGGCTTGTGACGAGGACGAAATTCAAGTGCGAAGGAAAACATGGAAAAGCTTGGGGACGCCTCTACTGGAAAGGTCCGTTCAAGACTTCACTACACTCGTCGTGTTTTCTCAAACTATACATTTATTTAGGTAAACTGGTTACCGAGAAAGAGGAAAGAATACCAGGAGCCTTAAAATACAAATGGGCTACAGGTCCTTCCCAACCCTCTCGAGCTGTACCATGTAGCGTGTAGGTGTGTGTCCATGCTCCAAAATGCTTCAAATACACGTTTGAGGTTTTAATAGAGTTGCTTATAGCTGACACCGCGTGCCTTCGTCCTTGCGTTTGGCGATAGGAACACGCCCGTTGAACTCGACTCTGCTTTCCATCTATTACATGGAAGTCTCCGTGATTTGATTGAGGCAAAAGCACTGCATCTTGATTCTCTAACTCACGCGTCCGTATTACATTCAGATTTTGGATAGTCGAGTATAGAATACCATACCAATATTTTCGATTCGAGTGATTGAAGCCATCTCCAGTGAATACGTAGGAAAGCCGAGTTCATTGGCAGATTGGGATCGAAGTACACACGAAACTACTCTACTGTGCCCAAAGGATAACCTATATTTTGGAAACCCAAATTTATATGTAATAATGGTATTTAAGCGTTGATTCCACGGTAGGTGGCAATCTGTTGCTTCAAGCGGGTAACCTGGCCGGGGGTAAATTCAGTCATGCAAGAGTCGTATGAGTAGTCCATGAAGTTGTCTATATGTATACATGCATCGGTAATTGTCCATTAAAACAAGCTGTAAGTAGAAAACTCACGAATGGGGTCAACACCTCCACCGGAGCAAGTGTCACGGCCTACTGGGCAGCCAGAGGCAGGGGAAGCTTCGGGGGGAGTGTCGCTGACCTGGTCACCGGTGGCAGAGCAACCACCCTGGAATGTGTGGTAGAGACCAACCCAGTGACCAGCCTCGTGTGTGAGAGTCTGGTTGGATCGAAGTATATTGTATGAGCTGCCTGGTCACACGCGCTAGATATATGAAAGATACACACCTGCCCAAGGTTGTAGTTGGTGGTAGTGCCACCTGGGACAGAGGAGAAGAGCATCACAACACCATCATCGGTGGGGCTGCTTCTGTAGTCCGAGGGGAAAGTAGAGTAACCGAGAAGGCCAGCTCCAGCACCAGAGTTGAAGCTAGTCGTTGGATTTAAGCGAGACGCGGTGGCCAGGTACTTTAGGTACTTACCCTACGGTGTAAACGTTGAGAGCGTTAGCACCTCCCTGGCGGAGAGAACTCTTCATTTGGGTTTGAGCCGAGTTGCCTGGGCCGGCAGTGTTGAACCAGTTGCTGTTCACAGTTCGGGTTGTGCCTGCGAGCGTCCATGTAATACCAGCAGGAGCATAAGCCGTGTTCATAACATTAATTTGCGCCTGAATCTGAGAGTCCCTGTACATCAAAATCAAGATCGGCGCCTTAGGTTGTAATTGATGAAATATGGGACTAACGGAATGTTTCCTTGGCTGACGGCGGAGCCAGAGCTGATGACATGGAAGTAGATGGGAATGGTTGCAGCCAATGGACGCTCGGTGTCGCTTGGAGAGACCTTGTTTGCTTGAAAGTGCTTCTCAGCAGCAATGAGTTTCTCCTCGCTGATGAAGGTACCGCAAGCTCTAGTGGCACCCAACGTTTGTGAGACATACAGCCCGGAAGCGGAGGTGAGATGAATTAGTTACCTGGGGAGAGTAGCGTTGAGGACGGGTGAACCGAGGACGAAAGATGCGCCAATAAGGGCAGCGATGACCAGAGAGCGAAACATTCTTAAACTGCGCAAACTACAACCGATGGACTGCAGAAAAAGACCCGGGATGGTGAGGAGCCTCTGTCGATTTCTAGTGGTTTTTATAGCAGAACCTTTGGCTAGCTCTGCAGAAGCTAGACATTTCTTCCGCGTGGTGACAAAAGAGATAACGCAAGTTCATGAAAAGATACATGGTTACACGTATTGCAGAATTGACGAAGGGCGTAGAGACCACATGCATCAACTCACCCGTGATGGAGATAGTATTGCAGTGCATATTACTCGGAGATACAGCAAATGTCTGCATGTCAGAAATTGGGATTCTGCGCATCCGGTCTTATCAGTTGCGCCTCGAAGAAGCCTATGTACTCCATCCTTTTAGATGAAATCTGGAGCCAGTGATAAAAAGGATGAGTTGGAACGAGATCGTCGCGAATGATGCATCATTTTTCTTGCGAGCTATCTGTGCATGAGGGTGGCGATCGCGCTTTGGCCGTGCGGCGTAGAGACGAATACTGCTAAAACTACGCCGAATTGGTTGGGCTTGCAACACGAGAAGACTTGTGACTAGAACTCTGGGCCTACTTCCAAGCACATGAGTCTAAATCAATGTAGATCAGAAACAGCCTTGTTGGCTACGCTTTTTGGATGTCTCTGTCGCACATAGGTTCACACCGGTGAACAGAACCGACGTAAGACTGATTGGCAACGTTGCAAGCACAGACGAGATAGAGGTCCATGTGGAAAATATAAAGAATTGATGTCGTTGCTTCTCCATCATGGAAAGCAGGTGGTCCTCTGATGTCAGAATAGGAAGAAAGGAAGCCTAAGGAAATTCTTCAAGTCAGACGACATTTGTATGACGCGGATTCGTTGGGAAAGGTTACCTGTAATTCATTGTTAGTAGGCTGTTACAAATGGAGCTGGCAGGAGCCATATGAAGTGAAATGGAAATGAGCATATTGAGAACTGTGAAGAAGAGATGTGAGTAAAGCGTCCGAAGCGACTCGATAGTGTGGACTGAGAGGTAACTTAGCGTGAGAGTATTTGTGATTTCACATGGCGGCATGCCGGCCCAGACAGGAACCTGTTCAAGTTCACTGTACCGACTCGGAGCTCTACATACTAGACATGGACTCTCACCAACTCATAGACGCCCAGTTCGACAGAGCTGTTCAGATAGTACAGGCTCTGCCAAAGACGGGGCCCATACAAACTGACTATGAAGAAAAGTTGGAGATGTACAGGTACGCAGCCATCTAATCCTTGCTCGCTACTCCTCTTACACAAGACTTGTTAGTTTGTATAAACAAGGTACATGATTCGTGCAGCTCCAGTATTTCAACCTAAACTCATTCCATATGGGTACAGCTACCGTAGGTAATGTACAGCCTCCTCGTCCTGGTATATTCGACATGCTTGGTCGAGCAAAATGGCAAGTCTACCACATACTCTCTGTCGACTTTGATCTCATAACCGGGCTTCTAGGGATGCATGGGCAAAACATAAGGATTTGGACCCATATGAAGCGAAATGGATGTATGTGGAAGCACTACTCAAAGTGAGCACCCGAAAGTTCCGTTATCTCTCTCTTTCTCTGATAAGCTCGAATTCCAGGTGTTACGCAAATACTCAGACAAAACAGTCGCACAAGACCTCGTCCGGGAATTAGAATCCTATGGGGGCGATCCTTCTAATATTATCTCCAGTCGTATGATCATTTCACTCAAAGTCCTTTTAGGCTGCTGTGTTGACAAAATTAATACTGAACTCCCAGGCACACTATCTCGATCTACCCACTCTGATTCGTCGGGTTCAACAGCCTCCAACGACGACCGCCGGTACGTCCAGCGACTTTCACCGGGTCATCCCCAGGTCGGCTCCCATTACCACTCCCAAATTCCTACCGACGAAAATGACGATTCCTCGGATGCCGATTCCGAAGATGATGGCGCTCATCCACCTACTGCGCCGACACACCTTGAGCCAAGCACATCTCAAAACCTTCCCCGTCGCCCTCGATCATCCCTATCATCCCACAGATACCGCACCCCAATGGCCGGATCCCTCGCCATGTCACCTCCTCCGGTTCACAATACGGTCCCAGAAACTCAGCCTCTCCCCACTTTCGAGACCCCTTCAGCGTTCGCGGAACCAACTCCCTCCTCGCCACCATCCTCAATCTACCCAACAACCAGCTCCTACGTCGGACAGTTCTCACAGTCCTCTCGCGCAGGCTTCGCTTCCCCGCCGAGCATGCATCCATCACATCCTGCCTACCGTACTCACACGAGTTCAGTACCTGTTCGCTCCTATGGTCCTGTTCGACCTGCGTCCCGCTTAGCCATAGAATCCGCCATCGAAAATGTACAAGCACATTTGACCGCACTTACCGAGCGACTGGAATCCCTTGAATCACTCTCATTCAATCCCTCAAGATCCCGAATATCCATGAGTCCGCGGGGAAATATCTCCCCTTATGGCCGGCGAACCCCAGATGATAGCGAAGAACATTCGGAATGGGATATTAACGACATGGGCTTGTGGTCGTTGGTGCTCAATCCCGTAGCCCGCGGTGTTCACCAGCTCAAAAATCTCGCCCGATTTTTCGCTCGTAATGAAGACCGATCGCCCGCCGCCATAATTGTCCGCCGACTTTGTTTGGACGTTTCGTTCTTGCTTTTCGTTTTAGCGATAGTCAGAGCTATCTGGCGAAAAAGTGGAGTACGACGACGTGAAGTACGTGCGGCGTTGATGATGTTATGGCATGCGTTAATCGGTAAAAAGAAGAATCGCATTATGGTTGATCAAGGGGTGTAGGCTATATATCATCTTATCTACTGAGATCTTGAGTAATAATTATAGTCGGGATACACCATGGAATGCACATTTTATACATCACACCAAAATGCATCAAAAAAGTGTCCATGCAGGATCGTTCTGAAAGTACGCCATACTATGTCTTCAAGTAAGTAATAGAGAATCAACGACCGCCTTTCTTCTCGACTCGCCATTCCTTGAAGATCCCATCCAAGCTCTTGTATATCAGGTGAGATGGCAGGCAACGTATGATCTCGCCTACACGCTCTTCCGCCTCTTCCTTGCCTTTGTCGCCTGCAGCCTTCTTCGCATACTCAACAGACATGCGGAAAATAGCAAGAACAGCCAGAGAGACGTGTGTCTGCTGGGCGCCATGTGCAGATCCTTGGGACAGAGCAGACAATAGGGGACCAGAAATACTGGGGGGCGAAATAGATTGACCAGACTGTGAAAAAGGTGTGGCCCTCTCCCCTCTGACAAGTCTTAGTAGAATTTCCAAAACGTTGTCTGGGTCAGTCATGTGGGTCTTGAGGAATCGCTGGCGCTCGGTCGACATGCCTGCCGGAGAATTCACGGCCCAACCCTCGAGAACTGTCCATATAGTTGGAGGCTGATCATACAGAGCATATGTTAGCATGTGGCTTGGGACATATCCGATTTAATCGATGTACATACCGGATCGGGATCGACAACAACAATCTTCTTCTCCCAACCCTCCGCTGCATCTCCCGCAACCCAAAACATACGTCCAAACATACTCTTTAGCCAATCTTGGATGTCACCTGTTTTGGCCCATTTGGGTTCCGATAGCGGACGCGTGGTATCCAGATGAACGATAAGAGTGATCTTAGAGGGAATTTGCGCCTTGTTGAACGGCGGTAGTGTTTCATCAGATGTATTTTCTAGCATAGGCAAGGAAGTGTAAGAGGATTTCTCGGAAAGGCCTTCCACCTGAGAGCAAAAAGGACTAAGTAAGAAAATGCATAATGAGAGAGCCTTGACATACAATAATTCCTTTCAAATTCTGCTCATTATCCTTGTCCTTGTCGATATTGATTATGACTTCAATGCGGCCTTCCTGACGGAAAAGTTGTAGCTTCTCGACAATTTCGGCGTCAACGACAAGTCGGCGGTTACCACCAGCGTAAGATATAGACAGACGATTAGCAGAGGGTACTCTCGGGCCCTTTGAATCCGGCTTCGAAGGAGACTGGGAAGACGAATCGCCAAGAGTGGAAGCGGACAGCGTATTGGAGGCTGGAGAGGCTGGAGGCTCTGGCAGATGCTCGGGCTGAAGGGATGTACTTCCATCTTTGTCTTGTAACGATTCACCACCAGGTATCAAGGTGGAACCTTCGTGAGAGGCGGGCATGTCGTCCGACAAGTCCAAAAGCGTAGGTTCTGCCGAAATAGCTTGCAAAGACTTTCCAACGCCAACTGGTTTGTCCGGAATCTGGACATCATAGGATCCAACGTGATTAGTAGCCTGTTCACTACATGATGAAATGAGATCCATGTGAGGAACAAGGACGCGGGAATATAAATATTGAACACAGACATAGATGCAGAGAACGCAGCAGCAGCAGCTTTAGTATCATCAGAGGAAGGGAGAAAAGACGCTTCAGAAGGGCCAGTTGACCCAGCAGAACCTTGATTCTCGGTGGAAACACCACCCTCATCGGCGGCGTGCTCGGGGTGACCATCGACAGCAGTGCTGACGTCCACCGAGGCAGCAAATTCAGGAGCCGCCACCTCAATAGATGTCCCTTCAGTAGGATGTTCAGAATATGCTGCCATGCCACTGATTCCATCTCCAGATGAAGCAGTATGATTGTCAACGGTAGCAGTTCCACTTCCATCCGTATCACCCATTTGACCTTGAGAAAAGCAAAGCTAAGTTAGTTGTGTGGACTTTCAGCCACCAGAAATTCTGGCGGTCGCCCCCTCTTATTGTGAATAGATAGATGGAGGTTTTCGTCCACACAGAAATGCGAAACCTCTCATGATGAGTATTGTAAAACTCACCATCAATATCAGTGGCACCATCGTAAGCAATAGGCGCATCAGCCTCCACAATCTGGCTAACATGTAACTGTTCACCGTACTCATCGTCGTCGTCACCGTCTGCGTCAATGTCATGGTCAGCATCAGCGTCCACATCAATATCCGTGGCTGGCTGTGTGTGTTCGCCGTCGCCGTCACCCTCCACGATGGCCGCCATCAGCCAGTCACCTTCACTAGTGGTCTCTGTAACACTGGGTGCCACACTAGCAGCAACACTCGAGCGGTCATCGGCGACACTACTGCCCATCTGAGGAGGTGGAGGCGGCGCCCGACCCTCTTCGGCATCACCATCATCATCCTCCAGCTTCTTACGCTTCCCCTTCCGACTTGAGTCGGAGACAACTGCATATGAGGTGGAATTATGGGGGATGGGACGAGAATCATCGGCCGTAACGGGTGTATGGAAATAAATCCGTATACGTGAAGGTGGACATGATGAAGCATTTGTACTTGATGTGGAGCCAGAAGTAGTATCATTCTGTGCAGTCGCCTGAGTAGCGCCGTCTGTAGAGTCCGCCGTAGCGGTCTCGACAATAGCGCCAGGATCTGGTTTAACTTGTTCGTCGTTAACCATGGTACCATCAGAGCTTACAGATATTTCGCTGTTACGCCTTTCTTCCGTGTCAACTTTTTCTGAGACGTCTTGATCATCGAGTGCCTCAGATTTGGCCTCAGATTTGGTGGGTGAGCTAGAAGATGGGAGGATACCCCATTTCCAACCAAGATCATTGATCTCCAGACCAACGATCTTGAAATCTGTTAGAGTCCGTCTGTTTTCATCTTTCTTACTAACGCTTCCGTAGCTAGATGTCATCGTCCCATCTCTGGAACCGTAATTGCCACCTGAACTATTGCCGTCATGTCTTGGACCCCGGTTCGAATGATTTTGCGGACCACGACCTCTAAAAGATGAATTCTGGTTCTGATGAGAGTAACCGCCGAAGGAACCACCCTGTCGACGATTATGAAAATCTTTGTTGCCGCCGAAGTTCCCTCTCGAACCGTGACCTCTTAGCTGACCGCTCGATCCACCCCTGCCTTGGCCCCCGACAGACCCCATACTACCTCCTCGTCCTCCACGGTTATTCATGCCACCCCTGCCACCACTCATCGAACCAGCTCTACCGCCTCTTGTACCACTTCCCGCGCCTCCTCGTGGTACATTACCACCGCCCCTTCCACCCATTCCACCAGAAGGGGGGCCGCCTCGTGAGCCTTGACCATGTCCTGGCCCCGAATATCCTCCGATGTTTGGTGGTGGCGGCGGCGGAGCCTGGAAATTGGGTTGAGGAGGTGGAGGTTGCCTCTGCTGATTCGAGTTGGGTCCATCGAACCGTTGCCGTTTTGCGGGCGGGAGATGTTGTGGAGGTGTGTGATGGATGTGCCGATTCTGATGTTGATGATGCTGCGGTTGCATGTGCTGAGGGGGCTGCATGTAAAACTGTTGCTGAGGTTGAATTGGTGGAAAGGCAGGTTGCGCAACAGGTTGAGGGGGACCAGCTTGTGGTACATACGGCTGAGGGTAACCTGCAGTAGGTTGATACGGATTGTAACCAGGTTGAGCCGGTGGTTGAGGTTGTGGTGCCATTGGAGGAGGCGGTGGTGGGTAGTGTTGCTGCTGTTGTTGACGCTGCCAGTTACTTTGCTGATTTCCGTAGCCATAGTTCGCATATAATGCACTCTGCTCTGCAGGAGGGCGAGGTGGTGGCTGGGGCGGACTCCATTGAGGGTTATATGCGCCTACCGTTGGTGGTACTTGAGGCGTCTGTGACGCAGTCACAGCAGCCCAGTAAGCCGTGTAGTCTGGTTGGGCTGGTTGAGGCGGCGGTGGTCCAGGAGGCAAAGGAGGTTGCTGGGGCGTATATGACGGTTGAGGAACAAAAGGATTTTTGTTCATTATTTTGCAATTATTTCAGTGGTTTGGTAACTTGAGAGATAGCTGAGCCTTGGAGACAAACAGGTGACGCTTGGATCTCACCTTTGAGTAGAATAAATAGATAATCGAGACGAGCAATGCGAGGTCTTTGTATCTGAGGATTGTAGCTTGAAACGCGATGCCTGAGCCAAGACGAGTTCAAGGACTTGATGGATGAACTCTGCAAAAAGTTGTGGTTCAGACTCCGCCACGAGGCTCACTCTCAATAGTACTCATTCATATTCGAGTCAAATATAGAGCCGCGTGTACACGCAAGCTTCATCCAGAGTCTTCATAATTACATTCAAAATATCTCCGCAACCTGTACACTATGTTGAACCATCTCAGGGATTACCAGTTGGTGCTCCAGGGAAACGAGGCGCAAGCTCTTTCGCCTGAGTAGCTTGTCTCCGTTTTCGATGCTCTGCCAGGCGCACTATTTCAAGCGGTGAGAAGAACGTTGGCCAATGATAAATAGCCCTTACTTGCGAAGAAGTCTCGATGTAGTGTGTACCTTTGATGGGCTGGAGTTGGTGGCGTACTCATCGACGACGTCACCGCAGTCAGTGACCCAGGCAACTTGGCATCTGTATTCTTCCTCTCCTCTTTGGCGGCCTTATCGCTGTCTTTCTTGTCCTTGTCTTTGTCCTCATCTTCCTTTTTCTTATCCTCTTTCTCCTTCGCCTTCTCCTTTTTAAGCCTCTGCCGTTCCTCCCACTCTTCCTTCACCTTCGCAATCTCCTCCGGGCTCAACCCTATCTTCCTCGCACCAGCAGCACCATCCCCACTCTCCCCTACCGGACTAGCAAAGCCAGGATCTCTCAGATGCCCATCGCAAGTGTAAATGAAATCCGTGGCATTGATTGTGGCCAGGCAGGTAGTCGTAGGTTTATAGCAGACGTAGCATGCTTTGGGCGTAGCTGTGGTCTATAGTCAACACTCAATCCAATAGGTCAAAGGCCCAGAGATTCGTAGCAAAGACTCACCCGTTTGTAGTAGAGATTGGTGAACGACATAAGATGCTAAGCGCTCAAGATACGTCTGGAGCGCTTATCAGCTTAGATATGCATCTCTCCCAAGTGGTCTATCATAGGAGTATCATATCGCATTCCCGGGCAAAGGCGGAATCCAACCCTCCAACACTACCCGGAGCCACGGACGTGATCATGATCATAAGACCTAATTCACGCCGGCCCAAAATCCTGACGTCTTGGGACCGGGGATAAACAGATCATCCAATACACCAATTCTGAGAGTATAAGTTGACCGTGACCTACACTCGCACACTTACAAATCCTCGTTCCCTTGAGTCTCCACACCCATCCAACAATGTCTGATACGGCTGGCAAAGTCATCAAGTGCAAGGCGGCAGTATGCTGGGGCGCTGGAGAACCCCTGAAGATTGAGGAGGTGGAGGTTGCTCCTCCTCAGGCTCATGAAGTTCGGATTCATATCCTGTACACCGGTATATATATTCCTCGCCCCTCCTATTCTCTATCGGGGAGTAATGGGTGTTAATCTAATCTGAAACCAGGCATCTGTCACACTGACGAGTACACTCGCAGTGGCAAAGATCCAGAGGTGCGTTTCTGATCTCGACTTACCTCATTCAATCGGAATCAGGATCTTAATACGATCATTAGGGTCTCTTCCCGGTTATTCTTGGTCATGAAGGAGGTGGAATTGTGAGTACCATGACAGTCGCTAGATCTTGTACTATCAATGGGCTGATCACATTTCGATACTAGGTGGAATCGGTTGGTGAAGGCGTGACCAGCGTGGCCCCTGTATGCGTTGACCTTCTCGCTACAGAATATATACTGATGCACATCGTATAGGGCGATCATGTCATTCCGCTATACACTGCCGGTAAGTTTGGTCGTTATTGATCACGACAAGCGCGGCTAATGCGGCGGATTGCCAGAATGCCGTGAATGCAAATTCTGCAAGAGTGGAAAGACCAATCTCTGTGGCAAAGGTATGCGTCTTAAGTGCCACCTATCTTCAACCTTACTCACAACGACCTGACAGTCCGTGCAACGCAGGGCAAGGGCCTCATGCCCGACAGCTCTAGCCGTTTCAAAGTCAACGGACAGCCCGTCTATCACTTCGTAAGTGAACATACTTGACTTTTAGTGGCTAGAACGCGATTGGACGTATGACCTAGATGGGTACTTCCACGTTCTCCCAATATACCGTCGTCGCGGACGTTTCGGTCGTTGCAGTTGACAAGAAAGCACCTCTCGAAAAAGTCTGCTTGTTGGGCTGTGGTATTACTACTGCTTGGGGTGCCGTCGCAAAACAACAGGGCATCAGTACGTTGGCTCCTGATCTTCATATCACTGTTACTCATTACGCCGCGGCGATCGACTATTAAGAGGGTTCCAATGTAGCCGTCTTTGGGTGTGGTGCCATCGGCCTAGGGGTCATCTCGACATCATCCGTCGTCGGAGCCTCCCGCATTATCGCTGTCGATACTAACCCAGGAAAAGAATCTTGGGCCAAGAAATTCGGCGCGACGGATTTCGTCAATCCTACTACCTTGCCTGAAGGGCAGAGAATCCAGGATTATCTGGTCGAACTGACCGATGGAGGGTTGGATTTCACTTTTGATTGCACAGGCAATGTAAGTAAGACCACCGCTGCACGATGAATCCATGGGATGATCTCGGGCATGGCAGGTCCATGTTATGCGAGCCGCTCTGGAGGCCTGTCACAAAGGCTGGGGCGTATCGACTATTATCGGTGTCGCTGCCGCGGGCCAGGAAATTTCCACCCGTCCATTCCAATTGGTGACTGGCCGAACGTGGCGTGGTACCGCTTTCGGTGGTGTCAAGGGCCGTACTGAACTTCCTGGCCTCGTTCAAGGTTGGTTTATACACCTACTCGGTTTTACAAGTGTTGCTAACGTGCGGGCTTTCGTAGAATACCTCCAGGGCAAGCTGAAAATAGATGAGTATGTCACCCACCACAGGACATTTGACGAGATCAATGAAGGATTCCATGATATGCATGTGAGCGTAACGTGTTATTCTTCATATAACATCGGTTGATTGCTTAAGATTTGTAGGGCGGTGAATGCATTCGCTGCGTGGTCGATATGAAGTGACTAGGTCAAGAAGTAAGTAGAGGGAAATTGTGAACAGTGTAATCGTTTATCCTGTAACTATGTCGATTCGATGAAACTGTGACAATATACAAAGATGTAGCTATCAAATCGTTTATTGCTGGAGCTGAAAGTCGAGTTGAGTTTACGTAGACGCCCAAACGGCGATAACGGCATGCAACTCCGATAGAGCCTGAACGCGTCACCTCGTATTCAATAAAGTACCTGCTGCCTCGCGAACTTCCAATCATTCCTCTACTCAATCATGGTGAGCTAACCCACCAAGCCTTCACTCTACGCGTTATAACATAAATCTCATAGTTTCGCAACACTTATGACTCTGACAATACTGTTTTCTCACCACAAGGTCGCTTACACCAAGTTGAGTATGCGTTGGAGGCCGTGAAGCAGGGTTCTGCTGCTGTTGGCTTGCGATCGAAGACGCATTCCATTCTTTTGGCTTTAAAGGTGAGGTGCCATGTGCTTTCGTAGTGAGGGCAATATTGAATTGAGATGACATGGATGTAGCGTTCGACTGGCGAGCTGGCATCGTACCAGCAGAAGATGTTCAGGATAGACGACCATGTTGGCATCGCTATTGCGGGTCTCACGTCTGATGCACGTGTACTAAGGTAACCTCTCGCATACACATACAAGACTAGCAATAAACGAGATCATTCATGCTATTAGCAACTTCATGCGACAACACGCGATGTCTTCGCGCATGCTCTTCAATCGACCAGTCCCAGTAAACCGTCTGGTCTCTGCTATAGCTGATAGTAAGCATATTCTCTCAATCGATGATGCTCTGGGTCTCATGCCGTGCCTTTAGAGGCACAGGTGAACACGCAAGAATACGGCCGTCGTCCGTATGGTGTAGGCTTTCTCGTCATCGGGCAGGATCAAACGGGCCCTCATCTATACGAATTCTCTCCATCTGGTAATTCGTACGAATACTATGCGATGTCGATCGGTGCAAGGAGTCAGAGCGCCAAGACGTATCTCGAGAAGCACTATAAGAGCTTCGCTGATTGTGAGTATCTTCCTTCGTTCATCTTGTCTCGAGAGTGATTGAAATATCATTATCATGATCAGCCACTCTTGAAGAGCTCATCAAACATGGACTACATGCACTGCGAGAGACGCTGCAACAGGACAAAGAACTGACGATCAACAATACATCTATAGGCATTGTTGGCCCCGCAAGCCAACATGAGAGCAGCGTACCGCCTACTGGTCCATTCAGAATTCTAGAGGGAGAAAAGATCCAGGTCTTCTTGGATAGTATGGTACCCAAAGATGCGCCAGAAGCAGCAGCAGCAGAACCCACGACGACATCAACCGGCGATGAAGATGTTCAAATGGCAGGATGATTTGTTTGTACAGTATTCCAAATGTTTCACATTATCGGTCTTTTTGCAAATCTACTGAGTGAGTGGAGTGCGATATGTCGAGTAATAAATATGCATCGTATGTAAGTTATGTGAGATAAAGGCCGTTTACAATTTCTTCGCGCCGGCTAAATGGCTTCTCCATAATCTAGCTGCCAGCCCTGGTCTACGAAGTGTTATCAAGAGATGGATGACAGCGCTCAGAAGTGCTACGCTCCCGGCTTGATGCGCGGCAGCAAGAGGTACTGGAACGAGGTAAAGAAGGGTCGAGATTCCGAGTAGAACCTGAACATTGGCCATTGCAAATGCAGCACCAGTGGCCATGCGCGTGAGAGGTGGTAATGCAGCTCGGAGGGCTGGCTTGAACGTTTGTGCATACAGAAGACCTGTACCGAGATAGGTCGTTATGGCCTATTGAAAAGGTTGAGAATGATATGCAAACCGATGGATAGGAGGGAACTTACAAGAACGCGATGATCGAACTGTACAGTCGTTGGATTCTCAAAGATATTCCTCCACCATATGTCAGAGCCATCTGCCTTCTTTGCGTATGCCGGGGACATGAGTTCATCACTAGGCGGTGCTAGCCGACCACCCATTAGGGGGAATTCATTATACAGTAGACCAGCATCTAGACCAGCGACAAAAGCCCCTGTATATACGTCAGTAACGGGTGAATGCAGGGTGAAATAAAGCCATGCCTGATAAAGCAGTGAGGAAAACCAGACCAGCCAAAGCCCATGACTGTGCTTTAAACCGTCTCACAATGGGATTGGATAGAATCTGTTGCATAGCTTGTTGACCGCTGACACCGCTCCATTTGCCGCCATGAGCGAATTTCCAGTCTTTGATAGCAGCCATTCCCGTGCCGAACATCCCCGCATAGAGTGCGATAGCCAAACCTAAATGTGCCGCAAGCCGGTATTGCGATACTCGCGGTACTGCACCGGGAGTTTCCAACAACGCTTCATCAAGACCTGATTTAACCATGTACCATCCCAAGGCACCTTGTGCACCAATGAGCACAGCGAGGCCCGTCATTCTGAGGGCTGTACGTGGAGATATCTTTTTTCGTAAAGCAAAGTATGCTAGAGGACCAACAAAGGTGATGCCAATGAGACGTCCAAGGACGCGATGACCCCATTCCATATAGAAGATGCGTTTGAAGTCGTCAATGGATATAGAATGGTTCAAACTGGGTGGCAACTCTTAGGAATAAATATAATGATGACAAGAATGTCTGCTCACAGTTTGAATTCAGGTGTTAGCTTGTACTTGTCAAATTCGACTTGCCACTGCTCTTGTGATAGAGGAGGCAATATGCCAGTAACAGGTTGCCATTCCGTTATACTCAAACCGGATTCTGTGAGACGAGTGACGCCGCCTACAACGATGACAGCAAATACAAGTGTAGACGAAAAGAGTAGCCATCCTGCGATTGACGGTGGTTCTAGAACAGGAAGAGATGCCGCTGAAGATGTGTGCACCGTGCTATTTGCCGAGAAGAAACGACTCTCTAGACGTTGCCCAATGATATTTACGGAGTTTTTTGAAATGGCAGAATATGAACGGGTAGCATTCAGAGATGGAAAGGTCCTCTTCGCGTCGAAAGAAAAGTTGCGTAGCTTCAAAGCAGAGGTTGTCGGCCCATTACACCTGCAAGCGAGACGAGGTGCTAATTTTGTGACTACAGTGAGGGGAAAGGAGGAGCCCCTCTTCATAGCTGAAGACAGCATGCTCTGCAGCATCTCTGGCTGCTAGCACGGTAGGGAGTTGGTCGGGAATGAGAGTGTTGTTCATCCTGCCTAGACCGAGCGAGCCCATTACCAAATTAGGTCATTCCAATCGGACGCGTCTCGCGTTGGTTTCCCCAGTATCCGGCAATGTTCGCACTGAGAAGATTCGTAACCGTTCCGAGTCGAATACGGTGGTTCTCTGCGCTGCCTCCAGACCTCTCCGAAGGCGAGAGGACCATCTATACCAAGCTGACGGAGAGGTTCAAACCTTCGCAACTCCAGGTGCAGGATGTATCGGGTAATTGTTCTCTGAGATTTGACTCAATGCACTGACTAATATGTTCCTCTAAAGGTGGTTGCGGTACATTCTATGCGGTGATAATAGCCAGCGAAGCTTTCAAGGGCCTGCCCACAGTCAAGCAACATCGTCTGGTCACAGAACATCTGAAGAAGGAAATAGAAGGCATTCATGGAATACAGGTACGAACTCTGTGGTTACATTGACCTTACTTACATTTTCCATTATAGATAAAGACGATACCAACATAGAAAGTGACTTGGCACACTCCGTCCCATATTGCATTTGTATTACCTACGTACGCCTAGACGAAATACCCACCACTCTCATGATAACCTGGACCGCTACGCTCCATTCTGTGAGGCGTATGATCGAAGAGCCAGGGTATTCGTCCGTCGAACACATTTTCCGTCAAATTAGGAGCTATTTAGTACTTCGCAATGCTTGTTGCACAGCCTGTGTGTGCATACCATCCTACTAGCATATTGCACACACGACAAGTTGCTCGGATCATTGTGTTCAGCTTGTATCCCATTTAATCTATATCAACCTTGTGCCCATTCCAATCCAAGTACCCAACGTGATTCAGTATGCTAACCGATATCGATACAACACCAAGCACTCAAGAGTCAAAGCAATAATCCATTTGATACCTTGGCTCATCGGTTTCGTTTCTGTAAGCGAAGCAATGATATCGCGTCTCGTGAATACTGGCTCCGCTCTGGGTCATCCATGACCTGCTCTAGCTTATGAAATCTCTGCAACACGTTTCAATGGATGACCTCACCTCCGACCATGTGAAGGCCTTTTTCAGCAACAAGAAGAATCGCTTGTCGGCCTAAAGGTATTGGTTACATTATTTGGGCGGCGGGTAGTATGGTTAATCTCACCTTACGACGTTTCTTGTAGCAGAATAATATTTCGGTCTGGCTATCAGCCAGATTTGATAATGTCTGAACCAGAAGCGGGAATGCAGGCTCGAAGTAAACACAGTCCGCTGCAAGAATCACGTCGGGTCGAGGAATAGAGTCCGGTATGGGTAATCCCCTGATCGATGAAAGTGCACGTTATGAACACAGCAATCAGGGGATATAGAGCCGTTAGTAGCGGGAGATCAGTCTGACCAGTCGAGCTCCGAAACAGTGACATCTTGCGACAAGTCATTGAGAAGCACGTTGCGACGCATAATGTCAAGCAAGGGCCTGGGAGGAAAGATTAATATCGCGGAGCGCTTGAAGCAAAGGGACGGAGATAACAAACACTTGGTCGGTAATCCACACTCGTGCTCCCAGCTTTGCCGCAGCCAGTCCGACGAGGCCAGTACCGCTACCGAGCTCAAGGACGGTTTTACCCTTCAGGGATTCAGTACCCTTGTAGATCAGATATTCGGCCAAGACCTGAAGCAATAAAGATATCCCGTTCAGATCATGGAACGATCAACTCAATATGTTCGTCAATGCGATTGGTTACCTGTCCAGCTGGCCAGGTCATCCCTCCACACCCTTCCCTTGCAGAGACTGCTAATGTGAGAATGATTCGCGGTCCGGACAAGCGTCTTTGTGCGAGCGGAAGCTTGATGACCTCGTTTTGGATTGAACTCCTTTGCTCTGGTATCAAAGAATATGATTCTGAACATTCAGAAGCGTCCTCCTTTTCGGTTCCCATAAAGTGTCGCAAGGGGTCTTGCATATCCAATTCTTCCTCCAAAGCAATCCCATGCAGCGAGGCAAATGGAGGACTTGTGTCAGACCGAGCACCCATGAAATGAAACACGAAGGAGGTCGCTAATACAGACTGATACAATTTTGGGTTCGCTGATGAATCGATGAACTTTGTGGTCCCCCATACCTTACCCCATCAGGTGCACGACCCACCCTGCTCTCACACACCACCATCAGATGTATCTCACTCGCTGATACTTATTCCATGCAATCCCCATTTCTTGCCATCCTGCTTCGCGATATACCCCCCATGTCTCTAAGCAGATCTTCGTCCTCCCGCGTCCAAGGTCCTAGAGACCACCGCAGCTCTTCGATGGGAGATTATGAAAATGACAATGACTCTACATATTCGTGGAGATCGTCTTCGTTCAGCTCTTCGGATTCGCACACCTCTTCATCTTCCGATGGCTCAGTAGATTCACTGGGGTAAGCGACACTTCGTATACGATAATTAGTCTAGCGACTTACTACTGTTCTACATTGGTCAGCATTCAGTGTTCGTTACAACGGAGACCCCATATCAAACGTCGTCAGAGACGGCTCAGACCACTCCCACACCCTCCATCCCCCACTCCTTCGGCATTCGTTCAGCAAACAGCTAATCGTCCTTCATCGTCTCCGCTCACGAAAATACGCCGATTACCAGTCCCACCATTGCCTATATCAGCGTTCCCTACCATTTCCCCGACTCGTTGTTCATCACCCATACCCTCCTCACCACTATCACCTCCACCACTACCCGATGACATCCGTCGCTGGTCCCCAGTCCAGATCGATTGGGAAGCAGTGATGCACGAAATATTAAACCAAAGTTGAAATGTGTTGCGATGACTTCTAGGACACATAGCTGCCATTGGGACGCTTGAGTATAAATGACTTAAACTGTAGCCACTGTTTGGTCTCTTTTCTTCTGTTCATATTTACCTTCGTCGATAAATTATTTGTTTTACTTATTCTCATCTACCACCCCTGTATCCTTTACTCGATTTCTTGCTTGCTCAGAGACAATAACGAATATGATAAACTCAAGATTGCGAGTGAGAGTCTAAAGTCGTATTACAGCCCTAGCCCCTAAGTCGGCTATGTCAGGGACGTGGATTTATTTGGGTTTGGTTCAAATTGCTCCGACAAGTCCTCAACATCCCTCCAATCGGGCGTACTGTCGGGCGGTTTTACCATGGACGATCTGCATGAAGCTGTATTCCGGTGGTACGGCATAACAAATCCATCTACTTTCTGACTTGGATATACTAATCTCAAATTTAGGCCCTCCACTGATGTTTCTGATGTGATCGTGACAGGGACTTTCGACCAGGTCAGTACCCTGGTCTCGTTCAATTTGCTTCCGCTTTAGCCTTGACATCGGTTTATCACATTGTCAGTGGTCGTCGTCTATCCACCTCGCACGTACTGAGAGGGGATTCGAAGCCGTTGTCAAAGTTCCTTGGGGCCAACGCATCCCGTACAAATTCATCGTTGACGGCCGATGGACGACGCAGGAGGGCTTTCCAATGGAGGCCGATAAAGCGGGAAATATCAACAACGTCTATATCTCGCCTCCCAAACCACCTCACTTCCCGATCGCACCTCCCTTGGAAAGAGCTGCTCCCACCGCTGCCCCGAATGGTGTAGTAGCTAATGGTGTGACAGAAGGAGTGGCCTCTGCTCCCTCTGAAACCAACAAAGATACTCCGTCGGTAGCGTCTACACCGAAAACCTCGGTGGCTGGTGAAGCTGAGACAGTTAACGTTGTTTCTTCATTAAAAAAAGAAGCAGAGCCTGTTCAAACACCACCTGAGCCTACGGTTTTGGCGCCCGATGTGCCAGTTGAAGTGGTACCAGTGAACGCTCCCGACACCAGTACCGTTCCTCCGCCCGTCACTTCAATCGAGCCCAGCCCTTCAGTCGAGTCCCCAGATACTGTCGTATCCCCTGCTGCGCAGGACTCGATAGAACCCTCTACCCATTCTCCTGTCGGTGTCTCGGCCGACGCTCCCGTGGATGTTGTTCCAGCAGCTCCTAGTGGGCTAGCCGAGCCCGTTGCAACCCAGATATCGCCCTCGGGCGCTACCAAGGCCTCAAATGAGCCTAATGGCACTGCTAACGGACAGGCTACTGCGGACATTCCTGATAAGGAACCCATCGAGCTTGCGCAAACATCAACTACGGACGATGTCAGTAAACCTAATGGTACTACTACTGTCGAGACATCTGCAACGGAGAAGGCTACTCCGGAGATACCTACACCTACGAAGGCTGCGCCCACAGCTACCACTGAAGGCAAACCTGCTGAGCAGCCTGTAGTCCCACCAGCACCTACCACACCTCCCCCAAGTGCACCGGTAACACCGTCAAAGAAGAGCCACCATCGCTTCCCATCAATGCCGGGCTCGTCACGTTCGTCTGTTGCTGGTGATTCACCGACGTCTTCGAAGTTCAGTACTAGCCCACGGAAGAAGAAAGATTCTGTGTTCAAGAGGTTGTCGAGTATATTCCATAGAGACAAGGACAAGGAGAAGAACAAGGAGAATGGTCACTAGAGGGCTTCATTGTCCACGTCCATCGTCATTTTCTCGTGTTTGTGATGACTCGATATGCTGCCGTTCCATTTTCCCGTTCACGTCTTCTTTTACTTACGACTGCTCAGACGTTCCATTCCCATAGAGTTTTGATACCATTCGTTAGGGCTTCCCAATCTCGGCGTCCATGCTTCAATTTATCTATCGTTCGTTTAATCTTCTCAATGCATCCTGCTTTTCTCTACAGAGTCCCTCATGCATGATAGTTACCTTGGTCGTTATCCCGCAGTTTGCGATTACGTAGTCTGTCCATCCTTTATTCTACTCGTCGTTGTGAAGGCTCCATGTTGCTCTGAAACGGAAACTACGATGTCCATCATTTGCTAGCTGACTGCTATCAACGCTTGTTTTCCTACACTCAGGAATACTGCTATCCAAAGATTTCTAGTACGATCCCTTCAGAATGGCCATTTGAGTCACTCGGGGCGTCTACATATTGACGGGTGACTCACCAGCAGCAATCGTCTCACCTCCTCTCCTAATTAAGACCCTACCCATATCTTTATTGGTAGCAAACGTCTCCAGGGGAATAGGGCGTGCCGTAACAGAAGGTCCTGACATACCAGTCGTCCGCAAAGTGATCTGTACTTCAGCGGGTGTTCCCTTTGTTAAAACTCTACGTTCGTGCGTAAGATGGTCAACTTAATGTCGGTCTCGCCACAAAAGGGTGGTCGGTCGGTTGCTCACCGAGGATTTTTCTTGATCACTTCCCCCGAAGCCCTATCAACGGTGGCTAGTAGCCGAGAAATGGTGGCCGGTACGTCTCTTGAATGATGAAAGAGCTCGATCTGATTCAAAACGGCTGCATCAACGCACCTTTTGGAGTAAGAAAATGAAATGGCTTACTGATGCGCCTGCCGTGATTGGAACCTGTATGTCAAAGACGATGATACGCGCAGTGAAGATAGTAGCCAGGGGTACGGGTTCATTCGGAGGACATAAAACGCTGCCGATGTTGAGATGAAGGGGGTCAACGGCAGTCATGTAGAGTGTTACGTTAGAACCGGCTGCAGCCCATGGCTTAGTGTCGTCCTCAATGAGGATTTCTGCAAGCGATGTCAAGGAAAGAAGTGACACAATGTAATCACATACTGACGTTTCACGATTCCCGTCTCGTCGCCGGGTAGAATCTGTAGCTTTTCTCCAACTTGTACAACCCCAGCACATATTCTTCCTGCTATACCTGTTGTAGATCCAGTTCCCTTGAAAACATTTGCTATGGGAATTCGCAGCGGAGCGTTGATGTCACGAAGTGGTGGTTCCAGCTTATCTGGAGAAAGCGTTAGATGGCTAATCTCCAGCTATTATACAGGGGCGTACCCAATAAGTCAACCAACGTGGGGCCAGTATACCATTGGCTGAGTGTTTTACTGTCATCTCCGTCTAAAGATATTAGGTTGACCCCTTGCATAGCGCCTACTGGTACGAATTTTGTTTTTGAAGGTTGGAAACCGGATTGAATGAGGAAGGGTCGTAAAAGGCTACAGATGCTGTCATAGCGATCTTTACTCCATTGTACCTGTAGAAAAGTCTTCTATAAGGCGTGGAGGGGAAGATCCAGTTTCGACCCACCATGTCAAGTTTATTGATCGCCACAATAACTTGGGAGACACCAAGACTTCGTACCAATAGCAGATGCTCCCTTGTCTGGCCACCTCTGTCAAACCCGGCCTCAAACTCTCCAGTAGATGCATCTACTACCAGTAGGGCACAATCAGCTTGAGAGGCACCGGAAATCATATTAGGAATGAAATCCCTGTGTCCCGGAGCGTCGAGGATTGTAACTTGCCGATGAGTGGTGGTTAATGATTGGAGGGCGATATCCATGGTTATGCCTCTGAAGAGAGATAAGGACCTGAGAGGTAAACCAAGGTGTTCTCTAACCTTTCTCTTTCTTCTGTTGTGCCATCGAGGCCCCAAGCCCAGCTAAAACTGCTCTTACCAATTTTGCTGCTACTTCTCTCGTTCACCGAACGTGTTTTCTCGTCTAGATGTCCAAGCTCGTAAAGCAGCCGGCCCATTAAAGTTGATTTTCCAGCATCAACATGGCCTACGGAGATCAGCGTAAATACTCAGCTCGCAAACGGAGACCATACCAATCACCACAAGGCTTACACCCTTTTTATCGGCCTTTCCTTGAGCGTCCAGCGCTTTTCTGGCTTCTTCTAGCAGTTTCTCCCGGGCGAAGCTCATCTTTGGCGGCTCTTCTACAACGGCAGGTTCATCTTTAGGAACAAGGTTCATGGCTGCAAGGTCAAGTTGCCTCTGATCCACTCCTCGAGTAGGTGTTGACGTCCCCAACGATTTCACGGGGGCACCATGTACACCTTTTCGAGGACCCTTCCCTGGCGAACTAACAGGAGATCCCGCACGCGATGTCTGCGCTGAAGCAACAGCCGCCATCCTCGAAGCCATCTTGGCAGCCTTTTCGCGTTCTCTAGCAGCTATAGATTACATGTAAGTGGAATACAACAAAGAATAAATATTAGGTTCGAAAACAACAATAAGAGTCCAACTTAAGCAGTAACATCTGCAGAAGAACGAGACTTGGCGGAAGGAGGATGTGATGCCGTGCGATTTCCAAGGGACGTTCCCTTGCGAGCGTTGAAGACAACATCATCTGGGCTCGGTTCATCAAATGCAAATCCGAATGGTAGTGCGAGATCTGGAACAGGGGATAAAAAATGTTTTCGACGTGATCGATGTTTATGCTTGTCTTCTCCGATACTGCCTCCCCGATCCCGATGGCGACCCTCCTTATGACTGGCTTTATGGGACTTGTCTTGAAGATTTGTCTGAGTGTCATGGACAAGTAGAGAGCCAAATGCCGAAGGTGACGCACGAGGTTGTGTCGATTGACCCTTGAAAAGCGGGGATACGACTGGCGCAACTGGTTCAACAGGCTCGGTAATGGGATCTTGACTCTGTTTCTGAGCTTTCCGAATTTTCATGGCAATTTTCGACTTTTTGGCATCATTAGGACTAGGCTCGCTAGTCCGAGGTTGGTCCAAGGGCACGACTTGCAAAGCAGGAATGACACGAGGTCGACTAGGGTCTGTCAGACTGAAGAGAGACTGATAAGAGGTGGTGATGGCCGTTGTAGCAGTGGGTCCATTTGCGGTTGGCGTCAAAAATTCCGTGTGCTCTTTGGGTAACATAGCGAGGGCCTGTTTAGTAGACATTTTCACCGGGACATTTGCAGCACTTAACGACAAGCTGTTCGACCCTGATTTAGCTTTGGCCTGAGCAAGTAGAGCCAATTTGGAAGCAGGCTTAGAGGGCGGTTTGCTTTCAACTGGTGATGCCACTCGTGGCGTTTGTGAAGGTGTCGGAGCGGCAGGGCGAGGTGTCTCGGGTGCATTGCCCTGTGGAGATTGTACAGCATTCGCCGCTTGTTTGTCTAGCTCACCCAGGGCCATAGCAGCATCGATGGCTCTTGCTACAACTGATGTATGTAGGGAGGAGTCCGTCGAGAGAGGGCGATCGGGTAGAGGGTCCGCTGTCTGGGAAGGTGCAGCAGAACTTGGTGGACGGATGGACTGGGACGCCGGCCGCAGAGCTGGGAATGTGCGGATGGTTCCTGACAAAGCAGTGGACGACGAACTAGAAGCATCACTCTTTGCTACACTGTGCTTACTCGCTCTCGAACTAGCTAACATAGCAAGTTTGGATTTCTTCGCTGATCCAGACGTTTGCGGCGCCGCTTGTTTACTGGGGATGGAGCTGGAATCTGGTATATCGGGGATCGTATCAAGAGGAGGTAAAGAAACACTGGGCGGGTGTGGAGGAGACGGTTCTGTCGTGCGTGTTCCCGATGAAGGCATCGAAGGTGGCGGTTCATATTTTGAGAGCCTGTACACAGCAGAATCAGACGGTGATAAGGGAATTAAATTCGGGTCGATGGTGGTTATGTCCCGATCTGTTGAACGTTTTGAACGAACTCATTATTCAGCTGGTAGGCTCGGACTCAACTCACATACCGATTACCTCCCCGTATGATGTGGAGGGAGTAGCCGACACTGGACGGGGCGTTTTGAGAGGAGATGTCACTGACGCCTGCTTACGAAGAGGCCATGCAGATGAAGGTTCAGTACGCTCGGTACGCTCCGATATGGTGGAGAGCCGATAACCACCATTACCACCAGGATGGAGTGACGACTGTGAGTCATCCCCCTGATTCTCTTGATATTGTTGTTGTGCCAAGACAATCAGAGGAATGCGGGGACGCTCTCCGTCCTGATAATTTGCATGCAGATACGTCGGAGTATTTGGGGCAGGCAATGGGGGAAGATCCTTGCCTATTCATTGGAAGGTAAGCCTTGAGTTGGTTTATGGCGTTGGGGATGAGGGAGACGGTGGAAGACAATGCACCTTCGCTTCGCAGTCGAGAAACACCCTAATCCTCGTTCCGCAGAACAGATGAAGAGAGCAAACGAGCAAAGATTGCGCGAATGGCAAGAAATAAATTATCGAATCCGCAATCTAAGCTTACCTTTGCGTTCCCGTGCCTGCGCCCTACGCTCTTTCTCCTCTAGGCATAGAATATCAGTGGCAGGAACGTCATGAAGTTCGAGATAGCATACCAAATACCCATTCAACCGTTTCATGAACGTTGAAATATCGATCCCAGAGGACATTCTTGAGATCGGCATCGGAAAGACCGCTGTCGTATTCATCACCTACAATGTTGCGCACTTGCTCTAGGGCATCATTCATTTGTGCTTTCTGACCGTCAGACTAGGCTCTGGTGAAGATACACTGGCTACTCACCTTGCTCCTCCGGAGTCATATCATAGTCGCCTCCATCCGACAAGGCATCATCATCAAGTTCATCTAGGAAACAGTAAATAGCGGTAACAAAGCAATCGCGAGCTGGGGTACCTTGTATATTCAGATTTCGTATATCTCTGTGACGAGACATATTGTGGCGATCGCTGAGGTGAAGCGAGATGAACTTGGATCGAATTCTAAGATTAGGGGGGTGATTACATAATAAGACCAAATAATTCTTCTCAGAGGACCAGAATTTCATTCCGTATATTCTCGACAACATACGTTTCTATTCCTGATGCTGGGTGTCTTCCGAACTGCCGCTGTTTCTCGTGCCTATATCCGGGTACGTTTTGTACTGCATACGATTGGACGTGCTCATGCTCAATCCGTTGAATTCAGGCTTTTTCAACAAGCCGACCTCGCGCTTCTGACGTCTCAAAGCTAATCCTTGTAGGTCATTTGGGCAGGGACCCAGAGGTGCGAGTGACGAAGACAGACAAGGAGTTTGTTGTGTACGTTCCAACTAATCTAGCCCGTTATTTCGACGCGTTAACTTAGTTGCGGAATTTTCTTTTTACCATAGGTATACTGTCGCGACCCAAAACTATCCACCTCCCCCACCAGGTCCCAATGGAGGTTGGTTCTTCTGTAGCAATCATTGACTTGAACTCAACACCGTCGACCCGTGTTCAGAACGTATGCCATCGAAGAGCACTTGGCACAGGATCATGTCCTTCTCAGAAAACGCGAACAGATTTTTGCGTAACTTGAAGAAGGGATCAAGAGTCTACGTTGAAGCCAACTTCGAGCTCCGTGAACCCGAGCCTGACGCTGACCCGTCGACACCTCAAGGCCAACGCCAGATATTCCTCCGACACGGTGTGCACTGTTTGAATTTGGTCGTGACTTTTTTGTTGATTTGTTCACAGAGAACCTTAGGGTACTCAGCCAGCCGAAACCTGACCCCGCAGAACAGCAGGAAGCTACCTTGTAGTGGATTATCTATATTAGTCATATATTTGCCCTCCTATGGTCTTAATTCGTTGCTTAGTGGCTCATATGAACCCGTTAAAACCGTTCTTCAAGATACATTTCTACTCATGAAAAGCCTGTTCTTCGTGGTGGTGTTCATGTTGCTCAAACGGCGAATCCGCACGTCGGAATTCGCTGCCTCCAACAATTGAGGGATCCGCTAACCATTCCTAGATAAAAATATGCCAGGCGTCGGTGGGCCTGGAGGTGGGATGAGACGACAATTGTGCTTACATGACTTTCACGGTTTGGTATACCCGACGTTCCTGGTACTGTGGGTATAGGCATTGAAGGAGCCGTTGTTGAGCCACTATTTCTCATGATCTTGGCTAAATAATCTTTTACTGTGTTTACGACAAGCTATGCATGCATGTTTAGGCGTTTTACGAGTGCATAGTTGGCGGATAACTTACGTTGTGATCTTCTTGTGAGGAACCAGAGTAACAGGCTACAACCGCGATCGGACAACAATGTGCATTCTTTGACGACCATTACACCAATCCCATTCAACTCAAGGAGTGCAGCTCACCTCTAACCATATGGGAAATGCTACATCGTGTTAATAATTCAATGCTAAGCAAGGTGACTGCATGAACTCACCACCCCCATTGATCCTAAATTCTGTACCCTGTATACCCAGCTGTTTGGGAGTTTTGCCCATAGCACTCATCCCTTTCTCGACATAAAAACTCGAGTGGCCCGTCCGTCTTACGCAGTTGATCATTCCCTCAATACATGCCCAACTATCGAGGCTGACGTCGCCAATTCCTGACAGGTGACCTAGATCACCGACTGTACATGCAAAGAGCGTGTGCCCAGCAATCGTTTGGATGGATATGACAAGGCCTTTCCCCTTGTTGTGTCGAGATGAACTACGAAATCGTTTTCTTATTGAGAGGCCCTGAGTGTAGATGTTGATTCGGAATGATTTTTCGATAGTGGTAATAATTCGGCGAACTCACGAGTGTAACTGCATCAGACGCAGAGAAGGATGGAAAGCGATAATTGCGTTCATCTTCTAATGTCTTTGTGGCAAGCTCGGCGTCCGTTGGTGCCATATCATTCAAACCGCTGAACATATGAGTGGAAGAAGTCTTCGAAAGAGGGCTAAGCCCGTAGCGAGGGATTTATATGAATGTCAAGGAACGTTTATGTACAATCGAGAGGGACAATGAACCAATCTGCGTCGGCAGGACCACGTTTTGGGAGGAGGCTCAAGGTATGATGGAAAAAATGAATACAATAGACAGCGTGTAAGTCGATTTGTACTACGACTCATGGTGCAATGAGGCTTGGATGCTCGTTGTTGACAAATCCCTTCTGCCGCTTCATTCATTGTGCGGCGAGATCACGACTTGGCGGGAGGTAAGATAGCAAACTTATTCACGGAATCAAATCCTTTTCAGATTTCATATTCAATCGACTTTGCATCACTCATCTCGAGCAACGATCATGTGAGTCCGGGTTTCACTACAACCGACTTGAACGACTTGACCACCATGCAGACACCATAGTTTGAGCCCTTTGAAATATGGAATTCTTCAACGATGTTGGCGGAGACCCTCTGAAGCCATCCCTGTTTGAGTTGGTTGCACAAGAACAGCTTCGCGACCTATTACAACCGGCTCTCAAGTATGTATTAGCGGTGAGCAGCTATCTATCTATATCTCCCACTATAAGCAGCTAAAATAGTGTTCGTAGGTCTTCGCGCAAAGGTATCCCCGCTACCTGCTGCGTGTTGTGAATCGACATGAAGAGTTTTACGCATTAATCATGTTCTTCGTTGAGAAACACTACCTCGTCAAGCATAGTAGGTATTCCTTGATGTCCCAGCTTACTTACTTATTGAACTTGATTAGATGCGTCGTTTTCGGAGAATTTCTATGGGCTCAAACGGCGAAGGCGGCCATACGTAGGAACTGAACGCACTAAAGCTGCGGTTGGTGGTATTCCTGCAGGGGAGAAGCTGCGTAACCAGGAAATCTGGCGATCATTATTGTTCCTGGTGTGTTTTTATTGCACTTGCTGTATTCACTCATTCCGAACAAAGACTAGGTTGGTATTCCATACCTTCGAGCCAAGACACAAGACCTGTACGAGGAGCTGGGGGGCGGTGTGAGTTCTGACATATTGGAAGAAGGTCTGGATGCTCGGCAGATACGGATGCTGACGGATGAGGTGAGTTCACATTCACTATTATTCACAGCAAGCAATGACTCTGCTCAATAGAGTATAAGAGGACGACTCCGTAGAGGGTTCAAAGCGATATATCCGTGGCTAAATGCCCTGCTTGAATTGTGGCTGCTTTCGTCAAATATCGCATATCTATTTGATCGCACACCATTCTACCGGCCATGGTTAGCTTGGATCGGTGTCGACCTCCGACGACTTGGCGTGGAGGACTTGGTAGGTGACTATCTCGGCAGGTCCTTCTGACATCTGATGGTCAATGATCTCTCTCACAGCGCGCTGCCAATGCAATGACGGCCCCCAATTCATCGATTCAGGGCGGCGGTATTCGGACGCGGCTAAAAACCTTATTCCGTCGATCACCTCATCTCCTTCTCGATTCCCTACGGCTTTTGCTTCCAACTGCCATTTTTTTCATAAAGTTTCTTGAGTGGTGGTATTCACCAAGCTCGCCTGCTAGATCGCTCTCCAAGTCGCCACTGGGTCCAGCTGTACCTCCACCAAAGATGTTGCTGCCGCATCCTCAAGGCATTCACTTCGACAGGACACAATACGGTGTCTGTCCGATTTGCCGAAAGGGCATAAACAACGCGACGGCCTTGCCTTCAGGATATGTGTTCTGTTACCGTTGTGCGTATGATCATGTGGAGAAAAACGGAAAATGTCCAGTGACACTATTGCCTACGCGAGTGTGGCAGTTGCGGAAGATTATGATATAGAGTTGGCGCACGTTCGTAAAGATCGATATCGATGTAGCATTCTGCAGCGCTGTCAACACCCTTTTTGCTGATTGTTGAACAGAATATCATGATGTTCCCTTAACATAAGGTCAGTGCCTCGCATCCAATTTTGGACACGTGTGTAATACAGTGAGCTTGGTCGAGTACATCCAATCTACAATTTAAGCCAATCTCTTCCTCCCCCTATTATGGTCCTACAAGCTCTTGCTGCAGACCGCTCCGTCCCTTGAGCTTAATCCCAGAACCACCTGCAACCTATCGTTTATCATGAAGGTCATTATTTTCTCCTACTTGTGGCAGGAGCGTTAAGCCATTAATCAGACCGATTCTCGTTAGTAGTTTGGGAAAACTATCCAAGCCCAACAAGTGCCAGGATGGTCTGCTTATTACCTTGATTACAAGTTTCTCAAAAAGATCATCTCGTCTTTGGCCTCAAATCGACCCGCCTCGGAGGCGGCGTCCTTGGCTCTAGGCGTTCGCCCTGCAGACATATTTAACCAGCCCCAACCACCTCTCGTTCAACCATTATCTGAAGACAGTCCTGGTCGTCCACCAATCTTCCCATCTTCTGGTCAGGATGATGATCGCGGCCCGGACTTCCAAGCGCACAAGGCCGCCTTCTTTTTCAAGCTCGAACGCGAGCTCGAGAAGGTTCTGATACCACTACTGATGACTGCAAACTGTGCTTACTGCGTATCGTATAGATAAACGCGTTTTATCTGCAGAAGGAAGCCGAACTCAAGTTACGGCTAGAGACGTTGCTGTCTAAGCGACGCGCTGCCGCGATGAGAGGCATCCCTGACCCTGCCGATGACTCTACACAGCTTAATGTCGAATGGAGTGCAGTGGAGGAGGGCTTCCGTCTCCTTGAGAGGGACCTCGGGAAACTCCAGGTTTGAAATTATCAACGTTTCTGTATCCATCACCGTACTAAACAATGACCTAGCAATATGTTGAAATCAATGCAACTGGATTTCGCAAAATATTGAAGAAATTCGACAAACGTTCCACTTCGGCAACAAAAGAGCTATATTTGGCTCGCCGGGTGGATATTCAACCTGTATTCAATAGACAGGTCGGCTCTTTTGACGTTCATTTTGTGGATGTACATGTTGAATTATTCTATCCAGCTCATATCCGAGCTCTCCGACACTGTTGCCACTTGCCTTCTTGACCTTACGGATCTTTCTTCCGGCCTGAGATTTGAGGGCCCAGCAGCGACTGATATTTTCATGCAGCAACTTATGATGGAACAAACGCCCCAGATGGGCCCTTATCGTGACCTAGAGAATAGTCTACGAAGAGCCGTCGTGACTTCTGACCAAACCGCTATAACGGACTGTGTACGCTTTGCCGATGCACTGGCACAACAAAACGGAGGGAAGGCGAACGTTACCCGGATTCTATGGAATGTTATCCTCGAGGCGCCACCTGACCTTGCCGACTTGATTCTTTTCTCTCTGTCTCTGCCGTTCGACTTCCAATATGTCGATGACATTAATGGTCGCACGTGTCTCCATGAGGCGGCCATAGTTGGTGCATTGCGATTGGTTGACTTATGCCTCAGCAATAACGTTCAGGCGGACAAGTTAGACGTGTATGGGCGGTCCGCCATCCACTATAGCGCTATGTATGGCTTCCCAGACGTATGCAGACGTCTTCTGGGGGTCAGTGTTCCTCCGACCGTGGTCGACAGGGATAATTGCAGCCCGCTCGTCTATGCGACACTGCGAGGTAGTGTTGAATGCGTGAGGGTCTTGCTCGAGGAGGGTCACGTACCTGTACAACCCGCGGCCGAAGCAGGTGACCTCACCCCTCTGACGTTGGCCAGTCAATCAGGACATGTCGACGTCGTTTTACTTTTATTACAGCATGGCGCTCAATGCCTACCTAATACAAACGGCGAATATCCTATGCACCTTGCTGCACGTGAAGGCCATGTCGACGTTTGTAAATTATTGTTACACCAGGATGGTTGGGATACTCCAGACAAATACCATGAATGGACTCCGCTATTCCACGCAGCTCGTTACGGGCACAGTGCTTGTATACAGTTGCTTGTCAAAGCCGGCTGCAAGGTTGACGCGATAGACGAGTTGGGTCATTTTGCTGTCCATTACGCTGCGTGGCACGGGCATCATGATTGCGTAAACGCTCTGCTTAATGCAACTCCTACTATCCCTCCCACAAATGTCTTCGAGAGTCCTCAGCATGACTCACCCACAACTGGCGACGTAGACCAAACGATGTCGGAAATCGACTTAATTCCATCCCTTTCACTTCCACCGCCTATCATGCCTCATCGTATATACGGCCATAATTACCTGGACAAAACATACCTCGTACAAGTGACGATAGGCCATTCCTATGGTCCCACAGAGAAATTCTCTGGAGTCACTCTCCACCATCGTCTAATTAGCCCGACTTTCAAAGATGAATATCTACTAGCCTCTTCACCCTTGAAGTTGGTAATGTCGACTGACTCAGAAATTGGAACAGCACCTTACACGATATCCCTGCCTCAGCATGACCAGAGCGGCGTCTTCGCGTTCCAAATAACATCCCTAGACAAGCTTTCCCTCAAGTTCTCCATATATCCAAACTTCGGCACCAAAACTATTGGCCGTGCGGTGGCGTTGCCCTCAATGTTTGTTGACGTCCACAATAATCATCGATTTACCCTGCCTATCTTAGACCATCGATTGCATGTTATTGGAGAAGTCAGTCGCTAAAAAGTTTGGATTTTCCGGATCTCCTACCGACTAACTGTATTGCAGGTTCCTTTCGAGGTCAACATCATTACTCCGTTCGAAAATGTAACACTTGAGGTTGGCGGTGGTGTCGAGACCTATTGGAAATCCACAGCTTTGGCCGTCCCAAGTTTCGTTCAGCCTGCGACATTGTTCCAACCTTCGTTGACCCAGGGAGTTCGTCATTCTCGGCATATAGGATCCACCCAGACATCACCTTCAGCTTTCTCCATTGCAAGCACTACGACTAGCACTAGAAGTCAGGCGCTAACAGTCACGTCACTGAGAGGGGACTATATATACGTGGTTGTTCAGGTGACCAAGGATCTTCATCCCGTGGTATATGCGGATTGGCGGCTCCCTGAGCCAGCATATGATCTTGAAGTAGCCGATATCACACTTTCCCAGTTTGAGGCTCTTGCAGTCAAATGTGGTCGAAATATGCATTCTGGCCAAACTTTGCGGGCTGTGGAATGGCCCAAACTCAATCTGATGGTTCCCTTGGCTCAGCTTATGCTCGTGAGGTGATTTCATCCACAATATCCTCGTATCTAACATCACCCCAAGAGTATACCGACAAATATCGGTATGAGCCTTGAACTAGCGTACGCATCGCCGCGCACCAGTCAACGCTTGCACTTGAATCACTTCGTCGACGCTGTTCTACGTACGATATATCAGGCATCAGCATTCAACGGGAAGCATACACGACGGAGAATAACCTTCAGCTCCTTCTCGCCTGATGTATGCTCTGCTCTGAACTGGAAGCAGCCCAACTGTAAGTTTTCTGATGATTATCTAGCGAGGGAATACCTCAACCTAATTCGGGTAGATCCTGTTTTCTTTTCATCAACATGCGGGCGCAAGCTGGATCATTCTCCCAGCTTAACGGTATTACACCCTGGTGACGACGACGATCGCAGGTTGACAAGCCTGGGCGCCGCCGTTGAATTCGCTAGAACGAATAACCTGTTAGGCGTATGGGTGGATGCGAATTTATTAGTGTGTCTGTTTGCTAAACACGGGTAACGCAAGCTAAATATGACGGATTAATAGACTCAAGTGCCTTCACTGATCCACGACATCAAGGATGCTGGCCTCCTTGTCGGAATATACAGCGCCTCAGATATCAAGACATCGGCAGATGGTCTGCCAGAGATCGACGGCTGCCCTGTAGACGCTTACCTGCGGGATGGAAGCGTTGTCTACGCCGACTTATCGTCACGGGACCCTGACGTCATGACCATCTAAATATGTATGCATCTAGCCAATACACAATGCAGAAGAGGGGAGGCAGAATCTCGTTTATGATACATGTAGAAAAGTTTGCAGTACACTAAGAGCTTTTTTCTATCGACTAGAATACAACACAATGATAAATTGCTAATGTCAGTGAAGAAAGTGGGATGGTGGTGCGAAATAAATATTCTGTGTTCATTAAACGGATGCGTTGTATAGGGCGGCGTATGACCCTTGTTTGCGAAGTAATTCTTCGTGAGTGCCGAATTCTGATATGGTCTACGGTCCAGCAAGAATCAGCGAGACAGTCCTATGATTAGCGACACGTCCAGTCAACCAGAGACTTACCCCGTTCTCCATCATTGCCACTTTATCTGCGCGGCGCGCGGTAGATAGTCGGTGCGTGATAAAAATCACGGTCTTCGTCCTTGCGCCGGAGACTGGATCTTGGGAAACATCAGCTATAGTATTGAATACGTGATTCTGAGCGTGGGCATCTAGCGATGAAGTCTAGCAGGCGGTTAGATTGAGTGTATATTTGGATCTGGGCGGCGTTGATGCTCACTGGTTCGTCAAAAAGGAGGAGATCAATATTAGGCTGCTTTGCGCGCATAAAGGCTCGGGCAACCGCTATTCTTTGCCACTATTACGCGGTCATAATTCTCAGTGAATACAGTTACAAAACGTGATTATGGAGACTCACCTCCCCACCAGACAGTCCATGATGGCCCACAGGGGGCAAGAAGGCCGTCCCTGACCCAGAATACGGTATAGGATCATATACCGAAGATTCCAGCTTAGTCTGCAAACCGTTTGGTAGGCCATTCACAATTCCCTCTGCGTCGGCAAGCGACAAGGCGTGTTTCACGGCCACTGGAGACTCTACATCGCGGACATGGCCGAGACCAACATTCTCTTGTACGGTAGTGCTGAACCTCGAGAACCCTTGAAAGACGGCAGTAACGTGCTGATGGTAGTCTGCGGGCGCATACCGCCGAATATCTACTCCATTGACGAGTAATTGGCCTTCTGAAAATTCGGTGATACGGAGCAAAATATTAGCCAGAGTTGATTTACCTGAAAAATAACCAGGTCGGAATGTGAGGTTTTTTGATTGGATATATGCACCACGTACCAGAGCCATTATGGCCAACAATGGCCAATGTTTCGCCGGGCTGCAGGGTAAAATTTATGTCCCGCAAAGCAGATTCATTACTTCCTGGATAAGTGTAGGATAAACCTCTAAGAAGAATGCTTAGTCGCGCCAAACTATTTCCCGCGCGAAAGCAGGAGGTAAGATGGTGCACCGTTACATACCTAGCTTCTATCTTGGCACCGCCGGAGATCTGCTGATATGCAACAATATCTTCCTTCTTGGGATGGAGTCGTGGTTTGATGTTCATAGCCGCGTAAAAAGCACCCATGAGAAATATGCCCTGGAATGCCATACGTACAACCGAAAGGAGGTTCCTGGTCGCAAATATGACAGATTGGATTGAGCTTCGGTAGAGTGTCAGAGATCCGAGTGACACCGAAGACGTTTGCAGCATGATAATTAAAGGTATCTAATGGCGGTAGTGAATATCAGGCCAGACGCAGCATGACCGCTTCCGAAACCTACGTGTTGAAGAGCTGCTAAAAGCTCGGAAATATTAAGATTGGCAATAATAGAATATTCCTTGACCAAGTTGCGCTCCTCTGCTCCCAGAACAACTTTCCTTGCGGCGCACCAGGACTCCAGTATCCAAGGGCCAAGGCCAAAAAGTTCCACTTCGGGTCGGTAGGAATCACTATAAGCCAAGTTCCGCAATTTTTCCTGACGTTCAGAGGCCTGGGCCTCCTCCTGGGTAGCAAACAACCACGACTCGGCATCTGATGAACGACTGTGGGAACCAAATGATGATGCGGGCCCGAGCCACGCCATGAGAAGGGGAAAAGTCGCAGGGAATGAAGAGAAAATTAGAACGCATACATGCGTTGTGCAATGTGTGAGCGAATAGATGACCCAAAGATGCGAGGCGATTTCTGCTAATAAGGAAAGGACGCGAAAGGCCTCGAGCGGCGAGAGCAGGCCGAATCCGTTGCCTGTACCGTGGAAAGAGCGCGCAAAGAGATCGGATTCTTGAAGGAGTTCGCGAACGAGCGGGTCCGAAAGTGTGGGGAGGTCGAGGCGAACACGCTGTGAGAGTTGTTGGCGTTCTATGTGGAATCGCACTGAGTTCAAGACTAGTGTCTCGTTGGTGGCGCTGTAACAATAGGGAAAAAAGGGTTAGAATGTAGAGAAACTGAAAAAGAGCGCGGGAATTTTTAGCCTACGCTAGTGAGTCCAGCATGCTCTCTAATACGCGCCGAAGGACTTCCACGAGCAATAGTTTGCCTATACGATACCAAGTAAAGTGACCAGACAAAATGAGTGATTGGATCTAAATGCCAAATTCATGAGGGTTGTCGACGTACGGGAATAATTATGCAACTCACCTCGTCTATGAGCATTGCCTAACATAGAAAGAATCAATACGAACGTCGCGCATGTCAACAAGAAATCGAGAATAAGGTTACCTGCGAGTAACCGCGGAAAGCAGGTAGAAAACTACGAATGAGATTCAAGGACATCATGATCGTTGTGCGAATGGGGTGTAGGCTCCACAAAGTGATAAATAGGTCATACGCGCACTCTTGCATGATCCTGTGCGCAAGCTGGAGGTTCATCGTGTTGAATGGCCGCTGCGCGCCGGCGAGGATGTATGAAGCGGGCTTTGACATTGGGACCGCTCTTGATGCCAACCAAGCATCAAACACTGTCTCTCGGCTGTCAGCGTCGCGTTCCGCAGCGTGCGGAGGTGACTTGGGATGAAGCTTAAGTAGCTTTGGCCTCATTAAGCAGACTGAGTGGGCAAGAGATTCAGAGAAGGACATGTGCAGGCTAAGCCATAGCTTGAGACAGAAAATAGGGAGGCGCATGAAACGAACAGAAAAATGAGGATCAAAGTTGTAAATGAGACATAGACGTGGGTCTTTTTATTGTGGTGGAGGTGTAATCCATCCGGAGGGAATTCATTACCGTCTGGCCGATAATAGTACGAGATGGTGCAGCACAGCCTGAATGCAGTTGGACGTTTCTGCCCGCCTCAACTCGAGCATGAAATCTAAGAAATTATGAGAGGCTGTCCTCCTTCAACTATCCTTAAATGGCAGCCACCACCAATTAGGAAACTCCGTCTCCAGGTCCCGGACCCAGGGTGCGAATAATCCCGTTCACCCACTAGGGGAGTCGCCCTATTTCCCATCTAGGGATATTGTGAAGATAATGTAAATTATATACTAATTAACAACAGCCTGTTCCTCATAGTTATAATGTGTTTTTAATAAAATTATAATACACATTAACCTTTGAATATCCCGGGTAGTATTAACGTGATGAGAATTCAATTTTACTGAGATGTCGGATGAAGTTTATAATGTGAACTTAATCAAATTATATTCATGATTTTCTATCTTGCGAAAATTGAATCTATATTGAGATTATCCTTGATGAGGAAAATAAGATTACCTTCATATTATCCCAACATGTGATAATATTGTCGTAGTTAGATTCTTGTTTTCATTATTGTAAGCAACATTAATTTAATTGCGCTTATCTTATCAGAGCGCCAATCCTAAGGCGCTTCATTTACTTCGTGCATCAGCTTTACGCTCAACAAAGTAGCAAGAAATGTGATTGATTCCACTGTGGTACAACATGAGGGTAGATATCAAGGTGTGTATGTCTACAGGTTTATACTGGGAGATCAAAACAGTTGAACGGGAGACTAATAATACAAATAACAGTGATCAGTATGTACAGGCTCATGCAAAATAGAGAATACTACTTACCACCTCTTCGTAGTCAGTCTCCTTGAAGCGGATAGCGGGATAAAAGGTGTCGTCACACTCAATGATTGAATGGCCGTGACCCATTTCACCAATACGAATGATAAAGGCCCCATCTCCGTCATGATCGAAGACGTAAATTAGAGCGCGTCTGTCCGCGCAGAATGGCGAAGCAAACCCGTGCCTGTACAAGGGTGAGACAGGGGAGTAAGCTCAGGTCTAGATTGAGAGCAAAATCGGTATATGCAATAGATATCGCCGTTTAACGTCAACGTTGGACGACGCCGATATCGACGTTGACGTCGTCGTCGACGACGCCGATATCTACCGACATCGACGTCGACGTTGACGTCGTCGTCGTCGTCGTCGACGGGGAAGGGGAGGGACGCTGGCAAAAAGTGAAAAGATGATATAACACTCACTGAATGACTACATGAGCAGAAAGGATGTCCCCAAGCTGTTCAGGAAAGGCTCTCAAAGCTTCCTTGAGAATAGGAACAGCTTCTGGCAGATAGACACCCTGTAAACTGTTGATCCAAAAGTGTGGGTGATGACTGGCAGTCATGGTGAAGATAGAGGCAGATCTAGACTGATCACCAGCAATAAGCCTTTTGCACATCTGTCAATACCTTATAGACATGCTTACCTTGGTTTGTGATTATGAGATGGTGTGGAGATGCAGTGGCTAAAGAGAGTGGTGGTGGTTAGTGTTGATGTTGGGGATTGCAGATGAACTTTGGTGGCTGCGTCTTCGTTGGTGTTCGTTTGCGCGCACTAGGGCGCGCGCTAAGCGCCCGTGAGTGGTGAGCGTATAACCGCGCGTCGAGGATTGCATAGAGGGTGGCGGGAGGAAAATTTCCAAAAAAGGAAAAAGGCGGGAAAATGAACGCGCGGTATAGAGAAAATTGTCCAGTGGCGATGGGTAGCTCCATAAATGGTAAAGAAGAGGCGGGAAGTCGTACAAACATTGACAAATAGAGTCGGAGAAGTTTCTCAACGAGCACTCACGCAATGCGGTGACAATGACAAAGAGTAAAATGTGACAAGTAAGGACAGATAAACATAATTGATTTGCTCCTTGAGTAGAGTAGTGTTGCATAACAGCAAATGCTACATTGAATACTATAATGTCTGCGATGGTGCTGGTGGTACATCAGAGAGTTGCACAAATAATGACAAGTAGGCGGGGAAGTTGTAAAATAAGCAGACGCAGCTGTCCCAGTTGGACAAATAATGACAAGTAGGCGGGGAAATTGTAAATTCCCGAAGGATAAGCAATACGAGACGCAGTCCGCGGTAGACAAATAATGACAAGCAGAGGCGGGGAAGTTGTAAAATAAGCAGACGCAGCTATCCCAGTTGGACAAATAATGACAAGCAGAGGCGGGGAAGTTGTAAAATAAGCAGACGCAGCTGTCCCAGTTGGACAAATAATGACAAGTAGGCGGGGAAATTGTAAATTCCCGAAGGATAAGCAATACGAGACGCAGTCCGCGGTAGACAAATAATGACAAGCAGAGGCGGGGAAGTTGTAAATTCCCGAAGGATAAGCAGGCGCAGCTATCCCAGTTGGACAAATAATGACAAGCAGAGGCGGGGAAGTTGTAAATTCCCGAAGGATAAGCAGGCGCAGCTATCCCAGTTGGACAAATAATGACAAGCAGAGGCGGGGAAGTTGTAAAATAAGCAGACGCAGCTGTCCCAATTGGACAAATAATGACAAGTAGGCGGGGAAATTGTAAATTCCCGAAGGATAAGCAATACGAGACGCAGTCCGCGCTGGACGAATAATGACAAGCAGAGGCGGGGGAGTTGTGGGTTTCCGAAGGATGAGCAATGCGAGACATAGTTTAAATTGGACAAATAATGACAAGTAGAGGCTGGCTGCCATAATCCACTAGTCTCGTGCTGATTAGAGCACGGAAAAATATGCGTGGGTATTGACGTCTCTATATCAAACGGGACGTGGGATGGAGGGCCTAGCCAACGATAGCGGGTGTTGGTTGACGAGAAGTCTCACATACGAGACAACAAATCGCACTCTGCTCTGATCAGAGTAATATATCGACTGGGTGTTTGCAAAACACAAGCCCAGGTTATGTACACGTCTCGATAACGAGATGGTGGCTATGGATACATAGCAGGCATCGGGAAACAATGATGACTCACACCTCCACCCAGTGCTTGCAATAAGCAAGCCTAAGCACCCAAGTCAGTGGTTATTGATGCATCGAAGGCATCGGGAAACAATGATCTAAGTCACATATCCACCCAGTGCCTGTAAGCTCAAGTACCCAAGTTATGTTTTTAAAATTGTCTCGACGACGAGACGGTGGCTGTTGATGCATCGAAGGCATCGGGAGGCAATGATGAGCCGCGTATCCACCCAGTACTTGCAAAAAGCAAGCCCAAGTACCCAAGTTATGTTTTTGTCTCGACAACGAGACGGTGGCTATATGGATATATCGAAGGCATTAGGAAATGGTGTTGAGTCAGGGATCCAAGGGAGTGTGGGAAATCTCAACTTTCACGCACGGCTCACAACTGTAAAGGCCAAGGAGTGTTCCCACCCATTTGCCAAATATAGATTATTGCGTTACCATAGCTGGTAATCAGTCCTGATGCCGATTGGCCCGGCTAGAGGAGTGCATATCCTTATTCAGTAAATTGGCCATGTGACTCATTGGGCTGCGAAATTTTTTCAAGTCCACTTTGCACTTCGTACGTTCACTACGTACGCGTCTCGTTGCTCGAGACACACACACACATATATATACATATAATACTCAACCATAAAGCTCCACCATCAACATGAATAATGCCGCGAATCGAGATACCATACCCCATCCTCAGTGGGAGATGACAACAATGGGTTGCCCCTCTCACACGTCATCCTGCAGCTCTTGCGAAAACTTTCTGGCGCACATATCCTGGAAAAGCTCCATTACTAAAAATCAGCATATATACATGTCAAGGATTCGGATTTGTTCCGCCGTCTGGGCTCTCGCAGTTCGGGACCCAAGAAACTAAACATATCTACGTATACCAAGAAACCTACGAACGCAGGCGAGGCATTGATGTGAAAGGAGGCGCTGGATCCATGGAAATCAGGGATTGATTGTGATGGGCCCTGTATCGACCTAGGCATATTGCTTCATTGCGATCGGCCCTTGCCTTTATAGCGCTTTATTGCCTCTCTCAATATGGCTCGTTTCTCTTCCAACGTTGGCTTCGACTTCGGATTCGAATGCTCAGAAGGAATCTGAGAATCAATGGCCCGATATGCGTTTAAATATCTATCCATCATTTCATGACGATTGATTTTATCAAGCTCAGCGGGGTCTTGAATCAAGTCCGCATTCAAATCGGTTGTTTGATTCACCGACTCTGATCGCCTTCGTTTCGTCCTGATCGAACTGAGTATAGCTCAGATAACGAAGGTATATATGATATAACATTACCTTTGTTGGCTAGATCCGGTGCTACCGACGGAAATCTCTGGATCTGCATCTGAACCAAGAGCACTATAGCTAGTAGCTTGAGCCTCGCTTTCATGATGGCTGGTGCCTGTGTTTGCCGAGATCGAGCGCCTAATGGGAGCTACAGCGCCCCGATCCATTGTAAGGGATAACTACCCATAGACCGTTATGTACATGTGTAGTTGAGATTGAGAGTGTAAACTAACTTACCGATGCAAGCTGGGATGTGATCTTATCTAGGGATGTACTTATTAAGCTCTCCCGGCTAGATAGCTCTATGTTCTATATTATGGCCATGATAATTTGAATCCGCTTTTTGATTCCCGTATGTTTCCCTTGATTTGGTAAACTCACCCGTATGGCCAGTTCCGTACGCGTGGACACGTCCTTGATCTGAAGCTCTAACGTTTCGTGAAGATTGAGGAACTCGCGGCGCTGTTACAG
Organism: Pleurotus tuber-regium; assembly: GCA_014058305.1. NCBI lineage: Eukaryota > Fungi > Basidiomycota > Agaricomycetes > Agaricales > Pleurotaceae > Pleurotus > Pleurotus tuber-regium. Next base: position 2,322,303 of record JACFYU010000024.1, read on the forward strand.
CTATGCAATAAGACGTGAACAACTTAATATTTATCTACGACGTACGTGATTCGATAGTTCGCCATTCATCTGGTCGAATTTAGATTTGATTTGACCCAAGATTTCCTCGATCGAATTCTTCAAGTCTTTCTCCACGGTGCCGATTTTTTCGAGGATTACGCTTTGCTGATTAGAAATAGTAATCAAGGCATTTTGGAGGGCCTCGCTTCTAATAGTGAGTTCGTGATGCTGGAAATGGAAACGTGGAAAATATTGCGGTAGACATGTTTGATCACATACTCTCTCATCAATCTTATCATAAATTCCATTCATCGCAAACTGCAAATCTTCCCGCGTCCCTGCCCTCTTGTTGATTTGTGACCATGCTGCAGTATTAAAGCATGCTGACAAGACATGCGTACCTGTCCGAGTAACTGAACCAATGATTTATCCATGTTCGCAACGAGTCCATCAGTGTTCTGGTTCAAGATACTGAACTAGCGTAACTCGTGAGCAACCTGGAAGACTTGGGGCGTCAGTCCTAAGGCATACCCCTTCTATCAACTTGTTGATTGTGTTCGTTTGCTTCTCGGAGTGTTCGGCCAGTTCGCTTTTCTGAAGTGATCACGACCAGTTAGCTTATACATATACCAAGCACAATCCATCAATGACGTACTGATAATTGCAACATTGTGGCTTGGCCTTTCACCGCTTCAGTTAACGCTACATTCTATGGGAATGACTATCAGAGGTGGGTTACCAAGTATACGGGCATATCAGACCTGACTAGTCAAGTTTCTTTGACTTTCAAGGGTGTCGTGCACTTGACGCTCGAGATTAGGGATGTTGGAATTCTGCAAGCAAAATACGTCAGACCTGTGTATAGTATGCAATGGGGTCACTCACTTGTTCCGTTAACGTAGACATAGCCGAATCTATCCCCGTAATGATGTCGATCAACCGTGTATTCTATGATAAGGAGTGAGCCTGAGACGGAAACTAGCCGTGACAAGTTACCTGATTCTCCAGATGCATTGTAGTGGACTTTATTGAAGCGATATCATTTGCTTGTCCTTGGCCAGAGGAGTTGAAATGTGCCTATTCCAAATATGGTCAGTCGATTCGAAATCCAAACGACATGGCATGCTCGCTCACCAGCTGGTTATTAATTGCGGTTTCAATCGCCGGAACAATGGTATCAACTTGGGTAATGAGGGCCTTGGGATATAAACTGTATATAGCGAGACGAAACGATAGTAACATGAGACTGTACCTCGTCCCCTAGCTTCAATTCAGACATCACAGACTTGACGTCGTTGAGCTGATCAAGGAGCCCCTAATTTAAGAGTACGATAAGTGCTATATTGATATTAACACTTAAAGCGAATAAACCTGGCCGCTAAGTCGCTCTACAGCAGCATTAACAGCGCGCAGTTCGGTAACCAGTTCATCGCTGGGCGCCTGATATTATACAATGATTCATTTGCTTGATGGATTTAGAGTGTCATTTACTCACCTTCTCTATTCGTGCTAAAGCGGCGTTGATAGCCTTGAACTCGCTTTGGAAGCGATCGTTATGTAAGGAAATCCCTTCATTCTATGGCGATCCGCCCTTGTCAAGATATTGACGCTCCGTGGAATAAGATAAAAATACCTGGCGACTGAGCTCTTCTAGAGCATCAGCAACGATTCTGACATTCGCTATCAGCGTCCGGCCGCCAGTGACTAATGTCTTGTTCTACAGTCCAGGTTGATAAGGTCGACATCTCGTTAAACCAATCATGACTGCCCACCATTCGATCAACATTAAGCCCGATCGATGCAAGCTTATGGTTCAATGTTTGCTTCTTTCTACGTTCGGATGTGCCAATGGGTGACGTCGACGGTGGCTCGGGGGGGGCATGTTCTACGGTCTCCTCCGAACCCTCTAGATTGAGAGTATGCTCAGCGCCGTGCGGTGAATCGGCTTGATTGGACGGAAGATGCGAGGAAATAACCAAGCAAAGGACAATAGCTACTAATGCAAAGGGTAATTTTTCGATCATCGAGATAGGAGCTCGAGGTAAAAGGGGGTACCCGTTAGACTCAGTCGTACAGAATATGGGCGTAATGATAAGGAAGCGTTGTAAAAACGATGAGATAATATATAGCACGCAACCAAGAAAGAACTCAAAGCTTATAGGTCCCTTATAGAGAGACGATTGCACAAAAATATAAAAGAAGTCATGATCGTTGAAAGCAGGTGGACGCGCCTTGATACATGCGCCGGCCGGGGGATTTAAAACTACTTCAATCGGTTCGCACAATTGTCCGGACGTCCAACTTGGACTCGGTTATAATCAACGTTACTACAAAGGTGTGCTGAGAAAAGGACTTATTTAGTTATGTAAGTCAGACCATACCTAATTTGTGCTTGTAGCTGGCAATACATGAGGCGGACATGAGGCGGACATGCCTACAGAGGTGCGCAGTTCCTTGCTCAATTGCTCTTCAGCCGAGCTACCCCTGCAGCTAGTGACATATATGCATGATCATGAACTCATGATCAAGGACCTGGTGCTGGATCCGGAGGTGGCCATTGTGCTGTCATTCATGATAGATCTAAAGACATGTCCAGATGATCAAGATTGATTGCAAAGTACTTGGTTTTTGCAAAATCGGTCAATCCGCTCGGCCACAATAGCAGGGATGTAGTCTGTCTGTACACACGTACACGTATACGTATAACGCTTATGCACCTGACCAGGCGAATTTAAAGGCTTTAAATTGGCGTATGTAGCATAGCCATGTTTCTAGATTAGGAAAGTCGTGATATCAGGTACATATATATACGAATCAATCTCTTACCGTATATTTAGATCTTCGAGTTGATTGCATGATTATGGACGGCGCATCTGTTCACCCCCTCAGCCAGCACGTACCTATACCTAATCAATGGGATGTAGGTGTCTCTACACCATCTTCTATTGCAAATCTTAGAGCTGCTGCCTCGCTAGATCCTTTCGCAGAATTTCAAGAAGTTGACAGTTCGTAACGTTAACCCTACACGGAGCGCCATGACGCATAGAGGTCATCCCGACCAGGGCACTGGCGGGGCCTTGCCTCCCAGCCCCAAGCCCCAAGGCCATTTCACTACAACCAGCCCACAGTAAGTCCGTTGGTTAGCTCTCGCTTTTGATTTTGGAAACATGTACAACTCTTTCTCCTGAAGTCCTTCCACCTCTATAGGGGAGGAAGATATAATCGAAATCCTAAGTCGTTTCTGCGGTGACGGCGAGGATCCGGATGACCTACTTGAGACGGTCGCGATGTGCGCAAAGCTTGTGGCAAATATACCGCAAGGCAACGCGGAGATATTTGCCAATAGGGCCCAATCGATACTCACCGATTACCTCTCGAACTCCCTAGCAGTGAACATGAACGTGGCCGACGTCCTGCGAGCCCTCGATATCCGGATTTTTGGACGGTAAGTTGAATGAACAACGAGGCAGTCCTCTGGATTAATATTCTTTCTTATGTATATGCCAGTAAATCGAAGGCGAGCTCCGAGTCAAACCTCCCTCCCCCTTCGCCACGGATTGATGATATCAAGTATGAGGTAGCCCCTCCCGCGCCAGAAAATGCGCAGGTCAAAACGGAAAGATCGCCCACTCCGCAAGCCAGAGGTTCTGAGGCGTCTGCACCTCCACAACCACGAGTGTCATCTGCCTACTCCCCTGCCACACCTATCGCTATGCCTGGTTGGTATATGCAATCGCCGCCTCACCATGGCCAGCTACACGGCCCGTATTATCCAGTGGATACCCCACAGTATGTTGATGATTCACCCTCATAGCTTGCAGTACTAATATTCGTCCAGGCCCAATGCGCCATTCTCCGTACAATCAACGCTTCCAACGACCCCCCCCGAACACCGCGCAACAAACGCCGCCAGCCGCTGTTCCAAGCATGGCTACTCCCGCCCAGATGATCCAAGTCCAACACGCACCCCTTGCTGCTCACGCCAGCCCTTTGCCTTCGAATCCGCCTATCTATACTCAACCATTCCAAGCAGCACCCGCCCAACAAGAATTGTTCTCTTCCGTATCCGGTGCCACGGCTAGGGCTGCTGGAGCCACCGCTGCTCAGCCCTTGCAAGCTGCGCCTGTTCAACACGAACGTCCCCCCTTTGCTCAGGGCGGTCCAGCGACCAGAGCTGCCACTGCCCAACCCTTCCAGCAAGAATATGACAAACTAGAGCCCGTATCCTACGGTGCTGCAATTGCCACAGCCCCAGCTGCTGGGCAGCATACCAATTTGCAAGCGGCCTTGCTCTCCCCGACAAATCAGCCTTACTGGGTTCGTGAGGAAGTATTTTGTAAGTTGGTGGTCGGGGAGGGCAAGGTATTGTGCATGACCAGGGTCTATCAACGCAGCACGAGGCATCATGGCGTCTCGGTTCGGTGGATTGAATGCTTTGTATACGACATGAGTATATCTGGCCTGCGCCAACCAAATGGGCTTATCCCCCCTAATTGGACGCTTGCGGTCGGTGACCTGTATATTTTCCGTACTCCTCTCCCTCGCGACCGATTGCAATTGGAAGCTCAAAGCAGCAACCAGATGCAATGGGTTTGGCTATATAAAGCAACGGGGTGGGTGGATGTAACAGACAAGTGGAACTCGGGGAACCTAGATGCAGGCGAAGCCATACCACACCCTCTCGCCCAATTCCTCTATTTGACAAGAAACCCGAGCGGCCCAATGTGGATCCTGGCCGATTCAAGGCGGGCGAAGTCGAGTAAGAAGCATAAAGCAGTCGTTATCGTTGCACCCAATGATGCTAAATCCTGAGTTCAGAGAGGCGTTATGTAGAATACATGTACTTGAAACAAATGTTTGCAGGCATGTCAATATATATTAACTATGACCGTTTCAGTAGATATATAGTCATCAATTGCAAGAACGGCATATAAGCACATAATAGGCACATACTATAAGGTGCGGGTATATCAATCTGTGATGCTACATATGCATGAGAACGGCCTTCCAGTCTTGCCTCAAACGGATCGAATGTACGTAGCGATAGATCTATGGCCACTACTGGCACCTAGCAGCTCGACGTTATGGTGTCTGGTATATGCCGCAATTGAAGCAGCTAAAATAATGCTGATGAGCCTTATGGTTGAGTCTTATATGTATATATATATATATATATGTGTGTGTGTGTCTCGAGCAACGAGACGCGTACGTAGTGAACGTACGAAGTGCAAAGCGGACTTGACAAAATTCCGGTATATGCCGCAATTGAAGCAGCTAAAATAATGCTGATGAGCCTTATGGTTGAGTATTATATGTATATATATGTGTGTGTGTGTCTCGAGCAACGAGACGCGTACGTAGTGAACGTACGAAGTGCAAAGTGGACTTGAAAAAATTTCGCAGCCCAATGAGTCACATGGCCAATTTACTGAATAAGGATATGCACTCCTCTAGCCGGGCCAATCGGCATCAGGACTGATTACCAGCTATGGTAACGCAATAATCTATATTTGGCAAATGGGTGGGAACACTCCTTGGCCTTTACAGTTGTGAGCCGTGCGTGAAAGTTGAGATTTCCCACACTCCCTTGGATCCCTGACTCAACACCATTTCCTAATGCCTTCGATATATCCATATAGCCACCGTCTCGTTGTCGAGACAAAAACATAACTTGGGTACTTGGGCTTGCTTTTTGCAAGTACTGGGTGGATACGCGGCTCATCATTGCCTCCCGATGCCTTCGATGCATCAACAGCCACCGTCTCGTCGTCGAGACAATTTTAAAAACATAACTTGGGTACTTGAGCTTGGTTCAAGTACTCAGTGGATAATTGATCGATATAGGTCCAATTGTAAATTCATTTCAGCAGAAACATGATACCAAAGCGTATGTCAGTATATGCGTAATTATCGAAGAAGCCTCAGGATGGCAGTACATAATCGTTGTCTCCCTCGAGCTCCTGACTATCTAGATCTGCCACTTCTGAAGTTGTTGAAGCCTCAGCAGGGCGGTTATCCACCGCTTGTGAAGCTGATGAGGCATCAACGGTGCTCTTATCGACAGGACGCTGAAGGTGGCGGCGATACGCAGCGATCATTTGGCCCATGAGCCATCCCATTATCAGCATTAGCCAGCGCCACGCAAGCATCGACCAGTTCATTGCTTTCGCCCTGTAAGTCGGGACCAAAATAATGATGGGAAAGGACATCAAGACAACGAGCCACCCAAGTACAGTGGGCCACTCAAGCTTATCGGGCCAGCCAAATGCTTCATGAATGGGGTGATAACGATCAACGTATACGTATTTTGTTACTTCGGGAGGTACCAAATGTTCGGTGGCTTCGGAATCGGGAGTGGTAAACGACGACTCCGATGGGACATCCAGAAGGGGGAAGAGACTAGATTGATATCCCCCCATTTCCGGGTTGACTGGAGAAGTCGACTCAAGGGAGTGGCCATAACCCCCCTGACCGGGAGATGGACCAGGTGTGAGTAAATCCGAGGCTGGCGATACAACGAGGGGAGAAGTAGAACTAGACACCGTGACGGGGCTTTGACTACCATCAGCTGGCAAATCGTCGGCGGCATAAAGCCATGTTTGACGATCGCGAACATAAGCGGCGCCATTGCTGGCGACGTCAAAAGCCAAGTTTAGGAATCCCAGTCCACATATCATTGAAAAGACCCAGGATCCACACGAACGATTGAAAAATGAAGCACGTGGCTTCAATACCCCAGTATCAGCTGGTACAGCGGGGGCGGTTTCAACGTTTGGCAACTCTGAAGAAGGCTGTGATCGATTGGCGGGGGCGGTTTCAATGTTCGGCAACTCTGAAGACGGCTGTGATCGATTGGCGGGGGCGGTTTCAATGTTCGGCAACTTTGAAGACGACTGTGATCGATCGGCGGGGTCAATCAGATGGGCACCTTCTTCTACGGTGCCTTCAATCCGCGACGAGGGCCTCGAGCGAGTCTCTACAGGGGCATCTATGACCAAAGGGCGGGCTACTTGAGAGGGTCTATATTCATGTGCACGCACACATAAAATATCTCCATTATTGGCGGACGGGTTACTTTCTCCGGCTACGATGTAGATATACCGATCAGAGAGCCGTACCGAATCCTAGGAAAAAGTCAACATGATGGCGGTGACCGTATATATGAAGCTTAGTCACCAGGCGGCAGAACACTGAGCATGCAAGTTAGTACGTGCTCTGATCGCGTATCAAGGGGATCTGAGCTCACTGTGGTCGGGCGGAGCTGGCATAGTTATCATGCGGGGGGGTTCCGATACTCTCGCCGTCGAAATAGAAATAGAATTATTAGACGAGTCACCCATGATGAGATATTGACCGTCCACGATGGAGACATCGATAGGGAAATTGTCAACTCCTTCCATGAGGTCGAATTTAATGGAGGATAGCCTTCTTGTAGACGGAAGGGAGTACACCTCAACTCTCTTTGTGGCGTAGACAATCGCTAGTAGCGTGTCATCAGGGCATACGGACAAAGCCGCATTCACGCTAGGACTATATATGAGTGAGACATCCAACGCAGATTCAAAATACGATTACATGGAGTCTTGCTCGTTGTAGATGATCCAGCGTCTGGAGTATCCACGGTTCACAGTATATGTACTGAAAATAGACCGACCGTGGAGATTAGCTAGTGATGTCGCGTCAAATAGATCACACTCACATTACACATGGCTTGTATTGATGAAATATGACCACCAAGACGTCGACTGCATCCGTTGTATCCGAATAGTAGATGATTCGGCATGGGTCTTTGTTAACCAGTTCATCCTCGAGTGGCTGAGATGATTGTGGCTGATATTGGCCTATATCATCTCCATCAAGGATGAGCACCTGATTGTTCACCAACGCCGCCATGTGGTTCGCCGTCGGGGCGAAAGTTAGGTCATTAACAGCATGACCATTTCCAAGAGAAAGAACATAAGCCTCGTCCTTTGCAGATATTAGCATAGGGTATGGACTTGAGAAGTAATTATGCTTACTTCGCAGGCGGAATCACCAGAGATTTCTGGATCTACCCAATATCCAACAATGTCACCGTTGCTGAAGCCCACGGCCAGGTAGAATGCCGTGTCCTTGTCTTTGGGGTCCTTAGGTTTCCAGGCGATGCATCGGATAGCGAAACGACGGCCAGGGGGTGTCTTCTTATTACGGAGGATCCTGAAGCTAGTATCTGTATAGCGGATCTGAAGCGAGTCAACATCCATTCAAGACTTTATGAATTCGAAGTTGAAACTCACTGTTAGGCGTCCTTGGCTATCACCTATAGCAACGAAGCGGTGAGGCGACGGAGAAAACCTGATGCAAGTGATACGACTGGAATGGGGTTCGTCCAGCGATTTGACCAGAGTGAGGCTGCGGCGAATGTCGTCAAGGTGCTGAGTGCTTTCCATTCCTTGATTATAATCGCGATACGTTGTCGTTGACGTTGATCAAGTACAGCAAAACCGAGTCGAAAACTTAATCATTAGGGGTCGGGGTATGTATTCATATAGCTACGAAGCTTGGCCTACCAGGCCGGTGTGGGACGGTTCGATTGGGGGTTCACGGTGATCAATAGCTAGGTACGGCTAGCTGGTGTACAAGTACATGCATGTGTCGTCCGTTTATAATTTATGCATGTGCGTGCACCCTTGATCATGAGTACGCAGTGCGCGGACTGATTAAACCCTCCACTCGGATGCTATAGTGACGTTAGAGAAGCAGCTGTCATCAGGCTAACTATCCTGCACCAGACCCTTAGGTTCGCATAACTTACAGCTTGCAACTCCGTCGATATTACGGCGGTAGCGCTGCGTGGCTTACCGGTACCATCCTTCCCCAAAACTAAAGAGGCATGCAAAGCAAAACAGTTCCCTCTAAAATTTGTCGTTTGGTCAAGCAAGCTTTGGGTTAGCATGGTATGTCTGCACTGAGCGCTAAAGATATACCGTCTTGTCACGGTTTTCGTGAAAAATGGAGACGTCGTCAATAATGCGGATCTACTAGAGGTCAGCTAGGGTCCGCACAACACCACTGATGCTCTGGTCATGAGGAAGTCTCGTACGTTGCGAACAGCAATATGCGGTGAGTACTTTAATGCATACGATATCGATATCTACGTTTCCAGAATTTAAACCCCTGATATTTACGTACCGTCCAAGTTTACGTACGTTGCGAACAGCAAAACGCGGTGATCGCGAGTACTTTAATGAATATGGTATCGATATCTAGACCTGCGTTTCCAGTATTCCAACCCCGGAAATTTATCTCGAAATTAGATATAATTATGACCTCCAAACCATTAACGAAACCCATTTTTATATATTTTATTTGATGCAGATATTTAAAGCGACGTTCTTCGCATTCTGTCTCGTACGCGTGCATGCGCAGGTTTAAACTTATAATTACCAGCACCTCGAATTTGCCTATACGGATCTCCGTCTGATATCATGAGGATACTCTCAATTGTACCTGCTCACCCCGGGGCAAGCTCGACAAATGCGTCCTCTGGATCTCGAACCCTTCGCAGGCAGTATGCTAGCCTCGACGTTACTCAATTAGAAGCCGACTCTGAACATCATCCTGCTGCCGGGTCGATGCCAATAGCTGAGAGTGGACAAACGGGGAATGCCACTTGCCCGACCAAACGAACACGCGCATCCATGAAAGGCGTTCCAAAGAAAGTACGTATACGCCGACTAGTATATATTGGCTGGTCTCACAGATTATCTGACTACACTCACTTCAGCTAATTGGTGGTTACTTTGTCCCAATGCATGGGCCGCCCCGCCAAATCCGTGCCTATACGGTTGGAACATTCAAGGGACCGCGGGGAGCTTATAGGCTTCCTACGGTCCAATACAAGAAACACTTCCGTCCACCGGCTCCCTTAGCGCAAAACGTCCGCCTGCACGACACGGTGGTCACGCTTGCCTGTTGTGCGGCGCATAAGTTTAAGATATATGCATGGTCCCACCCTTCCGCGGACTCGAACCAGGCCCTTCATACCATTGCCCCTCATATTATTTGGAGGGGGGAAATCGTGATCTTTCGACTGGGGCGGAGAGTCCCGTATCTGTCCTCCCTTCAAGTTCCCCGATTTTTGCTCCACAGAGTTATTCAGGTGTACGTGTGTGCAAGCAGATGTAGATCATCACTTAACTGATTGTATTTGAAGTTTCTTGTCTAGGGCAGCTTTGTCCATTGACTCTGGCACCGAGTTACCAACTGAAGTTTGCGTAAGTTTTGCTCCTTGTGTTCCTCCATATATCAGATATCTTAAGACATACGACAGGACGAAACAATATATAATTGATTGCCTACTTGTAATTAAGGGTGCGCGGGTTCGTCGTGCGCTATGACGTATATGCCATACTGTTCAGTCCGTTTCTATATAACGTATCATATAAATCAAAAGCACGCATTTAGTTCATTCGACTCAGATATTGTTTGCGTTGATCTTCCGTTCTGTCCTTAAGGGGCTGCCTTATCATCTCGACCTGGCCATGGACCGGTACCTGATTTAATTTTTTGTCACGGCGGTACGCCACTGACAGTGATCGAGAACCACCACGTGCACACAGCTGCCCGCGCTTGGCCCGGCATCAGTAGAACATATACAAAGATAATTCGCGGACCTACAGGGACCCACAAGGTTTGGTAATCCAGCCAAAGCCAAACACAGTTACATCCACGAAGCATCCCCCTATGCTATCCTTTGAAACCCAAAAGTCGATTCTTCATCCACAGTTATGTCGCGGATGCTTTACAAAAATTTACTACACTAGCACGCCTCATGTTAGCCGCATTTTTCACCCCTTAATGAATTGCAAGGGAAGAAGAACACCTGTTTTCCTAGGCTCAGACGGTTACAAACGCAGAAAATCAAATCACACGTTTCGTGGCATCCGCATGCACATGCACAAAGCCTCACTGTATATGCACTACATGATTATGAATATGTTTGCAAATCACGGCCGACTTTGGATTTTACAGTCTATGACTGAAATAATCGTCCAGCCTTCTCAGGTCTAATAATCATGAGTTCCTTGGACCAATTTCAAAGCAATGGTCATGACCTTAGTAAGTTGTAAAATTTACGTATCCATATTGTGTGTTCACTGAACGGCCTACGTACCCATATACCAAAATTCCTAGTACCACAACCTAATCCAGCCCTTCAGAGATTCGCGCGCCCTGGTGGGCCATTATCAAGAGGTAGGTAGATATCAAGAGGAAAGGTATATCGTCCATTGTCATACTTGCTTGACAGCCTCATCTAGGGACAAAGGTCCGTCTTCCCTACCTCGACGTTTTCGACGCCCCTCGCGATCGCTACCGGTGCAGCGCTCTCTTTCTGAGCGTCGGTCGCCCTATAACCATGCGGATTCATCAAATACCTCTTCTCCCACCCCTTCCAGCCTTTATCAGGATGACCCGAGGCTGGCACCAATTCTCGAACAACCGGATCTGGAACATGTAACACCTGCAATTGCTAACAATGCACCATTGGACGACTCGGCACCTAGTAACAATGGAAACCAAGAAGGTGAGCACACAATTATGTTTAGATACGTTTTATCTGGTTCTAGTCAAAGCCTCATTAGGTGCCCTGGCTTTTAACACACTGGCGACGGTTTCTCCTCAGCAGGAAACACATAATCCCGCACAAGTCCCAAACGCCGACACTCGAGCGCGAAGACACGATTTGAGAACTCAATCGCGATCGCGAACGAGATCCACGCCACCGGGGGGGTGGTCTGCTCCCTTATTACAAGAAGGCTATCCAGGCCCGCCTCCAGCCCAATCCGGCACAATGGTCGGCGAGATCCATCCTTCTGGAGAACACAATTCAGCAGTAGCCATGACGGTTGACGTTCCAGAGGCCTCCCCAGCCGTAGGGTCAGGTTCCCCCAGTCAGCTGCCACTGGATGGCCTTTTAATCAATAACGATCATAATGCCGAGCCATATGCATATGATGGTGATGAAGAGGATGGTGCTAAAGATGTGCGTAATTTAGTCGAAACAGCCATGCTGCTATTGATGTTTCCGCTCTCGAAGGAGCCAATCGATACAGATATAATTGGTTTAAGAGATCGAATCGATGCCTTAGGAGATCGGATCGAGAACATGAACGGCAATATTGTATCTGGCTTCGATAGGCTGATACAGGCAATTGACAACCGCGATCCCTTTGTCCATCAACCACTATCAACTAGCCCCTCGCTACGCCCTGAGCGAAAAAGAACTACCCCCCCTCCGCCACGCCATGAGCGAAAGCGAGCAGGTATTCCCAAGCGTCGGAGACCCGAGGATAATATACTTGCCGTAGGTTATATTTCCACTTATTTGGACATCAACCTTAATGATATCGTCTAAAGGCAGAAGTACGTACATATCTTTGTCATCTTCTTGGAGGAGAAGAACGACAGATAATGGAAACGGTGTCTGCACAAGAAGCCAAGGACTATGCAGACGCTTGGGACGAGGACAACGGACTTTCCACGCAGGATTGCTGCGATATAGGCAACTTTAGGATTGATATTCTAGGCACAGCAAGAAGCCCGTGGAATCAATCAGCAGCCAGAGTATTTGCCACTGCGTTTCGTGTATGGATAGGAGAAGACGTAGATATTAACAGGGTGATGAAAGCATTTTTTGCTAGAGTGCGATCCCTTAGGCAGAGGTATGATCGCCTCAGCCTAAGCACCGCTCAGCAAGAATTGGAGGCTAGAAAAGAGAGGAGGAGGGGGAGGAAGCGAACGGTATTTAATCTGCAGGTTGATGAACAAAGTACCACTGATGTTTCCTTAATTAGCTATTCGAACAACGCATGGATGCAGCACACTCACACCCCCTTCTTCGACAACACAGAGAAATCTTAGGTCGTTTAGGACCGGAAGCAATGTCCAGTGATGAGTCGGACAGCGAAAATAGAAGCTCTGCTCGGCCTCAAAGGGTAGTCTTTCGAGTATGTATTCCCCTCTGGAGAGCACTCGAATTGGGAGTATGGCTTCAAGTTTTCGACACGGTCTATATACTCTTGCGCCGAGATAAACATGCCCTTCGAGGACAGTATCCTCGTATCCGACAGAGGGTGCCAGAAGTCAGGAGTACATCCGTAAACTTCGTCCCTGGTCTACCAGTGAATGCGTATGAACCTCGATGGCTAGAGAACCAAAGCAACTTAGAATTTACTGTTCAACCCGCCCTACATGAGAGGTATGACTTCCGCCATGATATTGAACTATTTGCGTAAGTTCTCCAGTAGTTCCCTGTAATAACCACTTAGCTTATAATGTTGGATAGTTACATACACAGGTGTGAGATGTAGTCCACCAGGCGAAGATGGTCACCAGTCATTCTGTCTCGGAAATAATTATAATGGCACGGTGGCATTTAACCTAGTTGTTAATAGTATACATATATTAGGCTTGACGAGATGTTGGTCCGGACTATGGTATCCGGTATAATATTGGGACTGATCGATGATGCTGGTCGCGATGAGACTTTTAGCTCGTGGATACATATTTGTCTCGAGCAACGAGACGCGTACGTATACGTAGTGAACGTACCAATTGCAAAGTGGACTAGTACTTCGCAAAATCTCGCAGCCGAAGTAGTCAAGTCACATGGTCGATAATCAGGACGACCACGTCCGACGTGGTCTATGCGTGGACACTGGAAATACCGGAGCGCTCCAGAATCTGGCAGAGAGTCACATGGTCAATTTACTGGATAAGGATATACACTCCTCCCAATCGGCATCGATACAGGACTGCAGCTGATTACCAGCTATGGTAATGGAAGAATCTATATTTGGCAGATTGCTGAGAAACAGTTTGCAAGGTGTTCGTGAGAGTTGTATTTCCCACACCCCTCAATCGGGATACTGGACACATACTAATCGTGTCCACGTTCATTAACTGTAGTAAGAACTCGTTGTCGAGGCATCTACGTGTATATAAGTAGTGCGCATATATATAGTCGCGTCTACAGTTGCCCTATCCATAATGCATCCCATAGACTGCAGCTGGGGGGATGAATCCGAGCTCAGCGACCTCGACTCCGAGGATGATTACTCAGTTCAACTGCAAAATACCCATTGCACCGAATTCTTAGCTCGTGTAGCGAAGATGGTGCCGGATGGTCGCCTAAAGCTTGTGAAGTCACGTATAGGATCATGCGTAGACTGTGAAGATGCCGGAACACGTCAATTTTGTCGATTTCAAGGTAGGTTTCCGCCTGGTTGTGGCGGCTTTGCAACTGACTACATCCTGCGAAAGGGTTGAGAAGAGTCACTATTGATAATGTTGACGTCAAAGTTGACCTCATGGGGGGACGCTTTACTCAGTACGAAGACATCAGCGGTCAGGAATCCGATTTTTACTACGACCTTCTTTTTTACCCGCGACTCAATATGGAGTATATTGCATATCTTCGGGTATGCACCCCGTCCTTTGTATCATGGTGAACCAAATAATGGTAACATCTTGTAGGAATATATCGCACCGATTCTATTATCATCCGTTCTCAACGAGATGGAAATCTTGCAAGCGCATGGCGACGTTCCGCTTGTTCCTCAGTCCAAGTCACCAAATTATGTGGAAAAATGTGGTATGCCATCTGTGACTTGTCTCCTCCATTGTTCTAATGTTTTCAGATGACTGCTTATGGACGTTCGCTTTTCTCTCGTGGATATGCGATGGATGTGGAAGGCAGTACTGCATCAAATGCCGTCGGGAGAAAGCTCCATGTGGCTGTGGGTCACCATCTACGCTGCTGAGCTCAACGATGAGCCCGGTATCCCTTCGCGCCTTAGCTCTAAAGCTCGAAGAAACGCAACCAAGCTCGTCGGCGGATTTAATACGAAGCAAGCCTGCCTCAGCATCTCGACATATCACTATTTTGACTGGTGAATGGTCAACTGCCGAATTTCTGGCGACATGGTCTCAGGGGCGACCACTGGTTGTCCGGAACCATGCCGGGCTACAACTTGACTGGTCGCCGAAATCACTTGCACGGTTCCTTGGCGACGATCCTTGTGAAATTGTTGACTGTGAGGACCCGTCTTACACCCACCGCACCACAGTTCGGCAGTTTTTCGAGGAGGAGATGGATGGAAAGGGCACAAGGTCTCGGGTTCTCAAACTCAAGGTATGAACTTTCACTTGGACAGCACTTCTTGTCTCAAACCGGGCCCAGGATTATCCAACAGAAGCTACATTCAAGGAGAAGTGCCCTCGCTTGGCCCGCGACTTCTGTCTCGCACTTCCAGTGCCCGAGTTCACCAGCGATGAAGGTTGTCTCAATATCGCTAACTATTTCCCGTCTAATTACCGGTGTTCACCCGATATAGGTAATGTCAGCCAACTGTTGCTTTATCATATGGCTTTTCTGATCTTTACAGGGCCTAAAATATATGCGGCAATGGGTACCATACAAGACAATAATCATCATGGCAGTACACGCCTCCATATGGATATGGCGGATGCTGTCAATATCATGGCAAGTGATGGCAAGGCTCGTTGGGATATCTTCATACCTGAAGACTCTCAAAAAATCCGAGACTTCATCCGATCTAACCGATTAGAGGATGATGGGGATGACCCCATCCACGCACAGAATATCTACCTACGGGAATCAGATCTCGAAGAACTAAGACTTATCAACGTCGTACCATTTACCTTTGAGCAGTCACAAGGAGATTGTGTCTTCATTCCGGCAGGTTGTGCCCATCAGGTCAGGTGTCAGGTTGAGAAACAGGCAATGTGGCTAACTAATTGTCGCAGGTGTCCAATATCACTGCGTGCATAAAAATTGCAGCTGACTTCGTGTCACCTCATAGTCTGTCTCGGTGTGCTCAAATTGCAGAGGAACTTCAAGCCTGCAACACTGCCTTTGATTGCTTGGAGTTTGCGAATCTAATGATTCATGCTTGGATGGCGCTCCACTCACTGGAGGCTAGATGCCTCAATGAAGACAGTATACGTATTCCCCGGTAAGATCTATTCATAGCAGTTCAAGAAGAAACCTCAATCTTTCTCAGATCGGTTAATCCCCCCCCTCTTGAGGATCTAGAGGATTGCTCCCGCGGCCGTAGTGGTGAACATATGCATGATCATGATACGAGTCAGGACGATCCCGATATTGATGTACGCTTGGAGCAAGAGCCACGACTGGTTAGCATGCGCATGGATCCGGATCTGCTACCAACTATGGCCCCGATTAGTGGGGGTGATGTAACTCAGCAGACTGTGACAGATATCAATAACAGCAAAGGTGGTACCGGTACCGGTGCAGGACATGACCACGATATGGACTTATGGCGATTGGATCTGGATACGGATATGGAGCAAGGGTGGCGCCGGGTTGGCGTGAGCCCGCGGCCACCACCTGCAACCCCTCCGGATCCGGATCCGGATCCTGCACCAGTACTACCAGCTAGCGCCACAGTTATTCATGAGACACGACCAGTACCAGCACATGAACACACACATCATGCCCATGGCCACCAGCCGCTATATCGGATGGCAAGTGAACCTAGATATGTGGTTGCGGACTTCGCACAGCCACAGTACAATGGTCATATGCATGATATCCTTCATAATCAGCCAGGTGCTAATTACAACAACACGATGGCGGCAGCCAATCAAGATGACATCCAGAAAGCATCCAAACTTATCTTTCAAATTGGTCTAACTCGAGTAGTTGAAGCTATGTCCCGACAAGGTGACCACATGTCTGGCGGAAACCCGTCGCAGCATGCAACCACAAGTAACGTTAACGTCACCCACGGTCAACTACAGCAGTTTCCTATGGTAGCTACAACCGCGGCCGGCCAGTTGCAAAGGGCCATGACTATTGGCCATTCTACGGCTGCGCTCGGAACCTCACGATCAGGTTCCCTTGCCTTTGGACCTTCGAATTCTAGATCTTCAAACTCCTGCATGCAACTTCCAGGCACATCACATGTTTACAGCCATCCAGCTGCCGCTTCCGGATCCGGTGCCACGCGTATGCCTCCCTTGATGTCGGTTTTCTCAGCATCCTCTCGCGAAGACTACTTTCGGTATAAACCAGAGCGGACCTGTAGTACATGTCACCGTGGCGAGTCAGTGTGTAGAGGGGTAATACGCCGTCACTATTGCCCTCAGTGGACCGATGAAATTCCCCCGCCTCGAAAAAAACGAAGGACGAATAATTGATCATCATATATTCCATCATATATATACTTATACTCTAATACATGTACATTTGCTATACATATTAGAGCCCCAAAGGCTTCTACCAGTTTAAGTGCACGTGGCTGAGAATCGCCACTACTAGGAAGTTACTATCGGGAATCCCAGGCTTTCATTCTCTGGAAGAGTCGATACCACCTGGACATCGTGTAAGTGATCAATACAAATGACATAGAGCAAAATTAAAGCCGCACCCTATCTAGTGGCAAAATATGGACCAAAGCATGTGCAGAATCAGTCTTCATATAGGTTAGAGCACAGTGTGACAGTATTTTAGATGCTGGCACCACATAGACATCCATGTCTTTCACATGGCATAAATAACCTGCTGCAGATCCGTACCGTCTATATGGATCAGAGTCGGGATGAATACACCTGAAGGAGCGGAGAGCGATGAAGATAGCCGAATCGTCTTCATATTGGAAGATATGGTCGATTATTCCGGGAAGGGGTTGAGAGTTTTCGGTGCGGTAAAATATGACTGGACTGTTGCGTGACTTCAGCGAGCCAGAGCAGCCGTAAGGAATACCTCGTATGAAAATCTCATCATAGAACAAAGCAGTTGACAAACGGAGGGCGCGATCTGTAGCATCAATAAGGAGCTGGGAGAGTAGGCTATGATGGGATTCGTCAGGAGATCGACACCGGGAACCCAATTTATACTCGGGTGGACTATGCCGTGGTTCGAGGTCGTCAAAGCGATAAGATTCGCGCCCACGATTGAAGCCCCGTGTTTCTTCTATGGCAATAGCTGCAAACGCTCCCATCATATTGTGAAGTCGATCACGCAGAGTGAGGTCGTCTGCTAGCATCGCGCGAAGGTTTGCATTGCGGGCAGAGACTGACATGAACGTTTGTTCGCTGTCTCCTAGATTATTGATGAGCTTCAGACGGTCAGTCTATAGGTAGTACTAGCAAAACCTTACCAGGTTTTTTATTGATCCTGATACGGCGCAGGAAACCAATATGCCGTTCGTAATACACCGCGCTATGTGCATGCACGGGGCCAAACCATTCCAGCATAGAACCAATGTGTAATGCCGCATGGTGATGAGGTTTAATTCCTGCGTCGGTATAAAGCTGTTGCGCGTGGGTCATGTAGCGTTGGATATGTCGGTTGTACGCAGCAATATGCTGCGGAGAAGTTATTCGCATATTAGCAATAAGGACCGCTGTAACAAGATCCATGTAATTTGCCAAGAGTTGCTGTTTTCTATCAGTGTCAGAGTACCAGAGTCGAATGAGAGTAATGGGCAAGTGTACTGTGCATAGAACACGTGTCTGATCAGCACTAAGCTGAGTGGTCGACCGCCAGTTACGAGGAACACGGGACAGATAGCTGGGTAATTGGGTACGCTCCATATCCTCCCATATTGCCTCCATCACATCTTTTCCAAGTACAACACGATGATGGCTAACGTCTGGAAGATGAGAGCTCAGGTTACCGAATAGCTCGTCATTGTCTCGAATCTGTGACATCGTATCAGTATCAGATTAAGCTAGCTATAGACTTTGAACAAATGAAATGCCTTGTCAATTATAGCTTCCGCTAGCAAAAGCCTACGCCCTTTAGATACGATAATTGATGAATCGATGTCAATCATTTGGCAGATTCTTTCCAAGATAGCATTAGTGGCTGGGTTTCTGCGTAACAATCTTTCCTTCGCCGTCTCGTCGTGAACGCAAGCTACCATGGAACTAATTGCCCTTCGTAGCTTGCGAATATCAACGGAGTCGGGATCGCCAAGATCAATCGTAGAAGGTGTACTGCTGCGACTAGCACTAGCCAAGTACGAGTTCAGAGAAGCTAAGGCTAGGTCATCGTAGTCCATCTGCCCCTTGTTGTATCAGAATCAGTATAATGATGGTAAGTTGATGATACTCACTTTATCGAATATAGCCTCCGTCAAAAGACTCTTCCGAGTACGCTCTATGATCGTGGAATGATCAATATCGATCGCATCACATATCTGTTCAAGAATCGACACGGTTATGCTGGATTGTCGAGTGACTTCGGATGCTCCATTTTCGCGATCGATATAACGCAAGATGAATCGTATAGTCTTGTTGAATTGGGCTATATCACTATATGGATCACTGGCTGGATCCTCCGGACCCGGATCGATATCCCCTCTCTCGTCTTCAGCCTGGTTGTCGAGGGTATCCCCATCATTGTGATCACGATCATGATCTCGTTCGTCTGGCGACGGTGTACTTGATGCAGACCCTTCAACCTTCTGGATGAATGCTTGAACGGACTCCTCCTCTTCGTTTTGTCTCTGAATGTGAGCGGGTCAGTGGATAGCCTATACCATGGAGAGCGGCTTGTGACAAACCCAATGATAGATGTTGCGTGCCAGGATCCACCTCGTCCCGATGACTTGTCTACCTGACGGCCCTAAGATACTGTTCTCAACACAAATCACATACAGGATAGTTCGATGAAATTCCACGAGCTTGAAGAGTAGACCAGGTTCGTTGTCGGCTATTAGCACCCTACATCGGCTAAGCGCCTTTACCTCGTCTGAGGGAATTTTCAATTTGTCCGGTAGTGATACCTTACTCGAATCAGAAGAGCCATCACCGCCTACATCTACACGAAGGCTGATGCGGAAGAAGTTGCGAAGGTGCTGTTTTAAAAGGTTGATGTCCAGAGCATGCATGGTGTCTATGACGGTGAACCTGACTGGATCCCAATAAGGGAGCTCGAGAAGAGGTGTCCAACGGTGGCCGAAAGCGTTGAAAATGATTTCCCTATCTTCCTCGGAGTGAGCGTCTCTCCAAAGCTCAGCCACGCGGCGCCAGTGACGTGGATCTTTCAGTGGCCATTCTTCCGGGTTCAGGATATCGATGTCATTATAATCGATATCACAAACTGTGCAAAAATAGTGAGCAGTGACGCTGGCGCATCCTGCCACTTGGCGAGCACCTAGCATGTCACATATCAGGGGAAGAAGCCACCCTTTGAACGTCCGTCCGGTTGCACAAGAATACGTGCGGGAGAAAAATATCCCAGAGCTCCAAAAAGGTTTGAAATCGTCCACGACTAATTGGAGATACGGATTAATATGATGGGTTGACGGCTTTCCAGGTATGACCCCCGCGAGATACATATGTTCAGGAATATATCGTAAATGGTCTGGGAAGTTGTAGCAAAAGAGCCATATCCCCGTGGATGAGCAGCTAAGTTTGCC
The DNA here is from genome assembly GCA_014058305.1 of Pleurotus tuber-regium. Taxonomy (NCBI): domain Eukaryota; kingdom Fungi; phylum Basidiomycota; class Agaricomycetes; order Agaricales; family Pleurotaceae; genus Pleurotus; species Pleurotus tuber-regium. The sequence continues at coordinate 2,342,759 of JACFYU010000024.1, forward strand.
AGGTTTCGCCCCATGCGTCTCGAAGCTGTCGACTGACATGCCAAATACTAGCTTCCCTTCCCCAGTTCCCGTGTCAAGGAAGGGGGTACCGTCACACCCTCTTAACTCTCGAAAGACTTCAGCCAACCATATATCGGAAACTGCCATATGGGGGTCGCGATTCTGTAACTCGGCGGGATATGATTCTAAGATGGATTCTACGCCCTTGCGGGATAGAAGCCTTCCTAGCCAATGTCCGAAATCCTGATGACAGTATTTGACGCGCGGAGCAGATATGCAGCGACCAGCCAAGTTGATCTCTTTCCATAATGGTGTGTTGCAGTGCACACTTGTCGGCGTTTCTCGGTGAAGACATTGCGAAGGACCGCCAGGGTTTTCATTTGCAAGATAGGGATAAAGGGTATGACATGTAGGGCAGGAAATGTAAGTCCGTGTCACTGGATCAATGCGAAGCAAGGAGGCTGCAGTTCGTGGGTCCTTCGGAATGAGATCATCCACTTCTTGGGAAGGTATCCCAGACGCGACCAATAAATCCTTTAACCCGGAAAGGTAGACACGGAGAGTCCTTCGCGAAACAAAGTATAAGCTCTGCAAGACAGCGGTTACGAGGAGTGCGGCCTTCTTTGTGGGATCGGATGGACCGGTTGAATAGTAGTATATTTCTGCACTATGGTTAAAACGGAGGAAGTCACAACACATACAGCTATAACCTACCGGTGTTAACTACGGGCTTGTTACCGAAGTCAGAGTTTCTAAATTGTTGTTGCATCCAATGAAGCTCCTTTTCACGATCTAGACGGCGCAATAACGCTTCAAGCTCCAATGAGAGGGCTGTTGATGCTTCTGTGGCTGGCATCGATGATAAAATAGAGAGTAAGTCGGATATGCGGAACTCTGTTTGTAGGAAGGCGGCGTTTGCGCGGCGGTCTGACTTCAGAGCATAAATACCTGTGTTTGGACGACGCCAGTCAATACCGTGATTGTATTCGCCGGAGGGTGATGGTGGATATAGGAATTCGAGGGGGTAAGCAAAGGAAGATACTGGTAGGCTACTCAGTATATTGACTTCTTGTGTCACCAACTGGAGCCAGTTGTGATTCGAAGCTCTAGGAATCGTTATCGGATTGGACGACCTGGATTGAGGAGGCTGGTTGAGACGAGTCTCAGTTGCTAGTCTCCGGATCCGATCATCCCGAGAATGATTATCCTTTGTCCAACGAGTAACAATTTGGCCATTTCCGATGTATTTTTTTGAGATCGGGTCCCAAGTCGAGCAGTAGGACTGGCATTTGCATATCACCAGTCTCTTCCTTGACTGACGACGGGTATCCATTGGAAGTTTATTTGTCTATATTTGGCAGACTGCATTTCAGACCAAGTCTATAGCTTACCACGAGGTATACGGCCGAGGGCAAAACTAAAGCTACCTCGGTTGATGCACATGTTGCTCGGATCCGGATCCATTTGGTATAAAATGGTGTGATGAAGGTAGGGACATTAATTAGTTATACATGTACATGTACATAAGTAGGACCATACCTGGGCTGTGCGTGTAACCGGCAATACATGAGGCGGACATGAGGTTGACAGGTACCACCTTCAGTTAAAGGCGAGTTAACCTTTGCAGCTGGCCATGGTGATATATCGATATCGTCTATATACCAATCCTATGGACTATCATCATGAGCAGTGTCCACCGGTACCTTCCGCACAATTGCAAGATGAAGTTATTAGAGTGATCCCAAATACAGATATATCTACTTGCCCGGCAGAGTACCCTCCCGTACGCGTACAAGTTACTTCAACTGCGCATCACCACTCGTTCGAAATTACATTTGCGGAAGGATACTGGCCTCGCATTGAGTTGATCTCAGTGGCGGTAGGGAGGGATTACAGACTGAGCATTCAGGCTGATGTGCAAGCTCAGAATACGATTTGTAAGTGGTTTTATCGTTTTCGGCTAACTATCAAGTTGTAAAACAATTTAGTTAAATATGCCTGGGACATACTATTTTCCCCTGATGATGCCAATATGAACCATGTCTACGCAAAACTTTTGGGCGGACAATTGATGATCACCGTTGAAAGATTTCGTAGACTCGTCGACGCCGTAACCCATTCGCCGGACACCATTATTGCAGGTAAATTGGCCCTTTTCTGAGTAATACCTGCCTGCATTGATCCTGTTTTTTCAAACCTATAGGAACGATGCACAAATCAGCATCTGTATGATTCTGTAAATACACTCCGGATCCGCCAAATATATCTTGTGAACTGCACAATTATACTGATCATGATTATTTGTCACCGCATTTGCCAAGAGTATGTATATGTAGAGGTACAAATTACGAAATGACTCTGTACGTAGACGAAGATGAGAGTAGCGCCAATTGCAAGGCTATATATAACTATCTCTTCCTCTCCATGTACGATGGGGGGTAGATCGGGCCGCGTATACGATAGTGTCAATACTCATCTGCAGAATCATATGAACCCTGAGAATTGGTTTCATCGTCGTCATTGGTTTTGCGTTTAGAGGGCCCTGCAGCTACAGGTAAGACCACTTGCGCTGGCTCCGGGTACAACTGTGGTTCAAAACGAAAGACAGACTCGACGGCATCACGAGGCAAGGTATTGATTTCTTTGATAAGGGCGGTAACCCTTTCACCATGGTGGGGATGCGTCCTGTTATCTAAAAGCCAGAAAAAGCCATACGGCTGCGCATCGTCAACTTCGTCGACGTCGACGCCCTGCCGCGCCAGCTCTTCAGCAGCATCTGTGTATGTAAAGTCACGATGTACTCCACTGATGGGTTCCCTCAACCTTTGAGACGCGATCGCCAAACCTGCTACCGCAAGAGATCGATACCGTTTAGGCCAGGCAAGCAGTTCGGCGCACGCAAGATACCATCTACCTCGCTCGGCGGCAGCCTCTTCACCATATCCTACGGGTGCTCTAGAGCCTACCAAGACATATCCACGGACTTGACGCATTTTGATACCGGTATTGTTTTTTGGCCATCGGATACCATGTGTTGTCTGGACTGTTTTTGGCGATGACCAGAAGTAATGACCCCAGTCTAATGCTGGTGCATCCCAGCTAGGTCGGGGCACCGATGTTGCCATCGGTCCTTGTTTTGCCTGTAATCTTCGACGTGCTACGTGCCCTGTACCTGCGCGGCGTGGCTGGGAATTCGGATACTGATCCTTAATCCAATCTGGACGTCTCCAATTATTTCTAAGGTAATTCATCCAGTTCAAGTATTGATGCGGAGGGATCTTCTCTGTAGCCTTCACCCACGATACCACGTATGATAATGCTCGCTCATTGTCGGGCTGATGAGCCAGTTCCATATACACCTTTACTTGGTCGACATTCCTAGGAAAGCCCTCATCAAATGGCACATCTGGCGGAGGAGGCAGTCCGATTCTCTCGTTCTTCAGGGCAGCATCCTTATCAGCACCAGCACGCCATTTACCGTCAACCATCGAAACGTGAGCGCAATCGGGAACCCAGGAAGGGGGGATCCGCCATTCCTGGTTGATGGGTAAAACATCGGGTGGAAGAATAGGGTTAATTTTTGGCCGATCGCTACCTGACTGATGAAACGCAGATGTATCGAAACTTTCGGGCCCATACTTTCTAGTATGATAATGGTCGCGATGCTCGTATCGTGTGCTACGACTGTCGGCGAAAGTGTCATAATCATGTGTTAGGTACCGGTGATCGTAACGGCCATGATACTTGTTTCTGTGCCTCGTATCGTATGTATCTTGTGATCGCTCAGACTCGTTTGCAGTGTACGTAGCTAATGATAGGGGGTCAAACAACGAGAAATAGCTCCATTATTTGTACATGGCGACTTACGTAGCGAATGCCTAGGGCGTTTATGACTATCTCCGTTACCGGCTACGGTATTATCTACATGTGGCGATTCATTGAGGTTAGCTGACCCTTCTCGTCCAGCGTGAGAGAGTGGTGCTACGGCTCAAATGAGAACCATATAATTTCAGACTAAGTTAGGGATTACCAACATGGTGAACGCCATGGACGTTTTCGACTTGATTCGGCTCGAAGACCGCTTTCTTGCAAAGTGTTGTATTCTGTGTTTGTGGTGGTTGATTCCTTTGGTCGGTTTATTTCGAGCTGAAAGTTAAGTCCTTCAGGCGAGGTGAAATCCCCATCGTTCTGAGGACCTGAGACAAGAGGACAAGCCGTCTCATTAGAGGCTTCAGAGTGTAAAGCACGAGGGGAAGTATCCTCGTTAGAAGTCTGAATGTTCGATGTGAGAGGGGGAGTCGTCTCTTTAGAGGTTGTTGTCAAAAGAGGAGTAGGTGTCGCGGTCGTCTTGGTAGAAGTTTGAGTATTTAAAGCAAGAGGGGAATTCGACCCGGTTAGAGTCTGAGTGTTTGAAGCAAGAGGAGAAGTTGCCCCGTTAGGAGTCTGATTGTCCGAAGCGGGAGGGGAAGCGATTTCCGGAGCCTTTGCAGTCTGATTATCTGAGACATGGGATACGGTCACATCCGTGAAAACATGTTCCGCGCGGCGGAGGCGTTCAACTATTTGATCTCTTTCAGATGCAAGCTGTCTAAAACGATGGATTGTGAGCAAATGAATGTACCCATAGATATATTTCAGCATACTTGATTTCTAGCGAAAAGTTGTCCTTCTCGCTGGCAAGAAGCCTATAACGAAATTATGAACGCTAGAGTGTGATTGGACATCAGAGAGATCTTGCCTATTTGTTTCCTTCAAGCGATTGAACTCTTCAGCAATGACTCTGGAGTTGATAACGTCAAAGACGAGGACCGGGTGTTGAAGTTCTTCCACGTACTTGGCTTTCTCTGCTTCCTCAATGCGGGACGTCTGCTCACAATTAAGCTGTCTTTGAGTCGCATGGATTCTTGAGGAAAGTGACCTCAAGTCGGAATCGTCGGAATCTAAGATATAAAACATGCCACCTTGACCTGGTTCTCACCTGTTTTCTTCACGAAGTAGCTCCAATTCTGATAGTAATTGTCTATCATAAAGTAAGCGAAGATGCACTAATACCACGAGGTTGAACCCACCTGGTCTGTTCGCGCTCGGCTCTTAGTGCCTCTGAAGCTTCTTCTCTCAATCGGGCAAGGGATCTAGGTCACAATATGTCGTTGACGCTGACGCTGTCTGAACGAGAGCATGAAGAAGTACTCACTGGTTAACTTCCCGAGCTTTATCCCTCTCGGTCGTCAGAATTCTACGTTTGAGTTACAATTTGGCAAGGCGAAAGTGATAGTAATCACAGTACATACTTGATCTGTTCGGATTCCTTATCCAGAAGTAGCTGAAGAGCCTCTTTTTCGGAGGTTGATTGAAGGGCGACTGGGGCAGGTTTCGCTGCGGAGAGCTCTTCGCGAAGAGAAGAGATTTGAGCCTCAAGAAGGGGCAGCCTGTGAATAGCAGTGACTTGGGACCGAACAATATCGCGAAGACCTATTTCATTGGTACCCCAACAAGAGGATATGTGCGCCAGAAAGTTTTCGCAAGAGCTGCAGGATGACGTGTGAGAGGGGCAACCCATTGTTGTCATCTCCCACTGAGGATGGGGTATGGTATCTCGATTCGCGGCATTATTCATGTTGATGGTGGAGCTTTATGGTTGAGTATTATATGTATATATATGTGTGTGTGTGTCTCGAGCAACGAGACGCGTACGTAGTGAACGTACGAAGTGCAAAGTGGACTTGAAAAAATTTCGCAGCCCAATGAGTCACATGGCCAATTTACTGAATAAGGATATGCACTCCTCTAGCCGGGCCAATCGGCATCAGGACTGATTACCAGCTATGGTAACGCAATAATCTATATTTGGCAAATGGGTGGGAACACTCCTTGGCCTTTACAGTTGTGAGCCGTGCGTGAAAGTTGAGATTTCCCACACTCCCTTGGATCCCTGACTCAACACCATTTCCTAATGCCTTCGATATATCCATATAGCCACCGTCTCGTTGTCGAGACAAAAACATAACTTGGGTACTTGGGCTTGCTTTTTGCAAGTACTGGGTGGATACGCGGCTCATCATTGCCTCCCGATGCCTTCGATGCATCAACAGCCACCGTCTCGTCGTCGAGACAATTTTAAAAACATAACTTGGGTACTTGAGCTTACAGGCACTGGGTGGATATGTGACTTAGATCATTGTTTCCCGATGCCTTCGATGCATCAATAACCACTGACTTGGGTGCTTAGGCTTGCTTATTGCAAGCACTGGGTGGAGGTGTGAGTCATCATTGTTTCCCGATGCCTGCTATGTATCCATAGCCACCATCTCGTTATCGAGACGTGTACATAACCTGGGCTTGTGTTTTGCAAACACCCAGTCGATATATTACTCTGATCAGAGCAGAGTGCGATTTGTTGTCTCGTATGTGAGACTTCTCGTCAACCAACACCCGCTATCGTTGGCTAGGCCCTCCATCCCACGTCCCGTTTGATATAGAGACGTCAATACCCACGCATATTTTTCCGTGCTCTAATCAGCACGAGACTAGTGGATTATGGCAGCCAGCCTCTACTTGTCATTATTTGTCCAATTTAAACTATGTCTCGCATTGCTCATCCTTCGGAAACCCACAACTCCCCCGCCTCTGCTTGTCATTATTCGTCCAGCGCGGACTGCGTCTCGTATTGCTTATCCTTCGGGAATTTACAATTTCCCCGCCTACTTGTCATTATTTGTCCAATTGGGACAGCTGCGTCTGCTTATTTTACAACTTCCCCGCCTCTGCTTGTCATTATTTGTCCAACTGGGATAGCTGCGCCTGCTTATCCTTCGGGAATTTACAACTTCCCCGCCTCTGCTTGTCATTATTTGTCCAACTGGGATAGCTGCGCCTGCTTATCCTTCGGGAATTTACAACTTCCCCGCCTCTGCTTGTCATTATTTGTCTACCGCGGACTGCGTCTCGTATTGCTTATCCTTCGGGAATTTACAATTTCCCCGCCTACTTGTCATTATTTGTCCAACTGGGACAGCTGCGTCTGCTTATTTTACAACTTCCCCGCCTCTGCTTGTCATTATTTGTCCAACTGGGATAGCTGCGCCTGCTTATCCTTCGGGAATTTACAACTTCCCCGCCTCTGCTTGTCATTATTTGTCTACCGCGGACTGCGTCTCGTATTGCTTATCCTTCGGGAATTTACAATTTCCCCGCCTACTTGTCATTATTTGTCCAACTGGGACAGCTGCGTCTGCTTATTTTACAACTTCCCCGCCTCTGCTTGTCATTATTTGTCCAACTGGGATAGCTGCGTCTGCTTATTTTACAACTTCCCCGCCTCTGCTTGTCATTATTTGTCTACCGCGGACTGCGTCTCGTATTGCTTATCCTTCGGGAATTTACAATTTCCCCGCCTACTTGTCATTATTTGTCCAACTGGGACAGCTGCGTCTGCTTATTTTACAACTTCCCCGCCTACTTGTCATTATTTGTGCAACTCTCTGATGTACCACCAGCACCATCGCAGACATTATAGTATTCAATGTAGCATTTGCTGTTATGCAACACTACTCTACTCAAGGAGCAAATCAATTATGTTTATCTGTCCTTACTTGTCACATTTTACTCTTTGTCATTGTCACCGCATTGCGTGAGTGCTCGTTGAGAAACTTCTCCGACTCTATTTGTCAATGTTTGTACGACTTCCCGCCTCTTCTTTACCATTTATGGAGCTACCCATCGCCACTGGACAATTTTCTCTATACCGCGCGTTCATTTTCCCGCCTTTTTCCTTTTTTGGAAATTTTCCTCCCGCCACCCTCTATGCAATCCTCGACGCGCGGTTATACGCTCACCACTCACGGGCGCTTAGCGCGCGCCCTAGTGCGCGCAAACGAACACCAACGAAGACGCAGCCACCAAAGTTCATCTGCAATCCCCAACATCAACACTAACCACCACCACTCTCTTTAGCCACTGCATCTCCACACCATCTCATAATCACAAACCAAGGTAAGCATGTCTATAAGGTATTGACAGATGTGCAAAAGGCTTATTGCTGGTGATCAGTCTAGATCTGCCTCTATCTTCACCATGACTGCCAGTCATCACCCACACTTTTGGATCAACAGTTTACAGGGTGTCTATCTGCCAGAAGCTGTTCCTATTCTCAAGGAAGCTTTGAGAGCCTTTCCTGAACAGCTTGGGGACATCCTTTCTGCTCATGTAGTCATTCAGTGAGTGTTATATCATCTTTTCACTTTTTGCCAGCGTCCCTCCCCTTCCCCGTCGACGACGACGACGACGACGTCAACGTCGATATCGGCGTCGTCCAACGTTGACGTTAAACGGCGATATCTATTGCATATACCGATTTTGCTCTCAATCTAGACCTGAGCTTACTCCCCTGTCTCACCCTTGTACAGGCACGGGTTTGCTTCGCCATTCTGCGCGGACAGACGCGCTCTAATTTACGTCTTCGATCATGACGGAGATGGGGCCTTTATCATTCGTATTGGTGAAATGGGTCACGGCCATTCAATCATTGAGTGTGACGACACCTTTTATCCCGCTATCCGCTTCAAGGAGACTGACTACGAAGAGGTGGTAAGTAGTATTCTCTATTTTGCATGAGCCTGTACATACTGATCACTGTTATTTGTATTATTAGTCTCCCGTTCAACTGTTTTGATCTCCCAGTATAAACCTGTAGACATACACACCTTGATATCTACCCTCATGTTGTACCACAGTGGAATCAATCACATTTCTTGCTACTTTGTTGAGCGTAAAGCTGATGCACGAAGTAAATGAAGCGCCTTAGGATTGGCGCTCTGATAAGATAAGCGCAATTAAATTAATGTTGCTTACAATAATGAAAACAAGAATCTAACTACGACAATATTATCACATGTTGGGATAATATGAAGGTAATCTTATTTTCCTCATCAAGGATAATCTCAATATAGATTCAATTTTCGCAAGATAGAAAATCATGAATATAATTTGATTAAGTTCACATTATAAACTTCATCCGACATCTCAGTAAAATTGAATTCTCATCACGTTAATACTACCCGGGATATTCAAAGGTTAATGTGTATTATAATTTTATTAAAAACACATTATAACTATGAGGAACAGGCTGTTGTTAATTAGTATATAATTTACATTATCTTCACAATATCCCTAGATGGGAAATAGGGCGACTCCCCTAGTGACCGTCCCCGGCTGTGCCGTCCGGGCGGGCGGACCACTCCTCATCGCTGTCGGCGAGGACCAGGGTGATGGCACTCAGTAATCCACAACAAATATCTTTCAATTCAATCCAGCTGCAATTTGCTCACCATGTCTGACCCTTCTTCCCATGTCACTCAGCTTGCCAACGGTCTGCGCAAGCTCGAGCTCAAACAAGCCGAGGAACGTCCTGAACATGATCACAATCAGCCATCACCGACTACGGCCACGGGTGTAAGTACCCCCTCCCGCCCAGCTATTCGGGACGGTTATGGTTTTCGCTCTTCTGGCGTAAACACGCCCAACGAAAACAAAGACAGAAGTTCCCCTTTACCGGACCCAAATGGTTTGGGGTGGCCTGGTATGGCGTGGAAGCTTTGCTTTTCTTGCACGAGCATCCTAGGTCTAATTTTAGGCTTTTGGCCATTCCCTGGAAACCAGCCAAATCAACCGTAATGCGTCTGAACGCTACAGAGGCTGAACGCGCCGTTCGTGACCAGAAGTTGCACTCCGCAGTTCGCACGATTCTCGAATGCATTGGCGAGGACCCAGATCGGGAGGGTCTGCTTCGAACCCCTGAACGATACGCACAAGCGCTGCTTTGGATGACGAAGGGTTACGAAGAGCGATTGGCTGGTTTGTCCGGTCGTACGCTGGATCTCGGACAATGAAATACTGAAATATGTTAAACATGGCAGATGTTATCAACGATGCTGTCTTCGCGGAGGATCATGACGAAATGGTCCTTGTGCGCGATATTGATATATCGAGTCTTTGTGAGCATCATCTTGTCCCTTTCACAGGCAAGGTATGTCATCTCTCCGCACCTTATCACAGTAGATGGACTTATCTCGCCAAGATCGCCATCGCCTACATCCCCAACCAACTCGTTCTCGGACTCTCCAAGCTTGCCCGGATAGCCGAAACCTTCAGTCGCCGGCTTCAAGTCCAAGAGCGCCTCACAAAGCAAATTGCCATTGCAGTGCAAGAAGCTATTAAACCTCGTGGTGTTGCTGTAGTCATGGAAGCAACGTTGGTTTTCCTTGTTTCGTCATATTGGGATCCTGCTTTGACCGTTTATAATACAGACATATGTGCATGACCATGCGTGGTGTACAGAAGCCAGGTGCTATCACTACAACCTCGTGTATGCTTGGTTGTTTCCGAACACAGCAAAAAACTCGCGAAGAGTTCCTTACCCTGATTAAAGGACGTTGACAACTTGAAATGTTTGGCTACCAGGTGCTCATTACCGCAAGAGAACAAAATAGTGCATATGTATAATATAATCATGACTATGTACGCTATGTCAACCAGAGTGGGGTGGTAGATGTATATAATAGGCAGGCATCGCTGTCATCCCATGATTCAGTCTTTCCTACCTCGTGTCTTGTCTCCGGCGGCAGGATCGATAGGTAGAAGCTTTTTCGCCAGGCCCGAATGTGAGCCTTGGGATGCATTATATCGATTTCGATTGATTCGAGGGCGTTTGGGAGGCTGCACCTGGTCGTTCGTAATGCTCGAAGCACTCTCGTTCATCTCCCTATCGCGATCTGAAAGAATTGTAAGTTAGTCAAGTATTAGGACAACTTCAAAGAAAGACGATCTACCAGATAGTGTACGCTTCCTGCTGTCCCGATCATCGTCTTTTCTCGATGAGTCTGGGCGGTAGGAATTCGGTGGGGTGTTTGACAGTGCTGAGCGGTTTGAAGGTTCTTTGTCGCTTATACGGGAGCGCAAGCTTCCAAGGCCTTGGCTGGAGCTGGTATTTCCGTCTTGCGGTCCCGAAGGTGCAGAAATAGGTGCCAATTGAGAAGAAGGGTGTGATGTGTCTCCACGGTGTCTATCTCGTCCGCTAGAATCGCCTTTGACACCCCGTGAGGTATCAGAAGTCGACATTGCCCGTGGCGCAGAAGGTGTGCTGGGGGGCAACGCTTTTTGCGAAGCCGGACCATCCGGGATTCGTTTCTCGCCAGTCTGCCCAACAAAGTGGTGTTAAGAAACCTGTGAAACCAACCAATGCTTCGAACAGAGTACCTTTTCAGCAGGTGCCCGATTGTCCACCTCTGAGTTCTCGCGTTCCTTTCTTCTCTTATCGGAGTCACGAGTGCGATCATGGCTATCCTTCTCGGAGGATCGCCTGTTACGGTCCTCTCGGTGCCCGTCCTTACGTGAACTACGCTTCGAGTCTCGCTCAGACTGAAGTACAATCAATGAATCAACATAGAATGCATATAAGACCAATTGTGACTCACATCATCATCCCCACCTCGTCTCCTCTTCCCAAGCCCGTCTTCTCCCGCCGTGCCATTCCGGTGCCTTGACGGGTCTGGTCGCGTAGGCAGACCACGCTCGTCACTCATAGCAGCAGGAGCAGACGGTGCACTCCGTGTCGTCGAATCACGCTCTTTCCTACCATCCCTCTCTCCTCGGTCTTTCTCATCTCGTCTATGACGATCCCTGTCCCTATCCCGATCCCTATCTCTATCACTCCTTTCTCTATCCCGTTCTCTGTCTCTATCCCTCTCTTTTTCCCTGTCTCTATCTTTCTCCCTATCTCCATGCCTATCCCGACCACGATCCCTCTCTCTCTCTTCCTTCTCAGACTCTCGCGTGGTCGTTCGCTCCCGTCGTTCGCTTCGGACATGCGTCAGGCTATCTCGACGAGACACTGTCGACGCATGATCCCTCGACTCCTGCCGCTGTTTTTGTTCGGCCTCTGCATTTCGATCGGAACGACTTCGCCCTGCACTATGTCTGCTGTCCACACTGGGATTGCGTGTACCGGGGCGTGACTGGGGCGATTGTGATCGACGGCGGTGTGCAGGTGACGGTGCAGCAGATCCATTTTGGCTTCGCACATCACTAACATTCCTGCTTTGCTTTTCTTCAACCCTAGTAGACATTGACTGTTTTGCGGTCTCGCGTAGCTCATGTGCTGACAAGGTCTGACTAGGAAGAGATGGTGGGGGCATACCAGCAGGTGTAGGCTGTCCGGGTTGAGCATCCATTCGAAGAAGTTTCTCCTCTCCAGCACGAAGACCTCGGGGCGACTCTTTATCCGCATGTTGCGACGAAGGATACTCGGGACGATGTCCACTAACTTTGGTAGCGTCACCGTTGACGGCCGGACTACTCCGCCTTGAGTCAGCCTGAGCCAAGCGTCCAGAGGTAGGCTCTTCTCTCGGCGAGAATTCCTGTGCTGAAGCTTTCAAGGTTGATGTAGGACCATGTATGCCACCCTCATCGGGCTTAGCATCTACGTCCATCTTCGTTGGTCCGTTACTCTTAGTGTCGGGTCTCACACGTTTAACAACCTCCGGCCTGGGGATGCTAGTTTCCATGATCAGCAAAGGTGAATTCAAATCCGGCAAGCCTCCCTACCTTTCCATAGCAAGTTTAGTGGAGCTTAACTTCTCGGCGTTGGATTGTGTAGGTGGAACAGAAGATGATTGAGCCCGGGGCCCTGACGGCGTAGTAGCGGGTAGAGAGGTTGCGTTCCGATGATTGCTTTGAGCACTGGGCCCAATAGGTAGGCTTGAACCGGCCTTTGAACCATCAGCGTTGACATTATTAGTGAGTTTGGGTGCTGTTGTAGCGGCGTTTGCCTGACAGAAAGGTTGATCAAAAGTGTTAATAATGTAGATGCGCAATTACCTTGGCTGGGGCAGTAGTAGGCTTCACCGACCATATTGGTTCTCGTTTCTTGAGAGCAGCGGAGTAACTAGTAGTTCTTAGTCTCAATATTTACGACAATAGGGGCCCGCGTACCTTGTCGCAAGAATCTTTAAATCACCCCGTTCCTCCTTCTCAATGAATAAATCCATAGCCTTATCAACTATCCCACCATTATCCCATATAGCGTTGAGAGGGAAGACGGGGAGGATCTTCTCGAGGACGATGATCGAGTTATAAACATGCATAAACTCCCCCGTCTGGATGCAATCCAGAAAAGACTTTAAGAGTACAATTAGTTAATAAGGAAGGTTGCCAGAAGTTGAAGAAAGGTTACCTTGCCCAATTTTCTATACCATTTCCCGAGAACACGTTTAAAGCTAGCCCAGTCCATCAACTTATCTTCCGTAAGTACGCCCGGGTTGGGCTTCCAAAATGTCTGGAAACCAGGATGGCAACCTTTGCTGGAACGGTTATCCTGGGCAAATAACTTTTCATCCAGATACCACTTGTAGAGATCGGATAATATGCCCAACAAGAAACGCCCTGTGAACATATACTTGAATTGCTTAACATGAGTAAAGCAGAGAATTGTATACCATAGTTACGGGCCTCATATTCACTACATGAAAATAGGATAACCTTGATGTGATCGCCCAGGAGCTATGGAGGCCATAGATGAGTCTTGCGAACAACAGAAGAAGACACAGACGTACCTTGTCATAGCAAATAAGCGTTGGAAACCCTGGCGTACCCTGGGTATGAATGAATTTGATTATCTGGGCACAGTAGTCCGCATCCATAGGAGAGATGAGACACCGAGGCTGAATACAGTGATCGATAAATGCTTGTGCGAGAGGGTGTGCTTTGGGGACTGAAGGCGCGTCAAAATATAAGCAATAGATACACTTCAGCTCGAGGACCTACAGTGAGAGAACCAATGCAGCTTTTCGCGGGCTAAACGTTTGATGGTGAACTCGCGAGAAATAGTTTGCTCCTTATACTCCTGCGTCAATGCATTCACGAAGTAGTTGTAACGATCACGCCTAGCGCGATATAATACGGCAGACCCTCTTTTCACTTTCTCTGCTGCGGCTAATTTCCTGTCCTCCTGGAGACTTAAAGCGCGCAGCGCCTTGAGCTCATCATCATATCTGGGGCCTGGGGGGGACAGATCATATGTTGATAATTGCCAGAAAGTAAGGTAAAACCCGGGGCTGGAAAGTACTTAGAACTGATGAGAGGTATGAGGAGAGAAGATATACCCAAGGATATCGCACGCAGTGCCGGGTGCGATTTTTCTGACATCATCGAAGAGAGCGAATAACTCAGGTCGCCACGGAGACTACGCAAGAGAGTTAGCCGATAAGTTCATTGTGTAAAGGTGGACGTACGCTGGGCAAATTTTGACTCGCCGAGTCAGAAAGTTGGACATCTACGTCCATCGGACCATCTTCGTTCGTCAGGGGCGTAGTGCTGACCTCTGGCTTCGGGGCTTTGGTATCTGAGGCATCACCGCCTGATGGAGCACTGGGCGAAGCAACTCGTGATGCAGTAGCACCTGGGTCTCTCTTTGTTATGAGCTCGGCTTTCAATTTCTTCTCATGCTCTTCATTAGCTCGTCTTTCTTGATCATGAGAATCCAAAGCCGCTTTCTACAAATAGTCGATCTTCAAGAGTTGAAAACATAGCACCATGGGAAACTCACAAGCAAAGCCCCATGTAGTACAGGCCTTATGATCTGCATGCAAATGGGTGCACAGATGCCATATGTGACCCCTAATTCACTGAGAGGCGGTAGGATCTTCTTGGCATCTTGAGGCGGGATGATTGTGGGTGAGTTGAGGAAATCGAGATATTGTAAGAGAACACCGTGGGTCTGCATCGTTTATTAGCATAGGCGGGAGCACCGACGAAGGTAACAATGACTTACCGTATCATATAAGCTTGCTAATGATTTGAGATGAGCATCAGCAGCTTTGAATACGGATGATTGCCGTTGTTGGGCAACCTGAATCAATAACGGCAGCGCAAGGTTTGACTCAAGTAAACCCTTTGCAAGGCGCTGTGGCCCACGAAGAACGGCTTCACCAGCATCCAATCGTGCACCACGAGTGGTGGAAGCTACAGCTTCAATACGCAGGACAGGACCCCCAGCCATTGCCTGTATCTGCGTATCGGACAGACTCGGCAACGGCTCGATTCCAGCCATCTTCCAAATCAGTTCCCGCAGGACTATGATTTCCGTTGTTTGGCCATTATGCAGTTGATGAACCACGTAAGAAAGGACGGGAGTCAAATCGGCATTATAACGCCTGAAGAGCATTCCAATAAATGAAGCGAGACCTTCGAAGCATAGGTTGATTAGATGATGTATTCACCAAGGAAAGCCATTACATACTTTGAAGCCAGTCGGATGTATTAACGCCATCATCCTTGACTCTAGCCTTGTTAGGATTGGCAAGGCAGTCTAAAATTGTAAACGCCAGAACATCAAAGCCCAAGTTCGTAACATATTTTAAAGACTGGATGACGACACCCGCGAGGTTGTCATAGGCCATAACTTGACTCACTGCATTGTTGAAGAAGATAATGGGATTTGAGTGTGCCAGTTTCGCCACGGAACCAGAGAGGGTGTCGATCGTATTGTGGGAGAGGCGCCGAAGGATTCCCTTCGCTTCTCTATCTGCTTGAACCTGGCGGACACATAGTTCTGGGTGGGATTTATATGTCGCTGTCTTCCACTCTCCATAAAGCCTCCACCTAGCGATGGTTTCGTACTGCTTGATGATATTCCAGACCTCGACGGTGCATACTGCATTGCCCCTTATGAGAGGAAGAGCGGGTAAGAGATACATGCGCGTTATCATGTACCAGAAGCGACGAATTGGGTGGCTTGGATCAGGGTCACCAATGGGTTTTTTCGTCTCGGGATCAAGTTGCACCTGAGATATAGATGCGTTACGTATTATCTATTCATGATAGAATATCAACATACTGTGGTGAGGATATGGGCTCGTCCAAGCCTAAGGAACTTGGTCACAAATAAAGGTTCACGAGATATATGGAGCCCAATAAACCGTAGCAATGGCTCAACGACATCGACAAGGTCGTCCAGTGACGAACAAACCGGTATGCGTTCTTCCCAGTCCGGAAAGAAGAACACGAAATCAGTATTGACAGTGCTAGGAGGTGTGGGAGCCCATAAGGTCAGTAGACACCTCCGCTGAGGTACAGTAGGTGAGCGAGAAGGGGTGTATTTGATGCGGGGCTGAGTGAAACTCGGATTCCGTTCCCGGAGAACGCAGGTAGACTCGTACAGGGGAGAGATTGAGGCTTTTACCACGCGCAATAAAAGATCAGCAATATCAGGATGCACATCGACGAGCCAAGGAAACTTGGTTAAAACAGAAATAGCTGGTCTCAAAGCTCCCACCGCGAGAAGGGCTTTAACCAAACCAGCTTTCTGGTTCGCTATTTGCGAAGGCTTTTTGTGGTCGATAGGGGTCGATGCTTTTGGTTTGGAAGACAAAGAGCTTGACTCCAAAGGTGCAGCCATGGCGAGTTGGCTGACTTTCGCACCAGATATCCTCGTTTGTACATCAGCAAGGTAATCCTTATGGACCTGGCCCATCTGATCGTCACTGGGACTCAACTAGTAGGAAATGAGTTATGTAGGCAGGCGAGGTCTAAGGACGCACATGTGGGTAGAGGTCTTCAAGAGAAATGAACTCTTCACGGATGAGGATGGCCGCAGTTAGGCAAAGACCCTTGAGCGCAGTGTCGCTAGCCTCTGATAACTATACAAGACATGAGGAAAAGAAGCAGTGGATGGAAAGCAATAAATACTTGATAGTGGGAGAATTTGAATCCCAGTACTTGAGCTAATACTCGCGAGCCAGTAGTACTGCTTTGAGATTTATTTTCGGCAAGTAGGAGCACATCGTCCAACGTTTTATCCTTGTACCTGCCGGGCGCGGAAGTAGAGACTTCGTGTTGCTCCAACGGTCGTGTATATGAGCCTGCCCAAGGAGAAAATGACAATAAGGCCAGCAAGAAGGTGTAATGGGTTGCAAGGTTCACGGAAAGTACGTCAATGATGATGTCGAGCGCCCTATTTGGATCGAGGTCAAAGTAACCTATCAAACTGATTAGTTTTTCCCAAACGGGTCGGGCGCGTGCCTCGATAGCCGAGTAGGATTCTTCAGGACGACCAGTATACGGAGAATGAGATGGGCCAAGGCTGCTCGTAAGTTCGGCGGTAAGCTTGCTATAACCTTCAGACTGCTCCCGTAAGAGATTGAACTTGTTTTGCTTGTAGCTTTGGAATATTATGAGTAGTGGTGCAGACTGCGCGGAAGACAATAGCTCACAAGAGACTGGTCCGAGTCCTTATCTCCTTCTTATCAAAAGCTCCTTTACCTGAGATAAGGCCAACGCTGGATAATAACGCGAGATCTAGACGTTCTCGACAAAACGTCGGATTCACGATCCCCCGTTTCTGGGATACGAATACGAATGTTGGTGGCGGATAGGCGCGAGATGAAGTAGACGAACCAAAAGCTGCTTGACAATGAATGCGATAGTTTCTTTGTCATTTTCAATATTTTGTTTCGACTTTAATGCCTTGTTCAGAGTGTCGTCTGCTTGGTCGCTCTGTGCCCCAGTATTTCCCCCGACGATGACTTTGGCGTCCCCGAGTAATTCTTCAAGCTCCATGTCCAAGGCCCATATCATATCTACCAAATGCTCCCCAAAAACCGCGCCGTTCGAGTTGGACGAAGATGACGAAGGGAGCCCATCGAGCACTGACTGTATGAAGTCAATGAGTGCTGCTGGTGTAAGCGGATATTGCGGTGACCAGGTCTTGAGCGTAGATGCCAGAAGAGTGTGGTATGCTACGGAAAGCACATCCAAGCAGTTTGGGTCAGATGGGTTGCAATGAGGTGAGATGAGGATGTTTCGGCTATTTGCACAAGGTCAAAAGTGGCAAAGGCAGACTACGCCTGAACATAACTTACCAGTCCGATTTCCCTCCTTTGTTCCATGTTCCCAAGCAATTCCTAACCTCGCTCACAACGTCCATCGACTTAAACCGTCCTTGCTGAAATACTTTGAAGTGGTTTGTTTTGAGAACGGGAACCTCAGCTTGGCGCTTGAACAACCATATTTGTACCTGTATGTCTCGGAAGTTATTGGCGCGACCTCACGTGTAGATAGGAGCAAAAACCTTGCAGCTTGAACTTCAAGACAGCAAGCCCTGCGTACGAAATAGTAGCCCCTCGTAAGGAATAGCACATATTCAAGAGCATGACCACAATCCGCTAACATCTCGTCCATTGCTGGCTGACCTGTTAAAAACCAAACATATAGGAATGAAAGTGACAAAAGTAGTTAGCCTTATTTTGACGGAACTGTGGCTAGGTGGTTGCGATATACTTATGTTGAGCTCGACTAGGCTCGACTTTTCAAAGCTTTTCACCCAGCAACTAAAAAATCACTAGCTGAAGACCAGATCCGACTTAACATTTTGAGCTGACAGTAGACTAAGATTGGAGATGGCAGAAACCGACTGTTCAAATGTATGCCAAAAGCGATGACGAGCAGTAAATGATAAATGTTAATACCAAAATGAATTGCAGATATATGAATTGAATGAGTGCGTATGTAATGTTTTGTGACTGAAATGGGCATCAGTGGCCCGTAACGGCATTGGCTGCGCTTTCTACAACTGCTTCAACGACATGCCCACAGTCTCCTAGCAATTCATGTATATCTGGTTGACCTGTGTAGAACCAAGCACACAGCGCCTATTGGGGGGTATCAGGTCACCATCATTAATGGAAAAGGCTGAGACACCCACAATCATAACATAGAATGAAACCATGACAAGCCCTTCCGCCCAATTCGTCTTCGCATCCGCCGTTATGTAGTTCACGAGGAAGCATGTACCCAGAAGGAGAGCCACTTCGAAAGTATCTGTTGGATGTAAAATCACCATTGAGGCCTATTTAAAACAACACGAAGTCTGGAAAGATTACTAACCAAATAAAAGGTTCAACGATCGATCAGTCCACCAGGACAATAAGATGATGAACGGCATCCAGAATAGAGTGAACTGGATGCTGATATCAATTGCTCCCGCTTTAGCCAGCGCCTCTGGTTCAGTCGGTTTGTTGAGTATTAGATTTATCAAAAGCTTGATCAAAAATCCGCCAGACGCTGCACCGTCTGCAGACCATGATACGATCGGAAGAAGTACAAGACCGAACCACCTGTAAATCCCAGGTCAGAAGTCCAGCATCCGAGGACCTCAAATAAGCATCGTACTCTTCACTTATCGACCCTTGTTCTCTAACGTCTTCAATACTCTCCACTAGCTGAAAATCACATTGTTAGCTGTAGCTCAGCACTCTATGTGGGAATAATCTCACCCATTCAGCAGTGGCAGCCATGATAGCAATAGCAACGACAAGCACAATAATACACACATACTGATTAACCTCTGGATCGGACTCTAAGAAGAATTTTTCCTGTTCATGGTATTCCTTTGGTGCGTCCGGATGCACTTGCATAGGCTTGGCATCCCCAGGTGGATTATGTAGGAATATGCGCGAGAAAATATAGCTGAAGAAGGCGAGTCAAAAACATATTGCCCAGGACTGGAAAGTTGATGCGCGCACATGAACAAGAGTATAATCGCAATTCCGCGGCTCATCTGCAAAAAAGTGGTCCGTATTTCATCACTTAGAACACCTTCCGCTACGTTGCTGGTACCACGGTTCAATGCTGAGAAGAATGCTGCTGGGAGCAATAAGGCTAGAACGCTGAGGATTCGAAGTCGATTTGGTACTGATCGAAAGGAGGACATTGTCTTACCCAGTAGTCAAAAGAACCTGGTTCAGCTCAGTATGATGTGGGTGCAGATCCTGAGAAGCAATACGGGTGCCATCAGCAAGAAACGACATCCCAGGAACTAACAAGAGGTGTAGCACAACAACGCCAATGATTGTCGATTGCAGTAGGCGAAGTCTTCCAACGACGACGCGAAGTCAATGATATTCATGGGCAGAAGATGCGAAATGGCACTCAACTCGCATTTCATAAGAAGAATGATAGCGAGTGTTGCCTCAACAGTGCTAGTGAACCATTATTCAGTACTCGGATGTATTGCCACATGCTGAATGGAATCTCTTACTTGCTCAAAGAGACAACAATGAGGTCTCCTAAGGTCTTGCCAACATAAAAGCACATCTGTTCACCTCCATATTCCAGTAGTTTCTCTAAAGGTATGATGGCCAGAAATGAAACTACGAATCATCAGCTCAAAACCATTGGAATTGAGTACCAGACAGCCAACACACAGATGTATTGTAGCCTATGGGCCCAATGAAGGAAGTGTGCCACCCAGGCCAACGGAATGAAGATGACAAAGGCATTCAGCCCTAATGTACCCATGGAGAGTAAGTCTAAATCAGCGAGTATAGGTGCTACATACAATGATGTAGGGCAATCTTCTTCAGGCTCTGAGCAATGCCTATGTTTTTCCTTCCTTTTCTCGTAAATCGATCACGAAAGCGAGTGAATCCTTCAGCAGCATATGTCCCTGCGCCTTTTACCCGGCTTGACGGAGACCTTGTGGGGAGATGGCCTTGTTCGGCAGCTTCATGAATAAGCTCTGCCTCGCTCTCCAGATGTTCCGAAGAACTACGACCGAGGTGTTGGTAAACGGTTGCGTTCTTGGTTTTCTCGGCAAACATGGGTTGGAATGGATAGCCCAGCAGTAGTCGAGGCTTCAGTCTTTTAAAAACGCTGAAATGAGGGGTTACAGTAAGTGAACAGTTTCAGCGTTGGGCACCGCGCGCTCGATCCAAAAATATGCCAGATCGGAATCGCCTGGCGATACCAGGGTTTTTCAAAGAAGTGGTAGATTTACGACGCTCCATGATTGGCCCATCAATTGACAGGCTAGCTGCGACTAAATGGTACGTATCGTCTTCATTGATCTCGGAAGCTACACCCGGTGATTGCAGACCGACCTGAATACTCCATAGAGCTTGATCAACACGGCAACTCGACAAGAGCCAAAAACGCATAGTCCACAGATACGGGTGTACAATGCAGCTGAAAATGTAAAGTTAAGGAGCTTGCGGTGATGTACACGAACACTTTATTTTCAGATCAACGGATTTAGCAGCACAGTGTAGTCGCGCCTTCAACAGAATGATCGGTTCCCTTCGTGAATTTCCCGTTGACCTGTGTAAAACCAGGCGCAGAGCACCTGATTTGTCACCGTGTAAGACGAAAGTGGTTAGTCGTCAGAAGATGGGCGATTCGGCCGCTTGAGCAGAAGGACTTACAGCCACAGCGTAGAACGAAACCTGGATGTTAAACATTTCTGCCCAACCAGTCGTTAAAGAATCATGCGCCCAAAAGAACAGCCACTTCGAATATTTGCATAAAAGGTTTGGATGCATCAAAAAAGAGACCGAATGACACATCGATCCACTAAGGCAAAATAAGGATGAACCGAAAGCAGTCGCCTAGGAGTGTTTATCGAGTGGGCATAGACCTCACAAGGCATGCCACCGGCTGTGACCGCGTTATCTGCTGGTGCGCACAGAATACTGAGAATTGCGCTGTTTGTTCAATTCTTCCTGCTGTTTCTACTAGTGGTCCCCAGTCAAGGTTTGTCGTTGGAGGGACGTCACAAGCAGAGAAGATGATTAACGAAAGCCAAGTCTGCTTCATCCTGTGCGGTGAATGAAAACAAGCTCTTCCGGTAAATGTTTGAGTATGAATATCAAGACTATGCAGAACAACATGAGAAACAGGATGAAAGCAATACATATTACACGACAATTTGACGAATGTACAATACCAATGCAACTGAAATATGTGCGAAGTTGAGAGATATGCGGCGGTATATACCGAAGAATTTTGGATAAGAGAAAAAAGAAAAAGGGCTCAGTGGCCTGCCACAGCACTGGCGGCACCGTCAACAGCTTCTTCAACCAAATGGCCACAGTCTCCCAGCATCTCATGGATCTCTGGTTGACCCGTGTAGAACCAAGCACAAAGAGCCTACGACGAGTTATCAGAAGACATGGCAAATAGGTTCGCAAACAGAAGGACTTACAATCATGGCGTAGAACGAAACCATAACAAATCCTTCTGCCCAGTTCGTTTTTGCATCGGCCGTTACGTAGTTCACAAGGAAACATGCGCCAAGGAGAATAGCCACTTCAAACATATCTGCGAAAAGGGGCCATGAGCACTCAATGTTCTCGCAAAATAAGTGCAAAGGCAAGTACATACCGAATAGAAGGTTGAATGATCTGTCTGTCCACCAAGACAATAAGATGATGAATGGCATCCAAAATAACGTAAATTGAATGCTGAGATCGATGGCTCTTGCCTTGGCCAGTGTCGCGGGTTCATTGGATCCATCATCATCGCGGAGCAGATGATACAATGACTTGACGAAGAATACCACCGACACTGCACCATCTGCAGACCACGATACTATTGGAAGCAGAACAAGCCCAAACCATCTATGCAATTACCAGTCAGAGATTACTGTACAATAATTGAAGGAAACGTCATACTCTTCGTTGATTGATCCTTGTTCTCTGACAGTCTCTATACTCTCCACTAGCTGATACATTGTCAGCTCCATTGACAACTACAATGTGAAGAGTCTCACCCATTCAGCCGTAGCAGCCATGATAGCAATAGCAATGAGCAGCATAACGATGCACACATATTGATTGACCTCAGGATCAGTTTCCCGGAAATACTTTTCTTCTTCATGTAGCTCTTTCGGCGCGTCCGGATGAATTTGCATGGCATTGTCGTCTCCAGGTGGATTATGGAGAAATATGCGGGAAGATACGTAGCTAGGCATATTAACTTTGAATGACGGGTAACAATGGAAGTACGAAGAAACTCACATAAGCAGGAGAATAATGGCAATACCACGACTCATTTGAAGAAATATGGCACGCGTTTCATTACTGACAATGCCTTCTGCTGTACTGCCAGCCGCTTGCTCAGTAGCGCGGTCTAAAGCAGAGAAGAAGGCCGCTGGTAATAACAATGACAGGACGCTGGCGAATAGGTCAACTATGATATCGGAGGTACAAGCGAGTGGCCTGGCCTACCCAATGGTTAGAAGAACGTGGTTCAGCTCAGTGACGTGAGGGTGCAAATCTTGGGAAGCAATACGAGCACCGCCAGTCAGGAATGACGTTCCAGGAATCAACAGCAGGTGTAGTATGACAACACCAACGATTGTCGATTGTAGAAGACGAAGTCTAAACAAACTCAATGGGTGCCACGCACGAGAGGGTAAAACTAGTATACTCACTCGCATTTTACTAGTAGGATGATAGCAAGCGTTGCTTCGACAGCACTGGTAAACCGTCATTGAGTACGATAATTCCAAGAAGACGCAATATATACTATTGTACTTGTTCAGGGTGACAACAATAAGGTCACCAAAGTCCTTGCCGACATAGAAGCACATTTGTTCACCTCCATATTCGAAGAGCCTTTCCAGAGGTATGATAGCCAAGAAAGCAACTACGAGTAATGGTCAAGTCACATGCACTGCGGCTCTACTGAATATGAGAATAGCCGACGTACGGATGAACTGTGCCCTGTTGGGCCACTCGGCAAAATGGGCAGCCCAGGCGAATGGGATGAAAATGAAGAAAGAATTTAGCCCTATATATCACGTCAGTCCGACTCGGACTTCCACCTCGCAAAAAACGGTGAGCAAACCCGTACGTACAATGCGACAATACAATACACCTCAGACTCTCCACAACACCAACATTCTTTTTTCCTTTCCTCACGAACCGATCCCAGAAACGTTGAAACCCCTCAGCAGCGACGTCTCTGCCCGTTTGGATGATGCTATGATGCGTCGCATGCGTACCTGAACGCCTTACGCCTTTGTTGAATACTTGGTCACCGTGTCCGCCAACTCCAGGGGCATGACGGCCTTGGCTCTCCGCCTCGTCCAACTCTTTGTCTTGGGTGACTTGGTCTTGGGTGGGAGAGTGGTGGCTTGTGCTTGTATTGCGGCGCTGGGGAAAGGTTCCGTTCTGGGTTTGCTTGGTGGGCTCTGCCATTAGGCTCGGGTTGAGTTAGACAACCTGGCTGGCAGCACTAAAGTACACCACTAAGTAGGTTTTGACATAGAACAGCGCCTCAGCCATAGAGACCAGTATGCCAAGAACATGAGGCGCAGCCCCAACTAAGATCAAGTCAGCAATGGATATTCGAATTCGATCCCTTGAGGAATTCGAGAAAGGTCGAACGTTAGTCGAATAATTGACATTCAATTGATAGCAAGGTGATTTTAATATATATCACTACTACCGAGCAGTATGTACATGAGTGCGCCAGCACCTGCATGCACCCAAATGGTATTTATTTTACTATCCCTGATACAACTATTATCATTAGCGTAAAGCTACAAAATTCTGCTGCCATTTTGTCTGCGGTCTAGCTACATAAGTACAAATTTTCCCTTCAATAAGTCAAGAATAACTTCGAACTGTGGAAGAACGAATATACCACACACGTGCACGTAGGCAGATCATTTATCAATCGAAGCCAAGAAGTCTTTATATGCGCGCCATGCTGAATGAAGCAGCAGGACAAACGCCTGGCCTTCTGGACTGTGTTCACCAGGTAATGAAGGCGTGTGGAACGTGAGGGGGTCAACTGTGTTTAGCAGCCATCCATCTTCATCAATACTTTCTTCAATCAGCTTAAGCGCCTTGTTGGCATTCGGGATCAGAGTCGCGTTTTTTGTTAGATATGCCATGCGATACGTGACCGACGCCAACAGTGCGGTCGATGACGAGTCTGGAAAATCTGGGTCATCAATGACGTTAAATAATGTGCCGTTAGGAGCCTGTGAAAATCATAAACATCGGTATTAGGAGGCCGCATAGTGCTCGATATAAGGGTAAATGGAAAGTGTACCTGATGCTCCCATGAGGCCACAAGAATTTCTTCGATCCAGCTGGTCAAGTTCTTGCGTTGTTCAACAAAGAGCCTTGCCTGCTTTGAATGGTCAATGGTTTGTAACACGCGGAGCATCCCCGCGGCGGCCCATGCGTTTCCTAGTACCACGCGCATTCTCGTGAGGTTAAAGTTAAACTAGATGAGCTGGCATTCGTACCGGTACCCCAGTGTGTGTCGTCTGTGAAGTCGCCTAACACGATATGCCTCCACAAGCCACCCTCGTCCCGGAGAGCATCACGATACAGACGGATTTGGTCGTAGGCAATTTGTAAAAGGTTGATAGCCGCTTGACCTCCTTGTAAAGCACCGAAATAAGCAATGAATGGCGGGACCATGTAAACGAAATCAGCCCTGGGATCAAACGCTCAGCGATTAAGTTAGATATGAATCCCGAGATAAAGCCTACCAGAGTGCCACTTGTTCATTTCGATGCGATATGGCGCCTTCTGGTGACCTTGGGGCGACTTCGAGTAGATACTTGAGCTGCTCTCCAGCTGCGATTTCGTAACTGTGGTCGGACAAGTTTGTACGCGTCCAGTTGGCAAGGAGAACGGCGACACCAACACCTTGGGGTTATTCAAATTTGATTTGCTCGCCCAAGTCACAAAGGGGAGTGCACGTACTAGCTGGATCTGCAGCAGAGCCTTCGTTAGGGAAAAAAGGCAAAGAGTCCGCGGGTTTGGCGGCGACAACTCTTGAAAAGTAATGTTAGTTTTGCGTTTATTCTCAGTGATTGAATTGACGTACTTTTGGGCAATGGTTAAAACGTCAGATGCATTGTTCGTAGGAGGCAGGCGTGCGGGTGGTGGAAATGCACTGGAATTAAAAACAGACAACGATGGCCATTCGAATTCGGTCAAAGTTTCTGCAGCTGTACCGAGCTCCCAGCTAATGATATAGGAATGAAAATGCCGGTCCATGAAAGGAGGACATATCGTACCTATGGGTAGCAATTTCTAGCATCCGGTCACGAACGTTGCCGAGGGTGCTGCTATTAAGCCCATTCTGGACGTGGGGAAGGACCAGCGAGACTGTTGTGGCGAGAGCAGCGATCCAAGAGGGCATCGTGGTGAAGGGATGACAAGAAGTGCCAGAAGTCCAAAGAAAAAGTCGTCATTTTGGACGTGTATATATTCATGTTCACCTCGTGGGAGTAAGTAGTATCAGATGGAGCTCAAACGTTCACAAGGGAAGGGGAATCAGGGTACATAATGCATAAGATGCCAAGGAACCCGACATGATTCGAAGAATTAACCACGTCAGTCAGTCAGATTCCGCGACGTATTTCATATCCAGACAAGGGAATTTTGACGGTTATTTCGCCTATTTATCGGCGTGTTGTGGATCTGGTATGAGGTCTGTGGATCAGCTGAAGATGAGCCTCTGGGTCACCAGCGAGGAGGCGCAGCAGGGGTACGAGGACAATTGAACTACACATCGCACGAATATCGTGAGCGCCACTACCGCATGGGTACTAGACAAGTCGAGCAGGCGTCTATAGCTAAGTTACTCACACTTACTTCTCTGTTTTACCACAAATCATATGGTACGGGCTGTAAGGAGTTTCTGGGAATTGTTGGGTTTCTCGCACCTTACAAGCGAGGAACGTGTGGGCGGTGATGCTTCACCTCGGCTTTGCAACGTAACGCGTAACTAACCATCATCCAGACACCTTGAAACATGTCCAAACTTAGCACTTAACACTGTTGCTGTGATGCATACGACGCGAAACTAATGGTTAGCGCCTTGACCCCTTCTCTCAATCACCTTCACTTGGGCTGGTACCAATTCTTCGAGCTTGAGCTGGTCTCACTCGCTACGACTCCATGAATCCGTACGGAGAGGAAAGGGAATATCATCACCAACAAGCCCTGAATTCACTAGGTGGGAGCGATGGCGTCGGCTCCGCAGCACCCCCGACGTCCGGTCAGGGCAGTCATATCCAGAGGGAAGGACCTGGCATTCTAGACGAGGAGTTTTCCATTGGGAGTAGATTTAGCATCGGTTCGGACGATGACAGAACTGCGTATTCTCGGGTGTCCAGATTCTCACCAAAGAGACTGACTAGGGCGTTCCGCCATAGCTTTGGAGTGTGGGATAAATTGTCCGGCAAAGGAAGGACGAGGATTAGCTGGTTCAACAGCGCAAAGGCCATTATCACCTATTCATGTCGGTGAAAGCTTACTTCTCTCTTGGTTACATTAATCCAATATAGTTTCATCAGGGATCAACGGATTCTTATTATTTCTGCCTTTCGCCTGGGCTCTTCACTTCGGTCAGGACAAAGCAGATATTTCTCACGCCGTCGTCTTTGGCTGTACGTCTACACGTTCTTGTCTAGTTTTTCGAAATGAGCTGACGGCGAAAAAGTATGCTTCGTAACCCTCATACCGCTCAGCAAGCTTCTCGAGTACGGAGGAGAACAACTTGCACTTTACTGTGGACCATTACTGGGTGATCTGATTGCTGTCACCTTGAGCAAGTAGGTTCTTTGGGAAGCCAGCCATGTGAATTAAATTGAATAACAACCACTATCAGTGCAGTTGAAGCAACACTGGCCTTGTTTCTTTTGGCTCATTGCGAGTGCGTAGCATTCACTCAAATGGCATTCATATTACTCAGTTCGTTGTCAGGCTCAAATTACTTCAATCGACCATAACTGGTGAAGTCAATATGTACCTCATAACCAGAATAGGAGCTGACTAGTATTCCATAGGTGTCATACTTCTCCGCCTCCTCCTTATCCCAGGCACCTCCTTCATCACTGGAGGAGTGCACGTCGAGGCCCAAGAACTTCATCCGCTTCTCACTCAACTCAACCATACGCTCCTGACTATCGCGTGCGTCAGCATTCCTCGTCTCCCCCAACACTTAGTCAAGTTGGTTGATAACATTTGTCTGTATATATTAGCACTCTAGCTCTTCTGTTACCTGCGGCCTATTTTGCTGCCCTAGACAAGGGAAATTATAGTGACGCCATACTAAATCCTGAAACAGTCGTCAGCGACGATGTTCGTGGCCAGTTCCTCAAAGTCAGTCGCGGGTTAGCTGTTATCCTCTTGATCGTGTACGTCTTCTATTCTAGTCCATAACATTGCTACTCCACCGCCTTCTCACTCGTCTCCATCCCACCCACACAGATACATCTGTTCCCGATTTTTTCTACACACTGCACCAGGTGAAGATAAGGAGCTACATAAGCGTAAAGATGCGCCTTCTGGATACGTTGAGAAAGTCCGGCATTTGCAAGAGGAGGAGCCAGAGGCCAACCCTTGGGCATGTATGCTCATGTTACTCATTGCTGTCCCTCTCATGGCGTTCACTATGCAATTCGTGAGTCTACTCATTTATCCACGGGTGAGGCCTTATCAGAGCTCTCGTAACCCACCTAGCTTGTTGAAAGCATCGAGCCGATGAGGAAGAAACTTGGCCTACAAGAAGAGTATGTCCTCCTCACATCACCCCCCTTTTTCCCTTTTCTCAATAATTGTCACAGATGGTTCGGCCTCATTCTCCTCCCTATTGTCTCATTCTCTGCCGACGGTCTCCTCTCCTCGGTTTACTACATCCGCCATCTTCTTAAAAAGTATCTCCCCAACTCGTCATATCTCTCCGAACCATACAACCCCAACACCCTAGCCGAAGCGCGCGCCATCGACCTCTCCATCCAGTTCGCCATTTTCTGGTTACCTCTCTTCGTATTGATTGGATGGGGCACAGGGAAACCGTTCTCATTGTTATTTGACATGTTTGAGGTCGCGTTGTTGCTTGGGGCATGTTTCTTGGTGAACTATGTCACGGCGGATGCGAAAACAAATTGGGCGGAGGGCGCGATGATGGTGGCGTTTTATATCATGATCGTGAGTTTGAAGTGTTTGCTTGTTTTGCGAATCATCATCGACTGCTGACTGTGATACGTATCCCAAAACAAGGCCCTCACTGCTTGGTTTTACCCTGGACAAGCGGAGGTTCACGCGATGCTTTCGTGTGACGGTGTTGCTAGTGCTGTCGCGTTACACGTTGATCATCTAGCACATTCAATCCAGCCTCAGAATGACCACAACTCGGCCCAATCACTCCACGGGGATGGAGATATTCCACAATCAGAAGGCGAGCCTGTTGAGGATGGAGAAAACGAAGGGGACAAAGAGAATTCTGAAAGGGGGAGAGGCGGAAGTAGAAGTAATAGTAAATATAGGGGTGGGGTTGGAAACGGGCGGAAAGGGAAGGGAAATAAGCAAGAGGGAATGGACGAGGATGATGATGATGAAGATGATGGTGGAAGTATTGAGCTAGGTGAAGATGGTCAGATTATTCTCAACGTGAAGGATGCTGGAGAACTGGCAGATACGCTACGTCTACTTGCGAAGCTATATCGGATCGTCTGAGGTTAATGTACCAGTAGCTCATATCCATAGAACAATAAACACGAGCAGGCTGAAGACACACAAGTGGTCTAATGACAATATGTCACAAGTACACAAGGTAAGAGAGGACCTTGGGATTAAAAGGAAAGACACTTCTAGAAACAGAGTCCATTGTATCTATTATCAAGAACCACTGTCTTGAGATGAGTCCTTGAACCTTTACTGAGAGGAGTTGACGGCATACTTAATATTTTTGGTAGAACACGTTGAACAGCAAGCTTTCGCATAGGGAGATGACCGTATAGACATACGGCAAATAGACGTGTCCAACAATGCGAACCGGACCACCAGTTTACACTTCATCAATACGCAGTTGGCCGTAACGGATATAACTACTGCAATACTAAAATCCAAACATGTCAGCACGAATGGAACTGAAAGCAAAGTCACCCCACATAATGACTACGGGTCCCTAAATGTCTGGGAAATTCATAGAACTGGAAGGTACTTTAAACTTTTGGAACTGCAAGTCAGGGAAACAACATACAAGAAACTTGGAGGGTGCCCCGTATGGGAATTGAACGTCGTCAGTGTCGTTTGTATATTCAGTCGCAGTAATCATTAAATTCCTCAAACTTACATTGTCTTCAGTAAGCCAATTGTTGTCTTTGCTATAATTACAACGACCATTTGATCGGCAAGCTAAATTCGGAACTCACTATCACTCGATCACAAAATGGAGACTCTGAGTCTTAGCTACCGCGTCGAAGGTTTGTATACGCTGGGTAGTTTGCACACGCCCCACCATGAACCATCTATTGAGACTCTTGAGTACTTGGATGCTATTCGAGACCTTCCCAGCGATGCAGTGATGCCTTTAAGGCAGTTATCGTGTAGTTCGCATGTACTAGGCAGCATGCACTGAAGGTAGAAATGAAGCGTCATATATATGAACTGTATTAAACATCTGACACCAAAAAGCAATAAGTTTACCACAACAAGTCGACAACTGTTACCAAGATGATAATCTTAATCTTTCCTATTTTTCCACGCTCAAATTGCCTAATAAATTCCCCAACACCCTCCTTCCAAGGTCTTCGACCGCACGCTGAACAATGGCTGTCACTTCACTTCGCACATGCGCAACGTCCTCTTCAACGCCGACAAGTTCAACCCCCCTCTTCGTATCCCCTCCTATACCTTTCACTAAACCGCCCTCCTCCACACCATGCTTCCGCGCAATCTCCGCCCCGATCCGCCCCTCCGCGCGCTCCCCCTCAGGGGCAGCTAAATTCGTAGCCATTCCCGTATCCTTATCTGCACCACGGTCCGAAGTCATAGACGCCAAAGATGGCGGAGGTGATGAAGGTGATGACGATGTTGATACGCGCAAAGCTTTCTGAAGCACGTTCTCGTCTATCGGTTCTCCAAAGGTAACGCTTAAACGAGCTTTTCCAAAGCGGGGAAGGTATTT
The DNA here is from genome assembly GCA_014058305.1 of Pleurotus tuber-regium. Taxonomy (NCBI): domain Eukaryota; kingdom Fungi; phylum Basidiomycota; class Agaricomycetes; order Agaricales; family Pleurotaceae; genus Pleurotus; species Pleurotus tuber-regium. The sequence goes on from JACFYU010000024.1 coordinate 2,373,533, forward strand.
GTAGGGGAAAGGGCGGCCTTCTGGCATCAGTGTGTCAAAGCCGGAGAGCCACATTGGGATTACAACGGGAGGTTGGGTAGTTTCCATCAGAATGCGACCTCTGGGATGGGGGACGGATGAGTAATATGAGGGGAAAGAGGAAGAGAAACAAGGAGACATACACTCCCCACTTGAAGCGCGGCAGTCGCGCCTTACCGTCGACGACGGTGTAGGAGTCTGATTGATTGACCTTGCCTTCACCAAATAGATGTACCTGTAAATATCATTAACTCATCAATAAACGCAAAAAAGGAAAAGGTTTACCCATGCACCATGGTTGAGCTTGTCTATGGCGGTATCAACGGCGGGCTGGTATATACCTTTACCACGGAAAGTCTCGAGTACATGGCCTAGACGGAAGAATTCTGAGAAGACACTATACTAACGCAGGAAGACGAGGTCGTTAGAATGATGATTCGGTCCGTGGAAAACGTGGAGACGGTAGGTGCGGAAGAACGATTAAAACGAAGGTTTGATGGGGGGAAGAAGGCGGAAGTGTAAGAATGGGGAAATAGGAAATGGATACACAATAGACATACGGGTTGGTGAACATTATGTCGGATGCGCCTAAAGCCCAGCGCATGGTATGAGGACGCAAGTAGTAGTGGGCAGGGAGGACCCCCCATGCCACTGGGTCATCTAAACTGCACAAATCATTAAAACACCTGGGCTTTTACTAAGAAGGTCGAGCCTACGTCGAAATATGGTTTGCCACTAGTTTCTCATTAATTTTGCGAAACTGACGAGAGTAAATTGAGGCCCACCTGTGACTACGCCTCGTCCGTACTTCCTGGCTTCATTCTCGAGAGCTGCTGACAGGATAGGCAGACCAGTGACGGTGAGCGTGCACGCGCCTGGGAAGTTGAGAAAGGCCTTGCATACGAGGCCGACGGTTGTGATGGTGGCCGACGACCAGAAACCCATAGTCAATTTGACTGGACGTGGTGCATGCGGCAGAAAGTGACGATGGTGGCTGGATTGGTAGTAATTTTGAATCAGTCAGCCACAAGTCAGCGAATAGCTCAGCTGAGTGAAAATGATCAGGGTCGAATGTTTAGACTCGAAAAAGAGAATTCCCACCCCTGCATAAGCGATCCCCAGGCGAGTTTCCCTTGTCCCCAATAATTCCATAAATTCCTGGTCCTTTCCCTTCCCCCTCCCTCTCTTTTACCGTTCTCCTCCTCGTCCCCGCGCAGACGTCCGCAACAGGGGCAGTACAGCCCGCAGCAGCCGTGTAACCGTTAACGACCCTAACATCACGCTCCAACTTTTTTTACGTCCCGCGTTCAACGGTCGCATCATTTTGTTCACAGAACAACATCGTATGATAACGAACATGCTGCAAATGTTGCTTTTGTCTGCGCTCGCCGCCCTCCTCTTCGTATACACTTTTATGCCGTCTGTCTGGTTATCCATCATGGCACGCGACGAGTACTATCTAGACGCGCATGAGGCGGGGTTAGCGGTCGTTGCTTCCAGTACGTCTCTTCCAACTCTCGTGTTCACCTCAGTATGTGAACAACTGGCTGACCACTCTTTCCCTCGCAGGAAATCCTTTCAGGGAGACAGGACCCCCAGCGTGCATGGCAAAACTCATCATGCTGAGACATAAGGTGAGAACACTACGCCCTACACCTTCCCCTCACTCTCACCTTCTTCTCAGATTCACCAAACAAACTCCCGAAAAAAACGTAGTGCGAGCCCCCACGCACGAACGGTGCCACTACCACTCTCACAGAGCCCCCGCATTCGCCCCCTTTCTTCCCCCTCCTCACAGCCCCGTTTCACCCAGCCCCATCAACATCAACATCACCACCAATCCCGTTTTTTCTCTTCTGCTCAGATACCCATCATCACTCGTCCGCCCGCGACCAAGTCCAAGTCGCGGTCATCATGGATGCACATGCATATGCGGTTTAGTAGGGCATTCGGGAAACAAAGTCATTAATTCGTCATGCACCGTGCTATCTATCAATCAGCATTAAAACCTATCTATTTCGCTACGCTATCTCATGTCCATGATGTCCCCCCCTTACAGCCCTCCTCCACGGTATAAGCGGATGATTGATACCTGGACTACCGGTATCTCACTCAGCACGCGAGCGCTTTGCCCGGAGGTTTCGATCTGCCGTCTATTTTGGGGTATTACTAATGACGTTATCCCCTCCATTCCGCTATGCCGCGCCGTCCTCTTTTCGGCGCATTCCGTGCCACGCGATGACTGCTGGAATTCTGTACTTGGTATATTTGTCTCCCATTTGACACTTTTGACATATTCTACTCTGCCCCCCCTTTTAAACCCCCCCATACTTACTTTAGGCGACTCACCCGCTTGTTGGATGAAAATCTTTTTTGTCAGCAATTATACCTATAGACTGCTTTTATACCTTTTGTTTCTGACGAATTTGTTGCAGTTGGAAGAAGTAGCAAAGTAAAAATCGAATATACTGTTGAATATATCAGACGCTTCATAGCTACAAGTACGGAATTTACATTTAATCAACGAGGAAAATACAGTAGCGAGTACATAAAACCAAAACATTATACGCTCAATAAAGTGTCAATCACTCGAACCGCCCACGACGATCCACACCGCTGAGGACACTCTTCGACGTCTTCAACGGGCGCTTTGCAGAAGCACTTCCTTCTCCAAGCGCACCCTTCGCACTCGTGCCCTTCCCAATCGCATTCACACCCGTCGCCTTCCCTCTATCTCTCCCTTTCATCCTCACCTTCCCACTTGCACCCTTATGACCTGTCACAGCTACACTCCCAACCGACCGTCCCGTAGTCTCGAGACGTCCAGACCGTCTTTCTCCCTGAGCCCACTGTTGCATACGTTGCCTTGCATGCGCGTCTAGTGTCTCGTCATCCTTGCCGGCACCATCGTCAGGGATGGTTGGGATGGTATCGGACCGTGCCATTCCGCGGACTTGTTGCTTCGACATGGTGCGCTTGCTTGGCTAATGATAAAGCGAATTAGATATAGTGACTCCGTACGGCTCGGAAATAGTAAAGAATGAAATGGAATAGAAGGAAGAAGGGAAGAGAAGGAAGGCGAAGGGAATGGGAAAAGAAGCGATGATGTAAAGAAGAGATAGGAAACAATAGACAGAAGGTGAAGTCGGGTGATATCGGTGACGGAGGAAATTAAGAATAAATTGTGGGGAAGTGCGAGGAGATGATGAGAGATTGCGCACCCCAATGTCTAGGTCCAGATCCATGTTCATCCAGCCCTTCTTCGATGAGACGCGGCCGGCCCCTCCTTCAGCTGATACAGGATGAGAGATATCTTTCATCTCCACGGTCGTGAGATCATCTTCCAATCGTTCACCCGCGTCTAGCCAGGAAATATCATTGACGTCGATGGTCTCTAACTCCTACAGAACGTGACAAGCGTTTAGTATTAGGAAAGCAACTCAACTGAAAGGAATCAAATCGGCAGGAACATACATCGTTATTCTCAAGCCGTTCCCTTATTTCCTGTTCAATGCCTCGATAACTAATTGATATTTGAGGCCTGTCCTCCGGATCGTCCTCGTCATCCTCACTGCCAGCCTGCGCAGGGGCCATTGGATCTTGCTGCGACATTCCCACCCATTCTTGGTCATCGTCCATCAGCGAGTCCTTGTACGACTTGAAGAATGCCTGCGTTTCTTCAGTTTTACCTGCGAGCACAAAATTGTCAAAATATCTCTAGCGACAATGTGTAATAAGAAATACCTAGTGCTTGAATATCACCGCGGTCAATCCTAGGCCGTTTATGCATTTTACGTCGGATGGCAGCGGCTTCGTCGTCCGTCTCGTCATCGCTGTCGTCAAAGCCGACACCATTGCGCCTCTTGTGTCGCATTTTACCATCAACGGCATCTTGGTGATACTTCTGCAACGCCTCGTCGTCCTGCTGAAGGTGTTCCCTATGCGATGCGACCAATGATTAGCTCTATCAAGATGACATAGGAGGCGGATATTACTGACTGGTATTTCTCCAAGACCTTGTCTGCAGCTTCGGCCTCCTTGTCCATGTTACTATCATCCACAAGCTCGACCAAAGTTGTATCCGCATCAGGGCCTTCCGCTTCGTCGTCATCTTCCTTATTACGAACGCCCCAAGTACCAAGATCATCATCAGACTCCTCTGCCTCTGCCTCGACAAATTCAGTCGCAAACTTGGATACTTTTCCTTTCTGTGGGTCCTTGCTTCGCCGTGCCTCAGCTGCCGCCTTTCTCGCCAATACGTCGAATGCATTCAGCAGAGGTTGGGTTTTGATAGGACTTTGAGAAGGACTGGATTCGTAGCCGTCTTTGCGAGGTGACGGCGAAGAAGTGCGTCGTCGGCGAAGCCGTCGTAGCATACCAGTATCTGGCGTGTCCTGGTCTAGTTCATCTGACATGCTAAATGAGATAGTCCGTAAAGGATGACGGCTTCCTTGACTCTCTAGACTTGCTTGAGCGTGAGAGGGCGTTTGAGAAAGAACATTGGGATGCGTTTGAGATCTGAAGAGGGAGTTACGCTGGGAAGGCGAGAACATCTTGTATACCTCTGGACTGGCAACATCTGGTCGCGTTTGAGTTAAGAACCTATAGACAAATGCTTGAGTTTGTAGTCCCTGCAAAGAGAAAAAGCAGGACTTTCCCATGGTCATTGACATATAGCTGCGGCTGCGGCTTCTTCGCTTGAGCAGCTTCAATGAGGTATTCTTGCTCTTTCTCAAAGACCGTTTCAGCCTGTTTGCGAACATTGTCGCTGACTTCGAGAGCTGGCTGAAGGGTAACGTCCAGTGTCAAAGGTAGATCATTGAGCGCATCCTGTTTGCGAAGTTCGTCTAGCCCCTTGTTCTACATATGAGTAATGTCAGTGAATAACATTCTTGAAGTCGGAATAACTTGAAGCACTCACAGAAGGACCAGCAGTTTGAGTTTGCGACTCGAATAGTTGTGAGAAGCCAGGCTGTAGGGATGGGACTTTAAACGGTGCATATTCATCATTCTCTTGACGCTCATCCGAAAACTGAGAGGCACCGAACTCGCCGATTTTCTGAGGAGAGAAACACTTTGCGACAAAAGTGCTGGAGCTACCTTGTGTCGAAGAAGCGGCTTGTGGAGAAGCCTTTAGTAATCGTGCTGTAAATGACATCGACGTCGACGGTGATGCAAAGGGGTCGTCGTCAGGCGAAAGTTCACCGAATGGCCTTCGCGCCTTCATTTCATTACGGCCATTCTCGCCCGGACTGGTTGCTCCAGGAGACGTAGATAGCCCGCGTCTTACATCTTCTTCCAGCCCCCTTAGCGATGCCTTTCGAGTACCGAAAGGTGGGCGCACATCGAGCCCATGTCGAACGACAGCTTTATTCTCCTTATCGTCGCTCTTGTCGTACATAAGCCGTGTACTATTTTCCTTGTCATTCTCGTCCTCTGTAGGGTACTCGAAGGAAGAAACAGAGCCTCGGTGAGCAATGGTCGGTATCGTTGGGCTTTGAGTGGGTGCCCCGCCAAAGGTGCTGGAAGGGGATGTTGGGGCAGATTCAGTTCTAGATGGTGCATTCCTTTGGAACTTGGAGGTAGGGATCACGTTCTCATCTTCAGAGTCTGAATTGAGTACTATGGTGGCACGTGAACGGCGGAATGCAGGGACTGCTAGATTCTCTTCATCGCCAGTCTTCTGGGATGAATTTATTCTGAGCGTATCGTCCTCATTCACCATAGTAATGTCCCCGTCTCCTGCACCAATCTCTGCACTCATTTGGTCTTCCTGTTGTCCCGTTGTGTTGGGTTCAGGTGATGCAGACCCTCTCAATGCTGGATCACCAGGGATCCAGTCCTCGTCCTCGTCGCTCCCTGGCTCCCCCTGCATCTGCTTATTCTGTTCCATGGCTAGCCGACCCTTCTCCGCATATGCTTTCCATGTATCCTCAAGAGCCTTGGTCCTCTGATCACCAGCAACCACCTCTACGTTAGACTTGATCGTTCCTCCTCGCCTCACCCACTCCTCTTCCTTCTGCTTCACCAACTGACGATTCTTCTCTGCAACGCGCTCTGCTAATTGTCGATTGAGCTCCACTTGCGATAGTTGGGCAGCCTCTCCTTTCTTCGCACGTACATGGCCAAATCGCTCAATTATCCTTTTCCCCTTAGATGGTCCGAGGTGTCTTTGTTTCTGGGCGCGCCGTTCCTCCGCTGCTTCTTGTGCAACAATGTGCATGTCCTGAGCGGCGGTGGTATTGTTGACGACAACCAGATCATCGTCGCTCTCGTCCTGTACTTTCGACTGTTGCTCTGCAAGAGCTTTCATCTTCTTCTCCAGTAGGGCGGCGTTCTTTTTTGTCATCGAAGGTGGATTTGCTTTCACTTTGCGGTCCTTCGTCAGAATATTCACGTCGAGCTCCTCATCGGAGTCAGAATGATGCCCTGACAATGGGGGCTCAAGAGGGGGAGGAGTAGTACGTCGAGCAGGAGGTACAGTTGCATTCCCAACCACAGTCTGTTTAGCGGGTGATGAGGAGTATTGTGTAATAGGATCAGAAGATGGAATAGAGGCTATGGACGCTTCCATCTGATGAGGAGGATGGCTGAGTTTAGCGAAGAACTCGCTAAGGGCATATTTCTGCGGAACCTCGGTACGAGCGATAGAGACATGTTGATCAGCTGCAAGCCTAGCGCGGGCCCGCGTCGTTTCTGCCAGCTCCTTCTTCGTAGGCGCTTTGACTTTGCCTTTGCCACCCTTGGACGAACGTGTACGTCTTGTCACATCTTTGGGCTTACCCTTTCCAGACGCACTGGCAGAGTCCGAAGGGCCTTCCTCGTTAGTGCCCTGAGGAGTAAATAACAATCTATTACGCGTTGTGGAAGTTTTGCCACGAAAGTTGGCTAATTGATCTCCGCCCATGTCGTCGTCCGATGTAGGAGGAGTGGTCGATGACCGTGATTTGGGTGTATTGATAGGGTTAGGAACCTGTGGGGATGTCGCTGGATGAGAGGATGACTTGGAGGGTGACGGAGAATCGGAATCTGAGTCGCGCACGACAGCACGACGCCTAGCACCCGCACCACCAAGCTTATGGGAGGAAGAGGTTGCCAAATCGTAGGAAGGAGAATTGGTATTTGAAGTTCGTGAACCCTCTGCAATACGGGGGAATAAAGGAAGATCGCCTGTCAACAAGGTGGATTCGGGTGGCGCACACGTTCCCTTCCCCTTTGTGGGGGATAAAGACGCGTCGTCGCATAGCATCTGTTGTGAACCCGATAGAGCGCTACCAAAAGAAGTTGAAGGAATATTATCAAAGTCATCTTGTTCATCCAAAGCCTGTAGTTGCTTCTTCCAAGAGAACTGGAAACCAGCCGTTTCTCTTGCTTTCTCGTCATCACTGGCCTCGCCTTCGTCATCAGCTTGCTCAGGTTCAGAGAAGGTAAGAGGCGCGTCAGAACTCGGGAGGATCTCCTCATCAAGACTCATTGGTCCGGTCTTGTATATACTTCTTGATGAGTCAATACTAGCAGTGTCCGAATGAGATAGAGGCGTGTCTGCAACATCCGGTCCTCTACGCCGCCCGTAGGTTCGCGTAGCTCGCTTTACCACTGGCGACGGTTCTGGGGATGTTAGTGACATAGTTGAGTCTGCCACTAGGGAGTATTCCTTGGAAATAGGCATCTAGAGAGGAAAGGGAGCGAAAACAAGACCAACTCGTACAACGCCCTTTGGCTGTTGTCACGAAGGTTGGTGAGTGAGAGTTGGCTGTCACATGCGTGACAGTACGCGTTTTAGGTAATTGAGTGCGTCAACGATTGATCATTTCAGCAAGCGAACACTGTACCGCCTTGTACCGTTCGTGCATGCTATTATCTTGTTTATGATGCGCGTAATTGAGGCTATAATTAAGCTTGATCACAATATTAATCGGAAATATGGGATATCTGCTCAGTGATCTGACTTTGCCTCGTTTCCCCCTAACTCTCAGCCTTGCCACAGTCACATGAGCGCTCTCAGTTAGGTAAGCTAGATGAAAGTCACGTTGCTGGTACTGTACAGTTCCTCAGCCACACACTTGAGCGAATTTCCCACAAACGGTGAGCAAGTCGTCAAGATATCCTCCGCCGCCCTCCTCGACATTCCTCAAGATGAGGTGAGTAATTTTCGAAATTCGTTACAGATAAGCTGCTAATTGCCATCCAAAACTGCAGTCACCGTAAGGTCGGTTGAAGTCGTTGTACCACCATAACACTCCAAATTGAAAATATTAATGTAGTATGAAGCCCCTCGTCACGGTTCGCTAGGTTTCCTCCCCAGGAAACGATCGGCTCGCCACCGCGGAAAGGTCAAGTCCTTCCCCAAGGTATGAAATAATGGCCGTGATGCATAGAAGGGCCCATAATCAATTTTTGATTGCAGGATGACCCTAAGAAACCGGTTCACCTCACTGCATTCATGGGCTACAAGGCTGGTATGACCCATGTCGTCCGTGACCTCGACCGACCTGGCTCTAGTGTGTATTCAACGTACCAATCCCGCTTTCATAACTCATTCGTTCCCTTGCAGAGATGCACAAGCGTGAAGTTGTTGAAGCCGTTTCAATCATCGAGACACCGCCCCTCGTTGTCGTCGGTGTTGTTGGCTACGTCGAGACACCCCGCGGCCTCCGCACTCTCACCACTGTTTGGGCTTCCCACCTCTCCGACGAAGTTAAACGCCGCTTCTACAAGAACTGGTACCGCTCAAAGAAGAAGGCCTTCACCCGCTACGCTAAGAAGCATGCTGAGGATGGCGGCAAATCCGTTGCCCGTGAGCTCGAGCGTATTCGCAAGTACTGCACTGTCGTCCGTGTCCTCGCACATACGCAAATCCGCAAGACTGGTCTCAGCCAGAAGAAGGCACACCTTATGGAGATCCAGGTTAACGGTGGTTCAGTAACAGATAAAGTCGAATTTGCGCATGGACTGTTTGAGAAGCCGATTGAGGTTGGATCGGTGTTTGAGCAGGATGAATGTGTGGATATCATTGGTGTTACGAAGGGTCATGGGTTCGAGGGTGTTACACATCGATGGGGTACAAAGAAACTTCCTCGCAAGACGCACAAGGGTCTCCGCAAGGTCGCTTGTATCGGTGCTTGGCATCCTTCCAAGGTCATGTTCTCTGTTGCCCGTGCTGGTCAAAACGGCTACCACCACCGAACGGAACTCAACAAGAAGATCTACCGCATTGGTTCTGGCTCGGATGAGGCCAATGCTTCAACCGAATCTGACATCACGAAGAAGACCATCACGCCTATGGGTGGTTTCCCTCATTACGGTATTGTAAAGAACGACTTCTTGATGCTCAAGGGCTCTATCCCTGGTACCAAGAAGCGTGTTATCACGATACGCAAATCGCTTATGGTGCATACATCACGCCGGGATCTCGAGAAGGTCCAACTCAAATTTATCGATACGTCCTCCAAGTTCGGCGTACGTTTGATCTATTGCTTCGAGCTCTTGAATCAGTTTTCTTACGAATCTTTTTCCAGCATGGTTCCTTCCAAACCTTCGAAGAAAAGGCTGCGTTCTTGGGAACGCTCAAAGCCCATGCATAATTTCTACGTTGTACTTACTACATCTTTTACTACCGTTATCACCATCATGTCATGCTATGCTCACCCACTATACATATGAACTTGCATGCCGCCCAACAGTCTTGAAAAAGATCAGGACCAATGAGATGATTAGTATCTGAGTTATCCCACGATCAGAATTTTCTGAAGCGCTCTCACGAACGGAAGTGAACACCTCAACCAGACCCTCCATCTGCAGCCTGGTCAAGCCGAGGTTCGTCTGGGCATTTTTTGACGAGGTAAGGACGCGTTCGGAAGTCCTGAGGCGCTGCTTTCGTCGATCCGTTGTCGTGAGTGCAGTAGTTCTCAGATACCATTTACAACCGAGGCTGACCAGCGTACTTCATTTGCATAGCATGAGTGTATCATCTGCACATCACATTGATGCTCATTGCGTCCACCGTGGGCCCTATTTCCACAACATTGATACCTGCTGCTCGTCGCGTCATTACTTCACAGTTATGCCGAACCCCCACGCTTCCTCCAACTCGTTTTCGCACCAATCGTACTCCTGTCGTATTTGTGCCCTCGGAGCCTGCTCCAGCGTTTACTCTACCCCCTCCTGCGCCTCCACCCAAAGGAAAGGTCAAGAGAATCAGGAATCCAAAGCAAAGCAGAAATGGCCTAGTGGGTCCTCGCACCCACGCCAAACCGGCCCCATTCGCAGACAGACGCAATGCACAGCGCGGTGGAGAAATCGAGAACTTTCGGGAATATGTCACGTCTTCCGAAACAGACGTTGGTATAGAGCCTTCCAGTCTCGGGGTAGAAGATGCAATCGCAGAACGGAGAGTTCGAAAACGCCGATTGATACGGCGTGGCCAAGAGATCGAAAGCTTGTGGGATCACCTTGCGTCTTCAGGCGAAGACACTGGCAGAGCTGGTTCATTACCTACAACTTCCGAAGTAGAAAACGGTATTGCGGAGGTGAGCTTTCGAAATCGCCAATCTACAGCACGCGACTGGGAGATCGAAACCTTTTGGGAATATGTCGCGACTTCCGACGTCCGCAGCGTTGGCGTAGGGCCTTCTACAATCCAGGTAGAGGATTCCTCTCCAGACCAGATATATCACGACTATCAATACGTAGAATACGACAGCTCGATGACCGGCTTCGACCTGAATGCCCAAACCCGGGACGTCCTCCAAGACGATTCTCCTGTCGTCGTGAATATACCCTCCTCTCACGGTGTACCACCGCTACTAGACTTTATAGACGACTGCTTAGACGATCTTCCATCAAATTTGCTCCGGACTATGGCACTATCCTCTTCTGTAGCAGAAGTTTGGGAAGCGTATTCCGAGCTTCGCGAGTATCATCAACGCGGGAACGAGTCATCCAACCAGCCGAATATTCCATTCTCTCATCTTCACCGCGTTGTTCGAGTTATATCACAAAACCGACCCAAAACACGAACTCACTTCGTCCGACTGTTGAACGTAATTCAGTACATTCACCAATGCGGTGGGCAGATTCATTTGCACGAGTGGAATGCACTCATCCATAATGCCGGTCGAGGATGGAGGAAAACTAGGGTGGAAGATTTTCAACTCGCGATGGACTTGCACAATGACATGGTATCGCACAAGGCACCAGGATCGACCACTGCTCTCGATAACACTCCCTTGCGGTGTAAGCCCGTAGAGCCGAACATCGTAACATTTACATCACTGCTAAGCATCGCAGCACGTACTCTACACGCTCCTAGCATCCGCCGCGCGACAGCGCTCCTTCATGACGCAGATCTCCAGCCAAATCGGATCACTCATCTTTCGATGCTACGCTATTTCATCTTCACCCACCAAATTTCTGGCGTTCGGACCACTATGCTCAAGATGAAGGAACAGGGGTTGTATTTGGGTCTGGATGGGCTCAATGCTTGTATATGGGCTTATGCGCATGCAGGGGACGTCAATACTGTGCGTTACATCTATCGTGTGTTAAGACATAATTTGTGGCCGGAGGACGACGATGGTAAAGAAGAGGTAGACGTCCTCATCCGTCGACTCAGCGACGAGGAGGCAATCGAGATTGACCCTCGTTGGGTACCAAATGAAGTAACATTTACAGAGGTCGTGCAGGCTTTGGCGTATCATGGTGATCTTTTCGCTGCACTCAGTGTCTTTATGGATATGCTCTCTGCCCCAAAATTAGAGGCTGGAGCGCCAATGACCCTAGACGACGATGGCGATCTCCTTCCAGTATACTCCCCGACGATGGCCGTGTTCCGCGCTATATTTCTTGGATTCGCGCGGCATGGTATACCTCTTGATAAAGATGCACAACTTCGACCAGAGCTAGATCTGACATTGTCCCTTCCTCCTCAAGGTTGGACAAGATGGAATCACCAGAATCTGCTTTCCCTCTTCAACGCCTTCATGCAACTTCCAGCCACTGAGAAACCGAATCGCTCTATATTCTATTGGATCATAATTGCATTCATGAAGACGAGTATGCATCGTCCAGATATAGTGCGCGACGTCTGGAACCAAATGGAGGCGAGATTTGGCGTCTCGTGGGGAGAGGATAATCGGTTGCAGCGACTCAAGCATAGAATATTCAGCGACGAATTCCTGCACCCAGCTTCTAGTGTCCAGCCTCAGAAGCGCAAAGCCCGCCAGAACCGACGAACAGCGGAGATAAGGTAGAGGGATCGGCAGAAGATGCACTCGAATTCTATCAATTCTTCATTAATTTCCACCTTGGAACAGATTTGTATATAGATCACCCCTCCACCCCATCCTTCTTCCAATCACGCCTGCTCGTTGTTCAGCTCTCGCCATTCCATATACTCATCCCAGCTAACTGTACATTTCCTGCTCTGGTATCGCCGCAACTTGATGCTTCTGCGAATATCCTCGGTAATCTTGCCCGTCCATCCTGCCTTGTGTATCGCGCTGTCGATAGCGTCTATCTTATCCCAGCCCTGCTCTGGTATAACATCCGGTAGGTATGTAGCGGAGAACGATTGCTTCGAAGTCACCCTTGGTGTAAGTAGGGAGTAAGCAGACGATAACGGGGAAGGAGCGCCTGAAGATGACGCGGAATTCAACAGCGATGGGTGAGGGAATGAGATGTAGATTCCGTGCACTCCAATTGTCCAGTCCAGATATGATGATGCGTCTTCGAAATTGGTCAACAAAGAGACCCTAAAGACAGAAGTGAATTAGTTTTCTCAACACTTGGTGATAAACACCATAGTATAGAACTACATACACACATTCCAGACTTTGCAGTTCACTCTTGTCAATCTTTCTAAATCGAGAATCCTTGAAGGCACTGATGAGGGCGTATTCTGCTAATCCTTCATGAATCGGTAACGGCTCGAAGCATCCTATACAGCCCCTCAATCGAGGAGCTCGCCCAGGTCGGGACGAACGGGTGTTCCATGTGACGAATAAAGGGCTACATTTTGATTTTAGATCGTACTCCACTACATCCAAAAAGGTCACCCAACTATTTATCGTCCTTAAACTTGGGCGGGATGGGTTTCGCATGCGTAAGTGCACAGTAGAGAGCATCGAAGGCATGGAAACAATGTTCTGGCGTGCACACATCGTTTACCTCCGCCTGTGGTAGGTCTCCTGTAGCAGGATCATGAGGGACAAGAGACATTGAGGCTGAAAGGAAAGATGAGAAGCGACGTAACCAGCTGGATACTGACAGCACTTCAGGTATGTGTATGGTAGTGATAGTCTGAGATAACGGCTGGGCGAGACGCAGTGCAGTTCCTAACCTTGGTCATCATGCATCAGCTGTGCAAGACTATCCTCAGGGCGACAAGCCAAAACAAGTTGATAGGGGCGATCTTGCAGAGAAACTGAAATAATCGTGTTACCGATCTCAGACATTGAGTAAGAAAGTATCATGTATGTACGTGGAGTTAAAGCCTAGCATATAAGATAAATGTTGAGAGAGGAAATGGTCGTCACGGACATATAGACGGGTAAAGGTATGTGCATGATCATAACTACGAAAAATTGCGATGGAATACTACAGTGAGAAAGTGAGAGGGAGAGAGGGAGGGAATTACTGAGATAAGATAGTACACTGAATAGATATGAGGAAATGGACAATAAGAAAATGATAACTGATGGTAAAAGAGAAATGGGAAATTGAAAAGAGTGAGTGTTCGTGGCAAAGAGTGAGCAGGGTGTGTGGGTGTATGAAAGAGAGAAACAGACGACCAGCACCAGCAAGGAAGCTAACAGCAACTCCAACTGCCCGACGATCTTTCTGCCTTTTCTCGTGCCTCTTCCTCCTCGGCTTGTGCGGACCATGCGGGTGTTGATATGGTCGAAAGAACTACACTATCGCGCTTTTTCAAATCGTTCTCCTCCTCAATGCGGTCTTTCCGGAGTATGATAGCATTGATCAGATGATTAAAGAGGTTCTGGATGCCTAGAGAATGACATCAGTTTGTTCTGATATTGCGGATGATATTGAGAAGATGATCACACCTGTATCATCCTTAGCCGAAACTTCAAAGAGCTCCATGCCTTTGTGTAGACCCCACTCCTGGTCATCATCTCCATCGGCAAGGGCTTCCTCATCCACCTCCTCGATGCTATTGCTATTACTCCCATCCCCGAGCTCATTCCACCCACCAGCTGGAAAGCCGAAATGAGACATAAATCGTGACGTCTGTGATCTGGTAGCACTAGCGGTAGTATTAGCTCGGGTCAAGGGTGGGGCATTAGCGAGCCGAGGGCGTGATATGGCTGTCGAATGACTACGTTGAAGGCCAGAAGAGCGGTTCGAGTGTAAATCAAGATAAGCAGGTGTTTCTGGAGATGCATGCGGGTTTGGGTGGGTTGCGAGTGGACTTGTTGGTGGAGAACGTAAACCAGGGAAAGACGTGAATCGGGGGCGAATATAAGACAGTGTTGACGACTGAGGAGGTGGGGGTGGTGTCGGAGGTCGGGGTGGTGGGAACCAGCTATGTAAGGAGAGTCGAGCAAGGTCGGAAGTGACTTGTCGGTGTCGGTGTAGATCCGCTTTAGATCCTACAATATAGATAATCAAGTCTGGCGGACAGTTCTTTTTCAATTCTGGTGATAGCGGACTGCCATTAGCCGAGACATTGTCACCAGGATGGAGCAAATACGCCGGGTCTCACCTTCTAGCCATCCCCGTACAGCTTCAAAGGTAGAGACATTCGTTATATCATACAACAGCAGAGCAGCGTTTGCGCCTCGATAATACATGGGTGCCTGCAAAGTGATTGAACGTTGCTAGGCATTAGCAGACTGTGAATCAATCTGGGCAGTAGAGTTCCATACCATACTGCGAAATCGCTCCTGTCCTGCCGTATCCCACAGCTGCAGTCTGACTCTGGTTCCGTTTACAAACACCTTCTTAGTGACAAAGAAAGCACCGGTCGTAGAAGTCGTATTCTTGGGATCGAACTTGTTCTGAGTGTAACGATGAAGAAGACTGGTCTTGCCAACACCTATAAGCATTGTGATATACGGTAAAGCAATAATCGTTAGAATCAATAGTAAAAGTTGCTGAACGCGCCCGTAAAAGTCAGTTACGGACCTGTGTTTCCCATGACCACTACCTTCGCGTCGACGCCTTGATCATACCTGGACCTAGAATACGGGTCCATAGGGGTATTTGAGCCGCAGATGGCTCGTGTATTAAAGGCGGGCCAGTCGTTAAAATGGAAAGGGAGGGAGGGGGAAAAGAGGAGAAAAGAGGAATGGAGGAGGTGGAACAGAAGAAGGAAATGACCGCTATACTTGGGCTCAATCCCCCTGACATATCGTAAACGACCCACGTGGTTATCGAAGCGAAACATCTCAAAGGGACCGAATCACCCAAAACAGTCTTTTTCTCAATTCAGGGCTTACTGCTAGTGCGCCTGAGACATAGCCATGTTTTCAGTCATAATGCGTATACATAGGTGAATTAGCTCGTAAAGGCACAACTATCTATTCCTGGGCAACCACCGGGAATTCGAAAACAACGTCCTTTCCAGTCAACCGTCGGTACACAGATGAGAACGAGTCAAGCTTGTACTCAAGCGACGTAGCGTCTTTGGAATCAAGGAAGCTGCGATGCGGCGGGACAAAGGTTAATAAACTCATCTCACAGGCACCGGGAGCAGAGCTTACACTTTGAGGAGTTTCGAGCCGTCTACCGCAACACGAGTGCGTTTGCCGACAATCTCCGTGGGGAAGACAAGGTCTTCTAAAATTCGCTCGTGAACATTGGTAAGGGTGCGACTACGGGGTCTCTTTTGTTTGACACGAGAAGTGCGTGTTGGCTTGCGAAGCATACGTCGCTGGGCAATGAAAACAACATGGCGGTCAGAGAATTTCTTCTCAAGCTCCCGAGTAAGTCTATAGGTCCAAGGGGACTTCGTTAATACCAGAAAATAAAAGCGTGCTTGACTGTGTTACATACCTTTGCTGGACTTTGCGGAAAGCAGTCACTTGAGGAACAGGAACAAAGATAACGATGGCCTTCTTGCCGCCTCGGACATCAACTTCGCGGGCAGCAGAGATTTGAAGGGGGCGGAGCTCAGCCTTAAGTTCGGGGACGTTGTTTTCGAGATCAATCAAGGCTTGAGCGACGCTAATTTCGGTCTCATCAGGAGGGGTAGTCGGGGCATTGGCGGTACGAAGAATCTTGTTGTTCACGGACATCTTGAAGGCGTTGAACCCTACGACCTGAAATCAGCCTACTATCCTCATCCCAGACGAAGTTGACCAATCCATCGCATCCAAACTATTCCACCGCGTCCAACCAAGATAAACCCATACTCCCAGCCCATAGATATCCTCTTTTCGACATGAGAAGTGTGGCTACTCACCAGTCCGTACGGCGTCGATGCAGTGATTTTTTGGCGGGGGTACGATGGCCAATTCTGAACGATCTGGGTCCCCAACAGTGTCAAACTGATCGTGTGAATTAACTTCTATCTTAAGAATTACATACTGGGCTTATGGGCGCTAGAACGATCTCTTTACTTCCTATGCACTGCGGCATAGAATACTTCTCCGGTACATACTAGAGACGTTACTAAAGGGGTTTGTGGCATTTCAGTTGATTTACGCCGCATCTCTTTCGCGTTTGAAGTCCTCTACCCATTTCTGCTCCACACTTCCTTTTGGCAAAACCACAAACGACAAACAACCATCCTTCACCTCCAACCCATCCTTCGGCTCTCCTTCCTTTGCCTTGGCAGAATTACACACGTCTCTCAGAGTCTTATTTTTTCCTACCTTCAACAACCTCTTACGCTTCGTAATTGCATAAATCATTAATTCCCCGACCACGTACTCGCCAGCGGCATCCCACTGCGGCTTTGGCGCGCCTGGGGGGAACATATTAGCAATATGCGCCGCAAATGTCGTATCTTCCACAAATTCAGGGATTACGTCTGACGTAGCGTGCTGTGGATAAAGGAAAAACACAGGAATGATTAAGGTGCTCTGAGTCGGGTCCTCCGGATCCCAATGCGGAGAATAAGGATTATTAGAACCCTTTGGGTTGGGAACCGAGATGAGGTTTCGGACCTGTATAAGCGCAAACATGGTGAGATAGTCCGATGACAGAGTTATAATGACACCTACAGCGAATGCGTTATCCATTATTCGCTTGGCCTCTTCTTCCTTTTTTATCCTTTCTTGACGCGCCCTTTCTCTTTTTTCCTTCTCGGCATTTGCCTTCATCACCTTTGCCTGAAGCGTCTTCATACCCGTATTATCGGTATCGTAACCGAGACAAATTTCACAACACTCTAACGCTTCTTCAGGTCTGTCTAATGCTAATAGGGCGGTTGCTGCCCGATAGTACGCCTTAGAGCATTTTGGGTTTTGCGTGATCGCTTTTTTGCAGTCTTTTAGCACAGAACCATAATTTTCTGCAGTAGTTTTCGATTCAAATCTGAACTTGACGCATCAAGCAGGAGAACATACGCAATTCTAAATTGCATGCAGCGCGATTGCACAAAAGGGCTTCTTGTAGTTTTTTGTCTATCGGTTTCGCGTCTATGCCTTGAGTGTAGAAATTGGAAGCTTCACGCCATCGTTTTCCAACGAAGTATTCATTTCCATGCTCTTTGAAATTTTGCGCGATCTCTACTCATACAACAATTGTACTGAGCCAATCGTTCTTTGAGATATACGACTTGATTCATCGCTTTACCCACCATCTGGTGTTCCGTCATGAGCTAGACTCTGTAAAGCGCTAATCGTCGCGTCTCCATCATCGTCCGGGAGGTTTTTCATGAAAAGAGGAACAGTGCCTAACGCGGCTAGCTTTTCAGCCAGTAATTCCGTAGAGGGTGGTTGTGGATTTGTAGCAGCCATGATGATAGTGTAGCAGTCTTAGTGCGAGTTGAAGTTAGATAAACCATGATCATGATCGGGGACAGTCCGGCCCGACCTTCCGTCTCGATCATCTGTCACTGTGTTCTGTTCTCATCCAGTACTGGTATCATCGAGCTGCAGTATCAGCCCATGTCACGCATTCGCGGTCTAGTTGCCGCATTGAACGGGAATGGAAAATACAGATTTAAGGTCAATTTGCTTAAATTCCAACGAAAGATTTCTTCAGAACGCCATAACTAGTTCAGGCACCTGAATTCACGATAGACCACCTTGTCATTGGCGGTGGTAAGACTACTGCGTCTCTATTAACGACTAACTGATATTCTATTACTTAGGCGTTGTTGGACTAGCTATTGCTGAAGCGCTAGTGAAGCGTTTCCCTCGAAAGACAACGTATCTGGTTGAGAGACACCCACGGGTAGGCGAGGAAATAAGGTGACCAATCTACGTCCAGCCCCTGTCTTGGCTAAGCAGTAATGCTAATGCTCAATGAAGCTCTCGAAACTCAGAAGTTATACATGCTGGTAGGCGCAGCACAGCGTTACTTTCACTTACGTCTCACGATTGTCCGTCGAAGGCTTGTATTATCCCTCCGACTCACTCAAGACCAAGCTATGCTTGATTGGTCGTACAATGCTCTACGATCGTTGTAGTCAATATAATATCCCATATAGCAAGACAGGCAAACTAGTCGTTGCTACATCTCGTCAGCGTACATATATCGAGAACCTCCATGCCAAAGCCTGTAAACTGGAATGGCCGTCGCTTCCTTCGGGACGCCGAATATTACCGCCAGGCACTGTCCTTCCAACCAAGCTCCTCGATTCTACTGAGGTTCATGACATGGAACCCAATTTGTCGAAGGACATCGTAGCAGCCTTATGGAGTCCAGAGACAGGGATAATAGACTCGCACTCTTTGATGGAAACTCTAGAGAAAGAGATCGTGGAATCAGAAGGCGGAGAGTTAGTCTGTTCAACACGAGTTGTGCGGGTGGACGCAAACAATATCTCCAGTTCATCTGGGAGCAACGGCTGGATCGTTCAAATGGTTACAGGTGACTCCGATGAGGGCGACGCAGTGCTCGCCAAGACCGTAATCAACTCATCTGGACTTTCTGGGCCATTCGTCCTGAATTCCTTGCTCCCAAAAGAGGAACGCATCCCGATTTACTATGCAAGAGGTTCTTACGCCTCATACCACGGTCCAGGCATTCAAAATGTCTCTCGCTTGATCTATCCCTGTCCCGAAACGGGACCTAACGCACACGCATTCCAGTCTCTTGGGACGCATTTAACGCTCGACCTGCAAGGCAAAGTACGATTCGGTCCAGATATTGAGTGGATTTCGCCTCCATCGTCAGAGCAGTCAAGTCAGCCTAAAGACGAAGATTTTATCTTCGGAGAAGAAAGCCTGGATTTCTGGAAGGATCATCTTGTACCAAACGAGTCGAGGTTAGTGGAAATGCACCAAGCCGTGACGAGATATCTCCCGGGTGTCACTCTGGATGGTATGCAACCCGACTACGTGGGGATCCGTCCCAAACTGGTACCTCCAGCCTGCGGATTTCAGGATTTTGTCATACGGACTGATTATCCTGCCAACGTGACAGGGAACAGCCCTATGATCTCGCTACTAGGTATCGAGAGCCCCGGACTTACGTCTAGTCTGGCGTTAGGTCAACTTGTCACGGATATAGTAGAGCAACATGATGGAGGCAAGGAATGAACCCGCAAAAAGTGGTTGTATGTCTATCAGGTTATCTCCTTGATGTAGTACATCACATGTGCACGCATTTATGAACTCCTTGGGGTCACCTTGGGATCCCAGGCGATGACTTTGGGAGCTGCTGTATTATATGGCCTGTATGCGCCTCGCGTGCCAGTCAGGTTTTCAACCCAGGGCTGATGAACGACGTCAGATACAGTTAACGATGATGTAAATTTGAACATACGGCCTTCCAAGGAGGTGACAAGTTCTGAACGACAGGGTCTTGAGTAGGTGGATCGCTGCGAATGTGGTGGATCCAGGAATGCCATTCAGGTGGAACTTGCGAAGCATGGTAATTGTGCTGGACAATGATAAAGTAAATGGTTGATACGGGCATAAACCAAAACGTATTTTCGTCCGTACCTGCGCATAGTCGACCCAGCGGTGCCGACCTGGCGTAGCTGGCGTTATAACGGGAGAAAATACAATGGTCGCAACTACCCACCTGGAATTTCTTCCTCCGGGTTCAGATTCTCAAAATACCTATTCCCAAACCTAGAGCAAGCAACATTATTATTGAATGGCGACGAGGACTAATGTCCGAAGGAAACTCGCGAGGTCGGATACGCACTGGTCTTGCCCTACAAATCGCCCAGACTTTGCATCTCCAATATATTGCATCTGCCTCCACCATTCTCGCAGTCCCACCCGGCGTATACTGCGTAGAGTTCGGATGAGTGAGACCATGCCTGCTGGTTGGTGATGATGGCAAGCTAAGTTGTGAGCGGGAAAGAGTCGGTTTGCTCATGTTTGACTGATGTCACAAGTTCAAACCACACGAAGCTTCGCGCAATGATCACCATTAGTTTGCTAAGGCGAACAGTAACCAGGAAGTATACAGTATCGGCTGTATAGTGGTACAGACATGGAGTGAAAAAAAAGAAAATACAACTTGTCGGTGGAATACGAATGTAATAACTAGTAAAGCACTCTGCCACGAGAAAAGCGAAAGGGAATAAAATAAGCACGAAATTGGTCCAATTCAACTCTGAATGTGGAATCCAAGATACAACGTAGAACCTACAAACATTACAGGTGCTGGGTAGTAGTAATGCACATACACACAACAAGGGAGCCTGACGCTCGTAGGGACGTTCGTCCATGGGGCGAGTCAACTAACCTAATCGGCATATAGCACGTATTTATCTGTCCCTTCCATCCAAGCTCGCAGGTCTTCATCGGAGTCGACACCAACGAACTGGTTGCTTAGACTGTCTCGATACTTGAGCACAGATATCTCGCCGCCCAATCTAGCCTGAACTTTCTCCAGTAATTCAGCATGGGTAACTTTAGGATGCACTCTTATCGCAATGAGGTCATCAGCAAGCCGATCGAATATTTTGATCTTGACAAAGGCGGTTTGTGGGTTTGCAGCGGATATTGTGGGATTGGTGAGATTGGAAGTTGCAGTTGAATGTGAACGTGAACGGCCGGTACCAAGAGATGAGGCTTGGGATGAGCGAAGTGATGATGTTGAAGTGGATTGGGAATATGGGTAGGATGAATTATTATTTGGGAGAGGAGAATTGGATCGCGAATGCTGAGAATAGGGCGACGAAGCGCGGGGATAAGGTGAAGGGGATTCGTTCCGTTGGTGATTCTGTGCATGAGCTTGATAACGTAGTGATTGTGTACTCTCGGAGTATGATGGCCGGCGGTCGTTCCATTGATCAGCCTCGTAAGGTTGTTCGTGTGCCTTCCGCTGCGGAGATGGTGCGTAACCTTCGTCCTCGTATTCCGAACCATCACTTTTGTCTCCAACTTCGCGGTCACTCACTCTGAGCCGTCCTAAACTGTCCTGAACCTCACCAAGATATTGTTGGTCGGCTCCGCCCTGCTCGTAATCCTGAGCAAAAAGAGCCTCCACCTCCTCTGTCCGCGGATCCGTGTCATTATCAACGTCACCTGGCTTTAAGACGAGGAACTCCCTAACTACGCTGTCTTCTAGTATATACCTAGCCCCTAGAGAGCTAAGCTCGCAAAGCTTGCACAGATACTCGTTGAGCTCTATTTGCCTGGTAGCCGTAACTTGTTGATCCACCTCCTCCGCAGGGCCCGGCATGTATGGCAATATCCGTGGATATGGCGGCTCCCTCCCTGCTTCGCGTGGGAAGGTGTTCAGAAGCGATACCTGAAAGTCGTAGAAATCGTTATACACTCGGAAGAGAATAAGATGCTTGGCGGGTGGGAGAGTTCGCATGCCAGGTGGGGCATAGGGCTGGAAGATAGCGTCGATCCTAAACCAGAATTCTTCCATTTCGTAGTGAAATGAAACCACATTGGCGGATAACAGAATTCCCTCTGGGAAGGTATCCACAGAGGAGAGACGTTGAGCGGGATCGGGAATTGCGGGGACGGACCTATTTGGTGACGGAGACGGTGCTTGTACATTTATTGCGGGTTCTAGATTTGATAGCGGTGGTTTAGGCATGAAGGGGCTATTAGGAACTGAATCGCGGTTAGGAGTATCGAGAACGCCTAGGGCGATGCTGCTTTGCTTGTAATTCAGCATGGCCTTCTTCCAATCTTCTACCTTTGGAACGTCGCCGCGATCCATAAGAGCATTGATATCAGTGATAGCGTTGCCCGTCGCCGGATCTCGAACTTCAACGAATGAAACAGGAATTAGACCTGGGCGCCCAAGCTTCCCAATCGGTTTCGCGACAAACCACTCCCGGTTTGATTGCGCGACAACAGAGATTGGATCGCCCCGTTTAGCATCGAGTTCATCCGGCCGTTCGGCTTCAAAGTCGTGCAGTACAACAGCGTAGAAGACGTTTGTCTTGGGTTTATGAGATAATGGGGGCCGATCTGGTTGAATGGGCTGCATGGTACGCCCCGGGGGTGTTCCGCTTTGAGATACTCGAGCACTGATATCGTGAATGACACCATAGCAGCGATGGAGATGAGTGACTTACGCAGCATTGTTTTTATTGAACTCTTCAAACATCGATCGAGGAACCAGCCCTCGAGCGCCGGAGACAGGATTGTGGGCTTCATACCATTGTCCTGAGTTATCTACATCGCGCAACACGTAAAAGAAATCGCCTTTTTGGAAGGAAAGCTCCTGGGGAGCTTGTGATCTGTAGGCGGACAATGCACGAATTACTTTCTGAGGGGGTAGGATAGATGCAGGTGGTTTTGAAACGGAAGGCAGGGGAGTTGATATTTGGGAACGAATGTTGTCTCTGCCCCCGTTGAGGGACTTGCGCAGGGATTTCATGAGTCGTGTACTGTCGTAGATGGTAGTCGTGAAGTAAAGGTAGTCTCGGATAATCCAATTGTTAACTGTGAGCTTGAATGTGACCCACGTGACTACTGAATGTGTCTCACATCTATTCTCACGCCCTTAGCCATCTAAAATGTTCGTAACAGGTTGATCGTCGACTGACACCTCCTGTCGTGCCTTCTGTCTCAGTTCCAATTAGTATGCTTGCACCTCTTCGCCTCAATTCAGTCTGGCGTCAACTTTGCTCTTCTTGGTGCTGTGTGTATGAGTTACTTGTGCGAACGCGGGGGATATACTCCGGGATGGTGAGGTGCAAACGGCAGAGTCACTTGTGTTATCATGTTACCATCTGCTCCCCTTGGACAGATGCAGCACGTCTTACGTCTTTTCAATCATATGGGTCTGGTACACGCATAACTCTCATAGTAAATACCGTATTTAAAGCACGTCAGCCATGACAGTTGCTGAGTATCCCAGTGAGCTCTCTCCCGACGCCAATTGCTATTGTTTGGCGTCGGAGTTACATAATCATTTGCTATTGGTCTGCAGCCCCGACGCCTCATAACTTGTACTTGTACGTTATTATTCCCTATGGCCGCAAGGAAGTTACAAAGTCAGTTCTATCATACAATACTCACTCACCATCTCAATTCATCCTATACCTTGTAGCTGAAATCGACCGCAACCTCAAGAAGGTTGCCGAGGGCGTTGAGCTCTTTGAAAGTATATACGACAAACTGCAGGCCTCGACAAACCAGACTCAGAAGGAGAAGCTGGAGCTTGACCTCAAGACTCAAATAAAGAAGCTGCAACGTCTACGTGATCAAATAAAGACTTGGGTCGCGAGTAATGACATCAAGGACAAGTCGATATTATTGGAGAATCGTAGGCTTATTGAAACGGTGAGTTGTATAATTGAGACAAGCTAGAACTTTCTTCAGCTTGTCGCGTCATGAATGCCGAACCTTCCTTTGCTGCCAACTCCACTGCAATTTCACATCACAAAACCTACAGGCCCTATTTCAGAATGCTAATTATGGCTCCTCTATTTTCAGCAAATGGAGAAGTTCAAAGCTTGCGAAAAGGAGATGAAAACAAAGGCCTTCTCTAAGGAAGGTCTAATCCAAGCAGCCAAACTTGATCCGAAGGAGCAGGAAAAGGAGGAGGCTACGGTATGGCTACAGACGCAGGTTGAGGAATTGCAGATGCAGGTGGAGGCAGCCGAGGCAGAGATTGAGTCGCTGCAAGGGACGGGGAAGAAACGAAATAAAGGGAGCTCGTCGTCAGCAGGTCGATTAGAGGAATTGGAGCGTTTAAACGAGAGACGGAAGTGGCATATCAACCGCCTGGAGATCATTCTTCGACTGCTAAACAATGGTTCACTATCGACGGAGAAGGTCAACGGTCTCAAGGATGATGTGCAATACTTTGTGGAAAGCAATACGGTAACTTACTCCTCACTTTCTAAATGTCAGTCACCTGACGAATCTGTAGGAGGAAGACTTTGACGAGGACGAAGGCATCTACGACGAGCTTAATTTGGACGAAGAGGAAGAGAAGTTTGGCCTTGTCCAGGATGATGATGATAGCGACGAGTCTGATGAAGCAAGTGAAGGTATACCCCCATACTGATTAATGGCCCCTTGCTCATTATACCATGCCAGACCTGCCTCCTCGAACACCATCTTCGAAGAAGCATGATGAAGAGAGCACAACCAGCAGCAGTAAACGTGACGAAAGCCCAATATTAAAAAAGGCCGCAGCAACACTGCAACTACGCAGTAAGTCATAATTCTTATGCATACCCGCTACCTTCCCCCGTTAACCTAATTACCCCAGAACAATCCATTGCTGCTGATAGTACGTCGTAAGCGTGTTCATGATACTGTATATTCATTCATTCCGCTTTTCAGGCAAACCCCCTCCAAACCCCAATTTCACTCAACAACCAATGGCCAGCATTCTCAAGGCAGGGCTCCCATCTACGACACGGCCGAATACAACACCTATACGATACGCAGCAGCGGCCGCAGCTGCTGTAGCATCGACACCCAGTACACAAACTACTTCGACCACACAAGCAACGCCGGCTGCATCACAAGCTCCTTCTGTGCCTGCAGCTTCTTCATCAACGTCACATCCTGCGCCTCCAGCACCGCCTTCATTACAGCCACCAATACCTCCGACTCCTGCACAGGATCAGCAGTCTGGTATCTCTTCGTCTCCTAGCTTGACGCATCCATCCGCCACGAGTCCAATGCTATCATCGTCAGCTTCGGTTTCACAGCAGCCAGATGGATCCTTTTATTCTGGCCAGGAGTCGCCGGCTTTGTCAGAGGCTGTACCAAGCTCTGTGAGTGGACCTGCAGCTACATCGTCTCCTCAGCGTCCAAAGGGTGAGTCAACCCAGTTAACGATGTGTACGGGGCTTAACCATTTTGCAGAATCAATCTCGTCTCCACATCCACCATCTCAAGCCCCCAATAAAGTGGTACGGTCTCCTTGTTCTTCGTCATTTTAGCAATCTCTTGACCAACTGTATATCTGGATAGGCCATGTCACCTGTGGTTACCCAAGCTATTCCGTCCCAATTAAACGGCGCATCTCAACCCCAGCAAAGTACTCAGACAGCCCCGACATCAGCAGTATCACCATTACCACAACAAGTGCAACAATATCCCCAAGGACTTGCAGCTCCTCCAAACCTGCCTTCTGTCATTTCTCCTAGTCCATCGGCGGCTCAAACAATACCACTGTTCCCTCCTGGTGTCAAGATTCCTCAAGCATCGGAACAACCCTCCACTTCGCAGATCGGAAACCCGCAACAGCAGATGCCAGTGGGTGGCGCAAGACCGCCTTCGACGACTCAACCACCGAGATCGAGTGCTGCAAGCGCGTTCCCTGGCTCTTTGTCGGATTTGGTGACTTCGTTTGAAGGAGTCAAACAGAAAGGTGGGACCTTCCGCCTTTGTTCTTTGTCCTAGTGGTGGGACTCACGTGTCGTTATATTTAGCTGCGATGCGCATGTCGAATTTGGATCAAGTGCATAAGATGCTCGAAGGCGGATATCCCAATATCCCTCAACCTCAGGATACAGCGAAGTTAGTTGTTGCTTACTTTTCATTGATTTTATAGCTTACCACAAATTGTTATAGACCGAAATACTACGTGCCACGGAATCCATTCCAAACGCCACCTTACTATCCGCAGACTCCCCATCCATTGCTGAGCACGGCTGGTATCTTCTCTCAGCTGGACGTGGAGACGCTATTCTACGTATTTTATTTCCTACCGGGGACATATCAACAGTCAGTTCTTTGATATATAACCCTTCGTACTTCTGACCAACTGTCGTGATTCTAGGTATCTCGCAGCCAAGGAGCTCAAGCGACAATCATGGCGCTTCCACGTCAAGTACCTCACATGGTTCCAGAGACACTCGGAACCCCAGGCTATAACCGAAGAATACGAACAAGGTGTATATGTCTACTTTGACTGGGAAGGCT